>CM061097.1:5800000-8200000 GCA_030770545.1 Macropodus opercularis | reverse complement strand
AACCAGCCAGTGAGGGTGAACTTGTCAGGTGACATCGCGGCGCGTGGAGAGTCCTGGTTTTCCTCGCCGTGCGTGATGCTCTAAGCAGTTTGGACCGCACTGGCTCCTGAACGCTTCTGAGGCGAGAATCTTTTCTTATACCTGAAAAGCAGAAGCACATTATTTGCAGACGTCACATCTGAAATACAAGTGAACAGCAGCTTTTAACTGACGGAATTGAAGGTCACCAAAAACGATATGTGATGTCACATAGATTTTTAACATTTTTTTGGCTTGTTCTTGGGGTTTTTTTGTTTTGTTTTTAGAATATCTGTTTTCACTTCCTTAGGATTTTGCCTGTTACAATACATCTTGTAGAATTTGGGAAAACACAGACACTCAAGTACGTCAACAATGCATTTAAATCTGCAATGGCTGAGTTGTTTGGCCACTTGAGGGCAGTGTAAACACTGTGTAAACGCAACAATGAAGTTTTTGTGTCTTTTTGGTCTCACTTAACTACTCACCATGTCCAGAAGAAATACAGAGCTCCAGCCAGACCTATGATTAGCAGAAACACACAGAACGCGATAACAACTATCTGCGTCTCCCCCATAGGCTGACTGACGTATTCCATGTAGGCACACCTGTGTCCATGGAAACCCCAATCACACCTGCAACACAAAGACGCGAGTCAAACAACCCACACGTGATGACTAAAGGAAGCACAGCGCACACAGGATCATACTTGCAGTGGTGTTCATTGATGTCCACAAGCAGCACGCACTGGCCGTTGTTCAGGCAGTAGCTATCAAACGTGCTGTCGCAGCTTTGGGTTGAGCGCTTCACCACACGAGGGAGCTCTTCTCTGCGCCCTGAAACGCCAGCAGACACACACACGATGTCACAACTGGTGGCGACTAACCAGAGCCTCCATTTACTGTCATGATGAAAGTGCTCATTTGCATAGGAGGTCAGAGATACTTTGCTTCTCTGCTTCAACAATCGTTATGTGGTGAAAAGATGATATCTGGTCGGCTGATCAACATTCCGTCCACTTGACAGCTGAGTAATGTTTGCAATGCAGAAATGTGAACTATTTGATGGTTCAGGGTTCTGAATTTGAAGCATCTGCATTGTTTGCATGCAGAGCTGACGACATCACAGTGTGTCCTAGAATATTGCTATGATGATGTTACTGCATATAGATCCTAATAACATCAAGGGGTCCAAATTGAGCATTTAAATTTATGTTTGCAACTTATTAAAGTCCGCATTTTGTACATTTAATGTCTGTATGTGTTCAAATGTTTTACTTAAAAGGGTGCTCTACAACCTAGCTTTAATTGGTAAAGGGATGATTGAGAGAACATCCATAATAAATGCCCATTATCACAGCAAGAGAAAGAGACCTATTATTTAAAGTGAGAACAAAACGCAAACAGATTCGTTGGGGAGCCTACCTGGAGACAACGAGCCACTGTCCAGGTTTTGCAGTGTGGACGAGACACTCATGCTAAGGACATTCGGCCAGAGAAGCATCACACCTGTGGAACAGAGAAGGTGTGTCTCGTTAACGGGCTTGCTTTATATAAACCTAGTCAACTCTACAGAGCAGAAAGAAGAGAGGCCCGACGATGCCATTCTTTTAAACAGAAAACTATACAGATGAATACATTTCATTTGCTCTGGCCACAAAAATCTCACACCGATTGTGATCATGGTTTGTGTTTACAAAAGGACACCACAGGCCCATAAAGGAAAACAATTCAAAACTAATGAATATGTTGTAAAACCTACAGACTGAGAAACGTCTGATCTGCCGACAGCTTTTCTGTGTAAGCCAGGACATGTGGCTGGTGATGCCTGCTCTAACCTGCTCCACTTTATAATGCACGGCATTTGCAGACGCCCACATTCCTGCAGGCAGGAAAAAAAAACATGGATCTGGGTTCAAGATGCGTCTGGTTGTGACTGGTTGCGAATCTGGTTATACTCGCTAAAAACCCAGTTTCTGTTACTCTCTGTTGTTATGGTTGCGGAGGCACTTCTCCTTCCTGTGTGTTTTCATGCTGGTCGTTGGGTGTTTCTGATGCAAACTGACTGGTGTA
This sequence comes from Macropodus opercularis, assembly GCA_030770545.1. Lineage (NCBI taxonomy): Eukaryota > Metazoa > Chordata > Actinopteri > Anabantiformes > Osphronemidae > Macropodus > Macropodus opercularis. The sequence goes on along the minus strand of CM061097.1, from coordinate 8,197,910 downwards.
GAATACGCAGTTTGAGCTACAGGTGATGACAAAGCAGCAACACTCATTAATCATGGTTCTCCAAGCCCTTTTACGTCATTAGCGGATGTCTCACCTCGTCACAGTTACTGATAGAGAACACAGACGCGTTTCACAACTCAAATATTTGACACTTTATAATAATAATAATAATAATAATATTGAATATTAGCAAGCAGCTTTACATGAAAATGATTATATGGCTATTGCTGCCTTCTGGCTGCATGTGCTTGTAAATAAATCTTTCATTCATTCCTGTGGCTGTACTTCCTGGCCTGATTTCATTTTTTCTAAACTGCATATTTAACAGAAAACTTCAAAAACATAGAAAGAGGTAAATGTTCAGTATTTAGCAGGGCAAAATATGAAAGGAAGCCCATAGTTGTTCACTTCTTCTTTCCTTAGGTTTATTGCACTTCCCTGCAGGGACCCACATAAATACTAAAACGGTTTCATTGAAGCATCGTTAATAAGGTTTTAATTTTGGTAATAACTTTTAATTTTGGTATTTTAGTTGGATTTGTATGGAGTCAAACTGTAAACGTAGATACGTGCGTTCAAATCATGCTCACAAATAATACAGCAAACGGAAAAGTAACGAGTTAAATCGAGCGTGTTTGACGCACGAGGAAGCTTTTAGTCCATGTCAGCGTCCTGCTCAGCTCTGCGCCTACGCCGACACCTTGACTTCACCACCAATCAAACATGAACCAAAACGACTCACCGATCAGTGAGAGGAGCGCTGCCCCGCTGCTGGTGCCCATGTCCGAGCCGACTGGAGCCTCAGGAACAGACCGAGTCGCAACTACCAACTCGCGGCAGGTGATGCCTATCTAGAGCCCAGCTGCTTCACCTGCGGTCTGGGTGTGGCGACGCACTGCGTAATTCACACACATTTCACACTTTCAAGGTCCCAATAAAAACGCAGACCCCCCCCAGGCTCCTGGTTCCAGGGAGGAGCTGCAGCTGTCACCGGGATATTCTGATCCAGGTGGAAGCCTTAACTGGGTGCGCGTCCGCAGACGCACAGTGGTGGGAGAACTGGTTTGTGAGTGTGCGATTAGTCCAATACAGGTTTTAATGTGAGTTAATCCTACTGACGTCTGCTTTGACTCAGTATTTACGCATGTGAACGGGCTTCAAATGAGTCTTTTTATATATGGAAATGTACATTAATAAATATTATACTTAAATCATCAAATTCTTCATCAAAGATTTCAATTTACCATCACAAATTGTGGTAAATTGCAACAATTTTATTTCTCCTCTTGACATTTTAATGTATAAAGCCAGTAAAGCTAATGTATATAACGGCTGAATTTGTAAAGTTTTATAATGAGCAGTAACTTAAAAATATTACACTATACTATTGAGTAAATATACTTTGTTACTTTAGATTAGTTAGAGTAATTTCAGATGGCTGTATACTTTAGGATTTCCTCCCTTAATCTCAACTACTATTAATAAGATTACTTTCTTAATTACAGTAACCCCTGCCAAGCTAAAAATGGCCTCCCAAGCAATCCTGCGTCTTTGTTCAGACATTAAGAAGAGGTGTGTTTGTGAGCGATGTGCGCTGTGGGTGCGGATGGGAGCGACCTTTCTCCCACAAAAATCCAAACACATACCATTCTCATTTATAGAAATTTATTACAAAAGTTTAAATAAAAACATTCAATAAGTTAGCTTTTATATTAGAATAAATAAACATATTTTTGCCCGTGGTCATGCTTTAAATGACAAGAAAACATAATGAGCATTGGCATGAAAAAGTCAAGCAGGTATGACACAAGCTTCCCTGTAGTTTGCATAATTTCACAGCATTTTCATGTTTGAATGGCATAATTTAAATAATGTACAAACAACGTCATATTAATGTAACATATTAGTTTGAAGGCCGTAGGACTAAGGGCTCACACCAGTGTCTCAGATGGTGCAGATTTTATCAGTGGTGTCGATTTCCTACACCTGAAACGAAGAAATGTCTGAATTAGAACAAGTCACTTCCTGTCAACTTAATTTCCCCTGCTTTATAAAGGCTCCGACGTGAAATAAATACTACAACCACTCACCTTTGATGAGCGAAGCAGTATATTATGATGACCAGGACCATTAACAGCATGACCACTGCGAAACTGATGCCAATCTGCTTCTCTAACTCAGGCTCAGTGTGCGTGGTTTCAGTAAAGAAGAAGCAGCGAGGTCCTTCGTACGACGGTGGGCAGCTGCAAAGCAGAGAGAAGACAGAGAAATGTGTGAGTGCATTCCAACGGTGGACACGACCTGACATGAAGTGTTCCCGCCGTGCACTGGAGGGGGAACAGAGGCTGGGACTCTTAGTTACGTTTTGCACTTACATGCAAGAGGGTTTGTCACTGTCTTGCGGGTACATGCACCGTCCACCGTTTTCACAGTAGTTTTCATGTTCGCTTCCACAGGGCTTGTGTAAAAGCAGAACCCTAGGAGCCTCCACGCTGCCTGCAGAGACAGATTATGCAGAATAAGTGCACTGTAGACTGAGATCACTAAAAAACACCTATTTACCTGATTTGCATAACAACTCTTACATCTTTTACAAGATTCAAATTACTTTTGCACCAGACACTCACTGTTGTTCAGCTGCGTGGGCTCGCTCGACACAGCAGTGGTCGCTGTGGTGTGGAGGTCGTTCGTCAGCCCTGTCGACCGTCCCGCCGCGGTCAGGAGGAGCTGGGCCAGCACAGCTGAGAGGAGGGCTGGAGGTCACCGAGGCAAACGACAAAAGGGTTAGGGTTAGGGTTAGGGTTAGGGTTAGGGTTAGGACGATTTAGTCTCAGGTCTAACGTCTGCGCCGGTTTGATCAGTGAAAAACAAACCTTTGTTTAGTCAGCCATAAAAGCATGTCAATGATAACTGTGTACCTACGGACACTCACCATTCGTCAGGTTCATTTGAATCTGTGTAAACATCTCGTCGTTAGAATTGGGAGTCTGTCACCTCAGCTCGTCTGTCTGTGCAGTGCGGTCGACGGCAGGCGCCTATATACTGTACTCCCTCCATTCAGGTTTGAACAACCAATCAGGTAACAGGTAAAAAAAAAAAAGAGAGGCATTCCTTCAATAATTCATTTGCATCATTTCCTTCGTTTGCATAAACTCTGCGTGCAGAGACAGATTCTACAGTTTGACGATGGTGGCGGGGCACGTGACTACCCAGAGGCTCTCGTAATGTAGGTTATTCTTTAGAAAATGCTGAACCCACGCAACGTCTTGGCAGACTGACAGTTTCAGGTGCCTCCGCAGTTGTTTCTAAAGGTTGCTTCACTGATCATCGCAGGTGTTGTGAAAGCCGTATTTCCTACACAGGTGAGATTACAGAAAGAAGTTTTTTCATACCTGCCATTGATTTGAAATAAGGTAAAACAGGATGTGTAGGTATGAAGGATGTGAGGTGATAGGAAGTGGTGTTACAAACGTTTCACTTCATAAGTTCCAGGTTTTGTTCGTAATCCTGATTTATACTCATCACATCCAATGAGAGTGAGGACATTTCTATGATGGTGGACCTCCTTGTGTTATGTAGTGTCATGATGATCCATAAACTAAATTCATTTGCTCACATTTACCGATTGCCTGTCCCGGAAGAGGGATTCCCTCATCTGTGTTTCCTGAGTCTATTTTTATGCCTCTGAGTGACAGGTGACGGAAGATGAAGGCATGTTTTCTATTGTAAAAGCTGGCACTACCTCCAATTTGTACTCAAGGAAAAACTGGATTCTAGAGGTCAAAGGTCAAGGTCACTTTTCCAGTGCGAAACAAACGTTTCTTTTGACAGACACCAACACTGGCAAACCAAGATCTGCTTGGGCAGACATACTAATAACGTTCTCATAATGAGTAATGTTTTAAGATGGGCTTGATAAAACGTGAATAAATACGTTAGGGAACATTTAAACATGCAGAACAAATACAGAAATAGTTTTATTGGCACAGCGTTGCTTTTTTTATTTAATATTCAGTTTCCAGTGAATCTGGAATGTTCAAAAATGAACCAACATGACTCCAGTAGAAAAAATATTAATCTAAATTCTTAGAAAATGAACTCTGAAATAAATGACCAATAAATAAATAAATAAATACATGAACAAATTCACAATATGAACAAAGTGTATATCAAGTAACTTTCCCAGCTGGTGTGGAACGTTCAGTGAGCTCATGGACCTTTAAATAAAACTGTGTTACAGGTTTGGCAAAGGTAGAATCTAAATAAAACCATGTTCAGTGGCAAGAAAACGTATGTAAGTATGGCTTCAGGAAAACAAACCCATCTTCTAGGAGGCCGAGACCTCAAGTCAGAGATGCTTGACGAGAGCGAACACGTCAACACGTCAGATCTTATGACAAATTAATGCAGGAAAACCAGGGAATTCCAAAAAGCTTCACATCGTGTTTCTTGCCACTGCGTCAATGAATGTGTATGTATGTGCATATGATTCTAGTCTTGGCATTCATTAATACGAATGACTCCATCCTTTGTGGTTAATGCATCAGTGCGTTTCTAGCAGCAGTCACAGTGTTCTTCATCAGCATGGCGACTGTCATAGGACCCACGCCTCCAGGAACCGGTGTGATGAAACCTGCTTTCTCCTTCACCCCTGCAAGGCAAACAATCAGACATTCTTGCGATGAAAGCCAGTTGTGATGCATATCACAGATTACGCTTCCGTGGAACTCCACTGTTACTTTCCTGAGCTTTGAGTTCATGAATTTTATGTTGACCTTTCAAAAAAGTAAGTCAATCTAATTAGTAGACCTGAGGTGACAGATGCTACCATAGAGGCAAAATTATTATTTTGTAATATGAAATCCTTAGTATTATCAAATGTTGATATTGTTCTTAGCGTAGTAAAAGCACTTGCTTTGTTGCTGCAAACATACTAAAGAAAACAAAATGTTTTTATTTACCCTCAAAGTCGACGTCACCGATCAGACGGAGTTTGCCCGTGTTCGGGTCCTGGATGCGATTAATGCCCACGTCGATCACTGCTGCGCCAACTTTCACCATGTCTGCTGTGATGAGCCTGGGAACACCTATAGTAGGAGCAACGCTCACAGTTAAGACATACGATGCTTCACTTTTTACCAGGTAAAACAACACTGGGACTAGGTTTCAACACATGGCTTCTCCTCAACAATGTGTCAGTGCAAAGAAATCAGGCAGAACACACCCTACGGTCATAATCGCATCTGTTCCCTGCTGTAGCAAGTTCCCTAAAAACCTGCCACAACAGACCAGGTGGCAAGAAAGACATTAAAGTTTAAAACCTCAGATATCTGTTACCACCTTTACATTCCAACACATAAGCAAACCCATCAGAGATCTACAGGCTCCATTGTGTCATATTTAAATCAGTCAACCACGGCCTGTGGTTTTCTTTCTGTAGTGCCGCTTGTTATTTGCCACAACCAGATGACTGTGTAACCGGGAGGGAAGGCAACAGTCAGACAAAGACGACCTCTCCACTCCGTCATGACATTCAATTAGCTGCTCAACAATGTGATCGAAAGTGACAATAAAGCAACGTTCCTCAAGGAATTTGTAAATTGAAACCACAGACTGGGCAGAGTAACAGCTGAACATACTCAGATTTCAGTGTTGATTAGACTGATTGTGACAAGATGCCTTCAAGTGAGGGCTAGTAAGGACTTTCATAATCATTCTCCTCCTCGAAACGTCAGCATACATAATATCCTGTAAGGCAAAAGGCAAAAATCTTCTACAAAAACTTCTGGTGGTTATGTAATAAATGAGTCTCTTGTTGGTCAACATAACTAATAACATAAAACATATGAATCCAGAATAGAAAGGATTTGCAGCAGGCATTTCAAACAGAATCAACGGAATCTAATTCATAAAAAGACACTTCACTGTGTTATTACCTGCGGCTGCGATAATGATGTCAGCCAGGCTGGTTAGCTCCTTCAGCTGATCCCTGGGTGTACATCTGTGGGTAATGGTCACTGTGGCATCACCTGAGACAAAACAGGGTGATGCAAACATGCATCAAACACCACATTGAACTTTATCAGATACATTTAACCACCGATTTAGTATTCTATCATTTTTTAGGCTGGTTCAGATCTGAAGTGAACAGTGATTAGTTGATCACATAACAGGGTTTATGAACTGACCCTAGAACAGTCAGTTCAGATCCACATGTAAATATTCATAGATTTTCAAACTATCAGCGTTGAACCTGCCAGCATCTTCCGGTTTCACATCAAAAGACGAAAGCAATCCGTCGCGCTGGTGGCAGTGGGGTGAGGACACTGCAAGTACTCAATTACGCAACGAGGAAACGCTTTACCTAGAGCAGAGGACATCCTGTGTCATACCCGAACTATGACCGGGTAGACAGGTGGAGCAAGAGAACAGCAATCACGAGAGGAAACCTTCCAGGGAGATAAGAATGAGAAGGGAGGAAAGGCAAGTCTCAACACATCCAGCCTTTGTGTGTCACTGCCTTTGTGTCTACGTTAGTGTTTGTGTGAGACGCAGTCTAGAGGAAAACACACAAATGATAAGGATGATAGAAATCCAAGTTTAACATAACAGAGGATTTGTCTAGGATATATTTTGGTACCGTTTGTTGTTTTGCACGTAGTGAAACCCGATTGCATCTAAGGATGGAAAATGTGTGTCCAAGCTTAACCACAGCCACAACCCGTGTCCTTCGACAATAAAAAGGGTTTTCCACAAAACGTATGACACCCTGCTGGCCCAGCAGGACATTAGCCCCAAAACGCTGAGTCAGTTCCCACCAGGTTTTAGTATTTGATCCCTCAACAGGTCTTACCTTACATCTCTCACTGCTGTTGAAAATGTGCAAACTACATGTCCAGTCAGGTTCATAGTCAGATCGGAAACCAGGTTTTTGAATGTGTCCCAACAGCCACGTTACAGTACGAACGCTGAAGACGTCAGGCTTTAATTTGGGACTTTAAAAGCAGTGGCTTTGACCATTAAGGAACTAGAGTCGTTCCCGCTCTGACCGTAGACTTTGGCACCGACAAGCTTGCATCCTTCACCCTGCTACTGACTTGACTAGAAGGTGGGACGCTGCTTCTCTTCCTCGACCTTCTTCCAGGTCCAGCTGCCAGTTAATTTCCTTTTTGACTGACCTTTATTGGCTTCCTTCACTAGCACAGACAGGACATGGTCAACAGTAAATGGTCTGCACGTCTCTACATGTCACGCGGCGACTTCCAGTGAACATCTATAAAGACTACAGACTTTTTAGCAGAGCAGTCATGGCGTAATGAGGGAAAGGGACACACCTGCTCATCCAATCACCTGTCAAACATTTATTTCTTCATAAACCTCCCAAATATTGATTTACACAAGGAACAAAGGACACTGACATTTTTTATCATACCTTCGATGTTGTAATGGAGGCTTTTTCACGGGCACGATTGAGAAATTTTGATCAAACACTTTTCTTATCATTGCCCTGAAACCTGGCTGTAGCAGGAAGAATCTACAAGTTTGCCTGAGTCAACCAACCTTTTCGTATAATCCATTACATTTCCAGAAGCACAGGTTGGGTGGAGGAATAGGAGAAATTTTCCAGTCAAGCTTATTAATCAACCAACCATAAACCTAAACACAGTGACAAGTCATCTGAGAGCCTTTGAGAACTCTCTCTCACACCCAAACTGGAAAAGTCAAAACCAGTTCTGTTTGTCATTGTCTACCGTCCTCCTGTCCCTCACTCAGAGATTCTAACTGAATTTTCAAACTTCCTTTCTCATCTCATATACATGAAGTAATGCTGGTGTTTGACTGAGCGTTCATTTAGATCGTTTATTCCTGGTTCTACAGTAGTGATGCTCTACGGCGCACGTGAACATGCACAGGCGTCTGCACTCTCTCGCCGCTTCGGTGAAACAGTGCATGAAACATGAGGAACAGGCTCATAATAGCAGACTCTGTTCCAAGAGCTGTAATTCTGTCCTGTGCCGTTTCATGTGAAACTGTCATCTCTCCCATAACATCCGCTGCTGTGCCTCCAGCTTGGCAAGAATAACAACTTGTGTAGACAGATGAATGTTTAAGGCAGTAATTAAAGGGTAGTTTTTCTATTTTGAAAAAAAAAAATACCTCTAGATACCACAATAGTCAAATCAGTCCCTCCTTGTGCACCAGAGGCTTTTCAGGTTGCTGTAATCAGACGTCTTTTCAAAAAGCAAAATAAGAAAGCTTTTGTTCATACGAAGGGGAATTATGGAGTTGATCTCAATACTGCCACAAATAGCAGCATCCTGTCTTAGTAACAAATCTATGAACTCATTTCTCAACATTACTGTTAGACTGATGCCTCTATATGTCCTACATTAGCCTCCTGCTATTGGCTCCCATTAATCCTAAAACCAGCCTACTCACATACAAAACACCTAATAAAAAGATTTTGAGCTGGTTTGGATAGTTTTGAACGCTAAATTACTGTGGGACCCCCCGTAATACAATTGGCTTAGTTTCGGGGGAGATTTATTTCAATTTAATGGTGTGTTTTTATTGGGTTTTCACACAGAAAGTTACATACTGAGATTGATTAATTAAAAAGAGAATCACAAAATTGGAAACGCTAAAGATTTGTTACTTTGATACATTTTGTTGAGATGGTGGTTCAATCCCTACCACATACCAGACATGATTTGGGGAAGAAAAAAATTAATTTTGAATGATGAAGTAAAACTGAATGAAGGGAAGTACTAAAGCCTGTATATGTACAGTAGCGTCTGGAGCCAGAGAAAAAGAGGTACATATGATATGAACATAGCCCAGCCTGCTGGTGGGAGAGCAGGAGCCAAAAACCTACCATTTGAGATCAAGAGTCACCTTTTAAGAAAAACAGATAACCTCATCTATTTAAGAAAACACATCTTGATGCTTCATCTAAGCAGCACATTCCACACAGTGCCTTTGTAAATCCTGTCTCTTCTTCCTACAGCCTTATAAGGAGAGCTGATCCGTCTTTGTGCACAATGCCAAAAGTCTCACCCTGCACTTAACTTTTGTGTTCTTTGACCTCCTCCAGCAGAACATGCATCAGCATTTACTGTTTGATTAAGAAGGTGAGGAGTCATTGCGGTCATATCCTGAAAACGAAGCTTGCAGCATCATATATTTTTTCTGGAAAAGCCAAGATGGTGCAATTGTAACTTCAAAGTTCGTTTGCCCCTAAATCACTTCAATCACATTGCGATGCTGGCCCAGACAATCACACACATGCACTTACCCCCTGGGCGCTCATGCTTGCGGTCAGTATGCAGCAACATTGCAATGGGCATTCCAACATTTTTGGAGCGTCCAGCAACCAGCACATTCTTTCCGACCGTCTCAATACCTGCAGAGAGACATTTTAAAACAAGTTATCCTTAGTTGACTGCGCTGCTTAAATGAAAACCAGAGCATGCAAAGAGCAAAAATCAATCCTTCTTCTGCCAGTTGCACCACAGCCTGGCACCACACTGTCGCCTGTCAAAATTACATTCACGGTCAGCCAAGATAAGCTCATTAAAGTGCCTGGCAATGAAAGGATAGGTATGCAACTCGGTTTGGTGATAAACTGATACACTGGTGCAACACATAAGACAATAAGGGAAGTGTGTAACTTAAGGTAAGGTCAGAAAGAGTATTAGAAATAAATTTGAAAGTTAAATGCTCAAATAATTGGCACTGCCTCAAAAACCTCTGCAATTCTCTACGTCACCACTAAATGAACACATGCTATGAGAGACAAACCTTCAACCTGTAGCACTGGGGGTTTCAAAATGTCTCTTATAGCTGAGAGTAAAAGCAGGTATTAACGATAAGGTACAGTGATGGATTCATTGACGTTCATGGTCGTCATTGACATAGCATTAAAAATGCCAGTATTGCCAAAGAGCCTTCAGCCCTCACAGTCAGAATGATTTGCTAAGCAGTCAAGCTCAGGTGTTACCTTAAATGAACTTAGTAAAAGAGCAGTGAATTTGGACTGGAGCTAAGTTTCCGCATAACTAGTAGCACCATGCACTGGGTAAGAAACAATGAGCTACTACTTTCATCAAATATACATTTTCTTCACCATCTGTAGAACGTTACCCCCAAAATCCAAATCCAACATTCAGTTGCTCAACAGAAGGAAAAGTATTGTTGTTGGGTGCGTTTTTTTTCCACCTTAGATGTGTTCAATTGAAAGACTTTTAAGCCTGAAACTTTTAATCATTCTCATAAGGTACAGCACATTCAGACTTAGCTCTTAATTGTATCCTCCAAAAGAGGTTGATGTAGTAGTCGGTACCAATTTATAGTTTGCAATGTGATGGTCATGTGCCATCTAGTGGGGAGTGTTTGGTAAGACAAGTACATACACGTTACTCCCTTTGACTGAAATGAAGAACAAGAAGAAGCTGTCAGTTTCAGTCAGCCAAAATTATGTGTATTATAATCAATGTACAAAGTTGAATTGACTTCACAACTGCAGATAATTTGGATTTACTTATTTGTTATTTTGTGAAAATGTATCAGCAAGCAAGAAAACGTTCATATTCAAAATTCAAATGAAGCACTAGCTGGCATTTAAAAAAATTAAACATAAGTTAAACATAATGATGAATAATGGGGGTTCTGGTGCTTTACCTGCTCTTTTGATGATCTCCCAAACAGCAGCAGGTGTGGCAGGCACCATGGATCTCTGGTCCAGACATAACTTCCCAATATTCACAATATGGAAACCATCTACATCCTTCTCTGGAGCGATGGCGTTGCACACTGCTCGCTCATTGATGTGCTCTAGAGATTGGAGGCAGTTGGAGACATAGTGATACGTTCAAAGATGCAACCAGAATGTTGTTTAAAATATTAGGTGTGCACCAAATGTTTGTAGTTTCTGTCTAAAAAAATATGTTGTACAGTCATTCCTATATTCATGATTCAGAAAAGCATGCAAACCTTTGACTACACTGCTATAGTAAACACACATAGAAACATTTCAAACTGAACTATGAGAAGTTCACACTGAGTAACTTTGATACCGGGAAGTGGCAGCTGCACCAAGAGGCCACTGACCCTCCAGTCACGATTCATTTTGTCAATCAACTCCAACAGCTCCTCCTGGGAGACCGAACTAGGCCGCACCACAGTGTCACTGGAAATACCTGAAGAACAAACACACATCGTAAACTCCTAGTTCAACATATTCCCCGACATCATTACCATTTAAAATGTGAATTACATTAAACAGATGTATGTATGATGCACAGTACGCATACGGTGTTCAGGAATGTGTGCAGTGCTCATAACTGACCCAGGATGCTGGCTGCACGGGTCTTGTTCTTGACGTAGGTGTGACTGGCTGGGTCGTCCCCCACTAAGACCACTCCCAAGTGGGGTCTCATGTTTCCCTCAGCTACGAGCTCTTCCACGTCACGCTGGATTTCTCTGTGGAGCTGCCGAGCCATCTCTTTGCCCGAAATTACCACAGCAGCACGTCTGGAGAGGTCAGTGACACAGACATAGACATAGACATAGCTGAACGCACACAGCAGCACATATAGTACAACATGCCACAGCAGCGTAGCAGTAAAAGGATTGATATTTCAAGTTGCATTTAAATGAATATGTGCACAATTCACTATGAAGACAACTTTTATCCAGATGGCAAATATCTCCCCTTGTCTTGATAGTGTTGTATTTTTTAACAAAAGAAGTCCAAAGCAAAGTCATACTTCACAAGGAAAACAGAAAACTGTGCAGAGAAACCTAAGGCCCCAGGTTTAATTTTATTATTCTGCTTAAAAACTAATCAACTCTGACTTTCAAATGTACCATCTTGGCCAAACCAAAACATTTCTGTGACCGAGTATTAGTATACGTAAAAGCGCCTCAGATTACTATATGAATCAAACAAAATATGAGGCATTTCCACCACTCTTTCTATATTTTCCACAGTTTAAGATTTGATTCAGTGTCGCTAGTCTAATTGCGTCATCTTGTTGCGCCGTCTTCTTCTACGCCAAACCGCAGGAGCCCGTGTGCAGAATTAGCGCCACCACCTGCTCAACACGACGACCCGAGCTTTCTGTAGGAGTTAAAGACAGCGAGTGAAGCCGCTGATTAACTCGCATTTACGTCCTATAATTTTACTGATAATCTGTTAGAATGTAAACTGTTTAAACGACCCCCCCCCCCCTTCTCGTTGACCTCCCATCTGCACGCGCCTTCTCAGCCTGCTGTCAATCAGCAGCCCCCGACACGTGACGGTACACACGCCTTCACCGGTGCAGAAGCGTCGCTCATCCCAAATCAATACCGCACATTAAAGGGGGAAAAGACGCCGCGTTTCACGTGCGGCGCCGGTTACCTCGTCGCCGACTGGTGTAGGTGCCTCCTTTGACTCTCGCATTTTCTGTGCGTCCGCAGTTTGGCCCGACAGCAGTGATGGTGTAACGTTAACGGGCTACAAATCCTGAAGGAGGAGCGTAGCGGCGGAATAGAGGCAGCCATGTTTGTGTGTGTCGTGGAGCGTGTGTACGTCGTGCGTGCACGCGCGACGGGGGGGGGGGGGGGGGGGGGGGGGGTGACTGAGACGGTGCTGATGAGTGAAGAGCTGAATTAGTTTATGAATATTAAATGAATGTTAGACATTCATACCCATGGACTGAGATAAATGGGCCCCTGGACACAGACAGGTAGAGGCCCCCAGACTGAAACAAACACAAATGAAGGGTTTTGTCTCTTTGGCCTCTTCTGATGTTGAGATGATTTTCAGTTCTTGCTTTCTCAAGCCACTGGGTCTCCCTCGAATGAACCTGCTCATTCACGCATCTTTGTGCCACTTTAGGCACAAGACAGAGAGATGACACCTTGGAAGGAGGCTTGACTTGTCTTGACAGGTTTATCTTTTCATGGAGTAGCTGTTTTCTTAATAACCTTCAGACGCACAGTGCTATAGTTTCAGCATGGCTTACATCACTTCCTATTTCATAGCTGCACTTTTCAGAGAAAACCAAAGTTTAGCAAATATTATAAAACATTAAGCTACAACCAAAAAGGAAAAGCAGTGTGTGTGTGTGTGTGTGTCACGGTTTCATCTCATTTTGCCACAAGATGGCAGCAAATATCTAGTGGGTTTGCTGGATCACTTTAGAGTCTTTTTTTAATTCATTTGTACCCGTATCCAGCAGTTGCTCGGAGAACACGTGATTCAACAGTCCCAGCCGAAGGAAGGAGGAACCAGGGTAATGGCCCAAAGCTTCTTGGTTTAAACAGAGCATTAAGAAAACAGGGGCAGGGTAAACAAAGAGGAAAACACACCAGCAACTTGGGAGAGACATGAGGGTTTGTGTCACAGTTAAAAAAATAAGCATGGTTCATGTTTTCAGTGTAAACAGACCCAGCTCTTCGCCAGGCGACTTAACAATTTAATCATCACTCAAACTTTAATTTGTGAATGGTGTCACAGCCAAAAAGCCAATGCTGGCTTTGCGTCTTTCGTTCTCAGCGTTTCCTTCTTGTTGAGCTAAAGTACGCTAAAAGCACGAGCCAGCTTTCTTTACAGTCACCATTGTACTGCAAGTGGGCAACACTATGGTAACTGTTCAACTCAAGTAAGCACCAAACAGTCTGTCTCACAGTGGCCCACGTTGTGCAATGGGATTCCAGCGTGTTGGTGGTAAGTAGTTCAGGAAAAGAAGGTTTGGAGCGTTCGTAAATAAAGAAAGAGGTGAAAAAGAATTTGAATAGAGATTTAGTGTTTATGCATAAACAAAATAGTGTCACACAGTCTTGAATCCACAGTTTATGTGACACATCTTGAGAACAGGCTTGTTTGAGCGGCAGCGGTGTTTTTCAGAAATGTGGCCGACGCCACACCCAGAACATCCTGCCTGCCTGGACACAAGTCTGTGAGAGAATGTGAGGATTATCTCTTTTTACTAGTAAGAGAACAGTGCAGGGGACATCGATGCAGTAAACTTATCTATGAAAAATAATCAGTGTTCAGACAATTGCCAAAGAACATATAGCAGTAACATTAATGTGGTTGGCTGCACAGCAACAACAGCTGATTTTATCAGACGCAGCAGTTATTTACTGTAACAACACAGATCGTACATGTAGTTCGCTATAGGGTCGCACCAGCGGCCGTAATGAGGATGTGTGTGTTTTGTGGCTGTTAAAAGCCAGACAGGACATCTGTGGCCTTACATGTTGACACTGTGGTGTGTGGTTGAAAAGAAATGACACTGTTTATTCACAACCTTTCTAAAGAAGTGGCTGCACCCAGGTGGAACAAAATAAGCTTAGTTTATTTATTTATTTATTTTGATGGTGAGGGCTTTGAACCCAGCCCAGTTTACACAAATTACCATTTTACTTTCCCCGGGATGCGCATTAGCAGAGTTGTATCACTAATGTAAATCTGCTCTAACACCCTGATAAGATTTCAGAGGATTACAGGGAAAGGAAAAGCCTGGTTCAGTTTGCTGACAGCAGAATGCGCAGAGTGTTTGCCAACAGCCTAAATGCTGTTTGGGTTTTGTCTGTTCGTGAAGGTTGAGAAAAGTTTATAGGGCTGTCCGGTGTGAGATAATGAGCCGGTCCCAGCTCACAGAGGGACAGTTTGTTGTTTCCCCACACCTCTGTGTGAATGGAGCAGAACCACAGCTCAACAAAACCCAGCATTTACATCGCTCCGCAGGGGAACTATGGCATCACACACTCACTGTTATAACATATTATAATAGACAATACTTATAAAATATGATGCTGCTTTAAAATAAATCATTATTTTTAAGGCACTCTTAGTTAAATATGTGGTGAGAATTGTAAACATTGGAGCTTTTCTGATCGTATTTTATTAGTTTAAACTAACATCTGCCTTTGCTCTGTTCTGCCTGTGATGCAAATACGGTATAAATCACGCACCCGAGGCTGCTTCCATTACCACCCAAGCGACCCCTCCTCCGTCTCCCCCACCCGCTGTTGTTGCCTGGCTCGGACGTTATGTAACGCGTTTATGGCTCGCGCACGTGGCCGCGGCCATAATAGATGGCGATATTTAGTCGGATTAAATATTGCTCCCGACCCACTGATCACAGCCTTCACACGCGAGGCGTTTATTATTCTGCCATTTCTTCGCGTATTGCTTGCAGCAGGAGCGAGGTCAGCGGGGCTCTGGGCGTAATCGCCAGATCCTTTTCTTGTCTCCCGCTAGATTCCTGTGCTTGGCACGCGCCCTTCCTGTCTTAAGCATAAAATAACCCGCAATGACATGACTGAGAGGAACAGGGCGGCGCGTTGGTCCTAATCTGGAGGCAGGAGCTGCCATAATGCAGCTGGACACTGGGTATGAATCTTCCTGCTGCGCGCAACCGCATGATGTTCTGTTATGTTAAATATGACAACACAGCGACGGCCCCAAACCCGCTACACGTACGCTGAATAAGCCCCCTCCCCGTGTTGTGTCATGCCCTCGGCAGACTGACCACTACTCCTCTTCTCTCCCTCCCGCTCCTGTCTCACGCTGTCCTCCCTCCTTCATCCCAAAGCTGTCATCCTGAGCGGAGTCGAGGCGACGTCTCAAGCCCTTAAACGCCCGGATGAGCGCAGCAGGCGACATTCAGGGCAACATGGTCGCATGAGTCGAGGGCAACACGTTTCTGGGGGGAAACGACATCGGCTGCTGGAAATCGGTGACATTTTTCGACGCAACCTGCGGAGGGACGGTTCTGGGAGAACGCAAGGAGAGAGAGAGCCGAGGCGTGGAGACGAACGGGAACGGGAACGGCACGGGTCCCCTGGCGGTGTCTTGTTTCGTTGGTGAGTACATTTTTGTGGGTAAATGTCGCCACCGACGTGCTGTCCCCCCCTGGACCGGATTACAGCGTTGTTCAGCCACTTTCTGGGCGCATTTCTTTGTGGCGAGCTGCGTTTAAGAGCAGACGGGCCTGTTTAAGTGAATACAGCGTCAAGTATGAACCGTGCGTCTTAACGGGAGCTGCCGCGGCTCCTACTCTGCGTAACCCGGCTGGAAAAGGGAAAGATTTCATCGACGTGGCAGCAAAAACGCTGCGTCTCAATAGAAGACGCACCATTTTGTTTGATCGTAACATTGTTGCCACCGCTCGCTCGCGCGCAGCGGGAGTGAAAGGAGCTGCTACACGTGTGTGGCTCCACATCCGATAGACGCTACTACAATAGCACCGACGCAGATCCGCTGTGGCCGCGACGCCGGTCGGAACCTGCGTTGACATTGGAACGAGCCAAGCAAAAGCGCGTTCAGCGAGCGACTAATCATGTGGCTTTTAATTCATTTCACTCTGTGCAGCCTTTCGTGCGCGAAGCAGACTGTTTAACGACAAGGCGGGTCAAAACCCGGGCATGCGCGCTGAGCGCCAGCTCTGTCGCCCCGTTGCCCAATAACGAGTTGGAATCAGCGTCTCAGGTAACTTTTCTGCTCCGCTCAAGGATCCGGGCTTTGTTGTGACGCCTGCTTTGGTAGTTAGCTGGTGTTTTAATGTCACTTTACACCAGTCAGTTGGTCAGAAAAGGGAAATAACCAGGTATGAACCTGCGATGGTTGTGGTATTGAGCGGGTGTCTGCTGAGCCCTGTTTCTGGTCAGGATGGTAGATTTTTATTCATCCCACCACCCAACAACAAAACTCACAAGTACTTCAACACTACGCCATCAGTAATTCTAGTCTTATAAAAGTGTGTGTACTAGTGAATGTGCTATACTAGAATTAAAAGTAGATGGAAGAAAACAAAAATACAAAGGTTTTCAGTATTTGTAGTAAATTATTAAGACTTTCTGTTGATGTCCAATTTCATGATAACGCCCCTCATTAATGACATCTTACATATGGCTAAAATGAGTCAAAATATCATAACAAGGCCCAAGAAAGGCAAAATATTACTGGGCTCTAACTGGACATGATGTTCAGTGTTTCACACCATAAAAGCTCTGTGAGACAATCTAACATCAGTTAACTCAGAGAAGCACATTCACTGATCGTATGTTGTCTCTGCCATGCAGGTTATAAAGCAGATATGCAAGCGCATTGTGATAAGATACGTAGATTAATGACTTCCCTGTTTTACACACCTTTCGGCTTTATGCTAACATATGGACGCACAGTCTGGGGCTTCTGTTTGCTCCGGTGTTACACACGATGCCAGCCTCTCTGTTCTCTTACTGGCTTCACAGACACACGCACACACTTCTTTTAATGCTTGTTAAATCTTACTATAATCTATTTTTTCTCACCTTTTACCCACATGTGTACTTTAGATTCAGTTCTGTACTTGTAGTAATCAGAAGCGTAGCCAGCTCGCCTAGAATTGGCCTCTTAAGCTCCCTGCGCTGGTTTTAACACGGTCAAACGGATTTATGACAACACTGAAGTTCTTGCACCTACACGCTCTAATCTGCTGTTTTACATTTGCAGCTGGTCGATTTGCTACGGAAACCTGCTTTCTAAGAAATGTTTCACCTCGGCGTCTTAGTGAAAGCACAGCAGGCCTGCAGTAGCGGCAGTGATGCCCTGTCCTCGGACCACTGTGGCAGACGGGAGAAACGAGTGTTGCTGTTGTTGCACTCCGTTTGACTGAGCTGTAATTAAAAATTCCCATCGTTGTTTTGACTGTACGTTGACCTGCCTTTGTGAGTGTAATCCTTTTGTGTCGACGACACCGAAGCAGAGTGATTCACATTAAATTGGTAGTTCTGTGGCGACAGGGCGCAGCCGCAGCTTAAATCACGCCGTCAATAGAATTTCTTTTTACCCAAACCCTCAAATCCAAACGCTTCAAAAGAGACACAGAGCAGGGCACATTTAAAGGCAGTTAAACCTGGCAGCTTAAGGTTTGTTTTGGACGGGCAGTCTTGAGGGAGGCTGTCTGTCGGTGGAGGAGGGGAGCGATGAGCTGTTTGCTTAAAGTATGCGCCTTGTGTAATTGTTGTCATGTTCAACACGACTCAGTGTTAGACCAGTTTTCATAGAAGTGTGCTGTCTCGTCACACGTGCGCTGCCAAGTTGAGGTAATGTATCGAATGGCGATGACGGAGGGTAAGGGGTCACATAAAGTACAGTGAGATGCTGCCTGCCCCTATTGTCCTCAGTGTGTGTATATGTAGAAGGCAGAGGGACATTTCTAGGGAGGTTGGAGTTGTCGCATACAAGGCTCTGACATGGGTCAAATTCTGCCTCGTTTCAGGGCCCTCAACCCATCCGCTGGCTTTATATTAGTCATTCACACCCTGTCGAGAAACATACGTAGTTATAAGCAGGATGCGCCACACACGTGCACCTCCAGCTGTTGTTTGCAGAACGTAACAGAACGACAGCTTTTGCTCTCATTATCTGTCCACATATCAATTTCTAGCTGCATTTCCATTCACCAAAGAAATGAATTTTATTCAGAACTCACAATTACGATCTTGTAATAATAAGATTCTGGCCATATTTGCACTATAAATATTGAAGTTCACGGAAGAAGATTCGAGTTCCCGGTTCAAAGAAAAATTAAGGGAAAGAAGAAAGTAAAATTTATGCAAAAGACACGGAAGTCCCCTACTTTCCATGATGCTACGCCCGGTGCAGGAGGGTGTTGGGTGTGTCTGAATCTCCGTGGGCAGAAAGGCAGTTGGCACCCGGACTGGAAGTGTCACAGTCTGTCTCTGATCGGCCCACCTCGCCCTCAGAGCACAATCGCACTGTTATGTCTGAGCGCTGCTTCGCCATGGCAACATCACATGATACCATAGAAAAAGTTCATGCCGTATGTGGGTGTGCATGTTTACTTGTACGAAGATTGCTTAATTCGTGTTATTGCTGAAAACCTGGTTGAGCACACCACCGGTCACGTGAAGCTGATAGCGTCTTTTATTGTCTTGTAATAACAAAGGTCAGAAGGAGCACACTGAGCACGCCGGGTCAAAAGGTGAGGGCTACTCCTGTTGCAAAAGGAAGCCGAGAAGATGACACACGAAGCAAAGCTGCATGCGGCCGATGGTGGCGTAGGAAGATGAAAACAAACGGTACAGAAAATCCGCTGTTCAGCCATCAGCCATCCGTGATCTCTTGATGATTTAATTGCAACATTACTTCACGGTCAGCGCCCCATTAAAGCTTGGGAAGATAACCCAAACCATTTCAGCTCTTAATTGGACTACTTTACAACCACCAGCTTTGCCTCAGTATTTAACCAGACCTAAGTTGTGTGTGTGGACCCAAACATTCTTAAGTCCTCATTTTATACACTTACATACTTGTGGTTTATACTCACGTATCCATATGCAGCTGGTTTCACTGAACTCCTGTTTAGTGGCAAGTTCACAACCGATAAGAATGCTGCCCTCCCATAATGCTGGTGTGTCTTCTTGTTACCGCTGTCACGTAGGCTGCATTCCTGTTTGACCCTAAAGTGAGTCTTAATGGTTCTTAATACTGGGATTGTCTTCATCTAATGAATGCGGTATTTGACAAATGTCTGTCTTTACAGTGAGCACTGCAGGCTTCCTGTTAGTTTTCCTGCGTCGGCTGGTTTGAGGCTGGAGACCCTCACTTAAAGCTGGCAGGGGGACTCATCCAAAACAACCTTGGTCTTTTAAGCTGTGGTTTCCTTAAAGACATTGTTCCCTAGAAAACAAGGGAACCCATACAATCGGTCCTGTAATCAATTATCCATTTATTACCCGTTGGCGTGTGAGTTTCTATGACCTGTTGTGTGTGTTTTTTGGCCCTATCCGTGCTCTCCACTCAGGCCTTGAGAGCCATTTTGTAGTGTTCCTGGTGGCCTCATGTGAGCGGCAGGGTCTGTATCAAAGCGCTGCCATACAGAGCCCCTCTTGTTTGGGTGCTGGCCTGGTGTTAACCATGCTAATGACAGGCTCACTGCTGAACCGCGAGGCATTGTGGTTTTATTTATAGAGGGCAGAATGGACATTATTTTGTCGCTCGCCTCAGTCACGTACTTTTGTCCGCATGCACCTATGGCTTGCTTGAGTTTAATGAGTCATAATGCTGCCATTAAGGCCTGGGGTCATTTTGAGGTTCTGGGAGAGCATTTGATGGCAAAGCACTGGAGGAAATAATGAGAAATACCCCGGGAAGTTATTCTTGGCATCTGGGTTGATGAGTCATGGCGTGTTCAAGACACATTTTGTTGTTTTGGTGTACGCAGATCTATCACCACAAATTGTCTTCAAATTTCCAAAGACCTGGTTGCACGGGAAAGAATAAAAATATGTGCACTACAAATTTCTTTTTCATTTTAAAATAATTGCAGCTTGGGTTGCTTTAATCTTTTTGCTGCTTAATGTTTGAGCTGACGGTTTGACTAAAGCACAAAGCCCTTGAAAGGGAATTTCTGTGATTTACAGGCATAACCTTAAAAACCAAGCCTGCATTCTTCACTGTCTCTCATGGACAAAGGGCCTGAATAGCTTGTTTTGCATGTGCTAAAGTTCTTCTCAGTAGAAACTGTTTGAACAGGTGTGAGCTCACATGTCCATTTCAACTCCGTTCTCACTGTTCTACCCCACGGGGGAGTGAACAGTGTGACAACTCCCACAGATGAATGACGGGCCGATGCATCATACGCTGGTGTTTGCTGTTGTACTGATAATTCTATGGCCCGTTTGCGTTTGATTGAGTGGACGGGCAGGGCTCCATGTAAGGATGCGCAGCTGGCTGACTGGTCACTGCCCACACTCATGTGACTGCTATTTCTAGCCAAACCATTTCTCCTCCCTGCCGCCTTTAGCAACAAGAGCAAGTGGTGGATATGTGACACTTCAGAACGCTTAAAGCAAACCAAGCCTGGCGCTATCTCTCCAAAGGCCACAGTGCAGAGTGAGGATAAGCTACGTAGGACAATGGTTTGTGTCAAGGGAGTGTAAAGGATTATGATTAAGAATAAACCAAAACGAAGGCAGAAGTAAATAACCTGAGTGTCAGACATAATCAGACACAAATCTGTTATTTGTCAGTTGTGTTTGCATGTTTTTTGGTAGACACGCTTAAAATAAACATATCCTCTTGGCTGACACACATCCATCAATTTCTCAAGAGATCATGTGGTATTGATCCAGTAGAGATCTGGTTTGCCGCTTGCTTCACACAGCAGCATTTTAAAATCTGTTTTTCCACAATAGTTTACTTTCAGTTTATCTGTGTTCAGACGCGATATTCGTCCCTACTGCACCTGCTTGCTCACACTGTAAGTAGAGGTTTTTTATTTACTTCTAGCTTTGATTACTTGGTTTTTCTCCATTATTACCTTATTTGGTATCTAGGGTAGAGGTGATTTGTTCATAACAAAGGTAGTTTTGTCCAAGAATGTCAATAGTAAACTTTTGCTAACAGCTGTTGTCCTATAAATTGCTGGATTTAGGTAAATGAAATCATCAGCTTGACATGTGCATGTGAATACTACTAAACAGGATGACTACACACAAGAATAAGATTAATCTCTGAGAAGAGGGTAGGATCTAATACAGGTCTAGTTGATCTTGTTTTAATAATGGTAAATGATATAATGGCCTCTCTTTTGATATCTGATAGCCCAAAGATAGAGCTGTTTTGGAACAGAGCCTGGAAAATCTGCTGGCACCAAAAATACTCCCGTACTAAAAGAAAGCTTTGAGAAAACAGTGAATGGAGCGTCCTCCAGCCTCTCACCCGACCGGCTTGTGCAGGACTGATAACCACGACCTGGCTGACTTTGAATCTCCACAAACCTTGAGCAGAGATGCTTTGCTAGGGTAACATCAGACCAGGAAACTATGGGAGGCAGGGATTAAATATTGTTGAAAATCTCCAGGGTTCCTGGTACTGAACCGGCGATGACATCTTCATAATGTTTCATGCATTCCAGCCCCGCTATGGCTCAGTAAGTGAGCCCCAACTAGCCCGGTAATGCTGTGGAGGCTTACCCAATTTCAGTCTGAGGTGCAGTCGACAACCTGTTAACAGTCGGTACTCGTCCAAGTCTATAATTAAATACCGTATTCTGTTCCCTGTACAGGTGTGCGTAATAAAACGGCCAGTCATTGTTTTAAGCTGAACCCTTCCGCAGATTTGAACTGAGACCTCACGTTATCAACTCAGTGTCAGATATGACCAGCCAGATGTTTTTCATGAGAAATGATTCATCACCACAGGACTAGAAGTGAGCCCGGCGAGGCTACCTCTCTTCCCCATCTACCCCCCATCACCGGAACACCAGCAGACCACTTGTCACAATGGGTTTCCTTCAGTGTCTGACATGCTGCGACAGCACTCAGACACAAAGAAAGTTGCACGTCAGCCTACGATGCCGTCCCCGATACCAGCTCCCCCTGAAGGCAGCACTGAATTGGGAGACAAAGACAGTTGCAAAACAAATTTCCCTTCAGGGGCAATGAAATTGAAGCTTGAAGCTGAAACACCAGGTGTGTCTGGGTGTAACCCGATTTTCCACACAAGTACAAAACCACTCCTTAAAATTGAAAAGCACATCCATGTGTGTTTATGTACACCATGCACTCAAAGTACTTGCACACATATAATGGATAGCAGAGTACTGTGTAAGTTTAGGATTAGCCCATTTAGTAGTGGGATTTATAGCTGCCACCATGTTTTTATGCTGCTCGCTGATGGATACCTTTTTTGTAAATGTACCAGAATTAGCTGAAGCCTCATTTTCATATCTTGTCCCTTGCCAGATGTTAAGACGTATATCAACTTTGTTGGTATTGTTATCATTTAGTTTTTTGTATTTGTTTTTAAAGCTTTCTTTTCCCTGGGGAGTTGGAACTATCCAAGGACAAAGCAGAAATATCTTCCCTAAGGCATCTTCCACAGTGAAGACGTGCTGTGCTGAGCTCCCCAACAACTGACCAGCTTCATTTTCCTCCTCGTTTCACACGACAGAAGTTATTGTATAGTGTGAAACGCTGGACGTTTTTCTTAAATGAAGCCTCACTAAAGTTAAATACATACACTCTGACCATCCTCTCGAAACGCAGCATGATGCAAACCTGTAAAAATGAAATCAACATCATTTTTAACAAAGCACAGACAAGCTTCAGTAGGAGCAGTATTAGTCGTAGCAGCCGTAGCTGAACCCTGTGTAATATTCGGATGCTGCTCACAGCGCTGAATTTAATATTGTGACTGGTGTTTAGTGCCAGTAAACGGTGTGTGAACTACAGTTTCAGTTTCATTTAGATTCTTGATTGTCCGTTGCTAGAAAGATGATCAGTTTGTATGACTGTCAGGGCTTTGACGTATTTGTGTTGATGTACCCACATAGTCTCTGTGCTCATATTAATAGTCATCATATCAATGTAGTATGAAGGAATGAGAATTACATTTGACCACAGGCTGGACGTCAGTATTCATTAACAGGTTTTCCAACGTCATGGTATGGACACACGCGCCTGCCTTGCAAGACCCCTTGATGCGATTTAAGGATTGCTGCTGAAGTCGTCATGTGAAATTCCTCTCCTCGGCTCTAAGTGCCGTTATTGCAGCTCAGTCTATGTTCTATCATCCGCAGCTAATGCTAGCAGCACGTTTTTGAGCATTAACCTCAGTTTTCACGTAAAACACACCGTGCCAGCTAATCCGCTGACTCACTGATGTGAAGGACTAATCTGCCCAGCCTCGTGTCTCTGCTTTCACTCTGTCAGCTGTGGACGCTGAGGTTTAAACCTATGGCCCGTGCAGTGTGCGCGTATGTGTCTGCGTACGCGTATGTGTGTGTTTGTGTAGAGGCCTAACATTCCTGCAAAGTGGTGGCAAGGCACAAGACCCCGTGCTCCAGTGTCGCCATATCTCTCACCGCCTGCGCACAGCAGCAGGTCTAATCAAAGCCCCCATAATGCTGTTAGCTGGGTCATGTGCTCCAAGCCCAGATTAAGAGCAGGAGGGCACAGGCCACTGGATCCGGGGGGGGGCTCCCTCTCTTTACACACTACAGCACAATGCTGGCATGTTCACATATCCGCTTTTGATGCTACCTTTCATTTGTCATTTCTAAAACCTCAAAACCTCAAAATGTACAATTTAATACAACGCAACATGCCGACGGTAGATCGGTGGTCTCAGCTGTGAGTCTGTTTCTCCACCACCCAAGGTGAACAGCGATCGGCCAGTGGCAGGTGGAGTAAAGAGGGGGACGGACGAGGATCACAGGGGACCTGGTTTGTTACTGGAATGGTCAGATGACTCCTACGCTGGGGAACAGATGGCTGAAAGACAAGAAAGCTGGACTGTGACTGTAAAAAGCCACAATTGTTGGTAGGCACCAGGCCTAATTGTGTCAGTGGTCTTGTGAAGTGAAGCCTAGCCAACAACACCAGCCCCCTTGCTGTGGTTAATGAAGTACTTGGCACTATATTTATCTATGAGGCACATTAGTATCCCCGTTGTGAGCGTGGTTTTATTCTCAGAGGTGACTAATAGTTTCTGCCCGTCTAAAAGCATTATTTTGAGCCCTGCTTCATCCATTGTGTATTCGTGTGTCTGTGCGGTGCACCGTTCATTTATGTATTTGTCAAAACCGTGGTTTTAAATGTTGAGTGAATTACATTTGCTTGTTGCTCCGTAGACGCTTTAGAAAACGCCACAAACACAGAGCTACTCGTCCGTCTCTGACCCAGCAGTTGTACTTGCAGGGAGGAGTTGCTTCAGTCTTTGCCTTTTCAGGGTGAGGGAGTGAAATCCCTGCACAGTCTCCACTGAAACCAGAGAGAGTTGACCTTAAAGAGTGTTTAAACACGAGCCTTACTCAACACTGGAAGTCGGAGGGGGACCCGATTGTTTGCTGTTGTAACTCAGCTTGGCTTTAGTGTTTTTAAAAGCTCACCTTTCTGTTCTGTCTATAAAGTATGAGATGGACGTTTCTGTTATTGTGGCATCTTGTGAAACTGGAGAAAAGATGATCAAGTAGTAGTTTTTAGCATCATAGATCAAACTACAGTGAAATAGCTCAATTCACATACAAAGAGAGAATGAAATCAGGAACCTTCAATTAAATAAAACCACCGTTTAAAAAGAAGCAAATATTATGAACCCATCTGATATTTGAGCTACAAATAGTCATGTTTTTCATCTATTAAAGTTTGTTGGACAAGAAGAAGAAGATATTTGGAAACACAATGACCAAAGATCGTATTTAGTAGTAGTAGTTACTTTGGTGTGTAACAAAAACTACAACTCTCAAATCAGAACTGCTGACGTAAGGTAGTTGGATACTTGATACCACAGCGTCTTGTGTTATCCATAGGAAGCTGAGTGACGTCTGATGAACTACTTATGTCACTGGAGGTGACACTGTTATATGACTGAAGCTTGCAAATTCGATATGGGATTTAGAAAGAAATGCTTGTTGCATTGTGGGTCATTTATGTATCAGGTTCTGTTATGGAAAAATGTGTGGACTGGAAAAGACTAAAAATCAGATTGTGGTGCAGCCTTATTGTGTTACAGCAACCCCAGTTAGAGAGAGACTAAATTTCCTCCGAGTGACAGCGCTGCAGTGCAGTCCCACGCTCACCGAGAGGGAACAAGACGGGTGAAGGAATTTATGCTCTTTGCAGTCATACGCGCCCTTGTTGTCATTCTTGAGCGACCCCCCTCCTGCCCGCGGAGGCTGACCCATCTTAACACTGTACACAGTTTGTGCGTATGCGCTTGTTTGGGTTCTAGGAGACAGCGCCTCCCTGCTGCGAAGCAGAGTCGGAGGCAGCAGGTGCAGCTGACGCAGATAGGCTTTTTAGCAGGCAGGGCCAGTTGGGGAGGACAGAAAGGGAGAGAATGAGTGAGACATGATAGAGGAGGGGAGGCTGCAGGAACTCAAACACAAGATCAGACCTCTGAGCAGCGCAGGACAAATTAATTTATCACCCCTACTCAGTTCCCCATACGTTATGCGAGAACAGGACGTGATGCTTGGCTCCAATGGTGCACGTGAGTAAGAAGATGGTTAAAGCTGTGCCTGGATTGTGTGTTTGTGTGTGTTGGGAGACAGACAGTTTGCAGTTGAGCCAAATCTGTGGAAGATTTTTCTGAAGTCTGAAAATCCTTTCTACAAAGATGAAAGAACTATTTGCCTAGAGAATCATAGTTGGAGCAAAGATCTGTCTCGCCTTGTCTCTCTGTGTTGTTCTCTTTGAAATGCGAGCAGAATGATGCTTGTATTGGGGAGTGTCGAGTGAGGAGCTGCTGAAGAGATGTGCACTGTGCTTTGTATTTTGTCAGTGATGCATCTGCAGTGATTCCGGTCCACAATATTTCAGCGTGTCAACGAGAGCCTCTCTGAAACCGAGTCGCATAAAGACGTACTGTACTCTTCAACGTGACTTTTGAAAGGGACAATTGTAGCGCAGACAGAAAGGCAGTGAAAGTGACGGGTGTCTCACAGCACCAAAGTACCGGTGTGGAGCCGGAACAGAGCAAGTGCATGTCGTCACATTAAATCCTTTGTAATAACAAGGATCGTCACACTGTTCGGTTTAGGTCCCAACATATGCACATTAAACTGATCTGCCTCCACTGTGCGATGACCAGAGGCCTGAAGAAGGGTCTAGTTCTCTGAATGCCCTTGATGCGTCTGCACGCTTTTCCCTGGCCGTAAAACACATCCACTCTCCATCTCATGCAGTCCCTCGTTGGTTATTCTCCTCCACGCTCATTGGCCGCCTCCTCTGCGTTTGCCCGTCCTCTCTCGACACACGTAGCCAGTCAGCGGCGCACCTCAGCCTCCACGACCACTGTCATTTGCTGTTGTGTACTGTGAATGCGGATACTTTCCTTTAAGAGGCAGTCTAGACTCTCTCTCGCTCTGTTGCTCTCTCTTCTTAGCTCACTCCCTCCTCTTTCCTGCAACAACACCACAACCTGCTGATTTCTCACTAAGGCTCTCCGACTCTTTTCCTGGCTTCATTCATTCCTCTTGTCATCAGTTATCATCTCTCATTCTCTCCTCATTTTAAGTTTGTGCCAATCACGTGCCATTGCTCCCCTTTACCTTCATGTTGTCTTTTGACATTTATTCATCCCTCTCTCACCTTCCGCAGATGTAAGGAGACATGAAGGTGAGTGGAGTTGATCTGCAGGCGGCAAGATTCCTCAACTTTCCTGTCCGTCTGGCTTTTCATTTTGTCCTAACTTACTGAGCCATCGGTAGACGTGAGCGCCCTGTGTCCTTGACGGCACAGTCTGCAGTAGCCCG
This sequence comes from Macropodus opercularis, assembly GCA_030770545.1. Lineage (NCBI taxonomy): Eukaryota > Metazoa > Chordata > Actinopteri > Anabantiformes > Osphronemidae > Macropodus > Macropodus opercularis. The sequence goes on along the minus strand of CM061097.1, from coordinate 8,170,644 downwards.
TGTTTCAGATGTAACAATTAAGCAGCGCTGGTGGCAGACTGCTGTGAGTCATCATCTGACGCTGCGTCTATGCTCTAGTTCGGCTTCTTTCAGCTTAAATCGGTGCGTGGATAGTGCAGCTGCGTGTCATTGCAGACTGTAGCTCGTGACAGCGCTTTGCACCAGCTGTGATTGTGGAGCAGTGGCATCTCAGGCAGATCCTTGAGCGCTGTACAGCAGCAAGAGCAGTTGGAGAAGTGATCACAGTGAGTAGTTTCACACCACACATGCTTCCAGGTTGTGCTGCTCAGATTGTAATGAACCTGAGCAGTTTGAAATGTAAATATTATTCATATGAAGTTGACCATAACTCAGTTCCTCGTGTGTGTGTGTGTGTGTGTGTGTGTGTGTGTGTGTGTGTGTGTGTGTGTGTGTGTGTGTGTGTGTGTGTGTGTGTGTGTGTGTGTGTGTGTGTGTGTGTGTGTGTGTGTGTATCAGAACCTTCATTAGGTGAACGCTTTGCTACCTGACACTGACAGGAAGAGGACGTGTCTGCCAGAAATAATCTTCAAAACCGTGTCACCTCATAGACACGGTTTTGAAGACATCTTTGCAGAGTCTTTTTCAGATGGGGCAGCTTTTCGTTTCATCCTGGGAATTGTTACACGGTGCTCTTATACCTCGGCAGAGAAATTGCTTTATGACTTTGTGTCCCTGTCCCTCAAAAGCATTTGCAATTATTCAAGTAAACATTTGGACAGAGGGCTCCAGAGCTTGGTCTGCCGGTGATAAATGGATGAACCAGTTTAGCATTGGAGCCACAGCTGCGCTGGTGAAGTTGTATTTTAAAAACACCAAAATGAAGAATTATGAAATAATATAAAAAAGAGCAAATTTGCAAATTGGATAAAGCCGGTTGCAATGAGTAACGGCATATTTCAGTGAATCAAAATAAGGCAATGAATTAAAATCCTGGTTAACCGCAGGTGCGCCGTACTTAAACTCATGGTCAAAATATTAATAGCTCTACATGTTGGACAAAACCCCAGTGGACATGTCGTGATGTAATTAAGTATCTCAAAGTGGGAACAAAACCATCACCTCTGACAGCTTCCACAGCTGGTGGTCGCTCATTCAGCACCTTGGACAGTGGTCGTGAAGCACGTTGGACAGAAGCTTCAGTTTCAGTTTTCTTTTTGTGGTCTTTAAGTTGCCAGACTTGAGCTGCGCTTCCTTGAATTCGTTGACTTTGTTGGGGTTTTCAAACAGCATGAAATTGACTCAGTATTTCAATTGTAATGTGGCTTTCGTGTGGTCACTGTGTTTAATTCTCTGAAGGTCATGTTTCTAGTCTGTTAGCACAAACTCCATTTCAGATTAACTCTGTTTAGGTTGCATCACACAGGTATATGAACTTGAATCTCCTGGAAATGCTACATTCTGTGTGTTTGCTCTATGTAGGAAGCCGTGGCAGGAACATAAGGTCGTGTACCTCTGTGAGAATACATTAGAAACTAGGTGGTTTTGCTCTATACGGTCAAACTGTGTCACTTGATGCAGTTTCAATCCTGAGGCACATTTTAAATAATTAATTGTGTTTTGTTTATTTCATTTGAACATGGGTTCTACTGATTCATATTTACACTAATAGTAGAACGATCCTTGGGTTTGAGCCACACTGGGAGAGGCTAAAGCCTTTCTCTAGAGTTTGCATATGTTGCAAAAATTTGAATATTTCATGTTTCATGTTTGTATGTGTAACTTGTTTAGTTCATCACCTTATTATTAGGCCTTGAATACAGGAGGCAGGACTTTGACTCGCTGTTGGTCGCATGTGTTGCATAACTAAAAGCTCTGTGACAGATATTTCATGCAGAATTGCACCTTGGGGAGATTTCCCCTAAAGGCTGTATGTTTGCAGCTTTTAACTAATGACCCAAGTGTTTTATAATGAACTTATCCATCTATTTTACGGGCGATTCAAGTGGAAGAGCTGAAGCATAACCAAGTGCAGAAGTGCTTCAGCCCTTGGTCGCAGAACATTGACTTCATTAAACCAAACCAGTGATGTAAAGTAACTCTAATTAACACTAATAAATTCCACGTTATTCGGGTAAAGGGCGATGTGGGTTTTTCACGTGCCTGTTTGATTTGGCCCCCAGCAGTCGTTGTGCATTACGCTGCTTATACTGACTGTGTCTTGTAACCCTGAACCTGAAAGCGCTAGTGAGGCTGCAGCGTGTTTCCTTCCGTCTCATTGGAGTGAGAACCCTCTGACTGTCCTTTTGTTGAGTTAGTGTGAGAACTACGCAGGTTACGTGATTCACACAATTTTGGCCTCAGGGGAAGTGGCCTCTCTGTGCACACCTGGGAGTGGCGACGTGTGAACTGGTCTTAAGAATGAACTAATCAGTCGTCTGCAGCTGTTGTAGACCTCATCATAAAAGCCTGGTGCCTGTGTGCTGCACGCCCACATGAAAGCGGCTCCTGCTCATTTTTCCTGCCTTCCTTCCCACACTTGAAGCGTCTGTTTTCTCCGTGTTTGACCATCGGAAAGATGGAGGAGCGTCTGGTTCTGCTTGGTTTGACGGTGCGGTCCACTTGTGGCAGTAGTGTTGCCTGGTTTTGACATTTAAGGAAAACCTCCAGCAGAAGACGGTCGGCCTCAAATGTCTTAATGTTGTTGCAGCCTTAACAAAATGGCCTTTTGTAAGCAACTGTACAAGACATTATTCTAACTTCCAGCTGTGTTGCTATGTTTGGTCAATAATTATTAACTAGGTTGACTTTTAAGCAGGACCATTTATCAAAGTTTGACCCAGAGAGTCTCAGACCTCTGTGTGTGCTCCTCTGAATCTTTAAGTCTCGTATCCTTCACTCTGATCCACTGCTCTGATCCTTCTCTCTGGAGGGAAGTTGGTGAAAAGAGAATTTCCTGTCCGGGATCAGTGTATCAGTATTGTGTTAGGAAGATTTTGGCCATCTCTGAGAGTCTTTTTCCCTCTGTATGGGGAACTATCCGACCTGGGACCTGCTAACGTCTCGTAAGAGCAATTTAAATATTCAGAAAGCTTTAATGCTTGACTTTTAACCATGTAGTAGGTTTCAGTGTCACATACTGGATCTCAGTTCAGGGAGGTCTTGCTTGGGCCTGATCTACAGACAAATGATCGTCTTTTATGTGTGTGTTGTGGTTCAGTGAAGGTTAAAGTGTAGGAGTACGGTATCCAGCCTCAACTGTTCCAGATGCAGATCTTGGTCAGAAAGAGGGAGCCGTAAGTTTCCACAGGCCATTTAGAAAAGAACAGCCTGCCCCCACGCGATGAGGCGCACACAGTTCACGCTGAGAGAATGTACTAGTCTGGCCTTCAAGCTATTTACACGTACGGCTCCCCATAAACAATCGCCCTAACCATGGAAGGGAATGTGCAGCCATTAGCTCCCGATGAAATGACTCTGATTATGTGGCATAGACAAATGGAAAAGAGGAGAGCAAACCCAGACTGAGATGTCTGTGGTGCGGAGCGTTCCCAGGGACCACCCGGGGCTTCGGTGTTGGTGGCCTCATCATCCATTCCTCAAAGCTTGTCTTGTTCACAGGCCTCATACAATTTTATACTATATGTTGTGCATGTAACGTGGTCGCCTTTCTGAGAGAGGAACTCACATGTTCTTTATCTCACAGTCAGTAGATCGCCATTAGCCGGATTGAAGAAACATTATCATTGCTCATTTGATCACTGCTCAGTCCTGATTTGTCTATTACACAATTATTACACAATAGTCTTCACTTGTTTTTGTGACGTCGTTTGCACACAACGTTAACATCCAGAAAACTTGTGTGTGTGTTGCCTGACTGGACCAGAAATCATTGGATATTTGTCAGTGTATGTGAATTAGTCTCGTCTTGTAACGCTGAGTTTCACACTGAAACCCTAAGAACAGAACGTAGACTGTAATGTTTGTATTGGTTGCTGAATACAGACATTCTCTCAAATGATCATAGTCCACCTGAGCTGGAGTTAAACTTCACTGCTGATGTTCTTGCTGCATTGCAGTGTCAACGTAAATGCATGCAGTGGCTTTTTTTGGTTGTTGTACTGCAGCAAGGCAGCATTTGAACTTGCACCAAATCTTGTTTGCCACACAAACGTGGACCTTTTGACTGTCATCCTGTGAGCAGTGTGGCCGTCAAAGGCAACGACTGGCAGTGTGCATGTAACATGACTGTCAGTGATTCTACTTATTCATTAAGTTAAAAAAGTTATCAAATCAACTTGATCAGATCATTATTTGATATGTCCAATTGTTAAATTCCAGCTAAAAACTGTACATGTGTGACAAAGGTGAAACCTGTGATGTAAAAGTAGGTTTGACAGAAACACCAGCTGCCCTGTTGTGTGGAGATAAGGTGTTAATAGTCCGCTCTAATGTTGGGAACATTGCTCGCATCCCCGTCTGGATACTGTGGTCTTTTTATAGTCTCGCTGCTGACAGCAGGCTGCCTGAACGGTCTGATTTGATTTCTTTGAAGTGCAGACTGTGATTTCCTATTGCAGCTATCTGAGATGTCCTCAGCTCTCTGCCACTGAGCTGCTCTCAATGTTTCATCTAGAGCCAGGTCTCTCTCTCTCTCTCTCTCTTTCTCTTAGTCCCTCCTCTTGTTTCGGGTTTTGTGAGGAAGTCACAGACAGGTCTTGTCAGACGGTGACTGCTGTTGACAAAGAGTGACTGTGGCTTATGACACTAATCTGTTTCTGTCTCCTCTCTGTCGCTTCTCTCGCAGGTGAAGGCGCGTGCGGACAGGCTGCCTCACACTAAGCTATGGAATGCTCCCTGCACCCAGCATCACTAGTCTCCAATTTTTGGACTGAACTCCAAACGCTTAGTTAGCGGCTGTGCTTCTCCCCTCGAACTCTTTACAACCAGGGGACAAAGAAAAGGATCGGGCCTAACAAGTCCTCCGCTGCAAACGCACACAGCACTTCAGTTTTTTAGAATATTTTTTTTCTTTTTCTCCACTTGGGTTTGTTTTCTGGTGAAATCATATCAAGATGGAAATGGATACGTATCTGTGGATGGTGATTATTGGCTTCATCATCGCCTTCGTCCTGGCCTTTTCAGTAGGTGCCAATGATGTTGCCAATTCCTTCGGCACGGCCGTGGGGTCCGGGGTGGTCACGCTGAGGCAAGCCTGTATCCTGGCGTCCATCTTTGAGACCCTGGGCTCGGTGCTGCTCGGAGCCAAAGTGGGTGAGACCATCCGGAAGGGCATCATAGATGTCAGCCTGTACAATGACACGGTGCCTGTGCTCATGGCGGGGGAGGTCAGCGCCATGGTCGGTAAGTTGGGATAAGCGTCTATTTGTGCTAATGTCAGCAGTTCGTGTCACACATGCACCCTTTAAAGTGAAGCCAGCTGTTTGTCTCATGTGTGAGCAAGAAACACGTTGCTTTGAAATGAAGCGCACAACAACGGCAACGTGAGTCCACGTCCATAAAACTCGCACAGGCTCAAGCTGTTATTTTCGTGCATTGTGGTGATTTCTGTAAATGTCTGAGTGACAGATAAAAACGTAAAGCACTAGACTGTAACGAAGTCTTGTTAGTCTCATTAGATCTAATCCTTCAGTCATCGTTAACTTCAGAGCTTCTTAAATGTGACGATTTTGTTGCTCAGGCAAAATAAGTATCTAACATGTTACAAGCTAAACACTGGATTTTTAAAATGAAAAAATGACAAATGAATCTGTTCAATTATTAGTTGCAGCCTTAGGAAGAAGAGAAACAACATGATAACAACTACACATGTGAAGTCTTCTGCACAACAAGAGACTTTTTCAGTTTTGAGTCTCCAGTCTAATTTGTGTATGTGTTGGTTTCATTTACTTGACTTCACTGCTGTTCCCTCTGTGCGAGCCTGATCGCGATCGGAGAACGTGCTCCACTCATGTGAACGGCGCACCCTGTAAACACCTCCTTTGGCATTCGCTTCAGCTCATGTTAAATGTTACCATACCTTCACCTGAGGGCACAAACACACACGCAGCGTCCGTCAGTCTTTACTGTTCTACGCAACACCAGACCCTGTTGTGGCTTTACTGTAGCTGTCGCATCGCTGAGCTGCGGTCAGGGGACTGAAAAAGAGGCATCGCTCGTGTGCTTATGTTGTTGGATGAGTGCAAGTCTTTCTTTGACTTAATCTATTTTTCTCCTTGGTACCAAAACTAAATTACAAAATTACACAATTCTGTAATCAGTGTTTTTCCTTCCAGCAAATGAATCAATCAATTTTCTTCATTTCTTTCTTATGGATAATATAAATTAGTGTAGTCTTGCAGCAGCCTCCTGACAAACTTTAGAGAAACTTTAATAGAACTTGTAATGTTAGACAACCTTACAGCATTGTAAACATTGCCCAAGTGGGTTCTCTGAAAACACTGAACCACTGTCCGCTCAGTAAACACATTTACCGCGACGCACGGGCTGGGTTTGCGTATGCGTGTGTTAGTGGCAGCTTTGCACATCAACGTTAGATTGCCTCATTAAACGACTGGCGCACAACAGAAAACAATGGGGCACCCGTGGAGACAATACCAGTTTAACGACGGACTGACTGCTGGGAACCTGGGATAAATACGGCCGTATTATGCACAGGGGACTCTGCGGTGGCTGAAAACCGAGGTGTGGCAGGCAAGCGAACGCTGGGGAAACTCTAAGGTCCTGCTCTTTATCTCAAACAGGAAACTCTCTCACTGACATGTTTTTCACACAGAATTACAATGAGTTTGAACTGATTTCATGTAATAAAAGCAGGAAAAGGTTCACATTGTCTTCATCAGGGTTTGATGTTCTGTTCACAAAAACAATACTGTAAGAAACTATTCAGGGGGAAAATGCCAAGCGTGACAATGAGACACTGAGGAATTACTATTCAAATAATGGACTTTGTTGCCCATGAAAAATTAAAGCAGTTTACCACTGGAAAAGACTGTTTCCAGACCCAGGAGGATTTTTATCCTGGAAAATCAATGATGCCCCGATGAATGAGCCATTATTCTCTGTGCCGTTTGCTGTTATTAGCTTGTGTCTGCAGATTGTTTCTGACTTGCAGTGCGTCTTAAAATATGTCTTTGTTAAGGCTGGAAATCCATAATCCCATCTTCTAATCACTGTCATTACTGGATGTGCTTTCGATGTGCACTGTGATGTTTACACCCTGTCAGGGCAGGTTTGTTTTAATGCTTCTGAAATCACCTCTGCGGCGACGGAAGATAACGGGTCTGCTGTTTTTCAGAATACACTGAAACACAAAGTGCAGGTTAATGTGTGCCAGCTTTCAAACAGTACCACTCTAGACCAGTCATTTTCACTTCTCTTTACGCAGACACAACCCGAGTTAGTTTTAGTCTTCACGGCAACGAAATGAACCACAAACAATAACACGATCTCACTACTTTTACACAGTGAGAATGAAAATGGCACAAAGATGTAATTAAGTCATGGCTCATTTTCCTGTGTGCACCTGTCTGTGGTTTTGATGGAAAACAATTTAATGTGAAAAATGTCTGAGATGTCTCTGTGATTCGCTCCCAGGGTCGGCCGTCTGGCAGCTAATCGCCTCCTTCCTCAGACTGCCCGTCTCTGGGACTCACTGCATTGTTGGCGCTACCATCGGCTTCTCCGTGGTGGCGATCGGCACCAAGGGCGTCCAGTGGATGCAGCTTGTCAAGATTGGTAAATAACCAGTGATTCAGATCCAATCAGTCGCGCCTGCTAATGTACAGCTTGTGTTGCGTAGTAACACATAACCGCTGCCCTGCCACAAAAAATCCCACACTCACTTTTACTTGAACGGTAAACGTAAACCGTCAGCGTGGATGACTCCCTTGGCCATTTCACACAGGGGGTAATCTGCTTCAGAAGAGACAGTTTCTCTCCCATTAGGAGCCCCAGCGGACGAGAATGTGACAACAAGACATACTTTCTTATAAAAGTTATTTTCCACAACAGAAACAAACTGTGGCTACTGCTTCCTACCTATATATTTATCACTCAATTTCATTCATGAAGGTTAAGCTTTACTGTAAGAGGAAGGGAAACATTCATTAAGATCAGAAGTGATGCTGAATGTGACTGGAGGGACTTTTGGTGGTTGCTGTTTACACCCTCTCTTCTTTTCCAGTGGCATCGTGGTTCATCTCCCCTTTGCTCTCTGGACTCATGTCTGGGCTGCTCTTCTTGATCATCAGACGACTGATCCTCAGCAAGGTGAAACTTGGGAACTTACTCACCCATTTAAGACTTTTAATGTATGACAGGATCCATCATGTCAGTACTTTAATATCTGAGGTGAGTGTATGAATTCTGCTTCCTCGGTGACCTGTGGTGTGAGTTGTTTGGCCACAGGTTGAAACCCTTGAACTCCGACACAGACATACACGTGTACACACAGGCCTCTCCAAAGAACTTCAGCACAGATAAAAATCCACTTGATTTGGCAACACCCACTGATCTGCTATTACATAACAGACAAACTCTGGGAGACCAGGAAGGAAAAAAGTGTTGTAGACCATCCTAAGGTCACATTTGTAGGATTACGTCTGAATGACTCACAGGAGGATTTATCATGCGCCTCCTTCCATGCAGGCTAGAGGCATCAGCTAAGTCTCTGTAATTGGCTCTTTTTATTTTAAAAGTGAGACAAACTTAACCCTGTAACTGATTGTGCAAACAAGTTTTTAAATATGGGACTTAAGCCTGATCAGATCGCTGGGTTGCTCTTCTCTTCCTCGCGATAGCAAACCTCAGGTTGCATAAGCATATGTTGCTTATCTAGCTATGCGCTCAGTCTGCAGACGAATTTCTCACCAGCCTTTAAGAATCGTGCTGCTGCAACATGTTGACACGTGATTCGACGAGGTGCCGCAGGGAGATCGCGCCTTAACTCTGATTGCTCTGTGGTGCAAAATACGTTTTTTAATGTCGCTGCTCGTAATGATGTGTTGTCAGTGAGCAGGTCAGGAACACTCTGACAGGACAGAGCCGCCAGCGAGGGCAACTTAACATCTCACGTGAAAACACAGTCTGTGTGTTCCCTCTTTAGGAGGACTCCGTCCCTAATGGCCTGCGAGCGCTGCCTCTCTTCTACGCCTCCACCGTCGGGATCAACACATTCTCCATCATGTACACTGGAGCCCCATGTAAGAGCTAGTTTCATCATCAGCCCTAATTTCACACCGGTGTGTGTTTACATTATCGTCACACAGTCATGACAGTCCAAAAAAGTAAATGCAACATGTTTTTTTTTGTTTTTTCTTGTGTGTGTTCACTGATTGCAGTGCTCGGGTTAGAGGAGTTGCCAGTGTGGGCCATCTTCCTCATAACTTTAGCCGGGTCGCTGGTCTGTGCTGCTGTGGTCTGGAAATTCGTTTGTCCCTGGATGAGGAAGAAAATAGCAAGTGGGTATCTCTCTCTTTGTGTGTGTGTGTGTCCAGAATTTCTCTCTGACCCAGGCCTAACAACAAAGCATTAGCCTCTGCTAGCACAGTCTGTACCCTGCCAACGGATGTGTTTTCGTGCTGGCCTTTGCTAGAGCCACTAAAGCCACAGAGAAAAAAAAAACTCGGTTTCACTAAGATGCCTCCATTTCTATGGACTTGGCCAGACGTTAGTTAGGACCACAGCCTGCAGCGCAGAAAGCTTTCAGGACAAGGTTACGAACTGTTCCTGTGATGAGACAATCCGTACATTACACATGGTAAATAATAAGCGAAATAAGCAGGAGGCAAGTATATGTGGGAGTTTAACGAATCTGAAGCTGCGCATGTCTAAGCCACACGTCTCTCGTAGGTTTATTTTTACACAAAAGTTCTGTTGTGAAAATTATAATATCTCTATCTTGGCTTAAAATAGAATCTGACTGTTTTCTCAAATTATCCTTTGAGTCTGCACACGAGGCCGATTTAACCTGTTGCCTAACGTGTCATAACCTCTAAATAACTGTAAGGATTATGTCTGATATTATCGGTTCTAATCTGGATATTACTGCATTTGTCACTGTGAAGCAGGTGATGGCTGCGTTTGTTTATGTGTTTGTGTTGAGGGGTCCTGCGCGGATTGAAGGGGGGGGGCCTTAAGTCAGCACAGGAATTAGTCTGAATCAGCTGATGGCCAGACGTGTGTTTGTGAAATGTTGCTTTTTCTGACTCGTAGCCAGTTTCAAATGGATTGGTGTTGATTTTTAGTGAGTTGATTTTAGTGTCGAACAAAACCATGCATGAAGAAACCATCTGAAGCGAGGATTGTGTGCAAGATCAATGATTCACTTCAGCAACTCATGACCTCATTGGCATGCTGTAATTAGAATTCAGATAACGGTTGTGTGTAATGATCCTTAGCCTGACATGTGAGATGAAATAGAATAATGATCTGTAGCCTCCCGCCCTGTTTTCCCTTAGGTCGACTAAAGAAGGAGCAAGCTCTGTCCAGGATCTCGGATGAGAGCCTGGACAAGATCCCTGAGGAGGAAGAGGAGACCCCTGTCTTTAAGGAGCTACCTGGGGCCAAAGGCACAGATGACGCCGTGCTGCCGCTCACCGGGGGCGAACGGAGCAACTGTGGCTCCAGTGGAGAGCTCACCAACCTGGCTAACGGAGGCACTGTCCCACCAAATGGCAGAGTGTATGGTAAAACTGAGACTGTTATATCATTACACTCATACGCCACTATATCTGGAAACCATGGCTACAGTCTCTATTTTTTATATATTTATGCACATAATCGACTTGAACACATCCATTAGTAAGTGGAATTTGTGTAATTGAATGGACTGTTGTTAAACGTCATGTACCCACACCTCGTTCTTCGTGGTTTGTCTTCGAGGTCGGACCCACTCGATGACCAATGGCTGCCTCAAGTCGCCCGTCTCTAATGGCAGCTTCAGCTTCGATGGCCACATGCGCAGCGATGGCCAGGTGTACCACACCGTGCACAAGGACTCGGGTCTGTATAAGGACCTGCTTCACAAGATCCACCTGGGCCGCATGGACGACCGCGACCGCTCAGGGTCCCACGTCGGGCCGCCTGACAACAACTACCGCCTGCTCCGTCGCAACAACAGCTACACCTGCTACACGGCAGCGATATGCGGCATGCCCGTCCAGCCGCTCCTGCGCACGGAGTCGCGGGAGGACAGCGAGAAGCTGGTAGGCGAGGGTGGCGGCAGGAGCAACAGCGTGTCCTACTCCAAGAAGAGGGTCCGCTACGACAGCTACTCGTCGTACTGCAACGCTGTGGCCGAGGCCGAGATCGAGGCGGAAGAGGGTGGGGTGGAGATGAAGCTGGCCACAGAGCTCGAGGGGGTGGAGGAAGAAGGGGCTCCGGTCCCGGTGCCTGTGGATGAGGAGGAGGATCACGAGGAGAAGGACAAGTCTGAGGTGTTCCTGCTCTTCCACTTCCTGCAGATCCTCACCGCCTGCTTCGGCTCATTTGCTCATGGAGGCAATGACGTCAGGTACAGCTTCCTGCTGCTTGCGCACGGGTCAGGGTATACGTCCATAATACAGATCCTAGTGGAGCTGGATGACCATGTGTTTGCTCCATCGTTGCAGTAATGCCATTGGGCCACTGGTGGCGCTGTGGATGATTTACGAACAAGGCAATGTGATGCAGGATGCCGCCACTCCCGTCTGGCTGCTGCTCTATGGGGGTTTGGGCATCTGTGCTGGCCTGTGGGTGTGGGGCCGCCGTGTCATCCAGACCATGGGGAAGGATCTGACTCCCATCACCCCCTCAAGGTGAGGAAGCCACCACACGGGAGAGTGAATGGGTGTGTGTGTGTGTGTGTGTGATAGAGCGAGGGAATGCGGATATGTTCAGTAGAGAGGGAGGTGTATTTGGGGAAGAGGTGAACCTTTCAACATAGGACTTACTTCACCTTGTTACCAGCTTGGTAAGTACTGACACACACACACACACACACACACAGTCTCCTGACAATAAAATGCATGTGAAGCTAAACCAACACAGTCTCCTCCATATTCCCAGGTACAGTTAACTTGTCTAATCAGGTGTTTGTCCCGAGCAAACTATGATTAATTGCACTCGACTTCCCAAACAGAGCAGCTGCTACAGTTACACACATTTAAGAGCACAACCAACCTGCTATTGTTATAGTGCGTGTGTGTGTGTGTGTGTGTGTGTGTGTGTGTTATTTCGTCATTCACTAAATTATTGTGACACTTTTAATGATTTCATTTCTATATATTTTAGGTCCTTCTAATCTCAGCACGTCAGTGGTTATGATTTTGACAATCATCATGTGCTTTTGCGAGAACTTCGAAAAGCTGAACTAATTCTTCACTGCTGAAATCTAGAGCTGTGTAGGCTATGCAGAAGTAAAGTCACGCACACTTGCTCTTGCATTTCTCTGGCCCTTGACTTATTACATAATAGTTATGAATATGAAATTAATCTCATGGACAACAACGCACGAGGCCTTTGGCTCCGTTTGTCCCGCATCCTGAGCTGCAGACGCCACACGTCCGTAAGCTGTCACTGCTGCTCCTCCGTCCTCGAGGTCTCGACATCCATCTGTCTTTCTGCCGTTCGCTGTCCTCACGTCTGCCCACACAGCGTGTGTTTATGCGTGCGCCTGCTCGTGCACATACCTACAGGATGTTTGCGTGTTTCGTGTCAGCGTAAGGAAGCCAGGCTCGTTGCCTGCAGGTCGTTCCGTGTGGAATGTGATGCATGCATGGGTGCGTCATGCATGTTGAGGCCTAATTGGTGCAGCAAGTTTGTGTGTGTGTGTTGTTGCCTTGCAGGAACATCACACAGGGCTACAGAAAGTTTTTTTGGCATTCTGGATGCAGACAAGTAGAGCGGGAGGGATGAGGGAGGGGCTCAGCCACAGTGGGAACCTTGGCTGCTCCGCTTCAACCGCAGGGAGGGACGCCAGCCTGACTCGTCGTCGTGCACTTTTCTTTTTCCTTCGGTCTTTCCTTTTTTCCACATTCCTTCTCCATTTTGAATTTGACTCTCTTCTTCACTAAGGTCTTTCTTTCCTTTGTTGCTTCCCATTTTTCTCACTGCTTCATCTTGCCTTCTTGTGTTTTCTGAGGGCATCCAACCTCTCGCACCTTTCCCTAAAGTCCTGCAGTCATTCTCACGCTCTCTCCATCGAATCATTTTCTCATCTTTCTTCATGTCTTCTTTTTTGGCCCCTCTCTCTCTCTGTGCCTTCTTTCTTTACTAATCTCCTCCTTTCCGTCACCAGCTTAGTCTCTTGCCAGGACTCAAAGACAAATTTGCTTTGGTGGCCCGTTCTAAAGGTTCTCCTTCCGCTAGTGTCTCTTTCCATGCATCAGTCTGGCAAAGACGCTTGTTTGGGCCAAGCGTAGGAAACGTTGAACAGTGCAGTGTATCACAGCAGTTTTTCTAACTCGAAGTGGATTTTGATTATTCTGGACAGCTCTCCTGTTGAACCACCACAGGAACTAGCTGCTGCACATTTAAGTGGTTTCTTCACGTTTTGCCAGCAGGACACTGAGAACCAATCCTGCCTCTGTGTGATGAGCTGATTCCGTGCGTCACCCTTATATAATTGACCAGCTGATGTGTATAATGGCTGTTAGAGGTGGATTTCAGCTTCATCTGCTGGTGCCTGAAATCCCGACAAAATGTAATCTGTCCTTAAATCGACTGCATGATTAATGGAGACAGAATGTCATGAAAGGACAAGGTGTAAATAACAAAGTGTTCATAGCTGATGTCATTGATTCGCACTCTGTTATTGTGTGAGCAGACAATAGCTCTTTTGTAAAGAAACCCATGACCCCTTCGTGTTTATATCCTCTGAACCTAGACGGTACCGGGCATGTGGGCAAGCTCTCTGCGGCTTGGAGGAGGGTCGGCGCAGGCCCCCAGTTCTCGACTGGTGTCTTTAATGCAGGAAGCAGCGAGCACATTAACCTCCTAGACTCTGAGTGTGGTCTAAAAATGTGAAAGCGAGGCTCCGTTGGTGGTCATCAGCGCCTCAGCAGCGACAGACTGCTAAAATGATAGATGATTCTCAGTGTTGCTGAGAATTAAATGACTTCCAGTCTTAGTAATTAGCTGTTGATGACCGAATCATCTGGTTTCTCCTCATTTTTTTTTACCTCTGTCTCTTGTTGTTTTGTCACTTTCCACAGTTTTCCAACCAGTTTATTTTGAACGATTTTCACTTTTCCGCTGCACTTGTTCAGTCTCAAAGTGTGAATAATGTCCTGGAAACGAGACGCGGTTCTAAGAGATGTGTCCTGTAAGCACAGTGCACCGTCTGTACTCATCTGTTCTGAATGAGAGCTGATGCGAATGCTGCGAAGTCTTTATTGTTGGTGTGCGCGTGCGAGGCGACATGCTGTAAAGAGCTGTTGAACACGAATGCTGGAATGTGACGCCGCGTTATCGGCAGTACGTCAGAACATTACAATGAAGGATGTCTCTTTGCTCCCATCCCCTCTTCCCCCCTTCCCCCCTCCTTCTTCCACAGTGGATTCACTATTGAACTGGCTTCTGCTCTCACAGTCGTGTTTGCTTCAAATATCGGAATCCCTGTCAGTACCACGCACTGCAAGGTATGACTGAGTGGACCTCCAGCTGGCTCTGTTAACTCTCATCCAAGCGGCTCCACGGGGCAGGGAGTTCACACTGCATCCCAGGGCGTTGGGCTGGAATCCCAAAGGCCACTTTAGTCCAAATTTTCCAGTGTCAGAATCAAACCGCAAACCAAAATGAACTTTGATTTGCTGCGTCTGACAATCCTAACTAATCTTTTAACTGCTTTTAAAAGGCACAGCCGCCCTGTGTCCAGCCAGCAGACAGCCCTAGTCAGCAGTGTGCAGCCCCTCTCCCCTGATCTTTGCAGGAATGTCAGATCCAGGCTGGAAGATGCGGCGACCCGCTCTAGCCCCAACCTCCTCCCATCCACCCCCATCAACATGGTGCCTCGTGCTCTGTCTCGCCTCTCTCCCCTTTCTCCCCTCCCAGCATCTCCGCACTGGCCTGGTTCGATGTGAGGGTCCACCACCCTCCTGTGCTTGGCTGCAAGCGCACACACAAACACAAACACACACACACACACACACACACATGCCTCTGCCCTCCAACCCACCCTGTCACACTTGTTTTCCACTTTTTTTACACCTCTCCATCTTTCTCTGTGTCTCCACTCATCTGTCTTTACAGCGGATTTTGCATTGAAGTAATGAGTGCGCTAACAGTGCTTGTTGCATCAAATGTGGGCATCCCCATAAGCTCCACCCACTGCAAGGTATTGGAGTCTTTGGTAGTGAACCTGTGACCGAGAGCTCACCCAAAGCTCCACATGGCTTCACCTGTAGCTGTCAATCACCAGTGCCAATCACAACCCCTGTTGTTGAAGTTTTGACTTGTTGCAGTTTCCCTACAGCAGCAAATCGTCCAGGTTTTGCCTTAATGGGACGTTCCCGAATTATCTTATTAGGTTCAGAGCAGTGTAGCTGTTGCAGCATCAGAGCATCGTTTGTGATCAGCATTGATCTTTTTGTAGGTTTAAAGTTCAAAATTCACAAAAATATTCTTCGACGTTTGGTTTCTAGCAGAGAAAGAGATTTGGTTTTACTGGACAGAGCTGGTCTAGTTGTTACACAGGTGACACTGGAAGCTTCCTGAGAGCCACCGTGTTAACCCTCTGCTGTCAGATCGCACTGGAGACAAACGGTCGGTTTAACGCACAATGATAAAGGCAGAGTCAACGTTTTTAAGTATACATATTCAAAAACAGTTTGCAGAAGGGAAACTGCACAAGCCTCAAAACTGGTATTTAATTACTGATCATCAACATCCAAACCTTATTTCTCTAAACCTCAGATAATCAACTGCTGCGCCAAAATGCTAAATGTACTGATTCTTAGAGGTACACAACTGTTGTGGTGACTTGATTAAGTGATTCTGTCTTTGGGATTCACAGATATTGTTGGATATTTTTGAACACATAGTGCTTCCGCCCTAATTAAACAATTTTTGAAAGAAACCCTGAATTTTGTGTAGGTTGCCAACAATATCTGTCAAACATGTCCCAGATGGCAGTTAGACTGGCAATAAGTGGGAGTGGGCATCTATTCGAGATTCTGTTCTGTTTTTATTTTTTGAAACTTCTGTGGAGGTTAAACTGAATCGATGCCCGACCCGGTGTGTGGACCGCTGTGGTGTGCAGTGACTTGTTTCAACAGCTCCGGCCTTAATGGCTGCGTACCTGAAATACTTCAGATGCTGTAAACAAACATCAAGGCCGCAGTTATTGTCCCAGGCCCAGCTTTTGGCCGCTCATCGTTCCATCTCAGCCAACCTCACCGACGGTCCAGCGGCCGTGTAGCGTTGAGTACGGCTGACCTGCTGACCTGCTGACCACAGGCACGACTGGCTCCTGTTGACTTGACCTCCCACATTTAGTGTGACAGGAGTGTCGTGTCTCTGTGGCCTTATAAGAACAGGCTCACGCTGTTTCACTCCTGCACCTGCAGCGCTGAGATCAGTCACTGCACCTTTTACTGTTTGCTCCCACACACCGAGGAGTCATGTGTTGAGCTGTCATTCAGTGGTAATCTGATTTAGTTTCACATATGACGGTGAGTAAATAAATGCAAGTGGAAGTCTGTCATTTGCAGGAACATTTGATAACCTAAGGAGACTTTTATATTGTTTAAATTTGCTGCCTGATAAATGGGAAGCACTGCATTTTGTTGGAGCTGCCAGTTTCAGACTTCCACACATGAAAATTGAAAATACTTAGTGATAACTTGTGTAATTCGCTTGCTCTGACTAACCCAAATATTTTGGACCGACCTGGTCTGGAGGAGCTGGAGGCTGCACTCAGGCTTCTCTCTTCATATGCTAAAGTTGGTTGTTGTTGCTGTGGTTCTTGGTCAGATCAACTTTCACCCAGAAACATTTTACTGCATTTTTCTTAAATTTACCCTCTAGAGCCATTGTACCAACAAAATATGCAACAAACAAACAAACCACAAAACAAAAGGTTTTCTTACTTGTTGTCTTATAATACATTCCAGTCTCTTGGATCTTTGTCAGCATTTGATTTGAGGACAGTTTTCAACAATATTTAAAATATTCATTTGAATTTATTGTCTGTTAACAGTTAAATGGACGAATCAGAAAACAAACACAGGATACGAACGGGTGATAAAACCCTCTGATCCTAAGCCTGAACAGCCTGCAGCTCCTCTGTGTGTCTTTGAATGTTTCAAGCGTTTAGTCCTGTGCTGCTTCTGATGGCTTTTCTCTTGGCTGCGGCCTGCAGGTGGGCTCGGTCGTGGCCGTGGGCTGGATTCGCTCCCACAAAGCGGTGGACTGGCGCCTCTTCAGGAACATCTTCCTAGCGTGGTTCGTCACAGTGCCGGTGGCCGGCCTGTTCAGCGCCGCCGTCATGGCCCTGTTCGTCTACGGCATCCTGCCCTTCGTCTGAGGGCCCACGGCCGGGAGGGAGAACTGAGAGGGGAAAACTGAGTTCAAATCATAGCTTGAGTGTTGGGGGTGCAGAGAACGGAGTAGGATATGAAGCAAGGAAGGGTGATGGGGAAGAGAGAGGAGAAGAGAGGGAGGGAGCAGCAGAGCATGGCTTTGGTTGTACTGTGGATGTGAGGAGGGTTGGTTCACATGCTGCCTGGCTCTGTAGCCCAGAGGTGGGTTTTTTGGCTCAACGCTTTTTATTTATTCTCTTTTTGGGTGCATAAATGTGTAACCAGTGTTTTCTCCGAACCATTCAATCTGCTGTAAATAAGACAACGATAGGAAGATTCTGGGTAATTCTAGAGGATTAATGTTAAGGGAGAAACAGAGGCATTTTCCCCTTTATCGAAGTCAAAACTAAAACGAGTCCAATAGTGAACTGTGCCCCTTTAAACGGACAAACATGCCTGAGGTAAAGCTACGTCCTCCCGCCTGCAGACCCAGGTAGCATATTCACGATCCAGTCAACAATCCTGTATATAACGTTAGAATGGATTGAGGGTGATTTGTTTTATTGCTTCAAAACGTGAAGAAGCAACGGAGTGTGTGGTCAACCAACCCGTCCATCATCCCACCATCAGGGTTAGCTGCGTACAACTGGGGCCAAATGGAGAGGATGCCTCAGCGTGGGGTGGTGGGACTGTCGCTCTTTTTTGTGTTATTTCCCACATGATACCATAGAAACCAGAGTCGAAATTTATGTCAAAAGCTCCTGTATGTTTTTAGAGATGGATCTCATATTTTTTAATGATGTATTATATTGTAATTTGTACTGTAAATACTGTCCTTGGCTGTTGGGGGTTGGGGGGAGGAGGGGTCTTC
Source organism: Macropodus opercularis (assembly GCA_030770545.1). NCBI lineage: Eukaryota > Metazoa > Chordata > Actinopteri > Anabantiformes > Osphronemidae > Macropodus > Macropodus opercularis. The sequence continues at coordinate 8,152,293 of CM061097.1, read as the reverse complement.
GCCTCTTCATGATGCCATATCATACAGTACCTTTCATCCCCTGCTGATTCTGCAGTGGTCGGCTGAAGTATGTTGACTGGAAAACAGTGTTTCGTGAATGAAACCCATTCGCAAGAGGTCTTTCATTCCTTTCCATTTGACGGCGCCGGTGAATTCTACAGTATTGACAGAAAGCTCTTTGCGGTGGCGATGGTATCGGACAGAGGGCGCTGTGTTTAGAGCAGCACCATGCCAAAGCAAGCTGTGTGGTCGCCATGACACTTTAATGTAGGAAAAAAATCGTTAAGGTGCATCAGAAGCCAAAACTCTACACACTACACTGTCTCAAACTGTTCATATCATCATCCATATGCCTTTGTTCATTGTGTGAAGCTCCGCTACTGGAGTCCTTTGCTCACACTGAAGGCTCCATGCCAATATGGACCTCTGCACTGTCCGCGTTCAGGTTCCTTCAGCTGTCTCGCCCTGTTCCCTGGTTACATTAACACGTCTCGAGGTGCGTCTGAGAGGACGCCTCCAGATGCTAAAGCCTTGTCGCGTCAGACGGTCATTACTGTATGTGTCATATCACACGCTAAGAAGTCAAACTGCGGCGTTAAAGCTCGGCCACTTATGCAGAGGGTTCGACCTCGGACCCGTAGCTCCTCGCGTTGGGCCGATGTTTGAAACGCAGGAACATTTAGCCTATTGATCGATCGCATTTCCATCGAACTGCTAAAGGTTATGTAGATACCACAGGGTCAAGTTGAGGGCTGCGTCAAAGTCCGCTCATATCACCAGGATATCACAAGACTTGTGTTTTGGGATCATTGTTTGGATGACATGGTGTTGGTTGGGGGTTGGGGGGTGGGGGGTAGTGATCATCACCAGCTTTTTCACAGAGTCACCTGACCTGTGGATGAACAAAGTCTAAAGTTTCTTATTTGAACAAACTCCATGGTGGGTGTTGCGAGTTGGCTTGGTTCTCGTGACGTGTTTCCTTATTTTGGTTTTTGTTCGTTTTGGTTCTCATGAACAAATCTGTGCTTACGTAGCCACTTGCCTTGTAACATTGTGTTTTACTTTGTGCAGAAAAAGCTAAATAATTAAGTACTGTGGTGTTTACATCGTAACCATGTTGTAGAATATCTGGGGGGGGAAAAAGACTGTTGCCTAACGATGCCAATGAAAGACAGAACTATTAACCAAGTTTTTATGTGCAAGAAGAAAACAAATAACTAGAAGTGTCGAGAGAGCGAGCGAGGGCAAACGTACGCGTGATGACTTTGTTTATTCTTTTTTTGTAGTAGTAGTAGTAGTAGTAGTGCTAATCATGATCCCTGTCACTTTACACTGCTACTACGATGCGTTAACACTACATGTATGGGTGCAATTCAGCAATGAAGAGAATAACTATAGAAATTTCATCGACTATATTTTTCTACCATATCTGAGTTTTAACCTGGCTGAGCTTCCAGACACTTCGAGGACAGACTCTAGGGCTGATGGGGGGGTAATTGGTATGTAGAGACTAGTTCTAGTGTCTCGCCTCAAAGGTGCCCTGCTCCCCGTTACCTACAGCCCCGTGTGCTCTAACATGTAGACGGATGTGTTGCTTGCCAGTAGATCGGATTTTTAAATGACCATTTTTATTTTTGAACTTCAGATGAAATCGCTTTGTAATTTTGTTTCCCTACTGATTTGATGGTGAGCCGTGAGAGCAGGGCAGCATCTCGCTGAAACCGGGACGACATGCTCACTAAAGGCAGGATCTTTGGAGATGAGGAGGTTAAATCTTAAACGGTAACAGGAAAACTGGACTTTGAGGACATTTGTTTCCTTGTTTTGGCAGGTGACCACTCTTGAAGCTCATACTTTGTTCGCAGGCTGTTTGCTGCTCAGGCGTCTGCACGAGGCTTCTTCATCCTCTAGTACAGATGCTTGATCTTTAATCTTCTTGTGCATGTTGTGCAGACGGCCTTTGTAACTCAGCCTGTTTTTGTTTTTCTTTCGTTCTGTTTGTTTGCTCATGCATTCACGGTCCTGATAGGCCAAAAGGGATGCACCTCAAGATGGGGCGGGGAAGTCAACGTTGCCCTCTGGTGGCTCAGACTCCAAACACTTAGTATGAAGTTTTAATTATAAAAAATAATGAGGCTGCACATTCTGACTTCGGTGCTGCCAAAGCGTGAGGCGCAAAAAAAAAATCTTTCAGGGCTTTTTGAGTGCAGCCACTTGCTGAGCCAGAGCTGAACGTCTTGGCCGAGGTGCAGGGAGGCTGCAGGTGTGCCTTGGGTTCTCAGCTGTGATTGGTTAAGCTATAAGAGCCGTCTCCTCTCGTGCATCAGCAGAATACATTTGCATATTGTATTGTCCTGTAATAACTAAGTCTGCAGGCCTGCTTCGTCTGTCTCTGGCACCTTGTTTGGATGTGAGTCCAGCCACTGGATGGCGCAGTGTGACCCCCCGCATCGTGGACCAGTCCGTCCAGCTGCGGTAGTGGCACAGTTGTCATTGAGGGAGTTACTTCTCATCGACTGCATCACATCCGTTTCATTGAGTAGAGAGAGACTGTGGCTCCATCTGCCCTGTTAACCACGTCTCCCGTCCGGACGTTTGGCCTGGATGTCGGCGTGGTGTCTGTCGTGTTCTGGTCCGTTTTCTAATAGAACGTGCTCCTTGGCCTGCAGGCTTTTCAGCTCCGTGTTGTCCTTTTACTGTTTACTCCTATTTACCTGTCCAGTCCAAAATGATAAACAAAAAATAAAGGGCAAAAAAAAAAATTTAAAGAAACTGTAGCCTGCTTCCACACAATCTTAAAGCTCTTCTGATTTGCATATATCGTACTGTAATGTTTTATTTAAGATTTTAGTGAACATGTCTGCATTTAAACTAAATTATGGGAATTAAAATTACAAAGATGACATGAATTCCTCTGAGTTTGGTGTCTTATTTTGGAAAGATGTGCACAAGTTAATAACTCTTTCCTGGTTTTATCAACCCAGCATCAACAGATTGGTTTTATTTGTCCGCTGTGCAACACATCCAAGTTCCTATTAGGCAAAGCTAAGCTGATGCACATCTTTATTTTTATGGCCATACCTGTCAGCTGATAAATAAAGTGAGTACAGATACAGCATTTACACATTGTTTGCTAGATGGCAACAATCCCAAATGAACTTTAGTTTGTGCACATGTTAAACTTTCAGTCCTTAAAGGATGAATGTCCCGGCGCCTTCCCTGTCGGACTCATCACTCACTGACCGGGCTGGATTGGAGACGTCTCTACGATAACACAGCGACAGACACCGACTGACACCATCGTTTGGGAAAATTGCTTCCACTTCGTGTGGTTAAATCAGTAACAGAGCAGAGGTGGAAACCGAAACGTCCATGCAGGGAGTAACGGGTCTGAACACGCTTTGTTTCTGGTGAAATGCAAAATTAATTCCAAATATTCAAATGTAGTGATTACTGTTCCTTTGCTTTTATATCATTTGAGCCCTGGACTTTCAGATAAAACACAAGTATTAGCAGTGTCTGTTTTAATATGAGAGTTTCTTGTTTTTTATTTTGTCAAATGAGATTGATTCCTCTTCTTCTTTTCCTTTGGGCTTTTCACCACAGTCATCTTCCTCCATTTAACCTTCCTCTAAACCTCCTGCTTGGCAGCTCCCACCTCAGCATCCGTTTACTGATATATTCACAATCTCTCCTCTGAACATGTCCAAACCACCTCAATCTGGCCTCTCAGACTTCATCTCTGACTTCATCTCTGACTTCATCTCTAGAACATCCAACATGAGCTGTGGCTCTAATGTCCTCATTCCTGATCCTAGTCACTCCCAAAGAGAACCTCAACATCTTCAGCTCTGCTACCTCCAGCTCCACCGCTGTCTCTAAGTTGTACAGCATCGCTGGTCTCACCGCAGTCTTGAAGATACAATTTTTATCACACAACACTCCTGACGCCTTCCTCCACCTGTTCCATCCTGTTTGCACTCGAAGACACTTCCACACCTCCACAGGTCTGTCATCAGGACCGACTGCCTTTCCCGTCTTCGTCCTCTTCAGTTCCCTCCTCACTTCACTTTTACTAATCGTTGCTACTTCCTGCTCCACAACAGTCACCTCTTCTACTCTTCGTTCTCTTTCGTTTTCCTCATTCATCAACTCTTCAAAGTTCTCCTTCCATCTTCCTGTCACACACGTGGCACCTGTCAATACATTTCCATTCTATCTCTGATCATCCTAACCTGCTGTACATCCTTCCCATCTCTATTTCTTTCTGCCTTAGGCCTCTTTGTCTTCCTCACCACCTTCCCTGGAAGAAAGTATTTACTACAGCCATGTCCCTCCTTTTTGCAAAGTCTAATACCATCTGTCTTCCGCGCTCCTGATCAGACCTACACTCTTGCTTTTCCTCTGCTCTCTCTGCCTTTGAACGCGCCGTCCACCGGTACCATGCAGTCGACAGCACCGGTGGCGGCCGTGGTTAACCCGGGCCGGTATGGACGTTGTACTGACACAAGCCTCTGCATTTATTCAGACTTGGGACTGGCACAAGATGACACTGGATGGTGCCCCCCTGTGGTTGCATTGAAATACTAGTAGATGATTACATAATACAAATATATACTGTAATATAAGTAGGTGCATCCCATCGCTGCAGTGAATAAAGGCGTAGCGTCAGTAGATGACAAGACTAGTTGAGATTGAGCTTGACCTGTAAGATAAGGGTTTATTTTTACCATATGCTGTACATGCTTGAAAGGAAGTTAGCAACTGAGAGGAAGAACAAAAAAGTAAAAACACAAACCAGAGAGCAGGATTTGGTTAGTTCATTTCCATCCAAAACATTTTTATTGTCCTCCAAACTGAACGTTTACCCTGTGATTTGGCTTCTTTGCTGAGCCAAAAACATACATTACAGGTAGCAGTGGAGGCATATAAAGATTTTTTTCTGACTGAGAAAAATTAATGGAAAGAGCAATACAGGATGCTGTCCTTCAAGTCACATGAGTAATCTTTGCATTCATGAGTAATGGAGAGATTAATTTCAGATGATGGGAAGCTTGAGAAAGTAGCATCTGTTTATTTTCACAAAAGAGGATAAACAACCATAAGAAGACCAAGGTTGTGTTTGCTCCTGAAAATGGTCACGGCGAAGGAACAGATTCACCTCCAAGTTGTGTCTCGCCTTAATGTAGAGATTCTGTAGTGTACATAAATGGACACTGGATATGCAATTCAAAAACCAAAGTGCCCAGTCAATATAAAGCAAGGTCATGTGACCCAAAACAGGTGATGTCACACAACGGGGAGGGGATTGAGACTGGACCCGAACGTGACCAAATCACCATCAGTCTATTGTGTGTTGCAGAAATGCCAGTGAAATGCCGGCACAGTTAATTTACAGTTACTCAGGTGTGTACAACAGAGAAAGACCTCCCCGCCTCGTGACTGTGCAGTTAAAAATGGGCACGTGGTGATTTAAGCTCATGCTTAAGTTGTGGTAAACCATCCAAGCACTTCTTAATTAATAACTATAAATACACAGCAGCGTTTTGTTGGAGAGGTTTCCGTCTGCTTCCTCTCCCCGGGTGAGTGTGTGACGTGTCCGTCTCTTGAGCGGTTAACTACGCTTTACTCGTCTGCTAGAGGAAACACGGGTTATTATGAGGACTTGATTATCAACTTTCATATAGATTTTTTCATAATATATTTATATAGTTATTTTCTTTCTCTCACGCATCCTCCACGCTTGCTTTCACATTCTCTCGTCTCACTACTTTTATTCAATGTACACAACGTAATAAACATGGGTCGAGTGGGGAGCGACAGAGCTGAAATGACAATCACTGAGAAACAAAAAAATAAAACGAAGCCAAGAAGAACTGCAGTTTTTGTCATCCATTGGCAGTTGGACTGACTTGGCATCAGCCAGTTACAATGGTGGTTTGAAGGGAGGGCGTGGCCATGTCATCAAAGGGGCGGTGCTGGAGGCTCTTTCTTCGTTGGTGGCGTTTTAGTCGTCGTTTTCGTCGTCTTTGTAGTCGGGGTGGTCTCCTTAAGGTTGAGGTTCTCCAGTGCCACGTCCAAGGTCATCACCTCAACACAGCCCATGGCCTCGAAGTCGGCGAAATTCCGCAACGAGCCGTGACAGTCGTCCTCGTCCTCGGAGGAGGAAGCAGAGGCGTCCTCGTCAGGAAGCAGCGTGGACAGCAGCAGCTCCGTCACAAACAGGCTCCTGTCGGCCCACTGGGCCTCACACACCTGCCGCTCGGCCTCAGACAGACGCGGTTCGCTCAACCTATGCATGAGACAGAAGACAACAGTTAATAAGAGCAGGACAGATAATGTCAAAGGTAGCTCAAAGATAGAGATAAACCCAAACATAAGCCAAGATAATAAACACACTCTGCATGTAGAACACAGGATCGAGACTTATTAAAGCCATGCTGTGATTTTGAGCACAGCAATGGAGACATATGAGTTTAGCAGATCTCAAAAACCACGGTTTATAATGTATTAAATAGGGACGTAGAACTAAGCAATTCAACTTGTAACGTGTACTGAACTGTGGAGCTTTATACAAACTGATTACACATGAATTACAGCAAAGATTCACATTCATGCGAAACACAAACACAGAAGTAGATAAATATAGAAGTAGAGAAAGCCAGAAGTACATGCAATAGTACTACCTGCTCAGTAGAAACTGGGAGCTATGTGCAGTATGCTGTGTGTTGGACTCAGCTGGACCCGGGTTAGGACTGGGGTTGGTGGTGTGGTTGGCGCTGGAGTTTGGGTTTGCCGCAGATGAATTTGTATTGAGGATGGCATTGGCTCGGCCACTGCCCCGGGTGGCATTTCGGGCCGTCTCTAGCTGCTGACGTGCCGCCTGGGCCTGCTGGCGTTCCAGCTGGAGTTGCATCTGAAGCTGTTGGAGCTGTGAGGCCGAGGGGCCTGAGCTGAGCTGGCCGCCCGCTGAACGCCGCACCCCTGACAACTGGGACAGAAGCTCTGCAGGAAGAAGATGGAGAAGACAAGAACTTAGTGTAAAGGGACTGATATGGAGTTGGTTAATTCAGTTCTATGCAACGGACCTGCTTCACCTCCACTGACCATCAGCACTGGTAAGTAGAAAGAATAGCAGTGTACACTCGTTTGTCAGGCATTTTTATGCTATGCTGTCAGACCTAGAAGCCAGATAACATTTGTAGCATTGCTAGTCTGCCTCTGATCCACAATCAAAGTACAGCTCTGTAACTCAAGAGAGACTGTATAAGAAGACCAGTTGGATCCACAGCCCAGCAGGTATGGCAGATCATTAAAGCAAAGGCCGCGGCCCTGTTTGCAGCAGAATGAACAGGGACCCTCATTATGGCACAGCTGGAGCTGACATGGCGAATGCCAAGCACTGAACCAGCTTCAAATTGGGAACAGGATAAACAAGCCATTGCCACAGCAACTGTGCAAACACATTACTTTACTATCCAGACTACAGTAAGAACACACAGAACCACGTCTGAAACAATACGCGTGAGAAAATTATTTACATTACATCACTGCTTATGAGGCATGTGTCTGATTTGTGTGTCACACCTCCTGCAGTTGTAAAATAATTGCTTGTTGTCTCCCTGTGCCCATAATGGGCCAACCTCCCTGTTTGAGCTCCACTACGACTTTCATCAAGGAGACCCACACAATACCAGGGAGGTGGTTTCTATGTTGTGGCTAATCAGTGTGTCAGCACTGACTTATCATATAACCACGACTGACCTGCTATAGGGTCCATGGCCTCTCTGCTGTAATTGGAGCTCTGTGAGGCGCTCTGACTGGTGGAGAGCCCCCCTGTGGTGCTGCTGGTGAAGTGCATGTTAGACCTGCGGGCTCGTGGACCCCCCAGTCCTCGACCAGGGTGAAACATCCTCCTCACATGTCGCACCCCACTGGACTCATCGTGAAAAAAGCTTGTTAAGGAATGTAAGAAGATATTGTCAAGAGCTGGAGGGAGCAGTGGATTTTGTAGTATTACCTAAATAAATAACATTAAAATTGGCAGCAAACTTATTAACTTGAAGGTTCAGCACAGAAACCGTCACACCTCTAAAGGTTCACCCCACTCTGTGAAACAGCTGCATCATAATAGCATGGATGTCATTATTCATGCACAAACTAGATACATCTGCAATGTCATAACAAGCACAAGCTATGGCCCCATTTCATTTCAATCACATTTAGCATGTTTCATCTATTATACTCCATAACTAAAGTCCTACACTGATGTCATCATACTCAGTATTTAAGGTGGTCACTGACAAACAAAAGCAAATTCAACCATTCAACCAGTCACAGTGGTGCAAGTTCACAACTCTTGTTAATCACTCGAACTAGACTATGGCTGCATTGTTTCCCTCAGTTCATAGAAAACAAGAAGCAGGCCACACAAGCTAGTCTGAGGTCTGTTATCCACGCAGCCTTTCCCCCTCTTTGCATCAGCCAAAGGCAAACAGCTTGCAAATCAACTGCTCGGTCCAAGTGATTCTCCCTTGATTATATTGCATGACACATTATTTTGAAAAAGAGCACAACAGTCATGAGATAATTACTGGCCATACGTTGACATTTTACCTAATTTATGTTCACTCTCCTCACTATTTTCCTGATTGAGAAATGACCTCAGGAGGATTTAATGCAATTACCTAAATATCAAAAAGGCCATTTTCGGCAGACAGATACCTGCCTCAGGTGCTAATCTCCAAAAACTATGCAGACACAAGCTGCATAAGTCCTGTCACATAGGACGACAGACACAGCAACAGTCTCCACACACATGAACCTTGAGATCTTCTTGCACAGCTTTAAAAGGATATCAAGTCTCTGGGTGCTCTGTGTTCAAGTGTGAGATGAGCAGCGAAGTCGTCCGTCACGTGATTCGGGTCACCACCTGGCAGCGCTGCGCATATGGGGCAGATCTGGTAGATGGGAACAGAGTGTGTACAGTTATTATCAACACACTTCACTGCACTTTTATTTCATTTCAGCACTGAAGCAGTGCCAACTCCTCTTCAAGAAACGGTGTCACCAGTACATATCTACTGACAGATGTAGGTTTGAGGAAATTTTACTGACAGTCAAACTCTACAAAATTATGGCCCAAAAACTATATTTAAGTGTTTTGAGTGCATGAGATGACAACATGCAAACTATTTTGCACGTCTGGCAGCAAGTCAAACTTGCAGTCCAGACTATGATCTGTTAGACGCTGCACATTGACACATACATGTTCAAATGGACATTACCCGTTTGCATGTGTTTGCTCTTATTCTGTTTCCATTTTGGCACCTCAGCTTTATAAAAAGTAGAAATATACATGTCTCAATGCCCCAATCGAATTATATAATAAACATCATCTATGCGCCCACTCACTCTGTGGCGAATGCTCCAGGAAATTCTCAAAGGTTCCCGTTCACGCATGCAGCTCAACCTCTGAATGTCCTGAAATATTCAGGATTCCGGTGCATGTGCTAAAGTGGCTTCAGAAACCTTCTTATGTGTTTATATAGCAAAGAAATTGGTGAGGAAGACTAAAAACTAATAGGACCTCTAATGTTACACACATTCACAAATACTGATTTAGTTTACTCAACCAAGAAAGAAACACCAGAGGTATGCGAGGAAAATCAACACAGTGCTTCCTGGTGTTGTGCACAAACCTACCACTTCTGTAGAGGTCTCGGTGTGCTCTGCAGCCACGTGCTCCTGCAAGGAGATCTCCGTGTAGCCCATCCTACCACAGTAGGGACATGTGAAGGCCTGAGGCTGCTCCACTGACAACGCTTCTCCACCATAGTACAGGTCTGAAGGGGAATTAAGATCGACATAGCATTCAGTGTCTGTGTTTTACATTTCAGGAAGTGGATTTCACTGAGTCAAGAAGTGAATGTTCAATGGCAGCTGCCACAGAATCATGCATCATAAAAAACACTAAACACAATGTCAGAGTCAAGTCAAGACTGTGGATTGAAATAAAGTGAGTTGGAAGACACAAAAATGCTTCACAGGGCTCAGTGATTCTGCAGAGACTGGTAATAATTCTCTGCACTGAGTCATTTTACAACAAAACAGCTAATTTAACATGCTCCTTTCTGTGGCACTGCTCACTAAACTGTCCTTATGCAGACAGAAAATATACTTGAAGAGGACATGTAGGTTAATTGCTATACTATATAAACTACATTTATAACCTCTGGGATGAAGGGACTAAGTAATGGAATATAAGTTATGCGTCCCAAGGTCTAATAAGACTCCACAGTAATTTAGTAAGACAAGACAAGACCACTCATATTTATAGAAATGATTCTCTGCTCAAGTTTAGTTCTCATTTTACACTCAAACTAAACTATGGCTGCATTGTTTCCTTCAGTTCATAGTCGTGACTTTCACTGGCACGTTGCACACTGAACGCCACTTTACATAATGCAGTTAATTAACCACTGCCTCTCATGGATTTTTGAGACCCATTCTCAAAGACTAGAACAAGAAGCAGGCCACACAAGCTAATCTGAGGTCTGTTATGCACGCAGCCTTTCCCCCTCTTTGCATCAGCCAAAGGCAAACAGCTTGCAAATCAACTGCTCGGTCCAAGTGATTCTCCCTTGATTATATTACATGACACATTATTTTGAAAAAGAGCACAACAGTCATGAGATAATTACTGGCCATACGTTGACATTTTACCTAATTTATGTTCACTCTCCTCACTATTTTCCTGATTGAGAAATGACCTCAGGAGGATTTAATGCAATTACCTAAATATCAAAAAGGCCATTTTCAGCAGACAGATACCTGCCTCAGGTGCTAATCTCCAAAAACTATGCAGACACAAGCTGCATAAGTCCTGTCACATAGGACGACAGACACAGCAACAGTTTCCACACACATGAACCTTGAGGTCTGCCTCTCTTCTTGCACAGCTTTAAAAGGATATCAAGTCTCTGAGTGCTCTGTGTTCAAGTGTGAGATGAGCAGCAAGTTTTGAGTCCCACAGTTGACATTGTATTGTAGCAAACATAAAATAGCTGGTTTACTTGGTGGAAACTTGCACCTTCTGCTGTGTTTTTGGTTAACAGTTCCCCAACAGCTTCTGATGTGTGAGAGGCTAAACACCAACAAACACCAACATATTTCACAGCACACATGTATGACGATACAGAAGTGTTCCATTCTACCAAATTCACACTTAGAATGCAGTGAATTAAACTCTGCTTACCAAAGTCAACCCGGGTTAATATACACTGCATTGGATGCTCTGTGGTGTGTCTGGTTGTGGTGGCACCACTCTCGTAGCACGATGCACACAGATCGTAGTCATAGCAAATTAAACACTTGTATCTTCGACCTCTGAAGTTGCCCTTCAAACATGCATCACAGCTCACACCTGAGGCAAGAAAGACGAGACAAAAAAAAGGTGAGACATTGAATGTTTACATCAACGCGATAGTTAACGAAGTATGTAGGAAAGTGTAAAATACATAGCTCCATAATTGTGTACGTTATTCAAAGCATGCAAATAATGTACAGTAAACAAATTACAATTACATTGTCCCATTCTTTAAATATAACATCAAATGTTCCAAACCCAACTGTCTGGATGTGTGTATGAAATTAAGTTGTTACAAGGAGTTTTTTTTACTTTTTACACTATAAAGCTCAACTTTGTTTCCAGAACATTAAGAAAACTGTGTTTCAAAATATATGTCCTCTCCATCACTAGCCCAGGAAAAAAGGCATTTAAAGTCACACAATGAGTAGTTGAGTACACAATAAAGTCTATCAACAGACTAATAGACTACTGACTGGCGGCGGCTTATTTAAACTACTCTCAGTCCAACGCTATGGACTGAAGCTACGTGTTGCATGAGGCTACAGGACCCTCTGTGGTCAAGTCGAGGCATTCCTTGATTAACTTGGACAGTCATGTGGTCTCAGTGTATTGTATGACAGCAATCTGTCTGACCTCCCCCCTGCAAAGCTCTTATGCCAGCTTGACGGCTAGTTGTGCATTAATGACAGTAGCAAAGACAACTACTTGGTTACTGATATAATAACTTAAGCACCGACAGCACCGTTGACAACAACACATAGACAATACAAACACCCTGGTGTGACCAGCCAGCTTCTGGTCAAGCATTTTAAAAAGTAAACCAGAGGTGGCCAAATGTGTAGAGACCAGGAGGCGACCAAGATAAACGTGGGTGGGCAAAGTGACATGGCAGCACCTGCCCCACTCGTCTTCAACGTCACCGTGGTGCCCTTGAGCAAGGCTTAAATGCTCCAGTTGAGCTGCTCAATGACCGCAGGCCAGACTGAGTGTGTGCTGGGCTGCTTCCAGGTGAGAACGTGTGTAATTGTGTGAATGGCAGTTCCTGAAAAGAACAGGTGACCTCTCAGAATCATCTAACCTCCGTTAGCTGAGACCCCCCCTTACTCAGCCTTTAACTGTCTGAGAAGCAAACGCACACTGGCAACGTCCGTGGACATCGAACTCACACTAGTAACCAACTTCCAGCCTGACGGGGCTGTCTGCAAGGACGACGTGAGTGCTAAACGTTAGCTTACCAAACTAAAACCCACCAGGCCAGCTCTCACCAGGAAGCAGGCTAAAACGGGCTAACACCGCCGACATGACACGCTTCGACCCCGCAGCTCCATCTGAGGGGATCCGCTGCTCCCGCACGTCCCCTGCCGCCCCCCTTGCTGCTCGGCTCGTTCACGTTAACCTACATAACCCACGGCCAGCTAGCTTACACGCTAGCTAGCACACGTCGCTAACCATGACTAGCGTCTTCCGCCTAGATGTCAGCCTTGTTATGGTAAACCAGCGATGCTCGTTGGACACTTTCTGATTTCTAAACGTCTGCTGCAGAGCCATTTGGAGTGTGCACACATTTTACGGCCGCCATAGCGTGTCCCCACGAAACGATAAGGCAAACCCGCTGCTAACAAGCCAAGCTAGGATGAGCTGCAAAACAGACATTCTCGGCTAGCCGCCGTTAGCTAGCGGTGTTCTGACAACGTATTTATGCTCAAACCCCGCCGTGTCCGCTCCGCTGGCGGCAACGTGTATTCATACCTTCATGACGGGACATCCTACGGGTTGTAACACAGCCCTTCACTCGGGCTTCCTTGTTTGCAGTAGAGTGTAATATCAGAGAAGAGAAGCCGGGGCTGGCTGGCTGTCCCTGGCCTCTTCCCTCATGAAGGATCCGGTCTGGCTCTCTGCCCCCCTCCGCCTCCTGCTGTGTCACCGTCTGGTCACCGCTCCGCTGTCCACGCGGTGGCGCCGTCTCCTCGCGTTGACTCACAGCCGCCGGACCCGAACAGACGATTCCGACATTTACGGTTTGATTTAACATTTAGGACGACGAGCCTTTACAAAAACGTTTATTGTGACGTTTCACAGTTGCCTGCGAGTCTTCACTCAAAAGCAAATGGAATGTCGTACAAAAACATACTGAAAAACGGAAAAATACACAGAAACCAAATGGATTAAACAGTAGGCAAAATGTGTAATACACATGGCAGTAAGGGAACATCTGGGCTCCCCTCTCTCTCTCTCTCTCTCTCTCTCTCTCTCTCTCTCTCTATATATATATATATATATATATATATATATATATATATATATATATATATATATATATATATCCAGCTGTGCAAAGCCTTCGGTCTTGGACCTTAAGGTAAAGTCAGGTCAGCATATAGTTCAGATTCAAACTCAGAGTGGGCAGCTGGCTGGTATATGTGGATGGAAAGAAAAATAATTGACCTGCAAGAGAGGCAACTTGTGCTTCAGGATAAATATAATATCCAGTGACTGACACTGGGCAGATTCTGGGAAGTTCTTGCACTTCTTTTTAAGTACTACATACAGTCTGTCATCTCACATTCATATCAAGAGCAGCAAAAAGGGGCATGTGATGTAAATTCACACTAATGAGACTCTTAAGCTCAGAATATGGTCTCAAAAAAGAATCTGCTGAAGTCAAGAGCCCCTGAAAACATGAATATGTTTATCTCATGTCCACCTTCGTACTGTCTGACCTATGCTCTGCAGTCTGCCAGTAATTAAACAGCAAGCTTAGTTTGGAACCAAACTGGGACAGATACCAGACAGATGACTTTTCCCCCAGAGGTATTACCTGTCCATGGGGGCGTCCAAGGGAGCCTGTAAAGAAAAGGAAGAACACGTATATTATTTCAGTCAGGCTGCCCATTTCTACATAATGAAGTAGTCATAGTAGTGAATGACGTCCACATAAATCTGCAAACTCTAGACTTAGTGCTTCAGCTGAATGAAGATATTGTTCATGATCATACAACATACATCTTGCTCTAAACATGAACATGTCTTATTTGAGTCTCCAAACTAATGACATTTTTAAAATTCCCACGTCAGTTATTGTTTACAGCGCTGCATTGCATCATCTTGTCGTCTGAACTCTAGTAGCCTCTAAAGATGTAATGTGATCAGGCTATGTACTGTATGTATGGACACATGGGTGAGTACGAGAAACACGTTCCTGTAGGTTGACTGATAGATAGATAGATAGATAGATAGATAGATAGATAGATAGATAGATAGATAGATAGATAGAGTTAAGTGGCATGGTGACATTTCCCAGTGTTTTTGCTGAAGTAATTACTCAAAACAACGCTGTTTATTATTACTTTGGCGTGAGTGCACTCATTACTCGCCTCATCAATTAAACCCAGAGTAAACCCAGGGGACGCGCTGGCGACCCGCCGTCCCCCCACACGCAGTCGGAGGCTTTTAAATGTTCGGGGGTGGGGGGTCCCACGTATGTTAATGAGGTGGAGGAGATTTTTGTTGTTTATATTTGCGTTAGATTGAAGTAGATCGTCGCTCGGGACGCCGGGTCTGATCGTACACCCCACCCTCCGGTCAACGTGGTAGTGGATAGGCTACTTTTTTTTTTTTTTTTTTTGCGTTGTTCACACCTCGCCAATGGTTAAGACGCAACGTGAGAAAGCTACTACGACTCATTCAGCGTCGCCACGCCTTTAAACGTAAACAAATGGGGGTTTGACCAATAAGAGCCGCGACAGATCAGCCGATGATCAGATGACTGAAAGGCAGAAACTATTTAAAACTCTAGATGACACGCTTGGCGCAAGTGAATACGTTTCTCGAGCAGTGCTTCCACGGGCGCGCACCGTAACGCAACGCCGGCTCCGCTGCTCTTTGTTAACTCACTCATCCACGCACTTATCCACCAGTAACGCCAGTAATTCCCGTTGTATTGCCAAGACGCGTTTATTTCACCCACATTCGCCTGTGGCTGAGAAATGAGTCATAAAGCCCGTTTACTATGGATTTTCCTACAGTGTGCTGCTGCGCTGCTCTTTTTGTCGGCTCTTGGGGAAAACTCTGCTCTGAAAGGTAAGAAATGTCTTTGTTCATTCATTGTTATTTTATTTTATCCGTTTTCGACCTCACGTGGAAACTAAACCTATCATCACGTAAGCGGTGTATAGTAACCTGAACGGGCGCCACTGAAAATGGGTAAAGGGGAAAAATAAGTAGGTGCAACTATGTGAAGTCGCCTAAAGATCACATTTTCCAACGCGCCCGGTTTATTAATCCGCAAAATGATACAAATACGAACAAGTGTGGCGGGGAGAGAGGTCCGGAAAAACGGGGATGGAGTCCGAAGAGGGGATTGCAACGTGTCTCTGGGAGAAACCAGGAGGCTTCTTGAAGAAACGCCACGTCTGTGTGGATTCACGGGAAGACGCGCCGCCTCATCCACGTTTTACCTCGAACCACTCAGCAGCATTTTAGTGCCCAGCTGAAGTCGTTTTAGTCTGTGGCCCATTACCAAAGGGTGTGGAGTCCATTTAAACGGAACCCGCTCATTTGTTGTAATTAAACCAGGAATAGTGAGGCTGCTTAGGAGTGAAATACAATTTAAACTGGCAGCATCCTGTAGCTCTTTTATTACCAGTAGCCAAATTTTAACCCAACCATTTTTAGGCTTGTGCCTGAGCGCAGTGTTAAAGTCTGATAATTACTGAAGCTCTGGCTGCAGCGGTGTGAAAGAGGATGAAATTAAACATTTTGGCACAACTTGGCTGGCGATGTTGTGGCAGATGTTGAGTGGCTCCTTCAGACGCTCCACGCGAGTGTGATGGATGATTGGCCAAATGGCTTCAGCTTTGTGTCCCCAAGGGAATAATATGAAGAGATGAACACCCTGCTTAATAGGTTCGAGGCATCTAAAACGCTTAAAATGAAAATGTTAATGCAGGTGTTGCCTTTATTTTATATTCACATTGGTTTTTTCCCCCTCATCAGGTGCAGACACTGGTTTGGATGAATTGACAACTGAGAGCAATGGTCCCAAAGGTTTGGTCAAGTACAACATGAGAAAGGGTTTAGATCTGGACCAAGAAGGCTGCTACCTGCAAACTGGCAAGAAGACGTGTCTGGAGGAGTGTAGCTTCAACGCTACAGCCAAGACGATCTTCATCATCCATGGCTGGACGGTACATGGCAATTCATTTTCAAAATAAAGATGTGGCTCCATCTCGCCAAGATGCAGCCTCTTAGAATAAAAATGGTTTTGAAATAGATGAACGCGCTACACCAGAGTGCTCTGATTGTTGGAATTTATCATGTAAATGAGACATAACTGAGTGTCATAAAAGAGGTCAGATGAGTAACTGACTCCTCTCCCCCCCACCAACACGCAGATGAGTGGGATGTTCGAAAGCTGGATGCACAAGCTGATTTCGGCGGTGATGCAGCGTGAGCGCGAAGCCAATGTGATCGTCGTTGACTGGTTATCGATGGCTCAGCAGCTGTATCCTGATGCAGTAAACCACACTGGCACCGTTGGCCACGATATTGCCAACATGCTCAACTGGCTCCAGGTGTGTACATGTCATGAAGTGAAGCTTTGAACGTCATTGCACACAGTTATTTACTCCACTTTGATGGTCCCATGAAGACGAGCTGTCTTTAAAGCTGATTTCTAAATGGGTCCTTATGAGTCATCTTGCGATGTTGAGCGACAGGGAAAACATCCCCCTTTGTTTCCACTGGTGACTGAAGTGGTCTAAACCTTTTGTGAACGTGACAGTGCTTTGAAGTCTTAAAGCAGACACATCTCATGCGAAAGATCCATTTTCTTGTCTCACGTTTGGATCACCCAAGTTGTCCTGAGGCAGCTTGCTGTACTTGATAGTTTGCTTCCTCATGCACAGAGGCTCTTCAGAGTATCTAATAAGGGTCATGGTTTACTTGGCCAGTCTGAGGCAGGAACAATCCTTCCATTCAGCAAGACTGTCACAAATTTGGACTGGCGCACGAAGTAAGAGAGGGGATTAAGGCGTCCTGCCATGTAGTTGTAAGCCCAGATAGAGAATACTAGGAGACGAACCATTAGGACAGATGGTAGCGTGGAAGAAACTGTCAGGAGATTCTCTTCGGGATAACTGAGGCCCGCACGACTAATCACTGGCAGAAATCCAAGGTTTAAGTGTGGGTGAGCCTTGATGGCAGCAGACACTGATGTGAATACGTTTATTTTTTTTTTTTCTGGCTCTCCCCCACAGGACGAGCAGCAGCTGCCTCTTCAGAACGTGCACCTGATTGGCTACAGCTTAGGTGCTCATGTAGCGGGCTACGCAGGAACGTATGTACGAGGGACCATTGGCAGAATAACTGGTGAGTTGAGTTGAACTTGAATCCACAGGAAACGCTCCAAAGGTTCTCTGGCGTCACTTTCCTCATCTTCTGTCTCAACCTTGCGTCGAACAGGCTTGGACCCAGCAGGGCCCATGTTTGAAGGCGTGGAGGATCAGAAGCGCCTCTCCCCAGACGATGCAGACTTTGTCGACGTTCTACACACATACACTCGAGAAGCTCTGGGTGTGAGCATTGGGATTCAGCAGCCAATTGGCGATATTGATATTTACCCCAACGGTGGTGACGTGCAGCCTGGCTGTGCGTTGGGTGAAGTACTGGCAGTGGCTGGCAGTAAGTATTTCAAACAGGAAGTCACTATGGCTGTGACCTACTCCCACTATTCCATCTGAATCTCATCCAACCTTGCGTTCTTCCTTCAGATTTCATGGAGGTGATGAAGTGTGAGCACGAGCGCGCTGTGCACCTGTTTGTGGACTCGCTGATGAACAAGGAGCACATGAGCTTTGCCTTCCAGTGCACGGGCCCCGATCGCTTCAAGAAGGGCATCTGCCTCAGCTGCCGCAAAAATCGCTGCAACAACATCGGCTACAACGCCAGAAAAATGCGCAAGAGGCGCAACAGTAAGATGTACCTGAAGACACGGGCCGACACTCCCTTTGGAGGTTAGTGGCTCACGACCTGGACGTGTGCTGTAGACTTATCTTCTACTACAGTTTACTTTAGAGTAAAACAGATGAGAGGCTGCGACGTATCTCTGTTCACTTTCTTATCTTTTTCTTATCTTAACATATGCTCCATGTTATGGTTCTGCAGTGTAAACTACTACTGTACTTAACGTCATTGGGGCTTTTTTCTTTCTTTTTTTTTTAAAGGTTATCACTACCAGATGAAGATGCATGTGTTCAATAGAAAACAGTCGGATAACGCAGATCCCACCTTCTACGTCCAGCTGTACGGAGGCCATAATGATACGTCAAACATATTTGTCGATGTGTAAGTAAAAAAAAAAAAAAAAAAAAAAAAAAACCATCTTGCATCTTCTCACAGCTTTTTGAGAATACATAAAATGTCTGTGGGGTCCTGTATTTATTAATCTTCTGGGCATTTAAAGTAACTGGATTCAAATTCTTTATCCAGCCGCAAAGACACTGTTGGCCTGAACCTGACAAACACCTTCTTGGTGTTTACCGAGGAGGATATTGGTGACCTGCTGAAGATCCGTCTGAGTTGGGAGGGAGATGCTGAATCTTGGAGCTCTGTCTGGAGAACCTTCAAAAAGAGGTTGTGGGGTTGGAACGCGACCGCTTCTAAACCTGTCCTCGAAGTTCGACGAATTCGCGTCAAAGCTGGGGAAACGCAGAAGAAGTAAGTTGCTGGGGAGAGACGAACATCTGCGCTTGTGTGGAAAGCTTTAGCTTTGCAGGTCAGACATTTAATCTGGTCTTTTCTTGTTGCAGGTTTGTTTTCTGTGCGCAAGACCCTTTAAAAACTGAAATTTCACCAGGAGAGTCCATAACATTTGTGAAATGTCGTGATGGTTGGGAAGTAAAACCAAGAAAACGGTATGAAACATGAATAAATGTCAATGAGCCTTTCACTATGGTTCTGCTCTACCATGTTGTGTGGAGACTGATTTGTTCTAGTTTTCATCAACAGGTTGCCCATGTAATAACAGCACTTTGGAAAAAACAAACGCACCATCACCGTAGGGGCCCAACATGGATCGGCGAGAAGCGGCGCCTTCTCTTGGAGCACTTTTTGTAGGAGGATTGCGGAGCGCACAATGGGGACAGGCTTCAGGTCTCAGACTCTGCAAGGTTTCCCCTGGCGTCTGAAGACAAGAACTCAGGTCTGTTGAGTCTACTGGAAACGGCCCGCAGGCTGGAAGCGGTGACACTTCGGCTTGTTGAGATTGCCTTGAGTTACAGACTGTCTTTATGTGGGGAAAGTGAAGTAGAATCTGTGCCAGTGGACGTACACAGCAGTTGTAGTCACTGTACTGTATTTTAAAATCTTTATTTATAAAAAAAACAAAGGAAGCACTGCAAGACCAACGTTATTTATCAGAACGCATCCCTTGAAGTGTGGGTTGAATGACTTTCTCCTGGAGTGTGTGTGTGCGTGATTGTGTAGGTGATGTGGTTAAATGTGCCTTTGTGCTGAGAGATTACTGATACGCTGCATAGCTGATGGAGATTCTTTATCATTGTGAGCACAGTGTTAGTGTATGTGGTTCATATTGGGGTGTGTATGTACATATTGTAAATAAGCTTTTGGACAAATAAATTCACCTGTTATTTGTAGAAATGCATTCGTCTGTTTTTACTTTCTCTCCACTGAAGGCTGCTTGGGCCTCTCTGCTGTAATCTGTTTGAATTTACCGATCTCTGATGCGTGTGAACTCTGAAATGGTGTCTTCTTACCAATGTTCCGTTTGGTGCCCACTTGGGAATTTAATGTTTAGTTTATTGGTGTTAATGAAGCTTCCTGCTTGATCCAGCTCTTGACCTCAAATGCTCAAAATCAGTACTTGCAAAGCTGCTGTAAGGTTGTAAACGTGTGTGTGTGTGTAAAGTTTGAGTCTTAAGTTAAGCAAAGCTCCTAATGCAACACTGGTGCACCAGTTGTTTTTAGCTCTTCTGTGACAGAGTCTAAATCATTTTGCTTTTTAAGGCCTTTCCAGCTCTCAACTCTGCAGCTTCAACACATTTTCTCTTGACGAGAAGAAATGTGCAAAGTTACAACAAACCACTAAACTGTTGTGGGACATGCACAGTAATATCTGAGGTATTAACATCCTGCTGAGCTGTATTTCCTACTTATCCTCCTCACCAAGAAGAACTACATCACAGAAACACATCTTTCCATGTAACTGTACAAAGTAATGTCGTATCAGTGTCTGACTCCTCAGAAAAGCTTTTAATCCTTGAACCGCTTTTCGTTGCAGATTTTCTGGCTTTAATTATCTTCTTCACTGTGAATCTCATTGCAGAGCTGACCCATTTTCTCTAAGCCAGGCACCAGTTTGTTTCCGTGAAAACAGTTGTCATGCCTCCATTCTAACCATCACACCACCCAGTTTTGGTTTAGTGACTCATCACTTTCATTGAAAGTGGAGAACCACAACTCCTTCCAAACTGACAACCAAATACCCACATGCAACATACATATAGGACAAAAATGAAAGAAGTTCCTGGTTTAATACTTTGTTTTACTAATGCGTGGAATAAAATGCTTTGTGAGGAAGTTTCTAGAACAAGAAAGACTGTTGGTCGTCTACCAACAGTCTGAATAAGCTGTGAGAAGGTGCACTCCACCTGTAGGTCTTTGAGAATCACACAAAGGACAATACACATATAAAATAAATAAATGGGTTCAATGCACTGGCCTTGAGCCTTCATATAAAGCAGGAGCCAGTATCAACAACAATGCTCCATCAAGTGCTGATCTAACTTGACAAAACCAAAAAAAATAGTGGAAAAGTCTGATCCAGGAGTAAAACCCAGTGTGTGTGTCATGTGTGGTTTTTGGTTCTAGTTTTAGTAAATGACCAGAATATTCACACAGCCTGCATTGATAGCAATATCTATTAGGATTTGAACAGACGTCTAGTTTAGCCTGCAGCACCTACAAATCATCCCACCCGTACGGCTGTGGCTACATGCTGCTCTAAAAAAATGGCTTCAGATTGAAGGGGAACTCCGCTTACGCGTGAAAACTGTAAAAACCCGAGTTGTGTTTATGCAGGGTCTTTCCATTTAAAAAGGAACAAGGAATTGCACTGCAAAGTGGAACTTCTTTCACCACATGAACTACATTGAAGACTCGACGGTTAATTCACGTCTTTGTGCCTTCTGTTCAGGTCCTTCGAGGTTCTGGGTCTTCTTCCCCTCTGGATCAGTTCTGCGTTGGTGGCTACCGCTCCTGCCCCATCGATTAACGGTGGTGCTCACATTGCCACATGTCACCACACCGGACGCTGGCCTGCAGGTCAACAACAGAGAGCGGGTGGGGGAAGCAGGGGAGGTCACCTCACGTGACCCCAGCGGCACATGTAGGTGCTGATCACCTTCCGAGCGAGAACGATGACTCTAAAACATTTAATGACATCACACTGGTCATAATGGAAACACTTGACCTCAACTCCCACTGCATGTGCTGTGTATGTTATGCCAGCTGAGTAGCTGAGGCATTCCAGTAAGGGTTCGGCTATAGATGAAAGCCTCACGTTCCCGTGGACTCCATGTTTCTAGGACAACCTCAACATTTTCTGAGAAAGTAAAAGGCAAAAAAGACAAAGATGTATTTTGAGTGTTCTCAAATATGACCATTCAAACAAATAAGCCATGGATATTTAACCTGAAGCCATGTTTACCTTTAGGTCATGCTGAGATAATGAAAGCCTGGAGCAAGGGGGGATTATTAAACAAAAGACATTTCTTGGCAGGATCAAGTGTGAGGTTTGGTTTTCTTTTCCTTTTTTAAATCTCTTGATGCCTTGTATATCAGTCACAAGAAGGCCTTATCTTGTCTAACTGTTCCCAGCACTGCAAACAAGAAAAAACACGACAGAGGTCATGTTCCAAGTTCCAATTAAAGTCCTTGTGCAAAATGTCCCTGTCTTTATATTGAGCCAGTCCCAGCACAGCGGTTGTTGTGCTGTGCAGCTGGGTTTTCTTTCTAAATAAGAGGGTTTGAAAGTTTCCAGATCAGCCTTGCCACTTATTGCTGAACTTTATTAAACTAAATAAAAACTAAATCAAAAGAGTAGCCCCAAGCCCAGTTTCTGATTTCAAACAAACACAAGATAATGGAAAACGACTTTCTGGACAGAGTTGGAAATCTGCTATATGGCATCATTATAATATAACAGTGATTAAACACTAACATTCTGATCCAGAATTCCAGGGGAAAATACACAAAACACAACAAAACATGCCTTGAAACACCTGGAAGCATTAAGACAACACTTGTTTCAGTGGGGCTGGAGTAGGGGCCATGCTTGTTGTTGCTGTGGAGACTGAGCCTGTGCAGGCGACTGGTATGCAGCGTTGGTGTTGGTTTTGTTCTCAGTGTTGCACATGTCTTGTGTTGCTTTATTCTGTTGCTTCTGTTTTGTCTGCTTGAATGTGTTTGATCTCTGAGGCCCAGAGTGTAAAACACATATTCGCAGCATCTTCTACACAGCTTTCACGTTTGTTTGATTGTTCTTCTTGTCGTCATGTTTTTGCACGTCGCTGTGTTGCACACTAGACCTGGGTGATGTCATGAGGCAAAGCCAGAGTAATACTATTAACCTAATCATCACATGCTTGGAGGTTTATGTTTATGTTTGTTTGCTGGCGTCTATAATTGCGCTGTCACCTGTGCTCTGCATGCATCTGATTGTTTGTGGATGCGTGAGGGCCCCTTCATTTCTCCTGGTGCAAAACCTGACACCGCTTTTATGGGGTCACATTCTCATCACTGCAGGCTGAACTGTGCAGGCCGTGTAGGATCTGGGCTGTGTTGTCCAGTGTAACTTAACTGTCAGTGGTTCAGCTGTTGAAGCGAATGTCTGGGTCCTTGTGTTTTCTGTAACGACTTCCTGTTTGAGTCTAATAACCTTGAGTTGAAGGAAGGCTTTCACTCTGACCCGGAGTTGGCCACTGCACTCTCCGCTCTTGGAACAGTTTTCACATATAATCATATCATCTATGTGATTATGGGAATGTTTATGAAAAGGTTGTGTAGTGTGCATCACTGTGAGAACCACTAAAGCTGAAGCTAGAGTCTAGAGAGAACCCTGAGCTTCTTCTTCCTCTAAAGAGAGAAACTGAGGTTGCTGTTGTATTTGATGGCGCAGGGACAGCAGCAGGCAGATGATACCCAACAAGATGATACCCAGACTCCAGGTAAGCAGGCCTCAGACTTGGTGACTGAGGGACAAGTCTTGGAAGTGCTCCACAAGCTCAGACTCAACCAGAAGGGTTGGGGGGTTTCTGTCCTGCTGTACAGATCCCACACAGCTGGACATCTCCCTGTTTCTGACCTGCCCACGGATGAACTCAGTCTCCCTTCAGTTCTGGACCCTGTGCAGTGTCCAACCCCTTCCACAGTGTAAGAGGGTTTCTGTCTTCTATATAGAGCAGAACAACCAGCTGAGTCTGAATAGGACATTTTTATCACGCGTTCAAGGGTCAGTTACAAACAAGAACATGGACAATGCTCACACATTCACAGGATGATGGGAAACAGTGATTTGTCACTGAAGTGGATATTTATCAAATTTCAGTCATGTCCTTTTGTGGGGAAAGTTGGTATTTGATTTGTTGTTCTGATTACTCACAGACAGATCTCAATACACTGCTTCATAATAAAGGTGATCCTTGAACAGTGTTTTATTAGTAAATTAATTAGATATTATTATATTAAATGTGTTAGATGACTTATGATCAGTTAGATTTGATGAGCATCACAATTTGTAAGACTGGGAGAATAACGGCAGAGCTAAGAAACATATTTAGAAATTAGAAACATAGACATGTCACATGACATGAACTGCTCTAATGTCACTGTTTCCAAAACAGCAGGAAGTCTGCGTCATTTCAAACTACAGAGATGTCACTGTCTCGTTTTTAATTTGCATCGATGTAACAGACATCAGTAGCTAAACTATATATCACAGACGTTATGTGACGCTAAGCCTAGAAGTCACTGGGTGGAAGGCAGGGAACACTGTGGAGCGGCTGCCGCACCATCACAGGGAGCGAGAGGAGCGAGGAAGGTCGTTATTAAAAACAACCAGGTCAATGAATAAATAATAATAACACTCAAACCGTGTTTGTGTGCCAAGGGGTGTGAAAAACACGCATCTAAAACTATTTCCCTCTTTTTACTTTTACTTCTTTTTACTGCTATATTTCACAGGAAACAACTGCAGAAAGTGAAACCCCATCAGAGATCTTAGCTGGTGTTTGTGACATTCATTCAGAGCTGATATGAACACTTTTGCTTTAAAATGTGGTTAAATCGTGTGTAATATGGCCTAATCTGCACACAGCTAACAGCTAATTCATCACAGCTACTCTAGACTGTTTTTAAATTTACCCTGAGGCAAACAAACAGAACTTTGATGAAGCAAGGACCAGCTGAAAATGTCTTTGATTTTCCCAAAAATACAACAGGACCTGAAGCTCTCCCACAGAGTCACAGAGGAGGCCTCTGTTAATGGGGAAATAATAAAGACTGATTCAGCCTGGGCTGACGAGCACAGAGCCAGACACAACCTCTGATGCATTGTCATTTCTTCTGGGGCTGTTTCGTGGTGTCAGGCGTGTAGGCTGAGACTTTCTCATGGGAACGAGCCAAGCCGTGAGTGAGGAATGCAAAGAAATGCCCTTTCTAGCTGGAAGGAAGTTTAAAAAAACTATAATCTGCTGAGAAGAGGATTTATGTAATTCTCACATGTAACAAAAGAATACATTCGAGCCTTCGTCTAGGGTGAAATTTTGGAGGCGGCACGTTGATTTGGCTTAATTTCTCACACTTTTCTGAAATCTGCTTATTTACAGATTGGGCACAAGAAAAAGGTCAGTTCTCAGGGTTTTCTTTCGAGGCATTACAGCAAGTTGTATGAAGTTTATTTTCATTGTATTATAAGGATTTTAATGCTGTTTTAAATGATAGATTGTTCTTAGATGTGCTCCAACATTGTGTTTTGCTTTACTTTTTCAGGTGCCGACCTCACCTGCTCTTTGCAGTCCATGGAACTAGAATACTGCTCAGTAGTAGTAACAGTCTGCTGGTTATATACCCACAATGCCTTAAATGATTGATTTGTACCTTGCCACTCTAATGCTCGCATGGTTACGCCACCTATTTTGTCCACATAATTCAGTAATCGGCCTTATGACGTGGGTACAAACCAGGACGTGTGCTATATTTGTTTATTCGGTTTAATCTAGCCGTGGTTCACTGTTGCTGGTTTTGCCAATTTGGACACATTTAAGTCTGAATAACACCTTCACGGAAGCGGCAGCAGACTGGTCTTTAATACCTGGGGGTCGTGGCAGCGATGCTCTGTGCTGCTGCCCAGCCAGCACGAAGGTCTTATGGTTTAATTGATTTGATCTAAGATGGGAACTTTTACAGTAGATCAAAGAATACACATTGTCTGCAGCCTGAGCGGCCTGAGCGATCCTACCTCAAAGCGAACGTCACTCTTCATCAGAGCTGCAGTATGCAATGAGGATTTACTGTTAATCTTTTAATACTAATTTTCCAAAGATGCATTTTTTCTTGGGGGAAGACGGCAGAGAAAATCTGTTGTGTGTGTGCAGGGGATCTTTCTTTTTCCCACTATTTAAATCTTGGATTTATATTTTGATAGCAGTTTAATTGGCCATTTCTTTGTATAAACTAAACCCTATTCATTCATATCTAAGGGATGCTTGCACCACCTGTGCTAAACAAATGAGTATTGTGGCCAATAAACTGAAACAGGTTGCACTGCATCAACTACTGTATAAAAATCACACCCAGTAACGATCAGTCGTTGTGTTGCCAAAACTGCTGCTAGTTCTGTATCTTTTATAGTAGTGTAATCGAACATTTCCCACACACTACAGTAACTTAACATTAATATACTTTTGGGATCAATACTTCCAGTGCTACTTAATGTTTGGACATTGCTGCAGATGCAGCTGAAACCTAACCAACATCTTTACAAGCAAAGATGTTGGTTAGGTTTCAATGGTGCAACCCAGCTGAACCAAGCACAAAGTGACTAAGATCTTGGGAAAGACATAAAACCAGTGCAACCCAACCCTGGTGAGTTTGTCTGGGCATATACAACATGAGCAACAGCACTGCCCAGCTGCAATGGCAAAGACAACGTAAGAAAGGCATGAGAAAGCATTATTTTAATTCAGACCAGGATCAAATGTAACCATGAAATCAAAAACAATCAAACAATGCAACACAAGACCAACAATAAAGAAATAAAACATTGATGAAAGCGTTTCAGCAAAAGCAGAAGCACAGAACAACATTTCCTGACAATATAAATCTGAATTATTAAGCAATTGCAATGTTACAAAATAAAGTGTTACTGTGATGATTAACTAACCCAACATGCATACTTCCTCTCGTACTCAGAAAAGTGTGTTCCTGGCAGCAGTGAAATTTTATTACTGGTATCAATGATACACAGTGCAAGGGAGAGCAGCACACAAAATAAAAGAAATCATTTTCAAATACCTGGAAAGTGAATCAAAAAGCATTTGTTGCCTAATGTTGAGCACTTATCTGTGATGACTCATCAGCTTGCAGTGAGACACGCCCTCCGTCATGAAACAGCAGAAACAGGTGGGTTTAGCTTGCTAACTGTGGAAACGCTAAAACTACAACCAGTTTAGCGTCAGGTTACCTATCAAAATTCATTCATTCATCTTCTACCGCTTCTTCCCCGCCTCCGGGAATCGAACCCCAGACCTTCTTGCTGTGAGGAGACAGTGCTAGCCACCACAATTATCAACATAATCTTCATTAATATTCCGAGGTTCCCTGTGTTGGTAAAGGTAAAACAGCCCCGCAGCATAATGCTTCCTCCACCACCATTAATGGTGGAAGAGGTTTGAAAATTGATAGCAGCAATAAACATCAGCCGACAAGGAAAAAACCACCCACAAAAAGCACATGGAGGGCGAGTGGTAAATGTGCTTCCTTATCTGTGCTCGAGGTCTAAAGATAAAGATGTATTGCTTTACATCCTTTCATCTAACAAATACCAAAGTCTTTTTAAAGTGGAACAATACTATTTAATACTAGTATAACAGATCACATTAAAGTAAAACAATCTCCACTTTTTCATCCTCCTGATGTGGGAACTGTGTTTAGTAATATGCGGAAAGAGTCGTGTCTGTGCTTGATATAGGTTGTGCAACCCCTACGGAAAATGACAGAACTCCAGTCTCAAATTACCCTTGATAAACACCTGCAAACATACAACACCTCCAGTATGTAAAATGGTGCTCACACACGGCTCCTAACCCTCCACAGAGGAGGGGATCAGAGGTGGCCATGCAGGCGAATCAGACACTGTGAGCAAAATACACGCAGAGGTTGAGGGATTTCCCCCTGGGACTGTGTGTTTTGTGAATGAATGAGTAGCACACAATGGCCTGGCAGCCACCAAGGACGAGCTTTAAAGGAAAAAAAAAAGACAGACTGGAAACCATTTCCGCCAGTTGGCTCTTCTCATGAAATAGTAGAATGGAAAAAGGGGGGTGTGGATGAACGTGTTGATTGGCTCAGGGCAGGGTGCCTGATTCTTCCAGCAGCTGTGATTGGCTGAATTGTATGGCCTCACCTTAAAAGAAAAAGGTTACTCTAGTTCAATGGCATGATACTTCTCTGCATACTCATGCATGCGTATGTTTTGGTGTGGCTGAAACAAAAATTATATGAGCGTCAAGGCCACATTGTGTACAGATGCTGAGCTGCACATTCCTGATCCGCTTGTCACTGTTAGTCCACATTTTTCATATATAAATATATCTAGAAAGACCAATGGCATATTAAACCTCCATCAATCAACAGAAGATCCTGAATTGTGTGTCAAACAGAAAAGCGCATTAATCTACAAATAAATCTAAAGCAGTTTGATGAAGCGCCTGAGCAACGTTTAGCAAATAGCTTCCTTTCCAGTTGTACCATTCAGGCATTCAAATGTCAAAGGCAGCATGTCAGTATAATCAGCAGTGGCACGGAAGGTAATCGCTGGGAAGAACCATCACTAGGGACCATAAAATCTGCACTGAGACTAAATTCATTTGTAAGCATGTACACGTCTGCCGCGCTGTGTAGCGGAGCCATCCACATCCTGGCCAACTCTAACCTTCACCCTGACCCCTTCCCTCGCTCTCCACCGTCGGATCTCCAAGCTGACCCTAATCCAAACCATGACCCTGTGCTCTCTTTGAATGTTGGCCAAACAAAGAGACTTTGTGTCAAATCCAACTCCAGTGCTTGGTGGGAAAATGGCAGTAGCACCAAACCTACCTCCTCACGGACACAGTTCATAGTAAAATCATGTTGTACTTCACGTTAAAACCTTCGCTTTGGGACTGAAGTCAAGTTTCTAGACAAATGGCATATTTCTACTCATGATCCAAGAGTCAATTCTATTTTGTCAATTGAATCACTCTTTATCAATTTGACTGGTTGTGCCACTAGAAACAGAGAAAGCCAGGCTACAGACCTACAAACTACAAACCACGTTTGGTCTCCAACTCCAGAAAGGAGGGCAATGTGATGCAAAGCAGTCATTTCCCTTTTGCCTGAATTTCCTGCTGCCGGTGTCTCAGGTGCTGAATGCTAATGCCGTGAAAAAAAGCGGGTTTTGGACCAGGCGCTGACATCGCCAACCAGTCTGACTCCAGCTGACAGTCTGGCTGGCAGCAAAGCAGAGACGCCACTTCTGACTGCACGAAGAACGTCCGCTCACTGGGCAACCTGTGAGAATACATGCGCAGCATCGAGACAAAAGCTGGGGAACAAGACGCACGTGAGCAGGTGTGCAGAGAAGAGTGAGCTGGGCATGAAGGCAGTGAGGCGGGTTACTTCAGGGCATGTGGGAGCGGCAGGTTGTAAAAAGGTTGGGACAGACGAGCTGCTGGAACTAGCACAGGCAGAAAAAAATGAAAGAACTAGATTCTTTATGGAGAATCTTACTATTGTAATAAAGAGAAATAAATACATTTTATGTAATTTCTCATATCATGCACAAGAAATCAAGGGACTGCTCCAATCCCCTTCTCCCCAAATGACTTCTTTCCTAATTTACCGTAATAAATACACTTATTATAGTGAGTCATTACTGTCTTCATTACAGGAAGGCAGGATGCTTGTAAACTCCGTCTGGAGGTCTCAGTGCAGGTTCAGCCTTGCCAGTGGTCGCACAGACAACATTCATTCGCTTGCCTGTAGTTGAGGTCACCACTGTTTGATCTCAAACTGAACATGTGGGCTAGTGTGTGTTACTTCGCCTCATAAACAGAACTTCATCAGGAGACGTTTTGTTTAAAACGGAGGCTATTTATCGCATTTATTTAGCACTATTAGTTTGCTCACGTGGAAATGAGGTCTTGTTGTATCTGGAGCATTAAGCAGAACATATGTGGAGGGTCAGTCGAGTTGGCAGGTTCATGTGGTCCCAGAGAATAGTAAACAGAGACTCATCCACGTATGTAAGCAGCTGGAGGACACATGAACCTGGACACACACACACACACACACACACACACACACACACACACACACACACACACACACACACACACCTCAATCCGGCCTCAAAAAGTTCTTCAGAGCTGTAAAAACGGTTCCTTACAACTATATTTCCAAATAACAAGGCAGCGTACTGGCTTCAAGTTCTGGAAAGCCACAGCAAGAGAAACAACAAAATTCTTTAACCCCAAATCTTAAGTACTCTCACTGGAATATATGCGACCATTCAACTACAGAAGTGCTCAGAACAGGAATATACTTCTATAGGAATGTTCAGGTGTATAATGAGTGTGAAATTCCTGCATGTTGCTGTGTGTTGCCGGATGAATAAATATTTAAGATTGAAAGACATGGCATGCGTGGAAATGACCATGTGTTCAACCACCTTTCTAATGCGCATGTTACCAGTAATTAAGTGCAGGTAACAGCAATGACTATAATAATAGCTTTTGTGTAAACAAAGTCAGACTTTCTCTTTGCAGTTTGTGCAAAGACCAGAGCTGCACAATGTTTGACCACCTCTAGACAAACACACAAAACCATTTACATAATGATTTTACAAAATCATTTTGGGTTTGGGATGTGACCCAGGTAAAACTAATTTCTCTTCTTTTTCCGAAACAACAACATTTAATAACTCATCAGCAAGTTTCTGTCACTCAAAAAAGTTGCGCAATTAATGAAATTGGCAAAAACACTTCTTACATTTTGTCCTTCGTCAAATAATGAGGGCAATATTTGAGCGGAAAGGAATGTGCTCGTCAGATCAGAGCATTCAGATCAGAACTGGCACGCTGAGCAACTCTGGCTACAGACAAGGGTTCCCAGCAGAGTGGAGTTATCACAGCGTGGGTGTTCATCCATCTGAAAGATAGACTTGATATCGCTTCATCTGTCTGACACCTACCACTAAGGCCCTCTGACTCCACCCACCAGCACGAAACCATGCACACACGCGAAGCTGCAGTGGAGTCACCGACACGTCACACCACTTCTCACAAGATTGAGGAAGTGTCCAACAGCTGCTGTACTTTTTTTTTCTACCTGTGATGTGATTTTTTGCACCTACACTTCTTGCAGTGATGCTAAGCAGTCATTTGAACCAGCTTTCTGTTTTTGAGCTGGAGATTAAGGATTTAAATTTCTGTGATGTAAACACCTCAGTGTGTTTGCTCCTCCTGGGTAGTTGTGTTGTTTTTCCATATGTCTAGCGTGTTTTGGCTGAAGTACATGGTGCTACGAGTGAGAAACCACGTTGTTTTGACTGTCCTGAACCCTTATTGTTTGGTTGTTAGAATTTTTACTGTTTTCACTCTATAGTAGCCACATTCACAGACAACAATGCCGCTATGGTGGTAAAGTGGCAGATAGGATGGTCTGATGGATGGAATGTGACTTAACGTCTTTGAATACGTAGGCACATTCTGGTGGTGCCACTTCATTTATATATATATATATATATATATATATATATATATATATATATATATATATCAGCCCTGTGTCTTGTTGCTCTTGAAACTTGCTTTTGTGTCAAACCACAGACGCAACCACACAAAGTTTCCTGTTGTGCTGTTTTGAAAATGGCATCATAAAGCTTCTGCTCAAATGCGCTAAAAGCTGCAGACTGACAGCAGTGATGGCCTCCTTTAACAACAACTGCTAAATACATTGTATGAGGTGTAATGACAATGATGCAATTTATGATTTTAATTACCTGTAAGTGAATTGACCAAGAGAAGGACAAAGATGGTTTTCAGGACGTCAGTCCACCTACGCTGACACTGTTTCCATGAGAGTAGAAAACAAACCAATATATAAATAAACATTTGCAAGACGTTCAATTTACAGACAAACCTGTGTGAACAGAAAAATATTTCGTATATGTTGTATGGAAACCAGCTGCATGTTGTTTCCCGTCTGTACGTGTTACCTCATGTCACTACTACAGGTCCTTCCTGCCAACCTGTAGTATATTTGATGAAAAGGATGTAAAATTTCAATAAACTTTTTTTTTATTATTTTAAACAGAAAAAGAAACATTCTCTAGTTTCAGATCCTTATTCTACTGAAGTCTAGAAATGAAGCTCTTTCGTCTGTTCAGGTCTACAAATAGGCTGCAGGCTTGACATGTGATGCCTTCACTGTACTGACATTTAACACCAGTGACATCCTAAAGTGTCTGCTCTCAGTTTCCATGTGTCATCCTTGACGTAGGTTTTGGTCTTAAAATATATATTTACTGACTGTCAAATAAAGGTAATATCTTGTTTTTGACATTGTCTGTTTCCATACAACTAGTATTTGACTTTATTAGTAAGTCAAGAGCCTTTCTTAGAGAATTATGTCTCGATGCCACATGCTAAACACATTAGCAGCCCTGAAGGCATCATCCCAGTTTTAACACATCACAGGCAGCTAAATTGAAAAATAAGATGCTGCTAATGGAGTCTTATAATAGATATCGTTTTACATTTACTTCAGGCCTTCAGCTGACACGTCTGTGTTTGATCTGGGCCGTATCCTCTTACTGGTGACCATTTTATGGTGTCTTACACTGGTTTATCTGCTGAGGGGCGTAGAGTGAGTTCTGCACAACTAAAACCTCAATCACTATCTGACTTACCAGGCGGCTCTGCCTTTACATACAGCACATTTCAGACAAGTCCTTTATGAACATTACTGAACGCTCAGATTACACAGATTGACACCATTTCATTTCTGGAAATGAGAATCCACGCTTCCCCTGCCACTAATAATCCAAGGTCCAAGACAGTCAGTGAAAGTAATTGTTATTTGGATAATACATAACTAAATACTTTCACCAGGTTTATTAATATCCATTGCACATTATATCATGATGACGCTGTGGTTTGATATTACTCATAACAGGTTTAGAGAATCCCAGGACGCTCAGGTCTTCACCCTCTTGAGGAAGAACACTGTGTACAGAATGAGGTGTGACGTCAGACATAATGAAAATCCACAATGACAGTTTGTGTAAATATTTTTTCTCCTCTGTAATATTTGATGGCAATGAGAAACATTAAGGACATGTGTCACAGTGGTTGGATTAGCTTTTCTACATAACACAATGCTGTTACGTAAGACTGGGCTGGATACGAACGTCCGTCCCTGAAGGAAAAGAAGCGGAAATCAACAGTAACTGAAGGTGTAAAACAGTGTCTCTTTTCTCAATCTTTAAAATTAATTCAGAAAACTGGATCATTTTGGTCTGAAAGGAAACTAACAATACTTTGGGTTCGTGACACATAAGTAGTAAATCTGCAAAGAATCATTGTGGGATGTCATCGAAAATTCGATTTTTTAAATGTCATAGTTCGAGGTGAGGTTACTTTCAAGGTTTAATAAAGACTTCAGTGAGTAAATGACTGTTTTATAATGGACAAGCAGCTTATTTGTGTGAAATATCTTCCTCTGGAATGTTGAGCCAAAGTGAGGCTCCTCTCTCGCCTTCATAAGCCCAAATGTCAGCGTGTCTGAAGGTCCTGTGCCGTGTCTCCATGTGAGTCTGTTCAGCGAGTCCATGATGATGTACATCAAAGAGAACCATGCCTGCAATTAAATCACTGTCCTTTGTCCTGTGCTCTCCACTGACAGCATTGTTCCCATGGGCTTTTCTAAAGAATCCAGTCGCTGGACAAAAACCTGTGTCCCGCATTAAATAATTCTGTAGAAACCAAGTTTTAGAGAAAGCAACTCCAGTGTTTATGGTTAAAAAAAATACTTTACCTCAGTTTAAAAAAGATTATTCATGGATGCCAGCTCAGCAGTACAGACACTGGTACAGTGTGTGGAAGGAATGTCCAGGTTATGGACAGTGCACACAACGAGCTGAAACGCAAACACAAGACGGTGAAATAAAAACACACAGACAATGACCTATTAATGTTAGATGTTACATATTAATGTTAGAGTTAGTGTGTGGATGAGATTATGTGTTTAAAAGAAAAAATGCTTAAACGTTGGTCATGTGTCTTGAGGAGCTGCCAGAGGCCTCTGGGTTCATGCCCAGCGCACAAAGCAAGACGTGAGGTCACGCCGGACAGGTCAACCAGAGGACTGCAACACAACGGCAAAGCCAGGCGTACTATCAGGCTGACACAGGTTCACAGTGTGAGGCCCGGACCGACCCATACGGCGATGAGCCACGTCCGTCATGTTGGGGGTTGTTCAGGGGAGTGATCTCACTTTGCGTTGAGTCAGTGAATGCTGGGGTGAGATATCCACTGAAAGCTGAACCCTTTATCTATATAAAGACAGAACTGCAGCGGTGAGGTAACACTGAACCCCCTCAGCCTCTACTCACACACACACACACACACGCGTGCATATGGTGATTTGCACCATATGGTGATGGTGAAAACAGTGATTTGCTTGGTCAGTTTCCCCATCACCTACCATATTGGAGACTTCACTTTTGAGCATCCTGGTCGACTTGTTAACATTCATGTGGTGCGGCTGTTCTCCTCCAATCTATGAACGGACCCCTGAAAAACCGTGCCGCGCTTTCACCGGCAGCACCTACGTCTTCTCTGCTCCTCTGGCGTCCGTCGGACTCAGGGTGTGATTCCGGGCACTGGGATACCTAGAAAGTGGGCTTTGTGGTCAGTGCCAGTTTCCATGGTTCCTCCCTGTCAAAGGGAGGTTCTTTAAGGGCCTTGTGCATTTGTGAAGTCCCTGTGAAAAGACAGCTCTGTGTCCTTAGGTCCCAGGCCCAACAAGGGCAGAATTCCTCTGCGATTCCGGCTGAGCTGGGCATGTGCGGATGGAAGAGAAGAGGCGAGAGAAGACACAGAGGCAACATGTTTGAGTCCTGGCGCGTGGCCAGTTGGGAGCTTGGGGACTGGGTCACAGTGGGGGTTCACAGGGGGAAAGCAATCAGGCCAGTGTTTACACATTTACACCAGCAGACACGTTCAACTGCAACGATGAAGACATACACAAGCAGCTACCTGTACAAGTCCAAACGGACTCGGCTGTAGGTTGTTCCAAACATCGTGGAGAACCAACCACAGATCTTCTGTGGATGTAGGGTTTCTCACGTCCTTCTGTCTCTGCATGTGATCCTAGACACACTGATGATGTTGGGATCAGGGCTCTGTGGGGACCAAGCCACACTTCTAGTACTTACAGTAATGATGTAGTGACACCAAATAGTGATTAGATTTTTCTTTTGTTCGCTCACTTTTGTCAATTGACAAAAATAAAAAGAGATTATTTATATTTCTGAAAGCTTTCTTTGTTTACAGCATTTTTTCACACCTGCCTAAAACTTTTGCACAGTACTGTAAATGTCCCTGTTATGACTCAGGATAATTTTAACTATAGTTTACTCATGGCTTCAGTGTAGTTTACATATGACCGGTCACATTCTGGACACTCCGTCTTTTTGTTCTGCTCACAGGTCAGGTGCTACTACACAGAGACACCCACGATGACTCACCTGAAGCAGAGGGCGATAAAACTGTTTCTACAAGGATTAGCTATTAATATGTAGAAATGATTCAAATCAAGCCAGAAAAACAACAACAAACAATAGCAGCAGACTAACAGCAGCCAAATGGGACTGAATGTTCAAAAGAGAATGAATGACCTGTTCCCAAAGGACGACCAGTACCACCAGCCTTTCCAGTTAACTGAGTGTTGCTTTGTCACATGTCACATCAAAGAGCTGCTCACACCTTCTAATTTCACAGAACAATCACACTCCTGCTGTACTCAGGGGAACTTTTTGTACATGAAGACATTTTCAGCACTAGACTGAATAATAGTTACTAATAGTTAATAGTTTCTTTACTTAATGTGAATGAATCCGAAGTTGTGTCATCGGGGCTTTTCTTCAGTGACTTTCAGCTTTTCTAGTTTTAAGTGCTGAACTATCAGTCTTTTTTATTTCACTATGAAAAAGGATCTGCCGTTAAATATTTCCACAAGGAGTCCAGTTTTTCACAATCCCGCTCCCTAAGACTCCTACATCTATACAGAATGCAGGCTTTGTGCATGCAAACTGTTATCTTAATACCACTGCACACGCTATAATCCCCAGCATAATATCATAAGCATAATATATTTCTTATTCAGACATGGGGAGATTCTGTGAATGATTACCACAGTGTTCGAAATGGGCTGACTCAGCTCATAATGCCAGCTCGGTACCTGACTTTGCACCCAGTGAAGGGCTCCGTTTCCAGTGTGGCTTCTGTAACAGCACCTGGGGCTCCCCACATCGTGGCAGATGGAGAAACAACCACACACCCGCTCAGGGCTGAAGGCTCCGCTCTGTGGGGCCAAGCATAACAATAACCCTCGCGCTGGTCAGCGGTCGCACGCTGGTCTGCTTTCCATGAATTTGCAATGTTGAATTCAAGGTTTTCCGTGGTCAGAGCCAACAAAACCTCTGTCCAAGACGTTCGTGAATTTAGAGAGAGTGAGTTAGTGCCAGGTGAGCCTGAGAGGTGTAAGAGCTCTCTGTCTACATTGCTAATAGAGTAATGCCATGTAATTGATTGTTCACAGCACATCATCATCAATATGCAATAAATACAACTGAAAGACTTGAAATATGACAGTAAGTTCCAGCGATCTGTTATCTTAACCTCTTTTTCTGCTTGTGGTTGGGAACCTGCTGGAGCCCGTCCAAGCTAGTTTGGGTCTGAGACAAAATACACAGTGGACAGGTCAGTAGCCTAACAGGGCCCATACAGACACTGACACCTTCAGCTGCAGTACTGCTTCTCTGTGGGCTGTGAGAGGAAGTCTGAGTAAAGACAACTCACTGAAGACACGCTAACAGTGAGCTTCCGATCAAAAGCAGGCGTCTTCAGCCCTGAGGTGACAGCTGTAAACATCAAGCAGCCCCCACAGAAGAAAGAGTCAAACATGCACAACCACTGATCTTAAGATAGTCTGTAGAGTTTTGATGACTTTTCCTTGATGAGGAACAGTCAAGTGTGCTTCAGTGTACAGTAAAACAACGCCTGGTTATTTTATATTCATGAATTCTTTTATAGAGTAGAGTAAAGACAGACAAAGCCAGAGTTCTTCCTCCCTCTGCTGGACAAGCGCTGGCAGTGCAGCTACTAGTCTTACTAGCGAAAGACTGTGATTGAATAACTGTTCCCATGTATGTGATTCATTATTACATACTGTACAATTTAAAACAGGATTTGTAGGGATTTGCATGTAGGCGTTTGAATGACAATGTTTTCTTTTTTGGTCACGCTTGTATTTTTCTATTAGTATATTTTAATTACTGTAAACTTTATTAACATTATTTGACACTTTATTAGAGCTGCTATGGAAAATGCATAGACATGCAGCCCAGCCCCGACGTGAAGATAAAATGTATCAATTTTGCTGGTCTCTCAGAAAAATTACAGAAAATACATTTGACGAATCATTCATCATCTAGTTTACATGTTACCTAAGCCGATACAAAAACCTCGACTTCACAAGATCTTCATTTAGGTTTGCACCAAGTAAAGCAGAGGGACATTAGTCTGTAAATCATAATTTGCAGGATATTTTATTATGTATTTTCGGTGTAATCAGGATGGATGCTTCTCGAGAAAACCGGAAGTTGTCTAGATGCCAAAACGGAAGTTATCGACGCGTCTGTTTCGCATCAGCCATCATCTTTGTGCCTTTTGGAGGACTGTGACCCTACTCCGCTGAGGTTGAGTTTCTGTATCTGTGACACAATACTTTGATAGAAAACGTATTATGTTGGGGTTGTGTTGTTCGTTCACGTCGACCGTCGCTGTTCTGTTGACTTTCCGGAAAGTAACGTCAGTTAGCTTAACGCTAATGACAGCTAGGCTACGAACATTTAGCTAGCGTTGCAGTTGAAGCTAGATTTTCTTAACTCAGTTACTTTGTTTGTGTTGTGTATTTAATTAGTGCAGTGTACAGTTTGTTTAGATCACTATCGAGAAGACGAGAACACATTTAATACCTTCAAAGCCAGTAGTCAGTGTTTTACTGCATACGCCTTGTTGGTGTTGTTCTGTAGGGAGCCACTAGAGGGCGCCCGAAGCTACAACCTTCTAAAAGCAATTGGGTCAAAGCTTTTATACTTCTACTCAGTTGCTGTTTTCCAGATTGTATTTGTTCAAATGTGAAGCTTAGACATTGGAACAGACTCATGTACAGGCATATTTTGTGACTTTCGGAAGATTTGTATGTGAAATGTGTCAGATATTAAGCTTCACAAACATCTCACTTGCTAGTAACAAAAGGCAAAACTAATTAATTTGTTTGCATATATAAATGAGGTAAGTGCAAAGAGGTTTTAAAATAGATTATTGCGTCAAGGTTCACGTCTCTATTAAATGAGGTCTAAATGCTCTGCTGCACATTTTCAGAAGGCCAAAGATCAGACACATCTACCCGATGACCGAAACAGAGCAAGCGGTGCAAGGACAGTTGTGGATTGTCCTTGGGCAAAGGCAGACAGACTGACGCACAACATGTAAGAGCCGCTGGAATACATCATTCTAAAACCATTCTGAGCAGAATTGCTTTTGAATTAATTATTTTTATATATGTATGTGAAGGTCAGGGTTAAAATACCACATGTCGGTGCCTGTGGCGGTGGGTGTCCTGTTGGTGGGTCTCCCCTACTCTGTCTCTCTAGTTGTTCAGTGGATTTATGGCTGGCCCAATAAGCCTGGATATAAGAAGTACATAGAAGCTCTAAAACCTAGGTAAGACCTCCCTTTTGAAAGTTTAATACTGATTAAGCTTAAATAAGTTTGACCTTTGTCATGTTTTGCTTCTTTATCAGAAGAATATACTCTTTGACCAGAGCTGTGCTTGAAACTCTCAAGTATCTGCAGTACGGGAGACTTTATATTCAGTGGAAGTCATGGTACAACAATAATAGAAACCGTAAACACTATGAAAAGGTAAATATGTAGTAGACTTTATATTGTCCTATATTATCCATGTGTGCTGTATATAACGTTAGAAGTGTGAGGCAACATTAATAAGACTGTTTTGTTTGTGCCGGTTGTCATCTTTTTTTGCTTAAAGGTCTGCATTATATAACATCAAAGTTTTCATTTTTATATATTTGTGCATTACAAAGAACATCACATTTGGCCGCAGAAGCAACAAACTGGATTTATACTATCCTCCACATGAAAGCAAGTCCAAAGATATACTTGCACCACTGGTAGTCTTCATATATGGGGGTGCGTGGGGCTCTGGAGAACGAACCATGTACTGTTTGCTGGCCAAACAGATGGCTAAGGAACTGAATGCAACTGTCATTTGCCCAGATTACTGCATCTATCCAAAGGTACAGGCTTTAGAACAACACACTGCTGTCATTAAAACATATCATACATCTGGATTGTGTTGTGGAACTCAAAGAGAATCTTTAAGTAATTATAATTATTTTCTGTGTTCTCTGACTGCTGCTTTAAATTTATCACCAGGGGAATGTTTTAGGAATGGTACAAGATATTGCTGACTGCTTGGTTTGGGCTCAAGAGAACGGAGAGAAGTTCAACTGTGACAAAGTATGTATATCAATATTTCTTGGAAGTGGAAGTGACGATGGCAAGACAGATGTTTTGTGATAAAAGAAGCTATACTTTTATCAGTAGAAAACAAAATATGTAATGGTAGTATGGTATTTACCTATTACATAGTAATGTCGTTTGTGTAATTCAGTTTTTCCATATGAATCGCCATTCACCCAGGGTTCGTGGGCTGTATAAACATATAACCCTGTTTGTCTCCTGTAGGACAACGTTGTGTTAATTGGCCATTCGGCAGGTGCACATTTGTGTGCACTGACTACACTGTTTCTCATTGATGCAAGAGATGAGCTCTTCATAGAGCACAGCAAGCAAAAAGATATTACATGTGCAATAAGAGGAGTTATTGGTAAGGATTACTGTCTCGCCAAGATCCAGTTATAGTTGCAAACATGTTTAATTCTAAAACCATGCAGAATAATTAGTGATATTTTGATAAAATGAGCCATTTCCTGAACAGGTCTAAGTGGTGTGTATAATATCATGGACCATTATAAGCATGAGCAGACTCGAGCGGTCGAATACATCTCCAGCATGCATAAAGCCATGAATGGAGAGGAAAACTTTGCATACTACTCTCCAATGCATGTGCTGAAGAAGCTCAATCAGGACAAACTGAGCAGGTGAGACACCATCATACATTAAATTGTTAAATATATTCTTAATGGTGATGAAATCCATCACAGCTGTGTAACGCTCTTCTCCCATTTCTGTTAGCGTGCCTCCATTCACTTTGCTCCATGGGACCAATGACATTATCGTTCCTGTTGAATCTTCCACAAATTTCTGTGAGCTTCTCAACTCGCTGTCTGTGAAGGTGTCGCTTTTTCTGCTTCCCAAAGTTAACCACACTGAGATTGTCACTGACATTATGGCACCAGACAGGTGCTTCTACCAACTTATTTACAGCTGTGTCAAACAGGAGTTCAGAAGACTTCTGGGAACCTGCTGACATCCTATCAAATCACCAGTTACAAGTTTAGGAGCTGATTGTACCAAACACTTTCATTATAATATAATGATAATATATTAAAGATTTAACTTTTAGGCAGTTCTGTGACTGTAACAGAAGCAATCAAACTGCATCTAATGTATTGGCTGGGATAATTAAATTATTGTAATTAAAGACCAATAAAAGTGTAATGAAGTAAAGTACTGTCATGTATATAACATGCTATATTGAATAACTTCATTAATGAATATAGAC
Source organism: Macropodus opercularis (assembly GCA_030770545.1). NCBI lineage: Eukaryota > Metazoa > Chordata > Actinopteri > Anabantiformes > Osphronemidae > Macropodus > Macropodus opercularis. The sequence goes on along the minus strand of CM061097.1, from coordinate 8,111,525 downwards.
ATTAAATCTACCTGAAGGCGGACATAAAACCTGTTGTTTCCTTCACTTATTGGTAAGTTTACAACGCTGCATTACTATATAGAGAATGTTTTTTGCATCATAACAGCTATCAATAACACATAACCCATGAATAAGTAAATGTTTACAAATGACTGTATTATGTAACAGACTATGCACGTAAATATTGTATGTTTGTATGCATAGTCATTTTGATTTTGTAGAAACTGCAGGCAGCAGATGGTGTCATATGGGATCTCCTTCCAGACCTGTGTCAGGGCATCAGTGAGCTTCTGGATAGTCTGTGGTGGTTCTTGGTGGCTTTGGATGCGATGATGCATAAGGTACCATATGTACTCAATTTAAATTAAGGTCAGGGGATGTGAGAGCCAGTCAGGGGCATCAGTCAGGAACAGCCTACATGAGGCTGGGATTCATGCTGCACGAGGAGAAACCCAGGGACCAATGCACCAGTTTTGTTTGAGTATTTCATCCTGGTACTTCACAGGAGTCAGTGTGCTGCTGTCTGTCCTCCAAGGACATTCCCTCCCCAGACAATCACTGACCCACCGTCATGTTCAGTGATGTTATAAAGTGTAGAGTTTACCTCTGCATCTAAAGAGTCAAACATGCAACAAACATGTCATATGTGTATAGAGATCTTTAGCTGTATTCTTAAAAGAAGCTCCTGCCGTTCCTGGTACGTTCTACATGCTCTTGGCCTCGGAGCTGGACAAAAGCAAATCCTGCAACAGTTAAGGTATGAATGTTCCGTCCTGGAGCAGCTGGGTTACCTGTACAACCCACAAGTACCACACCATGCTGCTGGTAGTGACAAAGCATGGCACACGCTTAGAATCAGTCAGAGTGTTTGTGGAGAGAGCATTCATCCGAGTAGCACAAGCAAAACAAGTTTTTATTTCAACCAGGTTCAATGACCTGTGTCTGAAGTTTGAATGGATTGGCCTAATACGAGGATCAAGTGTTTCTTTACTCTTTTGAAGCCGTATTTAGCTTTCATAACCACTATATCAACATTTTATGAATGGGTTATTAACTATTATTGATTAATAATCAAATATGTTAAGTGACATTTACGTTTTTCTCACTCTAATTGAACACATGCATTTGCATAATAATTATTTGTCTATTTTTTATGGAGCATGTTGTTTTTATTGTATCTCCCTGATGTTTGGTTAAATTGAGCTGAAACATTACCTTGTACTTTCAGCCTTTATTTTGAAAACCAGTGATTGGCGTGCTTTTATTCTTCTCTGCGGACGCGCGCGAGGCGGAGTTAGACCGGGTCCCACAGCGGTGCTCCAGTCCAGACCCGGAGCTGCTGCGAGGACCCGCGTCGCAGTTTGGAGAACTGGGACCGTCCTGCGGTGTTTGACGTTACCGGTACCGCTCAGTAAACATGTAACGGCGCCGTCCGCCAGCTCGACGCTCCCACCGGGACCAGGGACATGGACTCTGCGGGGAACAACACCGTGCGCAAGTTGCGGCTCTGCGCTCTGCTTTGGTGGTCGCTCCTGGTCGAGCTCACGTCGGGAGGTAATAAAGCAACTTTTCAACTTTTTTCAAATTAACGCAAACGAGCTATGAACTATTTTAACGGCGCGTTCAGGCGCCGCGTGTTAGCGCCGCGTTATACTGGTTAATATCAACATTTGACAAACTTCCAGGGTCTAGTTTACTAGTTTTACCCTGAACGCAGCACGAGGTTTTAACTGACTTGACTCCAGCTGGATCTGAACACGATCATCTAGTTTCCTTTCTGGTTTGCCTGTGATTTCTGACATATGTGCTCCACGCTCCTATTTCTGCGCCACCCGAACCCAGACGAGTCTCCAGAAGCAGGATCAGTGTCGCTGTGCAGGCGCTTGGTGAATGTTTCCCTGATCTGCTGAGCTGCGTTAGTGGTTCACAGGTTTTAAAATGTGTAACTGAATAATATGTGAATGGACAGGACGGTGCAGGGTCATGAGTCAGTTCAGCAACAACTGACCTACAGGCTGTAAAGAGCAGCGAGTTTACATTAACTCAATAACTAACCAATTCAGTAATGTCAATATTTATCTCAGAACCATTAACATGATGCCTTTTATAATGTGCGGACATCCAGTGTGGACCCACAGCACCCTCACCTTAGTAGAGGCAGCAGTAGAAGGGGACTGTGATGCCCACTGCACTGGAAGAACTATCTGACTGTGACAATAGCACATTCAAATGAGTGCAAGGACATTACAGTTACTGCTGCACTCAGACCTAAGGGGAAAATATGTTTCTGGTCAGTTACAGCTTCGCTGAATGTTATTTACGTGAACGCAGGCATTCGTTACTGTAGCTTGTCTGGCCTGCTTGCTTAGATTCAGCATTCACCCAGACTGGGCTTGATGGTAATCAGGAATATTTCACTGTCTCTCACTCACGCCCTTTATTAAAAATAACTACAGTAACTGCATGAATCCTCTGTGCTCCCTTTGTATTAGAAAACATGTCTTTGCTGCAACGTCCACCTCCCTAGATTTGACAAAGCATCAGCAGCAGCGCGGCATGACAAGTCAGCTAAAATCCAAAGGCTCGCTTCAGTCAGGTTGCATCTCTGATTTGTTGTACACACTGAGCGTGCAGGCAGTGACAGGCACTGGTCTTGCCCCTTAAATTAAGTGTAAGAGGGTGTTTGCGGAAAGGTCACTGCCTGTCGTTGAAGGAGCCCTTTGTGAAACGGCACAAAAAATGGCCATCACAAAGAACCTACCGCCGACATGTAGATTACAGAACAGCCCTCTTACACCTCCTGTTTCTGTGCAAACGTGTGTTTAAATGTGGGCACGGATTTCTGTTTCTGCTGTGCTCTTTCATTTACATACTCCCAAAATGTCAATGTTTCTGCTTTTGAAACAATCACAGTTTTCTTCATGCCACTTCTATTCATTATTGCTGTTGTGCAGCTTTCCAAGAATGCGCCTCCTTAAAGCCAAGTGTAGTGGTATCAAGAAAAAAAAAAGTTCAGTAACGTCTTTGTTATGATGCTAAAATACAATTGCGCTTACACATCCGTCCTTTTGAGTTGAAGAGAAAACTGTTTTCTACTGCTTTCCACTTGAGCAGTTTTCAGGAAATGTTTCCTCCTTGGTACGTACACAGAGCCAGTCAGATGAATGAGAAATGAGACAGGACAATAAATTCAGTCAGTGTGACTTAGAGTCCGACTAAAGATAAGTGACGCTGGATTCTGTGCCTGTGGGCTGCTCGGTTTATTTATATCCAGCTGTATTTGACAATTCAACAATCCCCAGGCACGTTATACCTGACTGAGAATTACCTGACCTGTCACAGAGTTATGATTCATGATCATTTCTTAAGTGTGGCCACAGAGTGTGAATAAATACAGTTGAAAAGCTGAGTGTTGGGTAGAAATAAACACCAAGAGGATGCAGTATTTTTTCATGTGCATCTGCCATGTGTTTAATTATTTTGCTGTAATTCAGGATTTTCTTTGTTTGTAAATGAATGTGTGAAACATGCAGCTGTTTGATGAAAGAATGCTGTCTAGAAATAAATAGACGTATTTGAGTAAACAAATTAAATTAGCCTGTGATATTAAAATTGTTTTAATAAAATTGTAGGATTGTGACTTAAAGAGGTTATTATCCAATTAGCTGATTGGAAGATGTTATCATTTTAATTAACAACCATTTTTAAACCACGTTTGAGCATCATATTCACTATTTTAAGCCTTTAAGTCAGCTGCATTTCTTTTCTTGGTACACGCTTGGTACATTGAGGTTGATTCATATAGTTTATTTGTCTGTGTGTGCTCAGCTTCCACTGATTGATGACTGTATATTGATATGACCAAAGGGCTGATTTACATGCTTTGCTGGTTTAATTGTCAGAATTCGAGGTTCACAGTCTAAACAAATTGGTTTTGGTCGATCAAGCCAGCCATTAGTGCATTAACCCTTTTTAGGAGTTAAAAGGCATAAACTGACATTATGCTTCGCTGCAGCCCATTAGCAGCAAGCTGCCCTGCCTGTAGGTCATGAAATACAATTAAATCAAACATATATTGCACACAGGTTTTTAGAGAGATTGCTTGGAAAGTTTTAAATATGCTGATTAAAAACTGAACTAATGCCCGAGCTTGGAGGCTTAGATGAGAAAGCTTCAGAGTATGTCAGGGCAGATTATAGGCTAATGTGGAACGGCAGGGAGGTGAGGTAGAAGAAACAGCTGTACCTGTCCACCACACTGTTGCTGGAGTATTGAGTCGCAGACAATGGGGGACGTCAGAGCCTTTCATGTTTAGATGAAGGTTGTTGTCAGGACAGAGCAGGTCCAAACACGTTTGACTCCCTCTGAGCCGCCTTCACATCCATTGCCTCAGTTTGCACACACTGCTGTTGTAGTGTTTAAGTCAAATACCTTTAAAATTCATCTTTCAGTTTTGATCAGTGTGTGAACAACTTTCTCCTAATGCTGCAAACGGGCTTAGACCTAAACCTGCAATTCTCTCGCAATGCAAAGCCTGTTTTTGTGTCACCATAAAGATGCTTATTATTCTATAGGTAAAGCTTTACTGCTTCAAAGTAGTACCTCTGTCGTATTTGAATGCATGCGAGTAATTACGGTTGAGCACATAAAGTATAAACACAGCTGGCTGACCAAAGGCTCTTACAAGTATTCGTTAAACCAGGAGAGGTATAATCAAGCTCTGTGACTATGTGTATGTGTTTTCCCACTTACACAGACTCTGCTCCATTTGCAAAAAACAGCCAGGATGATAATGAGCCTGGTTTTTATATCTAAATGTCACTCGCTGGTTATATTAAGACCACAGTGCTTGACTGGACATGCTCAGTGTTTCTGTATCCACTGCTACTGTACTTTCTGTTCCAGCTTCCTCATTCTCAACCCAGTTTGAATCTTCAAGATGTACTCATTGAACACCACATCAAAACGTTCAAGTTTTTACTCTTGTTCTTTTTTTTCTTTCTCTTTGAGCAGCTTCCTTCTATGGCGATGGCTTTGTACAGCTCAAAGCAACAGAGTCGTCGGACCGTAACGCGCTCCGAGTTCTCTTCCGAACCTCCAGCACCAACGGCCTGCTGTTTCTCGCCGCTGGCCAGACCGACTACTTACTGCTAGAGCTCCATGCTGGTCGCCTGCAGGTGGGTACATCTCTGGCCCCGGCACATGAGCACATGTGTTCAAGCATAGAGTAGATGAGCCTACACTTGCTCGTACATTCACTTGCCTACGATGCATGCAGATGTGTGCGCTCGACCACATGCAGCCTCACAATCAACACAACACACTAACCCCCGCAGGCTGTGGCTCCTTCTCAGCTGACAGTGTCAGTCTCTCAACACAGTAACACAAGCAGACAAGCCTTTGTGGTGTGAGCTGAGTGTTAACTCCATTCCAGTCACTTCTTGTCACTGTAGAAACTACATTACAAAAGCAGGCAGATGCGTGTTTTTATGGTATTTGAATGAGTGAGTATCATTGATGTCATTATTTCTGTAACCCTGGACACCCAGAGACCGAGAAATGTAAGAAGGTTCCTACATTTGATAAAGTTCAACTTGGGAGTGATGAGAAATGAAAGAAAATAAAACGAAAAACGTATTAGATTTCAAAAAGATTTCCTGTTGATCGTTCAGTCTTAGATCTGATTTAATGTATAGTGCTATTCATATGATGTTACATATGTTCAAAATGCCCAGTGACTGTATTTGTTCCCTGCTGCGTCAGTGTCCTGGCAGTAAAAAGGAGAGCAGCAGTGTTTCTCTGGATGTAAATCTAATATAAATAAACGTAACTGCTCTGGATATTTACATCTCTCTTAATCACAGAATATTGTCACCTTAGGCACACTTAAGGAATTTAGGACAACTTTTTGTCTCAAGCAGGAGACGCTATATTTAGCCCTATAATCACAGCACTTGCTGGGATGATTTAAGGGTGAAATGTATTGTCCCTTCAAGGCTTCTTCTAAAGCCTCCTGTAAGCAGCTCTGCCATGTTGAATCAGAAAACTGAACGGACAGATGTACTGTAGGAAGCCTTTTAATGTGCACACACATACGTAAGAAACACAGGAAGTCCTGAGATAGGCACTATAGCATTTGTGCGTCAAACTCAAGAAATCCTTGTGACTAAGCTTTTATCCGTGTTACACTTTTGCTGCTGGGAATGAATCATACTGACGAGTGTGTTGCATTGTCATACTTCAGTGAGCAAGAGGAGTGAAATGCGTGTCCATGTTCCTTAAACTGGCACAGGTCACCAGATAATTTTTCTTGTTCACTCTCACAAGTTTTCCTCAGGCTTTGGGTCTCATTCCATGTTAGTCAGGCATGAGCGTTGCTCCCCGGAAACCCGCGCATGAATAGGAGGGACTCAGCAGCAAGGCTTGACAAGCATGTCATCTAAATGCAGCATTAGTTCGAGATGGTAACATGATGCTTTGAGGGCATAGCTGAAGGCAAAGCGATAATAGTGCTCTTCCTATTTAAATCACAAGCAGGCTCACAGTTATAACAACAGATGACATCATGAAATACAGGTAGTCTGAATCCGGTGGTTCCCTCTCCAAGTGTCACGGCTTCCACAGTTACGGTATTAGTTAGCATTTTATTAGCATTGTGTTTAAAAAGGAAAACAAAATACTAAATTGCATTCACCTTTCCTAAAATATAGTATAATATGTAATCCAGTTGTTTTGTTTCTTCTCTTAGCTTAAACTGGATCTTGGATCAGGAGAGCAAGTGTTACAATCAGAGCAAGGTACCCAGCTAAATGACCTGGCCTGGCACTCTGTGGAGGTTCACCATGAGCAGCACAACGTCACCCTGACTGTAGACAAAAACTCTCACATGAGCGTGAAAATGTCAGGTTCCCATCAGGATCTCAACATTGTGGATGGTCTCTATGTTGGAGGCTCTGGAGGTCTGGACCGACTTTATCTCCCTGGAGACCCAATTGGCTTCCGCGGTTGCATGGATGATGTACTCTTCAATCAACATGACCTGCTGTCGTCACTGAGGCCATATGCTGGTTTCAAGAATGTCTATGAGGTGTCCTTGGGCTGTAGTCCCCAATTCTTTGCCACTGAGGAGGACCCTGTCAGCTTTTTTAGCTCCAGGGCTTACATTTCTTTTCCAACTTGGAACACTCAACATGAAGCCGTATTCAAGTGTGTTGTGCATACTTCAGCCAAAGAGGGAATACTGCTGTACAGTTCAGCCAGAGAGGGGAGCTTTGTTTCTTTAGAGATTCAGGAAGGTGTGCCTGTGGCCATTCTTGGGAAAGGTGGAACCAAAACGGAGCTCCGTTCTCTGACATTCATCAATGACAGGAAGTGGCATTCTGTCAAAATGCATTTCAGTTCAAAAAGCCTTGAGCTAACTGTTGACGGAGAAATGGTAAAAGGCAGCATTAGCTCTCATTCAAAGGGGCTTCAGCCTAAGGGATTTTTGTTTTTAGGGGGTATTGATGACAGCACCAGGGCAGAAGTCAAAAAGGTGGGCCTCGCCTCTGTGTCTGGAAAACGAGTCAGAGGAGGTTCCTTCAAGGGATGTTTAAAGGACGTTGAGGTTAATGGAGTAAAGATGGGTCTCTCTAATGCTGTAGTCACCAAGGATATCTCAGTTGGTTGTGACCCAGAGGAGGAACCCCAACCATCAAGCACTGTGGATCCAACAAGTGCGCCAGGTTCCCTTTCTCTGTTAGTGACGCCAACGCCATCACTTCTCATGTCGACCCTCGCAAGGGGCTTGGACAGTAGGTACGGTTTGAATTTTGTGCATCTTAAAAACCTTGTGGTCCACGAGGGGGGTCGAGCTTCGCTTGAGGCCAAACACATCAAGGTACTCCTAGACTTCAAGAAGCTTGGCATTAGGCAGTCACAGATAATGTTCAGAATTCGGGAGCAACCAGTACATGGTCAGATAAGACTTGATGTTGACCAGGACCAAGAGGAGAACACTTTCAGCATGTTGGACCTTTGGCATGGACGAGTAATGTACATCCATGGTGGATCGGAGGAAACAAGTGACTTCTTCATGTTTTCAATTCATTCTAGCAGTAGAAAACAAGTTCCTGATTATCTCAGGGGCAACAAATTCTATCGCTATAATATTACTGTAACACCTACCAATGATGCGCCTGAACTGAGCCTGCCTGAAGGAAATCTGTTTGTCCTGTTGGAGAACTCAAAGAAGCGCCTCACCACAGATGTTCTGAAGGCCACAGACATTGACAGCAGCTATAATGACCTTACCTTCTCTGTACTTGGGAACCTGAATTCCGATGCAGGCTATTTGGAAATTGAGAACAAACCTGGCAAAGTAGTCACTTCATTTACATATTCAGACTTAGAAGAACTGAGAGTTTTTTATGCTCATACAGGGGTTCGAAACTCTAGGATAGTCCTTAGAGTCAGTGATGGGGAAAAGGTCAGCAACACTGTGGTTCTAAGGGTCATGGCTGTAGCCCTGGAGTATAAGATTGCCAACAATACAGGTCTGAAGATTATTCAAGGAGAGACAGCTGTAATTGGTTCTAAGCAGCTGGCTGTGGAAACTAATGCTGTAAAACAAGCCGTAGACATCCGGTATGACGTTATTGAGCCGCCTCAGTATGGAGAACTTCAGAGACTTCACTCTAGCGGTGAATGGAGGCCGACTGACTCATTTTCCCAAAGGCTTCTAGAAAAAGAACGCTTGAGGTATGTTAGCACGTTTCAAGACATCCAGACATTCAATGCCACAGATTACTTTAAGTGCAAAGTAACTGTGGCTTCTAGGACAAACACTGAAATACTCTTCCCAATCACTGTGAAGTGGGTGAAGTATCACCTTGTGAGGAACATTATGATAGAATTGGACAAAGTTAGAAAAGTGACACTGGATTCACAGCACCTTTTTGCCACAGCTGAAGGCGCGTCCCTCTTAGAGGATGACCTTCATTTTCGAGTTCTTACCACACCAAAGAAAGGGAAACTTCTGCTTGACACCACAGTCTTGGGAAAAAACTCAACCTTTAGCCAAAGAGATGTAACAGATCTAAAAGTACATTATGAGCTTGTTGACAGGCCTCATGAGGATACAAGTGACAGATTCAAATTTCAGTTGATTTCCAAACATTCTCAGTCACAAAATTATGACTTCCAGTTCTCTATTAAAGCTGATGTCAACAGTGTGTTTATGGTGAATAAAGGCCTCTCTCTTCTGGAAGGAGAGAGTAAACTTATCACAAAAGATGCGCTGTTTGCAGAAACTCTGAGTACGAAGGAGATGTACTACACAGTCATAAGCAGCCCCAAACATGGAAAGCTTGCTCGTATTAGTCAGTCAAATTCAAATGATACCTACGACAACATATTGAGCTTCAGTAATCAAGATATTTTAGAGGAACGAATAATGTACGCTCATGATGACAGCGAAACAACTCAAGATGAGTTCACTTTCATTGCCTCTACCAGCAAAGGCTTCAAATCTACCATCACCGATGATGAAACTGGTTCTAAAGCAGGAACGTTCAACATATCTATACAGCTGGTCAATGACCAAAAACCAATACGTGCCATAGATAAAGTTTTCCACGTAGTAAGAAATGGACAGAGGTTACTAACTGTAGAGGATTTGTGTTATCATGATGCCGATTCGGATTACGACGATGCTCAGTTGATTTACACTCGACGTGGAATCCCAGTGGGAGACCTGGTGCTGGTTAATGACACTACTTATCGGCTGTTCCAGTTTCGACAGAAGGATTTGGAAGAGAGACGAGTTTTATTCATCCATAAAGGTGTGAGCACCGGCAGGTTTGTGCTCTTTGTCTCAGATGGAAAACATTTTGTATCAAGCCTTCTAGACGTCAGTGCACAAGATCCTTTCTTAAAGGTGGGCAACAACACTGGTTTATTGGTTCAGAAGGGCAAATCAGTAACTTTATCCACAAGTAATTTCAGTGTGGTATCAAATCTTGACATCAGAGATGACAAAGAAATTCTCTTCAAACTGGATGATGCTCCCAAATATGGAGGACTTTATCGCAACGAAGCAAAGGTGGAGTCATTCACGCTGTCTGACTTAAAGAATGGCCTGGTCTGTTACCGGCACAATGATACAAACCATCTGGCAGACTATTTTAATTTAACGGTGAAAGCTAAAGAGCTTCAGCTTCCAGCGATGATCAATGTCAAGGTTTACCTGGAAAGTCATCAGAGGCAACCTATCGTGCAGCATCACAACACCTTACTTGTGGAAGAGGGAAAACCAGTAAAGATCACTGAGACTGAGCTTGAGGTGAGTCAGAAAACTGACTTCATGCAGTGAGTCCTTTGGTTTACATGACTTGAAGGCTGATATGTTTCTAATGATGTTCAAGATACAATTCATTTCAGCACCATCATATTTTAAATATATTATTTGTGATATGAAGTGTGATCTTTTTGATGTGAAAGTAAACAGTGCTTTGTTTTTTAGCATTCTAGAAAAAAAACTGCTTCCATATTTCTTGCCTTGTTTCATTGGGAATAACATCAAAACTAAACTTTAGTGACACGTGGAACTTTTCAAATGTAACCACTGAATATGTTTTCTGATTGTTGCAGGTCACTCATGAGGACAACCTGCCATCTGAGATCGTACTCACAGTAAAGACACCCCCCTCTCATGGCTTTCTCCGGCGTTTTGTCGAGGCAGATGCCCGCTACGTCGGAACCAAACAGTCCCCTGTCAAGACGTTTACCCAAGAGGACATTAACGGTGGCAACATTCAGTACATGCAGGTGGAGCCTGGGAAAGTCGATGACACCTTCATCCTCAGTGCCACGAATGGGGTCACTGATGTCAGTGACATCAGGATGTCCGTTGACATCATCCCTCGCCTCATCCCACTTCAGGTCTCGAATTTCACACTGAACGAGGGCGCCTCCAAGGCGCTGACCCAGGACATGCTCAAAGTCAGCAACCGCCACTTTTCTGGAATCAACTTTCTGTATAGTTTGACTGAGCCCCCACAGCATGGTCACATTGAGCACTCCCGACACCCTGGGGTGCACTTGACCTCTTTCTCCAGGAGGCAGGTGAGTTATTGCTGAAGATGCTTTTAGATGTTCAGACAGTATTATGTAGGGGTCTGGGGCTTCTTCAACCTTCTGCACCTTTAATTAGAGAGTGAACTGTACAGTAAGAATTTGTTTAGAGTGATTTATTGTCTCGATGGATTGTGATTTGGTTGCTTAATGTAAAAGTATTGCTCTGTTTACAATGCGTGTAACCTGATAATACTCTGGCCTGCACCATCGTCTTTTGCCAGGTGGAACATGAGTTCATCTACTACGTTCATGACAGCAGCGAAACCTTAGCTGACAGCTTTACTGTGGTGGCCAATGACACAGGCCTGAGGAAGCAGAGTGCAGCCCAGACGGTGTACATCCAGGTTACAGCTGTCAACGACGAGCCTCCTGTTATTGCAGCCAACAGGGTCCTCAGGGTGAGTCTGCACTGCTGCTCTATATTTAAACTATGGCCAATCTTTTACAAGCAGGTCACGCACCAAAGCTTACTGTCAGACAGTTTTCGTGTGGGCTCTGTTTCACGTTGCCATGGCTGGCTAGATCCATGAGGGAAACTATGTTTGCTATGTGGGGGAGGGTCCACGGGGGCCGGCAGCACAGCACAGCACAGACACTGACATACACTTTGGAGGTGTCTGGGACTTGTAGGAAGGTCTGTTATGGTGCTTGGGTGATACATTTTTTAAACAAATTCTCGCTAGACTTTAGTGGGTCAGTTTGAAGCAATGCTGCTTCAGTGAACTAAAAAGGGAGCTGCTGTTCTGCCCGGTCTGGGCTGAATACGAAGAATTACTTAGGCTTTTATGAATAAATACATAACTGAAATCAAATGGAAAATAACCAGCAGGCATTACTCAGACATAAGGTCTTGCTCATATGTTAAGTGAGTGTTTCCATTGCAGAGCGTGATAGTGTTGAGCAGCACAGTGTTATGATTAAATGGCTTCTCTTCACTGCTATCAAAAGACAGGTACAGTAATTTATAGGTAGTACTGTAAATGCCTATGTTTAGCACGAGCAGCTTCTACTTAGTCAACTTTAGTGGCTGGATTTGGGAGAGGTCCAGATTGACTTAGATTTAGTAACAGCTTTCTATTGTCTGTGCTGCTTTGCCCCACATGCCTCAAATTCCTCTAAGTTGGAGAAGAGCAACATATAAGACATAAAGTACTACAACACTGGGGAGCCAGGTGGGAAAAAATGTGTTCACATGGTCTGATGGCTGTGACGAGTTTTCATTTATGTCATAATTCGCTAGACGTGGGATGTGATAGGAGTTTAAAGAAAGCTGGATAATCAGGATACTCAGCGTCCACAAGGTGGCTCTGTGCTACTGCTCATCAGGTTGAATCTCAAACTTGCAAGTCCTAAAATCACTGGCATGTGTTCCCTTTTAGATAACTGGAGATTTTATAGCAGGTTTTGTGGTTTTGAAATCAATATTTTAAGAGACTATACAATCTTTTATAGCTCTTGTCTTGGGGATTATGTTCATAGGTTTCCTATACGCAGATTATGTTTATATGTTTATATAATCTTGGCAAATCTCGTACTAGCTGTGGGAGAGTCCTGCAATTCATATCAGCCCAAATGTTAAACAAAACTACACAGTGCTTCAATATTTGTCTAATGTCTATGCTGTTTGTCAGACAGATCACTTTGCGACTTCCTATCAAACGGGGATTGTTGGAGGTATAGTCACTTCCTGAAAGACGTATTAAATTATATGGGGATTCTACTACTAAGTACCAGGACTTAGGGGGGGAGGTGGGATTTACAGGTGCTAATAGAAAAGGTGCAAGTGAGAGACCAGTATGATGCACATTATACCCAAATACCCATTTGCTGTGAACACTTCCCTTCACTTCTCAGCAGTCTGAGATCATTGCAGACTTACCAGGAAGCTGCCAATAAACTTGTCAGTTAGCCAGAGTGTGAACACAGAGATGTTGGTGAGATTACACCTCTTATATAAAGAGATGCATGTTTGGTGGCTGCTATTATTACTGGAACACTAGTTTGTTTGAAATGACTCATATGTTAGTTAATAGCAAATTTGAAAGTTTTAAGTTTAGTAAATATCACAGTAGTCAGTACGATGTGTTGGCTCTCTGGATGGATAAACCGCTGTCTCTCATTGGATTTTAAATAGAGCTACAGAGAGAGAGACGCACACAAAACGACGTGGGCATCGCTCCAGACAGGATTTAAATTCCAGTTTGCCAAAAGGACAGTACAGTAGATAATTACAGCCGTAAATATTATTGCAGTCAGAAAATTAACCACATAAGCTCCCCAGCTTGGCTTAATAGAAATATTACCATCACCAAGATCCCCCAGAGAAATGAATCCACTCTGACATTTGAGCTTTTCATATTCATTGTAAAATATAGTTTGACACACATTGTTTTTGTGTGGTTGAGCCCTTACTTCGACAAACCACAAGCAGTGATTTCCTTTTTTAAGACAGAGTGGAAAACCACAGGTGTCAGTACAGGATGTGCATTACAATGGCTGGTTTCGTTTCATCTGCCTTGTATTGCTCACGCTGCCGTACTGGGATACGTGAGTAGAAGTGAGCTTTGTTAATTATGGCAGCAAGACCAATGGGAAAAAGAGAACTGAGAACGTCTTCGCTGAAAACAGATATTAGAAGCCATATGTTCTCATGTTTCCTGCCACAGCCTTTGTGTAATTACTGTCGCATAAGCTGTGTGTGTGTGGACCATGGCACGTTATGCAATAGTTGCTGTGGCCTCGGGTATAGAAACTCATCCTTTGTTGTCAAGTGTCTGGATGGGTCAGTAGTTTTGTGTTATGTGTGTCAATGAGTTCCTCTGTTCTTTCGTGGTAGCTCAAGGCTTCTGAATTTACAGGGAAGCAAAACCTTAACTGTGCCTCAGCAGCCTTCTCAGCACATTCGACTGTTCAGTCTGTTTGAAGTGTTGACTCAAGTCTTGTTCAGAGAAATCTTTCCATCTATCTAAAATGTGGATCTGTTCAGGTGCCTCACTTAGAGATTATTGGTACAGCAGCTCTGCTTTGTTGGATGATGGACGGTGGAAAATGACTGGAGGGGAAACATGTGAAACAGCCTTGGAGCTGGACTCACACCCACGGTCTTATGGGCCCTTTGTATTTGGTGATGAATGACAAGCACACATCTAGTTTCCTTTGCTCTTTTAAACTGTATGTCTCAATTTTGTAGGTTTATTATATCTGTGCACACTTAGTGTTTAATAAGTGTATTTAGTTTATGCAAGGACATACAGTATTACTGTATAGAAAATGTTTTATTGTACTGAATATGGTCTATCCAGTCTTTTGGACTAATAAATACACTATTGATAGACTGTTATAGTGTTTGTTTAAGACAATGACATGTTGTGTGCTTGTCCTTCTCATGTCCAGGTTTGGGTGTCCTCAGTAACTGAGATCAGGCCTGAGGATCTGAAGGCGCAGGACCAGGACACACCCCCAGAGGACGTCTACTTCATGGTGACCCCTCCAAGCAACGGGTACCTCGCCCTGAAAAGCGCCCCCATGAAGGCGGTGCTCAACTTCACTCAAGCACACATTGACCAAGGGCAACTGCTGTTTGTGCACAAAGGTAAAAGTACTAAAGGGTTCTTCCCACCACCCTTTTAAAAGAAATCTAATATGATTGTTAATTATGGACTGAGATTTTTTTTTGTTTTTGTTTTTACAAAAGTGAAAACATAATTACAACCTATTGTACAAGAGCAGGTTTTATTATTATTATTAGAAATGTATCCACCACAGTGGAATGCATCCAGGTTTTGATTCAGAATCCTTTCTCGCTGATGTTCCTTTTATGTCCACTACAAGCTGCTGGTGTGTGATTGGCCCCGTGCTCATGACAACAGTGCTACAGTGATACAACATGCTGCCCTCCGTCATCAGTCATTAGTCTGTGTCACGCTGTTTGTGTTAGGGCAGGCTGGACTGAAAGCCCGACTGTGCTGTACGTTGTCATTCAGTGTCATGGTATCAGACTCAGATCAAGTTTCTGTTTACTGCCCTGAATCCTTTCTGCTTTTTTCTGGTACTAGTCCTAGTATGCAAAGGGTTCGCTGATTATTCTCTTCTTTTACATGCACATGCGTTAGTACTGGTAGTACCAAGAACGCTAAAAAGTATATTAATATGTATTTTCCAGAAACCAGTCGCAGCTCTGACAAAGAACAAGAGTGAAAACAAAACCTCATAAAACTAAGATGAAGTTATTCCTTATCCGGTGACACAGACAAACCATTTCTTCCTGTGACAGTTATTTTTTTATGTTGCATGTCATTTTTCAGGTGCGACGTCTGGAGGATTCAATTTTCAAGTCAATGACGGTGTCAACTTCACCCCCAGGCAGATCTTCAGCATCACTGCCAGAGCCTTAGTTCTCAGTCTAGAGAAAAGCCGTCCGCTCAAAGTGTTTCCAGGTAAATCCTTAATTATGGTAAGAGCCACTTCAGTTTTAACTGCATTCTCATGGATGTCATTTTGGAATAAATGTGCTTTATTTTTTCTTTATTTTTGCTATATTTTTTCTCTCAAAAATTTTCCAAGGAAATTAAAGTGTGATCTCTTTCGTAGGCTTTTATGTGCAGATTATGCAAGAAGAGAAAAAACATAGATACATCATCGCTCTGGTTTATTTCAGTTTACTTTTCTGTTATTAACCACTTGTAATTTTTTTTAAGGGCTCAGTTGAAGAATTAATTTGTTATTGTGCGACACCTTTTCATCTCATTTGCTACATTTCTCATGGTTAGTGCTCCGGAGCTAAAAATAGACAGACTGGGTGTTGTCTGTCTGCAATACATGGTAAGGTTTTCTGACATTTCCAGTGGTCTGTTTTGTGAGTTAGGGCGTAGAGGATATTGTCAGGGCAGCAAACTGCCAGCTGGCACAGCCTCCTGAGCCTCCCTACCACAGGGTGAGTGGGTACTTGAAAAGCTGTGCCACTGTTTGTCTGGCTGGCCAGTTTGTGCTTTGTGCTAGGCGGGACGGGGGGAAGGGGTGGGATGGGAGCTTTAACTGACAATGAAGGGTTTTGATGAAGCACTTTCACACTGTGGATAGGGAGATTAATGTTTTCCTTTGCCTTGCAAAGTCCTCAAACGTCTGGTTACTTTGTGTAAAACAGCAAAACTCCTCATTTAGCGGTTACATATGCCACATTAAGCAAATAAAACATGAGCAAATTCAATTATAATTATGTCAGGCTGATGAAAAACCAGACATCAGGGACAGTAGGATGCACATTGTTGTTTTCCCAAATCTACCAGACCCCCCGCCCTCTTCATAAATGTGTTTATTATACCCTGAAGAACATGAATTTCCAATAGTAAATGTGTATGTGTAGTTGTGTGCCTTCAGTGAAAAGAGTTTCACATTTACTGTCTTTAAGACCAAACAGCAGTAAGGTTAAACGTTTGGAAAAGTGTGTGGCTCTAAAATATTTTGATCATACTCCTTCTCTTTTTACTTTACGATACAGCAAAACACATCTGCAGACTTAATGCAAGTCAGACTTACACTGTGTAAAGACAAGAAAGCCTGTTTCTGCCTCCTCTTTTTAATAGGAAAGGTTCTCACAAAACACAGACAAGGACGGTGGGAGTTCCCCCGAAAAGTCATGAATGAATGCCACCACCCAACAACCTCCTTTTCTGTCCTTTCATCACTGCTGAGAAGTATTTTTAGTATTCGAACAAGCTCCACGGTGACGGCAGGTCTGCTGATTTACGTGATCTTAACACGGTGTTTAGACAGAAGACACAGTGTGAGCAGCATGTTAGCTCTTTGTGTCACTGGAGGCCTGACACAACATGAGTGAGATCAGTCGGATTTTCTGTATTCGGACAACTACTGAAGGAAAAACAATAAAGTCCTGATCTCTAAGGATCCAAGGAAGGCTTTTCACTTTGTCTGTAATTATCCTAGTTTGATTATTCATTTAAAACCCTTTGAATCTTTCTTTCTTTCAGGCTCATCTACGTCAATCACAAATGAGGATTTGTACGCAGTGACCAATGACGTCGACAACACCTCCAGCCGCACCATTACATTTAACGTGATTATGCATCCTAAACTGGGCCATCTGGTGAAAAGGCAGCCTGATAATTCTACTGTAGACATCTCCACTTTCACACAAGACATGGTGAGTTAAAAACATGAGGCCATATCATGGCTTTGTGTTCATTACACATTTCACAGGGGAATAAAGGTGATGTAAAGCAGGATGAGGGTCATCATTAGGGTTGGAGTGAGCGTTGTGCAAATGTGGTGATATGAATTTATTTCTCTTGTCTTACTCTGGGCGCTGTCATGTTTATGTCCCACAGGTGAACAGAAGAGAGGTCGTGTATATTCAAACCCCCATTGAGTCCGTGGGCTGGGAAGCTATGGACTCCATGACCTTTTCCGTGGCTTCACCTCCTGCTTCTCTGGACAGCCAGACCTTCAAAATAGACATCTCCTATGAGAATACCGGGCCTGAACACAACACAGTCCTCCTTGCAAACACAGGTATGAACAAGGTTTTGCAGCCACGCTAACAGTCTGTGCTGTGGCAGGGAGGTGCTTAGAGCTAAACGTTAAGTGTCAGCCGACCAACAAGCACACAGCAGCAGTTTTAAAGCACTCATTATTTGTTGTATAAGTATTAGGTCAGAAGGGATTTTGACCCAAAGATTTTTTTCCCAAAAAGAAGAGAGGATGACATTGATTAACTTGATCTTTGCTTGATGGTAGGTGCTGAAGTAACAGAGGGCGAGAGCGTTGTCATTGACAGGTCCAAGCTTGATGCCACCAATCTGATGTCCAAGTTGCCAACAAATCAACGGATTTCCCATGAGGTGTGGTTCCAGGTGACATCACTCCCTCAGCACGGTGTAATCGTGGTGGGGGATAGAAACCTCACCAAGGAGAAACCCAACTTCTCCCAGTTCATTGTCAATAAATACGGTATCACCTACAAGCATGACAACTCGGAGACAACTGGTGATTATTTTGTGTTCAGTGCGTGGCTGAATCCTAAGGGCAAAACAGCACAGCCCCCTCCAGATGTCAACGATATTGTGGAGGAGCATTTTAACATAACTGTTATACCCGTGAATGATCAGCCACCTTTGCTAAAGACTAAAGCACCAAGTCTGAGGGTGGTACAAGGAGACACAGTAGCCATCAGGTCTGAGAATCTCAAGGTTGAAGACTTAGACAACTCTCCCGATGATATTAAGTTCTCTGTGATTAGCAAGCCAAGTAATGGTTATCTAGCTCTCGAAGGACGTTTAAATGAGTCGATAGTTGCCTTCACTCAAGCCCAGGTCAATAACGGAAGCGTGTATTTCATACACGATGGAAGTTCTGTCTCAGGGGTGTTTTACTTTAGCGTCACCGATGGCCATCATAAACCGATATATAAACTCTTTAACCTAGAGGTGACAGAAATCACCATTTCATTGGTGAACTTCACTGGATTGACACTTGAGCAAGGGAAGACTTCAGTGTCACTGACCCCCGACAACCTTGCTGCTAAGTCTAACGGGAAAAACAACACACTTCATTACCAGATTACAAGGCCGCCAAACTTTGGCAAACTTCTGAAGGACAACCAAGTGGTGACACAGTTCTCACATGAGGATCTTCAGGCTGGGAGGTTGTCCTACCATATGATCTCTCTCTCCTCTTCAGAAGATAGCTTTGAGTTCAATGCTTTCACCTCAGAGGCAAATCTGACCGGCCAAGTGCTCAATGTAACTGTCAAACCCCTGATTCAGTTCGGCATAAATGTCAGGATTCCCACTGGTGGTGTTGTCAGATTCAACCCTAGTTTTCTTAATGCCTCTGAACTGGCTAAAGTTAGCAACAGCGACCCTGCATTTGAAATACTTTCTCAGCCTAAGTATGGGAAGGTGGTTCGGATAAAAAATCCAACAACCAGGAAAACTGTCCCAATTGACTCCTTTACCTTCCAAGAGGTGATGCAAGAGAAGGTAGCCCTGGAGTTGAATGCCAACATGACTGAGGTGCAAGAGCTAAATGACTCCCTGGTGTTTGAACTGAAAGCTGATAGCACCCAGCCTGCTAAGGGGGAGTTCCACTTCACGGTTGTGCCGTATGATCCTGCTCTTTTTCCGACCACAAAGAGTCCCGTCCCAACCACGTCGTCTGTTCCTCAGACACCAGTCCAGACTTCCAGAAACGGAACTGCATCCCCAGTCCTGTCTACAGCTTTCCTCTCCACTCAGCAGCCAAGCAAAAACCAGCAGAGGTTCAAGGGACGCGACCGCTGGGGAAATTCCAACAGAACGAGCGTTCTCAGTACAACACTTGGCAAACCAACGCATGGAACAGAGGAATTCCCTTTTCTCAACACACCGGTTCGTGTAGAGTCCTATCCACAAAAGACGTCCAATCCACTCCTGGTCATCTTACCGCTTCTGGCCCTGCTGCTGCTGGTGATCATCTTTGTAGTCCTGGTTGTCTTTCTTCGACACTACAGGCAAAGAAAGCAGAGCACCGCTGACCCAAATGAGCCGCCTTGCACTGGGCTTCCGAGCAGCCAGTCGTACCAGAGCCAAACCCAGAGGAGCACTACCGTCCCCACAGTGACTGTCACTCCAATAAACCGCAGCTGCCCAGGTAGCCCTGCTCTTGATCGATTACTGGTGTCAAATCAGGGAGCGGCTTATAACAGTACTGATTCAAACATGCTCGTAAGTTCCTGGAGTAACGGGTCCCTCTCTGCATCTTCCCAGATTATTAGAACCGGTACTCCCACTTTGCAGAAGAATCAGTATTGGGTATGATTATTCATAGTCCACTGTGTAGCTATACATACTGTATGTGTTTGACAATACCGTTATAGATTCAAATGTATGTGCACTTAAACAAGGCTGCAGTAAACTGTTGACTGACACGAGGCCTAAACGTGATGGAAGAGGCATAACATCGCTGCAAACCTTCAAACGCAGATGTGCTGTATATTCTGTGAGTCAGACTTCGTCCATGTGAGCATTTACAAATCGTCGTCGTCGTTGTGGTGAATTCTTATGTTTGGTGCCTAATGTGTGGTTAATCACGCGCATTGTTATCTGGTCCCCTGCATGTTTACAGCTCCCCCATCATGGGTCATGACCACTAGAGCGGGCGCTGATGCTAATAACACCTTGAAACTGTGAATTCCTCCGACTGCCACTGCCACAAAGACGTAATGTCCAAGCATTTCAAACTGATTGTGCAGATTTTATATTGTTATGTATCATACGTCACAGTCTGGCAACTTTTTGTAATCTCAGGTATTTTGTTAAGAGTCATTCATGTTACCTTTATTTAGGGTTGCATGCGTTCTCATGGTTGAGACGTTTAATGTTACAAGTTATTATAAAACTTCCATCTTTGTCACACACGTTTCCCAGCATGGCTGTGTATTGAAGTGGGCTACTGATACGTTTTTTATTGTTAACGCTGATTAAATGACACAGGGCGACATGTTAGCACTGTTTTTTTTCAATGTTCTTATTTACTACACACACTATTCTATTATAAACCACATGCATGTAAAGAAATGCACCAACCTTAATCTATGCAGTTTTTCAGTGATTAACACTGTCCGTTTATTATACAGTTGATCTACAGTAGCTTTATGCAGCTCCAGCTGCTTAAAGCCAGAATTTGGAGATGGCCACCACCAACCATCTAAACATTGTTACCGTTGATATATTTCTCTGATGTTGTAATGATGTGTCTGTTCTGAGGCTATGGGAGATGATGAATTGCTGTCACTGGAAACCACTGTAAACATAGGTGTTATTGAATAATTTTGTATTGAACATAAGTGTCTATCCAGTGTAACCCAGTCTCATCTGAATGATGTAAACTACTGAATATTTATTTATACCACATTTTTAATAAACCACGAGGAATGACTCTCTGCAGTATCATAATGTGTGTGTTTGCTTTTAGCGTCTTTAGATCCACATTGTTTCTTATTTCCTCTTGTTGCTTTTTTCTGGATCACTGTAATTTGAACTATACTTGGAGCCTGTCTCATCTTAATTGCGCTTCATTGTAATGGGGTGTATTCTACCCAACAGCCGTTAGTTCAAGAGTAATCGTCTGAATCACCTCTCCCAGCTTCCTGCAATTACTTTTTTCCTCACAACCAAAAAACAGCCGAGGTATTTTTCTCTGAATAGGAGCCGTGTTGTCGCCAAGTCAAATGTCCTCTAAACAACTCAGTGGTGAAAAGCACAGGGATTCTTCTGTACACAGCTGTGAGTCAGACCGTATGACTGGTAGCATCATTCGAAGGAAGCAAATCCCTAAAACACAAAATGCTGAGTGTCCGTTACGTGTCCACGGAGGCCTGATAACAGACAATGGACTCATGGATGGAATCAGTGCTGCTGTGTTTGTTGACAGTAAATGAGCTAAACGAGTTCACTAGCAGCACTAACCTCGGTAGGACAGGGTCTATGGAGGGCTGGACTGGGCTGGAGGGACCCGATGGCCAGACCAGCAGCCGTGATTTGCAGTCCAGTCCACTTGAACAGTTCAGGTCCGATCCAAACAAACAGGTCAAGTCCTAGACAACAGGTCGGAAACCCAGACGTACTGTACAGTAGCTAATTCAGAGAACTATTCTGTGACCCGTTTGATGCCATGTAGGACACGTGACGTGTCCATACATTTACATTCTTTCCTTCATTCATTCCATTTCTCGGAGTGGTTGGATTTAGAACATACGCTCCCTCCTTCACAAACTAATACACAGCCCTGCCGCACAAACATAGACTGTCCGTAGTTGTTCTTCAGTCTGAATCCAAACCTCAGCTTCTCCAGGCTCATTTCATCATAAGCAGAAATGAAATGATACCACGCTCGCTCTCGTCAGACCACCCACAACTGTTACACATGGTGAAATAGCTTGTTTACTTTTAGGAAGGCCAGTCATCTGAGCGACTGAACGACAGAAGTGGTTACGTCAAGTCAGCTGAGTTTGCTTTGATATGCGTTTGTCTGAGACTAACAGAAAACGGTACCATTTCTTGCCCTTTGTGTTCACTGCTGCATTTCGTGTTTTTTTCCACATGGTGTTTGTCGTATTTTACTCTTCTTTCTGCAAATGTCATTTAATAATGTATATAATTAGAAACCATCGTCAGCATCTGTCTGTTTGTAATAGAGGAAGCTAGTGCAAAAGAGAAAACGCTGGCATCATCATACAGCATGTGGAGTGTCACAATGTGGATGTCTGGCAGGAAACATGTTGACACCCGGAGCAGCCAGAGTTTAACCATCACGCTCCCCGTACGCCTTGTTACACAGTCAAAGAGGTGGCTGCACAGTCTTTCCAGCCTACAACTGACAACACGGCATTAAAAAGTGAACTAATGCAGGTCATAGGAGGGCGAATATACGGGATCATCATGAGACGAAACAGAGAAAGGCAGGGAGAGATAATGAGTCAAGATGAAGTCCTGCCCTCCGACATTAGAGCTCAGAGATGATCGTAATTTTAGGGTTGGTAATTGTGGGGCAAAGAGTAAAAGAACAATAGTCGCCTGCAAGACAAAGCTGAGAGAAACAAAGCAGTCTTGGTTTAAAGGTTCCACAGAGACAGACCCAGATGGTCGACTGAATCAGATCCACAGCTGCATTTTACAGAAAACGACCGAGCTTTGGGTCTGAAAAATGTTTTTCTCACCATTTTTAATCATAGGAAGTGTTGCAAGACGAATAGCGTCCGTGGACACTGACAAAGAGGCGTTTAGGTCCCTCATAAACGCTAATCAGGGCTCGTAAAATACTGCACCGGGCTTCAGAATCTAACAGGCTGGTGTTGAAAAGCCACAGTGGGTCAGTTAAAAGGAACGCGACATAAAAAGCTGCGTTGCAATCTAGTAATATTCTGCTCGGTCTTCCTAGAACCTTATCTAAGCGGATCGACCTTAATCTGTGTAATGTGACAGACTGATTTTAAATGATTGATTGAACTGCTTTGGTGCAACATGTGCAATGAGGCAAATAAAGACAACTGAAAACAGGTCTTGCATGTGGTCGCCACAGACAAGTTTTCTTTTCTTCCAGGCTTGTGCTTTGCTCGCGTCCTTGTCTCTGCCTCAGTCAGGCTGCACAGGTTCAAAGCGTTCAGACTGTGCAATGACTGTTTATTTCATGACTAATTTAACAATCAAATAACTGTATGTACATC
Source organism: Macropodus opercularis (assembly GCA_030770545.1). NCBI lineage: Eukaryota > Metazoa > Chordata > Actinopteri > Anabantiformes > Osphronemidae > Macropodus > Macropodus opercularis. The sequence continues at coordinate 8,088,190 of CM061097.1, read as the reverse complement.
CCTCTACTGCACGTACAGTATAAATCACTGTGTGTCTGTGGCGTCAGTGGACAAAGGGGTGTGAACGCGATGTTTCCTTGCTCTGCAGAGTGACTACAGCCTTTTCCCATGTTGTTCTTGCTTGTTTATTGTAAACAGAGCCATAAAGGAGACCCGATGAAAGTGGTGGGGGATGGGCCAAAGCACACAAAGACAGAAAAATGCATTTGTGTCTGTGTGTGTCTATAACTTGGATAGCAGCCAGAGAAGGGGGGGGGGGGGGGGGGGGGGGGGGCTTTGGCTGGGGCTGGGGGGCAGTCAGCATTTTTCAGACAACATGAATGAGGCCCCACTGGGCGAGCTTCCTGTATGAGGGACTATAAAAACAAATCCGGGGCTAAAGAATGCGGCTCCCACACTCCTGAACATTCTGCCAGGTACAGGACACACAGCGTCTCCTCTGCTCGAGCAAATAGAAAAACAAAACGATTCCCATGGGGCTTTGCGTTGAAAGTTTGGAAGGTCGGGGCTGCTCCAGTAAAGAGCTAATGCATTCGAGCCCTGCTGGTGGCCCATACAGTCTGCCATGCTCATTACAAATGCACAGAGCAGATGACTTTAAATGGGGTCAGAACTGATCCTGACATTAGAGAATAAGATGACAAACTACCACATGACCAAACTGAAAAGCAGTTTTAAACTAACATTCAAAAGTTTTATTATTAGCTGCTACTTTAATAGAAAAGTCTTTTAACAGTGAAGAAAGACGAAGCTGAGTTGAATTAATAAAACAGGCGAAAAGGGGAACTAGCGATGCGTCAACGTTATTACCAGCAACACTGGCAACAGGCGCGGCTGTGGCTGGATGTTGGTTTTATCATGCTAGTTACATACCGTGATGATCTCGTGAGCTACTGACCAAACTCACGTGTTTGTCTAACCACACTTCCTGCAAACCAACAAGTGCTTGTAAGTCCACTCTGTGTAAGCAAAAGGAATTTACACAGAGGAAAGAGAATATGATTCAGCTTCTTGCAGTACACACTGTAATTTTAATAACAAAAACAAGGTTGAGTTGATTTATTCTGATAAGGAACGTTTAAGCAGGTTTATGTCATTTCACGCGTTATCCTGAACTCTCAAACACTCAGGGGCTTGAAGTGTCTCCTGAAATCACAGCACGTAGGTACATTGATCTAATCTAGTTCTAAAAGACAAACGTGTTGGACCTTACACTGCTCAGCAGATTAAAACTATGACCAACCGAGCTGTGACTTGACGATAGAAAATAAATGTGTCAAAATCTGGTTAACACATGCTGGGAACAACTTCGATTCCAAAGTTTTAAATTTGGATTTAGACACTGAGACAATTAAGTCGACTAAGCAAAAGTGAAACTGTCATGAAAAACTCACAGGAGAGGATCTTGAAACAGATCTCAAGAGGACACATTGTTATTTAATAAGCAGCCTGTACCGGTGGGACTGTGATGTGAAGTCGTGCTATGATTTTAGTTTGCCCCCAGAGAACAACAATCTGCTCTCAGTAGTTCCTCTGAGTGTGTCAGCTGTGTCCGTTTTCAATACAGTAAAACTGCAAGAATGTGAACGTGAAGAATAAAATCTCAGTGGTTTTCCTCAGGGCACTTCCTGACATTACAGCGTAACATTTGGAGGAAGTCAGGGTGAAACTCACAATGACAACGACAGTGAAATGATGTCACGGGAGCCGAGGGGGTACGAGTTCATGAACCCATGCACTGGTGAGAGGAACGACGGAGAGCATGTACAGCTTTGGTCCCCGTTTCTTCAGACGTGAATGTTGCACAAGGAAGGTGCAACAGGAAGCAAGTGTAATCTGCACAGGATCCCGAGACACTGACCTCGAAAGCAACGTGGTCAAATGTGGCGTCAGTGCCAAGTCAGTAGAAGGAAAACTTGTCCACCTACACAGTGCCAACTATTGAAACCAAAGGAAAACACCCTTCCCTAAATTCACGGGTGTGTAGGAGTGTAAACAAGCCTTAAGAAAACAGAAAGTACTCAAGAACTCCAGCGACTGCAAAAAGGGCTTCGGACTGTCTCATTCCCGGTCATCACCGCACTCACAACACAAATACGGCCTGTGTCTGGATTTACGTCAGCAGAAGTCCAAAACAAGCAACCGGGACTTTAGACGAGTTGTACAACCAAGTGCGTCGATTACCACCTCTAGGAAGCCACACTCCATCTCGTATATCCTCCACGGTTCAGCCGCCGGTAATTAAACCATCAGGCGGCTCTGTGGCGTCTGGGAGACTCCAGAACTGCTCTTGTGGCCGTTTGTTTCATGCAGCGGAGATTTGTGTCTGTGAAATGTGGTCAGCAGCAACATCCCAGTGCGACTCAGTAGCTGTTGTTCACTGCTGGGCTGTGGTGAGTAAAAAGCCAACCCCCCGTTTTCTTGTGCGGTCTGCATGTTTTTGTTCACTGATGAATCTAATATTATTCTAACTTTTACAATAATCACATTAGGGGCCATGTGTTTAAAAAGAGGAGCACCCATTTCCCTGGGCGTTGGCAGTTCTGACAGCAGACCGGCAGGATGAGATACCGCTAAAGGCAGCGCGCCTCATCTCTGCTTTACTGAGAAAATGAAAGAGAGAACACACTAGAAATCTAGACAGGAAATGGAAACGCCATTATTTTCTCAGAATGCTGACTCACCTTCAGACTCGGAATTATGAACATTTAACATGCAAAGAAAGGGTCTCGTCCTCTCGACCTTTGCTTTGAGTGACAGTTTCAGGAGTGGGTGTGATGTGGTAATTATAAAATGATAACATATCCACTTATAATCCAGGATTGAGAAGCTGCTCTTATCTATACATTATATCTATCAAATTGGAGTCCTGCATGTTTTCTAGCCTAAATAAAGGACAAACCCGAGCATCTGTGGCAGCAGAACACATCTGCTGGTTGTCTTAGTTGGATGCCTGTGATGAGAGCTAATGAAAACCTGTCCCCGCTGACCTTTTCCTGTTTACTGCGTACTCTCTGTCATCCTCTCCAGCTCTCTTTAACAGTGACCAGATGTCCCAGATGCTGCGCCGCGTCCTGCAATGTCAGCAGATTTGAAGCCCTGACACGGCACAGCAGCCCTTCAGGGAGGCGAGGAAACCTGCGGAGCTGTACAGTTTGCTCGCTCTGCCTTCGTGCCAAGTGTTAAGTGTTAAGTGTTAAGTGTTAAGTGTTAAGTGGTGCCGCGTCTCATTGACAAGAGTGTATTCAAGCTCGTACTTGCGTTTACATGTTCAGTCACGTTCAATTGACAAAATAAATGACAAAAGTAGAGATAAAAGCCTCTTTACAAAACACATGGGACCAATCAACAGCTTCCGGTGAAAAGATAAATTTATTTAGCATCTCTGTTCATCTCTGTGATGCAGCCAACGTCATAAAGGTTAAAAATAGCCGTACAGAACACGTGAACCGCCTGGAGGTGTGTTATTAAAAAGACTGCATTATTAAAACATGTGAGGCGTCTACTCTAACAACGTGCCTGAACACCAGGACACTTCAGCAAAGCCAAGCCTGAAAAGCACTGATGGGCTTTTACTGTCCCTCAAGTGCACGTTGTCAGTCCTGTTCCTTGAACTGTGATCTTCAGCACCGGCGCCGTGGGCCACGTGTAAGGCAAGAGCTTCCAGCAGGTGAGGATTACCTGGATCCAGATTCTCAGTTTGTTACCCAGTTAAAAAGAGAGGAAACAGCAACAAGGGAATAATATTCTGAAAGACGGCAAAACGTGTAGCTTTGTAAAAACAAGCATAATATAGTTCAACATACGCAGTATATAAAGCCATTTCGTAGCTAGTAACAAAAGGACCAGAGAGGTGTATTGAGAAGGCACAGCAGGGCGGCGGTGACGGTGGCCGCTCAGCATGACACTGTAAACATTTGTCCTGTTTGTCCAAGCAGAGAGAAACCAGGAAGGGCTCGAGTGTTTCCATTAGCCAGTGTGGTAGCCGCATAAAAAACTGCGATGTAAGGCTAAAAACGAAATCCACGAAATCTGGCATTGGGTGCGCAAGCAGCCGATACACCTTGTTCTCTCTCTCTGCAGGCCGCAACGTTGATCAGATTTGTTTCACCCGCACGCCGGACCGCGTGGCGCACCATCCGACTCCAGCGCCCAAAATCTAAAGGCCTTTGTTTAACTTAATTGAATTTCGTGTCCCAAACAATTGTGGCCGACGCACTTGTCATTATTTCAGCAGCTTTCTGCAGCACCGGCCACTGTTTTCCCTCGACGCCATTGGCTGGTGAGGGCGAGCGTGGCCACTTAGAGCAGGGTCTGAACCGACGAGCCGAGACGAGCGACGGGTTACGCGTTGTCGTATTTCTGCAGAGCCTCTTCTAGCTTGCCCGTGACTTTTTGGAAGAAGCTAATCTGCTGCTGCAGGTAGTGCTGCATCTGGGCCTTGAAATCCCGCACGCGGATGTGGTGGAAGTGCTGGATCTCGGCCAGCGTGGCGCAGGAGATGATGTTGCAGCGATCGTTGATGCCTTCTGCTTGTGCCCCGTCCATCTTGCCCTCCTCCACGTGCTTCTGGCTCTCCTTCACCTTCGTTAGAGCTCCTGTTTGGAGATGGAACACAGAAATACGGGTCAAAATTATGTTCCTGATGGATGAATGTCCAACGAACAAAACAACCCCACACAAGTCATTCAAATACTGTTTTGACCATCAACCACAATCTTCACCTATTTAAACATAACCTTTGACCTTTTAACTCTCTGAAACTAAAAGCTAGTTGATAATCGTAATATCTATAATACTAACACAACACAGCTTGACAGCCAATCTATAATGTTAGGGAACAGACTAAATATAGTTTCAAGACTCATGAACAGTTTGTTCCAAACTCCCTGAGAACCAGACCCACATCTTAGACCACAGTTAGAGAATGTGAGGGGGCCTGATTCTAGAAATATCTCTGACGTCATGTCACTTCAAAGTCTCCTTTTAAGGGGATTTTCACGTCCTTAGCTGTTTGGTACCACCCAAATGTTGTTGGAGCTTTCAGCTGCACACCTGAACACCACTGCATTTATCTTGTGCATACCTGTTCATCTAAATGCAAAAGTTTGGTCCTCGTGCGTGACGCTTATGAGCAAATTGCATCTTTGTGCAGATAGCAATTAGGATCCCGAGCTCATCAGTAAACCACAGCTGGTTTGTCTCTATACATCTACTTTAGGATGCGCATAGTGACTCATCATCAGTGTCAAAGCTCAGCCACCTCAAAGTTTCCAAGCTGCAAGGAACAGCCACTTGCTGTCATGACTGTGGTGGAGTCTTGTGGCATAAAAGCACAGACATGGCGGTTGACAGCCTGCCATTTTCACACGAGCCAGTCGTCACTGCTGCTTCCTTTAAAAGGCAGCTGCTGCTACGGTGACACATCTCTAACCAAGGCTGATGATACGACAGGAGCAGATGCCGTTACACCAAAAGCGTATGACAGAGTACAAGCAGAACAGTCATGGAACAGGAAATTCACACACTTGAAGCTTGTCAGATGTTAACAATTCACAAATGGAGGTGTGATTATCAAAGACTCTGACTCCCTGGGTTGTGACATGAATGCTAATAGATGTGCGCTCACACATTTCTAAATGCTTAGGGTGTGTTCTGGTTTGCAGGGGAAGTCTGAAATGTTCTAAAAAACAACAACTTTGCCGCGTCATCATAAGCACACGCAAAACCAACACAGCACCATTTCTTTGCTAACTTCTCAGGTGCGAGGCCGGGAACATTTCCTGACACCTGACGGACCTATTAGCAGATGAACAGGTGATTTGTGATGTTGTGGCGCAACAAGACATATGGTGATCATTAAAAATGCAGTAGGACAAGATGCACATATGACGAATTGTTGACTTGTTAATTGGGAGGTGTGTTATTGTTTGGCATGATGGGAACATCCTGTGTCAATACGTCATGGAATGTTTTAGTCGTCACTCAGCCACGTCACTGACACGCACTCTGCTCCTGACTACTGGCCACATTATGGGACATAAATCCTTCACATACAACATTATACATTATGTAACAGTGCACAGACATATGCAGCCAAAAGGCCACCAAACAAGGCGTCTCCTCACCCTCCCCCCCAAAAATCTGCCCAGTTGCCTTCTGGCGGAAGCTCCCTCTGCTGTTTAACCCAGATTTTTGAAATTCCTCTAACACACAACAGACGAAACATGACAGACTGGGAGGGAAAGATAAGAGCAGAGCTGAGACCGGTGGAAAGGACGGAACAAGCACAGCTGTCCAAAGGCTTAAACGGTGCTCCCGAAGGTGTTTACCGTAAAGCATTTTAAAAGCTCACTAATGGACTAAGGAGGAAAAATTGTTACCATGGAGACTTCAAGAGAAAAGCAAGAGTTCAGTCACAGAAGGTGATGTCAGCAAGCCGTTCCACAGAGATGCACATCATTTTCACAGCTGCTGCAAACAGAAGCACTAAGAAGATAAGCAGCCAATCAAGTCGGAATTTAATCACCGATTGTACTGAAAGTGGATCGTCAGGTCAGACGTCTCCTGACAAAAATAAAAAGGTTTCCATGTTTCGTCCTTGTATCAGGTCCGTCAGTAGGTGAATGTACTTCATTCAGTCATTCATGACAAAGAAAAACGGCAAAACAAATGCTGGTTAAGTCACTAGGTCACTTTATTTTGCTTAGTTTAGGTTAAATTTATGTAGGTAAACAGCACATGAGTATATACCACAAACAGTATATTTATAGACGCAAAGTTTTGTAAATAAAGTGACTGACAGGGCAAGTGCTCCTTTAAAATTCAGTTTAATTTACCGTAGTACAGAAATGTATGGTACTACCGCTATAAAAATAATAAAAGTGACGCTTCCAATCTGACTCAGTCAACACGGGTTAGGTAACGCCTACAAACAATGCCGGTATCGATGTGCGGTGAGGCTGGTACATCGTGCGGTGCCACAACAGCAACAAGAAAAACTCCTGGATGCCTCTGAAGCAATCCTCCCTGGGTGTGCAGAGGTGGCAGCAATCCCTCCTGCTCAACAGCCGCTTCAGCTCTTACGTAAGCCCCTGGTTACACAACACCGCGCTGCCGCGAGCCGGTGACCTGGACGACCGGGCTGCAATTCCCATCCCATCACTGCACCGCCTCAGTCGTCCGTCTGCGCGTCAGACGGCCGCTGAATGCGCTGTGACAATATGTCCAGCAGGCTTGCAGCGTTAGCACAGGAGTGGCAGCTGACTCAGCAGGAAGACCCTGCATGCTTGTGCGCGGGTGCTTTCCCTCACCTCCCTGCTATTGTTTTATCCATTCACGTACTCAACCGTGCTGGAGATCAGCAGAGGGGACAGGTCATACACTGAGCAGGGCACATCCAGAGTACAAAGAAAACTATGAATAAAGTCCAAACACAAGCAAAGTCAAAGCAGTAATGGGCTACTTTTGAGCCACAATAAATTCATTAATGTTTGCTCTCGCCTGAGGAAATGCCAGCAATTAAAACATTTTTTTCTACTTACTGAATAAAACCCGTTTGTAAACCACCCTGGAGGTGGGTGTTGCCGTATTATTCCAGCTTAAGAGCCCTGGTCTAAAACCAACAGTGGTTTCCCTCCAAGAAGCACTGCAGGCGGGCTCAGCGCTCGAACAAACACTTCAAGCGGTTTCACTTGTTGCATTTCCATATTTATTTGACAAGTCAAGTCGATGTGTTTAGAAGCAGCTGCGTTTTCACTTCTTGCACTCTGTGGGTGCACTATTTTAAACTTGCTTTCACCTTCTCTCTCTCTCTTTAGATTCAGGTGCTCTTCACAGAAGCATTCTAATTATTTTTATTGTTAGAATTATCTGACGCTGCCAAGGCCACGTGATCAGTTTGAGACCAGAATAAAGGCAAACAAAAATCAAAGATGAAGAAGTTAGTTATAAGCAAAGTTAAATTATGATATGTTAGTATCATAAGCTGGCACTGTCCCGGCCGAGCTGCATGCTAATGGATAATGGGATCTCTGTGGAGGTGGCGATCAATACGGTGATCAGGGCTCTGCCTTCGCTGGTCACTTCCATGGGGACACAAACAGACCTGTCTGGAGTCTGACGTCCATATGAGACACATACAAGGCTGCAGATAAGGCTGATAAGCAGAGCTCTGACGGGTTTCCCCTAGTATGACTAACCAGCACTGACCCAGCTTGTTAACGCAGCCTATGCTGCAAAGATCACATCCTCTGCTTCACTTGACTTTTGGCCTCACCAAGGTGTGAAGTCAAGCAGCACGTAGTACTAGTTGACCTACTTGTCCTAGTGACCACTACTGTAGCGAGAGCCTTCACTGACTAGAAGCAGCACAGGAAGTGGCTTGGCCTGTCTTCGCGTGTGGAACTGACGGCTGAAAAGAAGAGTAACATTTGTGGGCAATTTCTTAGCAAGTTTATCACGAAACATGTATAAAAGCTGGTCAACAGGACGAGTGAGACGTACACGGGCGTGGAAAATAGACCAGACACTGAAAGAAAAGCAGACCGTGAAAGTCAAGCACTCAGTCTTCAAAGGTTCTTTGAAAGCTAGCGTTCCCTTCAGGTACCACTCTCAGTAATAACAGTCATCTGGCTGCTTTATTAACAGCTGTCAAGCGCTGGCTTATTCTAACAGGCCCCAAGGTGGGTAGACGGCATAAGTAGACTTTGGAGCCTGAACATCAGGCACCTGCTCTGAGCATATTTGCATTTTATGCTTTCAGGCAATATAAAGGCAAGTGGGCAGACAACGCAGCATTCAGCGGTTATAAACAGACTTTTAAGATTTTTTATGTAGCTCGGGTACATTAAGTGTTTCTATCACGCTGTGTAATAAATGTTTAGCCTGCAGCAGTTACTGGCTTAGTGTAGCTGCTGGCGTAATTGTGCTTTCACCTAACTTCGGTTTGTCTGCACACACTGTTTAACAATGATTACCTGGCGTGACTTTGTGTTTGACATGTGGCTTTGTGAAAATTACTTAGTAATAGAGCCTTGACTTGACTTCACCAGTAAAGAATGCACACGCAAAACAAACGTCTCAAAATAAACAGAGGAAGTAGAGAGTCTCGGTCCATTGAACAAAAGAGCAGATCAAAGTCATTTCGGATTGAATTCGCTGCACGCGGCTCAGCGTTCACCGTCCGGACGCCCTGGCTGTCCCATCAGCTTGGTTTCCAGTCTCCCAGTGTGAAAGCGCTTTCACTGCACTCGCTGTCTCTCTGCGCTGCCTGGAGCAAGGTCTCCCCTGCATGCTATCAAATCAGAGCTTCTCATCTGCAGAATTAGGCTGAACTTATCACTCTACGCTGGGTAAAAGCCTGTGTCACCTTATTTGGGCAGCGTGCAGCCTACGTGGCTGAGGGGAAGTCTGTGTCCCACTGCAGCCTAAACACAGTCTGACCCGTTTCCCCAGCGTCGTCTGCCGTGGGCTGAATGAATCGAGTACCTGGAGGGCACCCAAATGATAAACTACGAGAGCCAAATTAAAAAAACATCTCAGTAACTTTGGCCAGTTATGGACATTTTGGAGCCATAAAATACCTGGTCGATAAATTCTGGACATCAGCGGGGACTCCAGCTGGAGCCTGGAAAGATCGTTTTCTCATACAGGTCATACAGGTTTAGAAGGGAAACACTGTGACTGAAGGTACAGGAACGTGTGTTACACAGTGTCCTACATTGTTTGAGGCTGGATTACAAATCTCCAGCTGTCAGCGATCTGAAAACAATCAAAGAGCCAGAGAGGTAAAACCTTCCTGGAGATGGCTTTGGTGTGATCTTTAGTTCTGGTGTGATTCTTTAGCCACATTCTCACGTAATACAGGAGCTTGTTGCTCTTACGCAACAGCGTTACCTCCCATGAAACTCGCACTTTGTGACACAACGAAAACAGCCACTGGGTTTGGGCCATGTAGGAAAAAGGCCCAGATCCGTCCAGCACCGACTGTCTGGTCAGTGATTAATGACCGGGTGTTGTTTACATCCATGGCAGGACCACTAAGATGTAGCAGTTCACCAGTAATGGAAAATCCACCATAGCCAGATGACTGCAGGCAGGACCAACAAAGGAGCAGCACGAGTGTAAACACGGTTCATTTGTTTTGCAAAGTTAAGGCTAATAGTGGCAAAGTGACTGACGTCGGAAACAAGGCCTCGAAACTCAAAAGTACCGGAGCAGATTTATGAGCTTTGTCTCCTAGTGTTGTTGTAGCTTTTGCTTTGTGTTCACTGTTCTGTTTAGTTTGGGGCTTATGTGGATCAATCTTAAGTCGATAATACATTTTTACTAATTTTGCTTAAAATACACAAAAATGTAACTAAATCAAAGGTTGACAACGTGTTTGCTCTAAATATAATACAATATGATAAATCAGCAAAAGACAAATGTGATTAAAGTGTTTGTTACCTTTCTGGACATGAATGATGTCTGGGTAGTTCGCCAGGTGTCCTTGGTAAAGAGCTAACAAATCCATGATTGGATCAAGATCCTTGCTGGGTTGCTCTTCAAAATACTCTCCAATAGCTTCATACGTGTCCCCGGTGAAGGAAATAGCCTGGTTGAGCCCAGCAGAATACGGCTGCTGGTCCATTTCGAATGCTTGGCTCAGGACCTTGAACGACATGCCGACTTTCTGGTACTCCTTCTTGAAGCCACTGATCTGTTTGCGGGCGAACTCGCTGACAGTGGCGTTGAGCTGCATGGTGCTGTCATCCATCCTCTTGGTGAAAGTCTTGAATCCGTCTATTTTGCTCTCCACCTCCTGGAAGTCGAGCGGAGTCGGCAGAGGGCTGATGGTGAGGAAGAAGTTGGCTCCGACCATCTCGTCCTTCTCGGCCTTCCTCTTGCCCTGCTTCCAGGTCTTTTCGTCTATGCTGCTGCAGGTGAGGAAGTGCTGGAAGACGTCACACCTGGCCAGGACTGGGTGGCTCGTCATGTGATTCATCCACCATATGAGGCCTTTCCTCCTCTTGGAGATGAAGTCCTCCTCAAAGCGGCCTGTCGCCTGCTTCTCCGGAATGTGCGGGACTGAGATGACTGGGAACTTCTCCACCAGCCGGGCGTACAGCCAGTCGAAGTGCTTGTACCTCCTGTTCACTGGGTTCTGGGTGTGGGTGGGCGTCAGTTTGTAGGAGATGTAGCTCTTCATGCCCTTGAACTTGGTCTGCTTGGTTGGGTCGTCGATGGCGCAGATGAACGGATACGGGTTCTCCTGCCACTCCGGGCCGTACTGACCCATCACCACGCAGATCTTATCCCCATCCTTCACAAAGCCCGATGCCTCCCCCAGCACAAACGCCTCCCCCCCTGACTTCACGAAGGTGGAAAACCTGTTCAGGTTCCTGCTGACCGTGGCCGAGCTCTTCGCTTGCTGCGCGTTGCCCCTTAACATTGAGGATGTGGTCACTCTGTAAGTGGATGGCCCATTGCCTTCAACGTCGTGGTACCTTCCTCCTATAGTGCCTGGCTCGTCGGCAACAGTAGAGCTGTCATCCCAGTCATCATCCCAGTCATCATCGCTGCCCTGGCTGTGCTGCTGGTAGACGTGCTGCTGCTGTGGGGGCTGTTGTTTTAGCGCAGGGCCGGAGAAAGAAGGAGGAGACGGTTTGGAAAAGTTCTCGACTTTATTCTGAGGTTTATAGGAGCCGTCGAAACCCGCCGCGGGGATGTTGGCGTAGCGGGAGTCCCCAGATGTGCCGCAGCTGTTGTTGTTGAACGTGGACGCCGCGTCGTTCCTCAGGATCTCCACGTAGGACGCGGGGAACAGCCCCCGCTCTCCTTTGCTGTTTACCCCCTCGAACCAGCCCTCGATGTCCTGCTCGCTGTACAGTGTCACAATCTCGTTCTCCTTCACCGACACCTCGCCGGGGTTTTCGGAGTTGAAGTCGTACAGCGCCCTGGCTTTGAGCGCCATGATTCACCAAGACGGAGGAAAAGCGCAGGGCAGCGGGTTATTTCACGGTTAGGCAGCCAGGCTCGGTCCACGCACCCGAAGCTACTCCACAAACTCGGCGCACAAACTTCTCACAGCGTGGGAAAAGCCTCCGCGTATATCCCTTCCAGTGGGCTCCGTCCCCTTGGGTCAAATCTGGGAGCAGAAGGCGCTTGTGTTAAGCCCTCAGGTCGTAGTGTGTGGATCTGGAGCCAAACTCTTCTCCGCTCCAGCAACACAAACCCGAGCCCATCCAGCTTCTCTGCGACCCGACTCGGACGCTGCTTCTGCCTTCACGCGCTGCGCAGCGACCCCTGAGTCAACCAGGCTGGATAATCGAGGGCGGAGCCACAATATGCTGCAATCGGGCCAGACAACAGCAATCAAACGCCTGCGCGCTGCGACGACGCTCTCCCAGACCCGGAGACGTTTTCCACACCGGCCTGTCACGACGGGTTTGTCCCATTTGAGTCATAGAGATGAGCAGCGAAATACAGGTTCCTGGTGAACACGTCGAGCCCAAGGTGTTGAAACTAAGGTTTAAACTTGGCTTCACTGGTTTGCATAACACTTAATACAGTTCACTCAAGTAACCTTCGTTACTAACCTTAGTTCCTGTTATTTTGTTCTCTATTCTTTGCATGGACACTCCTCACTCAACACAGACTCTGTGTCTGTCACTGGGCTAAAATTCAAACCTGTTAGTTGCCCAGAACACCCTGGTATCCCACAGGAGCACAGCTAGGATTTAGAAATACACTATAAATTACATAGCCTTTGTATAAATTTCAAACAATTTTTTTGATTTGATTAAATCAGCGTAGGAATACTAACATCTGCTTAAACACTTAGTTTGCAGAGAAGCACTGAGGACATGACCTTAGTATGACCTGGCATGTTTGATTCCTTATATTATTATTAATACAGGGAAGGCAGAGAAACATTATAAGAATTTTATAACATTATAAAGTTAAGGGAATTGGTAACGTATGCCGCTGAAATCGATCATAACTGGACATTAACCTGGGACAAAGCTAATGTTTTATCGCATTTCCTCATCTGAAAGCAATGTCATGTACCGCTAAAAAAACACTGACATCATTCTGACTGGTTCACAAACTCTGCTACTACAGTTTACTAGTGGACTTCACTTATTAAGCAAACTACTATGAACTACTCAAAACATACAGTCTGGATACAGAAGCTGTATCCAGACTGTATGTTTTTCAATATTTTTATTATTTCCAATACGTTATAATTTAAACATCCATCCAACTGTCATCTGGCTGCTTTCCTCTAAGGGTGGTGCTTATTGGTTCGTTTAAACCTGCAGTGAAACTTACCTTATTTATGGAGCTGCTAAGTAAGTCATAAGTTTAAATGACAGTTTTATTGCATTCTCAGTCCTCATGCAGATTACAAAACATCCTTCCCTAAACCTCCCAACAAGAAAACATTAAATCTGTCTAATGTTGTAGCATTTTAAGTTGGCCACATTTATGGATAGGATATATAATGAAATACAAATGCTACACATGATTCCAAAGCACAGAAAAAACACAAAATCTTGAAATGAAATAGAAAATAATAAAACGTCACTGTTACATTAATCAATTGTTATGTTATGGTTCCAAGTTATTGTTTATAATTTGTATAGTCTTGATCCATATGATCCTTATACCTAAACAACACATGTATGCTTTTTGTGGCCATTGTTGTAAAGTAAAGAATTTACTTTAAAAACTGTGTGTTACTGAGTCTTGAATAATGATCTACTGTCTGTTGGATGCTGCCCCCTTGTGTAAATCTTTAGACATTAGATTGAATCTACTCTACATAGAAATTACATCAATAAGAACAATAACATTTAAACCTCAATAAAATAATGAAATACAATGAATATGTGACCTGTAGTAGGCTAGAATACGGAGCCTGTGGTGAAGGGGGTCTAGGTCAGATGCCAGAGTTTGGGACAGGGCTGATAGAAGTGGGCTTCATGTGTCAATATGCAGACATGTCCTTGACAAAGACATTGATCCCTAAATTGTTCCCCTTGTGTGTCGTGTTTGGGCAAAAGCTTCTCATAACAAGGTGTGATTTGTGTGATTAAATCTCAAATACCATATTCCTACAAACCACCAGAGGTCTCTCCTCTGACGTATAACTGACATATATGTATTATGAGGAAGGCAATGATACCACATGCAATGCACACATGCTTCAAATTATATTAGTCTCAACACAATATAAAACTAAATAAAATTCTGCCTTTGCTTTTTTTAATCTTTTGGATGCTCACCGTGACTATCAGACCTGTGTGGAGGACACCCAGTTCTCCTTCCACTTGACTGTGACCAGGGAGGATTCCTTCACAGCACTGCACATGAAAAATTGAAGAGGAGTGAGGTCCCCAGGGAACAGGAATTCCTTCAGTCCACAGCCTGCAGCACATTAGCAGACATGTGATTAATACTCTAATCAGGGTATCATTGAATAGCTTTGTCGGTGCTTGATGTCTTGTTCCCATCCACAAATTTCTTTTCTGTCCTGCTACTTTCACTTTGTTTGGGATTGTAGTTTTTCGAGCACATAAAAGGGGTTTGAGTGCAGATTGTAGTGAAAGCTAATGTGAGAAATGAAACTCATGGTGTTTGTAATCATCTCACAACTGTTTTTATTTTTGATTGCTTCTTCACAGTACGCTATCACGAAAGACTTCCAGACTACATAAACTGAGCCGGATGTATTGAGTTAATAAATCTAGGATGACCCAAAAGCTGTTCTGACTCTTGATAACCCAAGTCGTGTATTACAGTTTGGAAGATACCTTAATGTTGAAATTTTAGTTTTCATGCTGTTTAATATGCCATTAATTGATATAATATGAAATAGCGCTTTGCTAAAATACTTTAAGAAACAGCGTTTTGCTGCAGATGACACACATCCATTGTGTTGCAGTGGGCAGTTCTGGACTTACATCACGGATCAGTACGTGATAAAATCATCGTAAGAGGCGACGTAAAAGAGATGGCGCACTGACTTAAGTTAATGGACGCACACTTGTTCAATCTCTAAAATGCAGAAAAGCTTCCGTTAAATATATAATTAAGTCAACATAAGAGCGTTTTATCAACGAGTCATCCCTGAATGAAAATAGCCACCATGTGTTCGGTCACGTGACCACGTTACGTGCTCACGACGACGTGCGTGACGTAGCGGTATAGCTTCGCCAGTTTCCTCAACCAAACACTCAACTGATACTGTGATAAAACTGGAAGTCTGCCGGTGGACCGGGGCTTTTTAGGCAGAACAAAAGACGCTCGAACCCCGCGGCCGTCGTCGTCCTCAACAAGCTCAGCGGTTGCTTCGGTGAAACTTGTCTCATTAGCCACGGAGGAGGCGAAAACCCCTGCTCGTAACCCTGCAAAGGTTGCTTTTTATTTCGCTGTGGCAGTCGAAAGGCGGGGAATACGAAGCGACGTGTGGTCCAGACCCATCACCGCTTGGACTCGCTGGAGTAAAAACGGGATTACTACAGAACCGTTCCGTGCTTCGGCGGCTGGGCAGCGGTAGTACATGGATTATCTGGTAAGTAAGCGGCTGGAAGTGCAGCTGTGTTGCTTGTGCCTGCGCTGGTGCCACTCAGGTGCGCGACTATCAACCAGGTGTCGCACCGGTTGCTGCGTGTCTTCGTTGGCCTGGGAGCGCTGCGCACACTGGGTTTGACCCAGACCCCGATCTGTTTACACGTGAAACGCGATAACTAGCCAAGCAGCTACACCCTTCGCGTGCTGTTAGCTCTGAAATGTGACACGAAGCTGGTATTTTACCCCCAAAAGCCGTCAAAGCTGGACTGAATATAGCTCAGGAGTCACGGTGTCACTGGAGGGAGACGGCTTACAGTTGCATGTTTTAATACCTGGGACCAGACGAGTGATTACGGTCCAGAGCACTGTACCAGCTTTGGCCTGGCAGATTATTGTTTTTGGGCCTTTGCCCACATTGTAGGGGTGGGATGGGTGCTGTTGAAAGGCAACAATAGAGAGGAAGCTGTAACTGAAGGCTTTCCCTGGGAATTTATTAAACACTGTGCACAGACATTGTGCTGTCATCTCAGGGGGGGGGGGGGGGGGGGGGGGACGGAGGGACGGAGCGACAGTGTGAAATGCGGAGGAACTTGCCCACCCAGTGTTATCAGCTTGTTTATAATGGGCCTCCCAAGATGTGGGACCTAAAAGGAACTTTGTACTTCTGCTTCACTGAGACTCCTCTTGAGTCAAGATGACAAAGTCCGGCATCTGGCACCAGAACAGTTGTGCTGTTAATACACACTGATTAATGTCGAGCTTGTGTGTGGCTTCTGCCCTCACAGTGACACATTTTGTGGGGAACAAAAGATGAAGAAAGTGGATCATTCATAGTTTATGTGAGTTACTCTGTAAACTTGGTTAGATGTTAATGAAAGGCTGACAGTACCACACAACATAGGAGATTGTGTGAAATGAATGCGCCCGGTTTCACCATAATCCCCTTAAAGTGTCTCCTTGACTTACTGCAATAACGAGAAACCTTTAGTCACTCGCATTCATGTCACATCATATGGGGACGGTTTGCACATAAACTTACATAAAACTATAACCTGTTATGTTCCACACAAGCAGGTTTTACTGGGATGACTTTACATACTTGAAGCACTTAAGATTGTCTGAGACAATATTTCAGTTTTGTGTTGAAAGCACAGCTGTAAGTCTTGGAGCAGAGTGCTTGGCTGTCTCCAGAGGTCAGGCACTCGATAGTCGCAGGGCCTCCTTTCCTGCTGTGCAACGCTAGAGACCTGGCACAAAACCCAGGAACATGTTGCTGAAACTCTAATAGATGCTGCTAGTATCCAGTATTATATCACATTTATGCAACAAGTTAAGATGCATATTATGCATTACATAATGAGGAGATTGCTGGGGGATGTGGACCTATAGTGAAGTCTGTTTGGACTGGGGGTTCGAGTTAGAGCCGGTACTCCTGCATGGTCAGCATAGTGTTAAAAAAGACCATACGAAACGGCAGCAACAGAGGAATTTGGTGCTAGCTGTTGCCATGAGACAGCCTTACCAAATTACAAGTGCACCGTGTGGCCAACCGCTGGACCCTGACTTGTTGCAAACTTTACTAGACAGGCCCCATTGAGTGACAGGGCGCTTTATATGAGAGAAGATCTAACCATAACTGTGTTATTGTTTTATAACTCATACAAGAGCCTGCAGACTTTGTGTTTATAGAAGTGTCTTTGCTGGTTAGTGTTCTGCTTATTTGGTTTTATTTTGCTAAAACATTTTCTCTTGCAGTCTTTTTTTTTTCCAGTTATGGATGCATCTGAATTCACATCTTGTAGACTATTTCTACAATTTTGTGCAATATTTGCCCAAGATGCACATTTATTTATTTATTTTTCTTGACTGATTAATGCCCCAGAAGAACTGACAAAGCTGAGATGCTTGAATTTTGTCTGCTGTTGAAAGACATTTTAAGAGTAAAGATTTTGCCATCTAGACGCTGAACCCAATCTACATGTCATACCGGGTGTGATGGATGCCAACAGCGCCTCATCTGCTAGATTATATGCAAAAGTTAGCACCCTGTAATTTAACTCTAAGTTTTTATGTGTGTGTGTAAAAATACTGCAATCAAAGCACAGTGGAAAATGTTAAGTCTGCCTAATACTAAAGCTGCTCCTGTCACACAGGGTTTATGTTTTTCCTCAATAAAACATGGAATTAGAAGAGGGGGTACTGACTTTTGCACATGACTGTAGGTTGGCCCATAAAGCCACTCTGACATCCGGAATCCTCAACAGGGGGAAGTTGAGGGAAAAGCAGCGGTTAAGAGGTTAATTTTTAAAAGAGAATGTGTTGTGTAAGAAAGGCTGTTTATGTAATGATAGAATTCAATTCAGCACTTGTGCTGTATTATTATGTTTTGACTTCTTTTTCTTGGCTAGATTAAATCTAAGGTTCCTCCTACTGCTTAGGCTTCTTACTTTGTACATTGCAAGATGGATTATAATTTTATTTATTTCATAGCCAAACACCAGATAGTTTACAAAGTAAAAACCTGTGTTCTTGGCTCAGTTGTATTTCAGAGCAGAGCGGTTCAAGGGCACTCAGCAGGCTGTAGCAGATTGACATCTCACCCCCGTAACACAGAGGAAAGAGAGCTGATGGGAACGCCTTGGCAGCATATGAATACAGCTTGCAAACCGATGGGATGCAGGGCTAGTGTTACCTCTGTCCTCTATCTGACCATGTTACACACCTTGCCTGTGCTGGCAGGGGGCTCCGTGAAGCTCTGCTCCAAAATGTTGCCTTGTGTGCAGATTAGAGCAGCAACAGTCTATGTTTCAGCATTATGTAATGCTAATTAACAGATATCGGATAAATATCAGGTTTAATCCGTTGTTATTTTCTTAGGTTTTGCGTATCTGACGCGTAATGACACAGGTCACGCGTCCTTAAATGTGTCTCGTATTTCAAGGCACATACATGTCTCCTTCATTTATAGTGAGAAATGCATTTCAGAGCTGAACCAACTCCGGCCCCTACAATTACCTCGAGAGCTCCATGTCAACAACCAGCCTGGTGGTTAGCTCATAAGTAATGGCCCTGTGTTTGTGGAGCACAACGTTGTGTAATGGTATTTACCTTCTTACACTGTCTCTAGAAGTAGAACCACTCTCGTTGTTAGGTCCTGTAACGTTTGTCATCACTAGAAAAACAAATATGGACGACAAGTGTCATTGATGTGGTTGACAGGTCATTAAAAGCCATAAACGTATGCGTTCTGATAATCGGAGCTTTATCAGTGATTTAGTGGCTTTTCAAGGAAAGCATATCCTTCTAATAAAGAGACTTAAACCTCTGCAGAAGTATTAAGTACTTCCCTCTGACACAAGAAGAGGCGTTCCAGGAGTACATGTGTGTGATATATGTAGTTCAATCTATGCAGTTCAAATTTTAAGAGAGAGTTAATTTAAAGTTAATGTTGCTTAGATTCATTGATTTGAAAGTGCAGGCTGCTTGCTAATTGAAATAATTCTTACTTAACTATTAAGCAGCCAACATAGGACAGTCATGGAGAATTTGTGTACCAGTGTAATAAATCCCTGGTTTTACACTAATGTTTTATTAATTTATTGATTTCTATCGGTTTCCTGACCAGTACCCTATCAAAGCTGATTCTTTACCAGCTTGGGAACTAGATTAGATAAGATGACAGACCTGCTTCAGTTTGTGTGAGCACTTTCATTCAGCTGTAAAAAGTGTGGACTGTGTTACGATACTGAGGAAACTGACACAGTCCTAAAACAATAAGCTAGCATTAATATTGGCATTATGACATGCTATTCTTGTTTGTTACTTCTAAATATTACTGAACTTAAATCAGTTTGATTAAACATGTAGTTACGAACGAAACATGTTCCTCTCAGCTGTACAAAATTCTGGTTTACTTTTTGGCTTCCTAGTCATTTCTGATGTGTCATATACAGGACGATTACTGCATTACAGTACTCTCTGACTGCACTATGTCAGCAGGTGGCTGCACAGACTATACTTATACTGGCTACAACACATCAGAGCATTTAAACATGACTCTACAAACATGACAGTTCTAAGTGAACAGACAGACCTCAGACAAAGCCTCCCATAACCGTTATTCAAATCCACCTGGAGCAGAGTAAACTCAAGTGGTCGATCCCTCGCAGTCGTGAATCTTGCTGTACGGTATGGACATAGTGTGTGGGTGTGCAATGGTGACTAATCCAATTTGCAGTCTTATTCTGGATCTCTACTTGTCACTGAGCCCTTAATCTCTGTGGAGAGAGAGAGAGATGGTCACAAACTAATCTCAAGCTTGTGTCTGTTCACTGATCCTCGTGGCAATCTAGTCTTTGGCAGGTTTATCTTTCTGTGAATGAATACAAAGAGTGAACGCTAGACGTCATTCAGTGCTACCTGTCTGCATGACTTTATCCCCCAGCTCCGGCTTTCAGCTAAATGACTTGTGGATACTGGCTATTGCTAGCGAGACATTGAGGAGCTGTTGTCGTGTTGTTGACCTGAAACTGTTGTGCTCAGTCGCTCCTGATCCTCCTCCATCCATTCGCTTACTCTAGAGGCTTGGCTTGTTTGTTGCCGGGGGTTACACTTGTTGCTGAGCACAATGTCGGAGCACATGCAGCTCTCCCTTGCGTTGTGCAGGATTGGGCTTTACATGGTAAGAAAAATATTCATGCTGCTGTCCGCTGTTAGGAAATGTGCTATGTTGTGTTTCTGCATATGTTGAATTGAATGCCCTTAGCTTGACCATGGTTTAATCCTTCGTGGTTGTGTTTCGAAACAAATACTGATCAAGCAGTGGTGGCTGCTGCCTCACTCTTGCTTTCATATCGAGATGGAACAGATGGTGAGATGTAAATTAAATCTACAGAGCACTGGAAGAAAAGGCTTTTTCTCCAAGAATAGAAACAGATTGTAGAGCCTTTATTTTCTGTAACTCATAGCAACTGGTTTGGTCAGTAGTTCAGTAGTAGTTCATGCAGTAGTTCATTCATGAATGGGTCCATCAATATTGTGCTATAAAGGCTATGAGAGAAATATGGTGAAAGTTGTGGCGGTATAATTATTATAGTAAGCACGCATTTAATTGTACCATTGTAAATGTAGTTGTAATGCAGGTAGGTGAGACAAGCGGGTCCATTCTAGCGATGGCTGATGACTCACGTTGCGTATTGACAGGACCCCTGGTGCTATGCCAGCAAAGCTTTATGATTTCGGTGAAAACCAACATAAAGGCTTGTTTTACATAAGACTGTTCAACGGTGCGCTTTGGCTTGATGTGAATGGACACACATTTCATACTGTATCTCGTGCGTGACTCATGAATATTAGTGGGAATACATCAAGTAACAGATGTTGGTTCCTCTTTTGGTGTCTTAGCTGTGCTTTTTTTCTAGGTTGTGTAGGCAGCTGTACTCCAGTATATGCAGGGGGACTTACATACACGTATATTTGAGTTGTTTCTGAATGGTAACTAGCCAGTTTGACAGGCTAATGGGCATCTGTCGGATGCCTGTCTATAACATGGTCTGCACACACTGCATTGAATTCCAGCTATGGTTTGTATGACTTCTTTTTCAACAGATCTTTTGCGCCGTCTGTCTCTCTCTGCTTACTCTTCCAAAAGGTTTTTGTATCCAACAACAGTAAAAATTTGAGCTCAGCTGGAATTGACAGTGACCCTCGGGGATCCAGTGGTTATTCGCTGTCTTTCTTACAGATTGACTGATGGCACTGTGACACGCAACACAAACTGTCTGAATGACCTTGTGACTTGAGCCCAGATCTATATGTCAGATTTTTATTTTGATCAAATTTGTTTCTGAAAGTATACGTCGTTATAATGTTAAAACTTGTTCAACTTTAGCCAGAGGCTTTAGGGTATGTTTGATGCTGGAAGACACCTTTGAGGACGGGGGGAGACTGGGAACATGACAAGGATGTGGTACAGGGGCAGTGAGGAGGAGTGTGTGAAAGAAGTGGAGTGGTTTGCTTTTTGACTGATTTATTGTACCTTTGTGCTCTTGGTAACATCAGGTGTGGTGGGACATGAGCACAAGTGACTATTTTGCTGTGGGTACCATAGCTACTGCTCTTTACAAGGATTCCTTAACCATTAGGGCACTAAGTGAACGCATTAGTCCTTTCGTGGTCACCTCATTATGTTACTAATGGAGTGGAAAACGACTGGCGCAGCGATTTGCAGACTCCGACCCCCAGGTCAGATCGTTCAGACCCGCAGTCTGAGGCAGTTTCGTGCTTAATTCGGAAAGAAACTCAGTGAAGTGTTGATGATGAGAATGCACACATTAGGATCTGCATCGCTTTCAGCCTGAGCAGCCAACAAAGGAGAGGGATTAGTGAAATGCTGTAGATTTTATTATTGAAGCATTCAATTAGTTTACTCATTACAAATTTAAACCACCTGTTTAAGCAACATAGTGCATTAGAGCACCTAGCTAAACGTAAAGTGGTCTAAAGTGGCAGTTGTGCTGTGCAGCTGCTACCAGTGTGGTAACAGCTGCATCCTGTTTGTCATAGGAACATCCAACTAAGCATTGTATCAATTCTGGATTTTTGGATTATTTTTGATAATCTATAGTTACAGTAAGTTTAGCATGTAATACCTATACACACTAAGTTAAATAATAAGCAATAATGGTACATCGTACATCTCCGGTGTGTTCTGCAGTAGTTGTTTTGTTCTGTGCCACAGTAGAGGGCAAATGGATTTGTTGGGTGTACTGGCATACTTATCTATATTTGAAGAAATGTAATTGAGCTTAGACCTACTAGTATCAGACACATTTCAGCTGATAATAGTTATATCTGTTTGAAGTGTAAATGAAATATGTGGCAACTGTCCTGCTAATATCTGCATGGTCTGAAACATTGCTCGGCTACAGGCTAGTTCCTGCTACACAATGAATTTAATCACAGTTGTCAACCTATGCAATTATATAATGTAATTAAATAAGTATGTTCAGGTGTTGATGTGAAATGTGTTCTGAGTTTCTCTGTCCCTCTGTCACTGGAGTGTGTTCACTTTAACTTTAGGCTGGAGCCTGTTTAGCTTTGTTGCTGTACTTGGTGACTTCACATCCCATTACTTGAGTGAATGTTCTGTCCTGTGTGTGAAACACCGTCTCTGTCTGTCTTCAGTGTGTGTAGGAGAGCAGCAGCAAACATGAAGCATCAATGAGTTGTGCTTTATTTCAACTTAATAATGGGGTTAACGCTATAACTAATTACCAAAGGCCTTTTGACAGACTGGCACGGACTGGGACAGGAAGAGACTTTTTGTTT
Source organism: Macropodus opercularis (assembly GCA_030770545.1). Lineage (NCBI taxonomy): Eukaryota > Metazoa > Chordata > Actinopteri > Anabantiformes > Osphronemidae > Macropodus > Macropodus opercularis. Next base: position 8,065,300 of record CM061097.1, on the reverse strand, counting down.
GTAATTGTACATTTGTAAATGCGTAATTTTCTTTGCACACGTATTCGCACTTGCTCCACTTTTATTCTTGCATGTTACTAATTGTTTGTGGCTGTAGCAATTGAATTTCCCCACTGTGGGATCAATAAAAGAAATATCTTATCTTAAAATAGCCCCAATATCATACACATTTTGTCCTAAAAGGTTGTAGGGTAATATACCTGGGCTGTGAAAACACACTCTATACCTGAGTATGTTTTCCCCTGCCTTTACAAAACAAAGACTTCAGGTCACGTTTTTGAAGAAGTCCCATTTGCAGCTTTTAGAGGAAATCCCAGCACCTACCTCTGAAAATATGTTTATTGTCGGACAAAAGAAGCCGTCCTGTTTTCAGGAAGAGGTATTTTTTAGCTCGTATTTGACCTCAGGCATTATAATTTCTTTGTTTAAACATAGGTTTTTTTTGGTCCCTATTCTGTTAACCCTGTAGAAATGTACTGGTTATTGTGTACAATGGAACACTAACAGAGCAATAAATGTCATTTATTTATTTATACTCTTATTGTTAAATATAGAATCTTAAAGGTTCTTTGAACTGAAGTATGTAACCCCTATTGCAATCAATAGCATTTAAGTTTCACTGATTCCCATCATGACATAAACTCTTCATGCTCTTAATAAACTCTTCTCACAGCATGTGGGCATAAATTTCCAACCTGCTTCCGTCATTGTGAAAAGCAGGATGGGCGCAGTTGTTGCCCCATCCTAGGCCGTTAGGGTTAACCCTTGCATTTTAAAATAACCACAGGACCATGGTGGGATCACTAGGGGTCACCCACCCAGTTTTGAGTCCTGCTTCCTAAAACTCAACTGCCAGTCTTTATTAGTTTGTTTTTCTGTTGTATCAAGGACGTTTTGGGAAGGAATTCGGCTCCGGTTGTTTGGGAAACAACAAAGAATAACTTCCTGTTGAAGATGTATTGGCTGACAGAACAGGGCGCTGCCTCTTTGGCCTTTGTTTACCATGTATACAAGGAACTTGGTGCAGTTTTCCATAATCACATCCTTTCCTGTTGCACATCTTATGCAGTAGTCATGTCAAGTTGTAGTGCATTATGTAAAATCTATGATGTTTCTAGAGAGTTCTATTCAGTGGAGTCGCGCGCACATCTCCACAATAAGAGAAATGATTGTTTTTCCACAAAACACAGTTGTAGCTGAGCGACATGAGGAGATGCAGAACATAATCTAATAAAATCCAAAGTAACTGCTGCCGTCAGAGACTGTTGGGAGCACAGACAACGTCATATTATCAACCACAGATGAGACCACAGATTAGCGTTGGCATATGACACTGGGGTTGATACAAATCTGGTTTCACATTAGGTTTATTAGTATCCCCACACCACCCATGTTTAAGAGGAATAAAGAGGCTTAAGCCGAGGACAAAGGCAAATTTCAAGTTTTCAAAAACAGATGGGTTCAATTGCAGCACCGTTGTTGTGTATAGATCCAGTATGCACCTGCTTTGTTGGTCTATATATTCCTCCTTCACAGTGCCCTTGAACATCTCTCTGCAGGCTTTTGTTGTGAGGCGGCCTGAAGTGTGTTTTTGTTGTGCAATACTCTTTGTCCACTTGACATGGGCAGAACCGATCTTCAGCCGATCTGCCCAGGGCCTGAGGCACATGCTGTGATATGCTTACTCACAAGATATTGTAGGCAGAAGGGCCTCCTCCCTTATTGGTCAGTCTTTGGGGCTACCACAAAAATATATTTAGATTGTGATAACTGATAACTTTTCTTACTTATTTTCAACACATACTGGGATATGGTTAATATAACAAGAACCAAAAAAATTTTGTTTAATCAATTAGTCAACCTGCTTAAAAAATAAACCGATAATAAATATGTTTAGTCTACAATAGCAAAATGTGGGTCAAGCTACTCATTAAGCAGATTACTTGCTTTGTCTTTTGTAGTTGTTACACAAAACAAGCTGTAACGTGACTGGATAAATTCTAACACAAAATTCATTCACAGCAGTTTTTTCTTACAATGTGAAAACTATTTGAATGTCCCTTGTAAACACAGTTTGAATTGCTTAGCTGTTAGACGAGGAGGTACAAGTATAATCTTAGTAGGTTTTACAGAATCCATTATTTTATATTACAAGAAAAGTGGAGAAAATCTTGAGTGACAACCTCCAACAGTTGTTATCGTCACGTTGTATCTGACATTTCTCATTTTTCCTTCACAGTTTTTTAAAAGTTCTCTGTGTCTACAGAATTTACTTTCTGTAAATGCTGATCTTCTTCATGGACCTGCTCTCCCTGCATCATTTACATTAAGTTGACTGTAGACTGTAGTCGGGTGCTTTCAAGTGTCAGGTCCTCTGAAGGAGTTGCCAGGCACAGTTGATGGGATCACTGAGGGACTCTTAATTAGCTAGTGCATATCATGCTCCACTTACTATTTCTAACAGCTCTATTTTGCAGCAGCATAAAATGGGAACGTTTTAAAATCGTTTTACATTTCTGAACCCCATTCATTTTAAGACGGGAGCTGGTGAATCTGAGTTTAGGAAGATGAAATTATAAAACACAGGCTCACAAATGCAGCTGAGACCTGTTCCACCCCCACAACAAATCCTCTTTGATATGATCAGAGAGCTCTCTATAAAGGGGGTTCCTCTTGTCATTTTTCAGTGACTGCAGATATTTTTGGCATCATGTGGAGGACGCGATGTAGGCAGCTGTGTTGTTGCTGTCCATACAGACACGCACATACCCAATCCTTTAATAACTTATGAACTGCTGCTTCCTTTATTAATGAATATGTAATTCAGAGTTAAAAATAAACCCTGCACTGTCAGTTAGATTTTTCCATTCACTGGCCTATATGGATATCCTGTAGCCTCAGTGCTAGTTAAAGGTTTATTGTCAGGTTGACCAAGGCTGATACCTTTTTTATTTAGTAATAAATACCAAGCCACGTTTGTATAGTTGTTTACGCTGTCCAGATGTTTATTGGCTGTGTTTTTATTATCACACTTTTGTGAAACTGTAACAGTTTCTAATTTGAAAGCTTGTTTTTTGCTATAGAAACATGGTTTAGTAGAAAAACATACTTTTTGCTGCAAGTAAGCTATTGATCATTTAAACGTTCACAACACAACCTACGTCTCCCACTGTGCTGGTCCCATATCCACAGGGGATATCATTTGAAGACATATCTTTAAAGGTGGTTGTATCCAAGAACAGGACAGCTTTCCTAACATACAGTGGTTTAACTGTACTTCCCAACAGTATTAGGGAGGCGAGGGCTGTGTCTGGACAAGCTTGGTATGCTGCGAGTTCTGATTTGAAGAAAGTGTGATGGCGCCCTCTGTTGTTACCGAAAAGACAAGGCTGTGGTTTACACTGACGAGAGCGCTGTAAGTGCTGAACTAGAACCGAGGTCTCCCTTGTTTTTCTCACGTAGCTACTTCAGACCTTTACCCTTAAAGCTTCTTTAAAATCAATGCACAAGCACAAAAAAGGCAAAACAGACAAAACATATTTAATGCGGTAGAGTTTTATTTTTGGCAGCAACATTAACATTTTGTGTGACATTTCAAAAAACGTAAAACTGTTTAAGAGATATTTGAGAAAAATGTCAAGGCTTGTATACGTACATTTAAAGTTATGAATTACTCTTCAGTTGCAATACCTTCAGTAAACATTCCTTATTTGTAACAAGATCATTATCCACTTCAAACAAGAATCAACATCTTTAGGAGTGTGAGTTGAGATGGAAGTTTATCTACCATGTCTTCCATGACTGGCTGATCTTACAAGACTGTCATGGGATTTAGTTTAGCACTCAGTGTATTGTAGGATCCTAAATCTCCTTTATCTGTCCAAAAATCTGGACTTTTGCCTCTTGGAGAAATGTCTGCATCTAAGTCAAAGCAGTGTTTGCATTTAATGAAATCATCCAGCATGTGTCAATTGTTACCTCTGCAACTACAACTGGTTTGTTTTATTGAATACTTCGAGGCAAAAGTGATAAATCAAAAGCAGGAAATGCTTCAGAAGATCAAGCTTCTGTGTAATTTAGCATTTAGTGATTTGCAAAACTCAAAAAATGTTTTTCGAATACTGAAGCATCAATGTTTGGAAAAGTGGTGTAATTTTACCTACAAACTGATAAAAGCTACATTTTACTCGATAGCTGTCTGTAGTAGAGCACTTGGTCTATTAAATTCACTCATGCATCCTCTGGGTGGAGCCATCTGGTCACCGATTATCTCGTCTGCTCAGTTGCAAATTTTCTGCAGACGTTTATCATAACGTCGCCTGAAGTAAACCGTTTTTGCTGACATGACTTTAATAACCAGGATTTTACTTTAATAACTAACAGCACACATCCATGACTGGAGCTTTATGAGTTTGGACTTGTGGATGTCTTCTGAGCCAGTGGACGGTATGCTTAATAAATACCATGCAGAGCAAATCAAACGCTATTGTATTCAAGGGTTACTTAACCCCAGTAAAGGAAATTCCTTTGGCCTTTTGGTAAATATTTTTTTATATCACACGCTTATGTGGTTTGTTTTAAGAGGCATTAACAAACATGGTCATAAGAGAATATTTGAAAAACCTCTGGGTAGTTAAGGGTAAACTGAAAGTGGTGATTTTTTTTTGTGGTATCGAGAGGAAATGTATAATAGCGTGCAAATCCCACATCATAGAAGTGCACATTTAAATGGTTTTGTCTGATGAAAGTTCACTGGCTTTTGTTCTCGATTGTTTATTATGTGCAGTCAGTTTCACTCACTATAAAACCAAAGTGAAAAGAGGCCAAATTCACAAATGTTTCAAAAGCCTCTGCGTCATTGATTACGGCCTGGAAGTGTTTTCCCCAGACACTATTAAAACCATTAACCTGTTATTTTTTTCTGCTCTTTTATTTCATGTTCCTGATTCCGTTTCATAAATTCTGTTGCTTTAGCCACATTCTTGTTTTACGCTGGGATTTCACACAGCGAGTTGTTTGAAGAGAGTCAAAACCAGACCTTGATGGTTACTTTTGTTTTCCAATTAACACCAACTCAAGACGTGGTTTTTCCACATTAGTAACCATTTGGCTCTGCCCACGTTTCCACGGTCGGTTAACATCAGGTGCACTTCATCTATGTAATGCGTCCTGACATCCAGATTTCGTCCACAGTTGGTAGCTTGGATGCTCTCCCTCTCTCTGGACAGGCAGGCCTCAGGAAGGGCTTAGGCTACCTCTGAATCAGGTTGCGCTGTACAGTGTCACAGGTAGGTCTGTGATGGATCACGGCACAGTTGGCCTCTGTCGGTTCTTTCCTGTCTTTGACTAAGTAAATGTTTCCCTCTGTGCTCAGCCGTTTATGAAAGCTCTTTTGCGTAATACTGCCATACGCGCAACATGTGTCCATCAGTCTTGGCTCTTACTCTGTGTGTTTGTGTGTTTGTGTGCGTGCGCGTGTTTCTCCTGTTTGTCTGTCATCCATCTCTTCTTCCGGTAAAGTCTGATTTTGTTAGTAATGCGGTGTCCTTGTCTTATGTTCTTTGGATCACTGCAGGCAGTTGCACAGTCACACATGGTGTTAATCTGCTCTGTCTCTTATGCAATTATTTATTTAGTCATTTTCTAGGGGCAAGTCTGTAATTACTGTTTGCATATTATGTTATAATGGGGAAGATTCACATTTATGAACTACGGCACATTGTTTAACTGCCGCTGTCTCTGTTGTATGTTATTCGAGCTACTTATTAGTTAATTGTGGTTAAAAGAACACGTGACTGTGCTAAGCAAAGTGGTTTTACAACTGTTTTTAAACCTATTCCAGGGAACCATTGAGAAAGTTAGGCCATCCACTAGGTGTCATGCTACAGCAGAGCATGTAGATGCACACAGAAGACCCTGAGTGATACTTTACATCTTTAAACCCTGGATTGTGTTGAAGAGGAGACATTTTAAGCTGTGTTTAACTATAAAATAGCCCAGTTGGGTTGTGTGTCTCTGTGCATGATGTGATGTGTTTTTGACCCCTTTGAAGTAGGAATGACATGTGGAGTCCATTGGCTTTAGTTAAATCCTCCCTGTGTGGGATTTAGTTGTACAGTTTGTTGAGTGGTAGCTTACACACGCTCCCCTGTTTCAGTCCACTGCCTGTACTATCTTCTCCATCTTTCACACACGTGTACACTGCTGTCAGAATACATTAGGACACATTACATTAGGATGGTTTGTGAGAATTGCTCACTACTCCAACACACTGGATATGAAACAAAACCACAACTGTGAGCTTACCGTCATATTAAAACTAATTTCAGGGTGTTATTGAGCACAGAGGAAGGAATGTAACTTTAAACATGTGAGCTTATATTAATGTTGCTATTTGCGTTCTCTTGTATTGCCCTGAATTTGGTGGACTCTTTAAAAAAGGCTAGTACTCACTAACATGACGACACGCGTCGTATTAGACGACTCGTGTGCAGTATTTATTTTTGAATTGACCATGTTAAGCATGTTAGTGGTTGATTTAAAGGTGTCCTAGTTTAATTGGACAACATGATTCGTGAATATACTGCTAGGAGGTTTTGTGGTCACTGAAGGATGTTTTTGCCTTTGGCACCTGTATGCCACAGCGAAGGAACAGAGTCCTGCTCTGACCACTTGGGTGGGTTGGACCAGTGGAGGCCCACAATCTGGTTCTAATTTACTGTTACATAAGCACTTTGAGCCTGTTGTTGAGAACTTTGGTTTGTAAAGGAACATAAAACGATCAACAACGAAACCAATGTGGTGTGTAAACAGTTCTCAGGTGATGCTTGATTTATGTTGTTGCCTCTCCGACACCTCGCTTCACAATTAGTGCTAGGTGAGCAGGTTTACATAAGTGGCTGAGGGGGAGCTGGTTAGCATCCCTACTACACTGGAGAGGACCTCCTTATATGAAGGACAAGGTCAGTGAACTAAACGGCAGGAAGTGACATAAGGATATGGACACAAACTTGCAACAATGGGCTAAGAAGTGTTAGGTGAAAGTATATTTGAGGTTTCTCAGACTGGCCCTACAAAAAAATGTGCCAGTCAGAACTGAGGGGCCCAAAGCGTGTGATTATTAATTACCGACTACTGGCTTCCCAGCCTTTGAAAATCAGGGGGCCGTAGACATCAGATGTGTGGAAGAAGCAGAGGAGCGAAAGGCCTGTCATTACCATCACAGAAACAATGCTCGAATTTGGCTGTCATGCATTTTTGCCTAATTGACTGTTTTGATGCTGTTTTTTTTCTTCATTTTGTTTTTGAGGGGGCACTTATGGCCCCCTCCTTACCCAGCGTTGATGAGGAGAACTTGGTGGGCTTTCAGCTTCACTCAGCAAGAACCTTCCGGAGGTTCTTTGATGGCAAGAAAAGCCACTGGAGATCTCAGGGGCCTCATTGGCCTCCATTTATGTATCGACAGCATAGTCCTCTATTTTTGATTCCTGACAAGAAATGAGTGAGAAGGGAAAGTAATTTATGTAAGGCATACAGTGTGTATATGCGAATGTATGTGCTATATGGAATGTGTATGTGTGCCTATAGGATGGTATTTATGTGTGTGAGTAAGCCTACTGTGAAAGGGGGAGGCCACAGACCCACAAACCACATGAGGGGTCTTCTAATTTGCATAATTAACTGTTGACACTAACTGTGCTTAATGAAGGCCTATTGAAGTCATTGACCCTCTTTACGCAGCCAGCCCCTGGGAATGAGACAGAGGCTCCTCTGGCATAGGTTAAAACAATGGGCTTAATGCAAGAACCAGCCCTACAAAGAGATGTCTTCTTGAGCATCACGTACAAGAGATTTAAGACCATTTGTGGCATCTTGTTGGGTATAAATTCACTCTACAAGTGGTCCAGACCCGTTGCACAATCTGTGTTTACAATCATCTTAAATTATGGGAGCTTCCATTAGTTTTTTTTTTTAACACATTTATTTGTCTTTATCCCAAAAAGCTTTACAAAATTGAAATAGAGTTGAAGAAGCATTTTAATAACCCAACAATTTATTTTCTGTAACATTAAACCAACATCTATCCTGTTATTGGGTGAGAGGCAGTGGACCCGTCCTGGATAGGTTTCCATCACAGGGCTACACATTCACACCTACGGGCAATTTAGCATCTCCAGTTAACGTGCCTGCATATCTGTGGACCGTGGAAGTTGGAGTGCCCAGAGAGAAGCCACACTTAGAAACTCCAAACAGAAAGGCATCTGGCTGACCCTGGGACTTGAACCCGGGTCTGTCTTGCTGTGAGGTAACAGTGAACCCAGGTCCTTCTTGCTGTGAGGTGACAGTGCTAAGCACTACACCACTGTGTCGCCCTAAACCATTACAAGCTCACCAAGCCTTAAGCACCTTCTGCGGCCTCCATGTTGTGCGTGAGGAAGAGCATTTTGGCAGCATTTTCTAGCTTCCTGTGCCTGACGCAACACACCTGGGTAACATGTTGTCAAATGTGTGGCCATGCTCACTGTATTGACTTTCTCTGGGTCTGTGGGCACAGTGCCTACACACCATAACAGGTCGTGCCAACCAACCTTCCTCTATCATAATTTTCTTGTAATGTAGTACTGTACCTACTAATAGAAACAGGCTCTTATAGGTAAAGGGACATGTGCTCACTAGTTAATCTGATTGTATTTTTCTTGCATCAGTTGTGAACTGGAATGTCTCTTAGCAGAGCATATATATGGATATGGCCCATCTGGATGACCTGAGAGCACACGGTGCAGCCAAACAGCTTCATAGATCACTGAAGCACCTGTAATATGTAATTGAAAGAAGGACAACTAGCAACTCACAAAGTTTAAATAGTGGCATATTATAGATTATTGCCAGTGCCATAGAACATCTGTTACGCATGGTACGCGCATCACAATACTTTGTCATTTTCTACTACACAGCTGTGACTCTTCTGTGTTATGACTAATTGCATCATATACTGCTGAAGTCACTCGGTGCTGCTTTAATGTCTAATGATACTCAAGGGTCGTGACGCTTCTCTTCCCGAAAACGTCCTTCTGTTCTCCTCTTGGCACCTCTGCCAGTGGATCACTATTAATGGCTTTTCCATTTTCTTAGTCTTAAAAGCCTCCAGAGGCCTATCTGCCATCGTCGTTTGGGGTGTTTAGAACAGAGGGGTTCACGGTCTGTGGCTGTAGTTTGTGACAGACTGCCAAGGAAAGCCATTCTCTAATCCCCCATCTTAATCTGCACACTTTAATGTGTTCAACAAGGTCATTGGAGATGTTCAGAATCATCACTGTAGCGTCATTTTCCATGTCTTGCAAAGATCTGTTTTCATTGCTCTTTCCCTGAACTCTCTGCTGCTGAACAACATATAAAAACTTTTTTATTGTTCAGTTGGTCCTTGACCTTTTTCATTTTAAAGGGACCAGAAGTAGTTGATCAGAGGGGTCTTTCACATTTAATGGCAGTATCTGTAAGCTTGAGGCCCTAAGATTTCATTGCTTTTGTCAGAAATTGAGTTTGTCGATAGATGCTGTATGAATATGTGCTATAACTGGGACAAGTACCCTCCCCACACACCCACCCTTTTTATGTCTGTGAGCTGGGGCGCCCCTCCACCCCCCTTGGTTCTTGCACACTGTTTTCAGGGCCTTCAAAAGGGGGCCCCTCAAGCTTTGATCCTCTATATGGGTGCGGAAAACATCTTTTTGCCCTACAGTGTGCCCAGGAAACCATCGTTGTTGCCGCCACCGTATGCTAATGCAGCCAAGCTAATCACCCTTTCCAATTAGAAGATTTATATGCTTTAATAGTGCCCAGTGGTACCCCTTCAACCCCTCAATTCTGTGGCCCCCTTATCTACCCTTTGGATATCCCATGGAGCAAAGGTGTCTTCTGTCTATGAATGCAGCTGCCTTGCCACCACCTCAGCCTCTTGCTTTCTTTCACATAAAGAGGATAACATGAAAACAGTCCTGTGGGTGGGCCCCTTAACACTGTCGCTCTCATTCCCTACTTAATGTACTTTTCCAGTAAATGTCTTGAAACAGACAGTAGCTCCAAGGTAGGCTCCAGACAGATAAATGTGTCGGGAAAAACACTGCTCCCCTCAGCATGTCTAGTGAACCTGCTGCTGGGTTTATGTTGGTCTTGTGTAACTCATATATTTCCTTTTGTAAATATTTTCCCCCTCTAACCCATTTCACTTCTTTATTTGATTTCTGTGGCTGCCCTTTCTTCCTTTCACACTGCAAAAATGTCAATGTCAATGGTTTTGGGGGGACACGTAGGTTATGAACTTTCTTAATGAGGTGACATTTGTAAAATTGCAAGAAACAAAGTGCAGTTACAATAAAAGTTCAACCCCAGGCTGTACAGTGGCCCAGTCCTGGCCCCTCTGAATGTACCTAACATGGAGCCTGTGAAGTGTTGGCTGAAGTTGCTCAAGCTCTTGGATCAGTCCCAGGTTCTCCTCAGGTGAACTCTTCTTCAGCTCATTGAGAGCGTGAACATGTTCTTTCCAAGAAATGTGTAGTGAAAAGACCTATTTTAATTTAACCAACCACTGGACGTATGTATGAACTATTTTACAGACAATACAATGAAAAGCCTGTTGTAGATTTAGCCTGTTGTGATAAAAGATGATGAAAATGATTTAAAATCAATGAATGTTATTTACTCAAAGTGAAGGGAAGAGCCTTTAAAAGGCTGGTAATGGTGCACTTTGTATTACTGTGCGAGTATGTGAACCGTAGCAGCGGGCACTTACTGCCACATCCAGATGGTGCTGGAAACAAACAGGGCCACGCTGTAGGACCCCTCAATAGGACCGTCTAGACTGGTCCCTGACCAACAGATACAGCCTCCCATCAAATTAGCGTTTGTCAGATTTATGGTAATGGTTCGCAACAGTCTTCCTGTCACTGACACCAAGATTTACAGCACTGACACACCCCACCCCCAGCCACACACACACACACATACGCCATCCTCATCCTGATCCGTCCCTTTATTTTACTTACTCCTTCCCTTGGCCCATTCTCTTTCTCTCTCCGTCCTTCTTTTCTTAGCCCCTGCTCATTGCTACTGAACAACTCTTGCCTGTCAGAGGGTTTATCTATGCGAGTGGAAGGAGAAGTTGTAGCAGCAGTTGAGTGTGTACATTAGGGAGGTTAGTAAGAAGTGCCCCAGTCTTATTTTCTGAAAGAACCCCCCCCCCCCTTAAAAAAAAGTCCCACTCGGGGTGGCAAAACCACCCAAGCCCCCTCTGGCTCATATCACAATAGCTTGTGTCAGGGTTTCCTGTTAATCCTCTGTGATGGAGCTTGAGTTTTGGGGTAAAGGGTTGGGGAGGTGATGGCGTAGAGCGGCTTGGGAAGATGGGGCCATATTAGATTGCTGTAATTTGGAGTTGACATGCATATACAGAGTGTGCAAGAGTTTAGAGGATGAGGAGCATAGGTGATGAAGAGCTACATTATTAGTCACTGTGTGAGTGGAGGCCAGACTGAGAAAAAGCCCCACGTATGTGGATTAGCGTCACCCCCTCTTTCATGTCGGCGTTTTAGGGTGGTAACTCGATCTCCGGGCCCTAGCACTAGTGAGCCCAGTGGGAAAGGCTTCCGGACAGATATCCCGTCCATTCTCAGCCCAAATGTTTTTTCAAGGCTGCTCCTCTGCCTTTGATCTGGCCTCCTCAGCCACTGAGGGTCACAAGCTACCATGTCAGGCCAGATCGTAGAAAGCCAGAACTGGCTGCAGCTAAATCCTGAAAGGGGGAACAACAATGGGGTCACTCCATTCTGTCAGAAATCTTGCCCCGTAGTCTAGACCTGTGTTGGTTGTCCTGAAAAGTGAACTCTGTGCTCCACACGGTCAGTTGGCCGTTGCAGGTTATGCAGACATAAATCAGGAAAGAAAACTGGGTGTTTTTGTTACTTTGTCTTCCTATTCAGTGCAGTAACTGAGCTACAGAAATGCATTACGTCTCTCTTTGCTGTGCAATACATAAGCAGCGTCCTCCAGCAGAAAGCTAGGGGGCGCTCTGACTTCACTGTCTGACTTTTTGTGTGTGTGTGCATGTATGTGTGTTCCAGATTGTCTCCTTGTCCAGACACCTTAGCGTCAGGGCAATAGTGTTCGAGCGCTGAAACGAGGGCCAGACAGACAGAAGTGGGATGAATGAATTGGGTAGAGGGGCTGATAGAAGAGAGAGAGAGAGAGAGGATGTTGTGTCAGAATAAGGGGATGATGTGCCTGCAAAACAGTGACAAGCATATCAGCTTTTAAACAGGGCCTCCCCTACACACACAGACACGCAGGCATAATGGGTTGTGGGCTGTTTTGTCGACTTAAGTAAGACACGGTCTACTTCACCAGGCGGGATGTTGAGCTGGTGCAGACAGGGTCATCTTATTATTGCTGCATGTCTGTCATTTCATTCCAGTATGTCTGAGTGATATCAGGTTTTGAGCTGTTGAAGTCAACAGCAGACGCACACAACATTTACTACATCAAAAACATTCCTAACAACTGGATGTCCATTGTTGAGCCATGGATTGGGAGTGACGCGTATTCTCCAAATGTTAGTGTGCGCCTTTCAGTGTGTGTGTGTGCTGCGTGTAGGTGTCTGTGTTTGTTCAGTGAGCTATTTCTGATGTGGTGGTAATGAATGGCACCTGTTTAGTGTCCTTAGCTGGCCATCACTTTTGAATTGCCGTAATTCTTAGATTTCATCACCTGCCACTACATTTGAAAGCATGTCAAAGTGCGGGCGGCCTAATCCGCATTTTGTTTGTTTTTACTTCCAATAATGTTTCGAGACACCAGTCAGTCATGCCTGTAGAGACAAGCGTCGTGCCCTCCGGTAGGATCTTGCCTGTATCCTCAGGGAGGAAATCGTGCGATCACGAAAGATGAGCGGTTGCATTTAGTGGGCTGCTGAAGGCTGGTTTTGTCAAAACATCAAGAAGGATGTGAGCAACCACAATGAAGTGGTCTGAAATACAGGTTATGTTATCGAGCAGAATAAAGGGTTATGGGTGCTTTTGTGAGGTGTGGCGAGAATCCAGGAAGCAGTCTGTGGTTAGCGCGGTAACAACTGAGCATGGGAAGAGTCCAATAAGCAGGCTTGTGTGTCTAGCATGTCTCTCTCACCCCTTAACGAGAATGGCATGCAGCGCTCCCCGTACACCCCCTTTCCTCACTGTACTGAACCGCACTGTGTCCCACCGTGCACCCCCCATCTAGCTTCAAAGCTGCAAATAACAACAACTGAAGGGGGAGAAGATGAATGAGGATGAATGAATGTGCCCCTTCCATCCCCCCTTTGCCCCCGAACCACCCCCGCTCCCCTCTACCCTTCCTTCCATCCCCAACCGTCTGCCTTCCCTTTCTCTACTCCCGCACTCCGCTTACCTCTGCAGGCCCGTGTTATGAATGTGGCCAGTGTGTATTACGCGCATATCTGTTAGCACCACTCCTCTGTCGGGATGCCCATTTAAAGGACTGTCATTTCCAAAGGTCAGGAGTGAGCCGTGCACACAAGTGTTGTCCCGACACTTGGTCTGGAAAAAAAAAGCTGCTTGCTTTCCCGTCCGTGTTCTGTTTCTGTCTATGGGGCCTATGACTCGTATCTCGGATGTCCTTTCCCTTTTCTCCTCCTCCTCTTGTCTTTTCTTTGCTTGCTCCACTGTTGTCAGGAAATCAAGATAGCCACCGTGTGTAAATTAGCAGCCAATGACTGTTTTGCTTTTTTGTGTGCCTAGCAATAGGAAATGCCCAGAGGTAAATGCGATACCACAGATTTTAACAGGCATTATTACACTCATTAGCACCGTGGCTGGACTGAGTGCAAGCAGTTCAAGCATATCAGTTGATGTGTAACCTACCTTTCAAGAGGAAGTGTGCTGTGCCACAGGCGTGTCGAGGAAGGACATGACCCACAGTGTTCGTTTGGGTATGAGGGTTGTTGTAAGCAAAGTAACAGTTAGCTCGTTTGTTGATTATCAAGTATAGAATTTGTCAAGTGTGGATAATCTTAGCCAAACATCTGGATAAACACAGCACTATGTGACGTTCTCGAAGCACCTCTAACGTTTTCTAGACAAGGCGTTCGATGTGCTTCTTCGTGATGCTGCACACCTGTTGAGATAGTTGAGGCCTTATATTCTGCCCTTGTTCTACACTGTAATAGAACAAGTACGGTCTAAGCATTTATTTACTGTATGTTCCTAAAGCAGAAAATCGAAATGCTCCTTACGTACATGCATTCTTGCTCGGATGTCAAAATAACCCCCAGGAGGAGGGTAGGCCACATGTTGGGGTGCCTCAATTTGAAACATGTTGTCAAGCTTCTGCCCATTTTCCCATGCTGTGGTGCCTTGAAGGTACCCGAAAATATGAGAGTGTAATATGAACCAGCCACTGTGTTGGTAGCCGTTTCCCTCTAAGCCATATTTATTACTTCTAAAAATACAAAGTGGTTTTCTAAAATAAGCCTGGCTCCCGTTCTGTCCAAGTAAATCAGACGAGTTTGCAACACAATAGGTTGTGACTTATTGAAATTCCACTTTGCGAACATTTTTCAACTTTGAACGCTTAAGTTTGTTTTGGCTGAATCATGTGCCTTGATGTTTTTCCACATATTTGCTGTCCAACTATCTAAGGGTATGTGTATGTGCCAGAAGCATGCAAATCAAGTGGTGCTCCATGGCGATGTTGGTGAACCCGTTAACATGTTCGACGGGTTCCTAAAGTATGTATGAGTGATAGGGGTTTGAAGGTAAAGCCTAGAGAAAAAGCATGGTAATTATTTCCTTCCACACCACTGGTGTCCTTTTAGCCTAAATATTGGCTGCTCTATCATTTACACAAAGTTAAAGGCTATTCAATTTAGTGTCTGAAGTTGGAATTACCCTGTGGTGTCATTACTACTGGTACACCAGCAGTAGTATCTTTAGCTTCTGTTCCTGTCTGCTTGAGCTCTGGTCTGCTGCTAAGAGGCCCAGTTATGTCACACATTAAATGTCTTGACATCTTTTTCAATTGGGAGGCTCGGGGGATGTTTTTTCCCCGTCTTGCTGTCGTAGATCTTTTAAGACGTTTAATCTGAAAAAAAGCAGTATATGGCTGTAGTTATATTTATAGCCCGTGGCATTTCTCATTTACATAAAGCCTAGCTAATCAGCTTTCACAACAACAGTGAGGTAATGTCTCGACAGGTCTCCCAGGGAATCGCAATTAAAACATGTCCAATCCTGTAACAGGCAGTCGATCGATAAAGTCTAGGAACGGCAGACTTTTTATCCAGAGTGTTTTAGAACAGAGATGCAAGATTTTATTCATTTGTTTCTTTATTATTTTCGCTTTCTCCACAGCAACCTCATATACAGTAAGGCTTAATGGAGAAATGTAATAAGCCTCCATACACTCATGTTCTATTATGCGACCGTACATGTGTGAATAACTCAGTCACTTCTAAGTTGTGTGACTGTAAATCGTTTTAACTGCATTTGGGGAACTGTTGAGTGTGTATGTTAAATTCAGTTTGGGTCTGATCTCAGCTGCTTGTCTGGATGCCTTGGAGATTTATGAAGGTAGTGATTATAGAACACTCATCTCAGCTCGGTCTCAGTGACACAGCACTGATCATCGAGTGTGTGGTTGACAAGGGGAGGGGTGTGTCTCGGGATAAGCGAAGGCCTTTGGACATATTTATTTTTCTCCTGTGAGCCTTTTGACCAAGCTCTCCTCGTCAATCTTGTGCTGTCAAACAGGGCCAGAGGTGGGAGCTCCCGTCTCTCTCTCTCACAGAAGCCACTGTGTATATGAGGACCCCAGGGTCAGGCCCCGGATGCTCCTTTGGTAACTGTTGTGGAGCCTGCACTGTACATGGCGGGAGAGCTGCTGAGATCTGTCCTGTCTGCGCGTCTACTTCTACATTGCCAGGGAGACGGACATCTTTTTGTTTCTGATTTGTATTGCAATGTGCGCTGTGTATAGGAATTGCTTTTATAGAGGAGGAATACATAAGTCAACAACCCACCCAAGCTCCTTTTGTTTGCCTTATCTTAACCCCTTCCTTCCTCTGAAAGATTACCTGTCAGCTCTGAGGACTGACAGCTGAAGGGCAGATTTCACATTGTGCAGAAACCTTACATGTGGCCTCTGGGAATGGGTTTAGGGATGGAGATGGCAAGGGGAGAAGAGTGAAAGACAGAGACTAGAATGACCTCATCAAACCAAGTTTTTACATATGTTCCCCCATCTTGACACGCGTGTGTTTCTGATCTTACCGTTTTTCTGGAAGAGGAGAATGTTTCCTGTTTGAGCAGACTGGCGGGTTCACCAAGGAGTCGGGGGGGTCGGGTTGCTCAGCCGACGTCTGGTTCTGTTGAAGCAGATTCCCCACATCTCCATCAAACAGCAGCACTGTTGTGGCACGGCTCTGAAAACTGACCCTGGTGGTCACTTATCTCTGGGGGTCTGTGGAAGAACTGAGGCAGAAACACTCTTTGCTGCTCCCCTGTTCTCGTTCCGGTTTGAAGCAATCATGAACGTTTTTGTTCCTTGTTCTTCATTCATGCACATCTTCTATCTCTCTTTCTGTTTGATTATGTGTGGATATATGCATCTTAATGGCTTATCCAAGCACACAGAGGTGCAGCAGTTCATGTGTGTGTGAGGGACTCTTTGATTGAACAGGGTAGCAGTCTGTTGAGCTGGGTCATCTCTTGACATGAGCAGTAAGCAATGGGTTGATGTTCTTCCACCTGAAATGTGATATAGTAGTTGAAGAGAGGGTGTGTGCCAGCCCTGCCTTGTCCAGACTGGTTCCTGTCTTGCTAATAAAAGAGATCCCCTTTTAGTTTTGGATACTGATCTTTCCACAGACGTTTAAAGATCTTATTCACGGTTCACACTGCATTTGCCCCTTAAACTCTCACAGCAGGCTCTCGGTGACTGGTCGTGATTCATGGGGTGACAGGTCTGCCTCTGGCCACCATAAGGGCCCAATCAGACAGGGTCCACACAAACAGATGCTGCAGACAAAAACATGTTGCCGTGCTCCTCTTTTTTCATCTTAATTTTTCATGTAGACCTTTACTGTACAATGGCAAGAAGCAGGCTGTTTGCTTCTTTTATGTTACGTTAAACCTATAAATCTGTTTGAACTATACATGCAAATAACGTGGACAAAATATTCAATATTAATAAATATAATATAAATGTAATAAACACATCATTTCAAAACTGTTTACACAACCTATGTGTAAATGCAGTTTGCCAAAGAGCACTTTGACAACCAAATGTCTCCTAACTTAGAAAAGGAAGGTTGACTGGGAAGAGCCCGTACCACCATGCACAGTACATGAATGGGGCCTTGTCCTGTATTACAAAATAAGACATCCAGCAGTGAAGTATGGTGGAAGGAGCCTCCTGACTACAGGCTGCTGTTTTTGCATTTTGTCTGGGATGTCTTTATCGTCGAGGAGAAAATAAATTCCCATCTTTATCAAGACGTCTTTCAGGATAAAGATAGCGTGGCTGTCTGCCAGCCGAGGTTCAGTAGATACTGGCTGATGCATGAAGATGATGATACTAAACATTAAAATAAATCTACAACAGAATGACTTCAAATAAATAATATCAAGCTTTTTGGTTTCAAGAGAGATGCTGACACAAAATCTCCTAAGAATATGTTTGAGCTGAAGGTCTGAGAGGAAGAGTTGTCTAAAATTCCTCCAGAACATTGTGCAGATCTGATCTACAGCTACTGGGAGTGCTGGTTCGATGTCACTGCTGCCAAAGACGTCTGACCAAGTAGAAAACGAATGGTTTCACTTTTTCCACAGGCTTTGTTCATGTTTAATGGATATATTTAGTAAAGCCTCAAAGGTTGATCACTGTTTATTAGCATAAGAATGTTGTTTATGTCCGACTTAGATGAAGATTAGATCACATTTTGATTGTGTTTCATGACCATATTTCATTTTGATTCGAAAATCATAATTGTTCCAAAGGATTAACGATCTTTCCTTACATGTGACACGATTTCATTAAATCATACCAGGAAAACACTGGCTTTATTCTTTGTCATTAGTCATCCCTCCTTTTTTTATTTTGTTGGAGAATATGGTGAAACATTTTGTTCCTCTTAAATCAGCTGACAATCTGGAAGTGCTTTAAAGACCCAGACCCATTTTGACATGTGTTGAGTCTCCTCTTATGAACACACCTGTAATGACCACAAGAGTCTTTCTGCACATACACAGTACTTTATTCCAAAAGCATTAGATTTGTAGAAGGTTATTCACTGCATGCATTGTTTCTCTTCAGTGTTTCCGGGCATTGTGCTGTAAAGGACCGCCACCTCCAAGACCAGAGTACGATGTGGTCTGCATTGGCCTGACAGGTGCCGGAAAGACCAGTCTGCTCTCACGCCTTTGTAGTGAGGGCAGCGATGGCATTGTTCCAACAACAGGTAGGTGCACATAATGCATAGGTCAGCATGAAGGCATACCCATGTATGTACATGAGCACAACACAAATCTCCACTGAATTAGGATTATTCAGAGAACACTATCCAGGTATTACAGCTTTCCAACAGGGGGAAGCATGTGTTCACCATGTCTTTCGCTGTCCCACTGCTCATGCTCGAAACACTCACCGGCCAATACTGAGCTTTTTTCTTCCAGTCAAGTGGGAGGCTGGTGTTAAGTATGTCCAGAAGAGGAGGCTTTAGGGTTAGTACATCATTCTCCTGGTAGTGAACACTCTGCTTTCCATATACACAATGCAATTCCTCAAGGACACATTCCTCTTTCCTCCCCTGGCTTTGTCAGTTTTGAGCTGTTGCAGAAATCCCATTTTAAATTTAGTCATTGTGCACTTTCACCACCAGAAGCCTAATATAATGCAGTTTCCATCCATGGTGTGTGTGTGTGTGTGAGTGTGTGAGAGAGAGTTGGATGACAGGAGTGAACACCTGTCTGTGCCTGTCATAGAATAAAATATGTTGATTACATACATTACCTGAAAGTTATTTTGTGAGATTCTTTGAAATAAGCTTTAGCTGTCGTCACTGTCCACATCTGCCAACATCTAAAGGGGGGAGGTAATGAAGCTCAACAAGGGGGGCGGGGGTCTCCCGTGGCCTCCTCTGCTTCTTGCTTCATGACTTTGCACAGTTATGTGTTTAAGAAGTTAATTAAGATGTTAACAAATGCTGTGACTGTTGAGCATACAGTACCGTAAATGCAACTTTGCTCCTTTAGTCCTGTAAGAGACAACCGAAACAAACCACACAATACATGGTAGCACGTCAGACTTCAGCTCCCCACTAAGTCCTACACAGATCGAAATACCTTCCTTTTTGCTTTTCTGTTACCAAGACCACACAAATTGTTGTTTTCTTTCATTTTTACAACACCGCTATGTTGACAGTCCTTTGTGTTCACCAGCTGGTGGTTTGGGCAAAGGTATAGTAAAAATCCCAGGGAGACTAGATGATGAAGTGGATTTTAAACCATCTTCTCACTAGTGAAATGCAATCCAGCCAACATTCCTAAAAGCCAACTGTCATCACTCCTAACATGTGCTGTCCACACTTGTGTCCATGCAGACAATTTCTACATGTTATTACAGTCGATTTTCATTTTTCTCCTCTCAGGTTTCAGCATCAAAGCCGTGCCATTCCCAAATGCCATCTTGAATGTAAAAGAGCTTGGAGGTAAGAAATGTCCTTCTTCTGCCTGCAAAGCTTTCTCAATTCGTCTTGACAGTTTCCTCTTTTTGCCTTGGGAAAACCACACTTGGCTGTGGCCCTACACTAACTTCACTGTGGTTTTAGATCGAAAAAACATATTTATAACACACTGAAAAACAGCTACCTTTTTGAAATCCACCATGGAGATAGTGTGAATACTGAATTGCTTTTATTGGCAGCTTAATATACTTTGGGATTCATGTTAAGACTCATAAGTCACATTTTATCAACCTATAGTAACTTTAAATATGTAAGTAGGTAAAGTCAAACTCTATAGAAAGTGAGAATTTTCTAATATTAGGAGATTTTTATAGTTTAGATCTTTTGCCCAATAAATTGTTACAGTGCTTGTGATCAAAACAAATCTAAAGGATATAAATATTTGAGGTAATCTAGGTAATAACACTGATGACTGCGATTAATCGCGTCATTACCTGCTGACGTGAATCACTATGTTTACGAAGGATGCACAAGCATGTTTATTTTACCTCGAGTAGCATCACACCTTTCTTTCACAGACTGACGTTTGTGTACAGACGTCATACCTGTTGATGTTTCTGACCCTGTTATTCCTGGAAATGTGCCGCACTCTAAGAAGCTGTTTAATAAGCACAGATGAACGATCTTCAGGTGGAGATACGTAAACAGACCAGAGGGAAGGAGGGCGCCAGACCTTAAAGGGAGCCTTAAGAGAGGGATCCATCAGTGCTACATGCAACTTAGTGACACAAGAAAATGTATTGTTTTGTTGAAAGTTAAAATAATTTATGTTTTCTGTGCTATGGGCACATGACAGGTGCAGAGCATATTTAGAAGCCTCACGCAACCTACCCTTCTGAGAAGATGAAAAACATACAGACACAGACACACATGCACAGAGGCTCTTAAAGACCACCAACGAGGGTGCTACCAAATTTGGACAGAGCGCCTTAGGGGGTTTTCAAAAGAGGTTTTTCTGGATTGGGTCAAAGCTAGTCTGGTGGGACATTATTGTGGTTGGAAAAACACTGGTCCCACGGATGACACGTTTGATTTAGAGAAGTTAGTACTGGCTGCCACCACAGCAAAGGATGATGAAATCTGTTCTCTTTTTCTCTCTGCCCCCTGCCTGGACCCTGACTGCCCTGCGCCTTTTATATTGGGGGGTGGAATACAAAGAGCATAGGAAATTGAGCGATTTATGGTACCATCAGTTGTGAATCTGGGTGAAAACAAGCACATGATGTTTTCATGCCTCTAGTGACTGCTTTTGTGTGGAGCCTGCTATTGCACTTGGGTTACTGTTTGCTTCTGCTTAGGCTTGGCTGAGTGACTCTGTGCACTTCTTGATCCAAATGGAAATGACGCAAATGTGGAGTGGGAGAGTTGGTGCCTGCCTAACAGTCCATTGGTCAGTTTCTTTATAGCCTTTGAGGTTGTTTCTGATTAAGCATCCCTTTCTACTGTGTTTTACCTTAACGCTTCCTGTGTTTCTACGGTAAACAAGTAAACATGGCTGGTTTAGTTTTATGTGATTTTGCGCTGCATCAGTGATGCAGAAAAATGTTACAAGATGTGACTCATGGACATGAGTATTCCTGACCCCTCAAAGCTGGTGTAAACAATACCTTTGTGGCTCATGTTTTTCTCTGTGCCTGGTTTAAGACAAGGGAGGAAGCACTTGTTGAAGAACATGGTAGAAAGTGGACAACTGACATATTTCCTACCTCTCTTAACATAAATACAGCTGTATGTCAATGAATGATTCTTCTTTTACAGGACAAAATGCGATGGAAGTCTTGTTTATGCCGGCAACTATATGATTGGAGAGAACATTTAAAGCAGAGTGTTGATAAGTGAAATAATTGTCAGCGTTGCCTTGTTTTTGTAAAAGTACATGAAATCTTTCTTCACAAGATCTCAACCCTTTCCACTTTTTATGTGCTGCTGTTGCTTTCTTTCTTGGCTGGGGGAACCCCGATGATTGCTCAAACCATTTAATCTAGGAGACAAAAGAGGCCCATGTTGAATAGGCACAGGAAAAACAAGTGTTAGTACAGCAAAGTGTTAGGAGTCACCCCTGCATGGCCTTTGGAGTTGGCTTAGCAGACATTTCTCCTCTCGTTAAAATGTTGCAGGCTATGAACCCATGTAAATAAAGCTGAGTCACACCGGTAACACTGGCTGTCACTGAGCCAGATAATGCGTTTTTAACTGTCCCTTCGTTGTGTGCATGGGGACACATTGTCGTGTTGTCTTTGCTTTTAAACCAAAGGCCTGATGGACTGTATGGTGAGGCCGGGATATACATTTGTCTCACTGATGCATTTGTCACTGAGGTCCCTGCCATCTTGTTTTCATTTATCTTTCTCGCCGTCAGCTCTGGTTTCTGTCTCTGTTTTCTCCCTTTCCTTCCTCTCTTCTTGCTCGTGGGCTGTGCCGGTCATGCTATCTGTGCCTCTCTAGTGCCTGCCTTTCAATATTTTGTCAAGCCTTGCTTCCTTATTGATTTGATCATATTGTCTGGCCTTGATAAAGTACAATGCCCCACAGTCACTATTTCAGTTTCAAACAGGGTAAGATCGCTGTATCGCTGAGACAGCTGCTATATAATTAAATCCAAAGTCTGACAGAAATAAACCTAAATATGGCCATTTCCACAGCTGAGCAACAGACTATTTGTGCAATTCAAACAGCTGTGCACACTAAAAGACAAACTGTGTGGTCTCACTTGAAAATTTTGAATTAAGTAAATACCCAGAGAGAATTGTGCATTTTGATTATAAGTTTGCCAGAATGAAAAGAAACAATTTAATTATTCATTGGGAAATAATGCTGCAACAAAACTGCAACTTTCTAAAATATTGCTTTGTACTCATCTGAATAGTCTGGTTGATGCTGAGAATCGGGCTTTAGTCAATCATTAGTTTGGTGACCATTTGCTACGCAGCTGGTGCCAGGTACTGTATGGGGATTAGGTGAGAAGGGCACCTCAAGGGACACAGGGAGGCATCTATTAAGTGTGTGTGTATGTCTGGACAGTGACATGACGTCAAGTCTAGACGGTCTATTTCACAGTGTGCATTCACGCCACACCATGACAGCTGATGAAGAAGTGCTCCTAATAATCACCACTCTGTGTTGTTCTTTAATGACGGGGCTGTGGTTCAGAGCTGAACCTTTCAGTGTGAAGTGATAGATACAGTAGTGCAGCACACATGCAGTAATTGTGTTTAAAGGCGATTTTCCACCGGACGTGTTGTCGAATGTCCAGTATATGTGTGGTGCATCTACGGAAAGCAATGTTTGGCAGTTGGCGCGTGCAGCAAGGTGTCCGTCACATGACTTCGTAGCCCGTCGTAAGCACATCACAGGACCTTTACCAGTTGTCTATGACCACCGTCAGACAAAACTGTGTGAGCACATTTAGCAAAACCACTAAACTGTAGTGAAATGCAATGTGGTTCTTATTACTTATTACAAATTGGAGCCCCATGTGTGTGTTCCAGTGCCTGGCAGGGGAGTGTTCTTATATAGGAAAAGTGAAATAATTTCTCCTCTCACTTTTGGATTACAGACAATATTCTTAAGTCATCTATATTTGAGACTGCGTTACCATGTAAACTTGATATTTTGTTCATATGAGCACATCAGGTTTTGCCTTCAAGATGCTTGGATGGTTAAGTACTGTATAATATAAATAGCAAAGTTATGGTGATTAATCACTGCTCCTCCGAACAGTCACATTACTTGTCTATAACCATAAACAGCTGTGCCAGTTCTAGCGGCATATGGGGCCTAGAGTGGCAGGACATAAATACTTCAATATTCAGAAATTCATGGGCACTTCTGTAAAGTAGCTTTTTCTATGATTTGCATAAATGAGTAGTTGGTTTGTGTTTTGGACTAGGCCTCATACAGGAACTGCTTACTGAAAAACAGACACTGCTGAGACCGCAGGTCAATGGGTGTATCAACAGCTGAAGTGTTTTCCATCTCCTGCTCAAGCTCATTCCTCAATGAAGTAAGCAAACTTTATTAGCAGAGCACACACCATCGCAGTGCTCCCTCCCATCACTCCATTGTAGCTGTTTTGTTCAGGGAAAAACACTGTCTGCTTTTCGTTAGGGAGACTTCAAAGAAAGTTGCTAGTGTTTCGACTTTCAAGAGTAAAAAACGACCTGATTAGCAACAGCATTTGCTTGCAAAAGTGTGAATCATAGGACGCAGAAATCTATGTGGTTCTCAAGCTGACCGCAAACCTGAAAATCTACCTGAAACAACACCCAACAACGAACGAAGAAATAAACCCGGCCTGAACGGCAGCTTGAATCAGATTAACTGGAAATATCGGGAACTGGGTTTATCTACGCTGATTCATTTTAGAAATATAGAGCATCACATGGTGTCAGCTTTCCACATGGTTTCATAAACACCACTTATCAAATGCGCTGAGAGATGGATCTGTTATTCATTTTGTTGTATAATTGCTTACTTGTGTTTTACTGGCATTTACTTCTACGTTAGTCACACTTTTGTTTAAAAAAAAAAAAAGTAAGCGTAACCTGATCACTGAAATATTGTTGCTGCTTGTGTTTGTGCAAACGGCACGTCTGCCTTTGCCTTCGCTCCTTGTACTGTGGTCAACATCTTTATTTCAGCATGTGTAAATGTGCTTTTCTCTCTAATTTCATACCATCTGTTTAGTTTCAATTGAATATAATAATAATAAAGACAAACTTCTCCACTAGCATCTACACAATAACCCATTGGCTTAATCTTTAAATTAGGACAAGAGAAACGGAAGTTGAAAGTTATTCTGTTCTATTTCTGTACAAATGGATATCAATGCAGTATCAGTCCACTAGTATGTAGTAATGGCATCTTCCTTTGGATATGTCCAGAGTAGAATGAACAGGTCTTACTCATGGTGCACTTATTTGATTAATGACGGGCTCCAGCTTCCCCCAAGAATCATGACGTCATGTTTGGAAATCCTCCTGTCAGACCAATAGGTGGCAGAAGCTGCCAACAAGATCCGATGAGACATGACAGACATTCCACCATTTCCAGGCAAAGATGAGAGAAACTTCCTAGTCAATCTCTCAAGTGGTACTTTGTCTGATAGCCTTCCACTCCAGTGAGAGGTGTGAGTAGAAAGAGTGGGGGAGGATAGAACGAAGGGAGGGAGAGCGTGCAGGAAGGGAGGTAAATGTCACTGAAAGCACTTCGTGATGTTTAAACATTTGCCAGCCTCACAGTTCGTCACTTCTTGGCAGTTACCTTACTATGAGCAACAATAACAAAACAACAGTTCACAAGATTGCAAAGGAAGTAACCTCACCAGACGGAGGAGGATAAATTTAACCGGAGAAAGTACATGCTCCAAAACCAAGTGCACGTACTTGCTCATGGAAACGTGATAGAACTATTGGTAATTGTTTTACATGGTCAACAAATTTGCCGGAATTGCAAAGACGTAAAGAAAATCAAGTTGTGGGAAAAGCATAATTCAATTAAGTTAATAATAAAAACTAAATCTCTGGCATATTTGAGATTTGAATGGGGCCAAATAAAGATGTACTGTGAAGAATAACTTGTTTCTTCTTGTGCTTTATTACAATTTAATAAAGGAACTATTACATTTTGGCATATTTTAGAAGTCATTATCTTTTGAGCATAGAAAAATGGACGCTAAAATAAAATAGACCTTTAGTTTTTATTTTAGACTCATAAATTTTGAGATACAATTTTTCAGTCTGGTTTAATAACTTGAAAACAAAATGTGTTTAGACGATGGATAGGTGGATGAAAGGATTTCAGTTGAAGGAGAGAACAAGATGTTGCAAAGCTCCAGAAGCATGAGTAACATGGAGGGTATGACTAGCACATTATGGTTTGTGGTGTGGAGTTTGTCAGTATCAATGAACAGAGAGCGACACCAGCAGCTGTCATCACTCATTCCTGACCTTAAGAGGAACAGTTTTTTTTTTTGTTTAGTTTTTTACTGAGAATGTGAAATAAATGTTTAGCGGTTGTTGTGAACTATGAGTTGCAACTCAAATCTCTAATATATACATGTAGTGATTGTTTGTCTGAATTTACCTAGACAGTGTATGTTCAGTTTAAGGGTTTTTGAACGTGGATTGTCAATGGCACAGAGATGTGTCTGGCTGGAAAAATTCTCATCCCACCGAACCAGTCCCGTGAAGCTCACATGGTGATGTTCAGCATGTTTCCATGTCCATCGGTTTCGAAGAATATTTAAGTTGAAAATCACAAATTCCGTCACTAAAAACGACTATTTGACCTCATTCATCCGTCTACAGGAGCTGACAACATCAAGAAATATTGGAGCCGTTACTACCAGGGGTCACAGGGCGTGGTCTTCGTGCTGGACAGCGCGTCATCAGATGAGGATCTCGAGGTAGCCCGTAATGAGCTCCACTCAGCCCTGCAGCACCCGCAGCTCTGCACACTGCCTTTCCTCATCCTTGCCAACCACCAGGACAAGCCTGCTGCTAGGACGCCCAACCAAGTAACTTCACCTTTTTACTTCGTTTTTTTTTTTATTCCATTTTGTGCACACAGACACCGTTTAAAACATTATGGATAGTAATGGATCATCACGGATGTTGCAGCATCATACGTCTACTGGAATAGACGCCAAACTGATCAAAGTGATCTATAAGTATGTGTCTTGGAACCAATGGAAGGTGGAACTGAGGTTGACTACTCCAGTCCAGGCCTTGAGCCAAGTTCCTTCTACCTGTCCTGTACTGATGTGGTCTTGTAAGACACAATCATCTCATACAGTAGGTTAGGGTAAAGGAGTTCTGCACATTGCTAAGAGGTTGGCAGTGAAAGATGGAGGCCACACCTTGCTGAACACTGGCTATAAAAAGTAGCTTTTGAGATGCAAACTGTCACAAGGTGGCACTAGTGTGGGATGTGGGAGCTGCATATTTGTTCATCCATATTCTTGGAAGTGAACGTCACTGCTGAACGCTCGTGTTAAAAACGCAGACCTCCCTGCCACACAGGTAGAGTTTTGTAAAACCTTGTGGACTACCTGTAATAAACACCTAGTTCCTTGACCTTCACTCTTAGGGTCATAATTACTGCAGCTTTTGTCATTGCGGTAGGTTGTGACATTTATGAAGACTTCTGGGTGGCTCAAAAAAAAGTTCTGGTCAACCGCTGGATAAATCAAGGAGCAGGATTAGCGGCTTCTCAGCAGGAGAGGGCTGCTCTTTAACCCTGATGGGGATATCACTGAGCAGTGTGGGAGGAACACTTTCAGAACCTTGTGAACTCTACTGTGCATCTTCTGTGGAAAGCTGTAAAACAAAAGGCTGCGAATGTCTCGTTTGACATGTCTGTACACTGTTCCGCCACAGACTCGGTCAGTTACGCTGCTTCTTCTCCTGGAAATGATTAAGCTAAGGTGTTGGTACTTCAACGAGTTATCGAGCAGATACAAGTTCCTCACTGATCTTGGAACAGCGGACCAGCTTTTTCACATTCACTATGGGTAGGTTAGAAACGAATGGGATGTTTTGGCTCCACGTTTGTCTGTATGTTGCGTAGGAATCGTCAAGCGTCTGAGCATCTCTACCACATGCTGTTGCAGAACATGAGGACAAATGATTGTCGTTATTTCGTTAACTTTTGTTTCGACTAACACCACTCTAGCAGCGGCAGCAGAAGCGAGGCTTTAATGGTTGGAAGGTAATCCAAATGTCATTTAGTAGTCACGGAGTAGTCGGTCATGTCATCACCTCCCCTCAGGACAGAATTAATCACTGCTTGTCGAGGCGGGAGTCAAATACAACACAACTAGTCTGCCTGTTACACCATTGTTGTCTCTGCCTCGGTCTATTTTTGCCTCATCTTACGCTGTGTCTCTTTTTCTTTCTCCCCCTCTCTTACTTCTGCTGCTGTACTTCCCTCACAGAAGGAGCCTCTTGGAGTATGATGTTATGGCTAGCGTATGTGTGATGTTATACTCTGTTTACTCATGTTTCAAAAACCTGGAGCCTCCTTTTCCTGCAAATTCACAGAATCCCACACATAAATACAGATACATATGCATCACCCAGGAGAGCAGAGCCATCTGTACTCCCTGTAACCCAGACATCCGTGTTACTGTGAAATCTGCACTGGAATATTATGTACAGAAAAATTTTAAAAGCAACCTATGACACCACCTGAATCAGTTTCACTAATTAATGTGGATTGGTTGTACTTGACCACAGTCACAGACACACAGTAATATTATAGATATTTTAAAGTGCATCTGCTTGCTTTAAACCCAACGCTGGTCTCGTTGGCCCTCATTTGGTACCTAATTAATCGAGGCTGTAAGCTGCCCACACTTTCCTCACAGTCTTCGCGTGATGTGTCCTTTGGCGTATTTGATCTGTCATTGCATCGGTTTCTGGAAGTATTGAGCTTTTGAACTGTTTGCAAACACTGATGACACGTGAGACTGGCTAATGTGGGCGGGCGTTGACATGGATGTTTCCTAGGGCCAAGTTCAGTTCATAATGAATGACTTACATCAAACGAGTTAATCAGGATAGAGATGGAAGCTGGTGTTTTGACTGTACTTGCACTGTGCTACTTCTATCAGTTACACAGAATTTTCCGGTATTTATTTATTTATATTAATTATATATTTGGATTAACATTTCGCTGAAACAAAAACTCGTCATGTTCTGAACGTTTGACTCTTCTTTGTAATACCTTTTGTGTGATGTGTGGTCATTGTGAGAGTTATCATGCCTGCTTGTGCATATTAGCATCTGACTCATGGCTGTGTCACTGAAGGCACTTAGTGTTCAATGACTCACGAGTAATCTTTGCGAAGATGAAACTGAATTTTTGACCAACTATGAAATAAATTATTGACTTCACCTCTTCTGGTACACTTTGTTCCTTTGCATCTATACTATATGCAGTGCACATGATTGAATTTATAAATCATTTGGTCTTATTAGTGACAGTGTAGCTTGAGGTAAAATAGACACATATCATAGTCCACTCAACCACTGGAAAGTGCAAAAGTGCAAAACCCTCTTGTGTAAACTAACCACTGTGAAAACTTCCTCAAGTTTCTTTTCAGTTGTCACCAGGTTCATATCCTACTGCTTTTACTTTGGGGGAGTTTTCACCTCACTCACTGAGCTTTGAACATAATAATAAAATAGGCTCTACATCCTGTACTAAAACTTTATTTATATAACATGTTGCTGCAAATCAAGAACAGGTATGAGGGTTAAACGCACATGAATTGGCTCTTTATGTTTTTTGAATCACTGAGTACTATGACATTGATGCGTCTCAATAGCTTTAGCTCTGGTCACATCTAAGGTGTGGATGTTAATTTATTTAGTTTGGTCACTACACTATATGTCGCACAACTGGACTTTAACTTCTTCATTAGATCTTCTGGAACTTTGGAATATTAAAGTGTTCGCATTACTCATTGATGACAGTTGTCAAAGTGCTCTTCTGAAGAGCCATGTTCCTTAATATTAAATGAAAGTTACACTAAAAGTACTGAGGTGTATGTCAGACACAGGTGGCAAACTACTTTTAACACTTTAGTAGTGTGTCTGTTCAGCTGAGGATAAAATTAAACCGTTAAACATATGCCACTTCCTGTGTCTTAAAGTATCATTCTTAGTTGTTGGAAGCAAGGCCTCAGCATGAACCCTGAGAGTGTTGGTAATGTCAGTGTCCAGCTACACTGGTGAAAACATGGCGTATTACTATTTTATTAGTAGTGTGTGTACGTGCGCTGCGGCTTACCTCTCTGTGCTGCTGGTTGTGCTACAGTATACTGTAAAAGATGTCTACAGTCTTGTTCTCGACGACTAAACGACTAAAACCCTTTATTATAGGTTATTATATTTTAGCTTATGTTTATATTTAGTTTTTCTGGTCATAAAACCTTAAATTTTCTAATACATTTTACTTTCAAAATAATGTAGAGTGGTCCCACAAATATCTTATTAAATATTAATGTACTGTATATCAATAAAACATATTTTAAAGTTTGATCTGTACATGTACTATGTATCACTCTGATATGTGACTTTTTCTTGACCTTTCCCATACAAACTTAATAAAGTTGCCAGTTGTGTGTTTTATGCTTTATGCGATGTAGCTGGTAGGGAAATACAATCCGTTTTTACAATTTTTTTTCAATATGTTATTTGCCTTGACGTCATGCTTTACTGACATTTATAATTGGGTTGGGTTTAGGCTGCAACACCCACGATGTACAGTAAATTGTCATGTCCACCTTTTGTTACCGCTAAAGCTACACTTGAGAAAGTGTCCTTAACAGGCAAAACCGAGCCGTTGCATAGAGGATGTGTATTTGAAACACGTTCAGCTGAGAATGATCAGTAATGCTCCATGATAAATGATAAACCCTACGCTTACCATATCATGGGCACTTTCAGGCTTTGAGATGTGATTTAAAATTTTTGAACAGTGTTGGTTTTGAACATTTCTGTGATATACTGTAACACATTGAAAACAACCTTTGATCCATGTAACAATTTGTTCAGAAGAAACAGTCTGGTTACATCCTTAGTAATCCCCTTAAAATGTTTAAACGATTTAAGCATGTCTAAATGTTTATTAGACATGTCACTCAAAACTAAAACAAGGCGTCACGCATAAGGTTTTCGTATATACAGAATGTGATGCATGGATTTAATTCTGCAGGTCTCTCCACAGTTTCCCTCTCCTCTGTCCTCTCTGTAACATTGGTTTATGCCCATTGCTTTTCAGAGGTATCTAGGTGAAATTTTATTTTTCTGGTGCCCTGAGAAGAAATATTGTGCACACATATTCTCATCTTATACACACATTTTTATATATGTATATGTTTATATTTTTAAAAAATTCCCCTACGAACCCTGCACAATGGAATGGATTCCAAAATGCACCAAGATGCTTCAGATGAACCACCCAGTGCAGGGTGGATGGAACCAGCTTGAGCTCAGTGTCGAACCAAAATACGGAAAATACGGTACAACATGTACAATAACATGTATAAGATAAATTGTTTCAGTTAGGATATTTCCTGATAGATAGTTGGAAAAAAAAATACACACACTTATATATATTTTTTTGCCATTTGTCCTGCCTCGTTGCAAATTTTTCCTGTTAGCTGCTGTAACTGTTCTTACATAAGTATATAAGTATAATAAATGGCACATATACATAGAAACCTTTACTATATATATATATTTTATTAGTTTATTTGACCAATCATTATACTGTATTGTTTACCGCCATTGATGGAAGTCTGTTATGGAAACAATACAGTGGCCCTGTCACTGAAAGCCTGTATGCAATCTAGATTACAAAATCAGATTAGAGCTGCAGGACGAATGAAATTATATGTTGTTATGGAGTTTTATTGGAGCATGTGTTGGATTTTGCAAATGTCTCGCTGCAGACCCCTGACTGCTGTAACGAGTTTCCATCTGAACTCTGTAAATCTCCAAAGACAGCAGCTGCAGGTCCTTGCATCTTGTGAATGTTTGACAGGCACCACCCATGAAACAAGCCCAAATTTAGTTGGTCTAAGGTCTACTGGCAGCTATTCTGGTGAGGACACTATACACAAATGACGTCTCCTTGTTGGCTTTCTTCTCACAGCAACCACTGTGTTGACAGAACAAGGTGGCTCATTTCCTTAGCGCACACACTTACTTCCATTTGCCTGTGCCGTTTTCTGGGGCGCTCCTTGTTTACTGTGTCACATTAGTGACTTAGGGTGTTTCTGGCGCTGCTAGAGCAAGGGGTGAGGTGAAGGTGGCGATGGGGTAATTCAGCTCAGCGGACCTGTTAAGGCCTCTGTGCTAGTGAAGTGTTTTTCAGGAGCAGGGTGGGTCTGGAGAAGGTAGATGGAAACGTGGGACAAAATTCCTTGTTGACATCAATCTCCTGCCTTTGGGGGGCCCAAGGAAGCTGGGAAGGAGTGGAGGGGAGGTCACCCTGTTGATATAACACCTCAACAAAGCAGGTCTGTTTGGATGGCTGGGCCTAATGGACTGCATCCACGAGGGGCTCTTGTTTTAGAAAATGCTGTCAGTGTGTTGTGGACAGAGGTGAAGGTCTTTTGGTTGGATTGGTGCTTGTTGTCTGAGATAGACTGAAAGTGATGATACACTGTATGAAGCGTGGGAACAATAATGGAGCCCACAGAGGGAGGCAGGAAGATGAGAGCTTTAATAGAGGCAGAGCTGCTCTGTGTTGAAGTGGGGAGAGAATAAGGAAGAAAAACAGGGAAGGCCTCAAGATTTAACCTTGAGAACCACGATGATGGCTCTCCTTCGAAACCGAGTACAGAAGCACTGAGACACTGTGGTCCAAGTCCCAGATGGCTGACTGGGAAAAGCACCCCATTTTTCTCTTTCTCTTTCACACTCCCAGTCCCCCGTTGCTCACTCACACAAACACTCAAACTCGAGTCAGTCCGTTCCTGAGCAGTCCCTTTATGCTTTAGTCTACAGTGAGGAAACAACGCCTGGTATGAATTGGAGAACATCTGTTTTCAGTGTACCAAATCGAAATCTTATGTTGCTTTTGCATTGTGACAAAGTTGCACCGGACAGACCAGCAGCCACTCAAATGCGTCATGTCCCTGTGGGACATTTTCTGTACCCTACCAGTGAATTACTGAGGGTTGACGTTAATTGTTATTTTGTGTTTTTGAACATTGTTCCAGCTCTTGTTCTCTCAATTTCCGGAAAATCTAGACGACAGTACTGAGAAGCAGAATGGAGACACTGACAGATTTTCACCTCCTCACCAACCAGCATGGAAACAATCATTAATCATCAATTTGCCATGTTTTGACAAAAGCAGACAGGCAGACACACACATACACTCAGACACATTCGAGCGCATTGACGCAGACATTGTTTGTTTCATGTGTGCCTTCAGCTGATCCTGGAGAGCATCATTCCTCTCACAAAAATAATTTTGTTCTTGGTTGCTGTTGACACAGTCACGAGCCAAGAACATATCATTTGTTGCAAAGACCTGCATAAATAAGAGAAGAGAAATGCTTCCAGGGTTCAAGCATAGATCCCTGTGCTTACCGCAGCCTTTCTCTAACGCAGGTTCTAATGGTGATAGTGTCCATCGTTATGTATTAAGTTTCTTTTTACTGTACAAATAGTTTGGCTGTATGATCACATGCTTTTTGGATTATGAAAACCTACCATGGTAAAGTAAAAACTCTACTCTGTGGGCTGCTGTTACAAGGTGTCCTGGCCTTTCACATTCCCTTAAACACGTCCCCATCCAACGTCTACGTTGTAACACTTACACAGTGTCACAGAGACACACTTACACATGCTGAGAGGGGGTGATAGACGGTGAACAAAAGCATTACACATATCCCGAAACGTCATCTGATGAGTGGTGATCATCTCCGTTTTTAGGTTAATGCTGGTATAAGGTAATAGATTCTGTACAAATTCGTCATATTGTTGCACCTAATTAGTAGGACGTGCATCACAATTTGTCGATGAATGTAATCTCTGTCTTCTTTTGCGAACGCTAGAGAGGGAGTAGAGGTAGAAGTTTCAAATCCTTGGCCTCTCTCTTTGCCCCCTCCCCTTTATTGCTCTCTTTTTAGCATTCATTCATCTGACCAGCCATGCTTACCCTGAACTTGACACACAACTCCTTTCAGAACATTGAGGTGAAATACTATAAACTGCAACTGTTGCTTGACTCTGAGAGCTTTCTGTCAGAAATGTGTAGCTCTAGTGACAAATGGTACAATTCCATACCCTGTTTTCTTAGCGTGCGCTTTATGTAATAGATGCACCCAGTGGGTAATGCCTTTATGGTCTGGCAAACTGTGTGATTCATTCTTTGATTTCTTTCCATGTCCTCCTTTCTCGTTCTGCACTTGTAAGCCCCCCGTGAAAATATTCTAGTTTTTACCTCTAAAAATGTTGAACCTGATCCAGCGTACGAAAACCTATAACTCATTTGAAAGCATGTTTTCTGGAGGGAACAACCTCACCAACCCCACAGCTGAATGAGTTTCTCTGCAGCCAGTTTCAGTTCTCCTGTGGTCCACAGGAATGTGACTCACACAGTGATGGAAAACCCACAACCAACAAATTGTTATTTCCATGAAAGTGGTCTCATTTGACCAATGACTGTGTGCCCCTGTTGAAGGCTGAAAACCCTTGAAAGCAAGTGAAACCCAAGGACAGGTGTGATAATCGTATTTAACGGACCCTTTGGGTGCAAAGTTTATTTACACGCAGTATTATTATAATTTTTTTTTTTTTGAAACGTTTTTGCTTTAGCTTGGATTAATTAGATCAATCTTTGGGTCTTTCTTATTTCTGACATTAATTAATGTAGATATTCTGATTGGTGATTGGTGGGACTGTCAGTGGCAGCAATAGGTGAGGCCACCACCAGAGATTAAAGGGTGATTGGGTCATGGTGTAGGGAAGTAATTGTTAGCCAGACTTTTTGTCTCTATTATCAGGCTTCCTGAAATAAAGTGGGTGGAGTGGGGGCGTGGGGGCTGTGCCTGCCTGTCTGTTTGATCATTGATCTCCATGACCCTGTTTGAAGGGTCTTAATCTCTCAGTTGACCTCCTCAAGGATATTTTGAGGGAGGGTGATGGGGTGGATGTTGACTGGGAACTAACTAGAGAGTGAGAATGCTTTGGGGAAAGTAATGGGGGTCTTTTTCCGCTTGAGTAGAGATATCAGGGATGTACTCAGCCGGGAAGGTGTGTGTGAATACATGTGTGCACAGGCAGAAGTGTATGCAAATCTGAAATATGAACTTAATCCAAGCTGATTTGTCATTAATGATACATTGTTTTATGTCTAAAATTATTGTTATTGTGTTTAGTAGTAAAAATAATATTATTGCACCAGATAAAAGAAAATGTCGCGAAAATATTTTCCACCGAAGTCACTGACTTGACGTAACAGTGTTTTCCTTTCCTAACCTCACTGACTGAATGAGAAGCTTTGCAGTGAGGATGTTATACCATCGTGCAAATGTCTAACTCAATCCTTGAAGAAGATTTAAGGCCAACTTTCATCCAGTCTTTGTGCTTCAAGTCTCCACAGCACTACTCTCCATGACAATAAGCGGATAACGCTGTCTCTGTCTTCAGGGCTCAAACTGAATGTTGTGACAAGACAACCAGGCTGCAGCCTTTCACGTACATCTGCCCACAGTCGAGCTGCCCCATGTGCTACACTTTGTCCATATTTTTGTGATGGCGCTTAATGCTGTGTATAACATGGGCATAATTTTTTTGGTGTATTCTGTGTTTATATTTTAGAAATGTTGGAGTAAGTGTCTTTTATTTCATTTAACCTCTCAACACACAGCTTGACTAAGAAATCCATATGAACTAACACTGAGTGTTACGAGAGTTGCACAGTTGCGCTTTTTGGCCAGAATTTTTTTTTTTTTATGAGACCATGGCTCCATTTACACCAGTCATATGAAGTGTCTGATAGATTTATGAGATTTAAGACACTTTCATTTACACTTGGCCACATGCATCTCTGTTGGCCAGAGACTAATTTAGTTGCAATCCATCCTTGTTTTCCCAGGCCACACACACATCAATGTCATCCCTCCTCCAGTTCAGAAAGGGGTGAAGCCTCGAGCTGTTTGATAACTCATGCAAACACTAGGAGAAAAAAAACCTTAAGCACTTTAGCAGTTTAGTTACCCCAACACTTAGCTAACATTAACACAGTGGTCCTCACGCCGCCCTGCCCTGCTTGTTTTCCAGTCCAGTCATAATCTGAATATTGCCAGGATCAGAAGCATCATTTCGCAAAGTGATGCTAAAAAATAGTCCAGCAACATGAGCCTTAAATGATCAAGTGTCAACATGTTCTAAAGACGTTCAAGTACATGATTAACCAACATAATACTCACTGTGTACATCTACTAATGGTTTTAAGAGTTTCCAAAAGCGATGGGAGGCAGAGTCTTTAGTTTAGTTCTCGTGTGTTTTTCCTTGCCTCTTAAATGTCTTTAGCCTCTTAAATGCAGTTCGGTATAGGACAGACATGCGTTTTCCTTCAGGTTGGTCCACGTATCCACATGGTGTTGGGCTTTGTGGAGCACATTACATTTGTACTTGACCTTGTTAGCAAGTCCAACCTTGTTATATAGGTGTTACGTTGTTTTTCTCTCACTAACAGGTAACCACAGTATGTACCATAGCTGTGATCCTATTGATTTGCAAGATTCTATTTTGAAATATTGTTTAACATCAGGGCACAAAACAGCTTAAACCCATAAGTGTAATATATTTGAACACCTTTCCTCTACCAGACACTGGATGAGGTCACGGTTTAGTCATGACTTGGGTTTTTTCCGCCAAGCGGTCTCTGTAGTTTAGATTAATTTTAATAGATTAACATATAAAACACCCAAGGGTTGGAGCAGCCGACAGATTCAGGTGGTCCATCTGATTTGATTACAGGAAGTAAGACACACTGAGCTCTTTTGAAATCAGTTCTGTGCATAATGACTTGGATTTTGCATCTTTGTCTTTGATATTTATTTGGCTTCTATAAATCACAGTTTTGCAATACTATTTATTGAGCTTGTTACTTTCACATTGCTTTCTTCGCAATTAATATCCAACAATAAGGTTTATGTCTGTAAGCTTTCATGTGGTTGGCAGAAATCTACCTGTTTTCTGGGATGACAGGAGGAGCAAAGAGGCGATACGGCAGTGTTTCCATTTGGGACTCTTTGGTATTCAGGCCAGATAATTAGGTTTCTTTTAACTTGTCTTGTCTTTAAAACATCCAGATGCGCCAGAGTGTTGACAGACAAGGTGTGACGCTCCAACACGCCCATCAATGAGCAGCTGTGTGAATGTGCTCACTTATACACACATGTGGGCTTCAGTTGACATCAGTCAGTTGTGCCTTGCATGCACAA
The DNA here is from genome assembly GCA_030770545.1 of Macropodus opercularis. Classification (NCBI taxonomy): domain Eukaryota; kingdom Metazoa; phylum Chordata; class Actinopteri; order Anabantiformes; family Osphronemidae; genus Macropodus; species Macropodus opercularis. The sequence goes on along the minus strand of CM061097.1, from coordinate 8,028,533 downwards.
ACATTTGCGCTATAATCTCTCTTCATTGTTGGGTCACACTCCCACACACCGTGATGTTGTGTGGTCAGTTCATTGCTCACCCTCAGGAATGCAGCTGCGCTCCGTACACAGTCACACAAACACAGACACCGCGTTCTCCCGCTCCTTTACTGTCCTCAGGTGGAAAGGTTTAAATATACTAACATGCTCAAGATCCCTGAGAAGGAAACCATAAAGAGGGCATTTAATGGGAAGAGGAAAACCACAGCGCTGGGTGAATTGTGATAATGACAGACAAAACACTTCCTGGCTTCTTGTCTTAGCGGAGATAGTGATCTCAAGCACCGTAGGCGGGCACAGAGATTACACTGGAAAAGCGAGAGGACCAAATGAGAACAGTGCTGTGGCAGAACATCGTTACTTATCTTTCTGGCCATCGTCTGGGGCTTTTTTTTTTTTAGCACATGAATTGTATCCAGGCGACGAGTTTTGCCTGTGTTGTCTATATCTTTATTTTTTTAGCCTTGTTATAACACAGTTTTATCAAAGCTTTGTATCTGTGTGGAGGAGTTCATATATTTACATTTATTTACATATATCTTTTGCCAGTGTGATGGTTGTGACCTGACTGTAACATCATTAATATCAGCCGTCACCTTTATGTGATCCGTCCACCTTTGCAGCTGAGTCAGGTTTAGGTTTAGTTCTTCCTGTCAGTCGTTCATAGAGATGTAGACGTTTTTTAACGCCACTCCTGATGTGTTATTGTTGATTTGTTAAGTTACCAAGGTTGTCTTCAGCCAGTACACGACCTAATCGTAAATCAACATCTGAGCGCTGACAGCGCTGTCTGAGTTTTCATCACTTACTGTATTTCGGGTTATGTGTTTTGGCCTCGTTCGTCCAAGCCGATTCCCTACGTATTCCTTACACATACAGTAGACACACTCGCGTTGATATAATGATGCTCTGCTCTCGGTGTTTTAGCGTCTGCATTCCTTCATGGCACAACCACCTCCAGATGTTATCCTCCTGTACTGTACTAGTTTTTTTTTTTTTTTTTTTAAGTCAGGGAACCTTTGCTTGGGTTGGGTTTCCCTCCATAAAGCCACTTTATTTGCAAATGTTTTTCATCTCTTCAAAAGACTCTGACATGGGAGCCCCTCAGCGGAGCATTCTGGATAAAGCATTAAGCAAACCAAGACTCACAAACTACGTTTTGCTGTCTTGAGAAGACAAACGGCAGCTTAGGACTGTGTAGATTTATTAAAACTGATGTAAGAACTTAACAAGTCCATGACTGAGTCTTCCTGTAATGACTGTCCTGTCTTTCATTGAGCTTATTTGACCATTTGCTTTCAGTTTCATATTTTCATTGGATCCTATTTTCCTCCGTTGCTTTAGTTTAATTTCATAGAAATTTTAAAAATGATGCTTACATCCTGAACTATTCTTGAGCCATTGCTAAATATTTGACAATGTTCCTGTGTCAGCTCTGTGTCTTCGTGCAACCAACCTACCCCCGTGAGGGCAGACATGGCCGATCTACGGGCTTGTCAGGTACCATCAGTGCAAAGCTTGTGCCATGTGACACCCTCGGCGGCTTGCCAAAAGGTAATTGTGCTAATTGGTGAGCGCCAATCCTGTAACAAGGCTTTGAGGGGTGACCCACCGACACAGATGAAAGCGCTCAGATTTGTCTTGTGTCAAGGACTTGCGGGTAATCGGCACGCCCGATGACCTGCAGACCAGGAGGGCAGGGCCATAGTGCTGTGACCGATCTGGTGGCGAGGGAAGAGATAGTGGAACAGAACTGAAGCGAGGTCTTACCAGACATCGATATCTGGAGATTTCACATCATTAGAGCTTCTTCAAGCTGATAACTACCACTTAAAGCTCTACCCATAAAACTTGATGTATTGAATAAAAACATTTTTTGCAAGTTTATAAACAGCTGGTGCATAGTCTCAGGTATTGTTTGGAAATATGGACTTCAAGCTGCTGCTTCCTTAAAATGAAAACAATCCCTGAGTTGTACATCTGAAGTCAGTCCAATTCCTTCAGTAGGTCTGGTGAACAACCACACAAACCTCTCACAGAAGGTTTAACAGTGACCAGGTCATTTTAGTTTTGCAGCTTTAGTTGTCTGATAGCCTTAGCCTGGTGTGGAGGGAGGGGGTGTTTGGTCTTAGTGTTCAATGGTGAATCGGTTTAAAACAACATTGAACATATGCTTCTGCTAGTTCCTTCAGATGTGTTGTCACTGTAGTTGTATTAAGCTCATTCTGAAATAACGTCCTGTGTCCAGAAACCTTTCTTCTGATTCCCTGTTAATTGTTTTCACATAGCACTTGCAGACCTGTGCAGGACTGTCTGAGCCCAAGTGAAGACATGCAGTTGTTAAAGCAGTTTAGACATCATAATTAAATTGCTGTCCGACAGCCAGACTAAATATCTGACAGCTGTGTAGGTGTGAGGGAGACTGCATATTTAAATTAAAGCCTGTCACATAACTTGGCTATTATGTGATTTGAGATTCACATACCTTGTGTGCAACCACGTCGGTTAGCATTTATTCAAGCTGTATTAATATATTATGTTTATCTTCAAACTGAAGTGAAGGTTTTATGATGTGTGATGAGATGTAATGGATAGTTCTATTCTTCTTTTTTTTTTTTTTTTTTTTTTTTTTTAGGGAATCTACCAGAGCCAGCTTACAAAAACATACATAGAACCACAACCGCAAACGCACACATACACTTTCTGTTTGCCTCATCAGTTCTCTTCAGCCCCACAAATATTTAGTGACAGATTAGCCTCGACTTTCCCGTTAGGGGGCAGCCCAGAACCCACACACTGTAGGAAGTTATTTCACTCAGTTGGGGTGATTCATGTGGACCTGCCTTGTGTATCTTGGTGTCGTAAAGTCCTCTCTAATGGGTGACCTCTTTCCAGTGAATGAAAAATGTAGCATCTTGCACTGTAGCAGTTTTTTTCTTGGTTACTGCAACATGCGGATGTGTAGCCAGAGGCTAATGCAGCCTGTAATAATTATTGTGTGGCTTACTGAACTTTATTTGATTCAAAATATGTTACACTTGATCGCAGATTAAAAAAACCTCAGCTGTCAGTGATCTGAGGTTTTTGGTTTGTGTTGTAGAATATTTAATTAAATGCTCAATCAAGGTGATGGAAATGCATTTTAAGAAAGGTCCTTTGTACTTTAATCAAATCTGAAATACAATATTGCCTGATTACAACTGATTATTTTTTTCTGCATACCTGGATTGAATAATGTCTGGAAGTTAATGCAGTACATCCCAGTGCTCATGCACTTTACCCATTTGCTACTCAGCATTATATGAACTATTTTAATTCATCTCAAACGTAAGCGTTGTTTTTTTTCATTGCCATAAGCTAAATTGGAAAAAAGGAGACGCACACCTTTGATTTTGACAGTTCATTTTGAAGGGGTTAAACGGTGTGTGCCAGAAATGAAATGAATGCACGGAATACTTGGCAAGTCAGTCTTCCCCAGTGCAATGTAGCTACATGAACATGTAAACTGTCTGAGTTTTGCAGACATCGCTGCAGGGCAGAGGGAATTACACTGTCACACAGAGGATATGGAGCTGCCGTGATATCCTCCTGGCACATAGTTGAAGACCATCCAGGTGGAAATTGGTATGCTCTGCCAGCAGGGAGGTTGAGAGTGAGGTAGTTCGTGGGAGGTGCTCATCTGCATCGACAAGGATTGTCTTTCATGTAAACAGTATATGACTTTACCTGTTAGAACTGTCAGGGAGAAGAGGGGTTTTGTGGTGTTGGGTGTGGAAGCGAACAGATGTTAGGGCTTGTGTGAATTTGTGTTAGCTTTTGCACACCTGTGGATTTTTGGGATTCATAAAGTTGTGTGCACCGCGGCAGAGGTGGTGAGATTTGTTATCAGCAGTTTCTGAATATATGAGGAACAGAGAGTGTTACACTGCCACCGTCTCTACCATTATTAGTTTAAGCCCTGCATGGTCAAGACAAGAGCTGTAGCGTTACGTGGTGATAAATGATTTTTAAACACAGCATTGGCTGGAGAGTTTCCAATAATAGAAACACAATCTGTTCTTTGTGTAGTCTTAAAAGAGGTCTAGTAGTGTACGCTCACTCTGTCTGGTGCAATTCAGACCTGCCTTGTTCAGTCCAAGTAACTGTGGTTCAGATTACATGTTTCCGTTCCTTGAGGGTTTTCTGTTTTTTCAAGCCATTCAAAGGAGCAGCTCAATCAAATAGCCATAAATAATATTTGCAGACTTCACTGTCTAAAGAAAATGCAGTTTAGCACCTGTTGACTTAATAATCCTGAATTTACAGTGAGGCACATCAGAGAAGCATATTATGTTGCAATGTGTCAATTTGCAAATAAACACATTTTTGCAACTTTTGGACAAATTCTCAACACGTAGATAGACGCAGTAGACACAATACCAAAAGACGCTACCAAAGCCAGGTGTCTTGAGCACCTCAAGCCTGCCGGGATATGATTAAAGCTACAGCGTTATCTCACACATTCTTCAAGTGAGATAACATATCACACCACAGCGCTTACTGAACGGCGCTTACTGCAACTTTCTGCCTGTGTTTGTGTTTCATTACCCCGTTGTTCCATCAGGTCTGGTTGGTTACTAGGTTGAAAAGGGGGTTTTGATCACAAAAAATTAGAAATGTGTCTATGTTTTGAAAGAATCTTGGTGTGGTTTACTTTCATGTGTTTTTTTTTATTTATATCTTGCTACTAAGATGTGATCTGTGTCTCCGTATGCTATTTGTGTAATCATTATTCCAGCCACACCACATGTTTACACACATTATTCCTATGTTGTGTCCTCTGCATTGTGGTCATGTCTTGGTTTTCATGCCGACCATTAAAACAACATCAGCATGGAGGTGGTGCCCTGAATAGCATACAACAACAACAAACCTTCTTTTTTACGTTTATTACATTTTTATTTCAACTCTCAGTTATTAATACAGTAGGAAAACAATCAATTTGCCCATTTAGTAATTTCACTGTCATTCTGCAAGCAAAAATACAGTGACTGCTGTTATGATATTACTTTTACTTACTATTAATATTTTATATATATCATTTTGTTGGGAGTTGGGACAAAGGTGACTGCTGCAGTGTAAGAGCAGTGATACAGAACCTGAGTTGCTCCAAAGCCTGTGATTCTCCTCTCCACGGTGCACAACAGTGCAACTTTCGGATAAACTATTTGTTAGATAACAAAATGCTAAGTCAGCTTTTTGGTTGCATTTTAGAAGAAACCGCAACTTCTGTGGAATTTTATTTAGTGTGTCGTATACGTTTTAGTCCCCCTGATGTTTTTGGACCAAAAGATCTATTATTAGAGGATCCAACCAGTTGAAACAGATGACAGATGGGTCCCCTGGGCTGTCTGAGCCACACGAGACACTTTTCTTCAGCTTCCTGTGATCTGTGTTACACTCCCAAAGTGCTTCATTCAAGAAAAGACAAAAAATACTATGACAGAATGATCCCAACAGATCATCCGAGATTGAATGATGTCTTAACTTCTCTGCATCTTTAACTCAGTTCATTCTCTTAAACCTTTCCCGTCACTTTTAATCAGAACACATTTACAAAAAAGCTTTTGATTTTAAAGCAGCAGCTATACAGTTGAAATGCCTGGAGAAAGCAACATGTTAAAACGTGTCCCCTTCTCCTATTTGTTCCCTCTTTATTTCGTAATACATTCCAACCTTTTATGCAAATGACAAGCCTCATGCAGGACAATATTATTTGTATTTACTGTACGTTGTCGCCTCCACCAAGTGTGGTCTGTTTCTCTCCACAAACGTTCCCCTCTGGGAACAGTTCAGCACTGTCTGTTGGAGCTGATGTGAGTGGTGTGAGCCATGCAACCCAGCCACCCTGCTCTAGTGTCCTCGTCTGTCCCTGTCTGGCCTGCCCACCCCTCCGCCTCCCTCCTGCGGTGTCCTTTCTGAGGGCCAGCTCCTATGAACCCAAACAACAGTTCCATTTGTTCTGCCAGGGTTGGGAATGCACTCAGCCATCTTTAGTTGTGCTGCTGCCAGCCCCACTGGATGCCAAACCTGTGGACCTTACTGATATGCCAGCTCCTCTCTTTCTTTGGCTTTTTTTCAGTGTGTGTCTGAGTCTGTGCCAGTGTCTAAGTTAGTAGTGAAATGGTTCTGAGAAGGGACCAGTTGTGTGGCTGTGTGATAGTGAAGTGTGTTCGCCACACTCTGTAAGTGCAACATCACCCATCGTCAACTTGCGTAAAAAGGCTTCCCACCACTATAGTACCTTCATTTTTCATTCATATCACATTTACTTTGTTACAGTGCGTTTGTTGCTTGCAACAGTTGTTTTTGCCAAGTCAGACTTTTTTATTTGGTGCCTCTAGCTTTAAAATTTCATTAGTGGTTGCTACCAAAGTGAATACTCATTCAGAAGTTCATATGATTTTTGTCATTTGACTAATAAGCTATTGCATTCATCCTACAGTAGATAATCATAGTCATGATATGGGTTGTTTGGGCAGCAAAACACCAAACTGAAATCACTAGTAGAGACAATGTGGGGACTCGTGATGACTTTGTTTGGGCTAAAATGTGGCTGTTATCATGTCAAATATCAAAATATATGTTTGAAGTTCTCTGAATCTATGAACTTTCCCTACAAGCAAGTGGAGGGAAAGTTGTCTCAAAATCCTGAACACACGAATTGCTTGCTTGCTGTTTTCACACCGCAGGACTTTCTATGTCAAACACATTTATTAATGTGAATTAATGTATCACATAAATATTATATATTTTAACAATATATCAAGCAAATAAAGAGGATACTTCCACGTCTAATTTAATCCGATACAGCAAATCAACCAATATTCCTACTTTTACAGGTTGTGTCTGTATTTCTCCCTTTTTAAGTTGATGTGCTGCCGTTTATCAGGAGCTGCTACTAATGTTTTGATTGTAATATTTAAAGTACCGGTGAGTGAGGGGGCCAAAACACAAGCTTATTTGTCAATGAGCTGCTCATTGGGGACAAATAAGCCATGGACAAGCTACGAATACCTCATTTCCCAACAGCGCTCCATCACCATTGTGTGTCGGACGGATGACTGAATGTATGTAAACACCTTATAGGGTCCCAGCGCTGCTCAGAGTGAAGACGCTGTGGAACTCTTCAGATTGCTCTTGAAGGACTTAAGAAAACACAAGGCCCTGATAGCAGTCACTCAGTGTCAGAGCTCCGGTTGTACCCGTCAGTAAAAAAAAAATAATAAAAAAAATCCCTGAATTGTTCACTGAGCCAAAGACTTGGCAGAAGCAGTGAAAAAGAACAAACAAAACATTGTAGTCTGTTCATTTCAGCTAAGGTGATTAGGTTTAACCGTAGGTTGAATGTCACGGTTATTTGTAAACCGCAACGTATGAGCACTAGTATACTGCATGTAATGACCAGGATGTCGGCTAATTGTCTCTACTCTACGTGGTCTATGTCAGCTTTTAACTTCTACCTCACTAGTAGCATCTCAGTCAACCCGTCAACAGGACAACGGGGAAAGTGGGCGAAAGGCATCGGCATGGAGGGCTTTTCTTGGCTGAGTGGAGAGAATGAAGAAAGGCGAGTAATCTGCTCTGTCTGCTACATTACCCATGAATGAGGCCTGAGCTCGTCAGGGGACTCATAGAGGATGCACTCTGGCCTTAGGACACAAAGGCAGGGCATGGCCAGTCACTTTGTAGCACTTAAATCCACCGCTTCAGCTTCCACACGTCATTCACTTTAGGCATTTCTGGGCTTCTTCGTTTTTGTTTGCACTCTCGTTGTCTTGTTAATATGTTTGCGTAAGTTTTAATATATTGCACTTGTGCGTGTGTGTCCGATAAGGGTATGGATATATTTTAGCATCTCTGCTTGTGACTTCAACAGTCTTATTAACCTTATTATTATTATACTTCAGCTGAGTATAATGACGTGCATGTAGGAGGTGTTAGGACTTTATTCTGGTCTTGTTTTATTTTCCCCATCTCCGTTGCTCTTATCTATGTTAGTGGGCAAACACCTTGTAAACAACTGGTTATTTGACCCCAGTGCCCCTCTTTCCACTTTTAGAACCAAGTGGCCCCTTAATGGGGATGTCCTGGCTGGCATGGATGTGTCCAGACTTGTACGGCCTTTTGCCCCCCCACACCCCTGCCCCCTCCCACCTCAACAACAGGGCCCCCTGGTGAATCATGGAGATGTCTTAGAAGGGATATGCTCATCTTTCAAGTAAACTGGGCAGTGTTATTCTCCCAACCTTATTTTTGACAACAGTTACCATGTAACAGAGCTGATTATAGCCTCATACTAGGTGTTCGTGGCTTTTTCCGTGGTTATGATATCATGAACAGAAGAGTCGCCCGTGACCTCACTGCAACATGTTTATGTGCTTGCCTTAATCCAGGGCTCCAGCAGGGACAGCAGGGTCTGCATTCCCCACATGTGCATTATGATTTCATCACATGTAGGCCTGTACGGACGCTGACTCAGCCGACTTTAAATGGCCCAAGTGGCTGTTTGTCAGGGAAAAACGGCTACAGTATTAGTGGTGAAATGATTTGTAGCGATGCACAGGCTGCAGGAGGAAAAGAATCCACAAACTACTTTGATACCTTTCAGTTTGCAAAGCTAGGAGTCGCTAAAAGCTTGGTAACAGTGTAGTCCTTCATAATCTCTAGTTTGGTTCTGCAAATGAGCTAATTGCATATGAGAGCAATTACTAATCTTTCTGTATTAGACCTGTATCGTCTTTTGCAGGAGTAGTATCATTAAATGTTTTGTGATGGATAGGCAGGTCGCTCGTTAGCCTACTGGTGGGCAGGTAAGCAGTTGAGCTACCATAGCTGACTGCACGAGACAAAACTCGGCTTGAGTTCATATTTAGGCAGATCTGGTTTCACGTGTAATCCGATTACATCAGATGTAAGGCTCCTAACTGCATCACAATCTCTGGGCACAATATAATTGTTATAGGATGCTATCAAGTTACACATGAGGCATTCAGATAAGCAGCTCTACTGTGTGTTTGTAGGTTCGATCTGCCTTAAGAAGATGCACCCAGACATTTTAAGATATTTTGTTCTGAGGTTCAGTACAACTGCAACACAGACATTCGCTGCAGACAGTATTGTGTGGGACTTGGCAGACACCCCCTGAAGCGTCTTTTGAAAAAGGTTACCTTGTTTGCCCCTTGAGCTATTTTCGCTCTGCCTCTCTGTCTGGACTCGCCAGTCTGTGAAAATACTCCTCACTAACCTTACCTCCTCCTCTCTCCCTCCCATCTGATGTCTGTCATGACATCACTAACATCAGGTATCTAAAGCAAACAGGAGTAAACGGGATTTGTTTAATAAGCATTATTAACACACCTGCTTTGCACCACATTCCTTATTACACGGGCTAATGGGACGACGCTTCAAGTAGGATTATCGACCCTGGGGGCCTACACCTGAAATTTAGTCCTACTCTTATCTTCTAACTTAAAACGTCTGCAGAGAAATCACAACCCAGCTCTGACAGTCTGATCCACTTGTTTGCCCATATACACCAAATGCTGTGATCTACCCTATTGATGTGAGGACAGAATTATAACTTGAAAGACTAATTACTGTCCAGTCTTGTCGCTATGCAATGAAAACACTGTAGTTGTCGTCCCTTCTGACACTACAGGTTAAGTGGAGTTTCAGATCTGCTTTTACACTGAAAGGCCAGAGGCCTTTTTGCTGTTGGAATGAACTTTGCTTTTCATACAAGTGATGTGAAACTGCAATATTCCAACTACATGAAAAAACAACTTTCATATCTTATAATGAATAATAATTATATTATCATTCTGTGACGTGTTTACCATTCGAGTCCTACTTCATTGCATTGGAGAAAGTTGCTTCGACTTAGATTTTAAGGTGAACTTTGTGCTTACTAAGTCACCTGCCTCGCCATAGATGTGGCCAAAGTATTGCTAAAGCACCGTAAAACACATCAGAGTTAAAGTCCTACAGATGAGTTTGTTTTTAGTAGTGCATGTTCTGTCATGCCCAATATGCTTTTTGTTCAGTTGCAAAGTACAAATGTAAAAGAAAATCTGTCTCCTTTCCCACACATAACATTATTTTCTTCCAGTCTCTAAGTGGGTGGTGGTAACTGTTGTCAAATTTTGCCTCTTATACTGTGGGCATAGCACATAATTGTCTCTGTACCACCAGCATGTACCAGATTTGCAAAACCACCTATTCATCCAGTTCTTTTATCGTTGTGGATACGTGATCACCAATTTCAAGCATTTCCTCCAGTGTGCCATGTTTCATTATACCATGAAGGAGCTGTGGGCTGGTTGTACGGCAGGTCGTTGGTGTCTGTTGGCAGAGTAGAGAGGAATAAAGGACATTTTGGAAGATGTCACATACAATTTTAAACCCGTATATTGGAATAAATTACCTCTGCACGATTAATCTAACCACAAACACAGTGCTAGTCTATGCAGTTATATAACCACAGTTAGCGGCAACTTAATTAAATTTAATCGCATGTGTCGGTCGTGTGGTTTGCTGGTTATCTTCACTCGTACTAAAGAGGTGGCGGAGTGTGCGTCATGTATGGTCAGCGTCTGTAGTATGGTGATGTTTAGTATTCAAGCTTAGCGTCATGGAGCTAATGGGAGGAAATGTTAAAGGCCTCTCATGTGCTAAACCCAAAATGACCTCAGGACTGGCATCCTCCCAGAACGCAGGGTAGCTTCTGAGTAGTTTCAAGCAATTACGGTTTAGGTTTGAATTAAATGATCAGGGGTATTTGAGAAGCAGCTGTAACATCGCCTCCAGATGAAGGCTGAAGATTTTAACTGTTAGGGATTCAGATGCACAAACAGGATATGTCTGTTGTTTTAATTCTGGGAAAACAGCCCAAATCTTTTATTTTCTAATACAGGGTACAAGACAAAAAGCTTTTCTCCCTCCTTCCTGCTGCTTTTAAATGACCCTTTATTGTGTGTTGTGCAGAAGGGGCTTTCCACTATTTAAAATGTATGATATTGTTTCCTCTTTTGTTTACTAATCCTGGCCTGTAAAAAGCCAGAGTCTGTTTTTCACCTGTGGGGATGAGCTGCCAGTCATTGACAATGGAGACGATGGCATTCCAACTCTCACAATTACTGCTGCAAATGTCCGGACAGTGGCGCGTTTAACGGAAACGTTTATGTGTAATAATCTCTCGTAATTGAGGCCTTTTGAAGTAATGCCCGGGTGTTGATAGCCATCATTGTTTTCTTGTCATGCACACCACGCAGGCATGCTCGCACCTCCAGTGGAGTCGCTTCGCCACAAAGCATCATATTGAGCCATATACGTTTCAACACGATTAAGAAAGACACACTTGATATCTCTGTAGTACTTCAGTGCCGTTCAACTAGTTTGAACAGACAGACACAAAGGTCTCAATAAAGTAACATGAAAGCTTTGGAAAGACAGACAGACAATGAAAATGAACAGCTCCAAGCACAACAAAACAGGCCAATGTCAAAGTTCTGGAACGGGTCCAGCAACCACAACAATAGTCATTCAGCTTTATCTGCTTCGGCTTGACTTTGATTTAGTAATTTATGTTCATTTGACGCTTATCCAAAATGTACTAATTTACTCCCAAGGGTGAAGACTTTACTTAATCACTCAAGGCAAGTTTCCAGTAAATAGAGACAGCTCTTCTTTAAGACTGTGGCCTTTGATACTGCTATGGTTTAAGGTATTTATGCAGCAACATGTCCTGGTAACATGAAGTGATGTTTGATCCTAATTTGCCTGCTTTCAGTAGAAATGTTGCATATCTGATGACTTTACTGAAGGTGCAAACAGCGCGTACAACGATCCGTCTTTCAGTCTATGATCCTAATCATTTGTCATAGTGAGTTTCACTATTGCTGGAGTCAATCCCAGCTGCCGCTCTGCGAGAGGCAGGGCTATTGCAGGGCCAGAATATAGAGACAGACAACCGTGCAAGCTCACATTCACACCTACACCTATAGGCAATTGAGAGTCACTAATTAACCTACATGTAACTGCATGTCCTGTGACTGTAGGAGGAAGCCAGGTTACCCACACAGTCCCAGGAAGAACGTGCAAACTCCACAGAAAGGCACCTGGTTGACCTGTGGATTCAAACCCTAATCCTTCCAGCGGGGTGGAGCCAATGCCAGCAGAACATTTCCCGAAGCGTCAAACTTCCACCACGAGCTCACCTTCTTCCCACAATGCATCCTGCTTACGCACTTACGTCTATCTATTCTATCAAAACCAGCAGCAGCTTTTTCAGCATTTCGAGCTACAGACCTCTCCATGTGAAAGGGTGGGTCTTGGCCACCTTTGACCCTGTCACCACTGTTCTTTACCTTGGATCACTTTTACTAGATACTGACCACTGCAGACAGGGAAGCCCACACAAACTGTGTTTTTGGAGATGCTCTGAACATCACAGTTAAATGTGTATATGTATCTAATATATCCCACTCGCTAACAGGTGTCAGGATGAAGAAATAATGCGTGTTCTTGCCCCCTGTCGGTGGTCTTAATGTTATGGCTCGGTGTACCTTGCCCAGGGTTATCATGGGTTATAGTGACGGCAGTTGGTTCGTGTTTACATACGTTATTTTCTACCCATGCGTTTAACATTTTTTGGAAGACGTGGTTCAAAGTTCAGTGCTTTAATCATTCGTAAGATAGACAAGAACAAAGAAACATTCTCAATTTCATTCAACGAATCCTAAGCAGGACTTTTGCTCTGCATACGTCCCCTTTTTTCCCTAACCTAATCGTACACTTAGTCATGTTCTAAGCTGTGTCTTAATTGTATTATGTCTTATTTATTCAGTTCAGCTCATGTTTTAGATCTGCGTTTGAACACTAGGTCGGGAAAACCCCACTGTGTCTTTACAGTGGGGACAGAGAAAAACAGAGCTGCCTCTACGGAAGATTAGCAGTGTGATGATTCATGGACCTAAAGTAACATCAGGTCCAACAGCTTGTATTGAGCTTCAGTGTTATTTATCAGTAATTCTAACACTTAAAAATAACCACTTTCATGGTGATTCTCCCATGTTGTATTCTGAATGATCTCACTTAGCCGACTGTTTGTTTCTCTCAGTCTGCCTTCAAGTGACAACGCTTGCACACGTCACATGTGCCCCTTCACCCCTTGCATGAAGAAAACACAGACTTAGTCAAGAAAGTTGCACTAAACTGCTTGAACATTCATCTAGATGCATCGAAATGTACCTCATACGTGCATATTTACACAGAATAGACACAGATGAAAGTTAGATAGTTGCCATAGATTATTTACATACTGGAAGCTTGTTAGGTGGACGGAATTGATGATTATTCACAAATGTTCTTTAGCAGCTGCAATAATGAACAAAGTTAGCAAATTCAACTGTGACTTTTGTTTGAAATATGACGCATTTCTTTCATAGCCACTCAGTGTTCTTACTCACCCTCGACAGGTGGTAGACATCCAGATGGCTACTTGAATGTTGTGTCCAATAGACCACTTCCTCTTAGCCATTAATTAGTTCAGAAGTTCTCTGAGTGTGTATCACGTAGGTAGTTACACTGCCAAGTAATTAATGTGTTTCTGCATGTCCGACCCTGCACAGGCTGAGCCATTCCTGCCCTTTTTGTACCCTCAGCATATAGCGCTTCAGCGTGATCCAAATGTGCGGAGGTTCCTAATAATTGTTGGCACACGATCTGGCATTTCTCATCAAAAGAAGTAATTTGTTAAAATTGGAGCTTTGTAGGTGATTCATAGGTGAGTCTTACACAATAAGAACCGGTATATATGTGTTTTGGTAACCATGGTATTATTTTAACCTCATTATGATTCTTGTGACATCCATAGAAACGGTTAATTTTTGTCTGTGGTTTTTGTTATTTGTAAAACCACGAGGATTCCACTTTAATCCCCCCTAAGGAGTTGACTGTTAACCACATTGATATCAGTCTTTTCTTCATAATATTACGTTGCCACACAGCTAAACAGCAAATGTGATTGTATAATGCTTATTATTATGTGATTACATATAGTTACTATGTTGTGTTAGCGTAAAATAAGCGTAATGTTGTAGACAGGGTGGTTAAATAGACTGGACTCTGATCAATAAGTTGACGTCACACATCTATAGGCAAGGTCACTCTTACCTCAGGCAGCCTTTGTGTGCAAGCAGTTTTGCAACATTTATTTTTCCCGATCTGAAATACTGCTGATGCCTCTATGTCCAGCTGTTGGAGACCCCTGCTTGCCAAAATAATTCTCAAGAGTTTGGAGTTTTTCATGCTGGGACATTAATTTTGTTTTCTGTCTCCATTACAGTTAATTGACGTTGCAGAAAGTGCAATAATCGTTTTTGATCAAACTGTGTTGGGAATAGTCCAGGACGGAAGTGGCTAGTCAACCACTGTCCCCTGTCACAGTTTGCGCATGGTGAACTTGCAGGTCTTGGCACACATTGGGTGGTGGCTGTGCTCAATGACTCATGAGGCGCCCAGTGTCTGAAACTTTCGTCAAACGTCTGGCACATGGTGTGTGTGTCACTGTGGCCTGTGACGCTGGTGGCTCTAAATTCCCCAGTGTCTGCTGATTGGTTGAGTAGAAAATGAGGCGCAGGTAAGGGCCAATGAATGAACTTTAAGAAGGAAACAACACAGTGTGAGCAACTCTGTTACCAAATGGCTCTAACGAACTTGTTATGATCACCCTTACAATACCTTTCACTTGCGTCATTACTGAGTGGAAATGTCTAATTATTGCCAGCTCATTTAGAATTATCAACAGGATGAAAGTTTGTCATCTGTTGCAAATAGGAATGTTTGCAACAGTTACTTTTTCTTTATTATTTGTGCAAGTCCTCCCTTTGTTTTAATTGCCTCCAGTAAAACCAGTCTTTAATATTTTAATGGTATGATGTGTCTTCCTGCTTGCATTTGCAGTAATCAGGTAATTAAAGTAAAATTAAAATGTCTTTTGCAGAGCGCTAGAGTATAACAGAAGACATCACAGAAACACACGAGCATGTCCAAACAGTGTTGGAGCATATCTCCAACAAGATCTGATTAGGATTTTATATTACTGTGAGCTCCTGCAGTAGAACAGCTGAACAATATTGTCCTGCTCAAACCACTTGCTGTTTTCATGAAACTCTCCTTGCTGCCGTTAGCGTGACACCAAGAAAGCAGAAATCAATATTGTGGTGCGTCTTTGTTTTGAAAGATCAGATTCTAATTGTTAGTCTAATTGTTTGTTTACTCGACAGTTTGGAAAACAAAGCCTGATGCTCATGGTAAAGTCATGCAATGCGAACTGCTGTGTTGACTCTTCACGTACCTCAAAGTCAAAATAAGTTCTGCTCAGGGCTTAATCATCAGGAGGGCGGTTGGACAGCTACAGTATAACCTCTCTTAGTCTTGTCATTTAGGCAAAACGATTAGCCGTAAGCATTCAGACCCACCAATCAGTTACGAATCGCAGAAGCCTCGTCAAATGATTCAGCAGATGTTGGGTTGCTTTTGCCTTAAGAGAGTTAAGTAATGTTGCAAACGTAGATGTGAGCCAATTTCATTTTTCTTCTTCCCTCTGCAGAATAATAATTAAGAGAACTTCCAAAAGGGCCCGTTGCCAGTCTTGTAAAGATGAGATCACTGTGCAACGTCAAATAATTTTTATCAACTCGACTGCCAAAGATCAGGACTAATGAAAACGGCAAAGTGAGGGCAGTCAGCGTTTCATACTCTCGTTCTTTTAAAATTCTTCTTGCTTGCAATTGAAACCTTTTTTTCTGGAGGCCAAATGAAGATGAATGTGCCCCAAACTTTAAAGGTCCAGCTGCTGCATAAATATGTGTGATGCAGAGGTTAGGCACATCATCAGAGACTTTCTTTAGATTTGGGGAAAGAACGTTTTTTATAAGAGACAGGAGAGCATTAAGATGTTGAAAATGTAAAATGAAGAAGTGCTGCTGGGTGGTTCTGTCAGAGATTCTTCTATGCTATGATCTCCCTCTCCATCAAGTTAAAGGAGAGAGAAGTTATAACGGTCACAATACAACCAAACGTCTGTGCAGTCAGAGATCACATTCTGTCTCTGTGTTCGCTGAGCGAGCAGACGAGACTGATGAAGGTACTGGGAGGGGGGAGAACAGGGCATGAACAGCGGGAAAGCAGATAGGCAGACGAGCAGGGGGGTCAGGTGACGTGACTTTGTACTCCGCAGCTTAGTGACCTTGACAAATGAGCCGTAGCCATCAACGGGGGTAGCTCTCTCTACAGCATCTTCTGCCCTTTCTCTGTTTTTCGTGCTCATTTCCTCGCTGTCCGCTTCACTTTCTCGCTGTCTCCCTTTCTCACGCTTCCTGCCTCTTCCCTTTTCTCTCATCCCCTGTCACTCCGCTGGCTCGTAGCAAGTAGAGCCTGCGAAACGCACCGCCACCTCTCTGCCGCAGCTCACCCCCATCTTACCTCACGTCTGCTCTTTTTCCAGACAAGCGGGTTTAAAAAGTCAACTGCGTATTGAGCCGTCTAGACCGAAGCCGGTCAGCAGCCAACCCTCCCCACCCCCAACTCCCCCTACCAGTCCCTGAATTGCGAGTTGCTGGCTACAGTGGAAAAAAACAACGTGCAGTAGGTGACCTTGCCGAGCTGTCTTTTTTTTTTCTAGCCAAGTTCTTAAACAGCTTTACAACCACATTATATCAATTTATTCTTCACAATTAAGTGCTGAAATACTTAACCGTAAGCTGTTAGTGTTATTATATATGAAAACATTCTTTAACTAAAACTCTCTGGGAAATACAAAGGTTTATGGCTCCAATAATATACAGTAAAATCCGTAGAAGTGATGTTTGCCTCACTAATAAAACCTGCAGGACAGTGTTCTGCTCTTTAACAGGATGCTGGTTTTCTAGTACTCAATCTACATTTCTATAACAATTAAGCTTTATGTTTACTTTTTAACTTTTTATAAATGCCTGGAGCAACTATTTAATGGACTTTACACATGTTTGTCATTGTTTATCTTATTATATAGTGCATACAAGAATAATTTTGGTCGGGGAAACCTAAAATATGCCTTGGCTGACAGACATCTTTAACTCACTTTTGCTCAGTAACATTGCTCAACTCTGAAAAAACACTCACTTATTTTTGCCAGGATATTATTTATTTAGTGTGTTATCATAGACAGAGATGTTTCCTGTTCTTTGTACCAAAGTCTGCCCAAAAGAGTGGCATTCCATGTAAATCAACACATGACAGTTGTTTAAGATGTCTCCCCTCTGCTGGTGGTCTCTCCATGTGCAGCTTGATTCTCCATTCTCTGTAAAAACACAGCGTTGACAGCTTGATTTTCCAGTGGAATTGTTACAATTAAGTTGTCTTCAATAATGTCACTTAAGTTCACCACAACAAATCCAGTCAGGTTTGCAGCTCTTGATTACTTCTATTCCCCCGGGGTAACACGGGTGATGCCACAGATATCGACAGTGATTTTTGTTGGTGTGAAGTTAATAAAAAGGGATTGTCGAAACAAAGCTCACATAATCGGTCTCTCGTCCCATAAAGGCTGTGATCACAGGACAGGACAGCAGAAAATTGTCTCGGTAATGGCTGGAAAGTGAAGAACACCTTTGCATTTTGCATGTGGAACAAAGTGCCCGACGTGTGTCTGGTTACAATATCTTCTTAGATTCCATCAAAGCAGAGGAAATGGCAGGACGGTTGTCACTTCTCCTGATTGTGACGAGAAAGCGCCTACAGCCGTCAGTCACCACTTATCAAATTTTAACAGGGCAGTGTCAGACATGTAGGACTTGGAGAGTATTTGCTTATATTTCTATACAGACCTTCTAAGTCATTTTAAAGTGCAACGTGAAGATTTGTACCTAGTTCTTTGTCAGTTCCACCTTTGGTGACAAGAGCTGGAAAATCAGTCAAGCAGCACGTTGATTTACCCTCTAGAGAATGTGTGGTAGACCTTCAAAGCACAATACGTGAAGCTACTAACAAACCTCTTTTTTTCTTTGATGGTTTATCTCTCTTACATCTTTGTCTAACCCTCAAGTCCTGCTCTCCCGCCTACCTTGAGCTCTACTTTCTTTCCGTTTCCCACCCATACAGCCTTTCTCGCCCTGTTATCCCTGGGCTGGTGGTCTGTCCCTTTGGAAGGTTAAGGGGCACCATGGGGAATAGGGCAGTCGGCAGGTTGTGCGAGCACCATGCCTGCGTTTTCCCACAGCCCGCGTCAAATGCTGCTGAACCTTGACCCCAGTGGGTCCTCACTCTCAAAATCGGTGTGGAACACAATTCAGACAGCCAGACCTTATTCAGGAGCGAACCTTCCATTGGAGGAGAAAAGAATCACCCCCATCCCAATTATAATCAGTGCCCTCCCTTTGTCTGCTGGTCAAGCAGGGTCGGACGACCGGCCGCCACTAGCTAGGACAAGACTTCCGAAAAGCCTATTCTTGGTCTATTCTTATTCCTATTATTTGTGTGATTTGACCCCCAGGTTGCGTTGCTGAGTCACAGGGATCAAACACTGGGAATCTCTGGGGGCTCTCTTTCATGGAGCTTTTTCACCCATTGAAACTTATCCTTCTTCACTTTTTGAATACTTGTTGATGGTCATCATTGAGTTTATGCTTAATTAAATTAAAAAGCACATGGCACAGCTTTCATTCTTCATCAGTTGTGGGACTAAATGTCCATCAGTACCCTGGCTGGCTTGCTTGAGAGAGGCACGGGTTGAACATTTCTGACTTCTAGTAGAGATTCAAACCAGAATCTGTCTCTTAGCAGGAGCATTTGAGTTTGTATAATTATGTTGTTTGATCTTCCGCATTGGTAAGATTGACGTGTATTTTCAGTTGAAATTTGAACAAAAACATTTTTCTTGGAAGTGCATCACTTTACAATTGTTTTGATTTGATTATTTGCTATGAGATGTAAAAAACTGAAGATTTACAAGGCGTAAACTATAATCTCTGGAGACAATTTGCAACTCGGTCCAATCAGCGCAGAAGGTACAGTGGAAGGTACCCAAGTGCACATCCATCCAAGAAGACATCGAGGCATAAAGAACTGAGGAGGACTTATCTGAATTGACAGCATTGTTGAATAAAACGAGAGAGAGAGAGTTGCCAAGAAAAAAACCCTAATGTTGGCCGATCCGAATAAAGGGTTGCAGTCGGCCAAGATGCACAGACAGTGTTCTTTAGAGTCCTGGAACCAAGTGTTGTGGACTGACAAGTCCAAGTTTGAGGTGTTTGGATCCAAGCTAATAACATACACTATGGATTTCACACAGAGCCCTTGATAGATGATGGATGGCTGCTTAGCACCGTCAGTGAGGCATGGAGATGGAAACGTAATGATCTGGGGATGCTTTGGCAGTGAGAATGTGGGCAATCTGCATTTTGTGTAAGGCATCGTCAATCACCATGGATACTACTCCATACCGTGGAGGCTTGCTGTTCCCTCTGGGCAACCACTGATTAGGGATAACTTCATTTTGCCACAGGATAGCGAACCCATGCATTTTTCCTGGTTGTGTAAGAGTTTTCTGGAAAAGAAAGTAGCTCCTGCAGTACTCATGGTGTAGGCTTGGCCAGCTCTATCGCCAGATCTGAACCTCATCAAGACGGTGTGGGGGAAGCTGGAACGGAGAATTCGGAACACTGCCCGACCAGCACAGCAGACCTTTGGGGAGAGCTGTAGAAGGCCTAGGAGGAAATCGCACCTGAATATCTGCACAAATGCTTTTCCTGCTTCTTTTGAGACCCATTTAAATATATTTGATTAAACGAAACCTTATAAATATAATTTAATCACATAAGTACGCTTGGGTTTTCTGACAGTGTATATATTATCTATGTTGTCATAATTATGAAATAGAAGGAGGTAAAGCAGGGATAAAAGATAAGAAAAATCCTGAATTTCCAATGGTCCCATGGCCTACGTGTGTGTAAGTCGTTACCTCTGTGTGAGAGACGGTCAGTGTGTGTGTGTGTGTGTGTGTGTGTGTGTGTACAGACTGCAGCTTGACGCATGGTTTAAATCTTTTGCAGAAGGGGAGCACTTTGATAGTAATGCCGCGTGCTGTGTGCTAAAGCAGCGATCTGCTGCTGCTTTCAGGCTGGTCAACTGTCAGGACTGAAGCGTGAAAGGAGGGCCTCTGAGTGAAAGGGGTGGAGGGTCCCACCAGGGGGGTCCTGGAGGAGGAGGACTTGTGATGGACCTCCTGGCTTTTTGAGAGCCCTCTGTGTGGGCTCCTACAGCAAAGGGGGCCCCCTTTACATGAAGAAGAGAGGGAGGGCAGACTCAAGGGAAGGTGCTGGCACACTGGGCCTTGCAACAGGGGGCACAGGCAGGATGCCAGCTCACCCGTTCAAGTCACACAGATCAGATGTTCCTTGTCAAGGAGCTCTTGGCCTTTTAATAAATTAAGTTACTGTAAACCTGTTATAAGGCAAAGCAAACACTGGCGCCCCACACACCGGATATTCTGCCCCCAAAGCCCGGTAGGACACTAAGAATAGTGTCTTACAGGTCAGCCCCTGGTGAAGGGGCCATGTCTCAGCTACTGAACCTGCCAATTATGTTATAACCTACATGCTATGGGGAATGTTTTTCTTCTCCTTTGCCCCCAACACACAGTCCAACAACAGACTGGAACCTCACCAAGTTTCTGACCTTTAATCCTTGATTTCTAGTGTCCCCACTCAAAGAGAAATGGACTTAACTTCCATATTTTAAAACTATTCAGTTTGCATATTTTATGTCCCCAATCCCAATGACTTAAGCACGTTTTGCTGTTTTTTTAGGACAGTGACTGTTTGGAATTTATTAAAAGTGGATAAACATTATTGAATTATCACCCAGTCCTAATCCCCAGTGTTTGGGGATGTTTGGCTATTTGTTCTGCAAACACACGCTGCATCTGCTGTTGCCACTACCAGACTTGAAGCATGGGTCATTTACTCATGTAACAGCAGCCAGTGTTTTTGGAAGTCATCTGATCTGCTGCAAGAAAAATAAAAATAAATACCTCTGTGCTTGTAAAAACAAAGCAAAAAGAGATCAACCTGCACATTGTCCAAATGGGAATCTTCCTGGGAACATCTTTTAGATAAATTTTCAGAATGCCTGCCTATATGGAAAGCACATTATCACCGTGTTGACTGTTAAGTGCAATAGCATTGTTCCAGCGAGCACATTGACAGAGTCGACAAGAATGTCTCCTGTGCAGCCTTGCTCTGATTTACAGTGCCTCTGAGGATGACTGTGATCTGTCAGTTGGCTTTGAAGAGCAGCGTACTGCAAGTGAATCACTTTGAACCTGCACTGCGCTGAGCCTAAGAGACACCCATGGTCCCACCTGAGTGGAACAGGACAGTAAATCTAAAAGCAGCTCCGTTTGCACTGTGACATGGGGACTTGAGGCGCAGTCTGTTGCTTGCTGAATCCCTCGGCCCAACTGTTCTACAACCGTGGCTTGTTTCCAAGGTGGCCTCAGCTCTTGTACTTCTCAGCTTGTTCTGGAATGTTTCAACAGCAAACTCAAAGTCCACGTCTTTCTCCTTTTTTGGGATTGTTTTAGAATCAATAAAATAAATTTTTGTCACAGCTTTTTATTTTCTACTTATGCACTTTTCTTCTGGTTGTAGTTTCAAGCCCTGCCACGTAGTTCTGGATGTGTTTTTGCACTTCTGGCCCTTGAAGCCTTTCACTTTGGACCATTTCTGCTGAATATCTGCAAATCAATAGTTTTCCTTCAGTTTTGTGAACTACTTGCTGCCTATAGCGCACGTAGCCATGCTGACCTGTGCCGCCAGGTCCTGCTTGCTGTGAATGTGCTCACAGCACCTACTACAGTATTGGTAACACATCTAATCCCTGCAAGGATGATTGTGCAAGTACATACATAGATTAAGGAGAGGTTGCTGGGGCACACTGAGCCTTTTATACTCCTCCCTCTGTGCTGTCCCACCTGTTAGCTGGCCCAGCATAGCATGATGGGGGTGCTGAAGTCCTCACTGAATGCAATTGGGAACCAAAGGTGGCAGTGTCATGTGCCTCACCTGCAGCTGATACTTTCACTTAACAGATGATCGGTTCATTACCTACTTTGGGTAACGCTTGGCGACAGTAATCCTTTCAGAGGCAAAACCTTGGGTCCGTTGCTCAAGGTGTTACAGCCTTGCTTAAATAGGCTTTAGGTTTTAGTTGGTGGCCAGTGGGCTGGTTCATTTGACACTTCCCACAGTTTGTGATGCAATGTTTGTTTTTTTAAGGCTTCCCAAGTGTCCCCCTCTAGGGGTCCTCTGGGCTTTCTCGTGTCTTTAAGGCTCTTTAGGTAAGCCGGAAAAGCAAACAGAGGCATATCTATCATATGGTAAGTGGATCTCGCATTACACTCCCATTTCAATGCGGTCGCCAGCGTGGGCCCATTTCTAAGTGACTGATATCTTCACAGGGGCCAACATGTCAAGGGATGGTATAATTGATTGTCTTGGATATTTGAGTATGCCACTTTCTCTAGTTCACAGACCCCCTAATGCTTCCTCCTCCACTTTTATAGCGTAGTCATGTAGTGAGGTTATGACGGCCCTATTGTCCATTTTATGAGGAACAATTAAAAACGTATCAAATACATACATAAATAATTTTGACCTCATCAGTCCAGCATGTTGAGAACGGGCCATTACTGTACTTACCCAAATAAAAGCCCTCAATGGTGAAATCGCTGCTTCCCCAGTGACTTTGAGTAAAGCTCTTCTGGCTCCATAGTGGACGTTTGGTAATTGTCTGCCAAAAGAATAACATGGTGGTTGAGTTTTTTATCACATTATTATTATTATTATTATTAGTTGTGTTTCATTATTAGTTTTTTTTTTTTTAAACATGGCTTAAGGGCAACATCTTCTCAAATGAACATTTCCTGTTTTTCCTTTTATGATTGTGTTCCTTAAACAGGAAGAGATTATTAGTATTATTTGATATTATTGCATTTAATTTTGATACTCTCCTCTTAGAGCTTTTGAACCTTACACAACTGCAAGAGCCAAACTCAACAAAACAACAAAGAACATGCCCTAGATAAAAAAAACTGAGCCGACAGCGCAGGTTAGTTTGCTTTCTTATACGATACTGATCTGCTAGAGGATTGTGTCCAACAAATCTGCATCTGCTCCATCTGGGTTTGCTGTTATTTTCTGCAAGAACACTACAACTGACTAGATCTGGCAAGTACATGTACATAGCGCGAGACCACTGAACCACAGCAAGCCTTTTATCTGTAACATCACAAATGTAACATGTTAAGTGAGTTTACTCTGTTGCCTCTGCACCCTTGAGTGAGGCACTTAGCCTATATTATTCTGTCGACTCGACTGGGAGAATATTACAGGAAACCTCGGTTTACAGATAATGTGATGATAATGCTGGGAAATAATTGCTTGACTTTGAAGTAAAAAAGGTCAGCATTGCAACAAATATGGTTCATGTTAGGCTGCGGTTTCCTCTTGATCCCTGAGTTATAGTATGAGAGTCAAGTGGTGAAATCTTTATTTACATTTAATTGTAATCACTACACTGATCATATCATTTTGGCAAAGAAGTGTAAAGTTATACTGATTTGAAAAATACAGGAGCTGTGAACAGGGGCAAGAGTGAACTTGTTGAATGTTTGTCTGTGTTCTATCTCTGTATGAAACTGGAGACAACCTTGTGCACAGCGCATGCTGGAAAAGTGAAAAATAAGTAAATAAGCCAGTCAGAGGAGGTAGGGAAAGGAGGAAATGTATTTGGATTACAGTACATCTAACAAAGACAAACATCTGATTTCCACCTCGCTCTAGTTTATTTTCAGCTGAGCAGAACAGAATGTACATTTTTACAGGATGTAGGTTTGTCAGGTTTTCTCACATATTCTCAGCAGCCAACATGATGCACCTCCGTAACTCCAGCTCTGCCTCAGGCGTGTGCTTCTCCTTCTGTCTCCTGCTTTGGTGTGTTTAGTTGGTCAGGAGGCCAGAGCTCCCAAAGCTCTTTTTATATTGCCAGGATATTCTTGACTTGACATAATGCCAACAGTGACTGTCACATGTAGTAGTGAGCCACAGGTCAGGAGCAGCTGGTTGCATGTGCCATGCGTGCCCATCCACTGTCTTAGAGAGCGAGAGGTAGGTTTGCCAAGCTTGGAGCTTATGTTTAGCTGATTGTGCAGCCACTCCCTGAAGACACTGGGTCACAGACTCTCACACCTAAAATACATGTTGAACACATTTTTTCTAACTTTCTAACTGAAAAAAAGTTATCAATATGTGAAAGGAAGTTTAAAAACGTTTTCTAGATATAACGAATTACAGGGATTTATTGATCAAGCTTATTGTCAAATCAACTTCAAACAATATTTTAAGTCTTCCATTGTCAGCAAATGCATCATCTAATCATAGCTACATTGACTTTTTAAATTACATTTCCATTGAAGTAATCTCAGGTGATATTGTCCTGCCTTGTTACAGCTGCTCTCTTCTCAAAACAGAAGTAACAACAAACCCACAACAAAACCAAAGATGTCCAGTGTTGGCTCAGGTGACCAAACCATCCAACCCATGGCTAACGTGGCTGATTCCTGGGAATAGATTTGTCACAGACACGGACGATTAAAGATTTTTTTGCCACTCTGACACTTTGTACTCTACAGGCAATTTTCTCCAATGCACAAGGCAAGGACCCTGGACTTTATGACCTAGAAGAAGCTAGACTGGATGACCCAGTGGTCATCCTAGGAGCCATCTGGCAATCCACGTCTTGTGTGGCTTACCCTTCCCACTGCCTCACGCAATTCCTTAAGCAAGCATAAGTGCGCTTAGGAGGACTTAATCTCAGAAAAACTGGTTTGTGCCACAGCACTGACTGCCAGGGTGGATGCTCCTGACTTTTGGGTCATGGGGTTCTTTCGCTCATGTAACACTGAGACAGTTTTTTGGCGGCCTATCCTGTCCGTCTGTTGTGTGATTAAAATCTCTGGGTTGGATGTGCCCAGTCAGTGAAATGTGGCCCGTATGAAGGTGTCCGTACCAGCTAGATACTAAGCAGATGGGGGATTCTTTAGTATCTCTGACTTCTCGTGTTATCGTGAGTGCACAACTGTAAAGCTACACTGAAAACCTAATAAGTCATCTGGTGTGGTTGCTAAGATCAGTTGTCTGTTGCATAGTTCAAACGAAGGCATTTGCTGCACTGTGAGATGCTTCTGGGTGTGTTCAGTTGGGCTGAGAGGCAAGATGGGGAAGTGAGAGAAGCTTGAGCTTGTCAGCACTTGCACAGAGGTCACTGCTGGCCCTTTGACTGTCTGCCAGTGTAGGGGCCACAGTCTTCCAGAAGAGGGCCTTGGCTATGGGCAGACAAGTGAGCCAGCCAGACAGCCAGCCGCATCGTCTGCTGTATAGGTCTGGGGCTACAGCTTGGACTAGGGCAGCTCAAGTTACCCAGACAGATTTGTTAACACTGTTTGGGTCCGCTCGGCTTTCTAGCCAGGCCTCTGAGCCAAACGCGGCTGAGGTGACTTAATCTGTCATTAAACTCACATTACACCCGGACAGAGACTCAGCTCAGGGGGACGGAGACAACACTCGCTCTCCCACTCGCTGGCATGGCTGGCTGGATTTGAGCAGACACAAAGAAACCCCCTACTCCCCCTCCCCATCCTCTTCATGCCACACACCATGGCACAGCTAGACAGCACAGCACAGTCTAGACAAAAGCAATTTCACTTGAAGTTGAAAAGTCATTTGACTGTGTGACGGGCACCCGTGTGGATTAAATGGCGTTTACAGCGTGCACAAATCTATTTGTCTTCCTATATTAGAAAAGACCGGTAGCGCTTTCCGTTTAAAAAAACAAGTCTATATATAATATTATACTTGCAGAAATATATAGCAATGCCATCATACACACACGTAAGAAAGAAATTATTTTGGGATTTTATCATTTGATCAATTTTGTCCAGCTGATCAGGTAACTGAAGAAACAGCCCTTTAGACTTGTTTTGAGGACCTGAAGGAACGAATGAACACTGATCCAATCACTGCTGTAAACCTTTACGAACACAAAGCTGTCAAACTGAGCATCAGACTGACTAAGCACGTATACACGATGGGAAACAGTAGTTGTGTTGCATCAGTGATGTGGAGCATCATTTTTTCCTCACAGATGCTGACAGTACACATTTATCTCCGTACATTCCTCACTGGCTATGAGACAAACGGGAGGAGATGGCTGAACTTGGTTCACATCGGGCGAACAAAATTGCTTTCATTATTCTCAGCTTGAAGATGTCAGAAACCCTAACAACCACCAGTACCGTCAGTGGAGGTCTAAGACATTGTTTCCCTCTGAGATTTGCTTTTACGTAACAGCTGGTTCTGGTTCTCCCCTCCCCGTTGTCATGAGTTGCCAGAATCCCTGCATATGAACTTCATAATCAACTGTTACAAAGAACAATGCCAATTCACCAAGCCACATATTTGTACAATAAAAAGTTTTCATCTAGTTCTATGATATTCCTTTAACTTGCTGTGCATCAGTGAATTCAGGTCTGTGTGTGTGTGATGAAAACACTGTTGCTCGAGATGCAGCATCCACGAACAAAGAGTAGCCGCAGGCGATGAAGACGCGTGATGGAAGCGAGGGTTTTAGTCCTTATCACTAAAAGTACTCATTAGTGCAGGTGACTCAGTGGCTGAAATCACCTGGTGGTGGAAATACCACAAGGTTTGAAACATGTTTTGGTTTTGCATTTACAAAGTTTCCATTTGTAGTTGATGAGATAATGACTTTTTAGGTGTAATTGTAAGGAACAGAGAAGCTGCTGTTCTTACCTAAAGCTAAATGTAATGATTTGTTAATGTCTGGAGAGACACAGAATGCTTTTCCTAACCACCGCTGTGTCGTTGTCCACAGATCAAGAAGTACTTCGAGCTGGAGCCGCTGGCCCGGGGGAAGCGCTGGATCTTGGATGGCAGCACCACCGACAACATGGAGGCAGTGAAGGAGAGCTTTGGTCAATTCATTAACCTGTTGGAGGACAAAGATACAGAGCCTGCGAGGATATGATGCTAAAGCTGTTAATGCGAAAAGACATTAGCAGCTAACGACGAAGAAACACCACAGTCCCACCAGTGCCCACACACACACACACACACACACACACACACACACACTAATGCACAGACACTAACCTACACTCAAGCAAACAGTGGATGTTGGCCTCTCTTCTAGATGTGCATCATATGTTATCCCTCCTTCACTGCGGCCTGTCAGCCACTGTAACCTGAGGGAGGAGCGACGCCATTAAAAAGCCCCCCCCCCCAGTTTGTCAGCGGACCCCAGTGAACTTTGACGGGAATGGAAATCGTGTTTTGTCTGCGCCACTGTGATTAAACCAGTGGCATTTGGGACGTATGGTCATGACCGGACACTGACACACAAACGCACACCCACACACATGCTGCCACACACAAACGAAGCCCAGGTTGTCTGTAGAAATGTTTAACGTCTCCACTAACTGCTTCGCAGGATGTTTGGGTGGGCACGGTTGATGCTCCCTGCACGGAGTCCAGGACGGCGTGCGCTGTCCAAAGCTTCGCGTTATGTATGGTAGTTACATATCAGTGTGTGAATAGCTAATCCGAATAGTGTAGTCTGAGTATCTCATGGAATATTACGTACATGCAAGCCAGTATATTGCTGTGTACATTCCTGTGCAGCCATACACAAGTACTACTAGTCATGGAAGTGCTGTATGGAGACTATATGAGAAGGAGGGAACAGGATGAATGCTTTTATAACTGTGCAGCCTAGGATATATTTTATAGCTCTCTGTATGTAACCGCGTAGAGCTGCAGTCAGATTTTCTATATATTGTCCTACACTCATGTCTTCTCTTTAATCAAAGACCAAAAATGAAGCAGTGATGATCAACCGGGTCGGTGTAGCAATGTGATGCATTTGGTTTCATGTCATTTTTGCACATGTAAATTTTTTTTACAGATTTTTTTTCTTTTGAATTTGACATAAGCCCTTTTAATACTGCCTAACGACTCCAGTCTCGCATCAGGGTGGAATACAAACTATCAATCAGCCACAGCAACAGCTGCGTGTGACAAGCTCCTGTCCGACACCCTAATGCCTTCCAACTGTCTGTGGAGACCCCACCTCGTCTGCGGTTTATCCCACACGGCCCCTCCGCCGTCCCCATTACTGCTCGGTGGCTCTTTTTTCCTGCACATGCCATATTTCAGCCTGGCTGCGCTTGTGTGGACGCCTCACCTCTGAAATGTCGCACTCATTGTACCACAGGTGTGTTGTGATCCCCGCAATGTGCTCAGAAATGTATGATGTTCACACAAAAACTTTCTCTGTTTGTGGTCGTCGTTACTTCAGAATTGATTGATTTACCTGGCGTGAGCCAAGTAGTTTTTGTTTGTTTTTCTGAATGGATCAGTGCATTCATTTCCATTAATGCAATATCAATCTGTTGACTAGAAATGATAACAATGTTGGACTTTGCATATCATCTGCTCACACATAGGTTTTTAAATGTCTATTGCCATTTGTTTTCGTTTTTTTCAATTATGTATTTTGTCTAAAATGCCTATTAAAGTTTTAAACATTAAGTTAATGTCAGTTGTTTTTCACATTTGTATTGATTATTAATGTTAAACCTTTATTTTTATTACCCTTGTTTTTATCATGTTTAATCTGCAAGAGTAGAAAATGTGTTTTGAGTACATACACGTATTCGAACAACAAAAATCATGTCTCGTGCATTAGTGAACTGAGCTGAATGTTTGCTCGTCTTTCTGGAAACTGTTTCTTCACAATGTCTGACTTGTGATTTAAGATGACCTGTGGACATCTGAGATGCTGGAGATAATCGGCAAAACACAGACAAGCCAGCGGACGTCGAGCCAACGTTTTTTTTGTCTGTCTTTCTTACTTGTTTTTTTTCTTTTTTGAAGTGCTCAAAGTCAAAGTGGAAAAGCTGAAGAAAGTTCTGAGTGGAAAGTTAACTGAGTGAGACAGTGGTTCCTGATAAATATACTCCACTCGGTGCTACCTCTGCCTTCCCTTTTTCTTCTCCTTTTGCCCTTCTTCCCTCTCTTTCAAATTAACCGTGTGGCTTTAATACAATGTGTGTCATGCAGGTTGCCCTGGCGACTCTTTGATCCTGTTTTCCAGTCTCTGCCTCTGGGGCAGACGTGCTTCTCTTCAGTCTGCTGCACACCAGCTCTGGAAGCTGCTCCAGCCCTGAGACAAACCATGGGCTGCTGCGCTCGTCTCACTCCCCCCCTCACTTTCTCTCTGTTTTTTGAGTTCTCTCTCTCTCTCTCTCTCTCTCTCTCCGTACTTTTTTTTCCTCGTGTTCTCTCCATCTTCCTGTCTCTTACTCGCTCTGCTTCCCTTTGGTCACGCCAATGCAGCCCTCCCTCAGCATGGGCATCCAGGATGCCCAGGGGAAGGGAAGAGGCCAGGACCTCAGCGAAGCAGCCCTCCTAGGAGGAAAAGAAAGAGAAACAGGGGACCTCTCTTTCTTCCACTCCTCCTTTCTCTCTTTCTGTCTATGCGGTTGTGTTATTCTCTTGACAAAGAAGCAGCCAGTTCTCTCCTCCCACACTGACCCTTTACGTTCTCTACCTGTTTAATTGCTGGTGTCTGGCTGCACTCCTCAGAAATCTTTTTCCACTTGTTCTTGTTGGCGGCGGGCCCTCGGTGTGACTTACTGATAGGAAGCCGCAAAGTTGTGTTATTTATGCTGTGCAGTTACACAGTCCAGGCTTTTCTAATGCTCGCAGCTGAGCAGGAGAAGAAACAGTAACAGAGACTGAATGTTTACTGTGATGGAAACTTTCAAGTCTCTGCAGGTTGATTTTTCTGATTCTTTGAAGTGTCTGGTAATTAATGGCTGCCTGGAAGGGATGAAAAAAAATCCATGCAGCCTAATTGTTGGCAGTAATATCGAGTGTAGGTGTGATTTGAAACAAATATTTGCAAAAATGCTGTTTAGATAATGACTGAGCAAGACGCTGCACATAACTGAACTTGCAGTGCTTAGTTTAGTGCAAACATGCCGACCACAACACAAATTATCCAGCGTGCCAAGCTGCAGCCCCGTCACGGTTAATTGTTTGTCGTCTTGGTTTAGTTTTCTGACATCACGGCTGCTGCATTCACGTCATTGCGTGTTATGTGCTTTTGATTTTGCAACTTGGTTACAGTGTTTGTTTGTGTCTGTGTTTTTACACACATCACTGTTGATGTGAACGCTGATTCTCTAACTGGGCAAGAAACTAACTAACTAACAAAAATTGATTTCTCTCCCGCGTCGTCATTTTTAAGACAACTTAACCTCGACAGCTTTGTAGCACACACAAATAGGAATAACATCACGTAGACACTGCATATTTTCTGCCGTCGTTTTACGTAACATTTGGTGAAACTGCCTAGTTAAGAACCTTGAAACTAAAGCAAAAATGAAATAACAAAAATTTGAAAAAAGTATTAGTAATATCAAAATAATACCAGATTTTGGTTTGGTTTCCACAGTAAACATTGGATTCGCTGGATTTGTCACGTTTGCTTGTACAGGTTAATGCCTAATTATAAGGGCAAACATGTGCCACAGACACTATAACAACCCACCAGAAGTGCAAACAAATGTGATCAAACACCAAAATGACCCCTATGAGCTTTGTGAAATGCAAATGCATGACCTGACAGGGAACCTAACTTTTGTTTACAAGACAAACAAAAGCAGGCGTGTTTTCTTAAACTCGGCAAAGAATGCCTTTTCCTCTCCGTCTTCTCCCGTCCAGCGTGTGTGGCAGCAGTTCTGTTGATAAGACCGAGCCAGGAGGTGCAACAGATGTTGCCTTGACATCCATCTGGGCCACATACTCCTGCTCCGTCTCCCACTGCCGATGCTCCGTGGAGGACGCCCCACATTCCCGGACTTCACAGCCATCGAGTTGCTGCGACGGCACAACGCAGAAACCAAACCTTGATGGTGCTTTTTTCCATTTGTGTATGTGTGAGTCAGAATGGTCCATCATGAATCTGACACACACACAAACCATGAACATGCATTCATATGTTGTAAGTAGAGCAGTAGTGTAATATTTGTCTTTTCTGTCACCTTCTGCTTTACCATGGGCGTCTTGCCTTGGCGCTAACTGAGACGCATTTCCCTCACGTCCCTGTCGCCGTGTGAAAGCAGAGGAATCCCTGGAGAAACCAAAGAACAGCTTGGACGTCATAGACATGTCTATAGTTTTCAGTGAACATAAATTGTATTTATTCACGAAAGGCAAGAAGATTTGGGTTCATTCAATTATTCTGAGTGTGCTTAAGTAATTTAATCAGACATGGAAATTGAGGGTATTGACCACTTGGCCAGACATCTGCCGCAGTCATTTCTATCCAATCAGTCCTGTTTGAACAAAGAAGGTCTTATTCACACCAGACTGGAGCAACTGCTAAGTCAGACTTTGTCCTTATCAATTTAACATCTCAACCTGTTTTTAAACGTAATGTGCTGAAGTGTCTGCCCTGATGAAATACGTGAGCTTTTCCAGTGCCTCAGATTCACGGACCAGATCCTCACAGATTCAGGTCTGAAATACGTCCAATCTTCAGTTTGACATTTCCCTCTTTCCTCTTGTTCTACTGAAACAGCTTTTTTACGGACTTGCTGATCAGTACACACATGCTTCCTAAAGTAAGGAATGAATTAACTCGACATGTCTAATGTTGCCTCGTGTCGCAGATAATGAACGAGCAAATCATATGGAAAACGTAACCAGTACTGGAACTGCCGTCTTGGATTCAGGTGAAGGCTCAAGCATTAGCATCATTTCGGTTTTTGATCGTATCAACATCTTTGATCTATTTGCGAGCTGGAGATGAGTTGATGTAATGTGGTCCTTGGGGGCCGTGTGTATGTTTACATACAGGACTTAAACGCTCCAAACGTTTGTCCTCTGCGTGTGGAGGAGGCCATGCTGTGCGATTCTACTCGGGCCCTTTGTGGCCACCTAAACGCCTCTTGTTTTTTCTGTGCGTTTGAATGCCTCGTCTGTTGGGTGACTTCCGTGGGACTCCAACAGGCTTGTCACTCAGATTGTTTGTCCTGGGGACGGGAGCTGTGTGAGTCCTGTTTCCCTTCCTCTCTCCTCGGCCCGGGTGCTGATGGAGACCCGCATCCCAGGTGGCCCACACATCAAAACAAGGGGGGATCACAGCTCTTGGTTTTAAGACAAACATCACTCACTTTCTTTGTTGTGTGAGGGACAGGGGGCATGGTGGTTTATCTCCAGAGGATCTCCCCCGCTATCGCCTTCCACCAGCCCCACCGCCCCATCCCAGAGGAGCCGCTAAAAGCAAATGTCAGTCAAGGAATAGGCGTTGCATTCCTTCAAGAGGTCAATTATAGTGGTGGCCACTTCAGGAGCTGTGGCATGTTTAAGTCGGAATACGAAGACTGTTTCCAACATCGTCTCATCTAGTGACAGTTATTTCCTTGGCGCGACCCAGAACCACAGCAGGTGATGGCTCCGCTGTCACGTCGCAGGCCGCGCTCTTCTCTTAGCTACCGCACGCAGCCCAGTTTAGCTCACGCTTAGTTAGTTGCCACATATGAAACCTATTGGTGTGTGAGGCCGTGTGATGGATGGGGCCCAGTATCGGTTCACAGAGCAGCAGCTCCTGACCCGTCTGTGCAGGTGATTCCTGCTGTAAGAAGCGCCGCGTCTAGGGGACTTTATGAGCATGACCTCAACGTGCCCGTCTCAAGTGGTCTAGACTGAGCACTCTGTTTACTAGAGTCCCCGTCCCGCTGACGACTATCAGACTTTTGGCATTTTACTAGTGACTCTCTCCTGTCATAACTCTTTGAAGGTGGACAGTCATGATGCTTCGACCATCCTTTGTTAAAATTTACTGTCAAAGCTCTGGAGCGGACGGCAAATAACAAAGCGAGGGCACTGACTCTTTCTGCACCCGAGTCAGATGAACACGCGCAGCTGTGGTTTGGCTGCGGTCAGAGGAGGTGGTGAGCTTTTCATGTAGTGCAGACATCAGACATCGATTAATATCAGCGTGATGTACTGTACATGCAGCAGGAAGTGATGACGCCAGCAACGAGCCAAGGCAGAGAATGTTTGGCCAGAAGCTGCAGGAGATTCATAGGTCATCAATATGCGGTAAATATTTAATTGTTGCCCATAAATTGAGCTTTTTCTACATTATGGTCTGTTTAGTGTGCTGCGTGGCCCTGAGCCAAACGCTGTAGGTGGATTAGCTCATTGAATCCAAACAGTTTACGGGGAAAGCAGCTCCAGTGACGAACCTATGTGGGCAGCTAGCAGCTCTCAAAATACAAACGTTCCACGTCGAAGCCAAAGAGCAGAAAAAGTGAGTCTTTCACGGGAACAATCTAGTAAACACGGTCGCAGCGCAGAGAGAGAACACCTGTGTTTCTCCCAGAGCTTTGGCAAGGAGCAGTTTACTCACTGCCGGGACCATATTTGGTCGAGAGCGAACCCAATGCAGCAGTGATGAAACGCGTCGTGACTCACGCAGGAAACTGCAAAGTCAGTCACAAATAAGATCTGAGAGGACAGTGGAAACAGGAGAAGGTGAGCAGCGCGGTGCCGCGATGATTCAGCTCGGCTGGAGTAGCAGGCTGCAGGCAAACGCAGGTCGGACGGCGGGAATAAGCCGCGGCCAGTAATAGAGTTTAAGGTGTTGGGGATTAGGGTTAAATGTCACAAAGGTCAAGCGAGCGGAGATCGAAGGAGGAACCGCAGCTGATGATGTCCACACGTTCTTGTTGAGGTTATTTCAGCAGCACTTTATCAGCCGTAAAATAGTTTTCTGCGACATTTCCTACAGGGAATAATATTATTTTATATTGTATACTGCAGCTCTTAGTGACAATTTGCTATTAGATAATCACAGACCTGTAAAACCCAGTGTTACTAATAAACCTCCACTTGGTTTGTTCAGATTTAAATTACAACGTGACTAAATAAACCCAGAGAGCTGCTTCAAAGAAACCACATGAAGTCAGCACTCAACTGTTTTTCAGTCGTTTCGAGAGTGACTGTTTGTCTTCTGTCCAGTGTTTTGGGATCACATGGCAGCACTTCCCCTTTGTTTACTGTTGTTCTCAGGATTTAGCCTAAACATCCTCTTATGGGATTAACCAAGACGAGAACCCCAGAAACAAACCGAGCTGTTTTACCTGCCAGAAGGTGTCTGACTGAGCTACAGCTGTGGAGTCGTGACTACAATCGTCGTGGATTTCCAACGTTTCACCTCCACTTCTTCT
Source organism: Macropodus opercularis (assembly GCA_030770545.1). Taxonomy (NCBI): domain Eukaryota; kingdom Metazoa; phylum Chordata; class Actinopteri; order Anabantiformes; family Osphronemidae; genus Macropodus; species Macropodus opercularis. The sequence goes on along the minus strand of CM061097.1, from coordinate 7,994,032 downwards.
ATTAACACAGAGGTTGGGTTGCAGTTGCTGCTTAGGATTGAACTGTGACAGAGCAACTTCAAACCCAGAGCGCAGCCACCAGCAAAGTGTCAGTTTAGCCTCATGAGCAACAAAGCTTCCGCTGTTAGCATCTGCCCTGCAGCAGCCCTGTGCAGCCCTGTGAGAAGAAGAAGAGGCTTTCACGCCTCTTCTTCTTCTCCTTTAAGTACGAAGAAGATGCTGACGCTGCTCATCAAATGAAGTGGAACGGGAACGTTGTGTCAAACATCTTTAGTAGTAGTTTCATCGTGCATCAAGCACAACAACACCTGGATAAAGTAAACAGAGAAAGGAGCTGATATTCCTGAATTCTCCTCAGTCGGTCCCCCCTGTTGCTGCTCTGCGGGCAGCTCCCCCCACCCCCCTCAGCCCATGTGTATCAGCCTGGTTCACATACACAAGATTAAGTAGCAAAAGTGACATCCAAGACCAATCGGGCCACCCAAGAGAACCACAACCAGCGGAAAGGCTGTCAGAGCCCCCTTTTGCGACATTAATCTTCAAGCCTCTCCTGCGCTGCCAACTCACATCTCCTTCAAACAGGACAGGGAGGTAGAAAGCTGAACTTTCCCTCCCCGAAGGTTTTCTCCTCTCCATCAATTAACTCTTTGGGGGACAATTCATTGTCACCTGCCATGTGCCAGACAACTTCAAACAGTGGCAAAATGAATTACTTTTCCAGACGCAAAAAAACCCTCAACTCCTTTAATTTGGCAACAAGGAGATTTGTGGGGATGTTAGTTCAATTTGTTATTGACCTACATGCTTTTATAAAGACATGACACAGAAATGAGACTCAAACGTTCTTTAAGGTGATTTATGGCTGAGAAAACAGCATCTTACTGGTAACGTCTACACAGACAGATGCTCTTTTGCTTCGGTCTGTTCCACCCAATAATAAGATGTTAACATCCAGCAGTGGAATTTATCTTAAATGTCAGAGGGTCGTTAAAACAGACACTGAGGGATCAGCAAGCTAACTGAGCTACCCTGACCACCACGGCTAAGCCTTTGTCTTCGCTGCTCACCAATAGCATCTTTGATCTCATTCAAGGGGAGTGTGTGTGTGTGTGTGTGTGGTGGGAGCTGTCCTGACCTTCTCAGGGGGTTGTGTCACGTCCAACCTGATAGCGGTGTGAATGGTAAAACAGAAAAAGATGAATACAGCAGTGGATAAATAGCGGAACATGAGTGTGTTATGCTGCGGATGCCTTCAGTCCCAGGAGAGAGGCTTCCTAACCCCAACCTTTCTCCTGCCCGAGACCCGAGAAGCGAAGGGGGATGTCGTTCCTTTGAAGAGAGCAACAGTGAAATCAAGCAGCATGCCTCAAATACTTTCAGGAGGATTCTGTGAACATGGCTGGAAGCTTAATCTGTGCCAATATTTATTCTTGAATTGAGAAATCAGATGATGGTTTATAGGTATTAACTACTTAGGGTGAATTGATACTGTTTGGACTGTAAGTACCGTAGATGATACAACTACTGTAAGTACATAAAAGGCTGAATGAAAACGTGGCTCCCAGGAGCATCTCTATCTGCTGGCCTGCAGGTTTACTTCATTCAAATCTGGCTTTGAATGAAACATTACATACAAACTTCAGTCCTGTGGCTAACGCTGTAGAACAGGTTTCTTTCTGACAGAGAACACAGACACTGTAGTTTACTTGGTTTTATTCCCACGTACGTGTCACTGAAACCTTTTTAAAAATAAGGATATAAATGATTGTAGAATTACAACAGGGCTCTAGTTTAAAAAGTCTAAAATTGTAATCTGAATTGAAAATATGACCCACTCATTTCTGTTTGTCTTTCTGTACACGGGAATATTAGCAGTGCTGAAGTGAACAGGTTTCTTCCAGGGCTTTTGGTTTGGATGGTCGTCAGTCTGATCGGGGTCCATCCAATCGAGCTCCAGCCCAGCGTCCTCTGAACCCACACGCAGAGCGAAGCAGCTCTCTGGCTGCAGACAGGCAGGGCCACCGACAGCAGCGATCATTGGGTCATCAGGTCTGAGCTGGAGAGCAGTTTGCGTGAGTGAAGGTGTGTTATTTAGAGAGGCTCCATTAACAAATAACATCTTGGCAAACGTTCAAATCCAAACTTTCATTAGGTCGACCGTCCAGCTGCTGGGTCGGCGCAGGATGTGTGTGTAGGAGGATGTATCACAGCTGCAGGAGGCTGAATTCTCTTCATATCAGAAAACAAAAGCAGATTCTTCTCCAGTGGAAACACAGTTTGAACAGACATTTCTTTTCTCATCTTGGCACACATTTGAATTTTCACCAGTGCCTGGGAGCCACGTCTCTCTGTCAGCACCATATAATTTGAATGGATGATTGACTCAAGTGTAAGACAGATTGTGGTTTGTTTTAGCTTCACCCGCTGCAGGTTTTTTATTGTATCTTCCAGCTGTTGAGGCCAATTATTACTTAACCCGTAACACAATAAAACATTATGACAGTGTTAGTGACTGAAAACACCATAAACCCTGTAATAACGCGCAGGTGCTGCTCCACGTGTTGCACATATCATTCATAGCAGATCCTGCTCACTCTCCATCTACTAGCACATATTCAGGCCGTTTGCTGTGTAAATACATCAGACATGTTGTGTACAGTGCGGATTAATTACACAAAGTAATTGTCTCCTTTAATCCTGTTCACACTTGTGGGGCTGGCGGATACTTCAGCACTGTGGAGAGTGAGGCCTTTATTTCCTGCGACGACGAGCGCAAGTTAAGTTTTGGTCTTTTGTCCTTTGAAACGTCATAACCTCCAAATGATTGATCTTAATGTGACTGATCTGTTTTGATAGAACCAGGTGGACTATAGACGATGGAGGGTTTCGAATGTTGGGGCGGCAAATGCTTCTTTACTTCAGCCCCATGTTTACGTGCTGACTGACGTAATGCGTATGAACAATGCCGTTGCACAGCCATTCTCATTTCACATACGTTGTTGTGGTTCTGGGCCAAGACGGGCAGAATGCTTTCAACTTTTATGATAGAAAGTTGTGCCAAGAGTGTTCTGCCCCACTGCCTCTCTCCGCGGGGATTTCAAAGGGGAAAGCAACACATGCTGTCATTCATGTCCTGCCGTTCAGATGGACCATTACGCTCATATCAGGTCGGTGCGTTTGATGTCCCGAGCAACAGAAAAAAATTAATAGCGAGCACAAGGCTGTGAAAGATTTGCAATGCAGTGCGTTAATTAACGAAGGGCTATACCAATTAGGCACCCATGATTGGTGTGTGAATATCAGTGCAGTCACGCAGTTTGGGACTCGGCGCAGAGTAACACCACTGTTTACTGAACACAAAGACCGTAAACAAGCGCTGGCAACAAGTGCACGGCCAAGTGTGAATGGTTGGGCCTTCCAGAATTCATGGCTTATCCACGTCTCACACGGAGCAGGACAGAGCTGCAGGTTTTTACGTTGTTGGCTTTATAAGAAACATGTAATTCATGTAAACCATGTGAAATAATTGTCTTAAATGTCTTGCTATTCTTTACCAAATGTGACTTTTGTATCATTTCATACACCAAACAAATTCCAATAGAATTACAATCAAGACTAATAATCTAGTTCAACGATTCAGGATAACGCACATCAAACGCTGGTTAATGTCACTGCACAGATGGTGCAATAAAAAGGCTTTTACCATGTTTCTGGTTAAATTCCCATCGTGCAGCTCCCAAACACTGAAACAATTCAGGTAACCGGATGGAAACAAACACTCACACAGGAAAAAATGTCACTGGTTTTGGCTTAAAAATCTATTTACCCTTATGTTTAAACAAGGTCTAATTGTAATAATATGTTCCCCTTTTGTTTTTCCTCGGTACGCAACGTGACTCAAACAGCAAACACTTCATTAATCCAATACACTGTGCTTGGTAGTCAGTAATGAGGTGAATGTTTGAAGAATAAAAGTGATAATGACTCAAATGTTTGGTTTACACATATATAATTATGTATTTATTGACAAGAATGATACAGGTCTGCTGTGGGACAGACTGAGGTCAAGCCAACTAACAGATGTATGTCTTCAGTTTACTTTGCAGACCTCCTGGTCCTCTTGTCCCAGGAGAAGTTGGCTCCATAGGATTTCACCCGGGGCTTGGAGGTCCTCTTCTCTGTGATGTCGTAGCTCCAACCTGAAGGAAACAACATCAGAGTAAGTGATGGGAGCACTATCCTCGCGTATATTCACTTTGGATGGAATCCAGCCACAATGAGGTGTTGTGTAGACATCAACAGGCTGCGTGTAGTCAGGACCGCACTAATCGCTTTCATGCTGCAATAAACACAGTAAGCCGGTTTCCTTTGCTTAGTTTCAACAAACTTTCCCAGATGGTTTAGTTCTGAATCAACGTGCGCTTTCTGTTGAGTGCTGCTGGACAGAAAAACGCACGAGCCCTGAACTGGAACCTTCTCAGTGTCTAGTTAACCCATCAAAAGGTTTTTCTTAATGTTGTCATTGGGTGTTAGTGAATTTGCTTGTTCTCTCTTGTTCTCAGAGTAGATGGCAGGGAACGTGCTACCCAGCTTTACACATGAGATGTCAGACTGTCCGTACGCATTACGGCCAACGCTATCTAATAAGGAACACAAACTCATCTTATTTTGAATCAATACTTTAGTTTAATATTAATAATGATAACTACTTAGGCTGGATTAAAGTGCTCATTAGTCCAGATTAAGTCCAGTTTCTCCTGCACAAATGTAGTCAGTGCAGCACGCTGTCAACCACACTCCGGCATATTTTGATGATGTGTTGGACAGGGGTCAGCATGGGAAACATTTAATGCTCAGCAGATGTCAGAATACACAGTCATTGCAGCTGCTGTACGTGTGGGTCTGTGTAGGAGCCAACTACAACATTAAATAGTAAAAGGTTTGGCTCATCTGCATACATCACATTATCTACAACAAAAGCACCACAGTCCTTAGTGCTAATCCTGATACTACAGCTAACGCTCAACATTTACATAAATGCTACCAAATTTAATAAATTTATTAATCTGATGTGCTCTTGTGTTTCAGTGAACAATGCTGTGTATGGTTGGGTATCACTTGAATTGTATTGATTTCAATAGCAATTTCATATCTCATGAAAACCGGTTCCAAAAAAGTAAAAAAGAAAAGAAAAATCAAATCTGCTCGAGTAAAAGTGTTCTTTCCTAGTCTAACCCAAGTATCATATTGTTTTTTCCAACTTGACAGTTGTTCCCTAAATGATGGATGTGACAGTGGAGAAAGGATGCAGTACTGCTACATTACTTCCACGATGAGCAGAATCAAAATGTAATTTTTACTGTGGGTACATGGTATTTTTCATTTCTAATTTGGAAAGTCTGGACGACCCTAAAAATGAGAAGGACGTGGTGCACACAAGCCAGAGGTCGGGCTTTTGGGCAACATTTTAATAAATGAGAAATGTTCGGGTTAATCTTTCATCTAAAAATTCTTCTTTCTTACCATTTTTCTCAGCAAAAGCGATGGCATCTTCCTTCGAGGAGAAGGTGAGCAGCATGTTGGACAGAGGATCAGCCCTGAAAGGCAGAGCGAGACGGCCTCACTTCATTACACATGTTGTTACATGCTGTACAAACTTTAAAGGAGCTACAATGAAGAGTGACGAGGAAGAGTAGGAGCATCTTACGTTGAGGCCCAGCCCATCAGTGGGTTCTCCCAGCGTTCTCTAGTGTCAAAGTCCATCTTCCACTTCTTGGTGCTGTTGCTTCCTGACTGCATGGCGGTTTTGGCGGGAACAAAGATGTGAACTTTGCGGGTTTTGATGTGCTCCTCTGGGACCCCTGTCAAAGTGGTGATGTCCTAAGGGACGAACAGAAATTAATCACATTTTACGACTAAAGCCTACATCTTAGGGTGATTTATCACTTAATTTACAGTATACTGAAGCCATGTCAAGGGAATCCCAGCGTCAGCTACTGAATTATTCACAACGTGGACATTAGGGTTTTCACAGTATAGTGCATACAAAGATAAATGTATGCGAGTTTGGTGAGAGGTCATCTGAAAGTTAGCTAGCAGGTGTTTAAAAAGAACAAAATCCAGATTACGTAATCTTAGCTTTAAACGCTAGTTGGGTAATCAGCCATGTATGTTTTAGATTTTATATTCCTGTGCATCACATCCATCTATAGAAATATTTTTCCACTTTTAAACATTTGGTTCAAAAACAGGCTAAAACACATTTTCCATGTCAGAAAACCAATAAAACATGAAGAATGGAAGGGTGAAGACATTTTATAGGCGCTATAAAATAAGATAAAAGTTTGGATAGTCTTTCTATCCTTGCTGTGATCTGATGTTCACTCTGTGGACATTTCTCTCTCAGCTACATATGAAACTTTTCCTGTGTTTCAACCGGCCACAACTTTGCTTTAGTGGAGAACGTATATCTTACACATGTTTAAAACACTAAAGAACAAAAAATAAAAACAGTATAATAGGCGTCTTTATGTCATTATATATATGTCTTTGAATTGAGTTTGATGAAATTAATGCGTAATAGTTAAGGTGATTTATTCCAGACCATCGGAAAGTAGGCCAGCACGACGCGGAGGAGGGGCTTTCGGGTGTACCAAACGCATATTCCTGGGCAATTGGAGCCCCTTCAAGCTCCTATCAAGGATCTGGTGCAATTCTTCAGGGAATTAGCAAACAAGCAATGGGAAGTCTGCGACAAAACACAGACGAACCTCCCAGCATGCAGGCAGCAGCCACCCAAGACTGGGGGCTTTCCAGGGTGCTCTCCTTTCAATACAAGAATTTTACACATTTCAATGGCCATTACAACTTCAAAGAATCAAATTTTCATCATTGTCTGTCATCTGCCAGTTGATTTGTAGAAAGGGGGTCGTTTTGCATGAACTCCACACAAAAGCCCGCCTTTCCTTTGGAAAAGGAGCTTCCAATGGCATTTGAGCCTAGCAAATTACAGCCTCAACTGCTGAACTAAGGCTTGTTTCAATGAAACATCACCTGCAATGTTAGGAGGCAATAGCAGAATTTAATCATAAAGAAGATCAGCACTGAAAAGATAGTGATAAAATAAAAAGGAAAAGAGAAAAAAGTAAAAAATAAAACTTCACGAGTGCCCGGTAATTATTTCCGCCTGCCCCATCTACTTAACCTTAACAATCCCTGCTAGTCAGAGAGGAGGGAAACATGTTCTCCTCAACAAACAGGGAAATGGTGGACAGTTCGTCACAAACAGGTAATAAAAACATTTTTAAAATGTCACTTTCTGCAGGCTGTAAGTTTTTATTTGCAGTGGATAATATTCAAAGATTGAAATCCGAAAGAGAGATGTAAGAAAAACTTCCCGAGTGTTCTGGAAAAAGGACAAGAACCATTAAAATACTTTCTAGACAGTGAACCAGAACACATTAAGAGTTGTGAACTGGGGGGAAATCATGTACACAAAGTACCTTCTGAGTTGAGGTGAATCAAATTTGCAGTCAGAAACATTTAGCGGTTCTGTGGTCTGGTCTGCGGGATAAATGCATGAAATTCCTTCGCCGAGACGCATTAGAAATTATACCCTTGGGATTAGCGGGCCTGACTATGGTTACATGTATGTACGTTATGTAAACCATCACTGACACATGAGGCCCATGTATGGTAAACCGGAGCGATAATTTGTCCAGATGTAGGAGACCTTGATGAGCACAAAGGTTCCTTCATGAACAAGGGAGGATGTGTCAAAACTCTGCCAAACAACTGAAAACATACCGCTGATGATCTGACACTGGCTGCAAAATACAAGTCTAGACTTCTATGATACTTGCTTGCATTACACTGAAAGCTAGGAGGGTTATCAGCACAACAGACTCGCTCACAATACCCGGATTCACTGAGGGAATGACTGTGGCTGGAATGTGGTGTGTTCCCAGGAAGACTAGAGAGGTCCGTCACAAAAGGAAAACCCACACGGTGGGCACTTTTTCTTCTGCCACGTACAGGAAGTAAAATGAGAACTATCAAGTTTGACACTATTCACAGGGCCTTCACGGGGCCCTACAATACCTGGCCCCCAAATGCTGGGATTATGAAAGAGGGGGGAAAGGCTGGCAAAGTCTCCGTCACGTGAAAGCGTGTCGATATTTCTGACACCTCCAGGCTACGTGCCAAATAAAGAGCATTGGGGCTTGTCGCTGTGGAGCCACTGGCTGCACCAGAATGCTGAAAGCTGGTACCCCTAATGCTCCAACAGAGACCTGGAGGATTTCTGTGTAAACAGAGTCTCACTGTGCCTGAATATGGAAACAAGTTTTCATAATGGAAGTAAATCATAAAATGTGAATAGTAACAGGTCTTTTTCCATCGACGACTGCAAAGTCTCTATTTACAGTAATTAAATCATTAAAAGATCATTCGTGAAACTGACATAATGTGATGTTCAGCTGCTCCATAGAAGCCACAGAACAAGATCAGCACAGCTCACACTTGTTAAAGTTGAACTATACTTGTTATAGAAATTAACACGTGTGAACCACAGGCTACACACTAAACACTAAAATACATTTCTGGTCCAGCAGTCAAAGCAAGAGAACAGTTAAAAATAAGAGAAGCTGTCACTTATTACAGTGATTAACAATAAAAATAAATTGTTGTCATGTCCAGAAGGGAGTAATACTATGTCCTCTCACCTGTTCAGGTATGTGCATTCGCGGTTGTTTTTTTATGGCTCTGACGCAGGATGGTCGCATGGAACTACAGAAGAGGAGATGGGAGCGTGGAACCAGACTAAGATCAAGCATCTGTACTGGACTGACTGTCCTGCAGACACGGTCGTCATTCTCAGATGATTCACAGGTGAATATCTTGCTCAGTGTTAAAATATGGTCTCCATATTCTTTCGGGATCATGCAGATCAGGTCCAAATGAAAGAGGATTTTTGAAGTATATAAGGGATTTCTGTAAAGAACGATATCTGTTCCAAGAGACTAGATGCAATTTGTCCAAAAAAGTGCTTTGACAATAAGAAATATCTTTTAAGTAAGTGTAGCTTTAAGAATGAGTTTATTCTGAGAAAGTTGGAGGGTCACAGAGTTTGGAAAAATGCAGACAAGGACCTGAAGAGTGGTGCGTATAATATCCTTGTCTTCTGAACACATTCCTGCTCATTCACTTAGTGGAGTGAACAGCGCTGTCTTTCTCGCTCAATCATTTGATATTCCCTTTGTGCCTATTTAGGGAAGAGGCTTATTTTAAACCTAAAATAAACCATAAAAATGAAAAATCGCATCTGTTCTTTCAATTGACCAGCACAGCTCAATTATTAGAGACGAGAAAGACGGTTTTAGTCATTAACTATCCATTATTAGACTAGTACCAAACATTACTTGCTGATAAAGTTTAGGGAATAGTGAAAGCTGCCCATCTCACTTACTGGATGCCAGTGCAGTGTCGTTTATTTTTCTAGATTTGTGTAAAGTGCATAACCCAGTTCAGTTAAGATCAGTTTAACATCAGGACAAAAGGTAAAACACATTTAAAGACCTGATACTGTGATACTTCATACCCACCAAGCAGCATCATAAACATATCCATTAATAACTGAAACGTTAGTTACAGAGATATGTGTGTAATCCCTGCAAATGAGCCCAGATACAGCGTCACACTATCTAAACACTAAGAATCTAAGACTTGTTAGGGTTTTAAATCTAAACATGGGTACAGAGTGTATTTTCCTGTTAGTGCAGTCACCAAACAAACAAACAAACAAAAGACGTGGTTGCATGACTCACTTAAACAAAACACCTCAAGCATCCCCACCACATTATTACTGGTAATGCTGGGCGCAGCCATGACACCAGTATGGTCCACTTTATCATAGCATAAAAACACCCATATGCCAAAAGTGCTGCGCGACAGCCAGGAGAGGTCACAGGGTCAGTCAAGCTGAATCATGTTGAGTCAGCATGTGGTGAAAGCCCAAACACATCACCCTTAACCCCCTACTGTCCAGCCCACACCCAGACCAATAGCCTCACTCATCAGCCTCCGCCGGTTCCCACCTTCAGACATCTTTGAAGTGGAAAAACAACATTTCAATTACTGATTGGACATAGGGGACGTCTCTAATAGAAACAAATAATATGTTGCTTACTCGTGTGGTGGTTCAGCGCTGGAGAGCGAGCAGCAGCTGGCGTGAGGGTCATCTCAAATCTCCCGTTACACATACCAGTGAGGATCGGAAAAAGACGGTACAGGAGGGCCATCGTTTATGAACATGGTGGCTGCACACATGTCTGTTTGTGTGTTGCATTGAATCCCAAAGGCGCAAATCCAAATCTTTCTACGGGTGCATTGCTCAAACTATGATACCAAGCAAATACAGGCTCACGTTTCAACTTATCAAATCACAAACACTCTTTTGCTATGTTTTGAATATCCTCAGGTTGTTGTCACAATTCGTATTGAAAAAGTCAGATCTTAATTGTAGATTAATTCAATATTCATTACTGCAGTCTGGAAACAAGCCTACAGTTGTAGATATTAGCTAGTGGTCATGAACAACATCAGCAAATAGCAAAACATGAGATGAGATCAAAGTTGACAAAAATAATGCAGACAAGATTTAGAAGACAGCGAAACGAGTTCATACAATGGCGAGCTTACGAAAAACAATTAAGTGGTGGCAAACAGAAGCAGCAAACCTTTTTATCCACTCTGCAAACAACACTTAGCAGCTAGACACTTCCTAAAACTACCCAGCAGCGACAGGGCTGAGGAGTCCACTAAGAGGCTTAGTCTCTATGGAAGAGAGTGTTAATGAATGAAATACTATTTAGCGGATGATACATAATAAAGCCTCTTGTCTGGCACTCTTCAAAGACCAACATCCTCTGACCCAGTACTCCAAACTGGGGCTGAGAGATTTTTTTGCATAAGCTCGCCGTATGAGAGGGCAACCAGACAAAACAGGCACTTGAGTTGTCCATGTGCAAAGGAGGGAGGAAGGGAGAGAGAGCGAGAGGAAGATGAGGAGAGGAATGAATGTGGTCTACTCCACCATAGGTCACTCTGCGTCTGAGAGCTAGACAGGCTTAATGAATATACACCCCAACTGCTTGTGGGAAATGTCTCAACATAGTTAGGATAGTCTGCACTAAGCTAAACACGTTTACATTATGTTATACTGCAGTTCCCAGAAAGTACAGCAAGCGGTAGTGGCTGCAAAATGATACTCTCATAACTCGTTTAAATGTAAGGAAACAGAGATCTCAAGTGACAGGAGAGGACCTGGTGTCCAGCTCAACGGCCCCGATGTTGCACTGAAGTCATCTCGTCTTATAAACAGCTTCCTTTGTCTGGCCTCTGCATCTGGGGATATTCTTCTATCTTTGCATGATAAATCTTTACTGACAGACTCAAGATCATTCAATGTGACTTCAATTTTGTTTTTTAAAAACAACCAGCAAACTGCCTTTAGACTCAACTGCACTGCTGCAATCAAACTCCACATCTTTTGTCCAGATGCCTTGTAACTTGCCAAGTGCTGGTTCTAAATCCGCAAAAACGAAAGATTTCAGATTAGCCAAGTCAAGATGGCAAACATTAAATGGACCTACCAATTTAATACTCTGCCTCTTTCCCTCCTTCCTGCTCAACTCCCCGCACTCGGATAACTGTCCTTTGCAGCCTCGTAAAACCTTAGTGCCTTTAGAGGACTCTATAACAAGGCTTCACAAGCGCTTTAAGATTATGGTGTTGTCTTTACGTGGAGAGAGGGAGCACACTTGGCCATGGCTGCAGCAGGAGTAGACGCACAGGCACAAGTGGGAGATATTGTATTAACACATATTCAAACAGCTGTTAAGGTTATAACCACAGTTGTTTCTGCGAGGGGCCAGGGAGTAAATCAAAGGTCACACTCTAATCGAGCGAAGTTGCAGACATTATGTGTAAAGCGATGTATCAGTGGCCAGACAGCCGGACCCTGAGAGCTGCCCAGCATGCTTAATCAAACAGTAATTATAAACAAAAGCAGTTCAGCGTGGGCGCTCTGGGGAACAGCTTTGGACAGTGGAGCTCTATCACGCAGGTCTGTTGATTTGGCATCATTTCGACAATTCAATCAGTGCCACTTATGCAGGATCTTAATTGTGAGGGCTGTTAAGTGAAAAAAAATAATCAAGGTCCATAGTGAAGCTGCAACAAATGACTCCCTTTATTGTTAAATGTGCCGAGTTAAATCCTGATAACTAATAAATTTGTTAATTCTCCTTAAGTCTGCTGCTACACTTATTGTTGACCAATTTGACATATAACCAGAAAGTGTTTTTCTGGCAGCTGAAAAACACAGTGAAAACTGCATATTACTGTCTTTTAAGTTGACATGGTGAACAAACATATGTGCTTCAGTCCACCTGGTGGGTTTATTTATTATTCACTGCAGTTACAGCTTTTTTGCTCTTTAATGCCTGCAGGGAACACACATTACACCTAATCCCCTAATCTAATGTGTGGTGTTGTACACAGACGGTTTTAAACAGCTGCCTGTCACTACAGAAAACAACACTGGTTAGAGCAGGGAGAGTGAAGCAAACCAGTAAAGTTTGAAGCCAGAAAAGAAGATCAATAAGCTGAGAGACATTATAAAGCAGTCAGGTGGGTTTATCCTTACAATGACACCTGTCCTCTTGCACACGGTTATTTGAGCTGATAAACTAAACATTTATGAAGAACGTCATCTTATTTGCCTCTCTGCAGCTAAATTGTTCCCAAATGTCAATATGAAATGGATTAGTTCATGTTTTGACCTACTGGAGATTTGTGTCCTTCGTAGCCTAAATTTGTCTGTAATGGAGACAGCCGAACAACAGAAGAGACACTCGTTTGCATTTTTTGGACAGATGAGAACAAAGGACAAGGTAATGAGTTGCACAAACTGTTTTTGAAATGAATTGAAGGGACCACGCACTGTGGCCAAAAATGCAACCTCATCCAAATAAGGTTATTTAGAAATGTTCACTACACGACAAGAACACCACTCTCTCCTCAGGCGGCTCGCGAAAAGCGGCGTGTGAACCCAGCATAACCTCTCAGTGGACTGAGACCTTTGTTTGATTGGTCTAACCAAAAAGCAATTCAGTTATTGACAGTCTGATTAATGACTAGCGTGCGGACATGCACTAAATGCCCAAAAGGGAGATTCACATTGACCTCATCCATGTGAGATGGAGGCCACTGTACTGTAAACAGCTGAGGACCTCCCTCTTTGGCCTGTCTGCATCAGAGTACTTCCCGCCGTCGCTAGCAACAGCATGCCACAAAGAAACCTCTGTGGCCAACAACACTGAAGTGGCCACTGTCTTTTTCGTGAGTCTCAGGGTGTCTCACAAACTTTTTTCCATGCAAGCTTCTTTTCTTTCACCCCCTTCGTTTTTTAGAGGCCCTTTTTTCCTCTGCTCTGCTGTTCCTCTCAGTGGCCCCTACTGAGAGGACAGAGACAGACACTCCGCCCAGCCAAAGGTTTGTCTGCCAGTATGGTCAGCTTGGGTCTGGGACAAAAGCGCACTGACGCTGCCCACACACAGCACCCCCCCCCCTCCCAAAACAAGTTCACAACAGACTCGCACATTCTCCCAAAACTCCTCTTTCTCCGTTATCTTCCATCTCCCCAGTCTACTGACAAAGCATTCACTTCAAAGATCCTCTTTGTTTTCTACAGTGGGTACACTGCTAATCTCGGCCATTTGAAAAGCATGTTTATCACTGTTTAGCCTGTGCTTCAGCACTTAATGGAAAAACACATCCAAGGCCTTTTTTGCTATAAACCTAGATACAGCCGTACCACATGTCACTGGAACCAGAGAGCTGAACAGTGACTTTGAAGTCACTCACTAACCTGGAAATTAACTGCGATTTTGAACTGAAACCTGCTCTGTGCTTTTGGAGCTATGCCGTTTGCCTAAACCACACTAAGTGCAGTGCTTGTTCACAACCATGAAAGAAAACCACAGACGTCGTTTATCATCCAGTGCATCTACATGCCCTAAAGAAGTTTTGTTAGGGTTGACTTCCTGCTGTTATTTTCCTAAACACTGTGTATACAAAAACTGAGAAATCTGGTTTCTGTAATCAGGGTAGTGAAATATTTTCCTGTGCGTAAGCATCGCTCTGTTTTCTGCTCACAGTCAACCAGTAGCAACGCAACTTCAAGTAGTTTCATCATGATTAATTATTTAATTATTTTTATAAAACATCAAAGACAAAATTCAACATGTTCCTCTAAATGTGTCTGAGCTCAAGGCTAAAATATCAGTAAAAGTCAAAGAAAGGGGACTGCATACAGTAAATCTGATAAACAAGTCGCCTTAACCTTGGCTGGAGAACAACTTCAAGATTTCAAATGGATAGAGCTTTCCAAAACTAAGGTTATAAGATCTCTGTGTCCCCTAAACTAATAATGATCTACTACTAATAATACTACTGCCATAACACGTCTCAGTCTCATACCAAACCTCTAAAGAGGTTATCAAGAGAACTAGAGCATCAAAAATGAAACTAGCAAACGTAACCTGCTTCTAGAACAATGGCAAATAACTGTTTACCGTTCATTTATCTGGAAGGTGACAGGATATAGCTTAAAATAAAACTTTTCACAGACATCTGAATTTACATGTTTCACAAAACTCTTGAGCTCCTGACTATATTAAATAGGAATTATGATCTAAAAACAGAGTAATGTCACAAGACTTTCTAAAATAACATTGCTGACTAAGCAGTCTGATGAACTGTGTATTAAATATAAACATTTTTGTAATGCACATTTTTTGTACTGCACACATAATTAGATTAGTTTAGTAGTACCAAACAACACTGACATATGAAACTACATTTTCAACTTTATTTTTTAAGTTGCAGTAATATATATATCACATTTGCCATTTTCATCACACTCTTATAAAGCCTATTGTCTAATACAATCCTACTTTTGTCAGTGGGTTAGAAAAAGTTCAAATGTTTTTCCAAGCACAGTAATTGGGAGACAGTAGCTCCGACAACTGTGCGTACATTGAACGGGGTGGGATTCTTACCAGTTTCTCATCAACTGTAATAAGTTGCGTGTCTTGTCCTGGTTTCTCTGCCAGCCTCGATACGGATGTGCTTGTAGACCTGTAAAGCGTTAGATAGACATTACACAAAGAGCTCAACCCGTCACATGCAGACAAGCAGCAAATTATAAAACAGCTTGTATGGTAAAAAAAATTAGTATCCTGGAGGAAGTGTAATGGTTTGAAGATACAGTGGAAAGAAAGAAGGGAATCCCCCCCACCACCAATTAGTTCTGTCTAGTGAATTTCTGGCAGACTCTTGCTCTCACCCTAATGACAGGACGTGCTAATGTTGGCTGTGGTCAACTGTCAGGCGAGGGCTGTGTAGCTCTTTGTGAATGTGCAGTCGTCATAAAATAGCAAAGTGCCATCACAGCTCAGCAAGGGAAGATGACATTCCCCATACTGTGACATTTGATGTTAGATATGTACAATGACTTTCCACTATAATCTACTATAAAATGCCAGTTGCAATGTACACATGGCTGTAAACAATTTAGGTCCAATAGGAAAAGGTATGGTCGAAAGAATATGGAGCAATTTATACACTTATTGACACGTGGTTGTTTGTTTATATAGAAATATTTGGTTGGTGATTGGTTTTAGAAAGAGGTTTTGTAATAAGTTTCCCTTGTAACTGTAAATTATGTCAACCAAGTAAGTGACTTATTGGCACATAAATCGAGTAAAACTAATCATTGGTACTAGCAGAGAATAGATCGAAAGGAAAGAATGAACAGATTAAACTACAAACCTAATAGTCATAAAGCATTTGTGCATAACGTGGTGACAAAGAAGACCTATAATGCCCATAGCTCTCACACTGTGATCCTACTGCTGTTCGGCTGAGGTTAATCAAACACTTTGAGGTGAACGTCGTTATTGAATAAATTCCCAGTCTCGCCGACTATTAATAGCGATGTGCAGCACGTGTTGTGTGTAGCCCTGAGCAACGTTTAATAACGTTAGCTCTTAAACTGATTTCTAAAATCTTGCTGGACCAAACATTAGTTAGCCAATTAGCTCGCTAGCCGAGCGCCGTGAGAACACAGGGCAACGTTTAAAGTCGCTACTTTCTCTGTCACTTTAAACAAAAATGCAACCGAAAAGACAGTTTGGCGAGAGGTCTGACATACAGTGACAAAAGAAACACGAAGACGTTCAACGTCGTTTAATTAAAGCTGCATTTGCTGGTTAGCTTACTAGCCAGTGACATTCCTAGCATACGGCCTTTGGGTTGTCGTCACTTTGCTTGGAGTTAAATATTCCACAAAGAATGACTCACAGTAAAACAAGAGTACACGCAGCTAATAAACAATTGAATTGAATTACCTGATGTGATTAAGGGGCATCTTAGAAGCGGCATTCTTCACAGATAAACGCCCCAAGCCGAGAAGTGACATTGAAGACGCCATGTTTGTTGTTAACACTGACGTACGGCAGCCGAGGAGGAACAGAAAGCACGAGCTGGTAGAGACGACCAGTGCTCTGCAGCCAAGCATGACGCTGCTTCAAACCTGGGCGATCATGGCTGGATTCATGCGTGGATATTTTAATATTATAGATATTGTCTGCATTTCGATTTAGGCTCGTGTCGTTGAGTTTAACTATAGTGTTATGTTATTTGGAAATCAGTAATATAGCAGAGTCAGGTCAAGTATAAGGAAAAAAACTTTTATTGTTTCACTCTTCATATCTGTACAAATACCATCAAACTTTGTATGTACATATGACATTTACATAAAAAATACAAAACTTTATATTCATAACAGAATTTTGTATTTCTCTTGTGATGTTTGAAAATAAAATGCATTTTGCAAAACAAAACAAAAAGAAACAAAGTGATTACGTCTGATATTGTGTTGAGTACTGCAGTATGTTAGTCCTATTTTAGCTCTGCAAGAGCAATATGGAGCACATTGGCAAGAAGACAGCAGACAAATGTTAATGGCACATTGTTTCCAAAATAATCAAGTATCGTCCAAAACGTACATCTGCTCTAATGTGGTGAAATAAAATAAACGCTACAGAATAATACCTAGTTGCTGTCTCCACTTGGAAACAGACCTAAAAGAGTAAAACTGAAGAATAACCAAATAATAAGAGAAGAAAAATAAATGGCTCTTTTTTTCTCTACCATTTCGTAACTGCTGTGTTGCACCTTTCACAATGCTCTTTTGCAAAACCATTGAGAGAATCCCTTTGGTCAATTATTATGAACTGTAAACAAACCAGAAACACTTTCTGTACATAAAATGACTGATATATTTCCAATAAATAAACACACAGCCTAAACATGCATTTACGTATGTGTGACATAAACATCTGTGATAGAGATTTGACAGAAACAAGCAGATTTTTACAGCTCGGGGAATGCAATTTACAGCTTGTTGAGGACTTATACTTACATGGTAACATGACAAATAAATAACACTGCTTCTCTTTGGACAAATATATTTCTTCATGATAAAAAGAAAGCAAAAGGGACAACAACAAAAAAGGGGAAATGAGTGATAACACAATATATCATGGTAGATAATAAGCCTGACAATGTAAATGCATAAATTATAAAACACAAAAAAGTATAAATAAACATCTAGCAGACTGAACTATATGTATACTTCCTTTTCTTTAAAAAATAAATAAGCATACACATAATGTACAGTATGGGATGATTCCTAGGACTGTTCCCTTAGTGATGGGAGCCTATCCATCCAGAAGATAAATGGACATAGGCCATGTAGTCTGAGTCCTCATCTTCCTCATCCTCTTCCTGGTCTTCTGTAATAGCTATATGGGAGAATATATGGTAGCTGTTGTATGAATATGGACCACAACAGCGCAGAATATCACTGAATGTTCCCCAAAAAGTTCACAGCAAAGCCACTGGCACACAGCCTTCCTTGTATTTATTTATGTGTGTGTGTGTGTGTGTGTGTGTGTGTGTGTGTTAGAGGGGGGGGGTATGTGTGTCATGGCATCAACAATTACTCTGACATCCCCCAATTATGCAACTGCCATTTACATAATCTAGCAAGTCAGGGATGCAAAAAGAAAAAAAAAGAGGGATTGCTGGGAGGGAGGGAGGGAGGGAGGGGGGCGGCAGCGTTACAAGGTGGGCTGGGAGGTGGGCAGTAGCTGGGAAGCGGGTGTGAGGGCACTGATGTTTCCAGTGACTCGGGCCTTTCTTAGGCAGATTCCTAAACGCAGACACACATAACACAGAAAAGTGTTCCTGTGTCGTTCGATTGGCTAGTTTCTTCTCTACAATTTGTGGTTGAAACGTACAGGGAGGGAGGACTCTGTGTCACAGCCTGTCCTCCACAAGCAGGTGACAGATCATCAACACAGTTCTGAGGTATTTTCTTTTCTTTTTACAGAAGTGATGTACAACGAACACAAAAAAGGACAAGCTAGAGCAAGAGTGACAGCACAAACTAGAAAACAGACAGTCCCTCATCAATCCACATGGATTTGAAAGTTCTGATACATATTCTGGTAGACAACACATCTACTGGAAACAACACAAACCGAAAATGTTACCGTTCAACCTAATGATGAGGTGAGAAGCAGGACTCTATGTTTCTACAAGATTCTTTCCAATCCTGTACTGTAAAGTATCACATTTATGTTTAGCTCATAAGGTGATTATAAAGTTGGTCCCTTATACCTCAGGCATGTTGCATTAAGGTACTCAGAAAAAAGAAACGAAATATTTGCATATATTTAGCAACTTGGAATGTAAATATGAGATTTCTTTGAGGCTATGGTTCAATTCAAAAGTGTGTCTCTGGGTCAGAAAGGCTATATGCAAATCTCTGTTGAAATCCATCATCAGTATCAGTAACATGGCACCAATGTTACAATCACCTTATGCACATGATAGGAGTCGATTCAAGATTTTAGATTTCTGTTCTCGGTGACAGTGACGGTATTGGCAGTGTGGTGTGTGTCACAAGAGTCAGCGCTTTTAGAAATGATTGATTACAGCCAAAAGTAACAAAAGGAAGAAAATACAAAAAACACAAATACACCATCATCATGAAATTATCACCATGGAATTTACAAGCTGTAAAGATATGCGCACTACCATAAAAATAAACCACTGCTGATTAAAAACTGCACGGGATTTAAGGAAACTTGCTCTTGCAGGTCACTACCATGAGCTTAAACTCTTGAAGGATTGTTCCACTACAAACACAATTTGCCTTCTTTTTCGTTTGTGTTAGTTTGATGGCGTTAGCTTTTCCTAGACCCTCGGATCAGGTCTGCTGATATCGTCTGCTGTTATTTTGTTCTGCAGCAGAATTGGGGGGGGGGGGGGGTGTAAAACGAGAAAAAAAGAACACAACTCACACAAGAACAAGAGCCAGCAACAAAGACAACGTCATGCAAGTTCTTCCATTTCCAAGTCCTTTCTGCTTGCTTAAGCTGTGCTTGGTGGTGTGGCTGGGGTGGGAGTTCGGGGGAAACTGGGGTAGGGGGCACGTTCAAGGGAGGTTTTGTTGGAAAAGCAACATGGAATATTGTCTTTTGCTTCGAGGTGGAGTGGGCGTTTGATTGGATTTTTTTCTTATTTTGCTGCTAATATTTACTTACAGTTGCAAGATCCCGAGTGCTTGACTTCCAGCAGCAGCCCCATAGAACATGCAGCTTTCTTCATGGCACATTCGCTGGGATACGTGGTGTTGTCGCTGGCGCACACAGCCTCATCTGTCCTGCTCTCTGGACAGGTCTCGTCGCACAGCGAGCAGCGGCCCCGGCTCATCCGAGCATCCCACAGACACTTTTTCCCTGCGCTGCACTGGATGTCCTCACAGGACTTGGCTTCTGGAAGGAGAGAGGAAGCCATTAGCGCTGGGGGAAATCTTTGATTATATGGATTAGCGTGAATTCGATTCAAGAAGGATCAAATAACTGCTGAGTTTTTTGGAGAACTAAGCCACGAATACATATTAAATTCAGTTTTATTGGATTAGGTTTTGTGACATAGAACAAAAAGTCATATTTACATTTTTAAGATTACACAACTTGGATTGGCTGCTTTCTGGCTAAGAATAAATCTGACTGAAATATTAACTCGAAGCATGTTTGCCTGCCCCTAACACTCCTTAGTTTTACTCTGTTTCCCCTTCCCCCTCTCCCTCCTCCTCTCCCATATGGGATAGCGCTGCCAACATCAGGAAATAATAAGATGTCTATCATTTCTTGAGCAAACACAAGCAAATAGCAAACACACACTCTCTTTTAGACCCCCTCTTCAGTGGAATGTTGGCAAAATGAACAGTGAATAATTGTAGAGCTGGCCAGGAGGAACATGCTCTCAGAGTAAAGTCGCTGCAGACTCACTTATGCATCTCCCCTCGTAGGCCACACCAATGGACCTGCCCAGAAGACAGGTCGCTCTTCTCAGGTGACACGCGCTGGCGTAGATGATCCCGTCGTTTCCGCACAGGTATTGCTCTGGTGACGTCACCTCGGGGCAAATCCGATTACACGTCACACAGTACGCGTTATTCGCCTGGTCCACGACGCACGTGGAGCTTCCGGGGCACAAGACGTCACGGCATGTTTCTGTCGAGACAAAGACATTTCGGAAATGACACGAAGTGCAACAAATAAGACAATGTCTCGAGGTTCTTTGCACGCATGTCCCCCAGAAACCCGAACGTTCATAGATTCCAATTAAATAATAGAGTTTGACTTACTTTTGCACTTTCCCTGGTATTGCACGTCCAGGTCTGGGTGGCCTTTGCATTTAGCCTTCAGCAGTGCGCATTCGTGTTTGTAGGTCTTTCCATCTGAACCGCAGACGGGCCCTTTCCAAGTGATGTTGGAGCACTCTGGTGCGCACACGCAGCGCGGCTTAAGTCTTTTGTTCACCTTACACGTCTTTCCGGGGCCACAGTCAACATTATCGCAGGTTTCTAAAATTAAAAAGTCTGCGTTAAATGACGCTGCAAGGGATTTTATCCTTTTGCGCAAAACCACGCTTGCGCAAAAAGTACAGCTGAACTAAATACCACTGGGATCTACTAAACCAAATGAGGGTGTGTGAGAAAACAAAGGGAAATGAGTGCACCTCCACCTTTGCAAGGTATGCAATTTGGGGCTCCACCATTGAAGATCATCCACTTAAACAGCGTGCTATTGGGGACGTCCTCCTCGGTCCAGGACGTCCCCAGTCTTCCACTCCGACAGCACTCCTCTCTGGTCATCCCGGGCATGTAGAGCACCTGGCACCTCCCGTTCCTCCCCTGCTGCAACCAGCAGTTCCCAGCTGGAAACACAAAAAAACAAAAAAAACTCGAATGTCGCATGTTCAGCGTCGGAAACCGCTGACCCAGACGCACTAGACACACACGCAACCCGTATTATCCGAGACGCTCCCTCCCCTTCAGCCCTCCCGGCAGTATTTTGTCTGTTTTTTTTTTTTTTGCGAGACTGTTAACACTTGCCTATCCCATCTGTGACTGACAGCGCGTACAATGCAACCACAAACCAAAAAAACTAAGAAGAATCTGAACAGGGGGGCCAGTCCTTTATATCCAGAGGCTCCTTGTATCACTGGACAGAAAGTGGAGCGTCTAGACAGCGTTAAATAGCAGCCAATCTCCTTTAGAAAACCACGGTCTGTAGGTAACAAGGCTAAACACCATCGTCTCCAACGCCTCAGAACAATATCCCAGACGTGCACCCACCAGACAATGACTTGGCTTTAACAACCAGCGGAAAGTTCGTTTCAAACGTATTTAAAAAACAACAATTGTTATCAAATTTCCTTGAACCAGGAATATCCTTTGATCCAGATAACGACAGAATGTCTGGAGCCAGACAGACACATGATATCAAGTGTTCATGAACTGGTGTGTAGAATAAACCGAAGACAGATCTATTTGGACAAAAAGCAAAACATATACATGCATTTATCTTAATTACGTTTGCAAATTCCCCAAAATAGGGGATTTTTGCACGTAATGCTGGACGTGCTTGTTCGGGAAATACACGAAGAGCCCAGCTTTGAACTCACAGTGGATATTCAGAAGTTTCTTACAGGTTTGTCGGCAACGTTCATACAAAAGTATTTCAATGAGCGCAGGTAATTTGGAGAGACGGCGCAGCGAACAGCACTGGCGTGGCGGCTTAAGTGTGCGCGTCTGGTGCGGGCTGCAAAACTTGCCATTCAGTCTCACTTTGAAATGTCCCACATGGCACCTGTTTTATGGGCGCTTTGCGCATTCATTGTCCGATGTACAGTTTTCTCTGGATAAAATGACACCCAGTTTAAAAAGTTTCTCGACTGCAGCCAGTATCCAACACCCGAGCGCCTGTTGTGGCTGACAGCCGCAGAAGTTTTTCAGAAACCGCAAAGAATAAAAGGGCGTTAATGAAGAGCGCTTACCTTGAACTTTTTGACGTTCCATGAGGTGACAGAGCCATATGGACATGAGAAAAACGCGCAGGTGAAGGTGGTGTTTCAGCATCCTAAACATGATGGAGGAGCAAAGTGAAGCACGTATTTGACACAGGCAGCGCAAAAGTAATCTGCTTAAGGTGGCAGTGTTGAATAAGTGTCAGCCTGAGAATGCAGCCTCTCTTTTTAAATCTATAAGGGGTCTCGGGTTGACTGTCTCTGGTGGGCGGTCTCCTCTTCTGTGGGGGTGGGGAGATTTTTTTTCTTACCAAAGTTCTTTCAATCCCAATCAGGTGACATCGTAACGAGCAACTTTCTCCAACGACAATAATGAAAGAATATGAAAAAATGTCAGCATTTGTTTGAACACGACACCGTCCGGAGAGATGTAGCTTTGACTCAAGCAAAACAAACACAAGACAATAGTTTGCAGTTGATATGAAATCATTATTTTGTTTCAAATTGGTGAGTCTGAGGCAGACATCTCGGTTTTACCAACGACGAGTATATTATTATTATTATTATTATTATTATTATTATTATTATTATTATTATTATTATTATTATTATTATTATTATTATTATTATTATTATTATTATTATATGTACATAGTTTAGGTAGGCGTCTTGCTAGATAATCAAAGACTTAGTCAGCATTTCCATCCGGACATACCAGCAGTTCTTCAAATTAAATGTACTACTTGGTGGTAACTGATATTTTTTCCACCAACTGCAGACAAAAGTGTAAATCTTTTGATGAGACTTGTCTTGGAATATGGCCGAGCCCAGACAATAATAGAATTCATAGTAGTCCGCAGCCGCACTGCTAATATTAGTACAGACAGTTGTTTGGGTTTCTCTCCCGGGTCAAGCTTTTAAATATAATCAAACCTGTTTCCGAAGAGGCTCTAGACAGAGAAGCGGGTGTTGCGTTTCATTCAATGACACACACACGAACACACACACACACACACACACACACACACACACACACACACACACACTGGCGCACAGGCTGGCTGAACTCCTTCAGAAGTCCTTGCGCGACCTCTTCAGCGGAACTCTGGTTACAGCTTTTCAGAGCAAAGGGAAAGTGTCGGCTGTGAATCAGACACCACAGAGTTAATTATCCGGCAGCAGGCTGAAGTGTGTTTGTAGTTCAGCGGCTCAACACGTTTTGTAGGTGGTTGGGTTCATAGGTACAGTGTTGTTAAAGCACTGAGCAATAATTTTAAGGTTATGTTATTAAAATGTACCAACAAATGATCACCAAGACACATTTTACACCAAAACAAATTGGATCCAGTGTGTCAAGGTCACCATGCAACCACAGTTGCAATCATATTCTCCAGTTACACTTTTCTCTTTAAGACTCACAAAAGATGGATCATGGACATTAAGTGGTGGAGGAGGGTTGCCGTCTTATTTATGGTGTGTCCTTTCTGTGATCCTTTGATTTGAGTTCATGCTACAGCGCATACATCAAAAAACCGAAACACAAGAAGAGACAGGAGATCTGTTGCTCCTCAATGCTCCAGACTGGCTTTTGAAATCTAAACTAACAGGTCACATATTATATGCTTTAAATTATAATCAGAAACAGAAAGGGCTTGGAAGACTCAAAGTAAAGCAGGCAACCAAATGAAATCAACAGAAGTCGCTGCACATGCCCCGATAGTCTGTAAAACTGAACAATATGCAGTATCAGCTACTGTTGATAACAGACATCCAACACTGTCCCTAATTAATAAAATGAAAACATCTGTCTGAGAGTACGTTCATCCATATTTATCACCACGGAGGAGGTTATTTTTAACCACAGCAAACCTTCCAGCTGTTAAAATGTGAATGAAGTCTGCCTAATCTCACCATGTCTGGGCTCCCAGACTACTTCTTCCACAGGAGCCATCTGAAATTTATCAGCCTTAGTCGTACAGTGTAAACTATTGGGCATTATTTTAGTATTAACCCTCGTGCAGCCTTCCAGGGGTCAAAATGAAAACAGGGGGCGCTCAAAGCTCAAAAACCACACAAGGGTTGAATAAAACAGCCGCAGACAGACGATAAATCACAACACGCTTTATCTAGATGAACGGTTGGATGAACTTGTTCATCATAGACCCACACGTGTTCATTGCTTGGATGCAACACCCACGAAGGCTGTTTTATCCAACCCTTGTGTGTGTTTTTTGCTGCCCCCCTTTGCTGCCCCCTATTTTACAGTGGGGTCGTTTTGACCCCTTGAAGGGCCCACGAGGGTTAAGCAGGTCAGTTGTGTGTGTCTGATCATTTAGTGCTTTCAGGTGACGCTGTGGGCCTCCAACTGTGACGCCCTGGCTGTTGTCCTGAGGCCGTCAGCAGTAGGAAGAGTGGCCTGTGTCAGCGACTCAAACACACCTTTGTAGCATCGGTACTGACTGACACTTTGCAGCTCTTGATAAAACCACTGTCAAAAAAAGAAGCATCACGTTTACGTTTCAGTTTAATCCATATTTTTGTTAGATTTCAGATGCACTGTCAGATTGTGTATGTTATTCTCAGTGACTATAAAGGAAGCATTGGCTCCACGCCGCCTCATCTGTCACATATGTTAAAGATAATCCCTTCAAAGTTGTTTCAAAAAGTCTTAAAAGCAGTTGCTGTGAAAGTACTTTAACTAAAGCCTGGGTTTTTAGTTCATGCTGAACATCTTAAAAACAGCGAGAAAAAAAAAAGCTTAAAGCAAAAGTTATTTATTCATTTGCAATGACATCATTCTTGATTCACAAGAACACTGCAGTAATTTGTGAGCAATCATCCCACTGTGGCATGGCTCAGTTGTTTGGCTGTAACTGCCAATCATCTGCAGGAAACCCCAGAGGGATGTTCAAACATTTTCACTGTATCTTATTTCAGCAACTATTTCAACATTGCTCCCTGTACAGCTGAACGCAGAATCCAAGGCCCGTTTCACAACACTGTACGAGTCAATTGTGAAACGAGGCATTTCAGTCATTTATCTAATTCTATACATTCCCTCCAACAACGAAGGCTCAAGCCAAGGCTTCCAGCAAATATGCTGCTTATTAGGTTCCACCTCAGATGCTCCAAGAAATGAATGCTAAAAGCTCCGCTGGGTGCTGGTGTTGACCCGATCAGAAGGAAAACGTTCAGAAACACGTTGCAAAACAGTCGAGGGACAGAGCAACCTAACAGTGGGAGGACATAACAGAAATGAATAGTAGAAGCTTCGATGGTTCTGGCGTTGAAGGAGCCAGGAGAGGTTTCTAAACCCTGATCTGGTGAGAACCAGTCACAGATGATGATGAGCTGTGATGATTGTGTGGAGGGGTTCAAGTCATCCGCAAAGCACCGAAGAAAGCAGGTGACATGTCATCCAATGCTTCCATCTTGTGGCAAGGCTGTGCAACTGCACGTCTGAGACCCGAACAGAAACACCTCACCAACAAGCACAGAAGGAAACAAACAGCAAACCATCTCAGACATTAATGAATCTCACACTTTTCTTTGTCACGAACAGTATTTACATGTGCTTTGTTTACGAGATGTAGAGGATGTAGAGGTCATTGTGCCTTAGAGAATATATTAGACTATTTAAGTAAGCAATTACAGTAGTTGAGCTCCAGCCCAGAGTCATTGGTTGGGTCAACTCATAAATGCAATATGCAAAACCACTGAGTAAAAGAGAATCCAAATATTTACTGTAATTGTTAAATAACGTGCTAAATAGCATGTTAATCAAATATTCATAAAGACAGGTTGTGTCATTCTAAAACAACAATATCATCAGTTTAAAGTCAAGTCAAAAGCAATAACACAACGTGCCTCAAGGTCTCTACAGTACAAAAGCCATAAAAAACACAATTGTATCTTACAGTATTTACAGTACAAATACAGTGAAATAGATGATGTGCTCCATTCGTTCATGGATATTTGCTCAATTTTGCTTTTAAACTATTGCATATAAACAGTCTTTGTGCAATAAAGGTCCTGAGTGCCAGAGGTGACAACAGATCTCTACGCAGCTTAAGCTACAGAGTCAATGTCAACGAGCTACAGTATTTATTTACTGGACAGGATTAAATCTAAAACTGTTATTATTCAATCAAGTTGCCCACATTTGTCAGAACAAATGACAAAGCATAGATAAAAAGCTTTAACAACGTAAAAGTAAAAACTCCAAGGTCTACAAATGTGCGGTAGGTGGTTGGAATACTGGGATAAAAACTTCAATTCAAAAGTCAGTACATAACAGGAAAGTCTAATGACAGCCTTCTGAAAAACAGACAGGATCAAGCCCCAGTTACCCACAAAGTCAACTGTTTCTATTTGATTCCAGTGACTGGTACCATTTGCACATGAAAAGAACCAGTGAGAAGTACCAGTATCCCCACTAGACACCATCCAGTGGATGGAGGAGGTTCAGAGCACTTCATCCACATGTGCATGACTCTGTCCGTCTTCATCTGCCTCCTTCTGAAGCTGCTGGTACTTTCTTTTGAAAAACCCAAACTTAAAAGAAAACAGTGAAACTTCATGTTAGAGCAGGGAGAAAAGAGTGAATCAGAAAATCCACGTTGTTGTCAGTGTCAAGAGAAAGGAATTCATCACAGCCACGAAGTGTTGGGACTCTTACCTTCCACAGCAGCCCAACGGCCAGCGCTAGCAGCAGCAGCCCGGCAAAGACGCTGCCGACTATTACACCTACGGGAACATCAGCTGTCTCCCCAGGTTTACTGACGATCACCACCACCTGAACGCCAAAGACAGGGCAGGAACAGATACAGTCACAGTCTCTTCCCTTTTGGATTTCTTTATCTGAGGCATTAATTTAAACACCGGAAGGCATCTTACTGGAAGCTGTTTGAGGCCAATAACGAGCAGATCAGGGTCTGAGGTCTCAACTTCAACATTAGAGGTCAGTTCGATGGTCTGATACGTAGCCTGTGATGACAGAGCAGAGGAAAACCAACTGTAGCATCAGTATTTATCAATATAACCACTGATAGAGAAAAATCATTATTGGATATATTTACCAAAGCAAATGTTCCACTCCAGATCCGCGTTTTAACTTTCACAAAGTAGTCGCTCTTAACACCTGCATCTTTGAGGATACATTTTACATACTCACATTTTGAATTGCTGCAATCCTGCAAATAAAAAAACAACAACGAAAGGAAATAGTAAAACATGATTTCAATTTACAAATGAAGAAAGTTTAACAAGGTAACAGGCAACTTTATAACAGCAACAACAACAACAACAACAACAACAATAATAATAATAATAATAATAATGCATTGTGTGTAAAGACAATAGGCAGAGAAGCGAGAGCCTGACCAGTTTGTCCATTCGTCTGAGGCTCTCCTCGGAGAAAGACACCTTGTGGCTCGTCACATCGATCTTCAGAGGATCAACAATGTTTGCAGAATCACAGCTGACAGAACCTCCCTGCAGACAGACAAGCCTTACTGTACGTCGCTTGTTTAATACCTTTACATCAAATGAATGTGTGAAGTAAAGCTGCTTACTGCTTGTGTTTCCACGCTGGTAACGTAGAAAACCTGATTTCCACCTTTTGTCGCTACTGGCAGACTGATGGTCAGGTACAGGAGGCTGACAGGGATGGTACCCGTAGAAACCTTTAAACACAAATTTTCTAATAAATCCATTTTCAAAGAAACGTGATGAAAAATCAGATCATTATGTTTTAGGAGGTTAAATAATTGATTGTACCTTCACTGAAAAGTTAAACTCTGGGCCGATGTCATCCAGAGTTTTCACCGTTGTTACTACTGGACTGTTAACATCTGCTACGTAGAATTCAATATTCGACTGCCTGCAACAATAAGAGCAAAATTTTAATACACTGAAATAATAAACGGTGCATGACACAAATGAGATGAAACACTGAAAAATCACCTGGATAAGACAATCCCAGCGTCGTACTGAACAGGAAAAGATATGTCCACCTTGTTGTTTGCAAGACTTTCTTCATCACTATCACTGCAAAGCAAAATACAAAGAAAAACATTACACGCGGACCATTTTAATGAACCTTGAATTTCGAATGAATTTTTTTTCCGGTTTACCTCTGGGCCTCAAACTTCACCTCAGCCCGGTTTTGCAGCTGATTGAGACTGTATTCAAAATTTATCCGAAACTTAATCTGTAATGAAATAACACAACGTTTAACAACTAGCTACTGAATCTATAAAAGATTTGAGCTGTTTATTAGGTCTGGTGCGTTTACCTCCTTATCTGTTCTCAGCGCTGGGTATCCCACTTGGCAGGTGACGGTCTGCGCTTGTGTTGATGTGCATTTGACTTCATCTGTCTGCAAATGTAATACAGTGCTGTATGGCTTTTATTTTAAAAGGTAACACACCAGCATAACACTGTTCAGCTACATTCAAGCCCAGACACATTCTTACACTTCACACTCACCACACTTTGTCAAACCTTTGAACCTTTTCATGTAATATCACTTGTTTTCACTCACAGGGAAGGAGATGGAGGAATAATAGAGGTTGCTGGAGTATGTGGCCGACACTCGGGTGTTGTATGCATTCTCCTTTTTGTTTTTCACAACAATGTCAAATGACAGATCCCGGTTATTAGCACTGACCAGAACGGGAGTGGAGCTGCAACACAGAATGGATGTAGGTTATTTAATTCATATATGCCACAGATGGAAGACAAATACACAGCAGCAGCAGGCTTCTACCAGAGTGGGCTCAGGGCGCAGGGCAAGCACTGAAACTGATTCAACATGAGCTGATTCTAGAATCACAAATAACCCAAAACTATTTTAATAGTGCCCTGATATAAAAAATAAGAATTTGTAACATAGGAATAAATCTCTTTCAATGTTCTTTCATAAGACACAAAAACATGCAGCAAAAAATTTCAATCGGTAGCAAAGCCACATGATCTACTTTGTATGGACACAGAGAAGCACCTAAAATGCAAACAAGTCAGAGTTTATTTCCATCCGTTCCATTAAGTCTTTGCATCCTTTCATCTTAGCAAGTTTTGTCCGAACTCGCAAGTCTGACATGACCGTTTTACAGGCTATGAAATTGCTGCATAAACAACAACTTTAATTGGTGCAGCTATTAACAACCCAGGCAGACTCATAAAACTAGAAACTAAAGACATTAGAGAAGTGTAATTTATGTGAAGTCACCAGGCCTGACATTAAATAGAGAAACACCCATTTTCCCTGGGTCGGTTTGCTGTGTCTGCTGTGGGGATGTTTCTGTAACATCAGTCCAGTCGGACAATGCATTGTTAAAATGCAACCTCCAACTCTTTGTGACCATCACATTTTTACTTTGAAGCTGTGTCTGATGTAATTGTAATTCTCACCCGGATCCCTTGGTGTCTGTCTTCACAGTCAGTACCAGATCACTGAGGCAGACATCATCAGAGCCGCAGTCTTTGGTGAAGGGAATCTGCAACAAACCAGCGTATTGAAATATTTCCTATTACTTCATTTATTTCCTGCAGATCTAAAATAAAAATAGCTGTCTCTGACTCTGACTGTCACACTATAAGAGTCACTTACAAAGAACTCGGAGGCGTTTGGAGAGAACACATCAAGGACAGGATTCACATCAGCATTCTGCTGCTCAATTTCCACTTTAAGACTCAGCGAATTCACAAAGTCTGGTGTCTCCTGTTGAACCCATAAACACAGGAATTGATTTCTTAAAATAGCAGCCTTCTCGTGTCAGTGCTCTTGGACACAACCATCCCTAACTCATCCTTTACCTGAACATAGACCTGGTAGTCCTGACACAGAGGAGTAGAAGATATTTTTGCCTTTTCCGTGAGGAAGCGTTCATTGTTTTTTGTAAACATTCCTCTTGATGTCACTCGTGAATCCCGCAGGTTAGCGTCCAGAGTTAAAGTGTATGATATATCTGAAAGGAATTCAGAAAAGCCTCACACCTTTGATCTGCGCTCACGCTGCTTTTGTGTAGTCTGTTATTTTGAAACCACTACCAAGCTACCAGTCGTCATATTTACCAATGGGCCCAACGGGGTTCTTGGGCCTGAACGCAGCAGTGAAACAGAGGTGGGTGTTAAAGCATGTAAGCTTGCGTCCAGCAATGTCACAATCTTTGTTGAAAATGTTGATCTTGTCGGGGTTGAAAGAAGCTTTAGTTGAGACAGATGCCACACCGCGGGACCTGGAGAACAAGTGCACGTTCAAAGTATGATGAATACTTCCATGCTGCGTTTCTGTGATGGCTTAACTCACCAAAGCTGAACCACTTTGCCATAAGCTCCAACTGATACATCAGGGACTGTATCGTCATTCAGGTCTTTGTAGCCATCTAGGGACCGTCCAAAATACTGCAGTTTAGGATCCAGCTTGGATCCAAGGATTCTCTAGAAAAAGAGAAGAGAAGTCATTGCTCATCACATTATTAGTTCACCTAGTTCACCTGCCAGGATTATTTTTGTCTACGTACCTGGGAGAAATCTTTCTTTAATGCTTTCTTCTCCCCGTTGTAGACATAAATGACACCCACTCCTTGGTCTTCCAGCGGTGCCCCTACCACAACATCCCCGTAGCCGTCGAGGTCCAGGTCAGGAACGGCGGAGATGGCCATCCCAAAACGTGCATTCTCGTTTTGGGATGGACCATTTAGGAATCCCTGCTCATTCAGGATCCCCTTTGGATGAAAAGAAAGAGGAAGTGTGTCAAGTTAGAAATGTTGTAAACTGTAAAAACAATATGTTTCATAAGACATAAGGATTGTGTTGATTTTCACCTTGGTGACAGAGAAGAGGTAGACCTTGCCCTCTTCTCTCCTCAGCTCATTCATGAACATTGGTGCACCAACTAGTAGAAGGTCTGTCGCTCCGTCTTTATCAACGTCCAGTGAGCACAGGACACTTCCAAAATAAGATCCAATCTAGGACAACGAGCGGTTCTTAGATTACACACCACACGTGTACAGTTGGTTCCTAGACAAAAACACTGCTTCATCTTATGCCACTACCTGTTTTCCTCTTTCTGAATCTATGATGGTTGATTGCTTCTGGGCATTTAGGGTGTAGACAATGACTTGACCGGAGTGGTTGGAGCGTGGCGCACCAGCCACAAAGTACAGTGTAGACTCATCCCACATTGTGGTGACAGAGTAACCTGGAAATGCCCAGAATAATAACAGGGTGAGCTGTCGTGTCTTGGCAGGCACAAGAAAAGCAAAAACGTATGAGGGAGATGTTTATGAAGAGCAGTGTGTACATGTCCATACAGAGAAGAGGTCTAATGAGGCAACATCCTGAACATCAGCATGGGTTTGTGTCTAATAATACTCTCTCACAAAGACGTGCAGATATACCTCTGTTCACAGAGTACATGCCTACCCAGTAACGAGCTGTGGTTTCTGTCTTGAAGAGTTCCCTCAAAGGCAGAAAAAGGGAGGATGTCGACTTTTGACCCCGTCTGATGAACGACAGTGCCGCTCCAAGCGTAGGCTCCCACCGCCCCTAGCATTAGCACATCCTAGAAGAGCGTGGGTCAAAGGTCAGTGAGCACAATCTAATACATTACCCTGAGAAACTAAAACAAGCTATGGGACCAAGGCCAGACAGATGAAACTTCCTTTTCCTCTCTGTGCAAAGGCTGTATGGGTTAAACACAACGGGTATTTTTAAAAGTGCAAGTCATTTATACTGCATGACGTCACCTAACAGATATCACTTACGGTGCAAGGACAGCTGCCATTAAAAACACACAATGCTAGTTACATACAGTATTTTCTACATATAGTAGTTCCACATTTTCATGGTTTGATTTACAGTCTGATTTGATGTGTGGTAACAACCATACAAAATAACACGTGATGAATGTTTTTGGACTGTGTGATTCTAAACTACAGCAGCAACAGACAAGTGACGGTACCTGCTGCCTGGAGTAGTGAGCGCTGAACCCGACCTGGGACATCTCCATCTTGAAGCTGTCGCCACCTTTTCCAGTGCCTTGTTGGAACAGAACGTTGTGTAAATGCCAGAATGAAAAAAATAAGATCAAACAAACATTCCTGGATAAGTACAGTATACGACTGAACACGCTCTATCGGGTGATTCACTGAAACTGCTTTTACAACATTGGTAAGGGGAGAAACAACTCACCTTCTATGTTGAAGATGCGGTCTCCCAGTGTCCCAGCGATGGTGGAGAGGGCTGCCTCCTCAGACACATTGAAAAAGAACTTGTCTGTGGGTAAACTGGCGATGGATTTGATTTCCTTTATCAGCTCTTTTGTGTCGATGTTGTTTCTGATATAATAGCCCAAGACCTGGGAGAAAAACAGAAATCAGGTCGATAAAAACGAGATCACAGCAAAAAGTGAGCGAGGTAAGAACAAATGTACAGTGTATGGTGTAATGAGGCAGGTTGAAGTGTACGTACAGCGATACCAAAGCGGGTGATGCCTTGTTTATCACAGTCTGCGATCACTGCGTCTCTCATACTGTCGTCATGAGACTCTCCGTCCGTGACCACCACCAGCACCTTGGCAGCGCCTGGGCGGCCACCGTTTTTTTTGCTGAAAGCTGTCTGACTGCAGAGAGCAGATACAAGCGTCTTCACTTCATTTTGAACTTCACAATGTTCTGTGGTGATTAAGTATGACTGTGCCACAAATGCAAAAGATACATAAAAAGCTGGCAACCACACAGATAAACAGACATAAATATATGCACGCATACTGTACGTGAAGGTCAGTACCTGGAAAACTGGATGGCATGGAAGGTATTAGTTAACGTTCCATATATTTGCGTGATCCTGGATGCTGCAGCGATCATCTGAGCTTTGGTTTGAAACGTGTTCAGCTGGAATTCAACCTTCGGATCGACACCATACTGAATGACGCTGACCTATAACATCGACAGATTTAATGTAATGTGATGAAGAACTGCTTTAATGCTTCATCAGATTTCCTGTTAAGGCCGAGGAGGCCCAACGCTACCTGTGTGCTCTCAGGCCCGATGTCAAGCACAGATATTAGTTTCTGGAGGAAGTCAGTCATCGGACCCCAAGGATAAATGCTGTTGGAGCCATCCAACACGATCACAATGTCCATAGGTCCTCCGCATGCTGGAGAAGCCAAGGAGGAAACTTAACATTACAGCTGCCCCTTTTCTGAGCCACCACAAACCTGTAGTCTCAGTGCAACAGATACAAGCTAAATGATTCTATTACTATAACACACTCTGGACCGCAGGGGAGAAGGCAGGTAGCGGCTGAAAGAGGGGGGTCATTTTGGCACAGATTCCTGGGTAGAAGTCCTGACTGCCGCACAGCTGTCCCCAGAGAGGACCACACATCTGTAGATAACCACACATGAGGACAAATGAGACTTAATGTTGATGTTGTAAAAACTGACACAGACACGTAGAAAAAGTTACCAGCAAGTCTGGTGAGAGTGGTGGCATCCGGATCAGAGTCAAACCCAGGGACATGTTGATGTTGACATTTTTAACAGCTGGGATGCTGAGAGAATCTATGGATGAGGCGTAAATACTGCATTATGTCAGCAGACAGGGCATTTTCACGTTTTAGGCCTTTGTGGCCACTTTCAACAATAACACGCCAAACCGTACCTTGAACATTGAGTTTGTCACAGGTGTTTTTGGACCCAACAACTTGACACTTGTAAATGTCCCCCTTCCTGTTTTGGCTGTAACCACTCCACGGAGCGCCAACCAGCAGCCTGTGGACAGCAACAAAATTCCTCTCTTCCTCAGTCTCTTAAACACGCGCCGGACGAGGCACGTCCTTGTGTTTACGTGCAGAGTACACAGCCTGTCCCGTCTCATCCTCAGATGCAGTATCTAAAGCAAGCAAGCGCCGGCAAGTCCGTCGCATGGCTGCTTCATTAATTTCAGCTTCATTCTAAGAATGCAAACAAGATCCTACAGGTTCATGACGAAAACATCCTCCCGTCGCACCGTTGGGTTGTTCTACTGAGGTAGTTGAGTATTAGTGTTTAATACTGCTGTAAAGTATATCTAAAACTCATGATACACTCTGTGTGCTGCCCAAAGTAACTTGGCAGTGATTATAACATGTGTGATACATCATCTTTCGTCATGAGAGGGCGGGAAACAGGATGTATTACTGATCCTTTCTCACGGCTCTTAATATGACAGAGAATTGCCGCTATCAGCTACACTTCCTCCAGTTATATAAATGGGACAATCCTCCAGACGATGAGTTACTCTGCGAGTTGTTGACTCAGAGTTTAACACCCAGACGCCTAAGGTGCTCGGTTACTGTTTAACTAAGTGTTACAAACAGCACGGGCAAAATATAAGAGGGTTAAACGTGGCAGTCTTGGTGTCGCACCAACTCAACACCTTAACACTGTTCTACAGCTCATCATTAACACACATTAACACGAACCTTGATCAGGGTGCCCTCCACAGCTAGAAAGCATCTTTGGGATTAAGTCATGAATTAAACTCTTAGGTGAGAATGGATAAAAACTGATCCCTGTTAAGCTGTCAGGCACCTTGCTGAACCTGGACAAGAGCCTCTCCTGGTGCACAGACCTGTAAGAATGTAAGTGCACCTGCAGAAATGCCCTGATGAGTGTCTCACTATTTTCTCCCCTACAAGACCTCGCGTGCATCATTATCGTTCTCGTCAAAGAATGAATAGATGATAAACATAACACTTTAAAGCTAAAGAATATATAAAAAGACACTGTTCATGATGGAAACATGGATAAAAGCAGACCCGACTTGAAAAGGGCTATAAAACCATAATGAGCTTTAAAGGCAGCATGTTCAAGAAAAAGAGCAAAACAAAACAAGCAGCGACAACTTCATTCATACCATTGACCTTCGTGGTTCGCTGCTTGCAGGACAGAGTAGCCAAACTCTTCTGAGGGTGACCCGGTGAAAATCTTGGCCCCTGCAGTGCCGACATTGTAGGACTGTGACTGCCCGACTCTGTCAGCTGGTGAAGGGGAAAATGACACTTAGAGCAGCACTGACAGCACTTTATTACTTACTTCTGGTAAACATGAACCTGAAAGCAGTTGTATCTACTAAGTCGACTATAAACACAGTAAAATCAAAGTAGTTTCTTACATTTTTGTAATTGTGCATCTAATTGTTTGAAGATAAACATTTTTTTACATTTAGGAGGAAAATATCTGCTCTCAGATCATTAGTCATATCAACTTCCTTCTTTTGTATCCGGTGGGTAGATTTTGCGGTTCAATAATGTATGTTTCAAATGTGTCACTTTGACAGATTGGTGAAGTGAAGTGAGAAAGCTTTGCAACACAGCATCGCCACATCATTTATGAAGTGCAGGAGCAGGCTTTCAAGCGCAGGCCTCTCAGCGCCCTCAGGACACGGAATTTGCTTGTCTGCCAGTGAGTTTTTCTGCACTATTAGACCACAAGCCCAAACAGGCAGAGTCCAGCTATCAGCCTGGCAGCCAGTCACAGGAATGTGGATAGGCATTGACTGGGCTCAGGAGACCTTCACCAGCACAGGCTGCTGCCACGCCTGCTTATCTGCAGCACTTTGCCTCCTCCTGGGAGTCTGCACACCAACATCCTAGCAAACGGCACTTTCTTTTCCAGAATAGCAACAGGCTGTTTTTTTTACCAGCAAATCTTCGTTCAGATTAAGAATCTCTGGTGCAACAACTGTCCACAGGTTTCCGGGCAGAGCATGTTTGATGTGGTTTGACTTAGTCTATTCCACGTGGATTGACTCCGGATCATACGTTTAGTAGTATGGATTAGATAAAAGAAGAAGCTGCAGGATGATGTGAAATCGCGCATCTGTTGTTCTCCAGACGAGCGCAAAGTGTCCAAAACGTAACCAATCGCACTGCAGCCTATTAAAACCTAACATCGTCGCCGTTTGAGGCAAGAACATGAGGATTTTTTTCATTTACTGACGCGCACAATGGGAAGCAGCCGACTGGAAATCCACAACAAGTTCAGTACTCACCGGCAAGTATCAGCGTGAATAGGAGACTCGCCCAGAAGAAAACCATGGTGGAGTTTATTCCACAGGAGGCGATTAAATGAAGCCACCGCACTTGTCAAAGTCGCTGGTTCGCGCAGCGGAGGCTCAGCGTGACGCACCAGGAGGATGGCTTTATAACTAAGGACTATCCCCTTTACGTGTTCCGGGACAAGCTTTAACGTTAAATATTGTGCAAGGATTGGCAGCCTGTAATAAAGTAAGAGCTGGACGAGTCACTGGGAATATCCAGTTAAAGAGCCAGTGACGATATCAAGTTGTTATCTGACAAATAATTAATGGAGATCATTTAATGAATACACTTCCAGCCATGTCCGCGGTTTAACAACAAAAGCGAAAACTTCTTAAACGACACTAATGAAAGCAAATAAAGTGAGTGTTCAAAACATGCCCCCCCCTTCAGCTCTGATTTAAAAGCCTTTCAGTCATCATTCCAGAGCCATGATCATGTGTGGACACACAGCACTAAATCAAAAGATGCCAAATAAAACAACATCACCAATAAACTGTTAACGATTGCAGCCTTGTCCCGACTCTCGTCATACCGAACCCCATAATTTCTGCATTTCCAACACGCTGCAGAGCTCAGAGAACAGGATCCAATCAAACCTATAAACTGAAGCCCAAACAATAGACAGTCTTTTTATTTCCTCTGCTGGAAAACATGTAAGATGTCATTGGAACATGTGCTGGACGTTTAATTTTCTAGGAGGGGTTTGATTCTAAAAAGCTGCTTTGGAAAGAATGTTTGGTGTTTGTTGCTCAAGGCTCTGGATAATTACATCCTCTGATTCCATATTGTTTTGTGAGCAAATGACTCCAGATGTAAATCTCACAGATTTATCACAGAACCCTCAGTTTAAAGCTGAAAATTTGACGCAACCTTAAAAGAGAGAGAGAGAGAGAGAGGATCCTCTGAGGTTCTGGTGTAACAGGAAATGACCCTGATGACGTCATGTGGATTACAGATCTAACAGAAAGCCAGCATTGTGATCTTTGGAATTTATAAGTCGAATTCCGGGCAACGGGTCATCCGATACAACTTAGACGCTTTTTGTTGCATTATGGGAGATGTAGGACAGATCGTCCCACGAGCTTCAAACGTACAAGTGCAGCCATTTCAGACTCTGCTGGGGAAGCTGGGATCAAAGGCCTTGCTCAAGGGCAGGTCAGGGCTGGTAATGAGGGCGGAGCAAGACTTTTCCTTTTTTTTACTTTCATCTTGAAGCTACCACTCACTTCACTGCTGTTGGTCTACAACCTCCTGAGCCAATGTGTCATACAGCTTTGAAATGCCGCGAATCAGATGGAATATGTGAAACAGCCTGTGCTAAGAAGCAGAGATCAGACATTAGCCTGCAGGTAGAGTTTATCTATTGAGGTGGGTCATAGAGTCCAGAGTCGCCTAACCTTCTCACTGTCGGTGGGTCTGTGTTGCGAAGCTTTCAGAGACCAATAACACAGATTAGTTGGCTGTATATCATTTACCATCTCCACCCTTCCAAGTAGGCCATTACGAATCGTAAACCACACTGCTCTATAAGTTGCTACATCCTGCCAAGCTCCTCAAAGAGCTGAGACAAAGTGCGAGCTGTATATGTGGAAACACTCTTTACTACACTTTATGAACAATGTTCAAGCCTGGCTGGTTTTGAGGGGACACACAATGAAGCACAATGAAATACCTGATCCGTACCAGAGTTTCAAGTGGCATCTATGAGACATGACAGGACGACTCACTAGCTGTGATTCAGTTAATCTGGCCCGGTTGTTTACAGGTGAGGCCCAACCCTATTGAGCAGCTGAACCCTTACGCCATCTCTGTTTGTGCAGCCATGACTTGTGTGTAAGTCATGATGAGCTGGACCACCTTCAGAATTCTAAATAAACAAACTCTAGTGTTTGTGCAGCAGTGACACAGAACCGATCCTGTAAAGAAACTGATCTTTTATTGTCTTTGGATTTTTCAGTCGCCAGAATTCCCCTCGCTTTAACAGGATACTGCATTATTTGAATTGTAGACGTTATAAAAGTTCTCTCCGGGGTCTCCGGGTTCCTCCCACAGTCCAAAGACATGCAGTTAGGCTAATTGGAAACCCTAAATTGCCCGTAGGTGTGAGTGTGCGCGTGACTGGTTGTGCATCTATATGTGTGGCCCTGCGACAGACTGACAACCTGTGCAGGGTGAACCCTGCCTCTCGCCCATAGACAGCTGGGATAGGCTCCAGCCGCCCATGACCCCTACGGGGAACAAGCGGTAGAGGTTGAATGAATGAACATTATACAAAAGCATCGAGCAGCTTATTCTACTAAATCAAGGTGGACAATCTAAGGAAGGATCTTAAAACAGCCAACTCTGTGGTGTGCTTCCTGTCAGGCTCCTACATAATGGAAGAGTGTGGGCGCGTCATTAAAAATCCCCTCTGAGGAAGAACATGATTCATTTTAAGTTGCTCTGGATGCTTGGAGACCAGTTACAGTCAGAACAAGCCTGGTCTCTATTCATATTCACTCACATTATAAAAGGTTATTTTCTCAGCTTCCTCTTTGGTCTGCTTGCCAAGTGGTTAATTTTATTTTTACTTCCTGTGTCCGGCATTTGAGATTTCCATCTTTAAAAGTACTTGTAAAAGGTTTAAGAGTTGAGTTTGTCTGTTTTATTGAGTTACTTTTTGGGGAGTTTTCATTAAGTTGAAATGACGTAACTACACATATTCAGATTGGGGTCTCAGCTTGTAAACAAATAGTGAGATCACTGCTAAAAGTGCTGAAGTTTGGAAGCAGCATATTACAGTATAATGCACAACACACTCACACACACACACAGCTGTGGGTGAATGGACTGTAGCATGGAGCTAATCCCGCTTTCACACCCATGTGCTGACCAGTGGGAATCCGAGGCCCTGGTTTGACTTGCTGCATTGTGATCCAGACAGTCCCATCCAGCCGGCTCACGAGTGGATGACTGCACACAGGCGCGGTGGCAATGTGACTCGTGAGTGAAGTTCCCGTCACTAGACCAGACATTTCAACGTGTGTTACATTCTCAAACAATAAAAGCATCACGTTCCCTCTGAGAAAGAACAGTACATTTCTGCTGCAACTACTACAGACCTGTGAGAGAGGTTTCCATTTTGGTAGAAGGGTCCACAGTAGTAACAAATTGCAGATGTTAACAATTTACTTAAATGAAACACAATTTTACATTAAAACATTACAATTCAACCACATTAAAGTCTATCATGCTTAAAATAATGAACTCTAGTATGAAACACGAGCCTGTGATTGTTCCAGTTTCCTCATTTGATTAGTAGGGTTTTCATGGCACCAACCAGCTATTTGATCGTGGTAAGAAAATTGTTGTGGTATGCGATTGGGGTTAAGGCAATATTACGGTATGGCTGTCGGCCGTTTCTCTTCGAGCTCGAGAAACCACAAAGCATTTTCAAGCTTATGAACACATGACGATGTTGTAACATGGTAACAAAGGCAGACATCTTTACTTTATATGGAAAAGGTGGCGGTACAGTATGATTAACGCTCACGCAGCCTTTGAGGGGTCAAAAAGAAAACAGGGGGCGCTCAAAGCTCAAAAACCACACAAGGGTTGGATAAAACAGCCGCAGACAGACGATAAATCACAAGACGCTTTATCTAGATCAACGGTTGGATCAGAAGACCCACACATTACTTGGATGTAACACCCACGAAGCCTGTTTTATCCAACCCTTGTGTGTGGTTTTGAGCTTTGAGCGCCCCCTGGTTCACAGTGGGGTTGTTTTGACCCCTCGATGGGCCCACGAGGGTTAAGCACGATGCCGGAGATATGACATAGTGGTTGTGGCGGTTGCTGCAGATCTGCTTGATGTTCAGTTTTGATTTACTCTAAGTTATACTAGTAGTGTTCAAATGAACATGTAACAACATTTGAAGCTAAATAACAGTAAAACGCTGCTTCAGTTTTACTAACACCCATGTCTTTTGGTAACATTACTCAACTTGGTCACCAGGTGGAGGCAAAGACTAAGAAAATCTACAGATTTCAAAAGTTTCATGGCAACTAAGGATTATTGGCGACAATATGAAACAATTTTCAGCTACTACAAATCACTACAAACAGGTTGAACAGTTTGACACTATTATCTGAAAGTTTTAGTGAACTTTAACCAATTAATACATATTATATATATAATTATAACATTTTCTAGAGACATCTGGTGTAACTGCTAACAGTGTTGCAAAGAACCATATTTGATCAAACTCAAAGCTACAAATAAAAGGTGAACAGATTAGTGTGAACTCAGGACGGTGCTGCACAGCTGCAGACGTAGGGTTTATTCTGACAACATTTCTGGAGGTGCCGCAGTTGACACTTTGGTAGAATTACTTTTGTTTATGTGCATTTAACGCACTTTTACTCAAAAAGCTCCCACACAAACAAATAAATTCTCACATTATAAACAATTTATTGCAGGCAAACAATGCTAAATTATATTTACAAACTATGAAACAACATTGCTTGTTATGGGTGTCATGGATTGCTGGTAACTATTTTCAGTCTGGCCATAACAATGAATCCTGAATGAGATCTATAGTGACAATGTTTAAAGCTACAAAACAGACTTAGATGCACTGCATCCTCAGGAATTTGAATTACACAGTCGAAAAGTCACAATTGTTGACTTTAAAGCTACAATATGCAACTTTTGGGAAACTGGTGTTGGCATGAGATCAGTGCTCGTCTCCTCCCAGTGCCAGGAAATTAAAATAAATACTATGAATACTGTTAAAACTGATTAAAGTATTAAAGCAGGAATAATTGGCCTTCTCACAGGTTGCTGACTGTCCATAATAGGAGGACTTAAATTTAAGATAATATATTACATAGTGTAGCTTTAACTTCTGTCTATATTCCAGTTTGTTTGTGTTGGTGCTGTAAAACATTTTCCACACTTGAATTTTGACCATTTAACTTCAGCCAGATCAACTGATAAATACCCTCCAATAACATCAGTTTAACAGGAGACACAGTGTGGAGATAAAGGCTAGATTTGTGTTTCATACCTGCATTTTAAATGCAACCAACAGTGCTCTCATAATGATGTACTGTAGGTGTTCTGGACTATAGTTTATGCAAATTACACATACATTTGATTAAACATATGGTCAATTCGGAAAGAAAACTACAAAATCCACTGCACACCGTTTCTCTTGGCATTTAGTTTAAGTGTGAAGGGAATATGTTTCTGAAGAAAACTTTTAAAACAAAGAAACTTCCATTTCCAAAAACCTCTAATGCCTTACAATTCAAAACTAGTGTCCCATTGATTGTCCCCATTTT
Organism: Macropodus opercularis; assembly: GCA_030770545.1. Taxonomy (NCBI): domain Eukaryota; kingdom Metazoa; phylum Chordata; class Actinopteri; order Anabantiformes; family Osphronemidae; genus Macropodus; species Macropodus opercularis. The sequence continues at coordinate 7,952,101 of CM061097.1, read as the reverse complement.
GTAAGCAACACTGACTGAAAAAAAGTGTCAGAAGTGCAACTATGAACAGCTCTTTCTGTTAAAATGCTTATTTGTAGTAAAATAAAAGCCTATATTCTGCTAGCTTCCGTTGCTTTTCGATTCCAGAAAGAGGGAAAAGTACAATATACGCGCCTGTTGAGACTCAGAGTTTCACTCGTGTCATTTTTCGTTTCGTTTTCTCTCTGATTCTAAACAGAAATTCTCAAAAGCTTCTTCCATCTCAGGCTCCATCTCATCCTCAAAGTCGTACCTGTGAACACAATACAAGTGATTTAGATATGAACATACAGCACACTAATGTGTTGTGTAACTAATACTAACACACAACACAACTGACACATGGGATTAATGCAAATACAACACAAATCCAAAAGCTCTCCAGACACACGCATGGCTCTGAGAGACAGGATACGAGCAATAAAGCCCTTTTTCACATCCAACTGCTGAATAAACTGAATCTGAGGCCACGCTCAACCTTGCTGCATTGTGGGCCAGTCAAACACATTCACTGTGTGGGGGGGGGCCCACAGGTCAGCGACCTGTGTGAAACCACTATGTAGTCAGATAATTGGGGATGTGCTTACTTAATGATACTGATGATCTCTGAATTTTGGTGCAATATATTTGTTGAAAGAAAACCTAATTTTCAATATAAATGAAGGAGCGATAATTCCAACTCATAACTTGAAGAGATTCTTAAAAGCAAAAAGTGAGATTTGGAAATTCAAAAGCACAAAACTCCATAATGTGGATGACTGAGATTCGACCTTTAAATTCTATACATATTATAGCAGAAAGACGTGAAGCAACTGCCGCCATAGAAAAGTTGCTTCTCTGTTAAATCCCAGCACTATGTACTTACTCGTCATCTCCATTTTCTCCATCAACATCATGGAAATAATCCTCCTTGTCCAGGATCTCTTGGTATTTCTCAGCATATTCTGTAAAAGTAGAAAATAACACAAGAGTGTAGCAAAATTATAAATTCATCAGTGATGATCAGTGGTTTGATCTTGAATTTCGCGTTGTTTCTAAAAAGCACTTAAGTTACTGGTGGTGTAACAGACACAATCTGTTACACCACCAGTAATTCCTTCCTTTACAAAACCTTTCCTTTATGCATTTGCCACTAAATATTTATTGTGGTGCCTTTCTCGTTTTTAGACAGATACCGAAAGCTAAGAATGAATGACAGTAGATAACCCCATAACCTCACCTGGGTCTGCTGCAGTAAAAGGTGTGCCGTTTTCTGTGTAAAATGTAGGTTCATTCTGAGGGTAAACAAAATAAACAATGACCAACAGAGATACAGGTTGTCAATGAATGTCAAAGATAAACAGATGAACTCACCATGAAGTAGTTGGGATCATTGTCTGGTGTGGCATTACTAGCTGCATTAGCTGCATGGACTCTGCCCCAGTCACTGGATCTCAGCTTAACTAGATTCAGAAGCATCTGTCTGACAAGCCTAAGGAGAAAAATAACCACATTGTTGCTTTTCAGCACTTTAGCAATATTCCTCTTTGGGTATGATTTAGAATTTAGCATGGTGATCATCTGCAGCATCTCTGAGCCAGAACCATACGTCCTAACCTAACAGTACCTTTTACACATGCACTGCACTGACTAAAGTGACAATGTACACACCTGCTGCCGGTGGCGTCTAGTATAATAGTATCAATGCTTTTCATCAATTCTTCCATGTGCGATTGTCCCTTTTCTTTCCACGCATCATCCAGAACAGAGCCTGTCAGCTGCAAAGTCAAATCCAACATCCTCATTATATCTCTGAATAAGACAAATGCTAGAAATGCTTGCAATACAAAAGTGTAAATGTATCTGATTGACAGCTGAAACCTTAAGCAGTTTGACAGCGCAGATCAGGTTTGCATCCTCAGGATTGGAGAACAAACTCTTCATCAAATCACACAGAGCAGAAAGAAGGATTTGTGCTCTATCTGGAGGTCCTTTACTACTCTTTATCTGAATAAACAAATCAAAAAGACATCAAATTTAATTAATGAAAAACAACAAAATGTATAGAGTTTTGGTTTGGTCTTCCATGACTGAACAGGTGTCAACAACACTACCTGCAACTAAAAAGTCTGTGCGTCTTAAACATGAATATTTTAATAAATGCATTTACAGATCTTTATAAAAAATAATGACGTCTTATCATAGTTAGTGAAGAGGGTAAGACATCTTACCTCCAGGTTAAGATAGAGCTCTCCCAGAAATAACACGAAGGAGTGGAATTTCTTCTGGGTCTCCAGGTCTCCTTTAACAGCTGCATCCCTTTTTTCATATTCCTTATGACACCTACAGAAAACAACATTTTCTTTTGTAACAGAATTTTGCCCTTACTACAATATGTCACATTATAGTTGCAGTACTTATTTATGTAGTAGTCACACAAATATATTTCTGCTTCCCCTGCTAGAAGATTTACTGCTCATCATATTCATTGTCTTAACACATTATCCAGTTAACAATAAAATAATAATAAAAATATTTTTGTAATAGCATTGTGTTTACCTGTAAAGCAAATCAATATTAAATTTAGAGAAATTCTTGACAGTCACCTTATCAAGAGCATTTTACGAAAGTTGCCACTTGAGGAGCTGAGGTGGTGAGACAGGTAGTTACAGAGTCTGGCACCCGTGTAAGAAAAATTTGGAATGGCAGTGGACTGGAGAGGACAAAGGGGGGTCACCACATGAATACACTGTGTTTATGCACATCATATATTTTCCAACATTTATCCAAAGAGCGATGTTTCTTCAAACCTGTGTGAAAATCAGATCCACCAACTCCTCCAGCAAAGCCTCAGTGGTTACCCAGGAATTCAACATGGCAGTAATGTTTTCAACATCCGTGTCAAAGGACCCTGGTGAGGAGCTCAGGTAGTCAAGAAAGTCTTTGACTGTGTCAGCCAAGGTCGCTTCACCGTCATTATAATCTGCATCATCATACTGAGGGTCCTATACAAAAATCATAGTAAATCTAAGTTTAGTAATATTAAGCAGTACACATATATGCAAAAGTCACTAATAGTTCATAGCCTTGAAAATGTTTAAAGAAAAACAATCAATGAGTCCTTTTAGAGACCCTTTTGAAGGGTCTCTGTTTTACTACCTGGGAAAATTTCATTTTCCCAGGTAGTAAAACATGAAGCTAACTGAATGTGAAATTAATGAAAACAAAACAAACACTAGCAAATAATGTACCAGCTGTTAGGGACTAGGTAATATACATATACCTGTACATATATTATTCATATACATACGTATAATGATGTCTGACATGCACATGTTTAAAAAGTCCAATTAGAAGCAGCAGCAACAAGTTAGGGCAACATGTTGGTAATATTTCTGCTACAGCCATTACCAGCAGGTGTCAATAGCGAATACTGTCTGACATAGGGCCTTGATAATAACTGTGGTGTTACAATGTACTGCAAGGCCTCACAGCTTCATGAGGCCCCATTTACCATGAGACGAATAAAGTCAAAATCTGAAATAATAATACTCTGATGCTCATGAAAGATTTAATGATCCAGAGTCTTATTTCGAATAAACTAAGTGAACAAATACCCTAAGATGAAAATGAAACCAACTATTACAAACAAGCTAAAGCAACAGCATCAGAATGGATGCAGTGATGGTGTAAAAATTCTACTCACCTCATACAACAAAAACCCAGAGGGGACAAACTCTGGAGCATTGGCTGAAAGACTTGAGTTGACCAAGGACTCCCCACCATTGCTTGCTCTGGCAGACGTACTGGTGCCATCTGCACTTTGTTGTGGCTTGACTGGTCTTTTATAATCTAGACAAATTAAAAAAAATTTAGCTGGGAGTGCATCCAACACAACACTGTTGAGGCTGGCTTTAGCTTTTTCATACTAAATAACTGTATAAACATCAGAACTACATAGTAAACTATCCAATAGCTTGATGCAGACTGAAGCTGAGCGGTAGCAGACATGCACACTCAGCTCCAAACCAACCCAAGACCTTACCGTCATGTGACAAGTGCACCTTTGCTGCTAATGACAACAATGTACACACAGTAGGTTTTATAATAGGTATTTGACATATTCTCCATTGCTTTCGTAGAGGATAACCCCAGCAAACTGAGATTTATCTGAGCATTGTTCTTTAGTGTGAGTAGCTAACTTAACATAGCCTTAGGCTGCCTTTAGCAAACGTTAGCTTCATGAACTCTCACACTTCTGTGAGGGTATAATAACGCTTCAGCTTAACTGCGACTGGTGTGAAACCCGAGCAGAGGCTTTTTATAGATGCAGCGTTCACTGCAAATTGCATCACATGAGATGACAATCCAACAGGTGCATGTCGCAGCGCCCCAGGCTAACGTTTAGCCGTTAGCTAGCTACTGACAGCTCCAGGTGCAGATTAAACGAGTAACCACCTCTAGCTTTCAGTGACCATGTCAGTGAGGGACGCTTCCAGAAATCGAATCTGAAACTACTGCAGCTAATCTGTCATCTGACGTGAACGTTAGCTCGGTGAACTTTACGTTAGCTAGTGGACAACTCCCCACCTCCACCTGCCGCGTCGTTCGCCGTGTTGTTGTCCGCGTAAGGCGGAGAGGTTCGCGGCTGCCTCAGCGGTTCCCGGTGGCTGAAGAGCAAGCTGTCATCATCCGCGGTGATGCCCATGACCCCGGGGTCTGCTGGCACATTGCGGGTTCTGCCTGCACCAGGAGCTCGGTCGAAATTCTCGTTCATGACTGCTCGTTTGTCAGCGTCGACTCTTCAGACAGCATCTGAAAAACACACGTCGAAACGCTGTTCGCTGTACCAGCTGTCTTATTTACCTTACGCGTAACGAAAGCTGTTTATGTTTTACCGCAGCAAACACGCCCTATCCGCGTTTCATGGTGACTTTTCCAGAAAGGCTGGTCTATCAGTGTACACACAACTTTTTTCGCTACTTCCTTTAACAACAAACTCGTTGTCGCTGATATTTGCTGCCAAAACAATTCTGTCGCCCTCTAGTGGCCTGGAGGTGAAGCGCAGCCACAACACAGAGCGACCACGGACAGCTGTGATTGAGAAGATAAGAAGTTTATTGCAAGAACTATTAAAAATCTTACCTAAACGTCTATTTTAATATTTCATATCATTAGCAACTAAAATATTTTGTTTACCTTATGTATATACTATATTAACTTTACCTATTTATAAGTTTTCTAAAGCAATGATTCTTTCTCCCTCCAGATTAATTCTTTCTTTTTCTGTAAATCCTTAGTCCAAGAAAAATAAAATTGGTCCATAAAACTACAGATACAGTATAATCTCAAAATGTTCAAATCCTTTATATTAAAAAAACTCCCCTGTAAGTAATATTATACACAACTATTTTGCAAACATTTTCACCTTCGGTCACATTCACACTTAGAGAATAGACTGTATCTGTTTTTATTCACTTAAAAACACCCAGTGTAATTTGGCAGTAAAATGACTAAATAGCCCAAATAAATATTCAGGACATTAACTCAGTGTTAGGATCCTGCTTGTTTGTTGCTGTAAGCGGTGTTTGTCCATGTAACGTGCGCTGCACCATAATGTTTAACTTGTCCAATTGTGTGTGAAGTTCAGTAAATAACCTCATATTCTTATGAGATATCTGGTACAGCACCAAACTTTTATCAGTTCCAGAGACGAGTGTGGACCTGAGCAACCTCCACAGCAGTGCGTCTCTCAGTAGCTGCCCACTACAGACATGTGTTGCCCCAGACTTCTCAGTCTAAGTATTCATTAGTTGTTTCAGCCTCCAGTCATTTTCCACTTGTTTCCCAAAGCTGGATCACATTATGCCACGGAGAATTCCCGTAGCAGAAATGTCGAGAGCTGCTCTGATAAAAGATTACTGCCCTTGTTTTCCAGTGTTTTTGAAAGTTCAAACATTCACCAATCTCAAAAATGCACAGGAGGACGAATGGTCACTGTTGAGACAAGAATTTGGTGCATCCTCATCACGATAGCTTTAAAAGCTGGGAACATGACGGTGGCTCAAGCTACTAGGCTCAGATTTATTAGTACACCTCATGCTTGTAATATTCCTGCTTATTTCATTTCTGTTTTATTAAATTACACAAGAAAGCCACTGTTCCTGTGTATGATATGGAAAATCTGATCCTTACTTTACCTAAGTAGTTGATGACAAAGAGGAGAAAAACTCAACTAAACTTTGGCCTTTGGTTACGTTTATCTCATTCATTGTCTCAAAGCAATGCAGCAGCAACATCATTGCACAACGTGACAGGCAGCGCAGTGCTTGGTACAGACGCGGTTCTGAAATAGTATTCTAAGTGTTGCTGTTCGTTCTGGCCGTCACGGTGCAGCGCACTGCAGCATTCTTCAGCAGTAAAAATCCGTCAAACAGCCATTAAAAGACTGGGAAACATTTTCCGTGCCTTGGCTTTCCAGAGCTATGATTGCTTCTGCTTTCACTCCTCCCAGTCTGCAGTCAGTAGAGACACTCCCATTTGGGAATGGATTCAGCGAGTGGATTGTGGTGTGTTGCCTCCCAGCTCTCACCTTTCTGTTTCCTTCTTCTCTCCCAATTTGTCAGGCCTGTCCTGAGATGGATGTTCAAAAAGGCGGGATAAGAGAACACGAGGTCCGGAAGCCTGTGGTGTTAATGTTCTCCCCATGGTCTTTTGATCTGGCATCGAGGCAGCTGTCACTGATTAGTGAGCTTGTAGATTATTACTGAGGGAAGTGGGTGTTCAGATGGAGGTCATATCTCTCCATCATTCATATGTCTTGCCTCGCACAAATTTAGATCCTCTTTCAAGGACCTCCAGACTCTCATAGACGGAAGTAATGCAGCCCAGCCTGTTTTCATATTTGTTTCTAATATTACCAGCAGGTGCTTTAGCAGCGATCTTTACTAGGCCTCCTGCAACTGGGGAATGTTGCAGCTCTACAGTAATGGGGTGATATTGGGAAATGATGTCAGAATCTACAGGCCATAGCAGGAAGTTAGCCCCCCATCATTCTGTTGTGGTTGGTCTTGTATGTTTCCAGTTTGTTTGGGAACTAATCATTAGTGCAATGGTTGCCACATGGACTATCTAGCTTTCTTGCCTTTTGTCCCTTCATCGCTCTAAGATAAGAATAGACTCACCATGACCTGAACATTCACCAGGGTTTCTTGTTTCTTTCGTGCCAATGTGTCACTGTCCTGTGACAAGAAAGACCACGAGGCTGCGGAGGAGGAAATGATCACTTTAATATTTTATTTTCGCATAGTTCCTATAAAAAGTAGAGAATGCGAAGGAATGCTTGCTTTGTAAGTTCCCCTGAAAGATAAATATTTCACAAAATAAATAAGTCATTAGAATAAAGTTGAAACACAGTGGTTAAGTATCAAACACTTGCTTTAAATGTGGTAACCTCTATTATTTAATGCTGTCATGATAAACTTTAATTATTTCCCCCATCTTGCCTATCGCTCTCCTTTATGCCTCACATGAAAATATGGATTTTGCTCAACATCTTGAGATACATCTACATTACATCATTATCCACATTAACTGGGCCAGAATCTTCTGTGATATTTCCACATTATTCCAGGTGAAAACAGTTTGGCACAGAAAATAGGAGAAATATTGCATCCTGTGCCACAGATACCACCTCCGCCCACCAAACAAACAGCATGATCCCAGTCAAAGTCAACAACAGGGACCATGTTTGTGTGTAACAGTGTTAGTGCTTTGTTTCCAAATGAGAAATTCTTCAGCAAAGTCTTGGTTTTACAGCTTTTCCTGCATTGAAAACGTTTCTGTCCAGTGCTGCACATTCTCCGTCTTCTCCAGTGGAGTTCACCAGTTCACACTAAGATCGGAAGGAAGTGGGTGGCCGTATTCTTTCTGCGGGTTTTCTTCCCCTTCAGCGGCTTCCCGTGGACGTTCAGACCCACAAACATTTGCCGCTTCTTGTTCTTCCACTCGGCTGATGCGTACGTGTTGTAACCGTTCTCCTCAATTCGCTCCTTCAGGGTGCAGTCGATGCCAAACTCCCTCTAAAAAAAAAAAACACGAGTTATCATCTCAATCGCTACTTAAATGCTTTGTACGTAGACGCTGGTGTACAATGACTGTGCACATTAATGTCTACTGGATGGGATCCAGATTTAAGCCGGCAGCTAGAAGATAAAGCTTCCTTTGACAAGGACAGAACAATCTAACACTATCTCCCCGTCTAGATTATTCAGATTGACCTCTGACTCGGATACTAACCGCTCCGTACAGCTCTCCCTTCCTGCTGATAGCCAGATAGTAGTTGCTGTTCAGCCCTTTGATGGCCACCACTCCCACATCCACTGATGTGATTTCCAGAATACCTGCAATTCAACAAAAAGAAGGTTGTATCAATATTTGTCGCCATTCACAAAGAATAAAAGCTCCTGCATCCTGTAAAACAAAATGTTTATGTCGTTTGTGTCTCTTAGTTTCACGGAGACTAAATTCAAACTCGGCGGACCTGGGAAGTAAAGGTGATAAGATGACTTCATGACCAATAGCTGCTGATGATAAGAGCAGAGAACAGTTAACACTTTGGCAGCGGCCACGGGCCAAATCCTTGGGGGTCTAGATAAAGTGCACAATACTTTACAGACATTAGCGTAAGCACGATGATTATAACATGTTGCATTCTCATTGCAGGATATTTGCACACAGGGACACATTAGTGTGGGAATTGTGTTTTGGGTCACAATTTCTGTTCAAGCGCATTTATCATGTCAGTGGTATTATATAGTGTCTCTACAGCCTACACCTGTGTAATAGATTCCAGCTGCACAGGCCATTTAGTCTGAAAATTAATAGGTGGAAACCGCTGATTTTGTGGTTGTTTATGTTCTGTTTGGTGTTCAGGTTTCCAAGTCGCTCATTGTGGCTGATTTGGGGCATGGCTTCTCAGACGGCTGTTATTTGTGTGGTCTCAGTATCAGAAGTCAGAGATACTACTTCCCAGTGTGTCCCCTGACCATACGCATATGTGTGCTTATCTGGGTGAAATAACGCCAGCTCGCAGGAAGTGGGGAAAGGAAGTCAGAGAGGGAGGAATGAAATCAAACATGCCATCACTCACACGCACGCACACATATTTCAGTGTGGGGGTGTGAACGACGTCCTTTGATCAGATCGGCAGCCCCTGCTGTCTGGTGGCTGTTTGTGGCGGCCTGCCTTACTGTCAGAGCTACTCTGTGGCTGGGCTGTAGAGCTGCAGCCCTCAAACACGAGGACAGTAGAGGCTGCAGGTGTTCCCCCAAAAGAACAATCCCTCTCTTAAAAATACAGCAGCTCTCTCCTCATCCGCAAGGTCCCGACTGTATCAGTTTCTAGTTCAAACAGTGGCACCTCGGGGCAGTGAGGTCTGAGTCGGCGACGCAGCAGTGAGGACTGTGACACGACTGCCACTGAAGATCTGAGAGGAACTGGTTTCTGGATGAGATCGGGTGTCAGGTATGGAGTGAGGATGTAAGACAATCTATGGCAGTCTCTGGCTGCTCTGTAAACATGGGAGGGATGAAAGGGAGTAGAACAGAGGAGGACAGAGGAGCCATGACAGTGAGACTGGGGGTGGAGAGAGGATTAGAAAAGCTGTAATGACCACTGATCAAAGTCAGCCACTGGAGGCAGGGGCGAGACAGCCTGTGTGTACGCACATGCACAAACACTGATGCTCTTACATACAAACGCACCCGCATTTAGCAGACGTAGCAGGTGAATGTGCACTTGCACACAAAGAGCAGACTAAAAAATCTCTGTGCTCCGTATTGAAGTGTTAAAAGTGGTGGAGAGTAACAAGCTCATCCTGCAGCTGTGAGTGTGGGGCAATGGCTCAGAAATATGCTCTTATTCCGTTCATATCACAACATTAAGCCTTAGAACTGGCAACAGTGGGGTCGATTTTTATAAACCCTGTAGGGAAAAAACTGCCTTGAGTGAGTCCAGTCCAGCTGTTTACACGAGGCAGGGAGGAGGAGGAGGAGGCAGATTTTCTTTTGCATGCTGGATGTTCTTTCTGAATGTGCGGCTTGTTTGATACGCTCTGTTTGGAGTTACAACAGTAAATGGTGCGTTGTTTGTGGAGTGGAGCTACACAATGCCAGTGAGAAAAAAGGATTTTTCCATAGCAGGATGCCAGAAAGTATGTGCTGTGTTATTTTTTCTCACCCTCACCATGTTCAGGTCTGCATAAAATAACATTTGGGCAGATAAGATGAGTAAATTTAATCTGGTATTGTTCCAGTACAAAGACGGAAGAGTGGAGTGAGGCAAACGCTAGATTATAGTTTAATAAGGATATATTGTATGAATAAGTATTTTTATAGAAAGAGGTATCAACCTATTCACAGCAGCACAAGGAAAACTATACATCTGTCTCGTTGAACTTTCACAAGAGAACCATCTGCGTTTTTCATTCTTCGACACAGACCCTCTTTGCTATATATACGCTTGTTTGAGCCATTTCCAGAAGCATCGTGCACACATGGTCTGCCGGCTGCAGCGCGGAGACACTGTTGGCCCAACACACACGTTTGACAAGCTCACCCTCTCGCACAGCCGTGGATAATTACTAAACGTTTTCCCGCCAAGTCTTATTCATCCATTTCTCGCCAGTCACATGCTGAGAGTGTGTCTACGAATTAACGGGATGTCAGCGGTGAATGGGTGATATTTTAATTATGAACGTAGGCCATGCCGATAGCTGCTTAGCTGACTTGAACATCGTCTCCCTCCCTTTCTCTCTGCATCTTTGTAACCTCAGCACGAGCTCCCAGCGGGTTGGAAAGCCATGTGGGACAGTTTTGCACTGGCATCCCCATAAATCTGTGGGAGGCTGGATGCTGGTTCTTTAAGAGACAGTGCGCCGGGTCCGTGCACCCAAAACCAAAAACTCCACGTCTCACAGACCTCCTGGACTGCATCCAGAAAGCGTTTGCTTTGCCTTGTCTGGCTCAGAAAAGGTAAGCTGCTCGTCATACATCGAGGAAAAAAAAAAGTCATATTTTGTCACTTCAAGGGAGTCTGAATGGTCCACAAAGGATGTCAGTCCTGGGATCATGTCTAGCCCCAGGGGCCAGCGCAAAGACTGAAGCTGCTGTTGTGTAGTATCCTTTACCATGTGAACCTGATATGAGGGCACATAATCCACACACAGTGTCCCCAGACCCCCTCAGGTCACAGCTTTTTGATGGCACCACCATTGATACAGAAGACAAATGGCTTTGATGTGGCAACAATTATGTTCAGCCATGTCATTCATGAACTTGTACCTCTGGAGAGTCTCTCTTTCACCTCCCTTCCTGATGCTTAAGCCAGCGGGCACACAGCGGGTCTTGACTCAAGCTGACTTTTAAATAAAAAACAAAAAAAACAAATGCATGCGCTTCTAAAAATATATCCAGAAAGAGAAATCAGAGCGATAAACCTTCTAAATGTTCTACACACACTGTGATGGTGCATAATACTATTAGCAAGCATGGCAGCAAAGGAATCACACTGCAAATAAAGTTACATACGTCATTACCTTGTCAAAACAAATCTGGCTTCACTGCTTTGGTTGAATGTGTGGTTCAACCCTCCCAAGAGTCACATTAAAACCTCTACACATGGCGAAAGAGGGAAAAAGAGCACGTGAGATGAAGAGAGACGTACACGGGCGTGTGTGCGTCTGGTACTAAGCGAGCACATGTGTCGTTGCTGGCTGCTGTATGATCACACACCCACTGCAGGATGTGTGCGTCCGCCGGCCGATCGGCACACACACGTAGCGCGGTGTTGCTGAAAGGCTAATGAGAATGACTGATAGGCCGAAACATACAACATGTAATCACTTTAAAGACGTGTTTCTCAGAGTAAGCATGTCAAACTGTTTTAAACAAATGTCTGATCTGTGACTGGGGGTATGTAATTAGCTGGACACCGGCTGGCAGGCGGGCAGCCATGAGTGGGAGAGACCCAGACACAGCACAGAGCGACAGAAAGCGTCTAAAAGCATCGACGGGACTGACATCCATGTCCTCCCCCCTGCTCTTCTGTGGTTATTATCAGCGCTGTTTACCCTGGACTGTGAAGACTGCCTGATAATGGCCAGGTTATCTGCCCCTGCTCCTTTTTAAGCCATCTTAGAGCTACCACCATTGTACTGAGTGTTTGGACAGGAGAGATATCAGCGGGATGTCTGGTTTAAAACAAAAAGATGACTCTAATCTGGAATGTTTCTTCTAAACCGACATGTAATGGGCAGGTTGGCCGGGTCCTAAAACGAACACAGACTCATAAGTTGCCCGAGTTTTACATTTTTTATTTAGTTAGTTAGTTCGTCGGCTTTGTTGGCATGTGAGCAGTGTCTTTTTACACTGATTTTTGAAATCAGACCTTACCACTAATTTAAGGTTCATTAATGTTCCAGACTCTTTGTCATCAACAGGTGCTTTTTTGTTATATCATTCAAATTCCAAATAAGCAGGAGAAGAAAAACAATTCAGAGACAATGACGTTCACTCACACACTGATAACTTGTATAATAATTTTGGCTTCGCTCTAACTTGGCGTTTATACGTTCAGAGGCGTGTCAAGTTACTTACTGAAGGGGTCGTCCTTGCTCTTGGTTCCATTGACTGCTCCGTTCCTATCAATCCTCAGGAAAAACTTTTGGAATGAGAACAGCTTCCTCCTCCTTATGTCCCCTTGCAGATGATTGTAGCTTCGCACGTGCCTACCCTGTGGTACGCCAGCCCGACCAGGAGGGCCCCCAGTGGCTCTGGGCCTGGAGACAAACTCAGTGTCAGAAAAGTTCAGTGGAACTCTCAGAGTTTGTGAGTTGGCGTGTTTCAGTCTTTCCCTGCGGTGCTGATGGCAAGCCACCCCAGGCGGAGAGAGGGAGAAAACCACCAGGGCCAGCAGAAGAGGCAAACACAGAGGGGAAGGCAGTGTTGATGACCTGAGTCTGGAGCACGCGACTATCCCAGCCCTGGAGCAGGACGAGGCAGAGGCAGCCTTACTCCCTCCAGCAGCCCATCTGCTCATGGTAGTGTGCTGTGTGGAGGACTAGAGGCAGCCTCAGAGCCTGGGACATGCTGCTGGGGGCAAGGATAAGTTGGGAGGGCAGGAAGGGGAGCTCTCCGCAGCCTGGGCAAACAGGGTCTGCTGCATCTAAATGATTTTGATTACTCCCTGTTTACATTTCCCTTGTAATTCTTTTTGATTAAGCTGCGACGGTTCAAGTCACTGTGAGTCTGTATTCCACTCAGTTCTCCTCTCCCCTGTTGAAAAGCTGATAGTCAGCAAAAGTCTGTTTTGGAAAATAAATCAGTCTGAATGGACAAAGGTTATATAAATCAAAATACAAAAATTCCAATGTGTTTGTAATCCACAAACCTGTTTTCCACTTTCTTCCTCTTTGGTAATTCTTTTAAATAGTTTGTGTAGTGAACTGTGATTCTTGGCTGCTCCAGTGTGACCCCAGAATTTCCAGACAGTTGCACAACGCAAGGGGAAAAAAAGAAAGAGATCCAGAAATTTAACGTTCACCGATATCCAGGTGTGTCCAGTGAAATCTAAAAGGGTCAAGCCGACAGCGTGCCTGCGCTCCACATGTGCACCAGGGCTTTTTCAGATTTCACTCCAGAGGAAAACCAGAATTCAAGTCTTAGAGGGGAGCGCTGGTCAATCCAGGCACATGTCAGATAATCCATCTGTCTTCTTCTGTTTCCCTGCTCCTCTTGCACTCTCCTCATCTCTGTCCCTCCCTCTCTCCCTCTCTCTCTCTCTCTCGATCCCCAAATGACTCCACCTTTATTCAACATTGAGGTAACGGTCTGGGAGGTGTCTCTGTCTCAGGACTGAATCTGAATTGTTTGCTTCCTTTCCTTGCTCTGAGGATTTGTGTGTGTGCGAGTGCGTGTGTGTAGGTGTGTGTTTGTGTGTGTGACCACCTCACCTGAATGGTGATAACAGAAAAAGACTGTGTGTTGAGTCTTGTGTGTGGCTGTGCAACTGTTAGTTATTTGATCCCTCTTTACTCAACTTCCTCCCTCACATATGGGAGCGAGTACTGCTCTGCATCTGTGTGTGTGCGTGGGTGTGTGTGTGTGTGTGTGTGTGCGTACATGAAGGACAAGTAAATCTGAGTTATTAGTGGGTGGGGTGAGAGGTGGCAGCCTTTGGATGTGGCTGCAGACGGGTTGTTCTATGGATCAAGCGTTGACTGGCTGTGTAATTGAAAAGACGTCATAGATTTGCTCGTGGTTTGTATGTGTGTAATCAGTATTCAAACTGTTATCCCTTATTAAAATAGATGCAGGCCTTAGCTGAAACAGATAATAGTCTGTTTCGGTTCAGATTGTGTGATCCTGTTGCTCATAACTGTCCAGATGACATCACCCCCCTTAAAATCTCCACCAGATGGCATCTACATTTCAATATAGTGAAAGCAGAGTGAAGTTTGATATCGTTCGTACTCTTCTGATCTTATGAATTCGGACTCAGGTAATGTACCAGCATGTTACTCATTAAGAAGCGATAATCCTATTCATCCTCCTAAGTTCTGATAATAATCGTATTAAGTTACGGTTGCCGGTTCTAGTCTGGGTGCTACCTTATCACATCCAGCTTGCTACGGCCTCTCTCTTTCCCTAAAGGCACTTTATCGAAGTGTTATCTCTCCTGCGGCGTTTTAACGCAATGAAGCTCTCCGGTTTCACTCGCCAGACCTCTGCCTTGCTCTGACTCAGGTGTCTGAGTGGCCGCCAGCCAGCGAGTCTCTCTTTTACGAACCGTGCATCATTTGTTCCTCAAGGCAAGTCAAGCACAGGATGGACAATGTCAAAGCAGAGCAGACAACAATGCACAAAATGTGAGCAAGGTCTTATGCACTCTTCTTATTGACTTCTCCTCATTAAATCATTGTTAAGGCTACATGAGGAGCAGCAAACACGGATGTGGATGGCGCTTTTATTGGCAACAATCCAGAGTAATAAACAAAACTTGCTGCTGGCTGCTCTTATCTATGCTTCCGGATCCTCAAGTCTTTAATGTTGGGGTCTGTCCTGTTTCCCGCTTTCCTTCCCTCTTGCGTTTTAGTGCCTGCTTTAATGTCTGTCAACGGCCTGCTGCCAGAGCAGCAGTGTGGTCTTAGCTCTGGTCTTGGCGTGGCTTTATCTGGGGATACAAACGCAGAAATCTTATCAGCGCTTCCTTTGTGGTGACTCTTCCAGTTGTGATAACCTGAACTGGAGCGAAGAGACAGACGTGGGAGGAGCAGGTACTATTATTATTGATCATTGTTTCAGCAACAGTAGATTAATAGTTATTTAAAACAGATTTTCTGTTACTTACATAACGATGGCTCATTGCTCGGTTCAAGAGTTAGTTAGTTTCTCTTTAATACCAACCTTTTGTGATAACCTCCTAATAACGTAAATGTCTAAAATAGGTTCAAATAAAATGTTACCACGTAAACTCAAAACGCGTAGAACTCGCTGTTAGGTCGGACTTTTCTTTCCCTCTCTCCACGTTTCTCACCTAAGACAGCTATGTCCCCTGGGTAGAGATGTAATGCCGACAGATTCTCGAGATCTGGACGATGTCTTTGGAGGGAATAGAACAAGCACTTTGTAAACTTAACTGTTCTTGTGTTTTTTCTTTTCTGTGTTTTTTGTTAAATGCAATATAAGTGAGATTTGTGGTGGGTGTGGGGATGGTTTCATCTCCATCCTGGGTCTAGAGCTTTTGCATTTCGTGTATCTTTATAGATCTATCTCCCAGAATTGCATTTCAAAGTTCAAAACAATAGGCAATAGAGGAGACAAATGCTTCTGATCCCCCCTAGAGGCTGTGGCTCTAGCTGGCTTTATACTCAAAAACAAGAACAAAATTACACTGAAAGCGATGAAACCTCAAACACCAGAACTGTCAGCAGAGATGTGATCATATATGTCTGCGTGGTTTGTATTCTGTTGTCTCTGGTACGATGGTGTGGATTTTGAAAGACTGATGTGTTGCCATAACTGAATATTTACATGCTTGCTTTATATATCTGCAAAGTCGGAGTTAAAAGATACTAGAAAAATGTATTCAATTCACCTCGATGTTTAATAATTATTATTTTATTGGTCTCTTTATTATTTGAAATTAGTATTTAATTTATTATTAACACAAGGGCTTGATCCTATAGATGAAGCTTTTGTTTCAGTAAATCAGTGTTGGCATGTGCTCCTGAAGCTGCTTAACCCTGATCTTTGTGCCAGCAGGTGGATCCGGTGCCGCTGTTGTTGTCCCACCTCGACATTCAGCATCACATTAACACAGTGGACTGTGGAATTTCACCTTATTCGCATCGTGAGTCTCTTATTTTGGTTGGGCTCGCTGTGAGTCCATTAGCCCCGCCTCTTTAGTACACTATCATTAAGCAGATGTGTTATGACGAAATGTTGCTCACTCCCAGTCACTTAAGCCATATGTGATCTATGAGGGAATCAAACGCACAACTCACAAACAACCAAACTCACCTATGGGAACCATGTGTGTGTCTCTGCCTGTGTTCCCTGGGGCCCGCTCTGTGTGTGCTGGGTCAGAGGAGGCCGAGGCTTTAATAAAGGCGCAGGCCTGGTGTAGGGATGCCAGTCTACCTGCCTGGGGACATGCAACCTGATGGGGTCCAGATGAGAGCCACCAGACCGGACTTCTGCCTCCAAACCAGCAGCCAGTTGGTGCACGGACTACATTCCAGCGGCCTTTCCCTCAAACCTCTCTGTGAGTTTGTGCTGGAATTTGAGGGATAAACGGTCAGATTAAAGAACATTCTTCTTTAATAGCACTTTAAAGCGTTTCACAGGTTGCAGGGAAATGTGTTAGCTCATGTACCAAAGAGACAGACGACTTACAAACTCACGCTTGGCTTGTACTGGAGCCTCTTTCTTGCGTTGATCATCTGAGGTAAATATTTTATGTGTTCCTGGCTGTTGTGTTGGCGGGTGTCTGGTAACCTACCAGATGAGGCTGCTGTTTCCTGCTTTACAATGAGCAATAGATGTTTGTCACGTTATCTTTCCTGTCTTGAACAGCCATTTACAACGTCAGTTTCGGTTTCAGCAGAGCAGGCGAATTTACTTACAGATCACAGGCTGGATCAGTGGGAGGTAACATGACATACTGTCACAAATTAATCCTAAGGACAAACATTGTATTTGCGTTAACAAGCCAAAGGAACATTCATGGAAAGATTATCAGTGTAAAGTGTTAGAAATATCTGAAACAACAATCAAAGCATCTGTACATTTTCAATTTACAGCTCACCTGCCACTCATGCAGACTATTACAGTCTATGTCCTGAGGTTTCAGGAGGAAACAGCGGTTTGCTACTGTGTTGCGCTGGAAAATCCATGAATAATAAAGTAAACAATCAACAGCTGAATCCAAACCACAATTGCTTGGCTGTAGAGCAACTGAACTGTGTTCCACAAGCTGTTTGGAGATTTTACGGTAATGTTTCTTTTAGCTAAAACTGAGCTGTGCCAGCAATAGCAATATGATTAAAACTGTTATTGCTCTCATAAAAAATAAACTATCGTTGAATACTGTACACTGTAAGTCCAGTATAAAGTACAGCACTGATGACAAAATTTGAAATTATAAATATGCTTTAACATACATTTATTCATATTGCTTTTTGCTAAGAAAAAGTCTGATTTTGACTTTGCTTATATCTGTGGCCAGATAATGCAGCTTGATGCTGTTTACTTTGTCACACATGCTGCTTTTTGTGCTATGATGCCTCACAGTGTTGCGTTACTTCTTCCATTACTGCTGACTAACTCTTGGTCTGTCTTGAATGACAGCAGCAGGGTGTGTGGCGCGGGCCAGCGTCCGTCCGTGTCAATTTATCTGGCACAGAGGAGCCTGGGAAATCTGGGCCAGCTTAACCTGATCCCTGAAACGGAGCCGTCGGCCGGTGATTCTGACGTTACACATCCAGCAGAATCTGACACTCTCAGGCGAGAATGACCTTGATGACATGATAGGTCTTGATAATGATGAGACCCCGAGGAATAAAATACACCTGATTCACATTTAAATTCCTGGCTTCAAAGCAAACTGAAAAATATGGATATTTAAAAAAAATCCAATCATTGCAACACAATTAAAACATTTAAATTTATTTCAGCTCTTGGTTACAGAGACATTTTTTTTTGTTTTTTTAATGAAAATTTTAGAAGATGATGTAGCCCATACATGACATCAGTAATGCATTTACAACACAGCAGTCGTCTTTACAGTGACCTGAGAGGGATGACCTGCAACACCTCGTTCTCACTGGTCAAGTTAGAGGAGGAGCACCACAGGAGCAGCTGCTTCTGCAGCTGATTGAGTTATCGACATTGTCAGTTTTATTGAATGTAAAGCAGGAAGACATACCCAGAATAATGAAAACACACAGTGCCGACTCTAAGAACAAACCCATATAGAAGCAAACAGCTTCAATGTGAGTAAAAACGCAAATTATCTATTGACAGTAAATCAGGAGTTCACAAAAATGTTTTTACATTCCGTTTTAACAGTACACACAGAAAAAAAGTAAAATCAGATGTTTTGAATCATTAGCACCTCAACTGCAAAAGCACCAGATTAAATCACATTCATTTCATGGTGTGTTTTGTTTGGTCCCTACGCATCAGGAACACAAGGGTTAGACAAATATCACATATCTAAAAAGCATTTCTGCTCTTCTCTTGTAACATCATCAGGGTTTTGTCTCGCTCACTTTCATTTTATTTGTCATAGCAATGGAAACAAATATTTAAAAATATCTAAAATAAAAGCTACATGAACTTGTATGCGTCGGTCTGTAGATGGCATGGCTTTGTCCTGGGAAAGCATGTGGGCACAGTACACAATCCTGTTGTTGAGATGTGCCCACAACATCTTTGGCTATGACCCACAGGTGACACAACACTGTCTCTGGACCGACCTGAGTGAGCAGCGACCCAGCAGCTTCAGCTTGTCACAGAAGCGAGAGGTCATGGTGTTCTTCTTACAAACTGGGCCTGCGTAACAATGAACACTCTCGTCTCATACAACAAAGCAACATGTGCATTTTAAATTAAATCTTCAAATCTTCCACAAAGCCACGCAAACGCGGACACAGATTGAACATTGCCCACAAACCTGTGTAGGTCTTGCATTCCTGCACGTTGCACTTCCTGAGTGTTTCTGGTTTGGAAATCTTCTCACAGAGGCTGTTTGGCACCACTGCCAAATCCTGCTCACTCACACAGTTCGCCTCACGCTGCTGCTCACCGCCACCGCAACTCGCAGAGCACTGCAAAGTCGCATACGAACAAACAGAGTGGTGTTTTAGTTACAGGTCTGATTATTCAAAGCAAAGAACAGCGACGGTTGTGCTTTAATCTCAGTCATGTGTTGCTGACCTCCTCCCAGTTGTCAGTCTTCCAGTGAGTGCAAGCCTTCAAACTACACAGCTCTGTGTTGTTTGGCTGCAGTGAGACGCTACAGCGATGAGGCTCAGGGCAGTAGACCAGCCGCTCCCTCATGCCTTCACCACAACGGCCAGAGCACTGAGGGAACGATTTTAGGCGCTGATTATTCATATAAGCTTAAATCTGTCTATACTACTAAAATGTAACATGCAAAGATCTGATGTGTGTACAGTATAAGGCTCCTACCGGTCCCCAGGGTGATGTAACCCAAGTCATGCAAGGCTTGCGGGGGCAGGTCAGGGTGCTGGGGGGCCTGCTGGACACAGCCTGACAGTGGAAAGGTCTGAGGGGACGTTTACTCTGCGAATCGACACACTGCACATCACGGTACCTCCTTCCTACGGCTGCACAGTCATCTGGGCACTTCACGAATATGATAATGACAGAAACACCAGCAGGGACAAACTTATTTCAGGAGAAAGGCAGAAAAAGCAACGCGTGGAGCAATAGGTGCATTACTCACCTTGCTCCAGCTGCCACTTTGCCAGATGGCACAGTGCTGCAAGTGACACGTACGCGCAGGCTCAGGTCTCTTCATGCTGGAACAGTCCTCCTCATTCTGGGAGCTGCATACGACCGTTCGCCATATTGCACCAATGCCGCAGGTGGTTGAACACTGAGGAAGGATCGTTTCAACAGGTTATGGACAATATGTGACCAGAAAGAGCAGGAAAATGAACACAAGGGTCTGCAAATGTACCGTTAGAGAGGAAGATACAGTCATAAAAGGTCTGCACACACCTCGCTCCAGTTTCCTACAACCCAGAATGCATCCATACTGACTGGCGCTCTGGTCCTCAGGTTGCTTTGGTTACTGGCTAAGCTCCTTGCTGGATTTTTCTGGTTCTGCTTCTTGGTGCGACTGCCTTTGGGCTTTCTAACAGGAGATGCATAGCTGTTTTTCTTGGGATTCACAGCAGCTTTGCTCTTTGTGGCGATCTTTAAAGTGGAGTGGGGTGATGCCATGGTGGTCTTTGCAGAGACTGAGAGGGCCTTGTACGTGGGGGTGGTGATAGGAACCATGTGCGTCCATGGTCTGTTTGGATCGATGCGTGGTGTGGTTTGGGGGTCATGCAGGCGGTGAGTGGTCCTTGCCCATGTTTCAGTGCCAGTGTTTGGAGAGGAGTAGGAAGCTGTGGTGTGAGCTCTGGTGATGTGCACAGGAAGTGGACGTGTTTGTAATGTGGGTGTGACTTGTGGTGTTGCTGTGGTCAAATCCAGGTCAATAATTCTTTCCTCCTCGTCTGAGGCCCCATCCTCAACAACATAATCGTATCCTGGAGTGTACATTACCACATTTGGGGTACTTCCCTCCTCTCCGTCTTCTACCCTTTTCTTCTCCACATCAGCCGTTTTTCTGTCATTTTTAAGCAAATTGGATCTTGAAGAAAGAAAATTACGACTCCCATTTTTCCTCATTATGACACTGAACTCGTAATCATCTGTGTGTAAGATTTGAGGGACTGTTGTTTCAGGCAATGAAAGAGACGTAGTGGCAGGGATTAAAGTAGTTGTCGTTCCTTTGGTGGATGTTTTCTTCCTCACTGTGGGTGCAGCTGTGGTTGTGGTGTTCACCGGAGCCCAGGGAGGTGAACCGAGATGCTTGGTGGAAGGGCTCTCAGGTGGGTTGACGTGGCGATACTTAGAGAGCGGCCCAGGTCGCCTGCGTAAACTTGAGTTAGGGCAGCTCTGTAGTGCACACAGTGATCTGGACCGGGGTTTGGTTGCGAGGTCACAAGTCTTCTTGGGTGACAGAACACATGTGACTGTGCGTGAGCGAACCCCACCTCCACATGTGACTGGACACTGCCAGGAAACAAACAAATGAAATATTTGTTCAGAAAAAAGGCAGCGCAATAAAGTAAGCTAGATAAGGTAAGACTGAGGGAATAAGGCTCACCTCCTCCCAGTTGCTGACCGCCCAGTCCTGTCCACAGGGTACGTCTCTGTTGCACGGCACCACAGGCTTGGGCTTAAGGAGGTGCTTGCACTGCGAAGGGTGAAGCACCCTTTCCTCCCCCAAGACTGTGCGCACGCAGAGCACAGTTCGCTTCCTCGCCCCATCCGATCCGCAAGTGGCACTGCACTGCTGCCAGCCCCCAACCCACCACCTGCAGAGACGGGACCAGGAGGAAAAAAGGGGTGAAGAAAGAGAGGCAGACAATTAAAGGAGGCCTTTAAGCTTCTAGTTAAATGAGTCACTTCCGTGCTAACAGTCAAACAAATCAGTTGAAGAGCAGAGTACGGACCTTGCAGGACATTCCATATTCTTGCATTGTTGGTGTGCATCTTCAGGACGGCTGTCTGGGTCACACAGAGACTCGTCCACTACACCGACGTCCACTTCAAAACAGCGCGCAGGCCGGTGCCGCTCACCTGAACGAAGAAACAGAGGGTTAGGAAGCAGGTGCCCAGGCTACGGCTGCAATGTCTCTGTAATCCTTCAACCGCCACGCACTGACAGAACACGACCTTTTCTTGATGAACGCAACACCAACCTGCACCACAGGTGGTGCTGCAGTCTGTCCACGCCCCGTGTCTCCAGGTGTAAACGGGTCTCGTGATCTCGTTGCCTGTGTCTTTGGTCTTCTTAACGGTGTACCGATACATTAAACCTGGGTTTTTCTCTTGAAACAGCAACTAGACAACCACATGAAATAGGTGTAAGTACTGTGTCCAATCCAGACTCTCAGTGTTACACGTTATTCTCCCCAGTACTGCCCAGGCTGATTTGCATGGAAATGTGCATCATGTAAACTTCTTGATTTGTTGGAATAATATAATACACACATTTGACTGCGTTTAATCTCACAGCACTAAGACGCACGTTCATGTGGCCTGACCTACCTGGAGCATGACTGGCTGTTTGGTGGGTCCAGGAGCAGTGAGGTTCTCCATGTTCCCGCTGCGTTCGTAGAAGAAAGTCGTTCCGCCCGCCTTGTACTCCCCATTCCACTGGATGATGAAGTTGCCGTTGAGGAAATACTCCTCAGACGACTCACTCTTCAGAGCCAGGAAGTTACCTGCCTCCTCCACTTCCTTCACCAGGATGTCCCGCGCGCCCTCAGGTATCACACCCACGTCCATGTACCCTGTGGGAGTCGAGAGGGGAGTCGGGGTCACAGCAAGGTAATGGGTGGCCCACCATGGCTGCTGCCACACTCACGCCCAGACTACCAGACGGTTTCCCTCTGATCTTTAATGGAGGGTGGGCCCAGTCCCGGGGAGGTGGCTGGTATGTGTGCGAGTGAGTGTACATGTGCGTCGTCAGCGTGGGGGGCTCTGGCTTTTATTGTGTGTGGATGGTGGGCTGGATGGGGGAGGGCGAAAGCAGCTACGAGTAGGTCTTTGGACTTTGATGATGTTTGTGAGAAGGTGTGTGTTTCTGTGTTTGTGCAGAGAAGGGGGAGGTTCGTCTTTTGAAGTCTTACACATCTGGGCTGTTTATCAGGAAAGGATGCGACGCAGGGCAAACGCACACAGAACGAGAGGGAAGGGAGGCCGAACGAAGGGAGACCGAACGAAGGGAGGGGCGGTTTTTTGCTTCAAAGCCTGGTGCGTCGATTCTGCAAATCTGTCATTTTATGTGCATCTTTACACACACACACACACACATTATACCAGCTGTGATTCGCAGGACAAACAGCTGCGAGGTGTGAACAAGAAGGCTGCCATGACAACAAAGAAACACAATGGCGTCATAGTGAAGTGTCCTGAAATGACTTTCTGCCCATAAAGCTTCTCCTCAATAACATATTGTCTGTTTTGTGTCACAGCAGGTTCATAATTTTTTTTCTTCTGACTAGATAATTAAATTTTTTTTCTTAGCTGCCATAATATCCTTTGCATTGAACTCACCAAAGCCGCCGCCTTCGTCAAAGAGCTTGTGCACTGTCTCACAGCTTGTGCCGTCGCCTAAACAGACTCCACAGCGATCCTCCACTGCGTTTGAGTCAATGCCATAGTCACAGCCGACCTCCTGCAGACAGCACACACAAACACACTCACACAACCATGAAAACACAGCCATCCACACATTACACGCGGACTATTCTGCCCCGGCCTGCTTTAGTCTCTTACCCAGCCACACTACCTTGCACACTCCGTTGATGCAGATGTTCGTAGAGCTGTTCGTGAAACACGGCGTCCCATCCGTGACAGCATCGAGCATCTTCTCCGAAAAATACTCATTGACGGGTCGACAGTGCAGCTCACAGGGATTTACTGTGAACATTTAAAAAAAAAAGTTAATTTTAATTAAATGTGTCTCACATCTCCTTAGATTTCTTTCTTTCTTTCACACAACTACACAGACAATCATACAGCCAACAAAAAGACATTTTTTGTAAGCAGAACAAGTCATACATGCAACAACTGAGTGTACTGAAATGTTCCCAGTAACAGTAGATTGGCTGCTCGCCTCACCGGCGGCTTAGCAGAGTAACTGCTGCCCCCTGTTGGGCAGCACTTTCAATCGCTCTCATTGATTTTGGAGAAAGAATGGTAATAGTGTGTGTGTGTGTGTGTGTGTGTGTGTGTGTGTGTGTGGATTTGAGGATTTGACCACTTACATGGGTTAGTAACAGGACTCCACTGATAGAGCTCGTTGTGGTAGGGCACGGTGTCAAACTCACTGCACAGCATCTCTCTAAAGCTTGGTTTATTCTTCTCGCACGGCTTCGTGTTGCACGTTCGATACCGTTTCCTTTCGCCTGTGCAGTACTTGCCACCAAACTCTGGTCTGTGGAAAACAGTAAGAGACTTCAAATTAGCTAAATCAATATAGAAGAAGAGCTAAGAGAAAAATCCAGTGAAATGCAAGATGCTTCCTGTCTAGTCAGCTCTTACTTGGGGTTGTTACATTCCCTCTCTGCTGACTGAACACCCATTCCACAGGTCCTGGAGCAGTGAGACCATGTGCCCCAGTGTCCCCAGCCTCCGTTCACCGTCTCAGGGAGTTTACCCACAATCACACACTCTCCCGAAATGCACCACTATGAAACAAAATGTTGGAAAGACCACAGAAATAACACATTTATACTCAGATCCTCGGCTTTCAGGCAAATGAAGTTCAAACCCCAACGAGACAAGCAGCAGGCATCGTGTACCTTCTCTTCTCCACACCGGGTGCCATCAATAGGTGAGTCCAGTTTGGAGCGACAGGAGCCGTTTACTGAGCACCAGAGAATCTGGCAAACGTTCTGAGAGAACAAAACAATCCCCAAACTATCAGAAGAGATGCTATTTAGTTTTCAACTGAACCGTGAGCTTAAGATACTCACATCAATCTCGGGGCAGAAAGTAGCATTTGGGCCGTACTGGAGCTGACACTGGTGGTGTGTGGTGTAGCGGACACCGAGACGAGCCAGCGGGGTGGTTAGGTCCCTTTTGGAGGGACGGTCATCCAGACAGAACCCCCAGCCTCGACTAGGGATGTTAGCATGACAAACACGATATTAAAGTGAATTTTATGAATAGTTTTTGCGACAATTTAATTCTTCAACTGTATCAAAGCAAACATTTGCAGCTGCAGTATTTGTGACTGTGAGCTTCCTCTAATGTATCTTTAAGCTCTGCTTGCTTTTCTGAATTTTCCAGTTTGAATTTTCCAATGTTCAGCATTTGTTGCACCAATGTTCTATAGTGCAGATTAACACACATTGCTGTTCATTCAATTAACCTTTTTTTGTTAATATTTTGTATTTAACACCATCATTTTAATAACTCATACCCTGCATACAAAGAAAAAAAAACATTCACACTGACTGGGCCTTACTCGAGGAAGCGTGTGATGTAGTCCTTGGAGCAGACAGACCACGTTAGAGGTGAGCTGTCGTACACGAGCTGTCTGGACATGATGAACGGGTGCCTCCCCTCCTGCTCACAGTCGTTCCCCTGGCCGTCGTGATGGATTCCGAAGCTGCGTTCCAACACAACCAGTATGATCCGTTAGGTTGTTGTCATGACCTTCACGCTCTGGCTGACACGGTGGAGCCTTTCAAACCGGACTTTGCGTCTGAGTAAAATGCATCCACACACAAACCTGTGGCCCATTTCATGAGCGATGGTGAAGGCGACAGGGAGTCCCGAATCCTCGTTGATGTTGCAGCTGCGATGGGGCTGACACATCCCAGACAGATGAGACAGACCCAGAGTCTCACAGGGCTGGTTCATCCCAGCACAGATGTCTTTCCTGGGGGCAGGGGCACCGTCAGATTATGGTTGCAGTAGGTGTGTTATGGTATCTGTCTGCATGACTCAGCCATTCCATCTGGGTGTACCTACATGTGTGTGTGTGTCACCTACCTGGTGACCAACACGGCGAGGTCATGATGAGCTGGGTGTGTGTCGCTTTGTGGATTGAGGTTTTTCTGCCAAGCACAGAAACTGGACAGAGTGGTGTCCGCATGGTGAACGATCTTCAGCCCTTTCTGCAACCATGCAAAGAACGTTAGGGTTACATACAACCAGCTCACACCGACAGTGACAGTTGTCCCTGAAGTCATTTCAGTAGTTTATCAGAAAAAGCACAGACAATGCAAATGTGTCCTTGTCATTTTAAAGTAATCAACTGCAGATTTATTCTTTGAGATTGAAGTAAAGAAAAATGTCCAACAAAGCGATTAAGGATTTGGCTTATTCTTCAAGTTAGTCCACTGTGTTTTTGTTTGTCACACTTAGAGCATTAAAACCTTGAGCAGCTTATTTAAACCCCAGATCGGGGCCGTTTGAGTCTTTAACTGGATACTAAAGTGGGGCCAGCTGAAGTAGCAGATCCAGTTGTTTTATGCCCCTGCTTCACTGTTGTGTGTCTGCTTCTTTCATTGCACTGAATTGCATTACCTCTTCTCCCTGTAGCAATATTAGGCGCACCAGAATGATGTGGATGGCATTCCCAATGCTGGCATCATGAAAGATCCCCGCCACCTGTGAACGCGAACATCAGTCACTGACCTGAGTCTCAGTTAAGGACAGATCACACACAGATGTTCACTCACCATGTTCATAATGGTGAAGATGTAGGCCTCCACGTTATCACTGCCATGGTACTGAATGAGTTTAGAGTCGGCCACCACCATGGTCTCCACCCAGCGCTCTCTGCTGACTGAGCGCTGGGAGCGGATCTGAGCCAGACCCTCCCCCCTCTGCTGCCCCCTCTCCCATTCCTCCCTCTCCCTCTCCACCCGGACAGAGTCACTTGGTGCATCTAAAGTGTGGATGACAGACATCAGTTGTAGTTAAGGCTCATCCCGGCTTGACAAACACAAACTCTTATAGTACCGCACAAACATACCATGGACTCCGCAGGGACCGGGTGTCTCTTCGGACTCCAAACTGCGTTTTGTTCTGTGATTCCCTGTCGTTGCGACTCCTGGGTAGACAACGTGGGGCTCTGGAGTCCCTGCAGGATGATCAGGAGATTTGGGAGCAGGTTCAATAAAATAGTGTCCCTCTGGTAAGGAAAAGAAGCCTCTCTGAGGAAAAAGGATAAAAGACACAGACACTCAAATCTGAAAACGACCGAAAGTCACATTGTTCCAGTCAGACGCGTATGCGTAAGAGTAAAAAGATTATTTTCTAATCCTCAAATCTTACCTAATGCAGCTTAAGTCATTTTTGTAAAGTTGTACATTCTCAGACTGTGATTGATGAAAAGTCCCTGCATAGTTAGTAGCATACCGTGTAATAATGTTTCAAATAAGACACAATAACATCTCACAAAAAATATAGTGTTTTCATGTTCCCATACTCAAAAACTAGACGCTGTCTGATAAAACTCGCTGAAACGTTCGGGAATTTGCAGTGGATTAAAATCCATCATTAGCCAACAGATCTGAAAATGAATCGTTCTCTTCCCTGAGGCGCATTCTGTCAGCTGCAGCAAGTATGTCCTGCGTGTTCTCACTAGTGCAGCCTACAACTTTACCTTACTGGCCGTCTATGCTGTGCTGAACACACACAAAAACACACTCCACACCAATAAACCTACATACAAACACACATGCATGCGAACACACAACGGTGGACTCAAACTGAGTCTTTTCGGTGAACACACACATTACAAACGTTCCACCTACTGTGTTGTGTGGGTTTTGTGTCAAGCTGAGCCCAAACAAGCCCAGACTGTTCTGCAATGAACCCCTCCCTCTCTCACTAAACCACCTTGCAACGGACAGCTGTGAGAGGAATGGCTTCAAAATGGAAAGAGGAAGATCTGCATTAGCAGAATTGCGTGAGGAAGAGTGCACTTCTTTTCCCCGTAGTACACATCCTGCTATCACACATTTAGACATTTATCTCAGGCTTTGCAGAGTCAGAGACACATGGGATAAATTAGGCTACGCAGTGTTTGGCTGGTTGTGTCTAAGCAGCTGTTTACTGCAGCTACACATACTGTCATGCTCATGCCATGTTATCTGAACACGTTTTTCATATTTCAGATGAATTATGGCTTGATATTTCTCCATTCAGGGAGTTCAGGAAGTGCACATCTGGATCAACAGTCCCTTTGAAAACAATATTACTCCACCTCTTTTTTCCTCAATTTTGTGAAATAATGTAGAGCATCCACAAAGTGGAAAAGTGACTTGAAGGACTGTCAGTGTTCAGGTTGGTTTATTCCAGTTAACCATAACAAAAACATTGTAAGTGCTAAACAAAAGTCCTCTGTGTATGTCTGAGGTTTGTGTATTTTTGTTCCAACTCAGATTAAATAAGACACAGCAGTGATTCAGAGTGTGGCCTTCAGAGGCCCCTGAACTGCTGTGGACTAATCATCAAAGCATGCAGGCTGACATGTCTTAGCAATAATATGTAACTGGATTTTTTAAAATCTTGTAGTAGTTCATTACAAGACAAACACATATAGGAATATACGTGAAAGATTTAGGTGTGTTCTTTGAAAATCCCAGTTACCAAACTCGCTGTGTGTCCTATCGTTTCCCGAGTCCTAAACGTCCGAGTAGAAAAGCAGGTGGTGAAGTACGGATCAGGAAGGAATGGAAGGAAGGAATGCTTCACCCAGAGGCCCATCCTAACGCTCGGACTATTGCTCTACATGTTCTGTGAGACCTGTAGTCATACTGTGCTGCTTTGCTTGTACACGGTGGTTATGGTGTTACTTGTGATCCCTAAATTACCACATACAGATCCCGAGTGATGTCTGTTCTCGAGAAGCAAAGGCAACTTGGAGGGATGACAAAAGACAAAACAGCCTCAGTCCGTAGTTCACTTTGCACCTTTGCAACCTTTTCTCTCCTTTTCCACCTCCTCGTTTTGCTTAATCCCCCTCCTGTGACCCAAAGGAAGTGCGTTTGGGTGTGAGGTGCCAGGGCCAGGGGAGGTTACCATAACACAGGTCTATGTTCTAAACACATCAGCCATGTGGAACTGCTTTACTTCTGTTTCCTGCTTCTGTGGGTTTTTGTAGTGCTGTTCAACTGGGTCTGGGATAAAGTCTCTGCTGTTACGCAGCCTGTGGCCTCAGCGGTGATTAGTGGGACACAAGGAGAGGTGGGGGCGGATGGTGCTCATTCCTGCAGGATGATTAATCACAACGTTTTTCTACCAAACAAACTTGCATTTATTGTAAAACAACTGCTTCTCAATAATTACAGCAGAGGTTTCATTACAGTGATTTCATCTGCCAACATAATCCTGCCTTGAGCGCGTTTCTGCCTCTGACGTTAAACACATACAGCATATTGCTAAGATGCAGACATTTAAGTGAGTAAAATACCAGTATAATAGCACCAAGCTTGCGTCTTCATGCCTTGGGAATTTCCAGACACCCTACTAAAAACCTTGGGCTTTGAGCATGAGAAGGGTCAGAAGAGGGCAGCGACCTTGGGGTGTGATCCACACAGACAGAATCAGCACTTTCTTTGGTTCCAGCTTCATCAGCTATATTATTAATTATTATCGAGTTTTGGATAGTTGATACTGGTTTCATGGATCAAATGGTTTGACATTTCTAAGCTCTCAATAATTCACTCTTTGCTGTTACATCAACAAATGACAATCGCGTTCTCACATTTCGAAACGGCCCATCTCTCAACAGCAGCTGGCAGAGGTTCCCTCAAACATCTGTCTGCCCGAGTCTTGCTGTTTAGTGGCCTCTCTGCGGTTTACGCTGCAATAAACCTTCCTCCACAAAAAAGAAAATCACTTT
Source organism: Macropodus opercularis (assembly GCA_030770545.1). Lineage (NCBI taxonomy): Eukaryota > Metazoa > Chordata > Actinopteri > Anabantiformes > Osphronemidae > Macropodus > Macropodus opercularis. The sequence goes on along the minus strand of CM061097.1, from coordinate 7,922,365 downwards.
AATAGATCACTTCGCTTTTCCCCTGTAGGTTACAGAGAAGGGACAAAGTGGGTCACGTATAATCCAGATGTGGTAGATTGTAGAAGTGTAATTTAGAGTGACATAAAGCACTTTGAATGCAGATCTGCTTGAGAGCATGTAAAGTGGGTCAGGATGAGTTATGGTGCAGCAGGCCTGGCTGTCATACTGGTCTAGTTTTAAGACAGATGTAACAAATGAACTGCATTTACAAGATCTGGTGAGAAGAGGCAGTGCAACCCACACAAACACAACAGAGGCAGGAGGCAAGACCCTGCAGGAGAGGCATTCCTGCTGTGACACAAGCAAACGCAACATCCAAACAGCTTTTTGTGTGAAGCAAACAAATCAAATAGAAAATCCTAATAATGGATGAGCTGTAAGGCATTCATCAGAAATTGCCCTGTGGTTCATATCTCCTTTTATAAATAACATTCTTCATATGTTGTTCTGCTCGCTTATCTCCCTGCGGTCCTGCTGCCTTTTTTTCTCTTTTGTTGCTGAGCTACGAATGGTTTAAAAACAGGTCAAAGTCTCTGAGGAGAAAATGTGAGCTCATTTCATGTCCAACCATCTGTTAGATCTTATTGGTTCAGTCTAGAAAAATGTGCCAAAATCAAGCGTAGAACAAAGAACCACTGCACATCCAAGAGTGGGGGGAGTGCAAAGGGTTTCTGAAGGAAGACACGAATGAATGAATGAGTGCGGGTGAAAGTAAGATGAAAGACATAAAAAAGGCAGAAAGGGACTCGTGCTTGGCTGGAAAGCGGCGGCCGTCAGCAGGTTTGTAGCAGAGTCGTTCTGCAAATAGTGTCAGGAAGCCTTTGAAGGGCGCAGTAACAGACAGGGCACTGTCAGACCGAAGGGCCTGTTTAACGGCCCAAGGAGTAAACCTCACGCTGCCCCTCACTCATAAAAACCTCCTGCTAGGAGCAAGTAGGGCTGCGCAGGCTCAGAGGGCAGCTGGATGTGGTCTGGGTGACTGAATAAATAAACGAGACTGGCTTATATGGTCCTTTAAGCCTGTTATGGAGTAAGACAATGAGATTTCTTACCAGTCCTGTGCATGTGCTGATGGCAGCTGTTCCCTGCACATCAGATGTCTGCACAGTCCCGAGGAGGTGGCAGGAGTTCCCCTCAGGGAGACGATGCTCTGTCCTGTTGGCGCTGCCGTTCCTCCTCTCCAGGATGTAGCCACTTGAAAGCAGGTGACTGTTCGCAGTCAGGTTGAACATTAGAGCTCGACCCTGGTAGTCGACCCTGTAGTAAACCTGTCCCTCAGACGCAAGCGGCCGCAGCTCACGCCTGACTCTTGCGTCCTTGACGTGGTGAGACAGAGAGTGGGAGAGGATCTCTCCATCCGCGCTGGTTTTCACTGGGTGGACAATGGACACGTCTGAGCGGAGGGACTGACCTGCAGAACAGAACAGAACAGAACAGAACAGAACAGAACAGAGATGCACTGGCCGCGTGTTCTCAGTTTTCCACTCAGCTTTGTTTTTGTGCGCAAACTCTCCTCACTGCGCCTCACTGACCTCGCTCTGCAAAGCGGGAGAAGAGTCTGCCAGGGTCGGGGAGCTCTCCGTGTCCGGCTGCCAAAGTGAAAACAAATGGTAGCAGAAGAAGCAGCGGACATTCCTGCGCATGTCGCATGTTTCGTGTAACCAAGCTCGACGCACTGGAAGCGAGTCCTGGGCACCGGAGTTCCCGTGGCGTCAGATGCTGAGCGCAACTGTGTCATGACATGAGCAGAGGCAGAAACTCTCCCCTCACGAAGGGAAAACATGCAGCGTGGAGGAAGCCAGGGAGCCGGAGCATGGTTTAAAGAGGGAGAGGGAGAAAGCTGCGGCTCTGCGGAGGAGCCAAGGGGAGGAGTGTTCTTCCTCCCAGGCCAGCGTCTGCTTTCCTTCCCTGCAGGAGCCAAGGGGGAGCCGATCTTCTGCAGGAGAGGACGCTTCATTGGTTTGAGCAAACCAGTCCTGTGTCGAGACTTGTGCGCCAGCGCCACGGGTTGAATGCCAGACACTTTACTGGCTCTGGAAGCGACGCTTGAGCACATGAAGTGGCCCGTTTACGAGCTTTGTGGACGCAGACGTGATTTAATCAGACACCTACAGCATTTTTGCAGCATCTTAATTATGCGCCCTTTGTTTTCCAAGCGCAAAACATGCACAACGTCGCACAGACATCAGAAAGTCTGATGATAACATATTCTGCACCAGGCAATAATAGTAAAGGCCTGTAACAAAGCGTTAGCTCAGATATGAGCTGCTGCAGCTTTTTATAATCATAAGGTTATGTTCTCCACAGAGCAGAGACTTTCACACATATTCAAAATGAGGCTTTGCTTTATCTCCTGTTTCTATGGAGGCAAGCAGGAAAAGTAAAGACATGTTCTGATGCTTGTGGGGCCGCGGACCTTTCCTCTGTGTGGCCTTATTTATTCTACCCAGAGCACATTTAAATTCCCTGTGAACTGTGACACACTGAAGCTCTGGGTGAAAGGCTTGTCTGAGACATATCCTCCTAAGGCCGTAACCCCTCTTGGTCAGTTCTGCCGGTTCAGTTGTCTAATGTTTATCCCTGGAGCAGATTTATGTGCAAATGGCTACTGACACATGACACATTCCTTCCTGCATTGTCTCAGTCTGTGGGAGACTCTGAGGCAGACAAGGCAGTGAACTCATTAAACTGTGGAGTCTGATGGCACCTTGGTGTCTGCTGGTCTGTCTTGGATGTTTTACAGCTTGGGAAAAGCCATGTGAGTGAAATTTGATGTAGTGATGATTGAAATAGAGCATTTTGAGGTCCCGCAGCTTTGGGGACACATAAAACCACCGGATAATGGCGTCACCAGTTTTAAAACAGAGACACGTTCGTCAAAGAAGATCCTTTTGGAGAACCTACCTAAAAATAGCACACCTGGACTTACATATCTTCCCCCTCCCCAGCGAAAGAGCCACAATAATAAGACTAACGGGCTTTACTGGGGCGATTTCATCACATATACTCGTGTTTTACTGTGGCAGGATTCTCATTTTCCTTAAATTAAGTTAACGACCCCTTCAGCCTCTATAAAGCACAACAGTCTGTTAAATGTCAGTACGTGGACGTTTTTTAACTTTTAGCCGGACAGTGGGTGCATCATCAAGTCTTCTCTGTGATGTGATGAGTAACTTGTGTGGGTGGTTACAGTAGTGTTATTGTGTCATAGACTGTATCAGGTTCAGTGCCAGTATTTTACAGCTGAAGAGAAACTGAAAAGCTTAATATGAGGACCATTCCACTTTATTACACATGAAGCGTTTTCTCCACCAGACAAGACTGCGAGCAGTGTTGGAGTCCATCCCACGTCCACGTGTCCCGGTTCCGTTTGTGTCCTAAGGGAGGTGCTGTTGCGTGACCCTCCGTGAACTTTGTTCCAGTAGTGAAGGGGCGTGTTTGGTTTCTGCGCGCAGTCCTTTGCAGCTACTCCTCAGGAGCAGAACATGGACTGAGGTCTGGCAGGTAAGAGGAGCTGGTGTGACTTCAAAATGGAAAAAAGTTAAGCAATGTCTTGTAGTACAGTGCAGTACTGCGTTATAATCTGGTTATTCGGGGATGTGTTTATACTGGAGTACGTGTCATACTGATAGTAGGTGTCACTGTGTACCTGCGACCTGCTGAGACGCCTCTTGATTAAATTAACCGCAGTGTTAGAAGTTTATTTACTTTGCTCCCTTTGCTTTGTGTGTGAGTTTCACATTCTGAAGGGTGTGTTACAGTGGATGGCTTTGTCTTAGTTGAAGGACATGACAACAGAACGGCTCCTGTGTGTACAGGACTAGACTGCATCTGAGCCACGGGGCTGCATAACTCAGGGAACACGCTGGAGATGGAGGACTTCTGGGCTGGGGCCCTCTGGACGTTGAAGATTTGGCTGTGTCTCATTATCGGCCTCATCATGATCCCGGCTATGTTTGGCGTCTCTCTGGGCATCGCCGAGACCTACATGACCATCCTGGTGAAGACCTTAGAGGTACTGTGTGTCTGCTGCAAATGTTTTAGACTATGCAAATATTTACATGTCAGCAGAAAGTCATCAGTGTTTCCTGTCCGTCTTCCTCCACAGTGGGCAACTCTGAAAATACAGAAGGCAAACATAGAAGAGAAAACACTAAAGCCGTCAGCTTCTAATGGTGAGTTATGTTCACGATAGATAGATAGATAGATAGATAGATAGATAGATAGATAGATAGATAGATAGATAGATAGATAGATAGATAGATAGATAGATAGATAGATAGATAGATAGATAGATAGATAGATAGATAGATAGATAGATAGATAGATAGATAGATAGATAGATAGATCCTTCATTGTGAAAGAAGTGACGTTAGTGAAAGACGTGCTGTGCTGCAACACTGGATTTCACAAGATTCTTTTTTACAAGTCTGGGCAGGCATGTTGCAATGACATTGGCAAGTTTCAAAGGAGTAATTGATTTGCAGTGAGAACGTTTTATTAACTGCACGACAGCTTGGTGACTTTACACAGCAGGTCTCTCTGTGTAGCACCATGACCCGGTTAAATAACTTTTATGAGGGGCTTCAGGAACGCTGTCTATCTCACCAGGTGCCATTACTCAACACTTTATCAGTCACTAATCTGCAGAGTGGTATCCCCTGCTGTAGCACATAGAGATAAAAGCGGTGCAGCGTGTCTTCACTGTGTGAGCAACATCTTTTAAAATGCAGGCAGAACAAGAAGGGAAAGTTCTTCACAGCAGAGATAAAGAAAGACAATGTTTCAGAAACGAATATCGAATTCACACTTTGTTACTACAGATTTTGGACTTTGCCTCCTTAGTCATCAGATAATGTGGAGGTTAAGCTGAGGCTAGCTCTTAACTGCCCTGAGACCTGATAGGAGGATGGTGATAGCTCCCAGGCAGGGCAGGCTTAATGACTGAAGACAGCTGGGTGATCGTGTTGTTATTGTGTCTTTCAGAGAGCAGGCAAAGATCTGTGTTGTAGTTGTTGCTGACACATTAATATAGGTTGGGTCCCCTTTTATTTAAAGTTGGTTTGTGTAAAATCTACCTTTAGGTGTATTATTTTATATTATTCTTGCACAATGTCAAATCCAATATCCTTATGATAAGAAACACATTTCTGAAGGAATCATTTCTATTGACCATAAACCATAAACTTCAATATAATCAATAGTCTTAAGAGATAAGAGAGTTGATATCAGATGATTGAGTCGGACTGTGTTTAAAGTGTGTGTGTGTGTGTGTGTTAGGTCTTATCCAGAGGGAAGATGGCTCAATGGAGAAAGAGTTGGGCGAACTTAGACGCAGTCGCCCCAAACCACCAGTGGGCGGTGATTTTACGCTGAGCGACTGTTTCTATTTCACCAGGAAAGGAATTGAGAGCATAGTAGAGGATGAGGTACAGTTTTACTTGATTAACAAGAACACGGCTGATGCGACCAGTAGGAGCTGATGTATTGCTCTTGCATGTCAGACCGTGGGTTATGATTTCATTCTGCATTCAGGTGACCCAGAGGTTCACTTCAGAGGAGCTGATGTCCTGGAACTTGCTGACTCGCAACAACAACGATTTCCAGTACATCAGTCTGAAGCTGACGCTGGTTTATGGTCTTGGTGTCTTTGTGCGATACTGCATCCTCGCCCCCCTTAGGTACACAAAATAGCACTACTAACCGTAATAACTGGAAGTGGGGTTTAAAAGCTAATAACGTTCCTTAAAACATGCGTCTACCAATTTGAGACATGGTCATGATATTCATATTTAGGGCATTTAGTCAAGACACAAAACTGTCTGTCTTCCCAGAATAACCCTGGCCTGTATTGGCCTGACCTGGTTGGTAGTAGGAACATCTGCTGTTGGATTTCTTCCGAACTGGAGGTGACAACAAAATACAAATAACCATTTCATGTATCTTTAAAAGATATCATTGTTGTGCTATAAACAGCTCACTTGCGTTTTGCGTGTCTATTTTACAGAATGAAGTCTTGGCTCAGCGAATGGGTTCATGTCATGTGCTACAGAATCTGCGCTCGAGGACTCTCTGCCGCCATTCGCTATCACAACAGGTTCGTAAGTTCCCGAGAAGCTCTGCAAGAAAAGGAAGCTTTCTTCACTCAGTCTGACTTTAAGTCTTCGCTTCACAACCACAGGGAAAATAAACCTAGAAAAGGCGGGATCTGTGTCGCCAATCACACTTCTCCTATCGACATTGTGATTCTCTGCAATGACGGGTGCTACGCTATGGTACAGAGGCAGCTCCTCTTATAGTGACATAAAATATTACATATAATACTGTAATCTCCGTGTTCTTCTGTAACTGTGAATGTATGTTTTACAGGTGGGTCAGGTTCATGGTGGCTTGATGGGAGTTGTTCAGAGAGCCATGGTGAGGTCCTGTCCACATGTCTGGTTTGAGAGGTCAGAGATGAAAGACCGCCACCTAGTGACTAAAAGGTCTGACTTCCACTAACTCCTGCAGATCCTTACAGACTCGCTTGCCTGTGTTTTCTCTCTGCTGCTGCTCTTGTACTATTAGAGGCTGGCATTTTCCTGGCAGCTAAATCCTCTGGAGTTTCTGAGTCTTACTATCCAAACAGATTTGTCCTGGAAACCTGCTTCCAGATGTGAACATCTCAAAAGGTGTGATATGTAGATAAGTGTAAGGGAGGAAATGTCTCCATTACCTCTTTGTGTTGCTTCCAGGCTGAGGGATCATGTGAATGACAAGACAAAGCTTCCCATGCTGATATTTCCAGAGGGTACGTTTGAGTTACTACATCCCAACTAGCTGATTATTGATGTTTGTTCTTGTGCAGTGAGTGCTGTCATTTTGTCGCTGGTCTGGTCACTGCAGCCTGAGCAGCATGTGGGTTTACGCTGTCTCTTTTGACCCCATTGTTTCTGCTTTCTGCAGGAACCTGCATCAACAACACATCTGTCATGATGTTCAAAAAGGGAAGCTTTGAAATAGGTGGAACCATATACCCAGTAGCCATTAAGGTGCGTCCTTTATACTGTTTTACTTCTGTGTTTTCTGCCCTTCAAAGTCCACGTCCTCTTACTATAGTTATTAATCAGACTTGTATATAATGATTGTTTTTAGTATGACCCAAAGTTTGGAGATGCTTTTTGGAACAGTTCTAAGCACAGCATGGTCAGCTACGTGCTGAGGATGATGACCAGCTGGGCCCTCGTCTGTAACGTCTGGTACCTGCCAGCCATGCACCAGCAGGTATGTCTGACGTGCTGCTGCATAAGCAAAACATAAATCCAGGCGTTCAGTTCACAGGGACACACAAAGGCCCCCACATACAGTATGTAAACGCACACAAAGACACACGTCTTAGCCTGAGCCAGAGGACTTTGCTTATTCATAAATGGCAGGAGGGAGAAGACGCTGTCCAGTTTGCCAATAGAGTGAAGTCTGCGATCGCTCACCAGGGAGGACTGGTCGATTTACAGTGGTAAGAGTCAGCGTCTTTATTAACAACCTTTTTATTAATGATTAGTAAATGGCTGAATGAGCAGGACCGTGCTCCCGGTTGCCTCTGCAGGGATGGAGGCCTTAAGAGAGCAAAGGTGAAGGATACATTTAAAGAGTGGGAGCAGAAGAAGTACAGCAGCATGGTGGTGGGAGACGACAGCAGCAGTAACAGCGACTGAGACGCACATCATGGACGATGGACCAGCTCCTGCTCCGTTCTGGAGAATGTACTGTACACTGGACACAGGCCTCCTTCATCCATCATGTCCTCATGAGCTGGCGTTTCGCTGGGTACTGGACCCTGTGCAGTAAACAAACACTGAAAACGTTGGTACAGCTAAAAGGAGCAGAGTGCAATATTGAGTTTTACAGCAAACGTGAGTGTGATTAGGGGTTAAAGTGAAAAACAGGGGGCTCTCAAAGCTCAAAAACCACTCAAGGGTTGGATAAAACAGCGGCAGACAGACGACAAATCACAACACGCTTTATCCAGATGAACGGTTGGATGAACTTGTTCATCATAGACCCACACGTGTTCATTGCTTGGATGCAACACCCACGAAGGCTGTTTCATCCAACCCTTGTGTGTGTTTGAGCTTTGGCGCCACCTAGTTTACAGTTTGACCTCTTGAAGGCTGCACAAACTCACAAACAAACAAACAAACTGGATTCATGAATGTACAGTATCTACTCTCATTCATTGTTTTTTTTAAATAAATGTCAGTTTACCAATTGAATACCGTGTGACTCCATAGGTTTGTGTAGTTGAATATGATTTATACATTTATTGACATAATATTTAGTAATTACTATATATTATGTGGAAAAATATGGCATAAATAGGTTTTAATGTTTAAATATGGCTGATTTGAATGATATGATTATTTTTAGCATAATTGTTTGATAACCTTAACCAAAGACACAAGAAAACATTTAATGAACACATGACTGCGTGTGAAAGACCAGTTCATTTAATGTCCACACGAGAGCGAGTTAGAGGATCGCACACAGCCGAGACTTTCTGTGGGATCTGCCTTCACTGGCTGGTTTCCCTGAAGCTTGACTCCCTCTGTCTGTGTCCTCTGTCATCGCCTCTTTGGACCCTTTAAACAAATTGAATAAGAATCAATTTTAGCTCAACTTTAACACACTTTCATGTATTTCTGTCGTCAGACTTTCAACATCCTCACCATCGTTTTCATCGTTTCCTGGCTCTGTGTTGTCATGTGTCCCCTGTGTAAAAACAAGCACTACATCACATGGACACACAATACTTTCGAAGTAGTGCTAAGTGTAACTTGACTTACCTGCAACAAGTCAGTTTTGCTTTTCTTTCTTTGTTTCAGCTCTTGAAATCTGTCAAAATCAACAATGTACACGTGCTGAGTCTAACTTATCTTAATTCACCGTCATTTCAGTTCAGGACAAACAAAGCGAAGCATGAAATATTCTGAAGCCAGATCAGCTGATCGTGTTTGTGTAGTCCAGAGGACACACAGGTCGCTGTTGATTCAGTCAGTGTGTTTAAATTAGCGAAGCTGTTTTTATCTCTTAGCAATAAAAACCAATAAAGCTGTTCTGGTACAAACTCAGTAGTTTCCACATCCAGCATAGTCCACACTTGTCATCACTGACCTGCACTTTGATTTAAGTAGATGCTGTCTCTAGGATACCACTGGCATCAGCTGGTGGACTGATGCTGGATTATATTTTACTGGGCCTGAATAAGAAAGGAAACCTGTTGTTTCATGTGTAATTCGCTCACCGTTCCAGATAGGAGTTGTGAACCCTGCCGGGTTTGGCTTTCCTCCTAAGTCCGTGCGTGGTCCATGTGCTTGTTTCTTGCGACTCTCCACAGTTGTACTGACTCGCGTTCTTCCTGCCTGCAGCTTCAGAAGCAGTGGGCATCTTGGCCATTGGCGTCACAGAGCGAAGAAATCAAACCTTGGCCCCTCAGTGCTGTTGAAAGTGGAACTTTCCCTGCTGAATTTCACGCTAACCACCACCTCTTGTTTTTTGACCAGCTGTTTGCTGTGTGCAGCAGGAAAATGTGGCCGGGGACTTTATAGAGTAGTTTGTTACCGTATCCATGGCAACAGTCAAAAAGAATGGAACCGCTAGCGAGGGCGCTGTGCGTGTGATTGAGCCCCTGTCTGGCGTCTACCCTTGACTCTACCGAGGTCCTTCATGCTACAGACAGTCTGTGGAAAATCATGCTATTAAAATCCAACTAAGAACAATGCAGTAGTAAAGTAAGCACAGAGACAGTTTGCAGTGATTAAAACTTTATTTTTAGCAGTATTTTATTTGTATAATACCAACCGTGACTGATTCACATATTTCTAGATTATTATATCAACATGTGTGTCATGATTTGTTAGGATTCTTCCTTCTCGTCTCCGTGTGTGATGATGTAGCAGAGAGATTTGTAGTCAATGTTGCCAGTTGGGTCGATAGGCGCGAGAGCAAAGGCCTGATCCACCTAAAGGTTTATGAACAGACACTGTGTCATGTGAAAAGGATTATCGTCCGGAGTAGTTTGAGAATCTGGCATCGTAACGTAGGAAAGACAAACCTCATCTGCTGTGAATTTATCAGCCTGGTTCATCAGTAGTCGTCTAAATCTGGATGAAATGTTTGATACTGTAAGGTTACACAGAATATAGAAAATATGAAAGCTAATTACTACAAACTGTCTTACTCATCCTTATTAACAAAACCCGTCCCATTGGGGTCAAATAGTTTGAAGGCAGCAAGTATTGTGTCCTCGGGATCAGTACCTGAAGGAAAACAAAACATGATCCAGCGTCACCTGAGAATTTGTCATTAAAATTTCAAAGACTTGCTTCAACTATGTAAATTTCCCACCATTGAGCTTCTCCCCAAAAAGGGTCAAGAACACAGTGAAGTTGATGGGACCCTTCCCCTCGTTCAGCATCTCTTCCAACTCCTCGTCTTTGACATTAAGCTTTCCTGGTGAACACGCACACACACAGATGAATGAAGAACAGTTCCATCAAATGCGGTAGGTCCCGCATGTTACATGAGAGTGTTTATAAATCACCCAGCTGTGCATAGGTCTCCTTCAAGTCCTGTTTTTTGATAACTCCATCTCTGTCTTGGTCAATGCAACCAAAAGCCTGCGGGATAAAAGCAAACATGATGACAAGTGCAAACAAAAGGTAAAGGAAGGTGTAGGAACAGACTACACAACGTTAAGCCCTGGTGTAAAACTGTAAAGTACATATAAGGCTTTTAGACTTCAGTTTAATGGCCCTCTGAAGAACCACTGCCATTATTCTGACTGAGACAACCAAAGGATTGATTAAACATTATATTTCCTTTGCAAGCTTAAGGTTTAGAAGCGTGTTATGTAAATTCAGGACAAGCGACAGTGCCTGTACCTCCTTGAACTCCTGTATCTGGGACTGCTCAAACATGGAAAAGACATTGGAGCAAGACTTCTGTGCTCCTCGCTGTCTTTTGTTGGAGGCTTTCTTACTCGCCTGAGAAGATGAACACAAGCTCATTAAGTCAATCAAGTATCGAAGAAACAACAATACTAAAAGGATGATGGAACAGACTCACCATGTCTGGACGCTGGTACTTGGAGTCCCACCCGAGATGCGATGCTGGGGTGGGTTTTATGTACGACCCACCTTATCTGCTGCTCTCCTATAATAGCGTGTGGTGGGCAGCACAGGGCCTTACATGGCCATGTGCCACAGAAGGGGCCTGATAAGAACTGAAGCGGTCAGGATTCCTCTGGGCTGGGACACGGAGATAAGTTAACTTCTCGTCCTGTGTGCATCTCATGTGCAATGACTGTAGGTGAACATCAGCTTGAAGTTATAGTAAAAGGGTTTTTTCTGTGTTGTTTAATTTACATAGTTTGTACAGTATCAGAATCTGTGTGTGTTGTCTCAGTAATCAATAATAAATACAAGTAAAAAAAAGTAGTAGTTGTTCAGAATGTACATGGTTTACATTTATGTGGGCACACATTCGTTCAAATAATAAATAACAAATTCAGTTTGTGTTTTTGTAAGTAATGACACCATTAAAACAGATGTTACAGTTAAATCTGTAATATTTAATAAGATGTTACACCATTAGTTGTGTAACATTTATGTTGTGTTTCATTACACAAAGCTTCCTGTGTTTTAATGGTTTGTTTATTTCATAGGTGCGTTAACATGAAAAGCCATAGATCACAACTTCCAAACTCATTTTACATCCATGTTGCTGTGGAATAACAGTAAATACCAAAAATATTTAGCAATAGAAAAGAAGGAAACTATACATTTAGAGTGGTTCAAATAATTTAATTAAGCATTTTTATTTACATTTAAGCATATTTAATTGTTTACATGTGGAAAAACAACAACAAAAACTACTACACAACAAGACAATATATTGATGTAGTCATAGTTTACAGCAGCATTTATAAAAAAAGGAAATTCTTTAACCTGTTTGCCCTGATATTAAATAAACTATCAGTGACCTTATGTGACACATTGTGGTTGCAATAACAAAATGATTCTCTGAAGTTTAAAGTATAGAAACGTTGAACATGTGACAAAATACGGTGTATTGTACAAATTGTCTGCCAGGTTATTGTCTTTACATCCAGTTCACTGACAAACAACCCTCAGAGGCACAACGAGGCCCGAGCTGCATGTCTGTGGGCGACAGAGCAGAGGTCGGGGACGGTTCCCCACTGTCCTGCAGGGACGCAGCCCTTCACTGTGTCAGCATGCAGGCTGCCATCTTACAGGCCACCGCTGAGATGAGAGCTGCTCCACGGCCGCTCCCCTCCTCCGACTGGATGAAGGTGATGTCGCATTGAGGCGTGAGGTCCCTGACGGTTTTGTGGAACCTGTCCCGGAAACTGAGACGTAGTTTATATTAGTGTTGCACTTCCACAACCAATATTCTTTGTTTGGTAACTAATACTACAACAGGTCATTACTCACTGTGGGTGCAGTTTGTAGACAGACCCGTCCACCCCAACTGTGATCTTCAAGGCTTCCTGGCTGCGTCGCTCTCGCATTCGGTTTATGATGCCAGCGAGTCCTGCTCCACACATGTGAGCCGAGCGGGTGGAGACGGTCTCACAGACCAGACGCACGACGTCACAATCCAGCTCTGACGGCAGAACACCCAACGAGGACAGGATGTTGTAGATTTGCTTTCTGTCCCCAGTGTCACTGAAATATGAGAGAAACGGTGGAATTAGAAAGGAAGGGCAAATTGTTATAGTTGTTATAATATATAGTAACGTTCTTTAAATGTGTATGTGTAGTGGTGTGGTTCATGCAACCAGGTTAGGGTTTATAGATGCTCACCTCTCCACCTGTGAGACGTAGCGCGTCTCAAAGCTGCCACGTGTCTTCAACAGCTCTGAGGCCTCGCCATTAAACAGCAGGTCTTCATTCACCAGCTTCATCAGAACAAGCCTGACCAGCTCACCCATGTACTTCCCACTGATGAGCTTCTCATATCTACAAGAAAATCAAGGACGGAGTACTTTAAAAATAAAGCCAAATTTGATGTGAGGAGTATAAAAAAATGCTTGTTGACATTAAGGTCTGTAGGAAGGATGTGCGTCATAAAAACAGTGAGCAAACACGTTTCTCTGTCTACAGGATAGCAACGTCATTACTAGAAAGACTGAATGAGGCTGGGCTCAGCCGTCGTCTGCTGCCAGTGCAAACAGCCATTAGGCCGATGGAGACTATGGCAAGCAGCACAGGGAGATCATTAATCTGACAACGCCGCTCACTGACTGATCACTGACGTACAGTATGAGGGGTCTGGCCCTTTACAAACATGCTCAGGGAAAACAGCTGGTGGCTTAACTACGCGGAGACCTCAGGTCAGGTGAGTCTTGCAACAGAGGGATGATTGATTTAGAAAAACAGAGAGCGAGCGGTGATTCTCTCACTCCTAGCACCTTTAATGGCATATTACTCTGAGCTTGACACACGAGTACGTAAACATACAGCGATGAGCTGTTTGTGCGTGAGTCCTTTCACTTACAGCTGGTGGCCGGGGTTAATCGAGGACTCGTCCACCACTCTGTCATACTCCAGTCTGAAGTCCTCCAGCTCCCCGTTGTCACCGAACGCCCCCCACTCTGTGTTCACGCACATCCGGCCCTCCTCCCCTTCTACCAGCTCCACGGTCCTCATCTCCTCCATGTAGCACGCGTTACAGCCTGTGCCTGGAGTAACAGCAGCGATGCATCAGTCTGCATGTTTGTGTGTGTGGGCACCATGAAACCCACGTATGTGTGACTGTACAGGTGTAGAGCTTCTTACCAACAATCATCCCGACTTCGCAGCTGCGGTCTTCATAGTAGCAGGAAATCATGGTGGCTACCGTGTCGTTCACCATGGCAACCACATCCATCTCAAAGTCCTGGACAACAACATCCCATTGAAGTTATAATAATGTTGAGGGATTTGTAGCAGTTTTGTATTTTTGTCATACATTGCTTCAAACTCACCCCTCGTCTCTTGATGGCATCTCTGAGTAAACCCACCACGTTGTTCCCTTCTGCCCCTGAAGCCTTGAAGCCTTTTGTCCAGTTTAGCAGGATTCCCTTCAAAGAATAATGACAGAAATGCTTAAACCTTACAAAATATACAGGCCTTCCATAAATCTGGTAAATAATCTAATGGAGTATTTTGCATGAGGGAACACTGGGTGGACCTACTTTGTCAATGTCCTCATGCCTTACAGGAAAGGAGAAGGTAAAACCCAGAGGAAGCTTCTTGTGCTTGATGTGATGTTTGTCCAAAAAGTCTGACATGCACTCGGCTATGTAGTCAAACAGCTGCAGAGAGAAGGAGCGGACATTAGGTGGAGGACAACTAACTATACTGTGCTTATTTCGCTGCCTAAAAGCCAGATGCTGACCATTTCAGCAGTCCCTGTCATGGCATCTTCAGGAATCGAATACATTTGGTTTGTGGTCTCCACCTTCCAGGTGCACTCCTCATCTTCTCCCACTTTCACCAGCATCACACGGAAGTTTGTCCCACCCAGATCCAGTGCCAGGAAATCACCCACCTCTGTCATAACAATGCAGGAAACATACAGTGACACACCTGAACATATGCCAAGTGATAAGCAGCAGATTATATAAAGGGTCTTAAAGTCGTTGTGTACCTGAGCCCTCTGGGGTGGAGCAGACATAAGTTGGCAGCATTTTGACGCTGGCCTCCTCGTGCGTCTCTAATCGAAGCCCTCTGCTTATCTCGCACTGCATTCGAGTCATGATTTCTTTTAGCTCTTCCTTATTCAGCCTGAACTCTGACAGGATCTGCTCTACCTGCAGTGACGGGAGAAAACAACAGGTCAAGGGCTGCACACAAAACACTTAATTTTTCTTAGATTCCTAACAACAAAGACTCTAAACCCTTTCACAATCTCCACACAGTAGCCGAGGACAGAAATGTAAACCTTACCATGAGGATTTTATCAAGCACAGAGCTGTAGTCAGAAGGCATCTTCACCATCTGGTCGAATTCAGAGATGACACAGGGCATCTTCGCGGCTTCAAGTAAATGAGCTTCTCTGTGCGTGTTTCTAGGTTTGTGTCGAGTGTGTGCCCACCCTGTGTGTGTGCAGAGTCAGTGAAGTGTGACTACCATTGAACCACAGCTGTTTTTATGCTTAGGTGAAGTGGGCTGGACGCACCAGACGTAAATGTCCACCCCTTTCCAGCCTCACCCCATCTCGCCATGTGGGTTCAAAGCCAGCCTCAGGGAAGTGAAGCCTCAGAGCAAAGGTCAAGAACCCAGCGCCAGAAATACTGTATGTGTAACCTAATTTGCAATAGGTTTGACTGATTTAAGTTATCAGTTTAAATACAGGGAGGGACATTCACTGGCAGAACACCTGGATGGCTTCAGAAATAGTTTTGTACAGTTATGTTTCATGTCCATATTTCAAAAACCACTGAAGGTGCATCATTAATAAACACTGTGAACTAGAGTAAGAATGAAGATGACGCATAAAATACACATTCAACGAAGTAAATAAAAAATGCAATGAAATTCTAAATCTATTGGTTTGAGGGAAGATGACATGTTAAATTGTTTTATAAAGCTAAATAATCTTATCTCATCTACTGTCTGTCTGTGATTCAGTTTAATTATTTACCACAGATGAAGTGAGGGTTTAGCTGTTTCATGAAAACAACACCAACAATAAATTCAGATCTCGCTTCACTCTGATCTCTCAAAAAAACCACTGAATACTGCAAGAATAAATAAAACAAACAGTAGAATCAAATGTGAGGGATTTTACTAAAATAGATACGTTTGATTCATTCTTTATAACTTTCATGTTGCAAGTTGTGACCTGTGACCTAGAGATGACCCGACAGACCACTAGCAAACCAAATCAAACAAATCTGAACATCGACCTTGAAACAGTGTTGCACAACAAGCGAACTTCAATGGGCTGACACTTGTGCATGTATTTGTTAAAATTAGAAACATGTTTAAAATTAGTAACAGCGAAAGATTACTGACCTGTAAAACTAACAACACTGGTGAAGGTCTCCTGGGCTTATCAGCTCAGTTAGTTTACCTGACCTGCAGGACAGCGCTTTTCTTAGCTCTGCCTGTGATGTAACTGTGACCCATTAATGTGGTTTTAGCAATTCTCTAATGTCTTTACTCTAAGTCCAAGTGTCATAAAGCCATAAGGATCCTCAAACAAACCCAAACGTGAACATATCATCTCTTCAAAAGTCTTACAATGGAGATCTAACAATAACTAAAAACAATGCTTATGGTTTGGTTTTCCCATCATAGTCATAACCTGTTCGCTGACTATAATCCAGCCATGTTGCACAGTATCCAGAATAATCTGATCAGATTTTCAGAATTTTAAGGTTAAGAGGAAGTTTAAAATATTAGAATATGTTATTATACTTTTGCCTAAAGCACACACACCAGGCTGTTTATCCAGTTTGAATTTGTCATTGTGGTGGAGGTTGTACAGGAATCCTTGACACCAAGCTGTGTTATTATGATTTGATGTGATTGTAATGTTAGTCAACTTGATTTAGGCTGATGTGCAACAGCTTCATGTTGGAAAATGCCTTGACAAGTAAAAGTGACATCATGGAATATTACTAAATTGAAAAATGTGTGCAACGATTAAACATTAGCCTTGAGATCCACATTAGCTGTTTTATTTAAAGCTCAATGTGCTGTAGCAAAGTCTTTTGCAACTTTTGCATTTATTTGTCAACTTAGAATCTTTTCTAAAATTAGCAGCAGTGAAGGATTAATGACCTCTACAACTAATATTAGTAAGTGCAGGTGAAGGTCTCCTGGGCTTATCAGCTCCACTTGTTTCTCTAAAGAGCTTTTTTTAGCCCTGACTTCTTGTGACATAATTGATCCTCTCTCCCAGTAAACTGACAGTAGCTTTCTACATAAAACAGTAGCCATGGTCACGTACAGTAAATGATTTACACAATTTTAATGTGCAATATACAATAAAATATCATATTTCAGGGGTGGGGAGGGTGATGATTTGTGATAAAGCAATTCTGAGCCTGACATACAGCATATGGGAAGAAGAATTAAGGTTTTATTCTCTGCTCTAAAATAAAGATCTGTGGTTTTGAATGATGAGCTCCCATGTGCTGGTCAGCAAGGTTAAATTACAGACACATACACGTAAAATCTACATTTATAGCTATGATCAGCTGCACTGGTAAAAGTGAACAGCTTCTCCTCCTGAGTTAGAATGGGTTAATTAGACTTTGACCAGTCAGAGTCGAAAAAGAGTTCATACTGTAGAGTTCTGGGAAAAACAAAAAATCCCCCAAAAACATAACCAAAATGATCATCTACGCTTTAATGCCCTAAAATAAATTAAACGAATAAATCAAATTCCAACTTGAACACACTGACTGAAGAGTCAGTTTGTGTTGCATCCATTTAGGGATCAGAGTTGAACGTGTGCCAAGTGCTTGTCAATAGCTGATTATCTGGATAATTTAACCTACTGGACTGTTTGCACAGAGACCTGCCTGATACCTTCAGCCAGCTGTCACCATGTTATTCACTACATGTTAAGACAATGTAGAGTTGTAGTACAGTAAGTAATCATTGTAACTGTGAAAGTAACTGAACAGATGCTATTTTTGCTTATTGGAAGCGCTTACATGCTGGTTTATTTACCTCAGGTTGTGCACTACTGGTAGACATGAACATGCAGCCCCCTGAGCACCAGGCGTCTAGAGATCAGGACTGACTTACTACATTCATTCATATGCTGGCTGACTTATTTGTATATTTACTTTTTTACTAGTACAATCAGTTATAATTTTTACAAACCAAGTTACTTAAATGTCCTTTACCTTATTCATCGTATCACGACGAGGATTAAATCCCATGTGTCCTGCAAACCATCAGCTCTCAGCAGTGGAGTCCTTCTGAGAAATTTCCTTAACTGTGAACTGTTATAAAAACTTTTCGACTCAACCTCCACAAAGCGCAATAAAATTATATCATTTTACAGGAACGTTCCCATAAAAGAAAACGCCATAATCATGTCCCCAACACATTTGATCATTCAGCAGTAATTCTGAAATTTACGTCTGATTTACATCAGAAATATCATGAGCAGAATTTTCCAGATTAGGTTATTATAAACAGCCTATGTTTTTCTTCTTTCTGACAAATATCATATATATTTTTTTAGTTTAAAAAATAAAAAACAAGAATCAAGGATCCATAATAGTTGCTGGATTTATCTTCCTTCCCAAGGATGTTGAATGAAAAAAACAAACAAACCTACTGGTTTGTCTTCATTCTTGCAATGAACAGTTCCAGTTAATGCCCAGAGCGACTCACTAGATGCATGACAAGCCATTAAAATTTAGAGGAAAAATCTGAAGAAAAAACTAAACAAGCTTTTACTCACATTATTTCTTCAATATTTAAACCCAATAAAAAATGGTTCCAGGAAGCAAAAATAATTTCTTCCTACGGTGCGGTTGACCTGTCAACAGATGTACCTTTCCATGCCGAAGCGATTTAAGAGTGTGTTGCCTTGGAAATGAATTACAGACACACTTCTACTCTGGAAAACACACCACAAAGTTAAGTGGCCAGGAGGAAATTGTTAAATGGAGCAAGACACTGAGACTCTCAACTGAGGGTAGCGTGTTTTTGTTGAAAAATGTTTATAAACGATTTGTCCACTTGCATATTCACTGTGTGTTTAATTTGAAATACAGTATGTTAATGATCTGTTGTGTAGGCCAGAATAGATTCAGATTGTTACCTTTAAGATTCATGTCACTTTTATTACAAGCAGATTTTTTTTTTAATTTAATTCAGTGGGTTTCTTCAAATGCAAATGTATCAGTGGATAAATCTTGGAATCAGCTAAGTTTCAATACGCTACATTTATAAGTTAATCAGTAGGGCAATGTTTATGTTCATATTCATACGTGAAATTATTTACATTTATTTCAGGAACAATTTGGCAAGACTTGTTTTTGGTTGTAGTGGAAAAAAAAGACTTGATAAGAAGTAAGCAGGCGAATTACTCTTGCTCTTTTATTTGTATTTAACCGGAACTTCGAAGACAGCTGCGTTTTGTTTCCACCGGAGCTAATATTCCGTTGGACCGTGTGGGGATCGTGACGTGGTGATTGGTCACTAAACTGAGTATTGAAACTAATAACTTAGCGCAAACTCCATTGTGATTAGGTCACTTGACGCGAGTCATTCGTATTAACAGGTTAAGGTTTATGTGGGATACGAAGGTTTATCCTGTTGACATTGCGGGAATCAGAAAATTTGTTGCTGATTGTTCTGGTAAGTTAGCGGAGGCCTCGCAAAGACCAGATAGCATTTACTAGCTTCCACTGCGATTCACACGATTTCAGAAATACAGGAACAATTAATGCATCAAGTTGTGAAGTGCGTTTACATTCTTGGCTATTTATGATGAGTTTGAAACACATACTGTCAGTCTACAAAATCCCCTTCGCCGTAGGCTAACAGGGCGGTTGCTCTCGCTGTGTAGCTACGCTAACAGATGTCAGGTGTATTGGAATGAAGTTTCGGTATCTGTTAACAGGGAAGCTGGCTTGTCGGTCTGGATAATAGATAATGCTCTTATGCGATCCTCCTGTATCATCTGCTAAATTAGATCACCAGAGCTGTGTGACTATCCGTTGTGACTGACCAGTGATCCGGCGGCAGCATGAAGCTCTACAGCCTCAGCATCCTTTACAAAGGACCCACAAAAGCCAACCTCCTCAAAGCGGCCTACGACCTGTCCTCCTTCAGCTTCTTCCAGCGCTCCAGGTGCTTGTAACCTCAGAAATGCCCGACAAAACGTTTTTACAACTCTAGCCTTTTTCGTGGCTTTGCAGGACATTTGATATCGGACGGTAATCATACACACAAATGTCATGCTTCGTGTTTTCCTCGACTGACGTCATTGTTTTGCGTTCTTCAGTGTTCAGGAGTTCATGACCTTCACCAGTGCCTTGATTGTTGAACGAACAACACAAGGAAGCCGTGCCTCTGTCAAAGAACAAGGTAAAAGAGAGCTGGTTTAAAAGAAAACACTAAATATTTCTTTTTCCTCTCACTGGTTTGCCAAATAAACACACAACAGTGCAGCCTTAAATAAACTTCGAATTCAAAGAGCACGGACAGGACAGCTGCTTTGCTAACTCACCAGTGCCCATTAGTTTTTCGTGAGTATAGAAAACATCAGCTTTAGCTTATGTTAGAGACGAATGCATTCTGGGTTCACCTGCGTCACATGAACAGGAAGTGTGAGTTTAATCAAGTTCCTGTTTTGGCTTCTTTCAGAGTACCTGTGCCATGTGTATGTGAGAAATGACAACCTGGGTGCTGTGGTCATAGCAGATACTGAATACCCACAGAGAGTCTGTTTCACATTGCTTGACAAAGTGGGTACATATATAATTAAAAATGGAACGTTATTGCATGTGACCTTAATGCAGCATTGAAATTGTGTGTGTGTGTGTGTGTGTGTGTGTGTGTGTTTTTTTAGGTATTAGAGGAGTTCTCCAGGCAAGTGGACAGTATAGACTGGCCTTCTGGTAATCCTGAAACCATCAGCTACAAAGCCCTAGATATTCACCTTTCTAAATATCAGGTCAGTGTTGAATCTATCGAGCCCAGACAGCTTGTGACTGATTATGTAATTAAAGTTGTATTAAATTTAAACACATTTAATGCTTTGTGTTCCTGATGGCTTGTTTTCTTTTTTCCCAGAACCCTAGGGAAGCAGATGCAATGACCAAAGTACAGGCAGAGCTGGATGAGACTAAGATTATTTTGGTAAACTATGTTGATACTCAAGTCTGTGAGTAAAGTCTCAAAACTGTTATTGCCCACTTGCGTTTTCTAAAACATATATCTTGTATGTAGCACAACACCATGGAAAGTCTGCTGGAGAGAGGTGAAAAACTGGATGACCTTGTTGCAAAGTCCGAGCACCTGGGAAACCAATCCAAAGCCTTCTATAAGACAGTACGTACTGCCAACTCATCATATTAACGTTAGAACATATAGCTTCTGGTCAGCTGGCACCTAACCATATGCATGTGTGTTCACACTAAATCTGCAGGCACGGAAACAGAACTCGTGCTGTGAAATCATGTGATGTTGCTGCCTCGTCCTCGTGGACACGCACCTCTCTGCCTTTCTGCTTTTCCTACAACTCCCATCATGCACCAGCTCTCAGCACAGAGAATAGACGCTGCCTAAAACAGGATGGGCGCCTGGATGAGAAAAACAAAGGGTGGAAGGTGGTGGCAAGTCCAAGTGTGACCAGTACGGATTCGGACTGATGGGGGCTGAAGGAGCGATGGGTTGGTCGGGAAAAATTAACATTTGAATAATTTTAACCTTTCAAAGGGTAAACATCTGTGTGGTGTTTCAATACCAGCTGAATACATACTGGTATGGCATAGTGTATTGGTGACGTGTTGTCTTCAAACCATTTAATATTTTTCAGATTGAATCAGATCTTAATAGTGTAAGCTCAGCTCATACAAACGTATTAACCACAGTTGTGCTTCTGCTTTAAGGCAACTCTGACAATCTCACAGTCTTATCTTGTGAATTCACACATGTCACCGTTTTGGTTGTTCAAAATGCAAACTGTTTGAAAGTGTTTCTTGTAGACATTGAATTTTATGCCCACTAGGTGGCAATGTTTATTTACGTCACTGTTCCAATGAGGCTCAACTTTGAGGTCCTTCTAAAAACTCTAATGTAAGTTAAGACAGCAGCTGCTTGGACATGTGATATCTAAATCTCTTAGTAATTTTTTTGGAATATTCCTTCTGTGCTGGACAAAGTAACAGTGCATTTTTGCTTTTTGTTGTCTTGTACTAATTCATGGAATCTTAAACATTCCCACTTTGGATGATCGTGTAATTGTGTGATCGAAAACATCTTAAAACTGATGAGGAATCTGAGACTAGAAGTAAAATGTAGAAAGATATTTCTCTGTAGACGCAGCCTTATTGCAATGTGGCTCACATAACCTCACCTGTTGTAATTAAGTATAATACCCTCTAACAAGCAACGTGTAAGCTAGCCTCTTATTCTGTATGTACTGCAGCCAACACACTTTGCACTTAAGCAGGTTTTCAGCGTTCAAATGGCCACTTGGACGTTTGCACTCCGAGACTGGTCTGTACCTCTCAAACCTTGAATCACTGACATTTTACCATAGGTTCTTGTGATTGAGGTGATTCTGGGGAACCTCGGGTGCTTTAGCACGGTCTGGTCTCTCTGTGTGTGCAAGCTTCTCCTTAAAACATGTCGGATCTGAAAAAGAACAGACCTGTTGCCTGGTATCATTAGACCGTGATTTCACGTGCCGCTTCTCTTTGGACACTCCACAGCCGACTTTTTGTTTGCTCTTCGCTTGTATCAGGTCTGACTCTGTAGAAATATCTTCCTTCATGTCCCACTGATCGGTTTAAGATGTAAAGATGCCTTTGGCTGTGTATTTTAGGTGTTTCTCTGCTGTACGTCTGCGTAAGGGTGTATGATTTGCTGCATTGATGTTTGAGTGCCTGTGTGAATGTGATCTCAATTTGCTTTTTCTGCTTTAACAGTGTAAACTTTTGTGCAATACCTCTGCAGACTGTTTCTTGAAAGTAGAAAGAATAAATGGAAATATTTCTCATAGAGGACGGTAATCCGACCTTTCTGTGCATGCTGTTTTTATGACTAACCCCCATGTGACTCTTACCCAGGATGGATTCTTGTTTACTAAATTTGTCTTTTCAAACATTTAGGTTAACGTCTTGAAATTTTAATTCTGACGTATCCATTGATGCTGTAGCTATATATTTGCAGGTCAGATCTGACTGACCAGTGTGTAAAACAGTCTGCATTAAACGATCACATGTGGTCTGCTAAATAATGACTTTTTTTTTTTGTCCATTTAGCTTAGTGTTAGAGGGAAACTACTGGATGTCACTCATCACGCAAAGAAGCTTCTGAAACGCATTCGTGTAGAATTGTTTTAAGCTGGCGCCGAGATGTGTTGCAGGACATCCTGTAAAAGTACACCTGGTGTGAAAGGCATCAGGAAGTCATCTAATTATCTGTTCTTGAATCAGACAACGCAGGGCAGGTCGGCTTCTCCGGCTTCTCTGCAGGTGAGCTGGGCGAGAAGCTGGTGCGCGCTTTGCTTGATGTGTGACTTCATCTGGAAGCGACTGGCGAGGACAACAACACGCTGCTACTTAGACCAGTTAAATAAACAATATAGCAAGTTGCCTTCAGGTCGAGGCTCTAGTCTTGGCCCGCCGCGTAAAGAACGACTTCCAGAAGAAGCACCTGAACGCAGCAGGCGAGACGCGTCTCGGCGCAGCTGAGGTGAGGAGACGCCGGCAGCATAAGACGAGACACGAGCAGCGCCGACCTCAGAGACGGACACGGCTCGAAGGTAAGAGGTAGAAGAGGAAACGGGCTTCCTCTCCAAAGGCCCCGTCACTTTAACACTGAGCGATAGGATGCATTTCGTTGATTTTCTTTTCCCTCAACGCAGACATTTAACCACTGAGCTACGTTGTGGGACTTCCTGCAACCAGCTCCTACCTTCGCGGTAGTTAATGCTGCAGAGCCACTCGCGCTGTTTGTCGTTTAACCGAGTTCTTATCTGAGCTGAAGTGATGTGTCCTGTCTTGTCCTTTGCTCCTCACTGTGCTGCGTTTCCAGATGTCTGATGTTACCAGGGACCACTTACGCACAGCTCTGTCGACAAACGGTGAGGCCGTTGTTTCCTCTGTAGATTATTGTACTTTTTGTCAAATGTTGACATTATTTCAGTTTCACGGAAAAGGCAAAGGCCCTTAACCCTGGTACATCATTATAGCACACGGTAGACAGAAGAATCCACTCCAGGCAAATTCCTTCCAGCAGTATGTGTCAGCTTTAGGGAGCCTGCAGTAAATCCAGCTATTGTTCAGAGTGTTACAGAAGATGTTGTCACAGATTAAACACATGAGCACCACCGGCTTGATAAAGTTACTTGAAATGAAGACACGTTTTCCAGATCTTCACATTCAGTATTTGGCCCTCAGGTGATTTTTGTGTAGCCTTTGTTGGGTGCTTCTAAAGTACTTTCGCCTTTATGAAGGTTCGTCTGCAGCTGTCGCCTGTCCCTCCTGTACACAAGCCTCTGTAACCAGGAGCAGTGGAATCATCCCCGGTAAGCACCGCTGTGGCCAGTCTGTCCTTACAACCCCCCAGCACCTGCTGTAGGATTTGTAAGTTGTAACTACAGTAGAATTAAATAGAAGGCTTTATTTTTTTTGACATGGCAACATGTGTCCTATGCTTTAGACACAATTGCTTCTTCTGGTTCTTTTTACTGGCTGAACAAGAGATCAAGATTTTTGACTCTATGTGTCACCAAAACACGGCTTATACAAACACGCACAAGGTCTTTTTTTTTTTTTTACCTCTGATTTGAACCTTGTGTTTGAGAACGTTTGCCCCAGATTCCTCATGTTTCCATGCCTCTGTCTGTTTTCACTGGGAGATATGGACTCAACCCTGTGCCCCTATCAATACTGTGCATGAGGAGGCGTTTCAGTGACGGCATGCAGGCAGGTGGACAAACTAGAGCATTTAGAGAAGAGCTTCATTTTTAAGTTTGCACGCTTCATGTAGCACAGACTGTGCACATAGTTGAGTTTTCATCAACTGTCCTGTTTCAGTGCACAACTCATTGGTGCAACAGGTAATATTCAAAGCGCCTGGAAGGCTGCTGCTGGCAAAGCGAGGGTTTTCAGTATGTAAAAGAGCAGTGGAGTTGGATATGAAAATGAGGAGCAGGAGTATGAAAATGAGCATGCGCAGCAACAAAATCTAGTTTTGTTTGGTGTGGAGGAACTGGTTCATTCAGCATTGATCACATAGGCGTTGATTTGTACACAAGCATGTGCCGTCTTGTTTTAACGCCCTTCTGTGAGGATGATCTGTGTTGTGTGTTGCTAGGTGCAATTGCAGCCACAGTGTTCATCACCTTCTTGCTTGCTCTCTATGCCGTTCTCTGGAAGTGCATGGTGTCACCCCCACAACGGTACGCGACACACACACACACAAGCCAAATCTCTCTGCAGACAGTGTGGTTTGTGTTGGCGCAACGATCTCTCACGCGGGTATTTGTTTACCTGTGTTCTGTCGCCACATGCCTGAATTTTGTATCTGAGCTCATCAAGCAAGAACGTGACGCCTCGCTTGACCTGCACGGTTCCCACATGTTAAGCTGTGTTACTGTGGTTTAAACAAGACTGTTTGTGTTTCACTTTCAGGAAACACAACAAGGTGCGGGTACGAATACAACACAGGAACTGTGTTTGAAGACGTCCTGGTTCTGCCTGACAATTTGGAGTGAATGTTGTCTCTAAATGGATCAGAGCGAGTCAGGAGAGGGACACTACTGGATGTCGCTCATCACACAGGGTTCTGTCCTTGGTTTTGCCGCCTGCTGGTGGCTGTTGTTGACTCAAACCTCCAGGATGATACGAGACACTTTCTTGGCAGGTCAGATTGTTCTGCCTGCTTTGAGGTGGTTTTGTATGAACTCTGCACTACTGAGATAATCAGATGATCAATAAGCTCTACACACGTCAGAGAGAAATGAATCGTAGCAAATGTAATATTTTTTTAATACTTTTGTATCTGCATCAAATCTACACTTTTTGAACATGTCTGTCATTCTCTTTTTTTTATTACATTATACATATTACAATAATTATTTTACATAATTGTGTTAATAGTTTCACTTTATCTGTAATGTGTCCATTGTTTTTAAAGCTTGTTTGTGAAAAGCCTTAAAACCTGGATGATTAACCAATTACACGAGACAAGCTGAGAATTCTTTCTTCACGGCCACGTTGCTTAGTCACCTTTCTTTTTGAAGCTGTACCGTAATTACAGTTTGATTTGTGACTCAAACGCTGCCTTTTTATATCTTTTAGCATTTAGCGATTGTAGATAAGCTAAATATAATTTGTGTAGACTTAAATGACTTTTCTCTTTTCATTTTCTCTCAACATTTCAACAGTTTCTTCTGTGTACAAAGATGAATAAGATGCAAATCTAAATATCGCAATGATTAAGCCTCACAGTGGCAGCAGGGGAAACTTACAAGAGATAAAACATATTTTCCATTCTTTGCAGCCCAAGTTTTTATGAGCTGCTGATACAGTCCTGATCTAAACCAGTTCTGTTTGTGACAAGAATAACTACATACCTGACATGACATGTACTATAACTCATCTTTCAAAACCGATTCATCAGTACTAGCACTGCACTTATTCACGAGAAGTTGGAATAATTACATGAATGTTAGCAGACCTGTAGGAGGGAAGCGTAGCTGAATGAGCTGTGCCAACGGGGAGAGGAAGTTCCATATTTTAGTAGCAGTGCACACAGACTACTGCTACGTTTACAACAGATGCCCATGGTCTCACTCTAGTTCTAGTTCATTCTAGGTATTATGTAACCTGCCCACTGCGCCATTGACCAAATGATTCAGGGCAGTTTTTGAATTGTAATGATCATAAGTTTGTCATGGTCTGTCATGCTCATCAGTTCAGTTGCCTTATCAGAGCTACCAGTTGCATCCTGTAGATACCATCTCAAGTTCCTCTCTACCTAAAACTCTACAGCATCTGCAGATTAAGGACACAGCACAGTTTAGATCTTTATATCGCTGTATGTTTACTGCTCCACGTAAACATACAATATTCAATTAACTCATTCACACAACCATATTCCAATGTGTCAAGTGGACACATAATTAGTTTCAGTACTTAGATTCTTTTTTTATTCTTGAAAGGTTTCCTTGGAGATGTAACCATATATAACACTACATGTCTCCTGTGGACCCTCAGGTTCAAAGCTTGATTTTATTTCACTCATGACTTGTGAACTAAATGTATCCTCAGCCATGGAGTGAAAATAGCTCTTGTTCATGATGGACGTTTGCTGACAATCCGCCTTGTGGCAGGGCAACATGGCTGACTGTGGACAGTAGTCGACTTGGAAGGGCACACATGAAAGTGACATGGTTGAAGTGGAAGACTGGAAAGCAGGAGTGGGCAGTGTGTCTGTGGGGTCATGGTCTCTCAGTGGGGTCGTTGCTTCCAGACGAGGGCCGGTATTCAGGATCTCTATGTCACAGCAGATGCATTCCTCCAGTTTGTGAGACAGCACAGTCTCATCAGCCTGTACAAACATGCAAGGTCATGAATACGTAAACCAGCAGGTACAAGCTTCCTTCACTCTCCATGTATCTGTTGTTTGCTAAGTGCATCCTAGTACTTGCACTTCGTCCTTACTTTATTCAGGAAGGCTTGCAACTCTGACGTTTTGATGTTCATTCCAGCGGGATAAGCAAAAATGTCCTTCAGCCCATTCTTCAGCCTTGGTGAGAAGCAGAAGCAGATGCAGAGGATGCTGCTCATCATGAAGTCAAGATTTAAGGTTACTCACATTTTTCTTTGAGGCCACAGGAGACTGACACAGCCGAGCAGTAAGAAGAAGGGAATCAGCGTCTTGGCCAAGTGATCAGAGTCTAAAGGCAGAAACAGATGATGACGAGCAAATCCAGATGACCCTGTCAAACTCTAGTTTCGTATGACTGGTAGTTATGGTCTCACAGTTGGCCGTGGTCCTGATGGTGACACGGACTGCTTCTCCGGGCCCATTCTTAGTGAGCGCGCTCACAGAGAAAACATATTCATGATTCTCCTGCAGACCCTCTATGGTCACAGACTTTCTTCGAGGGTCTGCCACGGACACATTGAACATATCTGAATAGAGAAAACAACGTAACATTTAAATATAACTGATATACACCTTGCATATTTGGCTTCAAACTACAGAATGAGTTAATGGAACTGACTGCACCCACTTGCAGAATGATCTGCCAGCGTGTCCTGCACTCTAACCAGGTAACCAGTGATGAAGGCTGGATGCCCAGGATCATCCTCGTCGTAGCGCCACTCCAGAGACACAGATGAGGACGTTCTCTGAATGGGTTCAACCACATGTGGGGGCTGCACAAATTCTGAAGAGAGGTTTAGAGAAAATTCATTGGAATTAAAGCAGCCATTGACTTCTGCAATGCTCTGTCTGATGTGTGCATTGTCAGGGAGTCTGAACAAGCTGCCAAAGCTTCTTTCCATCAGTAAAAAAAAACTATTTTTGTTGCCCTTTACAGCCCTTCCTTCACACCTGACAAACAGGAAAGATAATGACTCATGTATAACGCCTTTACATCAGAATCAGATGAAAACATCCTGTAAACTAATGTTTTTCAACCACTGTGCACTAGAGATCATCAGCGTCTGCGCTGTCTGGTGCTGACCCAACCAGTATCCCATGAGAAATCTTCAGGTGTGCAATGGAACATGATCCAATTTCACCGGAACATTTCTCGTAATGAGAGGCATGTAGTGACAAGCAAATCACAACACGGTCTTTATTTATTCAGTTTATTTTGTTGAAACATGTGAACAGACGGAGGAACAGGCAGCGTTACTTAGTTAGAGTGAGAGAGAGAAGTCCCTCTATCAATTAAACTGGGACTAGATTTATTATTTACAGGTTTTATGGCATTTTTGTGTGTGACGTGTGATTTTTTTAAATGTAAAATAAGTGCCGTGGCTCAAAAAGGTTGCTGTAAAAACAGCCACACCTGATTCAAGTTTTTTACCAGCGTGTTCAAACTTAAAGTCTTAAGTAATTATGTCATTGTCTTTTCTTTTGAAACATAATTAATGAAATATCAAGCACCAGCAAATTGTACAGTTGATGAAGAACTAGGGCTGCCAGAATATACACACTGCACAGCTAAACAGACAAACCACACTCACTGAGCTCTTGGGAGTACCCGGTCTGTATCTCCAGAAGTTGGTGCCCGTTTTCCGTGCATCCGTAGATATTAAATGTATACCTACAACCTGCTTTGAAATCTCCTGAAAAAAAACAACTTAATGTTTGATAATGACCTAATCACTAATGGGGGAAAAAGCAGCATAGCGGAACCTCACCAGCAGGAAGGAGTAATGCGTAGTTTCTATCTGGAATCGTTATCCATTGCAGAGTACAGGGAACCGCGTGTCCTTGAATGCACCACTCCACAGTATAACCACAGGTGGCGCTGACCAGCTCAGCCCAGGACAGATTGAAACCCCCCACTGTGCTGCTGCTTAACTGCTTCTCTACTGGAGCCTCACCTGTGCAAGAACAAAAGTTGGATTTTATTGGAAACCCACATTTGATATCTGAACCGGTGTAAATGCCTGAAACACAGAGAACTAGAAATCACCTTCAAGCTTTGCCTTTGGGATGGTGATATGTGCAGGGGCGGACCGGCCTCCATGGAAGACGGCCTCCACAGTGAAGTCGTACTGCTCTGGGCCGATGGAAACCTCCATGTGAGTCTGTCCGCTGTCCTTCATCTCTGCTCTGTTTTGGCCTTTCTGCCACCACTGAACGACGTAGCCTTGGATCTCTACCTTGGTTGCTGAGCCGGGAACATCCTGAAAACAGAGTGTTCCTGACACTTCTATATTCCCTTTGTGAAAATAAACAACAGTGTTGAGGGGATTGACACCATTATTTGAGTCTCACCACAGTCCAGAGTAGAGTAACTTGACGACTGTGTGGGTCGGAGGACTGCTTTATTGTCCTCCACAAATCCACGGACACCAGTGGACCTGAGAAAGATTTATGGTTCACATTTTGTGGCAGCAAATCTGAGTTATCTTTAAATACCAGAACTTAGATCTGTCTGGCCTTGAGCCATCTTTGTTTTAACTTGCAGCGGGTCTGGACTAAAACACCAAACGTACTTTCCTGCTAATAGTCTGAAGGTTAAGTCATGGCCAAGTCAAAGTCCAGTTGACTCAACTTTCAGACAACTTCACCTGGATGACAGACAGTCTCCACAGAGAGTATTAGAAGGAAACTTCTAATAGTTGTACTCACCGGTTGTGAAGGGCAAAGGCTGCGTCCACATTCCCCAGACCCTGCCACTGACAGAGCAGCGTACCCTCGTAGAGTAGTGGGTGTTGGGGGTCAGATGTTCCAGCTGGACTCTGCAGCGACTGTTCGTACTATTGCAGCTCAGCTGTTCAACATACACAGAACATGTTGTTCTAATTACAATGTTGTTCTATACGCCACAATAGCTGCTGAATTTACAGTTATGATCAAATGTTTATATAAATAATGGTAATTATTCATGTGACTCACTTCAGTGGTGCCCTGTGGGGCTGTGTTGACCTGACAGAAGACAGTGAGTTGAGTCAAGTTCCCCTGTACGATCCAGTGCATGGTGGCGTTTGTGACCCCAGGGCTCACTGTGTCCACCTCCACAACAGGAAACACTAACAACGACATCCCACTTTTGTTAAAAGGCTAGTTTTCAACTGGTTGTGCTGTAAATGTAAATTCTGTGGAGATGTTTGGGTAACCTCTGTCAGAGATGTTGAAGCTGTGACTCTCTGCCTCCTCTCCCACTTGGTTCTTCACCACAACCCTGATCCTGTATTCTTCTAAAAGCGGGATGGCAGGGAAAGAGCAAGAGGAACGTTGACAGATGATGGGAGCCTGATCGGAGTTCCTGCGTAGAGTAAATTCATGGGACGCATAGATAACTCTTTGTTGCAATTTAAGAATGTTTTCAAGCTGTCTGTCACAAGTGCAGTTATGGATTAGTTTATGTGTTGTATTGTTATGTATGTTAACAAAAGGAGAACAACTAGGCTGTATCAGAGAAATCTCCTAATCAGCTGCAGATGACAAAGAAAAAGGTTTGCATGCGAGAGCATCAAAGAGGAAACTGAAAAGAGAGACGAAAAGAAAATGTCATTTTTTGTGTCTTATACTAATATATATAGATATTGGAGCCATACTTACAAAAAGGCTGCCACCTACGCATGACATAAATCAGTTACATCCTGAATGTGTGTGCGTGTGTGTGTGCACGTACTCTATGTGGAGAGTCTGTGTCTGAGGGTTGGGATTACTGTCATATCGTTTTCTGCCTGGTTCCCAAACACAGCTGACAGTTATTGTGTCTGAGGTCACACAACTGAGGTCTGTGGGCTTCTGAGGAGGATCTGCAACACATTATAATATTATAAATATTATATGCGACTTTGGAAAAATAATAATAAGAGATTGGAAAACCACACACAAAATAAAGAAAAATACATCTTACAAGTGATGTAGTTGAAGATGTCATGTCTGTGACCTGCAGTGTAGCAGCCGAGTGACAGGGGGAAGTGATCTATGAATAACAGATTGCCAGACTGTTTAAATGTTAGGTTGTCCACCCTCACAGCCTTGACTCTGGCTCCAACGCTGATGAGTGGACGACGTTCCTGGTAAACAGTCATGTAAGTAACGTTCTCTCCCGGTGGGGGAACGCAGCAGAAAATGGCACTGGTGCCCTCTCTCAGCATCTTCTGGAAGGGGAAGATCTTGATCTCGTCTTTCGTCTTGACTCCTAGTATGATAAAGGGTAGAGTTGTCTACAAGGCAGTAGACAAAAGAGAAGCACAAGCAGAGGAGACCTCCAAGAACTACACACATTTATATTAATTATGGGTGCTTTCGATATTATAATATTATCAGGAACAGTGCTCACAATACACAGATACTTTTTCCCTTCACACAGAATCTCCAAATCAAACCTTTTTACCGGGATTAGTTGTCCAGTTGCTCCAGCGACTCACAACAGACCGTTTGTAGAAATGTCGTATCCTGACTGAGTGATCAACACACTCCAGAGGCAGATCTGACGTCCACAACCATGTGTATTCATCTAAAGGAGCGACGCTAACATTTTCCTAGATCAACAAAGATGAGAAAAATGATAACTAGTTTGACAGGAGTTGTTGGGTTTAGTTGTGTAAGGTCTTAAACCTTACTTGTAAAGTGCCTTGAGTTACTACTGCTACTGTTGTGAATTGGTGCCGTATAAATGAAACTGAATTGAACTGAGTTGTGTGGCAGCATTATCACATATTTACTAGTAGAATTAGTAATAAAATAACCAGGATGCGAACATACAGGGCTTAACACAACGTGCATCAGTACTTACACTGTGAATAATGATGTGGTTTTCAGTACGGCTGACCTGGACCTCGCTAATATCACTCTCTAAGTCACTGTGGTTCACCAACCAGCTCACCACCAGGCTTTGCTTGCCACTGAGAACCGGCGAGAGACTGACATTCGGACTTGGAGGCTGCCAAACTGACACACAGTGCAACATGCGTGTGAGGTCGCAGCACATTTACAAGAGATTTCAAAATTTCAAAAGTAGTACAAACTCACCAGTCACCAAACAGGAGCCATTATGATCAGCAGAAATTATTACATACAACCGAAGCAGGTTATTCAAGAATATCCTGAAATTGATCATCCTCTCAAAATCGTTATAAAACTCCCCTCAGTGGAAACTAAGTAAAACCAAAGTGAGTGAAACACTGGCTTCACTGAGCAGGATGAGCAAATGCTTATTGGTAGTCAGCCTACGATAGCTGTAGAAGTGTTGTGTAATAGTGAAACATAGGAAGAGGCATGTAAATGTCAACCTGATTGAACTCCCTCCCACACACACACACACAAAGTATATGTTTGCCACAATCCTTTTATATACAGCACGATATTAATATGAAACCTCACAAATATGATTACAGAGATTACAAGAGAACATGTAACAAAACGTTGATGAGCTTGACAGTGCATGAAGCAATTTACATAATAAATTATCAGAAAAGCTGACTAAACCAGAAACATACAGCCAGTCTTTACAAATCAGTTAGCATCAGATTTTTGGCACTGAAGAAAAATATTAATAGTAACACGAGTGCGTCTTCCAACACAGTGTGCATAGGTAGCCTCTCCATAAAACTATACATACATTTCATATTTACACAGTAATGTCAGTACATTTCTGGGTATTTCAGATACATAAACAATCCCTAAATAATAAATACATGTACATGGAGAAATAACAGCTCTCTACTAGATGGGGACCAGCTAAATTGGCTTCACAAATATTTCCTTTTTCGTATAAGTGCTTGTGAGAATAATATCAATATCTCTGTCCTGACTGCTTCACAGCCCAGTTTTTGTATAGCAGAGGTGCCTCTGCCATCAAACGAGTGCAACGACTACTTGATGTAAACTCGTAGTAGAAGTATGAGTAAAAAAGATGATTTACAAAGAGCCTGTTTGCAAAAAAAGGCACAGCGGTGTGATCACGCAGGCAGAGACTGATTAATCGCCGCCGCATACACTGCAAGCGGCTCGTGCAGAATGTCTGTGTGTACTTCCTGCAAATATTCCCTTATTTTCAAAATATAATTTATTCCCATCGCATTTATATGCATGCATACACATAAACACAGATGCAACAGATGCTTTATTCTCAGTTCAGCTATACAGTATTTCAGGCAGCTTGCGTTGCCTTTCTCTCAGAAATAAACAATGTTTTCCTCACCTCCTTCTTCCCTGTTCTCACCTTCAAGAGAGAGATAGGCCTGCGGGGCAAGAAGGGGGGTAAGAGCAGGAGAGGAGGAGTGGTCATCCTCATAAAGTCCATGACCTGTAACTTCTGACCTCCAGGGGTCCAGGCATCGCTTGTCCAGTGGTGGGCTGACGTCTGTTTGAAGAAGAAGAAGACGAATCACATACTAAAACAACGCCAGCGTGGTGTCTGATAGTCGTATGCTGTCCTGTACGTAGTTCTAAGTGATCTTACTGTAGTTTGTCCCTTGCGGCTGTGCGGTGACTCTGCCGCTGAAAGGGTGAACAGAGTCATTCAGTTGCAGAGGACAGCCGTGGTTGCTATGCGCCTGGCTCAGCAGGGTGTTGAGGCTGTTGTAAAGGTTAGCACTGAGGCCGAGGTTAGTGGTGTAGCTGGTGCCGTGCAGGGGGCCGTGGTCCTTCTTCATCGGTGCAGACAGCAGGCAGTGGTGCTGGGTGCTGGCTGCCTGGTGTAGGTTGTTCTGCTGGAGGGACGCGAGTAAGGCTGCCTCGTTCTTGTACGCTGTACAGTTACCGTCCAGGCTCCCTGAGCGGCTGTGATTGGGCACCTGGAAAAGCAAAAGATAAGAACCGGAGGGCTTCCTTCCTGAAATCCTTAGAAACAATCTTATCTCCACACCTCTGACCCTCCTGCGTCTCCTCTCCTCTCTGTGTCTTACAGTACCTTGTATTTCTCCAGCGGTACAGTCACAGGCAGGCTGCTCTGGCGATTGTGTCTCCAGCTCTGCAGTAGCCTCTGCTGGGCTTCAATCTTCTCCTTCTCCCTCTCCACGTTCATCTGGCCTTCCCTCAGTCTGTCCAGACTTTGCTGATACTCCAGCAGCTGCGCTTCCAGCTCCTCGCGCTCACAGCGCAGCCGTTCGGCCTCCAGCAGGCACTGCTGCTCTCGCTGCTCCAGCACACTCTCCTGCTCACTCTGCAAACACGCGGGCCTCGTCAGTCAAACTGCATAAATGCTCTGGCTAACTCAAACAGTAGCACAAACACCAACTATGACTGCTTTAAGGACATATTGTGGCGACCCGGGGCATTGTGGGAGCAGCTGGTGGGCTACTGTTCAGGGTTCGAGGCTGTAAAGTGTTTTTCCCCAGCACCGTGAGTGTGGGCGCTGGGTGTGGGAGAGACCCTCAATTAACTAGCCAGCTCATAGATTGCTCCTATCCAAACCCACGGGTCGTAACAATATGTGTCTTTGGAACATCTGTTAAGAAGAGGAAATAAGAATTCGTTCATGCAGAACCACTGAAGTCAAAGGAAACAGGCAGATAAAATCACCTGCACCAGATAAAATCTGATCTTTAGCACAAATTAGGTACTTTTTGAAACTTTGATTTCCTTCTGATGGTTTAACATTGGAAACAGATGAAAGATATGAGTGAGGCTTCAATGTTTGCTAAGCACTTGATTTAAAAAAAAGATACTAATACTCATTTATCTGTGTTCATTTCAGTACAGAAGAACATAAACGGCTCATAAACACCTTTGCTGTGATTTTCATTGGTGTTCATTGTTAAACTATTTAGAGCTTTGGGCCTGTGGCAAAATGAACAGGCTTCAGTTTGTTTAGACCTGGTTAACGGTTGAGTAGCTAAGCATTAAGACAATATCCTCTCCTCTTGTGACCTGTAAGTAACCGGTTGCTCATATGTGACCTGTTGCAATGCAATGAGTGAGCAAAAGTCAGCGGGGTAATGATGTCACATTTAACCTCTCTGTAACCTGGAGGTTAGTGTAGCTCAGCAGAGGGTTAAACTGTCCCGCTGCCATGACGTATCACGGAGGGGGAACAAAAACACGATTCACAGGGACAAACGAGAGGGCGTCTGAACATCGGCCTGAGGTTCACCTGTTGTCTGTCTCTGGCCACACACTCTTTCTCCCAGCGCTGCTGCTCCTGTTTCAGCTTCACCTGACGCTTCTGAACTTCATCTACCTCGTCTTTCTTCCTCTCAAAACCCTTTTTTTCTACATCTTCTTTCTTCTTATCGAAACTCCTTTGCTTCTCTTGCTCCTGGAAAACAACACAAGCTTTCAACATGTCCTGTATTTAAATATTAAGAACTAGTTATATGATATAGTGATATAAATGTTATGTGTCTGGTACCAGGCTGTTCTGAAGGGAAGTCAGCGTTCGGAGCTGAGGTCTTTCTCTCTCCTGCAGAAGGAGCTTCTGGACTTCATAGCAGCTGTCCTGGAGGGTTACAGCTGCCTATAAACATGAATTGGAGACATGACATCATGCACAGGCCACTGCCATAAAACTGAGTTGCTGTCCCTTTAAATCCATTCGATTTGGGTTAAATTGGGGTTTGTTCTTGACAATCTCACACAAATATCACAGCTCATTCTATGTTTTCTCTCACCTGAAGACTATAAAGAAGTTGAGTCAGGCTCTGGATGCTTTCAGTCGCCTACAGAACAAAGTGTCATTATAGGTAAGAGCAATATAAAGTAACTAAAGTCTGATCAGCCACTTCAGTACAGTGGTCAAACCTTTAGCAGTGTTGCTTTGGTGTCTCCTCTTCTCAGCTCCACGGCAGAGCTCCACAGCACACTGTCGAACCCTGTCAGCTCACTGTCTGATCCAAGGGAGGTGGAGCTCATACTGAGTGTACTTAGGTAATCCGCTGAAGACGCCAGAAACAGGCAGAGGCAAGAACGTATTACGCAACGCGATTCACCGACATCGCAAACTGTCAAGCTGTCAGCAACAAAGTCAACGTGGAGACATACACAGTGACATTTGTGACTTACGCTCGGAGGGAGACTCCTGGATGCTGCTGCCGTGGCTGTTGTAGCTGAAGCACTCTGGTCCTTGGACAGGAGAGCTCTGACTGACAGAAAGGCCATCGGAGGCCTGCAGGATGGTGATGAGATTCTCTGCTGCAGAAGAAGTAATTACAGTCTGTCACAAATCATTAGTGATGGGCAGATGTACTCATTCACATAAACTTGACTATTTTAAAACTAAATGTGGCCATTATTTACTCATTTCTAAATATAGTTATTTTCTGTCATTGCATGTTTACTGTATACAAGTACAGGAGAGTGAGCGAGATGCATGGAATGGACATGGTGACAGGCTTGTGACGTTTCTTATACACATCTCACCTTCCCTGAGTGCAGCTGAGAGCAGTGACGAGGCCTGTCTCTGTGTTTCACCGTCAGTGTCTGCGTGTACCAGCAGGTGGCGATGTGGTAAAGACTCTGGGGAGCGGAGGGTCAGCTCGGTGAGCTCAGCGTACAGCTGTAACTTCTCCTCCAGACTGTTGCAGATACGCTGGTCCTGGCACAACAGTGTCTCTAAACAAACACGCAAAAATGAGCCCGTTCTGATGATTTCATGTTGTCACCACACGCACTTTCAGTGAGGAAGCACAAACAGTTGCTAACCTTGGAACTTGGTGATCTTCTGAGCTCTTGCTTCTGCAGCTCGCCTGGCCTCCTCCGTCTCAGCACTTTGCTCCTCCTCCTCCTCTTCCTCGGGACAACTGCAAATGAGATGGTAATAATAACATACGCACATAAAAGCATTAACACACACCTGCAGGCTTGATTTCACACACACCTTTCTACAGCTTGACGTATGTGTTTCATCCACGCATTCCTCTCCTCTCTGGTGGCGGTATGAACTTCATACATCTCTGGTCCCACTGAGGAGGCAGAGATAAGGAACATCCCTCTCTCCTCATTGGCCACCTCTCTAACAATGAGCTTTTGCAGAGGGATTACTGGAGGCTTCTGGTCCTGAAAGAATGCATGAAACCCATAACGAATGGTTCACAGATGAAGTCAGCCGGACAAGGTAATTAAAGTGTTATTTGGGTTCAGGCTTACCACAGCAGCAAATATGAAGCGCTGGTCCTTCTCTTGTAAGAAAACCAGAACGTCTGTCAGAAGCAGCGCCAAAGTATCTAAAAACAGATGAGCAGAAACACATGAGGATTAGTTGCCTCATACCCCCAGAAATCTGGTGGTGTAGATGATCTCATGTGCACCTTTCAGTCGTCCTGTTGCAGTTTTCCAGTAGACCAGTCCTTTATGCTGCAGATTCCTGTGTTCGCTGTCTAAGTCCTGTTTGCGAAACGCTTTGCCGTTCTTCAGCTTGGCAAAGCTCTTGATCTCCAGCCGGGCGAGCACCTCCTGAAGCTCCTGACACCTCTCGTACTTACTCACAGTCAGATCCACTGCAGCGATGACTTTGCGGATCTGAGCCAGAGCGCTAGACAAGTCTGTGTATTCCCGACTTCCTTCTGTGAATTGCAATTATGTCATTTAGTATGAAAAGTCGTTGAAGAAAACAGGAAATTGCCTCTTAATTTGTTATTCCATGCATGTAATGATCCTCATCAGGATCAACTTACAAAATGCTAAATATTTCCAATTCTGTTTAGAAAAGAAGTGACTTACCCTGAGTATATTTTAATATCCTCTCCAGCAGCACTGGATACTTGGTGATGCGCTGAGTGACCAGCAAGATAAACTCAGGCACCTCCCTCCGTCTGACCAGAGAGTTATTGCTCTGTTGCTGCGAGTAAAAATGGAAATCAACATCACGAGGCATTTTACTGTGAAGGGCCTGGATGTTACAAGCATGAGAGCTCTAGGAGCAGAACCTTACCCTGACAAAGGTTTGCAGTTTTTTGTTCTGTTGCTGAAGCTCTTTGAACATATTCACTGCCTCAGTGTGGTGACTGCAGAACTCCCCATACACCTGCTTCATCTTCTCAGCATTTTCATCTGAGAACTGAGAGTCACACCGTCACTTACTCAATACAGACATGTATCCCCCAGTGTGAGTCCACGTGTGTGAGTCCATTTTCGCCGACCTGCTGAAGTAGTATATCTCCAATGTGATGGATGAGGTAATTCTGAGAGTTGTCAGGCTGAGTTGCAGCCTGTCTGCGTTCCTGCAGCAATGTGAAAAGGTTCCTGTGGAAGAGCAGCAGGGGATCCAAACAGGGGAAAATGCGGGCCACACAGTCCCAGTCCATCTGCAACTCCTCCAACATGCCTCTCCTGAACACCTCTGACATGACCGTTAGGGTTTGGATGTGGTGCAGCTCGGTCTGCATCAGCTCTGCCGGCAAAACCCAGAAACAGATCACGAGCACTGAAATCTCATGTTTAATGGTACAGGTCAGACGTCTGGTTTGGCAAGTGATTCCTAGAGGCTGAAAATAACCCTCAGTGAAAAGAATACAGACTTCACTAACCATAAATAACATCCTGTCGTTTGATGGTGTGCCTGTCCTGTTGTCGGCTAAACTCCGGACTGACTGCCACACTCCACGATTCTGCCTCAAGTCCCAGCAGATCAGCAGACAAGTCACTCAACAGTGGAGCATCAACAGCCTCTGTGACAACACAAAATCAATGCATAAGGTCAAAATGCTCAATCGCTGTTGACTCTACAGCCGTGTGTATACGACATACGTGTTTCTCACCCTGTGTTGTGATCGGGGGCTCGGCGGACTGAGGAGTTGTCGTGACCGGTGTTCCTTCATCAGACCATGAGGAGTTAGCGCAAGCAGACACAGTGCACTCTCCATCTGCAGCATCACTCAGTTGTCTGTAGGGAGTTAATAAGTTAAACTCTGACAGTGACTGTGAACCAAACGTATTGATTTGCAGGCTAAGTCTCCCGTTGCTGAGAAACACAAACAGAATAATATTTAAAATGTGATCACATATTATGAACAACGCCATCCAACCTGTTGTCGATGGAAATGGAGAGGCTTTTGGAGAGAGGGGTGACAGTTTCTCTCTTCTCTCGGGTCACAGCTGGAAGTGAAGAAGAGGAAGGAGCTAAAAGGGAGGCTGGAGAGTTGTCTTTCCCTGAGTCTAAAGGAGAAATCAGGAGACATAGGTCACACCTTGGAGATTTTCCCATTTTCCAAAAGAAGACTTTTGTTTTGGAGCCTAGATGTTTATGTCTTGATCATTCAGTGTAAGTGGATTAGCTGTGAGGAGGTCCGCATTTGTTAGCCTTTCAACACCACTGCCGTGCACCTTGTAGTTGTGACAATATGTTGTAAGGGAAGTTAACCGTTTGACACTTGTCAAACATCAAACGGTGAAGACGCAAAATTTCACATTAAGAAAGAAAATAATCCTGTAAGTGAGGTACAGTACTTATGCACAATCAAAAACATAAGCACAATCCAGGGCAGGTCTCCCACTGAGCTTGATTAAAGTGTAACATCTTACTAGGAAAAGAACAACAAGAAAAAGTGGGGGTGGGTAATAATAGCTCAGTTAATCTATAACAGGAGAAACTAGGGAGGACAGGTGAAAGCTAAAACAAAGACAGAGGGAGGACTGTATGAAAGAGGGGAGACATGTTGTAATTTCTGACTCACTCTGTGGGAGAGACAGGGTCTTGCTTTTCATCTGCAATACATTCTTCTCCTGCGGTTTCTGGGGGAAAGACATAATCATATTAACATCGCCAGATGGCCATCATAGTGGTTTTGCTTTGAATATGAAGCTGTTGTGGTATAAATGTTTCAGTTTCTGTAGAGTCAATACTGGAGTTAATTTATGCCTAGACACACAACAGACCCCCTCAGATGCCATTGTTATACATCATAACCTTGTGATGTTCCGAACATTCCTGGAGTTCCTCTGTCGCCAAGTGTTGGAATTTACTCTTCCTGCATGTCCACCTCCTCTAAGCCGGCCTCTACTTTAGCAACTGATTCATGTCTTTTTTTGGCACGTTACCTTTATCACAGCTCAAGGAGAGACTGAAAGTATGACCCACAACAAAAGCCGGATGTGAACTGAGAATGTTGCTACCACACAGCACGTGTCTCAGATCACTGGACACGCTCGGTTGACAGTTAAAGACTTATAACATTTCCAGAGAAGGGTTCCGACAACCCCAAAGGATCATAAGTCACGATGGAGTATAGTACCAGCAAATATTTAAATGCTTTGCAAGAGAAATTTTTGAAATGAATATCCAAACACTGACGCAGCTGAGGCCAGTATGGCAGGACTTCATACCACAAATAAAACAAAAACAAAATAAAAAGTAACTTTTGCAAACAATGAACTATGACAAATCTCACCTTGAAGTTCCAGTTGCCTATTAATGTTGGCAGGCAACATCTAAATCCTTGTCCAGATGTTGGCTTATGAAGTTTAAATAAATTAATGTTATCTAACACATCTCAAGCTAAACCCAGAGAACAATATGTCAGGACTGATGGCAAAAATGTAATGATTGAACTAAATCCAAATAAATTAGAACCTTTCTCTGTGTAGTCTACAGGCTTGGGCGGCTATTACACTGACATTACATTCTTCTTGATTTGAGAAATCTTCACAGTAAACCACCGGATGACAAGTAAATGACTCCAGTTTAGGTGTGAAACGGATGTGGTGCATTAATTCTGGAAAACCAGGTCTCCTGAGAGTTACTTGACTCATGAAACCATGCAAAAAGACTTTTGAGATTCATATAAACATTTTAAAAAGACACCTGACTAAACAAAAAGAAACACAGGATAATGCCAGCAATGATTTTGCCCTGTGTTTGTAAATGTATTTGAGAGAATTTGACATTTGAGCAGTTATTTATCTATCACACACTTCTCTGGACCGTTGGTTGTTACCTTTCCACAGGCTGCGACGGCCTCTCGACAGTTTTTATGGACGTTCAGGAAACAGTCTGCAGACACAGGCAGATGAAATCCCAGTTAATTCAGCCTGCTGACAATAAACTACATTAGCACGTAGCTGGATTAATTGTCCAGAAGACTGTCAAAGCGCCATGTTTCTCACGGTCAATTTTGAAGTGCGTGGAAGAAAACTGAAACTTCATGGGTTCAACTAAACAAAACATAAAGACAGCACGTGCAAAGAGATTTATACAAACCCTAAACAGTGCAGCCACCACAGGACGTAAAACAACAACAGTCCTGACAGTGTAATACTTACTGGAGCACTGGACTAGCTCCTTCCCAGAAACAGACTTATCACAGGCCACACAAAGAGCAGAGCCAGATGGAGACACGGGAACAAACTGGTGCCCGCTGGTGACTCCTGCTTTCTCCTTGCCCTCCTTCATCTCCTTCCCCTTCACCTGAAACGCAAGTTAGAAGTATTTAAAATTTACCCGACATTTATGCAACTTAATGGTGCATTATGATGCAAACCACCAAAGAAGAAATTACGCGACTGGTGATGGTTCAACACCTGTTGAACTGGTGATGGAGGGGCCTCTGAGCAAGGCCGTTGTGTTTACTTTGTTAAGGTCCACGGAGACGTCCGCTGTTGTGGTGCTTTATCCTTAGGGGGTATTATGAGGGATCACCTAACTTTGCAGGGTAGTGCAGGAGAGCATGCTTGTTTTTTGACTCATGTATGGCTTTGAGAGTATACTATGGAATGTGTTTTGCTTCCTCATGCTGTGTCGAGGGGGGGTCTGTCTACGCATTATATAACAGGATATTTTCACTGTGTCCTGTTGCTAAGACCTGAGGAGAGAGAAAATTCTCCTTCGCCAAATAAAGGCAATGTACACAGACAATGGTTCCCCAGCCCAGGAATTCTGACCTGGCTTGTCTGGGAACTGGTAAACCTTTTACTGCAGGCCTTTCAGCTGTGACATCTTCATTATAAGGTTGAACACTGTTTTAATCGCGCTTTAAACGCATGCAATTCAAATCCTGAGCCTGCAGTGATCATTATATTTCCCGCTGGGTGAAGGCCTCACCTTGGTCTTGCTGCGAGTGCTGGACATCCTGCTCTTGAGGAAGCTGAATGTCCGGCTGACTTTGTACTTCTCTGACTCGACCTTTGATGGGATTATGTATTTATCCCACTCCTCATCCTCGATCCTGTTTCAGCATGAACATTTCAATCAGCGATCATCACAACCAATGTTGAACTATAGAAGACCTTCAAGCCAAGCATGCTCACTCTTTATGACTCATTGTTTTAGCACCTTTCAGAGACTGAGAAGACCTGAAGAGTCAGGTACACTGGTGTCATGCTGGTATGTAAGAGTGTCCAGACAGTCTTCCAGGACCCCTGCTCTACAGATTATTACTCTTAACCACATACTTGGCATGCTTGGAAGGCACTATGGATTCTAGTGGATGCTATTTATAGTATGACCTTGGCAAGTTGCAATTAATAATGTGTCAGCTATTTACAGCAAATTAAGCTAAGTACATCAGACATTCTAGGTGAAAGGTAACAAAGAAAGAGAAATACATGCATCACATCAAACTAAGGTCCAAAAGGCTGAAAACCCTCGAAAATGTGTGATATTTCCATGTAAACCTGAAAATAAGCTCTAACCAGGAAAGAAATAGTTGGGGTGGACGTTTGTATTGAGACCAGTTCTACTTCTATCGGTAATAATGTTTCTTCTCAGTGTCTCAGTGCTTGATGTACTGATCTCCCTGTGATGGCATGGACACTTGTGGTCTTCCTGATTCAACAGGTTCTACAAAGCATTTCAGATCCATGCTCTACCCACTGAGAGCCTTGAGTCTAGCCATGATTTGTTAAAGCCCCTCTTAGCTTAGACTCTGACTCCTGACACTTTTACTGACGTCCTTCCCACAACAATGCTGCCCAGTAAGCAATGTTTTGCTGGAGGGATGAGTCACAGCCCTATTTATATCAGGTGAACAATCCCTGCACAGCGGTTTACTTATATAAGCCTCTGACGAATAGATCAATTCCTAAGGAGTATTATCTAAATATGTTCCTGCGAGTCTAGTCAATGCCACAGATTTGCCTAAATATAATTGCTGACCTAGAAACAGTACATGCTCTTAAACACATATCCAACTTGTTAGAGCTTTCTGCGTGTCCACGTCCTCCCATTTTCTGATTACATACATATCACATCTTCTATGTGGTGTCAGGCTTTTGGACCATACTGACATTACGAATGCTCATACAATCTACTTCCAAAACATTCATATCAGTACAGCTGCAAAGAATCCATACGGTTAGTCGATGCACTAAGAGATGGGGTAACAATGATTTAAGCCACGCATGCATGGCTGTGATGGCGTTTTGGTGGAAACATACTCTTTGAGGAACTCTGTGAGGGTGAGGTGTTCAAGTGATGCGCTGCCCTCCTCTTCTGCTGACTGGGCCCGTTTACGGAAACCCAAAACCCTGTATGGATATAGCACACCTCAGACCAGGTTGTTGTGTCTCAGCTCATCAGGAGACTGAAATTGTCATACAAATATCTATGGTGCCTAAGATTAGAGTCAATGAATCATTTCAAGGCCTCAGACAGTGTTGAATGTGAACATGAATGAAGTGTTATATAAGTGTTGCATGGAGATACTGTGTTACAAAACGTTTATGTCAGTGATTTAAAATACACCTAATTCCAACAAAGCTGGGACGTTTTTTAAAAATGCTCATAGAATATTTATTTACCTTACACATACATAAAGAGTTATTACGTTTTTCAGTGTTTTCACCGACCAACTTGAGTTTGACGCTACCAACACACGCGTTGGACCAGAGCAGCAGTTACCACTGCATTACATCACCTGTGTTTAACCTTTCAATGCTTAGGACCTAATTGTTTAAGTATAATATTTGCCCATTGTTTTTGGACACCATTGTCAAATTCTTCTCATTGTGTGCGTCATACATTTTTGGAAAACAGGATAAGACAGATCTTGACTGCAGGCAGGCAGTCTGTCTGAGAAACGACTTTGTTATAGAATGTGCTGAAATGTCCACTGAACTGGCAACGTGTCTTTAATATTCCAGTTTATGCCTTTGCCCATGTTGTGGCACTGATGCAGACGCTACTGTAGCTTTTGCACATTTTGCTTATACAGTATGAGACTAAACGCTCTTTTTTGTCTTATGCAATGAAAAACAACTGTGAAGAGTCTGATTTCAGTTCACTTGATGAGGAAGCGGTGAACAGTTTTACTTACGTTGCATTTGCTTATCCTTCCAAAATACCTTTTTTGTTGGACAGTAAAAACACTGAATCAATTTTCAGAACCAGACAAATAATGGCTCTAGTAAACTGGCATATTACTCACATCATGCCCAGCTTTTCAGGAAGGGTAGCCTTCTTATTACACGACACAAAATTAAAGCGTGGCTTTATGTAGTTCTACCTTGTCAACAGGTTCTATGAGATTCAACCATGTTAAGTGAATGGAAATATTTGCTCCCAACTGACACATGTTAGTTGAATACAAATATTTTGCTGCATAGTTGTGAATAAAATGTGATGGACTGTAGTTGATTTGTCAGAAAGTGCTGGAACCATAAATATTCTCATATAAATGCGATCTACTCTAATGCAATA
This sequence comes from Macropodus opercularis, assembly GCA_030770545.1. Taxonomy (NCBI): domain Eukaryota; kingdom Metazoa; phylum Chordata; class Actinopteri; order Anabantiformes; family Osphronemidae; genus Macropodus; species Macropodus opercularis. The sequence goes on along the minus strand of CM061097.1, from coordinate 7,877,371 downwards.
ATCTGATGATATGATCTAGTTGTCTAACATGATTCCTCAGTTAGAAATGCAGGGTTATTAGCAAATTAAATATATTAGCATATGATAAATGTAATGAAGTAATTAATATGAATTGTGACATTTATGAAATGAAAAGAAAATAAGAAAAATCTGTTAGACAGCTGGGACGCAAAGCAAATTCAATAAACAAATAATACATTCATGAATTTTCATTGTGGTCAGGAAAACTAGCTTGGATGACTGTAGTGCCTGGAAAGGTCTTGGTTAGTCTAGTGTGACTCTGCAATAACAAATACGTGTGTCCTGCACGTTCAGACCATAACCACAGGTCTGACAGTGCAGATACTTATATACATGAAGGAACCTGTGCAGGAACCTGCACATCTGAGTGGTGTTTGCCTACATTTATGAAATGACAAACAGGTTTTACCTTTTTTCTCTGGGGGTCTCAGTCAGGCTGAAGGCTCTCTGCTCTGTAAGAAGGACAGACAACTGAGTAAACCAGAACAATGTGACGATAAAGTTGAAAACATGTATAAAGATTTTAATATAATCAGCAAAGGGGGTTAAAAACCATGATCCCAAATCAGAATTAACTTAAAACCAAATACAAGAAACAGTCCGAAACCAGCGAACCCCTACAGAGAAAGAAGAAACTCCACAAACATGATTTGTGTAGAAAAACAGATGACAGTGGAGATGGAAAAGCACACACCAACAAAATGTGCATCCAAACGGAGGCAAAACAGAACCAGCAGAACCAGCCCTCCTTCAAATGATGTGTAATGTAAAAAAACGTTTTAAATGCCTGGAGTCATTCAAATCTTAAAGCTTCAGGCCTATTTGTCAGTTACTATACAAGAAAGGTGGATTTTGGATGAGTAATGATGTTTTATTACTAGGAAACAAGGAAACATCTGCTTTGGATAATCTAGGAATTCAATTTATTGGATATGTTCTTCCCTGAGACAATGACTTGTGCCTTGGACATGATGGGGACCACACACACCACAAAACACTTTGGGGTACAATGACGAATAGAATTGTTTTGTAACCAAAATGTCTGAGCAGCATAAAGAATATAATTTCACTTTTCACATTAATGTAGACAATTAAAATTCCCATCAATTATTCCATATTGCGTTGTGCAGTGCATGATGAATAGCTTAATCAAAGGTAAGGTGCCTTTTATTTGTTCAGTTCTCCGTTTTCAGTGGTTTCTCCCATGGCTCAGCAGAAACAGTGAAAATCACCCTGAAATGCAGCCACCAGCCAATCAGCAGTGCCAAAGCTGCTGGTTTGAAGCTGTTCTGTACTTACTAACTTGGCTGAGACGAGAAAGGGATTTATAGCGAGATAATGCTTGAAGTACAGAGTGACCGCTGCTGAGTGCACCATCTACACAGGATAAAGTATGGATTAATGTTGTGCTCTCAGTCAAACGCAGTAGTGTCACATCATAGTGGAGTAGACACTTATTTATATTTTATAGACATCCACTTCACGTATGACACCTTCCTGGACTTCCGCCTCTTAGACATGTGGCACATGTGTTCATTCAGCTGACTCCTGGGAACAGAACGGTTACAGGGCAAAGGGGTCAAAGTTCACTTACCCTCTGCCAGGTCAGTGAGTGTTGCATCTCGGTTAGGCAGCGTCCGTGACGACTTCGCCTTGGGGGAGGAGTAAGAGTAGGAGCGCAGCCGAACCTCGGCTTCCTCTGAGTTCTGGGTACAAATCAGTAATAAAACGTCAGGCAAAGCAGCCAATACAGATGACAGGCCCTGTTGCTATTCTGATTTCATAGAAGGTAATGAGTAAGCCTCTTGTTACCTTAGTGGCCTTGTGCGTGCTACTGGCGTGTGTGCGGTTAAAATCTGGTGACGTGTCAAAAGAGTCCCTCTCTTCCCCAGAGCCAAGCCGTGGGATGGAGCGATGCTTTAACGATGAGCAGGGGTAGGAATGTCCGAGTATGTCCTCTTCTCCACTGTCACACTCAACACTAGGACTAATAACACAAACAGAAACACACACACACACACACATTTTTAGCTTATGGTCCTGCTTATGAAATATCCATTAATGCCTAAAATGACAAAGTAAGACTTTCTACTGTCAAAAGTCCTGGTACCACAGATTATAGTTGTAAACATGAAACTGAATTGTGTTCAGTTTTATTGCAATTTCACTCAGACTGTCCGAGTTTGCAGCCTTTTCTAAACCTCTGTCCTAATACAGAAGATACTGCAGCACTGAGGAAACTGGAAGGAATTTACAGCAACGGCTACACACAAACAGGTCAATTGTGTCCAGGCTTCCTGTCACTTTCAGCACTTTCAGTGAGTACGTTCGCTGCACGAAGCCTCCAAACAGATGTTATTAGGTTTAGTCACTGAATGTGTATGATTATTAATATTTTCACAAAACAAATGAGTGCAGAACATTTGTTCTTTCACCTGAACATAAACAATGTTGCCTGCTCCCTATTGGTTTTGAGGGTCATTTGACTAATAGTATTTTTTGGCGCTTTGAGTCCCCCTTTTAAAATGTGAAAGTTAAAAGTAATGGCGTCCTACCTCAAGGCCCGGCTCGTCTCCGTCAAGCTGCATCCTCTGCGATTCAAAGCAGGAGAACCTGGTGGACGAGACTGCTCCTGACGCCTCTGGGCTCCTTCAAACAAACGAAAGGCGGAGGCTGGTGGGGAGGAAGGAAAAGACGAGGCCATAGCAAAAGGAGAGGGGACTCTCCTCTCCCCACTATGGGGTGAGGATGGGTGGATGGAGCAGTTCCCCGAGTCGGGAGAAGTCATGGAGAACGATTCCCAGCATGGGCTGCCAGCGCTGGACCCATGGGTCGCCTCCTCTTCCGCGGGACAGTGGTATTTAATATCAGCACCGTCCACCTGGAGAAGAAGTCAGAAAGTGAAGGCAATGAAAAATAAACCATCCACAACCTGATTTGTATCTTGCATTGACACGTTTTGTAGCTTTCTAATTAAAGCTCATGGAGCAACTAATTGCAGCCTGACTCACCTGGTCCACCAGCATTGCGTTGGCATACACTCTGTCTTTGCCGTGTATCATCGCCGACAGCCTGGCAGCTGCAGCCAACGTCGGGGACAAGGTCTGGCTCTCCCTCATGGACTGGTTTTTCTCTAGGAAGAGCCATGAAGCCACAGAGAGAGAGAGGGAATATTTCAATATTACATCTTGTTTCCACAGCAACAACAAATAACTCCTCACAAACACGGGAAGTGACATAGACATCCTGGGCAGCTGAATGTCATTGTTCTGGACCGAGAGGCTCCGCATGGGCCTGTTTGCCTGTCTCAGTTGATCTGCACACACACACACACACACGTGCACACACAAATATGAGTGTGCATGGTGTTGTAAGCGGGCATTTGGAGGCATGTTTCTTCTCCACCCTGCCTTAAATACAGTGGGTGGGTGGAAATGTCTAGCGGTGAGCACACAGTAGCATTGACAGAAACCCTCTCAACACAGTAGAGCCACTGTGAGTTGTAACCTGGTTCTGCTGTTAAACGCGAGAAAACCCTCCTGCTCTCAAAACACACACGGCTCCCTCTGGGATGTTGCTCTGTACAAAACACAGCTTCTGCACAACAAAACGTCTGAGGAAATATTTGAGGCTGAATGTTATTAGCCTCATGATTCGCTTCAGTAAACCTTTGAGGAGAAATTTATGCAACACAGTGAGGCATTGTTTGAACGTGTTTGCAGAATGGGATGACATTTAGTTAAAACTAACAAGTCGTGTTGACATGAAAAAAACATGCTCCCACTGAAGTGCCAATATTCAAAACATTAAACAAAAAAGAAAGCACTGTGTACAATTCTCATGGCGCGCTGCCCCAAATGAACTGGCCAAAAATATAAATTTTAAGAGCGACTGACCAGACCAAAAACCAAATCTCCAGAACAACAGCCACCTACAAGCTTCCATAGCCAAGAATTAAATATTCTCGATTTTAAGGAACTAACATAATCTTTTAACGTTTAGCTCAACTCTTTTTATACTTGGATGCAAAAAACTACAACAGGAAACTTGTGAGTTGTTAGAACTACTCTATCAACACCTCAGTAAACATGCAGAAACAGACCGTAAACTCTGCTGCTTACAGGCTATGACAGTGTTAAATGTGTGAAGAGTAGCACTGAGTAGGAGAGTTCACATTCTGCTGAGCATTCACTAAAAAACACATTTTAAACAGGAAGTAACACAACCACAATTATCAGGAGAGTTGGCCTAATTAGCCTGATTAAATTATTATGCTCCTAACGTAAGTCTCACTTTACAATGTGTCTACAACAATGGCAGTAATGCAAAAACGTGTCTTTGGCACCACTGTATCCCCCAAGCAGATATTAAAACAAATCCATAGTTTATCCATAGTTTTCAAGCTGCCAGCGCCACAGAGAAGACGAAAAGTGGTCCAACATTTGAAACAGAGAATAAATCAGACCAACAATTGGCTATGCTTCCTGTGGGCAGTGAATCCAATAAATCTGAGAGGCAACTGGGAGTCAAGCAGACAGTGATGAGGACACCAGACGATCCCTGTTCAAATGTAAAGAACTAGACTGATGGAGGTAGAGACCATTCCCTATCAATCCAATATCTGAAGTATCTCCACGTGATAACTCCAGGAACTAAAACGTTACTAGCGCCTGAAATTAGCATGAAATGTCAAAAAGGCATACTTACAGACTTAGAACCTGTTGGTCTATTGATAAAACATCTGGGCCCTCTTCGTTCCACGTGACAACATTATACTGTACCCAAACCAAAATCCACACCCATAATCCCTGTGCAAATCATGGTAGATGGTAGAATATGTATCGCAGGATTTAGCCCAACATCAAACCCAGAGAGGGGGTCAGGTTCTGGATGCCGATCAAACCACTGTTTGAAAGCAGATACGGCTAAAAGTTCAGGTTCTGGGCCAGGTCCAAAACCACAGCTGGCTGCCCTGAACTGATCACTCACACACCTCTGACCCATAAACACCGCCTCAGTGAACATTACTGTCAGGCACTGCGATCTGTGTTTAACATTAGTTAAGTGGGGGAATAACAGAGAAGCACGGAGTTCATATTACTAACAAGTCAGAGCTGCACAAAATCAATCTTTCTGCTAGAGAAGCTGTAGTAATAGCAGAGACAGAGGGCCCTGTCTGCAGGCTGTCATTTCAAAGAGTCTTAGTGATCCCAGAGCAGTGAGCAGGGGGTATTTGTATAGGAGTTTTGTTCTGAGAAAGGTATATTTGGAGCGATGTGATATTTAGAGCATGTCCCAAAGTGAGAACCAACCCTATGCAGTAGCAGAAGCTGGAACAGCAGCAGAAGGGAAACACGCAAACGCTGGAGATCTACAAAGACCCAGACAAAGACAGCAGTCAGTGCCAGGTTTCCAGGCCAGGGCAGTTAAACACAGAGAGTGACCCTTCAACCCATGCACACCCCTGGGAGAGGGAGATGGCAGAGGGCAGGATGCGAGAGGAAGGAGGCAGGGCCACCACAAGGGCTCCTTCTCAAGATTTACACTCATCACAAGCTATATAGCAAAACACGGCTCAAGATAAACACAAAATCCTACTTGTTAACTGTGTAAACACTTAGGCTTGTTTATTTGAAGTTACTTCTTTATGAGAAGACTTGCCACACTGAACATTTGGCACAGTGAAGAGAGCCTGGAGAAATTAAACTCAAAGTAGAATAACAGGCAGAGCCCAAAAAAGGAGAAAACACATCAATACACAGATTTATGATCTTATAAAAGTGGAGAAGTAATTATTTGACTTCAGTGTTTAGGCTGTTTAAATTATTAAAACAACTGTCTACCAAAATCTACAAAGCCACTCTGAGTTACAACACCTGCAGTCAAACATCCCAGTCCAAGCATCACAGTGTGTGCTCCCATCGTGTTTACATTTCAGTTCGTCACCCTGCCCAAGAGATCCAGGAAGAGGTAAACCCAGAGCGTGGTGAAGAAATAAACCTGTGTCTCCACACCTGAAATCACACTTCACGTCACAGGTGCATTGAGTCGTGTGAGGCAAGTTGTTTTACTTCAGAGTCCACAGAATATACGGTCACTTTAAAAGCTTACGCAGCGCTGCCGTGTCTGCTCTCCAGAGTATAAAGTTGGCAAATGTCGATCACAATTAAGATGCAATAACACGGGTAATCTTGCAGAGGTTTACAGTGAAAGATGAGGGAAAGACCACTGGAGCTGAGCCATGGCACAGACATGGCAGTAACTCGATCTTCCTCTGTTCCGCTGCCTCTTTTCACTTCCCAACGAACACAGACAGCCATTTCCACACAAGCAAGCTGCTGAACTATTTTAAGCATTAAAGTCAGGTCTCCCGTGGAACTTGAATGACAAGTTAAAGCACCAAGGTTAACGCAGTTTGAGTGTAGACTGCACTCACTGGCCACTTTATTAGGTACAACTGAAAAGTGTGTTTACTGTATGACTGAGGTCACAGCCAGTGCTGGAGTCACTTTCTTTTTCGGTTCTAAAATATCGGCGACCGTATCTAAAGGGAATTAGAACCATCCTATAATACAATGCAATGAACATCACCCACTGTGACCTCAATAATAAACATTTAGATATATAATCAACTTGCTGATCATTTTAAAAACTGAAACATTAAACCTTATAAAAGTAGACCTCATGTCGGAGCTGCCGTATTGGATTGAGACTGTAGAGGTGTACCTAATAAAGTGGCCGGTGAACTTTAGTTGACACCTACACACAAACGTGCTATGATGGCACATTAAGCATTTGTCCTCCTCCTTCCACTTTACGGCAGTCACATGAGGCCACGACTCCACAGTGGGGTCAGTTCATGCAGACAACAGCGTGGCCCCCAAACCACTCAATCAGCCTCAAGCGAACATCTGACATTCCCCACCATACTGTCAGCTCTCAGGTTACATCACTGGCAAACAGGCAGTTATCGCACTGACTGACTGTTGCTCTAAAGCCCTGTGAGTAAGACTGTGTGATGGGAACATTCTAATTTTAACTTTATTGTTCCTCGGTGAACGTGAAACACATCTGCCAAGGGGGCAGTTTGCAGTGAAGTCTTCCATTTGCCATCAGTAACACGATATATGCGCAGGCAGCAGCTTTCGCTGCGAACCTACATGCGAAACATATAAAGTGTGTCACGCTTTGTCAGAAAGGCATGTTAGGGATGTTTCCAGCGTATAATGTGTCACGGATTTCCATGTGCATCAGTTACCTTTCTTTCCCATCTTCCTGCGCATCCTCATCTTGGGAAAAGAAGGCCAGGAGTAGTTGAAGGGACAGTCCGAGTCAGAATCCATGATTTGTTGTTGCCTTCAAAAAAATCTTCATCTGTACGACTCAAGGCGTTTGTTCAATAAATCAGCGGTGCCTAACTTCACATTCATCTCCCCATGGCCGAGCGGACTGCGAACTAGCTACAGAACTCATTCCTCTTCTCGCTGCAGACACTCTGACACTTCAGGAGTGAGCCAGCATGTTCCCCTCTGTATCCCCCAGTCACCCCTCCCCCTAAAATCCTCCCCCTCCCCCTCCACAACTCTGAACCAACTGTCCGACAGAGCCAGGACCGAATCTCGTCTTCTGCTTGTGTTCTGTTCCTTAAAGTGTCTCCACTACCTTCCCTCGTTTGCTTTTTCAGATCGCTCGTCTTAAATCTGTTACAACCCCTGGTTCTGTTTAGTCTTCCTCTATCTCAGTCCCACAGCCACCACACATAGTATGAAGGGAGAGGGAGAGAGATCGACACATGATGACAGCAGCAGGGGGAGGAGGGCACTGAAGGCCGGAAAGAGTGACTGAAGGAGGGAGAGAAGCGTAGAGAGGAAAAGTCAAATATAGGCCTGACTTCAGAACCTACAGCGAAGACAAACACGAGGGCAGACAGCTTCAGCCGAGGTGACTCTCACATACAGGAGAAATCATTAACCTTCCGAGTTCATGATTGTCTCAGAGATATGCCAGGCTGCACAGTCCACACGCTCGGATCTACAAGCCATTCACCAACATGCCTGATGCCACGTCTGAAGAGAGCCCCTCTCCAACACTCCATTCTCTCCGTCTCTTTCTCTATATTTTAGCATGTCAAAGCCAATCTAAAGGGAAACGCGGGTTTCGGGTGGTGGAGAGGGGGGCGACTGCCAGGTCAGCAGCCTCACCATGGAGACAGCAGTGAGAGCCGCTGCTGTTTTCTTCTTCCGTACCGTTTTTCCCCCCCGACGTTCCTCCTCTTGCCAACTTACAAGACTACACTGCTCCATTAAAAGCTGCAAGAAAACGACAGAGTTTGGCTGGAAGTGATAAAGGCGAGCGAACGGGATGGTGAAGGGGGTTTAAGAGACAAATCAGACAAAGGAACCCTGGAAAGAGGTCAGGCGTGGGTTTATAAATGCACATAAATGAAGGAATGTAATAAAAGCAAGCTTTGCAAGCAGAGAATATGCAGAGAATTGAAAAGATGCACACTACAAAAAATACGTTCTGTGTGTGGGGAGCAAGGCAGAGGGTGTTGGCACTGTACTAGCGAACATTAATGCTGTCTTTGTGGGGTTTGTGTGAGGTTTAATCCTTTTTTCCGTTCCCCAATTAGATCCCTCAGCCAGGGTCGGAGACTCTTGTTAGCGTTCCCGGTTGTGCGCTCTTCGTCTGTCACTCTGCCAGCTATCCATATCATAAATCCCCTTTTCTTGCTGCTACCCTACCCACACACACTCTCTCTTCCACTCTCCTCTCCCTGGGGATCTCAAACAAGCTGCTGGAAAACTGCATTCAGTAAAGCCCTGGCAACCCCCATTCAGCCACAAACACCCCCTTATTTTACTCCTCCATAGCCCTTGCCCCCTTCAGAGCGCTCTTCCCTACTGCATTTTCCCTCTCAAGCACACACATGCGTGAGCACACACACACACACACACCAGCGTTGTTCCTTTCTTCAGCTGCACTCTTCAGGCTGAAGTGATCTTTGCCATTTGTTCACTAAACTCGCATTAAAATGCTGACCTGGGAGGATGGGGTGGGATTGTGGGAGAGTACAGTGCCTTTAATATTTAGGACTCCTATACTTGTGCTAAAGCTGCGCTTGCAATAATCTATTTCATTTCTGTCATGCCAGTGAAATTACAGTAATTCAAGAGGGGAACATGACGGGTACGTTCGACATTCCTCATACCCTGCTGAACCTCTGGCTACAGAAGTTCTGTCAGTCTATTTGATGACGCAGTGGTGTAAATCAAGCAGCCATGAAGGCAGCATTTAATCAAAACAGACTGAATTCACAGGATGTTTCAGTAATGCCCGACAGCTTTGGAATGTCTGACGAAGAAGATTTTAAACGAACACAGTAATACGGGAAAAATGACATGTATAAAGCCTGAGTCACTTTCAGTCTAAGCTATGTTTTTATTTTGAATATGGCATCATGGGTCACTTTGAAAAAACAAACCGCAATAGGAAGTTTAAGGTAATTCAACAAGGTTGCAGGCAGGCAGTCTTCAAAGCCTACACAAAAAAATGTGCAAATCCACAAGCAGCCAACAAACATACACACAAACAAACACACAAAATGGATAAACCATATAGCAGTGAAAACAACACTCGCCACAGGAAGTTAAAATTGCAGATGTCCACTGCCAGGTGTTATAAAGCCTGAAGCCTTAGCTTATAACCACAGCATTCTTACACTGAGGCATCAGTCTGTTCTGCAGCAATACAAGTCAATTATTAACCCACAGGATGTTCCCACTCTCAAATCCTCCCCTTCCCCTCTAAAGCCAGATCACAGGGAAACCACCTTCAGCCACCTTGCTGTGGTTCTGTCCTGCTCCCCTGTCACTGCAGGCAGGAACAGCACAGCCCAGGAGTCGCACTGAAATATATCTGCTCAGTGCCATGGAAACACAATGACAAAATTGTAAAAAAACGCCAGAGAGCGCAACACACAGGTCAGAATAAAGTGTGAGTGTGTGAGCGTGTGTTGAAATGTGATCCTACAGTCTGCGGAGATGGTAGACAGCCATGGTCTAGGATTAGAGCTGAACTCCAAGTTCTGTTCAGGAAAGGAAATGTTTCCTGCAGTCGGACTCATTAATGACTGGAAGCTACTTGGATAAGTTTCTCTGAATGTACCACCACCTAAAATAATAATGATCAGTTTCAACCAGCACAAAATATGATGTATCGCTGGGAAACAGACATTTAAAATGAAAAGTGTTAAGAGTTAACCTTGCTTGACTGGAAGTTTTAAAAAAAGATACTGAAAGTAATACCTTTACCAGAGTCTGACCGCGATGGCTCATCCGCTTCATTCAGACAAAACATAAGTTGCTCCTCATCGTCCTGAGTGGAGAAACAGAAAAGCTTTCACTAAACAACATGCACGTTTCCAAAGTGCGACTTTCTCAGCAAGCCTCAAGCATAATGCACAACGTCAAACACGAGTAGAACTAAGTACAAAAACACGAATGAAGTACAAAAACAGTGTCTGGTGAGCGCCTAGGTGAGAGGTAAACGTAAAATAGGTAACCATCTGTATCTCATAAAACAGGTCCTATTGGATGACCAGGATCATGTGCACACGCCACACCTCTTAAATCACCAAACACACACTTGACCACTAACAAAGTCACTTATTCAGAAGTGTGTGCAAGGTGCAGGCTCCGACACCTTAACAATAAAAGTACAACAATGTGGAGCATTGAGGGGTAGATGAAGCCTTAACCCAGCTGATGTTCATGGATGCTGAATGGAGCCTTGAATGTAAAACATTAAAAGCAGTTAAAGTGAAATGACTGATTTGGTTCAGCAACTTATAAAAGTATCTCTTCACTATCTAGTACTGACCTATGGGCTTAGACTGTTAGACAGCTTTTCATCATGCGTGACCAGGGCTTTTGGGCGGGGGCTGATGACGTAGATACTGAATCCCGGAAATCCGTCCAAATCTCGTTCACGATCACATCAATACTTGAACATCGCTAAAAACTACAACTCCAGCCTTGAAAGACAAACTTCTCTAACACGACGTCGTACAACCTACGTGGTTTGTCAAAGTGTGTTTGCTACGCGGTTGATAAACGATTTTATTTGGTTGTTTGCACAATAATCGGTTTAATCGCGGGCTGTGAAGAACTGCATTTCCCATGAGCCTTAGGTGTTCGCAGAGTAAACGTCACTGCTCGACAGCAGCACAGAAAGTGGACCGAACGCTGCGGACGTGTACAGACGTCAAAGAAGGATCTGTACGTAAGTGAGTTGTTGAGTTTTATGAATGTTAACGGAACCACTTCACGGCGGACTTGATGTCAGGCTGAAAAGCAGTAAAATCCTTGGAATATGTAACATTTCAGCTATTATAAAGCTATTAAAGGGAAATATGTTTAACAGGTTTATCGTAATTGTGCACTTATTACTGTCCTTGCGTCAAATACTTACGTTTTCTTCCACAGTAGAGCTTTCTTCAGTGATACCAGGATATAATGCTAAAAGAAAAGAGACCATATTTACACACAGACATGCAGAAGCCACAAAACTTCAAGAGTCTCAAGTAACTACAGATATTTAAGATTAACAATATCATTTGAAGTTTTATTTCTTTTAATAACCTGGGGGGATCGCTAACATGTGGCCTGGATCTGCTTTCCTTTCATTTAACTACCATGTGTGTTCCAGATCAAAGGACACGGTGTATGATCGCATAACAGCAACAACGCAGGAGCACATAGAAATTAGTGTTTGGGTGGTTTGAGGCACAGTCTGTGGCCATATAAAATATAAAGACAGGAAATGCAGTAGAGGGAAGTGGAAGCAACTGAACGAACACAGGTTGGGAGAGACGAGAAGATGAGAAAAGAACATAACAGCGGAGAGAAGTGACAAGATGTGATGTACAGGAAATGAACAAACCTGAACAAACACAGGTCAGTGTGAGAGCACAGTACACATTCAGTCAAGTCCAACCAGAGGATGCACGCTGGTTTAAATGCTGCTCTACAGCAAGAGTTACATAAAGCAAACAGATATGGGCAGAGGGGACGCGATCCCACACTTTCAACCACCTACTTCTGCAGTTTTTATATAGATCCCTCGGTTTGTCATGTAGCGCCATCGTGAGGCCGTAAATATTATTTGTTCAGTAGTTTGTATCGTGAAGAAAAATACCAGAAAAACTAATGACGTTAATGACCGTTTGTTGCTAATTTGTAGATTCATTTTTTTTTCATGCAGACATTGTAAATGCAAAACATTGATTCAAGTCTTGTCTGTGAAATTGTACAAAAAGTGGCCATTTTTATTGCCCATAAAATTCACAATAATAAAAAGCAGAGGTTGAAAAGAAGATTAAATATACTGACACTGATGTGAATTTTTAATATTTTTCTGTTTTAATTTATTCATCAACTATACACCTGACCGTCAGCACTACTTAAACCTATGGCTTATTTGTTATACAGTAACTTGATTCACAGAATCGCCGTCTCTCTAACACCCCAGAAGGGGGCAGTAATTATCTCTCTATAGAGCCTCATTGAACGTACTGGTATAAACCACAGTAACAGGAAGAAATGAGGACCACTGCAACATGAAAGAAGAGTTCAAGCTAGGTGGTTTAACATAAGCAGTCCTCCCAAATCTCACAAAACTGACAGATTAGGGTGGGTATGATACCATTCTCTGCAGGATCATCCACTTGTTCTTCCTTCTTTAAGATGGTCTCCACTCGTTCCCTCCTTAGTGCTTTGATCTAAGAGGAAAGTTAACATTTAGATACGAAATGCAGTTAACCTACATATACAGACAAGGAACAGTCAGATGTAAAGTTCATGTATACTTGATAACTGTTTCTGTCTACCTTTGGCATAATCTACCTTTTGTGTAATTTGGACGAAACCTGTTTCCCTCAACAGTTCTATAAAATTATTAATAATGTTCAGTGGTCATAATCAGATTTTAATCTTGCATTTTAAGACATCACTGATGCAGCCACAGTGAATGTTTGGGTCATTAGAGCTTTTCATTCTGCAGCAGCACAGGACCTGACAACTCACCTCTCTGAGGAAGTTGTCATCTCTGAGCCGATCTCTGAGCAGCAGGATGTCAGCGTGCCGACTCTCCTCTGAGCTCCACCTCAAGTTTTGTCTGAGGGTCAGAGTCAGGTTCCCTGTGTCGTGGCAAAACCTCAGCAAGCGGGATCGGTCTGCCCAAACCTGGGACAGACCCGCTGGAGGTGTGGCTAGAGGGTTGGGTGGGCTGCAGAACACCAGGACGACCGGTTCAAAGTATCAATCAAAGTTTGACAATGGAAACTGACAGTTGCATTGTGTCCATCCATATAAGTGGACTTCAACCACTGCACGTACAGTATTGTAAATGATCTGGCTCAATAGCTATTATATTATAGCTATTATATTATTATATTATGTTGTTGTTGATGAGAAAGCTGTGCACTAAATGTATCATGTCACAGCAAACCATCATTCATTCGTCAGTGCAGTGCCCTGTTGGAGCTTATTGTCTTACTGTGTGAGTAGTTCCAGGAGCTCGGTGTTGCCTGCTGCCTGTGCCAGCTGCAGCGGCGTGACTCCCTGCTCATTTGGCAGACTGACAGCCATCAAACCCCCTGGCTGGCAAAGCAACAGTTCTGCAAGGCGATACAGACGCCATCGTACAGCCAGGTGCAGAGGTGACTCTCTGGGACTGTGATCTAGAGATGAGGCATAGAGAGATAAACATTGTAACTGCAGAGATGAATGTGCTCAGTGGGAGCTAAGGCAGCTGTTGAATGAAAGAGGGACGGGAATTAAATGAGGAAAAACCTCACATGCTGAGATAATGGACTTCATAACCACCCCCTCATAATAATTAACCTAAATTTCACCATCTGATTTGTTCTCCTGGATAGAATTGGCTTCCTCTGCTGCAATGACCCACTTTAAGATGCTGCAAAACGGTGACATCTTCTTATTTCAACGTCTGCTCTCAAGGTCTGTCTCTACGTAACTAATCTGGTACAGTCAGTGCAGCATGCAAGTGCAGCATATTCCACCCAGCAATTTCACTCACTGAAGGATTTCTGTGTAAAAGCAGCTTTGTTTAAGTCTGTGATCAATGTAAATTACCATCTCATCATTCAAGTAATGAAACACACATAATACTAACCCTGAACTAAGTATCTGATTATGATGTGTTACTTTGTTTACTTATTATTATATATATTTGACTGCAAACATTTACAACAGGATTATGGAAGAATGAGAATTCATAGGTCCTGTAAGCTATTGGTGTTACTGGATATGTCATCATAATCGTTAGCACGTTTATATTTCATTATATCAGTCTTTCAATTACATTGCAAGCTGTTGTCAGTGGGAAGGTGTCAGGTGCGGATTCACACTGAGATTCTGAAAGCTGTTGATACAGTATTGTTGGCTGACACACCCCTCACTGCATCACGTAAGACTAGACCCTATATGGGTCTATATGGGTGAGAATGATGGCACCCACTTGGTTTAGCCTCCACTAGGGTTATCATTGCAGATGACGTGGTTTTGTTGGGTTCATCCAACAGTGACCTTTAGAATGTACCGGGTGGTTTGTAGCTGGGATGAAGAAATGCAGAAGACTGGTGAACAGTACTCTCAGATTGGGGAGTCTGAGATCGACATCGGATTGGTGCAGCCTCTACAGCCCTGCTAGCATTGTACCCAACCATTCTGCTGAAGGAACATCTCTTAATTTACCCTGCGCATCTAGAAATGGTATAGGAAGAGCTGGAAACGAGGCTGGGGAACGGTTTCAGGACTGGCTCCAGCCAAGTCTGCTGCCTCTGAGCTCGGTCGCGGTACGTCAGTAGCATGCAGCCACATGGATGGAGTGATTTCATAAGCAGCGTTATCCAATTAACTGCAGGCATTTAGAAGGAGACGCTGCGATGAAACAGACCGCCATAACTGTATTAACGCTAAATCTAGTTTGTTATTTATGTAGGTGGCCCTACACAAACACTCACGCCATACAAACAGATGGTGGCATCTAGTAAACATGTTGGTCAGCACCCACATACACACACCCGCACATTTATAGAGCTCTGCCCGAGGCTACTTCCAGATGGAAGGGCTCTATTAACTACATTACACGCTGCCTAATTGGCTTTGATGAATTCAACAGGAGCAGACTTATGATCATGTTCACTTCCGAGTTCTGCCCACTTCACATAGAAAATGAGAAAAATGAAAGTGGAAAGGAAGGTGGATGGGAGCAGAGTTGAAAGGTTCAAAGTCACGAATTACACTGCCTTCAGGTTTTCAGCACCATACTGTGGAATAACGGAATAACAAAGTGTGTCATCTTTTCCTCTGTCCACTAATTGCCCAAGATTATATGCTGGGCAAATAGCGTAACAAAATATGTCAGTATGTTTTATTTATCTAACCTTTATCCTATTTTTTATTAGCAACCTCCTTTGCTTTTATCACATTTGACTGAGCATCCTTGCAATTTTATCTTAAAAATAATCAGTTTCTAAAAGTCTGTATTCGCTTGCTTCTCATGGGTTGTTGTGTGCAGACTAGCGAGAAGAAATGCAACTTGCCGTATTTGGCATCACGTTTACAATGTCGCAAAACAAACTGCAAAAATCGAGTAGATGTAAATACTTGTCAAAGCAGCTGTACCCATGCTGTAGTGGCCCCCAAGCACATTCCAGTTCTGGGGAATCTCTAGATTGGCCATAGCCAGGGCTACGCGCCGGTCCACAGCACAGCGAGAGCTCTCATGGCCTAGGTTGAAGAGGCTTCTCAGCTCCTTGTGATCCGTGGCAGTCAGACAGTGTCCATTGATTACCAGGTGTTCTGCTAGGTCCTGGAAATGAAGTAGTTATAATAAAATTTAATTTTACAATAGAAAGAGCCACAACCTTGTGTGTGTCCCTACCTGAGCGTCATCTTGGATGTACTCCAGTGAAGCCCCACCCACCCATGTGAGGGGTGTGGTTTCAGAACACAGGTAGGCCTGGATAGAGACCACCTCTGCAAGGTTATGTCCTAAAGTAGGCGACGACAGGAACTAAATGAATTTACATAACTCCAGACAGATTGCTTTACACAGTAAGTCCTATGTTGTCTCTATATTCTTTATCTTATGATCTGTTACTGCCTTATCAAACAAGTTTGGAGACTATGTTGGTAAAATAATATCTGTGGCAAAAATACACTGAAAATAGTCCAAAACAATGTGCTTTTCTGTTTCAGTGTTTATTTGAAAACACTTTTTTTTAAAGTGTAATTGGGACTGAAACTTAATTTAATTTAATAATCAGCTGTGGAAAATGTAAATGCCTACACAACTGCGTGTCGTCTGTGCCTAGATACACAGAGGTAACGCTGACACACCGTTTACGGAGCTGTTTCCCTCCCGAGAGGAAGCTGATAAGATTCTCTGCCCTTCCAGACCTCAAGCCACAGACTGTGTGTGTGTGTGTGTGTGTGTGTGTGTGGGGGGGTGTGTGTGTGTGTGTGTGTGTGTGTGTGTGTGTGTGTGTGTGTGTGTGTGTGTGTGTGTACAACACAGACAGGAACAGAAAAGGAGAGATTTCCTGGATGTGCAGCTCAATGTCTATATACAATAAATTATACATTGGCGCTAATATTTTGGATATTTGAACTGAATGAGGGGGTGTAGTACATGTGTACCTAATAAAAGGCCAGCAAGTGTAGAAGACATCATGCACATACCAGGCACTATAAACCAGAGCATGACATCACTGTGAGCCCTTGTGACATGGACCAGCGTGGATCCTTCCAAAACAACGTAGACCTCTGCATCGTCTGGCAAGAAGTCCAAGCCTTCGAGCAATGCGAATACCTTTGCCTGGCCCTGAGATAAAAAGATAAAGAGGTTGAGTGGGAAATAAAGAAGAAAGGTGTTCCTAAAGACAGGCTGGTTTTAGAGTAAGACTACTGTGATGCAGTTTCCTACATTTCTGTAAAGTATACCAAATCCTCTGCCAACATTCCTCGGTAGGGTACAAAAATCCCACATCAATACAAAAAGGAAAGTCTTAGTGTTTATTGAGGAGACTGAAAAGCAGAAAATCGAGGAATAACCGCCACATTGTTAATGTGAGTGCATGCGTGTGTATGTTAGAAACCTGGATCAAATTCAGGCACAACACCACTTCAGAATTGCTAGACTTCCAGCAAACATTGTATAAAGAGATCCACTCAACCACTGTCAAATATAGAGGGTGGAAAACATTGGTACAGCTCTTTTCAGTCAACATCCACCAGTCACAGTGGAAGGAATCTAAAGGTAGAAGGGATTAATTTGTCCACCAACAGTGGCCTCAACAGACCAGACAGCTCTGCAGCTGTAGGACACAATGTGTGGGTTATTCTGGGAAACGTACCAAACAACTGACTGACGCAGGTGTAGAGGACAGAATTGGAAGGAAAGAAAAAAGAGCAAACGTGTAAATTGTGAGGCCTAACTTGAAATGCAAAGAACATCCCATATCGATGTTGGATGGCGTAAGAGAGAGGCTGTCGCTCCCTCTCTTTTCTTCTCAGGAGTCTGTCTATTAGCCTTGCATCACCCCGACGGCCTTAAGCTGACCTGATTTTGAATTCTTCAAAACTGCCAGGCTTTTTCTCTTTACTTCCCTCGCTGAGAGACGCTGTGAGTAATCCTGTCTCCAAGCCTCACTCTAATCCACCTTCAGCTTCACAGGGAGAAAACCAGCTTTACCACAAATGTTAAATTATCTACAAAGGTTCCTCATCTCCGTCGGTATCACTGACCAGATGCTGACAACTAATGACTCTGGCCACTAGCGGCGCCTATCAGAGGCAGGACGGATGGATGGAAACAGATTTAATATGAGCCAGTTGAAGAGGACAAAGACTACACTGTTTGTTTGTCCTCCACCAGGCTTCTATAACGCTTCCTCAAGCAACCATGACATTTGTGGTTTGTAGTGAAATGTCTCAACGATGGGATTTAGTGCAACAACTGAAGGAGTCCTGACCTCTTTAACATGACTAGTCGGATCACAACCCGACGCAGATCATGGACTGAAAGTTAGATACACACACTGGTATTATCACCAAGATGCTGATGGATACCGTCGTTTTTCCTTCAGAAACTATGAGTCAGTGCTGAAACTCTCCTACAGCAAAACCCAATACTATCTGTTTGATCAAAGGCAAAGGTTTCACTCTCTTCTCAAGGTACTGCTGGTATTGACAGCAACCTCAGGGAGCTGGATCAAAGAACATGTGCTGTCTTAAGGCAGCAGCTGAAAACACACGTCCACTTTCATGCATCGACCGTCATTTACAAATTTGGGGGTTGAAACACGAGTGCTGGTCTCTCACTGCGTTCAAGATGGTCACGACTAACTGTTGGAATTAACAGCTGAATGCAAGCTGGATCACATACTCACATACAGAGGCACCTTCCTCCTGCTCAGCTCCATGTGGACAGCAGCTGCAGGCGAGAGAACATATTTAACACAAAAAGACGACAACAGAAAACAGTGTGGCCATGTGACTCTTCATTACTTCTCTGGTTACTCTGGTTACTCTCCTGGCTCCAGAAGAGATTACATAACTTTGTGTGTGCCAGGCAGAGTCAGAGGTCCTCTGATGAGACAGGATAATCTTTTGATCCCAAGTATGTGAATAATGATTTTAATGACGAGGCTCTCAGCCTTGGTGTGTGGCGACGGCGCTCAGAATGAGTGGTCTACTCCTGCGTGTACGCTGTGACAAGCAGATTAAGTTTCAGAGCTGCAGAATTCAGATCTGTTCCTTATCAGCAGCCTCTTATTCTCTGACACATCATCCTGACCTTTCCAAGGAATTTTTAAAATACATTTTTAGTTATAATACACCAGATACTACAGTGATAAATAAGCCTGAGAACATCAAGAGGTTTTCTAAGAGCCAACGTTATGACACAGCAAAGCTGTCTGCATATTTATCATGCTAATGAACGTAGCTCAGTCTTACGGTGACCTGTTTATTAAAAGAAGACTGTCTGCCGTCATATTACACAAATGCTGAACAAAGTCTACAGGTAGTAAAAAGGCAGAGATACTGACCTTCACAGGTACCGACACCTGACAATGTGCTGAATTTAGTAAGAAGAGCAGCAGCTAAGTCGGACTCATCCTCCTTTGGCTAACAGCTGATTCAAGAGTCGCTGCTGAAGCTGCAAGTTGAGAAATGGCGTAGAGTCGGTGTGGCCGCCGTATCCTGCTCTGCCACAGCATCCTCCTCTGTCAGAGCCGAGGCTCGTCTTCCGTCTGATCCAGCAACCAACTCCGGCAGCAGGATGTGTGAGGGTCCAGCGCCCTCTACTGGCAGGAGTTACACCACTCGCACTGGGCCACTTTATTAGGTTCACCTGCACAGTCTAGTTCAACGCAATGAGCAACTCTAACACTGTCAAGCTACAATCCATGTCAAGGTTTTAGGGTGAAAATTCTACTCTGCTGATTACTGAGCGATACAACTGTACTTGCGTGCATGTAGTTCAATGTGTCAGACACTGGACTTTTAGACAAAATAATTGAATTATAAAAACAAAATCTGTTTAACAAAATCTCATTGATGCCTTCTACTGCATTGGAATTTAAGCATCTGTCAGTCCATGCGTCTGTTTTTCCTCACCTGTATAATATAACCCTAGTACTGTACCTTCTGAGTAATCAACAGACGAGAAAACCTAAAAGGTTTATCAAAGTTTGGTTCCATTCTACTCCTTGTTTCAGGGAACCCGACTGGTTCCCTGAGGCTCACTCACTTTTATTTCGGTTTTAAGGGAGAGTTGGGTCAATGTTTCAAACTATTTCAAAACAATTATAATGGGACTGTTCCAATATTACAAAGTTTTATTTCATCTGCTTATAAAACATGTGTCAATTGCAAATATGAAAAGACAAAGCAGACATTTACAGTGAACAACACAACCACGCACACAAACACACACACAGTCACAGCTGAAAGCGTAAATAATCCTTAACGAGTTAACTACACCTTCAATAAAAGCAAAGTCTTGCTTTTCATTCACACATTCTTCATACATTAGATGTATGTTTTCTCTGTTGTGATGTCAGTCATGGTGAATTAAAACACCACCGAGACCATAGGTTTGTCTGGCTCCTAAAACCTATACCACGATGTTTCTGAAGTCAATGGCGCCCCAACCGGGTCTAAAGCAAGGTCCCCCCCCGTCAGGCGGTCTGAAGCCGTGCTCATGCCGTACTAGCCGACTCTTCCTGAGTCAGCCCATTAGACCTGCTGATGACGGAGCACGGCACCTCTTTCCTAGGGAGGCCTGAGGCAAACATTGTGTCCAACATGCCCAGCACCTCCAAGAGGCCGTGCTGGAGATCAATCTCTTTCTCCAGCAGCTCCTGCAGACGCTGCAGCTGTCGGTCCACAATTGGTGACTGACCAATTATTGACTGGTAGATGTCCAGGATCATCTCCGCTGCCGTTATGAGAACAGGAAAAAACCTGGGGTCAACCAAGTTCCTGGAGAGGAAACGGAAACAAGTTTTAGTGGCAAAAAATTCTGCAAAATATAAAGTATAAAATCAGTTATCAAATACCAAAATGCAATAATACATTATGTCAAAATTTTTGACTGACAAAGTTTTATCAACTTACCCTATAAGGAAGCTGAGTAAATGAGAGACTTTTTGCTCATCTCTTCCTGCTAGAGCGTTCTTCAACGTTCCTCTTCTATTCAGCTCCCGTATAACAGCAACTGTGATCTCTGGCTTTTTATGTCTCAGCCATGTCTATAAATGAAACATATAAATCACAATACATCACTTCAAGATTTTTTTTAAGTTTGTGTACACATAATTTATGGTCTTCCAGTAGCCAAGATTTAGTCTTGTTGCTAATATGATGAGCAAATTGAATGTTTACCTCCAGAGCTGTATCCAAAGCCTTAGATACACTGAATTTCTTGAGCTGCTTGTCGTATTTGGCTAAATGCTGTTTCACTGACCTGCTGACGAGATAATCATCCTAGGAAAACAGACAACCAACAAACAGAATTAAAACTAGAGTCTCTGAGGCCTTAAGTAAGCTGGCAACGTCATTCTCAGACATCTTAACTTGTCTTTTGAAGCATTAAATTAATGGCAGCAGAGCAATCACAACACACTTTTGACGGCAACTAACATGTGTTACTACATATAAGAGCACCTGTTTAGGGTGGTAGCTCTTCCCCTTCATAAAGACACGATATGATGGCCGTCTCCTTTGTTGGTCTTCTTTGGACTCTTCGCTGCCTTTTCTGTGCTTGATACTCAGAATACTGTTGGTCATACCCACAACAATGGACTCATCGTTTGGCTGAGGAGAAAGAGATAAGATAGTTTTACCATTAAGTATGAACACATCTTATATTTGGTAAGACTCAATTTATAGTAAGAAGAGCAATTTTATCATGAATTAAAGCTCTAACATATGCTGAGCTGCTGAAATGAAACTCAAAGCCTGTAGTACACAATGCCTTGTTAGTTTCCTCCCTGAGGCCGTACATTGTGTTCTGGAAATCCTACACTCATCACTAGGAGGAGAGGATGTACCGTTTCATCTCCTTTTCATTTAAACCTCTGGCAATAACTGGGTCTTTTTGTTGGCTGCTGCAGAATTTGAATCAATTGCTACGCACTTTCAGAGCTGGTTTCTCAAATCCCAGCTCACTGTCAGGGTGCCCCTCAAATACACACAAGCACATTTTCATTTCTCCCTATTTGATGGGGCCTTTTTGGAAGCAACAGCCTACAATGTTAAAAATAACGCATTTGCTTCAAATCAAACAACCTTATTTTACCATAAATGGGCATTATCTGAATGGAGGTTCCTACATTTAACCCATTTTTAAACTAATAATAACATGTGATCGAGGATGAAATGTAATTACTTACAGCCAAAGCCATACTGAGGATGGAGGCAGCGTAGTCGAAGTTATGAACCACCTTATAGTTACTTGCGCTGTACACCTTTACATGCCTGGAATACAAAAAGGTGTATCACATCACTACTGTCTACCACTGACCTCTGAGACTTTCACAATTAAGAATCTTTTGTTAAACAATCATACATCTGTCACTGTACCTGTCCAGAGAAGCGGACAGCAGTTTCTGTCCATTGCTGCTCAGACACAAACTTGTGACAGTTTTGTGATGGTTCTTCAGAGACACCAGCAGTTGACCTCCTTTTAGCAGATCCCAAATTTTCACAAATCTCCCCCCTAAATAAAATGAACGTAAATTAGGATTTTTTTTAAGGTCTGGATAAATGTCAATGAACATAATGTAGTGTGTATGATTGGGAAATGATTTGTGGGTGGTGGGGATTATAAGAGACTTAAATCATGTTATCTTCCTTGTTGTTGACATTTTCTTATGTCCTGAACAACTAGTTACAAATTGAACAAGGGTTCAACTGGCTTTGCTCAGGATGAGTGAGAAGTACCTGCAGAGGCAAGGAGGCCCTCAGAAGGATAAAGAAGCAGACTCTCCACTGGCTGGCCATGATCCATAGACATTACACTCTTGTCCATTCTGGCATCAAACAGTTTAATTGCATGGTCATATGAGCCTAGAGTAACAATAATCAAATTAGTTACTTTCATCCTGGTCTAAATGTTTTCATATGCAGCAGAATGGAAGTGATACAATGTAAATTACACAACCATCTTACCGGTAATAAAGAGGTCTCTGTTGAGTTTGCTTGTGACACCACAGCGAATGTAATCTGTGTGTTCTTGGTAGGTGGTGAGGTCGGTGGCGTTTGGGATATCCCAAAGTCGGCAGCTATAGTCGTCTGATGCAGTGAGGATCTGGTAACGGTCTGAGGTGAAGTCTGTTACATGCACAGCCCTGAGAAAAGAGAATGAGAGAGAAAAAAAATTTCTAATCAGTTTTATTCTACAATCAGAAATATTTCTGACTATAGAGCAGTTTACAGGTTGTCAGAATTCTTAAGATCATCAAAAAGTTCAGTCGATGGATCACTCAAGAAATCATCATTCAACACTTCTTTCAGTGCAAATTAAACTCAGGAGTCAGACGCATTCGTGTAAACCTTTAACAGATTGAAATCGACAAATTATTTTGAAGAAATGAGTGTAACAGCAGTGAGAATTTTTTGTGATGCTTAAGAACAATTCTATGTATCAGGACTAGGGATGATTTTTATTTTAAAACAAAACAAAGCCACAAAAAAAAAAAAAGAAACACTACACACTCAATTTTCCAGCATAACCTCTACATGAATTTAGTACTAAAACAAACACAAAAGATAGCAGCATTCTGAAATTGAGCCTATTTTGCAATTGTCGTCTGATCAGGACAGTAGAACTGAAACGCATAGAATACTTACTTTGTGTGCCCCGTAAACTTCCTGAGTGCCACCCTTCCATTGACATCAAACAGTCGAACCACAGAATCCTCACATCCTGCCACGAGCAACTGACCATCTGACCTGAACCTTCCACAGTATGCAGTGTCTTTAAATCTTGTAAATGTCTTCACTGGCTCTTGAGAAAATTGCCCATAAATGTGGATCTATAGCGGACCAGGGAAAATGAGTAGAAATGCAGATTAAGAGACTCACTAGAACCAGAATAGTTTTAAATATTGCTAAAATGAGTAATAACTAATGCAAAGCAAGCATACTCTTGTGAATGCTGTCACAGCAAAATTATGTGGAGCCACAGGGGAGAAGTCTATGTTTGTGATTGCTCCAAATTCTTTAATCTGGATTGGAGCCTGTGAGATGGAAAAAGAGAAGATGCTTGTTAAATTACCTCCATTATCAACATGTATTGTTAAGGGTTGTGGGGATAGTTAGGATAAGAGTAAAAGTTTATACACCAAATTTTATAACTCGTCTTTAGAGTAATAAAACAGTAAACAGACTCACCTTGTAGTTTTTCCAAAATAGTGTGTCTTGCGTTACTTTCTCTCCAAGCTTAGGATAAGCTTGGATTTTTGTGGGTCTAAATGAAGTCATTTTTGTGCTGATCAAAACAAATCTGGTGAAGAGAGATGAATAACTTTTAGTTAATGTAAAATTAAACCTAACTAACCTACAGGCAGCAGTAGACATTTGACATTAATCAGACAACACAGAGTATCTGAGGTTTCCTATACTATTATTTCACTCAACTTAAACAAGCAATAAACAAGCAACAACAATCAATTTAAACATACAAGCTTCAACAGAGTGATACGAAGAAACACGAGGACAATATTTCGTTCAAAGCGAAAAATAAACATTAAATTAAACAAACATTAAATCACTGTTAAGAAGTTATACGATTAACAAGTCCAAAGGGGTCGCTACTACCGAAAAACTCAACGAAAGTGCGATTTATTTTATATGTTTGACCTAATCTAACAACATCACAACTCACTGATCTTGGCACGGAGGCTAAGCTAACGGGTTCACTATTTCAGGGCTCTAGAATTGCTCGCTAAAATATTTGACTGCGAATAAAATGTTAAATAATACAAACGCAGCTCTAGTCAGAGTTTCCGTATAATCTAAAAACGCATGTTACGTTGGTGGTTGAAAAAGAAAACAACACAAACAGTTCAAAGTTAGACAGATAACAGATCCAACGTGTTCTGTGTAGAGCAAGTTAAGCAGCTAGCACACTGCTTTAGCCGGGTGGCAACTTCTACTAAACTCATTTTTGAGGAGTCTCACCTTTAAACAAAAAAATGCCCAGGAACACAGACTCGTTTAGTTAAATACGATGCGCTTAAATTAGATAATACCAATAACGGTCGTCCAACTAAACCGAGCCTTCTTCATTTTAGGTGAGTGATCACGTTGCGTGTCGGAGCGCTGGAGGACGCCATGATGACTACAAACCATGCTACTTCCGCTTTGACTTTCACATCTTTATTGTTCATTGGATGGTTAACAATTTAGTAAGCGTTTATAGGCTTTATGACTTTATATTTATATTTTTAATGTATATGTGAGGATCTAGTCTGTCATTGTAACTTTTATTACCAAGGTCTTAAATCAATGCTACATAACGTTTTATATATTTTAAAGCAAACTAAAACATGTGGTATGTTACATTTTAAACTCCTTGTCGGAAATCAAGAAAAAAATCGTTTTCGCCACTCGTTTCGGCAGCTTTACTGACATACAAAAGTAACATTAGAAACTTTTTTAACATATATGAGGATGTAAGATAAATTCAGTCGTGAGCATTAATTTTGAAAAACTGCAAACACCTCCGGTAAGTGAGCGATCTCGGTGCGTCACTTCCGGGGTTTGCTCCTTTTTCCCCAGCTTCTCTCGGCTGTTAGACCCTCGTGTTTACACAATCCCAGGTCTGTTCCCGTGTGTGTCGTATTTATGCCCCAGACTCATGTAGTATTAACTTTGAAACTAAGAACCGTTTATTGTGTTTTTTCACTCGTAAGAATCCCACGGAAACGTTTGTCATACTAGAATGTTAGCATCACTTCACGAAGGCCGCAGCTAGGTGATTAGCATGGTTTGCTACCGAGCCCGCTGGTCAGTTATCACAACCGAGCATAAAAAAACAAGATTCCCGTTCTGTTAGAACCGTAAGGTTCAGACACAAGCCTGCTGCATTCAGCTCTTTAAGGGACATTAGTAGCGGTGACAGTAGAGATGTAGGGGACTTAGCTCTGTTAGGTGACAGCCCAACTCAACCAGTAACTTCACGTTGGCCGACGGTGTCACAGTTTGAGTAGAGGCTGAAAACGGTGCTGCTATTTAAAGCTTAGGACGACAGGGGGGATTTCGGGGGATTTTATACTTTGCACCTGATGGTAATCACAAGCACTATTATTCCAGTGAATAGTGTCATGCCATTTTAATTTAGATAATTTAAACTTGTGTACCATTCGGCAGTTTTTAAATTCAATTTAGTTTTATTTATATAGCGCCAATTCACATTAACAATCAGTTAGGTTAATTGAAAACTTAACGGTGTCCGTGAGTGTGAGTGTGGTGGTTGTGTGTCTCTGTATGTGGCCCTGCCACAGACTGGCGACCTGTCCAGGGTGTAGCCGCCTCTCGCCCATACACAGCTGGGATAAGCTCCAGTAAACCCGCGACCTCTACGGAAAAAGCGGTAGAGCAAATGAATGAAATGTAACTAATTGTAGCCAATCCATAAATTGTAGATAATTAATTGTAAATTTTTCATCTCATGATCAAACTATTAGTGTAGGGCAACGTGTCTGATTATAAAACTGGTCTTAGAAATAAATGATCAAGTTTAAGGTCATTAGTTTTAGCATCTGATTAGTGGACTGACCATTGGTGTTGTCTTGCCATATGTCTCTTAGTTCTGTCCAAAATAAGAGTACTTGTTCCCAATTTACTTAAACTTTGAACCAATATTGCATTTCATTGTACCTTGTAAAATCTGTTCTACGACTGTGGAAGTGAAAATTCTCAGCAACATTTGATTATTATTATTTGTTGTAATAATACAGTTAAGTATTTGTCAAGTGTAGCTGGAAACAGAATTTACCTGACACAAATTTGATTTGATTTTGTTTTACCAGATGAAGGGGTCGATAATGAACCAGGAGAAGCTCAGTAAACTGCAGGCGCAGGTCCGCATTGGTGGCAAGGTGAGTTCGTTTACATATTGGCTAATGGCTTTAATTATTTCTTTTATTAGTCATCTTCTTGTTATGAAATAATATGCCATAGCTCATTCTTGTGCTTTTCTAGGGGACAGCCCGCAGAAAGAAGAAGGTTGTGCACAGAACAGCTACAGCAGATGACAAGAAGCTGCAGTTCTCCCTGAAGAAACTGGGGGTCAACAACATCTCTGGCATTGAAGAGGTACAACAAAATCAGTAAAGTACAGTAATAAGTATTGTTGTTTTTCACAATATTAGGGTTGAGGTTCTGCCATGTGATAATGATAATAATAATACAGATAGGAAGCTCAATATAATATTAAACAAGGGACTTTACAATGGATTCGGGTACAAATGTGCAGATTGGATTCTATTGGCTGAATCATCTTAAGTTTAGTATATAAACTATATTTGTTTCCCTTTTTCGTCTTTGTTCCCTTCAACTCGTGTTGTGTTTTGTTGTAGGTGAATATGTTTACAACCCAGGGCACAGTGATTCATTTCAATAACCCAAAGGTTCAGGCCTCCTTGGCTGCCAACACCTTCACAATCACAGGGCATGCTGAAAACAAGCAGCTTACAGAGATGCTCCCAGGAATCCTAAACCAGCTGGGAGCTGACAGCCTTACCAGCCTCCGGAGATTAGCAGAAAGCCTGCCCAAACCAGGTACCTGCAGCACCGCTCAACAATAAGTACATGTGTTGATTTGTGTGCCATCTATCAATAATTTGTCATTTCTGTCTCCATAGTTGGAGACAATAAAGCCCCATTGGTTGCTGTTGAAGAGGAAGATGATGAGGTTCCAGGTAAGCAACTGTACACACTCTTTAAATCAAATGTATTTTATTAATGTATTTATACAGTGACCATCTCATTACCAGTCAACAAGTTAAGTCTCATTGTAAATGGAAGTGTATTTAAGAACGGAAGTCATAAACAGTAAATGTAGAAAAACAAATAATTAAAGTCATGACACTATTGTTCTCTGTAATATTATAATATTTAGTCAATTCTCTTCTCTTTTATTTATGTGTTCCCTCAATCCTTCTGTGTTTACTTTCAGATCTTGTTGAAAACTTTGACGAGGCATCCAAGAACGAGGCAAACTAACCATCACTCACATACAATCCGAGGCTTCGTTTGATACACCATATTTTGTCACATCAGCATTTTGTAAATTTTAATGTTAGTTATTGCTTGCTCTGTGCTTTTCAACTGTAATGTTGACAACTGGGCTAAAGCAAAAATGTGACTTTTTATAACAGCTGTTACCGTTCATTTTCCTCATTCTGCAGTACAGTGAAATATAAACGTAGTGGAATGTGCAAACCTTTCTTTGACATGCTGCGGCTCCTGCGTTGTGATGTCACACATCAAAGATGTATTGGTAAATTTTATCATGTATTAAATGTGCCGTATAAATTTCTGATTTGTTTCATAAAGGGTTTTTTCATCATTTATTGTGAGAGCTTTCTGTCTGTGCAACAAAAGCAACAGACTCAGGAGTCAGAATAGTCTGACGAGCGACTGTATTGTTCAAAAAGTTTGCATCTCATTTCCCAGTACAATACTGTAATACTATACAGCTGTAATAATATTTTCCATTTTACTTGGGCTGACTTTGGAAGTCGCCTTAATGTGGCACAGAACACACGGGATATACTCATAATGCTCCTTTGTCCAGAATTATGTCATAGTGACAAAATTCTAAGAAGTGAGGATGTTTTCTAAGAATTTCCCCATTAAGTCTTCTGTAGTCTAATGACTTTAACGAGCTCTTTAGGTAAAAAATAGGGAGAACAACCTTTAAGTGGCTTACACTTCTTAAGCAGATGATTGAAATAGTGGACCAACAGAGATGTATAAGAAATTTTACTGAATGACACTGTAACACCATACTGACTGTTTCATGCTAGGATGCTTGTGGTCAGTCATATTAGAGATGTGCCCTTGTGTCCCACCCAGTGCCAAGTGATCTAAACATGTCAGTGAGCATTTTCAGAGTCATATTGGGACAAAGTTAATTTATTTTCCCCACGGGTTCACACCTTGCATTGCGGGCTTTCCCATTGTGGTTAGGAGAACACAACTGTAACATTACACCATCAGAAAGCAATGATATTGTTACATTTGAAATCATCAAGCTGCTTTCAGTGCAAATTACATGTTAACTAATACAGCTACTTCAGGTAGGACCCCTTGTCAGGACTTTTTGGGCTAAGAAAAGCGCTGGCAGGCAGTATTCTAAGAAATTGTGTGAATAAGGCTTCATGTTTTCAGAGTAACACATAAAATAGACTCTCATCATAGTTAATCATCAGCTTATGTGGAAAGAACAAGTTGGGTGAAATTCAAAATGCAATCATTGCAGTTAAAAGTACAAGTGGCTTGAAAATATACTAAACTGAAACCTACCACAGAAACTGTTGAAGAGAAGTGAAACAAAAATGTATGGTACATTAACACACACACATTAACATCTGCACATTAAGTTGTAATAAAGTATAATATACAAATTACAATATAATAATATAATATACTAACTTCACTAATGCGCAGTGAGAAAAACTACAGCACATTTACAGTGATATTTCTTTAAGATAAGCTATGCAAAGAAAGACATCTTGAAAGCTCAGACATGAATACTAGAAAGGCTATTTAACTTATAAGAAACTGAAACTCACAATCTATCTCTGTTGACCTAACAAAAGACTTATCTGATTCCCCAGAATTTAATAATATAGAACAAAGTGACTTGATGTGCCAAACCAGGATAAATATGAAGAGATGCTGCCCTTGATGAACATGGACTGTTAAGTTTTTTTTACAGCGAAAGTACTTCACTGTGATGGTATGAGATGAAGTATGTGTGACGTTTAACACATGTAACAGTTGTGTTTTCCTAAAACACAAATGTGACTCTCTGTCACTGTCGGGTAAAACTGTTTTCCTTTTCACTACACATGACTAATAGGCTGGGAAAATCCTCTTGTCTCTACTTCTTCTTCCTGTCTGGATCTAACACTAGGAACATTAAAGGTCTTTGCAAAGTGTGGCATAATCAGAACACCTGTCCAGTAATAAATTTTGCTTTTACATGCAGCAGCATACGTGACCATTTCACCTTTTCATCTTTAGCAATGTATTTATGCCTCATACACACTGGGGGAAACTGATTATGACTTATCATGACTATTATTTAATCACATGGTTTATATCTTTTTCTTGAATTATGGTTTTTGATTCAGTTAACGGGTCAATCACACGCTCTATAAAGCTTGATGAAATAGCGAAACATGTCCATCACAAACTCCGAAAATACAAAATACAAAGGTGCAGTACTGCGCACAAGTTAGAAGTTTAATTACAGTCTTCAAATAGTCACAGATGTCTTTTCAGCTAAAGGATGCACAAACCTTTGCAATAGTTGACTAAACGGGGCCAAAGATGAAAGCACAATTTCTCAAAAGAGATAGATGAAATTCATGTAGGTGTTTTCATGTGTCCAGTTTGCATGTTTACAGTTTTGTTAATCAGATACTGTTATGATAGAGTGTTTCAGATAAAAGGTGTAGGGCAATCCCCCAGCCCACTGCACACCCACACTTAACACCTCTATCTTCATCTCTGTCCCTTATTGGAAACCCAGTTTATGTCTTTTACTAAATTTGACATGCAAAACAGTGATGAGGAAATGCACTGTCTGCCACCTGGGTCAATATGCTCTTATCAGTTCACTATACTGCTCATTTTCTTTCTCAGCTCCAGAGATGACGATGGTGACGATGATGTATGCTGTTTGCAAGTATATATAAAGCGCTGATCATCGGAGAGTGAGGGCATACAACCATCAGCAGGACTACGGCGGAACTTCTGCTTTTTAGTTTTTGATAGTTTCAGTGTAACTTCACCAAAATGGTAAGAAACAGCGGCTGAAGATTAAAGTATAGCATTAAGATAAGATGAGCTGAGCGTTAGATCATGTAGAAAATTATCAGCTTACCGTACTTGTTCTGGTTATGTTTGCATAATCATGAGATATTTTCTAGAATCATTAAGACTAGAACATGTCGCATTAAAAATTTATATCAGTCACTTACTGGACAAGGGTTTTGCTAAAAGAAATTGTTAATTTGTAATAATGTTCTCCTTCTCTTGCTGTCTCACAATCCCTCAGAAGACTTTGTTGCTGTGGATATTTCAAATTCTCTTCATGATCCAGACAGGAGCCAGTGAACTCGACAACTTTCCAGAAAATTGTATGTATGTTTTGGCAACATCTATATTTTAAATAGTGTTTTTTTGTTTCTTCATGGTTGTAGCTCTGTTAACCTTCATATCCTTTTATGTGTTCACCTGTCTGTCTGTATCTGTGTAGTTGTGGTGGTAAAGAGGAGTGAAGCAGCGACACTGACCTGTGGACCAAAGCCCACCGCAGCTGTCATATGGAAATTTAAGGGTGACGTCTTAACTGATAGCTTTACCACCACTGTAGACTCAGTCAGTCAAAATCTGAAAGTGAGAAATGTAGGCACACCTATGGTGGGAGAATACAGCTGCTGGGTGGGTAAAAAGAAGTTATCGTCAACATATCTGCTTCTGGAGCATGATGAAGGCTGGATGACAGGTGAGACATTATTCATTTAATATGTGCTGTATGTTTCCTGTACCATGCAAAATCAAAGCCACTTTACATTGACGGGCCACAATAGAAACACCTGTGAGGTCCAAATCAGCTCTGCTACTACTTTTACAAAGTTAATTTGTCTCAGGGCATTTTATTATAAGATCGTTCTTATGGAATAGTTCTTTAGCAGGATAACAAGATAGAAAGTGAACATGTACTGAACTGTCCTATGATGCACCATGTCCTGCTTTATCTGTGCTACTTTTAACCAAATCCAGACATTTCAATCAGTGTTGTGTGTTCACACTGTTTGTGTTTCCTAATAGATTTTCTCAGCTGTCGGGCAAAGTCGTATGACTGTAGCTTCAGCTGCACCTGGACTCGCGGGAGCGACACAGCAGTGCGCCTGGGACTGGGGGATGACTGGTAAATCACAACCAAACATAAAGCTGCAAAACCAGAACAAAGCAAAAAGGGACCTTTACTGCTACTCTACATGTTTCACTTCAGTGTCTGCTTTACTGTTTACCTCTGCAGCGCCAAAGGTGAGAAGTCGTGCCAATGGGTCACCAAAAGTGATCGACGCAATGGGGAATTTCAGTTTGAGCTTTCCCACTCCCTCCTACCATATGCTGAGGAAAGCACCATGCTCGAAGTCACTGCTGAGGCCATTGTTGAGCTCTCCATCCTCAGGGGAACTAAGAGATTTTATCTCAGAGACATCGGTAAGCTGACTAAAACTGAAGGCTTTCAACAGAAGATTATCACAGTTTAAAATCAACCACAACATCTGTGAAATGACTGGCCAGCTTGATCACACAGAATAAATAATACAGTGCACTGCTCAAGAAAGTGAATCTCTGACACTATTATTTGTATTTGTCTTGTCTACCTACTGTCCAGTTCAACCGGATAGCCCACTGATTGTCAAGTGTCAGGAGGCCGAGGAGAAGCTGAACGTGACCATTGATCCACCGTCCACTTGGTCAACTCCTCACACCTTCTTCCGCCTGGAGCACGAGATTGAATATGTACTAAGAGATGACGGCAAGGTACAGATAAGCTCACAGCAAAACTAGTTCCAGTCATTGCTTCGTCTCTGTCATTTTGGTTTCTTATCATGTGACATGTCTGAATTTAGACTGAACGTTCGTCATCTGCTGTCATACCGAAGAGTATCAGCAAGCTGAGGGTCCGTTCTAGAGACTCGCTGGTGTCCTCACCCTGGAGCCAGTGGACTGCCTGGAAAAATGTAATCCACTGACATTATTTGAACCCAGCCCTGTCTGCTCCTGTTCTTTCTTTATACGTGTGTAATGTACATGCATATCCTCTCATATGCTGTTTTTCCACTATACATTTCTGGCTGTATTCCTTCAGCCAAAACATGGAACCACGCTCACCAAAAGCTCAGTAATAAGTCAGAACACTTTTATTATTTATTTATGAACAAATTTATTTGACTTATTTATTTAGTTGTTTTAAATGATACACATGCAATTTAAACTAATGCCATTATGCACATGGCGTTTCATTTCTAGCAAATGAAGGCACTACTCACCCAGTTTGGGTCTCCACTCTACATAATATATATTTAAACATGCATCAGAATTTAACCTTTTGTTGGTGTTTCTGTGTATGTGCAAAAGATGTGGCTATTAAAAGAGCATCATGCTTCCTTCCCTTTTTATCATTGTGTGTTGCGCATTATATACGTATGCACTGACTGACTAGCTGAAGCAAAATTCCCCTGCAGTGCTGAGCAGCACATTTATGGTGTACTGTGTGGGGATGGAGAAAATGTGTCAGGCACAATTGGTTCGAACCACAGTATGTATGTATGTTTTGATGGGCTAACATCAAAGTAGCATGACTTCTTGTCATTTTATTACAATGACTGGTCATCGTTTTTATTTATACTAAGTTTGTGTTATTATACAGCTCTTATGAAGTATTAATGGCAATGAAAAAGCAGTAAAAGTTAGTTATATCATTTGATAACATCACTTAATTCAAGTAGTAAATCTTAAAATCTTTAATATTATCTATTTGTCTAATATAACAGTAACAGTTAGAATAATGCGCTCTCTTCAGTTATGTTTTCGCACGTCATCATCGTGCAAACGATAAAAGCACAAACTGCATCTAACAAACAGATGACCCCAGTTGCTTCAAAAAACACATTTATACATGACAACTGAGTGAGTACTGAGTGAGAGCACCAGTCCCCAATGTCCCTATCCTTTGCTTTTATTCCATTTCAAATAGTGTATAAAATTAGCAGGTCAGTTTTGTCATGTATTATTCACTGAAACGTATGGACATGCCCAACAAAAATGTAACATCAGTTTACATGCTGTGTGACAGTAATATATTATTATTATTATTATTATTATTATTATTAGCACAACAAAACATTCAGTTCACTACATGCTGCATGTTAAGCTGCTGGACAGGACAAAAAATGAACAAAAATAATATATTATCAAATGACAAATG
Organism: Macropodus opercularis; assembly: GCA_030770545.1. Classification (NCBI taxonomy): domain Eukaryota; kingdom Metazoa; phylum Chordata; class Actinopteri; order Anabantiformes; family Osphronemidae; genus Macropodus; species Macropodus opercularis. The sequence goes on along the minus strand of CM061097.1, from coordinate 7,843,507 downwards.
GTACACAAATTAAACCTGGTTTTTCATTGACTCATTGCAGGTGCGAACAGGAAAGAAGCTCTGCAAATGCAAAAACACAGCAAAATACTGCTGTCCGGAGTTGCCATCCGGGTACTTGGACCGATGTGTAAAGAGAAGACAGAAAAAAGGACCAAAGGTGCACAGCTGATCCAGACATCAAGGAACATGTTAAATAAACATAGCGTTATTCTGTTATTACTTGTTATTTAAGGCTGAAATAAATTCTAACTTCATGTAATGTTTTTATATTTATATATACAGTATGTGTTGTTAGCAAAAAGTAATATTGTGCATTATGCAGGTAGTATTTGGAGAGAACAGTAAGAATTTAAAAAAATTCTGACTTTAGCTTACTTGTTATGTATTAGGTTGTGTTTCTGGAAACTATACTGTTTATTTTCAGTTTTAAAAATATTATGTGTTTCATCTTTGCATGAATTTTCACAGTGAACTAACCTTGTAAAAATCAGAGCACATGTCTATACTGCAGACTGTGTGCAGCTTGTAAAGATTAAATAAATGCTATATGGACCTAACACGTGGATTTGTGAGCTTTGGAATTGTATTGACTATGCTAAATGTTTCCCCTATTCCCACTCTTTGTGCTGACAGTTGACTGGGTGACATTGGTAACTGGTAAGTGAATTGTTAATTCTAAGCAATTATTATGTTGTGTTATGATATGATATGATAATGAGCCCATGTGTTTGCCCCGGGTCCCCCAAAGAGTTAATCCGGTTTGCCTCGCACGCATGCGCGTGAAAAGGTTTGTAAAAATGTTTGCTAACCTAGCACCAACATTGGAAAGAGACCGCTACATAATATAAAGCCACGCCAGTGTTTCGTCTGTGTAACGTCACAGAGTAATACAAATGCCTTGAACATGGCAACGGCTGCTCGGACAACGGCTTTAATTCTACACCTTTGGAGTGTTTTCATGCAGTTTAGTCGCGTGTCAGGTGAGACAGAAGCAGCAGAGACAAGTTTAACAATGCTAACACACTGCTAATTTAGCTAAGCTAGCTACGAGTTTCGTTGGAAATCTTTTCGAGACGCGCCGTCATATGTGTCACCTTTGCATAAATAAGTAATTCGGAGAATATTATGTCCTTCCGCTTCTGTGGTGAATCGACGCTGGTGATGCAGTTATTCCCGTGACTGGGGTATCGCTGAGTTGTGCTCAGTTTAATGTTTTGTCCTCTGCAGGGCTCGGGATCAATGAGTTGCTGTATTTCCGGGTCATCGTTCCAGAGGACATAGGTTACATCTTCAGTGCGGCACCTGCTAAAGACTTTGGAGGACATTTTGTAAGTTCCCTTGAATATTCTCGGATCACATGCACATACCCTCACTCTGCTTCACGTTTAGCTCCTCTCCTTTGGTTTATAGACGTCCTCTTATGATGAGATATTCCTGGTGCCCGCAGACCCAGCAGACGGCTGCTCAGACCTGAGGGACAGAGAAATGATTCAGGGACAAGTCGTCCTTGTGGAAAGAGGGTATATGCACACGTGGCCCTGCACCAACCGCTCCAGCTCCTAGAGGATGGGAACATAAAACCTGTGGGTCACAGAAAGATATGTTGAGGATCCGAAACTTGTGGCCTGAGAATTAGTTTCCATTAAGCCGCCCAGGATCCAGCGGTTATATAAACATGAATGAAAAGATTTCAGGAACCTCAGTGTTGCATTATTCCTGACTGTCCAAGAGTCCATTGAGGAACATTTGAACCATACGATTAAATAATTCACACGTTGTTCCTGACACACTGAAAAAGCATGATTTTAACATCTTGATGTTCACCAGTAGCTGAAACATGCTGGTCTAATAACACAGTTAAGGGCCACATTAGCAAAACGTAAAGGTCAACATAGTTTGTCCCACCATATACATAGCACATATGTTTAGAAGTGTAATATTTACAGGACAATAGCGTTTTCATAAATACACGTGTGTAACAGGCAGTAGCAGTTTTACAACTTGTGTTTTGATCTTCCTATTTTCATGTGACTGCAGAGGCTGCTCTTTTGTACAAAAGACTCGACAGGTAGAGGAAGCGGGAGGTAAAGCCGTTCTGATTGCTGATAATGCAGTGGACAATGACAGTCAGTACCTTGATATGATCACTGATGGAAGCACTGCCAAACCAAGCATACCTGCTCTGTTTTTGCTGGGACGTGATGGGTAGGACTCTAACAAATTCATATCATAATTCAGACAGTTTCAATTTTTGTAAATATAAATACAGTATATTTCAGAACTTGATCAAATTTTCCCAACTTTGCATGTTTTCTAGGATGATGATCAGACGATCCCTTCACAGACAAGCTTTACCGTGGGCTGTTATTTCCATTCCTGTCAATGTTTCCTCTTTGGCCTCGTTCCCACTAAAGCAGCCTCCATGGACACTATGGTAGAAATGACACACACTCATCCACAACATTCTTACATCAGTGCATATCCTGTGATCAGTGAATAAACTCACAGACCAGCAGGGAAATTCTTTGGTTGTGGTTAAACAAATTCACAGGAAATAGTGGTGAACCAAGACAAAAATAACCAAGTAAATGAGTGGATAGAAAGTCGCGTAGAGTGAGGCTTTTATCTAGTGCTGTTCTACTGGCTGAGCACGTGACTGTGGGGGTCTGGGGGTCTCTCAGTAAAACACTGTAGGGGAACTTCATCTGATCTGTTGGTTGAAGTGGTTCAACTAAAAACTTTAATCCAATAGTACACGTTCTAGCATAGTCCACTATGGGAAATAAACTAGTGCTTACTGTACTTCACTACATTACACATTTGTTCCATGTATTTGCATGACATTTGGGGTTTGAAACATTTTTATTGTAAATAAATTTAAACTCAAATGTTTTCGCTTCAAAGAGTATAATTTATTGTTCTCCTGAGCTACACAGCTGTCTTACAAACTATAGAAACTACAAAACATAATGTGGTCTAGTTGCTAGTCTGCAAAAACAAAAAAAACAGGAACAAGCTTAAATCATCTTTAGGAAATTACCTGCTAAAATTCAACAAATAGGTCTTTTAGGTTGGAAGGTTAGTTCCTACTATGCTGTTATGACCTTTGCAACAACACTGTTTACTTTATATTTGTTTTTGTTTTTTGTTGTAGGTCTTTGTTTTCACATCGTATTCATGCGTATGAATATCAGTGCTACGAGAAATTGGTAACAGTTAAATGTATTTAATTGAAACCACTCTAATCTGAGTGTTAGTAAGAGATGTTAAATATTAAGTTTGTATCCTGAACTAGTTTTAGAGATTGTTAGACAAGGATGTCACAAGATTTGCTGAACATTAACTGGATTTAAACAGGAACTGACAAATGAAGGTTGAACTAACTTTAGTCCTCAGGCAAGAGTTTAATCACAACCACCACCAGATGGTACTGTGGTCTTTTTTCATATAAGAAACCTCTTAGTTTACTAGTCTGTGAATATTCGGTCATTGAGGTACAGTTATCTACACAGTCATTGCATCTGGAAAGAAGCCATCGTACATTTAAGTTCTCACATCCTGTGAAATTTACAATATTTAACCAAACCAAATACCTTTGCTTAAGCATCTGCTTAATTATAAAATGTAACTGTAACTGTAAAAATAATGTAACATAAAAGTGTTAAGATGAGTCATCATACATTTCTTTTAAATGTTAACATTAAAACATATAAAGGAACTTTATTCTTTAGCCTGATTTATTGACCATTATACACAAGGTAGTGGAGCAGTTCTTGTACCGCAAACCTGCAGTAAAAACACTTTAAATGCTATGTAAAAAAATGAACAAAAGTAAACACAAACTGTCTTTCTTGCAAGGCATGTTATTTTTCAATTAAATTTGTGGCCTGAAATGATTATCGTGGCTTAGTGAGTGTTACGATTTTGTCATTTCCGAGGGTAATAAAGTAAAGAATAGATATGGAAACACAACAGAGAAATCAAAGTGTCCACAGAGGAGCAGCACACAAATTTACAAAAACAAAACCCATTTAACCACATTTTTAAGAAATATGGGATAAATAAGGTTTATGTTTACTGTTAACTATGATTATATGTGTGATAAAACTCACACACGTGATTTGCCTCCACACCTTGTATTAATTCATTGGAGCTTATCTGGGGATGTTTAGGGGAAAGTACAATAAACGAGTCATGAGTTCAGACGATCTGATCATAAAGCTCGTAACAATATATTTAAATTATATTAATTAATTAAATAAATAGATCTATATCATAAACTGGCTAATGAGAATGCATAGTGACAGATAATGGTTTATTTCGATATCATTTCCACTTGAATGTCGGATTCCTTCGTTCTTTGTTATTTCATTGGCTTCACTGTAGCCGCGTCTTACTTCCCGTGGCTGGAGCCGACTCTGAGGAGGAGGGTTCAAGACTGAGCAACCACAGCATAGGCCAATAAAATCATCATCATGAAATGAGTCAGCTGAACATGGCAGTGAGCGTTGGGCGCGTTTTTCTTACCGCCTCTTGCATCTCGGACACAGTCTGCCCCACACTGTCCTCATCGTGGCTTCCCTCAAAGCCGGACTCCCCCAGATATACGTAGAGGGTGTGCACACCGCGTTGAACCGAGCCATGATGGAGAACAGATTGGTGGCCTCGTTTCTGAATGTCAGCCCTTGACCTACGGCCAGTCTGAGGACGATATTCACAAAAGAGGGGAGCCACAGCACCAAAAAGCTGATCACAACAAAGATGATTATTCTCAGCGACTCCTTTTTGTTGTCTTTCTCGGCGCTCGGAGGGTCCTTTTCAACTTGGAATCTGGCAACGATGTACAGTTTAATAGTCATAGCTACTTTGGCGAGCACGATGAATTGGAAGAGGACTATGCTGAAAACGAACATCTGCACCGCTTTGCTAAGTGGCAACAAATTCCTGGCGAGCAGATGAGCAGAGTTGTAAAGCCAGCAGCAAATGTTGGCGCATATCACAACCCGCCTCGTTATGAAGCGGCTGTAGGTGAAAGGGTGGCACACGGCAAAGTATCGGTCTAACTGTGCAAACAAAAACGTGATTATGTTGACGCCCAGGAGTGAAGGTAGCACGTTGTAAGTGCCATTTCTGGACGGATATCCCTCCTGAACGTCAAACAGGCCTAGATAATACACGGAGAAGCCAATCAGCGTGTCACAAATACTGGTGTTCAGCATGAAAATGAATCTGTTCTGAAGACGCAGCGCCCTGGTGGAGAGAATACCGACGACCACTGTCCCCGCTACAAGGACCGCAGTGGTAGCGAATAAAATCTGGAAAATGAAGATGAAGTAATCAGCGGCACTGTCGAAGTTCACCGAGAGAGGCACCGCTCCCGACGCGTGGTCTGTGCCGTTGGACAGGAGCATCGTTCGTGCGTAAAACCCTAAGTGCAAGCACTGCTTTATAGGAAACGAGAATCTCTTGAGAATATGATCTAATTTTTATCCACCGTAACTCGAAGGCCTTCGGAGGATTTAGCTCAGTTTTCTAAGACGAGCATTTGGTGGTTTCGTCACACTCACTTAAAAACAACGCAAAACTAAGTACTTTTGCTGTAAAAATATGTGATATAATTCAGCACTAAAAGTGGTATTTAACACTCAGGACTCCATTGCCTGCTCTTCTGACGGCTGGGTTTATTTGTATTATTTTAAAGGAATATGTAGTATTAAAGAATAGGTTAGGGAAGTCGCGTTGCAAAAAATAATGATATAGTAATGTAATTAATTAAATTAAGGTTTAACACATTATATATTGTTGGCAAAATAAATATATAATAACATTTTGTTTAGCGTAATTATCGAAACAGCTTTGTTTCTTTATTGAATATTACAACGAGGTCATAGCTCAATGCCGTTTAATGTGTGACCACTTTATCAAAATGAATGAGCGGCGACCTTGTATTTGATTGATATGGGAAATCGATTAATATGTTGTCACTTGTTAGTTATTCGTTATTTGTGCATCCATTTCACACAACAGAATTAGATTTTTTTCTTTTGAATGACTTCTCCTTTGGCGTTTTTCAGAGCGGGCGAATCTTCATCGGGCCTCCTTTGCTTTTATTCTTCTCGGGACCGATCTGAGAAACTCTAAGAAAGAAGCGGGTTCACAGATTTACCGTGAAGACAAATAAACTGCATCTTTGCGTCCGAGTTCGTCCTGTACCTTCTCTTGCACCTCAGACACACCCTGGCCCACACCGTCCTGACCGTGGCTTTCCTCAGAGCCGGACTCCCCCACAGGTAAACGGACGGGGTGCACACCGCGTTAAAACGAGCCAGGATGCCGAAAGCGTTGGTGGCGTCGTTCCTGAAGGTCAGCCCTTTGCCTAGCAGCAGTCTGAGCACGATATTAACAAAAGACGGGCACCACAACACCAAGAAGCTTATCACGACAAAAATAATGATTCTTAATGACTCCTTATTGCTTTCTCTCTCGGCACTGGGGGGCTCTCTTTCAAGCTGGAATCTGGCAACAACATACAGTTTAATAGTCATGACCACTTTGGTGAACACGATGAGTTGCAAGGTTACAATGCCGTAAACATACATGTGTATTGCTTGGGAAAGTGGCATAAAATTGGAAATGATCGCATTAAAATAGCAATATACCCAACAATAAACATTCGCAGAAATGACGACTTTGCGGTTTATGAAGCGCGTGTAGATGAAAGGATGGCAAACAGCGAAGTACCGGTCAAACTGTGCGAACAACACCGTCAATATGTTCACTCCGAGCAGAGTGTGTAGCATATTATAAGTTCCATTTCTCGAAGGATATGTTTCTTGAACGTCGAACAGGCCAATGTAAAACACAGAGAAGCCGATGAGCGTGTCACAAACACTGGTGTTGAGCATGAAAATGAACCTGTTTTGGAGGCGAAGCGCCCTGTTGGCCCAAATGGTTATCGCGACAGGTCCGGCCACGAGAACTGTGCTTGTAGCGAATAGGATCTGAAAGATGAATATGAGATAATCCGCAGGACTGTCGAAGTTCACGGAGAGAGGAACTCCTACGGGCGCAGAGTTCGTGTTGTTGGGAATGGCCATCGTTTCGGTAGAGCAACTTAGATATAATGTGTTTATGTAGCAGGTGGATGAGACACCACCCACATAAACCCAGACTGCCCTTCCCCTTGGGAAATGCAAATCACGCCTGTACCCTGAACAGAATGCTGGAAAATCTTCCACATATTGAGTTTAATTTCAACAGCAGAAATATTACAACAGAAAAAAATGTTAGTAATAATAATAAAAGAAAAGAAAAAAAACTTGTCTGGCGAGATACAATTAAACGTATCAGGTTAATTTAGGACGATACATATTTATTAAGCTTTAAATATTAGTGTTTGTGAACAACATTAGTTCTTAGCTTTATTTGAGAGAGAGTTTGATTGTTTTGACAACAAAACGAATAAATAGTTGCTATTGTCGTCTATTAAGAACCATTGTCCATTAAATATGAGCTGAGCATCCGAGCGTCACAGTCTTCACGTGGGGAGAAGCGCTTCCAACGAAACGGAACTGACCGTGGTCCTGAACCTGCAAACGATGAGGTGATGATCGCAGTAATTCCGAGGAGTGTTTCATAATCGGAAAACAAGAAGACCTTCAATCACGTCTTCCTAGAGTCTCCTGCTTCCACAAGTTTTGTATTTATTGGCTTCTTTTGGCCTGTGCTTTAAAATGTGTTTTTCTGAGGTAGTCTGAGGTCTACATGTTACAGGAGATAAGCCAACTTCAAAACAGAAGTCCCGGGTCCATGCTGCCACTTTCTCCATATTTATATCATAATTTATTTTATTATTTGCATATCATTATACGGCAATTACTGTGTTCATTTTGATAACGAAAATTTTTTCTTCAACTTCTTCAACTTATTTCAACCCATTTTCTGCATGAGGCTCATTTAGTCTTTATCTTTCAACATAACAGTCCTTTAATGAAACAAATGTCTTATATGTCCATAAACACAGCGATTGTAGCCGCATCGTTTGCATGACGCATTTCATAATATCTTGCATGCAACACACGTATAGCGTAAACAAGACTGCTGGTCAGTTTAGTGAAGATTTCCTTCCATAAGCAAGACCACATGGACGAACGTCCAATGCCTGACAAGTCAGTGCGCTTTTAGCCCCATAGAGGGAGCAAAAGAGCAAAACACCTCTATACAGATGTTTTGCATGAAAAATATTAAACATGAAAGTAAAGATATGTTCGTCAGACTAACACCTACGACTAGTCTTCATAAAAGCACAAACACAGCTGTGCTCTAGCTACACGCTACAGTCTGTTTATGCAAACAGAACCTTGTCACAGAAAGATGTGAGATAAGAGTCAGGGAGAATCCCGCCGTTAAAACTAACAGTGTATTTATTGTTGAACCAAAGCAAAAATGAAACCTCGCCGGCGTCAGCTTTGAAAACGACTCAGCAGTTTAAAAGATCGCAGCAGGTTCCTCTTTTAACTTTATTTCAATTGTTAATATAGTTTAAGCAGTGTCTAAAGTTGGGACTGATACTGAGATCGGCCGTGCGTATTGATGTTAATGTGCCTAATGATTGGGAGTTTGTTTACTTGACGCTCATTGGGAATTGAAGTCGCCCACTGGAAGCTTGACTGGCTTCCTATAAATCACAGCAGAGGTGACCCTCCTCTGTTCAGTCACACATGCACGGCAGCTCAGACCTGAACGCAGTGTCGCACGGATGAGTAACAGCAGCCAGTTCCCGTCCTTCGTGTTGCCCCTCACAAGCTTTGCCAATGTCCTGTTTGTTCTTTTCAGCATTTTTCTGGCTACAGCCATTGTTTTCCTCAACCTAACCGTGTCTCTAACCATAATGCTGAACGGGGCGCTGCGTGGCGAGAACCGCTTCATGTACATGCTGAGCACCTGCCTCAGTGACATCTGCACCGGCGTCTCTTATTATTATGTTGGTGTATTGGATGTGAGGGACAGCATCGACTCCCCCACGAGAACATTTTACATTGTACCCACGTTTCTAGGCTTGTCCTTCATGGCCATCCTCGCGGCGCAGGCAGACAGATACCACGCCGTGGCGGCACCTTTGAAATATTCCCAGCGCATGACCAGAAACATTACCCTCCTGATCATCTTCACCTACTGGGTCTACTCTTTCTTCATCGTGGCTTTGCATAACCTGCTCACATTCGGGATTGCCAGAAAGATCACGAGTATTGGCTCATTTGCGGGCAATGTATTCGCTGTGAGTATAATGATAGGACTGAATATTAGGCTGTTCGTCATAGCCCGTTTCCAGCTGGACAGGGATCCACCGTCAGAAGAGAGAGACACCAAGCGCTCGTCTGTGTATCTCATCTTAGTGGTGGCTGCGTTCTTCTTGGGGACGTGGCTTCCCTTGTGCTGTCACAATATCGCTTGCAATTTCGCAGGTTACGTCTGTTATACCTCCAAGAACGAAGGTTCTGACCCCATTCGCGTTTTGCCCCGAGTTAACGCAGCCGTGACCCCCATTCTGTACATCAGAGGGTGCCGTCCGCTCAGAGCGACGCTGCTCAGCACAGCGTGGCGACCTTGCAACAGGAGGAAGTGACAGGGTGACGAGCCCTCGGTGTCACACAGAGGTATGCTGCCCAAATGTTTCGCGTTGACTTGATGCCACCAGAGCTCTGATAATGTAAAGATGCGTCTCTGGAGCATTCGTGTATTTCTTGCTGAACACCTCTATGTGCACTTACTGGCGTGTCTTTACGCACGTTACACTGCAGGGCTCTGACTTTGCATTCGACTTTTTCGTCTCTACTTTATTCGCTTATACTTTTGTGGATGTTTTAGTTGTTTAGTGAACGTTTTGAGTTTCTGAAGAAGATCAGTCTGAATGTATTTTTCTTTCCCATCTCTCCTCCGTAGAGCGTGTCTCTGTCCGGTGTGACTTAAAATTTAAATGACAGTTTAATTAAAAGGCTGAAACATTTTCACAAATGAACGTTTGAATGCAGATGTTTTTGAAATAAATTACGAGTCTGTGTCAGTATGTTCTGGTTTTTTTATTATTATTATTACTCTAATTCACCATTAGTGAAACATAGCAAAGTCAAAATACCTACGTCCTGTGGCCACGGCTGTTTGTGAAGGACTCCTGGATAGAGACTCACTGTGCATCACAGCGCCTTGGTTATGCAACTTCAGCGCGCCGAGCTTTCGTCGTACATGATGCGGTTTCTGCAGCAACCACGAAGTGGCAGAAGAGGACTTTGGCACGAGGCCATCCCCCCGCTGTCCATGGAACGTGAGCCATGGGAATAAAGCATGGGAGATGACTGTACCTGGATCAATTATAGTCTTTACAGGACCCAGAGAGCAATGGGGCAAACACATTTATTATTAGCTATAGGCAGGTGACATCATCAAAGTGATCAAGTTGATAGAGGGTCATTAAAAGGAGTAGGCCTCTGGTGAAAGCCATCAGTGGGGTTGTGCCACATTTTCAATGTGCAAGAAGGAGGAGCCTACATATCACCACACTTCCGCACATCTGGTGCCCAATTTTTGAACCAGACCCCCCCCCCCCCCCCCCATCTCTCTCCCACGCCTGATTCATCGGTTTGATATATTTACTGTATTCTGAACTCACGCTGCTCCTGAAACTGACGCTATAAATACACAACAAAACCTCGTTGCTCAGAAAGAATTTTGCCAAACCCAAACAGGGAAACACACTCGCATAAAATACACGTTCAAACAGAACTGGTGCAAATTGTTGAGTTGGTATATTGCAGAAGTATCACGTAGACTAATCTGAATTTGTGGGCTTTGCACGTAAACCTCACGGAAGGTCTGCAAAAGAATAGTTTTCATTGATGCAATCTGCAAAGAAACGTTTTAAAATCAACGTCACCAATGTATTTAATAAACTGCTTGTCTTTGTTTTAATTGCTCATTTGAATATCACTGTGATCAAAGAATGATTCGATCTGGTTATTCGGGTTATTTGGTGAAGCCTAAACATTACACAATAATTGGCCATGTTTGTGGTTTGTGCGGCGTAAACCTGCGTTCAGCAGAGCAGCACCGTGACTGCGTCGGCCTCCACCACTGTGTGAGCAAAGTGTAAACATATTCCTCCCCCTGCCTTGTTCTCACTCTCTGCCATCTTGCAGGTAAAGTTGCCAGGAGGGTCCTGGGCTGAGAAAGTGGCCGAACCCTCCCACAGTGGGATGTTTTCTCTGCTTCGCTCTGGGCTGGTTTCTATTCAAATGTGGGTCAGGGGTGAGGAAGCCTAACGTCACAAGCTTGCAACATGGCGTCCCGAAGGCTGTGAGATGAGCAAGAGGATGGTAAAGAACGCTTGAGAACGATCCTACCGATGTAACAAGGTATTTAAAACACATTCTCCCTCTTTCGCGTGTGCTGTAAATGCGTAATCGTGCCGCGTTCGCGTCCGTTTTGTGCGGTTGCCTTTTCTCCCATCTGCTGCAAGGATCGCAAGGCTTTTCAACATTACGCTGGTGTTTTTTTCCACGGCGTGCCAACAAAAAGGGGCTCCGCTGGTGCCTGTTCGGGTTCTACCAGCCTGCTTGGCGAGCCCACTTTATTTGTTCGAGTTTAACGCGTCTCGTGTTCGAAACCGCAAAATGAACGGTCTGTGATTGTCGCCGCGTTTATTTTGGTGTCGTGGGCTTATAAGGGATGCCTCACAGGACGGGTGTACCAAATAATTACTAGGTTGGCAAAGCACATTAGGCGACGGGGAGGCTCGACGCAGCGCCTCGCGTAGGTTCTTTCACACTTTACCTCGTTTTTTCAGTTTTATAACACAATAGTCTGCGTTTGATGAACTGTTTCACCCAAATGTGAGGCAATGTCTGATGGTTTCATTTGAACCCATCGCTGTCATGTAACCATAACACTGAGTACATTGCACAAATGAAACCGGACGGATTCCGTAAAATATTCGGCAGCAGTTTCGCACAAACAGCCTGTTAATCGCAGAGACGTTGCGTCGGTAGGTGCCTGTATTGTTTACATGTAGGTTAGGCCACCTCGGCCTGAGGTGGGACTAATTAAGGGAAGTTACTCGTAGATGCATCCATTGCGCTTTTGACGCACCTACTCTGGTTAAAACACGGTGCTGCTGGTAACGCGTCCGTCTTTAAAGGCAGACTGGCTACAGTTACACCGTCCATCTTTACGATCAGCTACAGAGTGGGCGTAGCGTTACATTGTGAGCCAGACTGATGTGCTTTCCAAAACAGCACGTCCCAGTAAAAACGCTCTGATGAAAGGGGAGAACAGCTTCAGCTTCCATTTATTCTTCTTATAACACCCACAAATCATTTGGTAGCGAGTGAGACGGTGTTTACGTGCTCAGGTGTGAAGGCAGCCTGGCTTCTCAGGTGATTAAACATGGCATGGAGATAATGAGGCCCAGGAATGCCAGTAACGTGGCTTCCTTTGACTGCTGCTGCTTTTGTAAAATTAAAGTACACTGGCATGAAATGTTTTCATGAGCTCGTGTAAGAATTTTGTTGGAGGCGGTGAAAAATGCAGTTTTATTTTTATGGATTTTATGCTACGACTTTAAAATTGGAAGGCGAATTAGTGTATTTACTCAACATTTTATTCTCCAAAATTTCTACGTACTATGTGTGAATGTTGGCGGTGGTTGCACCAGACGTGTGTAGTAGCTCTGTCTGACTAAGATGGGCCTGATGCAGTTGAATAGGTGGTGCAGCCAAATTCATTTTTTCCTTACCAGCCTCACCAGATTAGATTATGTGTAAAGCTGCAGCAGGGCTCCAGGCAGAACTGCCTCAAGCGTCTGATGGTGACAATGCTGCATCTGTAACAACAATAAGCTTTGAAGATGGGCAGCATTGAGTGTTTAATGATGCTATTATTTTGAGGTCTTCATTTAAACCAGTATGCAGATATCACACGCTCACCAGTGAGACTATGCTTGCATTTTAAACAGCCACTCGCCTTTCACATTGTAGAGTCGATATGAGCCTAAACATGTTGTGTGTAAACCGTTCAGGAGATGTTTTCACCACAACAGTAATGGTTTAATGGTTACGAAGCCTAACCATAGGAGTCGCAGTCTCTCGTTCTTCTCATGATGTCAGGCTTGACCGTGTGCACACTGTACCTGCTGTCTGATAGTCATTGTGTACATCTGGTAATGAGTTTCAAATTGAGTTAATCCAGCCCATTAAAACGACCACGTCAAGTCAACTGATCAGTGTGACTAGTTTCATTGATCAGTATGGACTACAAAGTGTGGCCTGGAGGGTAATTTGAGGCCCGTGTGTGTGCCTCATGATCCTCATGATCAGCCGGTTGGTCTTGCCTCACCCTGCTCGTCCCTTCCCCTTCTCAACACATACACACAGTGTCCTGTATACACTGAGATCATAGCTTACAGCATTGTGTGTGTGTGTGTGTGTGTGGAGGGGGTGCACCACAATGCACTTAGAAAGCTACTTAGGCTATATGTACTGCTGACATGTTGGATGAGGACTTAGATTTGCTAGGTGTGTGTGTATATACAGGTCTGCGCTGCCTGTTGGAGGGCAGTCAGGTTTGTTCAACAGCTAAAGCACCACAAGGCAGGGTCGTTGGCGTTCTGTAAGAAGAAGGAACCGTCTGTGGAATGCAGAGCTGATAGCCAGAAGGTTACGCAGTGTGTAAAGGCTTGGGGAGGAGGGGTGGCAGCTCTGTAAAACCTTGGACCATACAGGATCTGTCCTTACCCAACATGCCCTCTGTCCCTTAGCCCGGCATTAGACCCAGTCATTTGGCTCTGCTGCTTTTTACGGGGGGTTTTATCTCATCAACAAGGCTCATTCTCTTAGGACAGAGGGCACTTTATCACACCAGTCATACGGCCACTCAGTTGATCACATCACTCTTAGTGAGGATACACGGTTGGAGTGGGTGCTGGTTGGTCAATGAAAGTCTCATTTCGGCCTTTAATTTCTCCAAGGGGCACTTTGGGTGCAGCGATCGAGCCACAAGACACATTAGGCAACACCAAGCAGAAACACACTTGGGTTTATTATTATAAACGAGTAGTAGCTCCTTCCTGAGTTTGGTTAATAAAGATGTAGCTGGGCTAGGTTAGGCATTAAATAGCTGGGGTTGTTTATTACAGGGTGGAGCGCAGGCCATGGTGTCTTATCTTCTCTTATATTAGCAATTAGCTCACATTTAGGTAGTTGTTTAACTATATGGCTACTTGTCAGTGGAGTTAAATTACACATTATGATAAAGTCAGTTACATTTATTAGGTTTGATTTTTCTTGTTTCTTTTCACAGTGGGTCATAACTGCAAATAAAAACATGCTTTTGCTGTCTTTAAACCAAACTGAGCTTTGCTGTGTTTTTTGTGTAATTCGACCTTTGTTTAATTGCAGTGTTGTTATGCTAATAAATAGATTTAAAATGTGGGATCTGTGAAGAGACAGTGTTTCGCATCCTCGTGTGCTACATCTAGAGTGAGATTGTGGGCTATTGTAACAGATTTACCAGGTCTTTGTAAATGCGTGTGTCTCAGGCCAGATCATCCTTCACCTTAAAAAACTAAGAGTAAAGAGCCAGAGAAGGCCCATTTTTCCATACATGCTCCAAACAAGCTTTCTCGTTGAGCCTCTATCTCGTCTGTGTGCATGAAAGTATCACTGTGACATCAGTGTGGCAGGATGAGAAGAAGCCTCATTACTCATAAGTGCATCCTTCTAACCAATCCAAACTATGATTAAAACAGAAATATGTCAGCTGGCTTCCACATCTGTACACTGGAGTATTTATTAAAGCCTACTGCAGTGCACAGCCTTTTCCCATTTGGAGTGTATTTAAACCCCCCCTAGCATTAGCAGTGAACTAATGATTTCAGTTTAACATTACAAATAGACCAGTAGTGTGATGCTGCACAGGTGTAAGGGAAGAGTTCACATCCCCATTGTCCTGGGAGCCATCGTTTCATTTATGAAAGAACCGAAACTCTGGTGATGGCACCACCCTTGAGTCCTGCGTGGATCACGGCTACCCGTGCACCAGCGCGAGCAGCGCTGAAATGCTCGGCCGCGGTTGCTTGGTGTTTGTATTTCAAACTGGCTTTGTACCATCCCCCTAACCCCTCCCCCACACTCTTTGCCCACTAGCATTCTATGTGTGTGCGTGTGCGTGTGGCTAAGTTCAGTGCCTCTGAGCGGGCGTGCACCATCCAGGCCTTTAGCTAGTGTGTTCTGCTTGAAGGAGTCTTCACCTTCACATTTACTCATCAAGTATGTTTTTCTAATCTGAGCAATGTTTATTGGAAACACTCAGATAATTTAGCTGTGATGCATGGTGGGCTGGTTTTCTGTCAGATGTGTGCAGGTGACCTTTCACTGTAATAGGGTGTGTTGTGTTATTGCACCATAGGACTTTGCTTCACCTCTGCCCTCTCTTCTGACTCTCTTCCCTCTGCTCAGGAGATTAGTGCCACAGCCCACAGCCCACTGCTGTCTCACTCACCTTCAGTGCATGAACACAGACTCCGACAGATTTACCTCCTCGATGTTTAATCTATGAACTCTGTGGGAAAAACTGATGCAGCGGTAAATAAGGTTAAACCAGATCACGCCGCTCTCTGGTGCCAGTTTTAGACATTCATTCACAGCTCAGAACCACTTTGATCCTCACTAGTTTAGTCTCAAATCAACACATGGATGTTGCATCGTGATCCTTCCTGTAATGTATTTGTAGCTCTGTGTTCGATGGGCAGCATCTAGCCTGGTGTGCGGTTCTGGCTGAGCGCTAGCTGAGGTTGGTATGTGTTGGTCGCCACCCACATTTATCTTGCTTTAGCTTAACTTCCCTGCTAGCATTTTTCAGTGGGCTGCAGAGAGCCTGCTTGCCAACAGTATAACATTCTACATCTGAACTAATGACGCAGTCATCCTGCAAACTCTTTCCTGTAGGATTATCTCTCTGATCGTTCATCAGTCCTTTACTTTACATTATAACTCTGGTGTGGTGAGGCTGTAGCTGGAACGATGGCGAAGATAAGGTAATGGAAATGTTTCTGCACAGAGCATCATCCATTCACAGATGGAGCTGCCATGATGCTGCAGGCCTCTCTGTCCCCTGTGTTATTAAGCTTGTTTCCTGGGCAGCACCATTTGAGGGGAGCTGGGCCTACATGTGTCCCACCCTAGCTGCATATAGATCAGCCGTAATCCATTAGCAGCTCCCTGGAATCCAGCCGGCACAGCACAGCACTGGAGGGGCCGGAGGGAGAGGGTAGCCTTCTGGGCAATGGGGGGGAGGAGAGGGAGGGAGAGAACGAGGGATGAGAAGAGGAGGAGGGTGGGGGAGGGCTCCTTTTTTTTTTTTTTTTTTTTTTTTTTTCTCCTGGTTTCTTTACTCTGAGCCCAGCCCCCTTTTATGTCGGTCTGCCGGAAAAGCCTCTTGAATAACCCCATAAAGCCTGCAGAGGTGTGTGCGTATGCTAAGAGAGACGTGACTGATATATGGCTTCCTGGCTGGCATCATAGCAGAGCCCCGTCTTTCTCTAGCAGAACCTCTTATTCATTACTGCGTGCAGCGTAGAGTGCTGTAAATCTCTGCCATCAGCTGCTGATGTGGGCTACGTATTCCTGAATAGCTCATTATTATTCACTTTTGGGTACAAAAACTGGGCCTTGGATGTGTCTTGATGCCCGGTGAGAAGATAAAGAGAGGAGCAGAGGAAACGTGGGGGAGGGTGGCAGACCACTGGTAGAAGTGTCCTAGCAGAGGAAGCAAGCCCAGACCTGGACCTGAGAGTAATGATTAGTCCAGCTGATTGCATCAGCTGCCCTGACTGTTCCAACTGATCCTTCATGATGATACATTTCATCATTGAGCAATGTTCGTGCCTGCAACTGATGAATTTTGAGTCCTGTGTTGTTTAGTGTAGACCTTGGGTTGGAAGCCACGGCACCAAAAGGCCCAGAGGCCAGAAAGCTTAACCAGACGACCTTTACGAGGCCTTCTGGTGACACTAGGCTGCAGTAGGTCTCTGATGTATGCAGGTGCCTGACACGCAGCTCCCTAAAAGTAATCACAAGAATTCTGAATGCGATAGGGAGCCGGTGTAAAGAGATCAGCTCTGGTGTTACATGAGACCTCTTTAAAGACCTGGTCAGAAGCCAGGCAACAGCTTTCTGGATCACTTGTTTTGCTAGGTTAAAAGCAAAAATAACCAAAATCTCAATCTCACCATATAATAAGGTTAAACAATATTTAGCATAGGGAAATATAGGGCAACTTTTATCTGATTTGCTGCGTATTAGGGGACATGAATTTCAGTAAGTCTCTAGATTGGCACTACGTTGAAACGGAGCATTTTCATATGTATTCTCTGTATAATCTCCTCTAATACAGTATACCCGCTGTGATCAGGGACATTTCAGGTGTGTCCCTCTTTTCAGGGCTTTTGAGGACATGGTTAACCTTTTGGGACAACTGCAGCACACTACTACTGTTATCATGACACCCAAGGCTAAATTACAATTATTTAACAAAATGTGTACTTTTAGTATCAGACTTAACATGATGTACTGGAGTACCAGCTATGTGCTGTGTGGTAGGTGGTCAGTTTGTAGTTTAAGTTAAAGCCAACTGCCCCAATTCCATAACCGTGAGCCTCCATGGAGGATCAGGTGGTGCCGTCCTTGTCTTTGAGCCACACCCACCCCCCTCTTCTGCTCTGTCTCGTGTAGTTTTACCTCTTTAGGTGTCACCTAATCCTTCCCCCCCAGGCCCACTATGCCACCGACCTCCACCCCCAGACAATGGGGCTGGGTTGACATTACTGCGACCTAATGGATACTAGAGTGAGCTGAGTTTCCAAAGAGGGCACCCTACTGAAACTAGAGTTACACTGTGGTGAGAGGGAGGAGAAGCTGAGAGGTGGCACCTTTTAGAGTAGTTACTTTACATTTGTTGTTCTCCGCCCATTTGGCTTTTGTACCAGAACATTGGCAGTGTGTACAATCAGAACCTGATCCATGTAGGGTTGCAATGTGTTTAAAAAGGAAGATGAGAGGGAGGACAGGGTTCTAGTTTCTGAGCTGCCGTGTGACTGTTTCCCTGAGAGCTAAAACCTTAAACAGGTGAACTTTGTGTGGGTCATAAGACCTGATTTGAATATTTGTCAGACTTACTAAAACAAACCCTCTTTTTCGTTTCAGTGGCACTCGTGTAGGAAGAGAGAGAGAGAGAGAGACAGAAGGAAAGAAGAAAGGTGGAAATGGAACTGCCAAATCATGCCAAACAACTGCTGCTGCAACTCAACCAGCAGAGAGCCAAGGGCTTCCTGTGTGATGTTATCATCGTGGTGGAGAATGCACTCTTCCGCGCTCACAAGAACATTTTGGCCGCAAGCAGCATCTACTTCAAATCGCTGGTTCTCCACGATAACCTCATTAACCTCGACACGGAGATGGTTAACCCCTCTGTATTCAGACAAGTTCTGGACTTCATCTACACTGGAAAGCTCCTGTCCTCATCGGAGCAGAGCAGTGAGCAGAACTTCAGTGCCCTCCTAACCGCAGCCAGCTACCTCCAGCTCCACGACCTCGCTGCTCTGTGCAGAAAGAAACTAAAGCGCAATGGTGGGAAGCCCTTGCCAGGTAAACCCTCCACTACAGCCCCCCTCAGCCGCTTACGCCTCAATAGCCAGCGCCTTTCCTCTTCTACACCTGTCGGATCCAACAACCACTATCCTCCAACCCCTTCTGATGCCGACCAGCCCCAGCCAGATGAAGGCCTTCGGGACAAACTCTCAGATGATGAGATGTTTGTCGGCAGCTCCGGGAAGAATGGAAATGGGGCAAATGGCAGCAGCAACGGTAACATCAGTAGTGGAGGAAGCGCTGGGGAACCAGACCTTGGACTGGACCTGTCCAAGAAGAGCCCTCCCTCTGCAGGCACAGCCACTGATGCCCTCAGCCCGCAAAGCAACTCCCAAGGATCCCCTCAATCTGCCTCAGTATCCACAACCAACAGTGCCTCACTGGATGACTCCACTACTACCCTACCAGGTGTAGATACCTGCGGCTCAGAGACCATAGAGCTCAACTGTTCCTCTAAAACCTCAGAGGAAAACCAAAACCAGCCAGATGGTCCTCCGCCGCAGAAGAAGTCCCGGCAGGGTGCACGCAAGAACGAATGGCCTAAGAGAGAGGCCTCCGGTTTAAAGTCTGAAGAACACGACAGGCCCCTGGTTAATGGGGTGATTGTGGGTCCTAAAGATGGACGCGCTTCTGGGGTTGGAGGGGGCACTGGTAGCGGCTTCACTTCTGACCAGTCATTCCAGTGTAAAGAAGAGGAAGAAGCAGGAGAGAACGGCCAGGACCACAGCGAGGAGAGCGGTCAGAGTGATGGCGAGAGTGCAGGTGGTGGCACGGGAGGGGGACACCACAGCGCCAACTACGTGTACAGACAGGAAGGTTTCGAACCGGCGTTCGGAGACAACCTCTATGTGTGCATTCCCTGTGGTAAGGGCTTCCCCAGTTCAGAGCAGCTAAACGCTCACGTGGAGACGCACACCGAGGACGAGCTCTACATCAAAGAGGAGGGAGGCACCTTTGTGAAAGAGGAAGACGAAGAGGAAGCCGAGGACCTTTCTGCTCCTGTAGGTCCCTCCAGCTTTGGCTCTGAAACGCGTCCGTTCAAGTGTACAGTCTGCAGTAAGAGCTACAAAGACCCGGCAACCCTGAGACAGCATGAAAAAAGCCACTGGCTGACCAGGCCCTTCCCCTGCAACATCTGTGGTAAAATGTTCACCCAGAGGGGCACCATGACACGCCACATGCGAAGCCACCTTGGCCTTAAGCCGTTCGCATGCGAAGAGTGTGGCATGCGCTTCACACGTCAGTACCGTCTGACGGAGCACATGCGCGTCCACTCTGGGGAGAAGCCCTATGAATGCCAGCTATGTGGGGGGAAGTTTACTCAGCAGCGCAACCTCATCAGTCACCTGAGAATGCACACCTCACCCTCTTAGAAATGCATCAAGCCAAAGAACTCTGGGATTTAAATTTAAAACAAAAAAGAAATTTCTCTACATTTTTTTTTTTTCCATCTCAAAAGCAAAGAAATGCACACGCACACATTCACATGCAGACACACATTAATTCCAGTTCATGATGCCCTGGCTAAATGAATGATGTAGCTGATGGCGACGGTGGGATCTTCTTGATGCAAGGATCGCGTCATCGTTGATATCAAGTGACGTCTGCTCACCTCTCAGGAGTTCTAGAGGGACGATGTACTCCTGTCTCTCTCCAAAGTCAGAAAGCCATGGTGGAGTGGCGCGACTTCTCGGCTGCATTGCAAGTCGGTGAAATGTGAATGTGGGTCTTGATATGACGTCAAACCCCCTCACCTCATACCCCTCTGCACCCTTCCTCTGTTTTTAAAGCGTTGAGTCGTGTTGAGAATGTTCTTCAAACTAACTCAGCTTAACTCGAGGTTCCTATCTGTACTCCATTGCTATTTTGACCAAAAACCCATGTCAACAATACTGGCAATAATTCAGCAAAAAGAAGATTTATTTTTACCCTGACAGCTTTATATCCATTGTTACGTTGGTGATGGGGAGCTGTATGTAGGATGAGAGGTAACTGGGTTTGGGACCATCTCCCTGCTTTAACTGAAAACCCTGACAGAAGCATCAGGGTGGGATGACGTTAGATTAAGTTTTAGTTTTTACATACAGCAAACGCTCAAAGTCCTCTGGACAGCTAGTAACAGTTATATAAAAAAGGATGTTGATTTTTTCTTTTTGTCGGTTTCGCCTGATAGTGCTCCAGGAAGGAGTCCTGGTTGGAAAGACGAACACTTTGAGGTACTTGTTTTACTTAAAGAACTTGTAACATTTTCGGTGAATGTTTAAACTGGAAGGTCTTGGGGGGGGGGGTTTCCCGTGGAGGGGAGGGATTTGGGTTGGGGAGGGGTTTAAAGGGGCTAAGGAGAGGGTGTTTTACACTGAACGCTATGTTCAGTGGGTACATTTATTTTTTTGTCTGTATAGCTTTCCTCCCCTCAGAAAGAAAAAAAAAAGAGTCTATTTATATAGGCTTTTGTGACCTTGCTACCTCTGATTACTCTACAAACTCTATGTTGATTAGTTTAAAGTTCCTATGTAATTAATTGTAAAAAGTGTGTAGATTATGGTATCTTTTCACCTGATGCTTTAACCTGCCCATCTCTCAACACAGGTTTTTAACGCTCATAGAATTTTTTTTTTTTTTTTTTTTTTTACATTAATATTGTTTTTAGCTGTTGTTTTTACCTGTCAAATATAGCTTTTTGGAGCCCTGCTCAATGTGGCCCCACCTCAAAACGTACTGTAGCTTCCTGCCTGGAGCAAGTAGTGGTTAGTTAGTTTAGATGTATAGTGTTCCAAAGATCTTATGAATGTTGAGGAGAACAGAGCTAACTAACAAACATTGCTAGACAAGTTCATAACCAAAGTTTTAAAGAGATGTACTTAAGATATATAGCATACTAAATTATTTCAATATTGATTTCTTTTTGGTGTATAAAACAAATTATGAATTATATTCTAAGTCCACAAATAGAAATCGATTCCTTTGGTGGAGTTTTGGCCAATGAATCTGAGACTGACGAAGGTTCTTGTGGTTCGCAAGGAAACTTGTGCTGATTGGTGGGCCGGTCTGATGAAAACTTTACCTCCTAACAAAAACTGGTAAAGTTTTGAAAACATGTTCCTGAACATGCTTTTTATTTTTCTTAGTTTGTATCCAGAGTCCGTATCACTTTATATTCCCTGACTTTAAAAACAGGACTTGGTGACATTGTATGTGTTCTGTTCAGACCAAAAAAAACGGAAAAAGAAAAAAAGAATATAATCAGAATTTTAATGTGAAGTTCCAGTTGCTTGTTAGTTTTTTATTTTATTTTTTTGTGAGCCAGACTTGTGAAAACTTGTAATACGAAGGGAGAAACCGGTGCACTGGACAGCTGAACAGCACGTTTGTCTGTATTTCATTATACCACACAATGAGTTTAAGTTATTTTTAAGCCTTTTGAGGCTTTACCTCATCATAAGCAACCACATGTTGGGAATGACCCCTCTGATGTCTGTAGGTTTACTGAAACCTGTCCAGTGTATCAACTCTTAACAGTTACGCTGTGGAGTGTGAACCCTCACTACAAGTTTTTGGGATAGTCATTCCTCTATTATGTCGGTTTAACTGTCTTCTTGACCATCTTTATTCCTCTTTTGTCCTCATGTTATGGTCTGTGAAATGTTTGTCATAGGGATGCAGCTACACAACCATCACTACTGTTTTCGGTACTAGCGACCTGGACTCCTGGACTTGTTGCTTGTTTATGTTGTTGTCTTGCTGAGCAGTTGCTGTTTAGTGATTGCATGGTACATATGAGTTTTTCAACACTCCCCAAACCCCCACCACCGCAAACATGTTATTTATCGCCTGATTCATCGTTGCTTGTGACCTCTTCCAGCTGAAGAGGGAGTCCACAATGCATTGCCTTCAAACGTTATCGTACTTGTCAGCACTTACTGCAGTACAGCGTAATGTCTGTCGTGCAAAAAGTGTTTTTGTACAACTCTTATCTCGAGCCATCTCTGCAGAAGACTTTGCAGCTGCATTTGAATGCTTGCTTGTTTGACATAACAAAGAAAAAAAACTATGAACTCCAAACTGTGACTATACTACTACTACTACTAGTACTACTACTACTATTCAAATACTTCAGGGATTGCTCTGCATCTTTGAATGCAGACTCTCAGCTACATTTGTAAGACATAGTATTGTATCGATCGTTTGTTCTGTATTTTAATCATGGGAAAAGCAAAACACTAGTTTCATATTGATGACAAACAGGGGGGTACTTTTTCAACTAACACAAAGAGCCTTGACAAAGGCGAGGCAGCTCGAAACAAGTCTACACTTTAGCTAGTAACACAGTACGTTCAGAAATAGTTGCAAAGTTGTACCAAGAAGACGAAGAAGAAAATAAAAGCTCATACCCAAATCCACAAACTATTTTTTAAACCAAAGCACATTTGAATGATTATGGAACCTTGTGTGGCTCTAAAAAGAAACATATGTATTTATCTCATTGTTTACATAAACTTTTACAGTTTTACAGACCTCAGTCGAGGCTCGGCCAGCCAGAGAGGTGGTTGTGTGTTTATTTTGTTTTTCACAAAGGTTGCTGCCAAAACAAAAGCATAGCGTCAAACACGGGATGAACTGCTGCATAGTGAATGAAGGGGCGGTGGTTCAGGGACCGCCGCCCTGCCCCTCTGCCAGCTGGCTTTGGGGTGACCCTGCGCCCCATCCTCTTGCCCTCTGGCCTGTCTTCAGATGGGGCAGCAGCGATGGGGGTGCGCAGCGAGTCCTTGACATATTAATCAAAAGGCATTGTTAGCCAGGGTCTTTAGCTCAGTCTTGTGTGTCTGTTTACCCACACGCACTTGAGGTCTACCTCTGCTGCTTGGGTCTCTCTAACACGTAGGAGTGGGTGGGTGATGCTTGAATGGTTTGGGTTGTTTTAGTAACATGGTACATCGTGCTGGCTGTTTTCGAAACCTATCTGGAGAATGTAGCTTTGATTTCTTTTTTCATTGCATGTAAACAGGCAAAACTTGTAGTCTTAACTGTGAATGTTGTTTTCTTTTATGGTGTGTGTTTGATTTTTTTTTAAGCTGCCTGTGTTCTGAGGGTAAAAGCAGCACAAGCCTCTGGCTGGCCGGGCCTCATACAAAGTTGGTGCAAACACTTATTGACAGTGTTCTTTTTTTATCAAATGTCTATTGTCAGTTATGAATGTATTTATTTCTGGTGCTGCCCTCACCTCTGCAAAGAAATTTCTCAGTGTGTGAGACTGAGGTGGAGGCAGGACCCCCTTTTTTGTTTAGTTTTGTTTTAAGGATTTCAAGCTGAGAATCAAAAATGATACACAAAACATAGCCATTATCCACAATCTGTGAAGTAACCTTTTTGTAGGAGAACTGATTTTATTTTTTCCCCAAGTAAAATAAAATGGTCTATGGTGTTTTAATATCTTCTTTCTCAGTTATACCTGACAGTCTGTAGGGTTTTTATTTCATGTTTCACTATGGGTGTGTTTTTTTTTTTTATGCCCATATGTTCTTGAGTTCTCACTGAATGACTGCACACTAGGGGGGTTGAACTTTGACCCCCTGTGTGTGTCTGCGGACGCAGGCAGGACACTGACCTGTCTGCAGAATGGAGGCTACTGTAACTTCTCAACCTTGCTCTTCCTGGGTGTTGCCAAATGCCGCCAGTAACAAAACAAAAAACCTTCACATGAACACACACGTTCTCGTGACTATTGTTACATCACATACATGCACTCGACTCCGCTTCCATATTTTTACAATCCATTTCTTTTCAGTGTCTGTTAGTTCAGAGGATCTTAGAAACCGTGGGTAAGATAGCTTTACTAAGTGCACTTTCTATGTTTTTCAAAGCTTCTGACAAGACTCGGACGCTGTCATCTTGGTTCTCATTTAGCCGTCAGTTTACCCTTTCGTCTTTCTCCTTTTACCTCAACTGTTATCATTATGCAGTGTTACAAAAGCTTTAAAATGTCTGGAAGGCAGGAAACTCCCCGGTGAGACTGTACTCTGCTCTCAGCATTCAACCTATCGTTTCATTTCTTGCAACTGTTGCTACCATCGTCTCCATGTGTTTGTATAGTAGAGGGGCTGGTCTGTCTGGTTATTTATGAAGATGCTCCTTCTTACCTCGGCAGACTAAACCAAAGCCAGTTTTAAAATGGACTCCAGTGCCATTAAAACCTACCTAAGCTTTATTGTCCCTTGTAATACACCCAAACCCCATAAGCTCTGTTACTGTCTAGACACCTGCTTCCTCCTCTGTGCTGCGTTTTATTTACTGTATGTCCAGCGACATTGTGTGGTAGTGACTAAAACAGCGAACACCAAATTACCTCAGAACGTTCAGTGTTTACAGACATGTGCTATCTTGCCATTTTATCATCTCACCATTTATACACTTGCCGTCCATGTTTAACCAAAATATTCTGTTTTTTGAAATGGTGTTTGTAGCAGCATATTTTTTTTATACATTACTGTTAATTAAGCGTATCCATTTATAGAGGCACAGTTTCACCTTGACGTGCACTACGTTAGCTGCTAATAACTATTACTTGAAGAGTTGATTTATGGAGCTGCCCATGATGTGGATGTATCAAGCTTCCTTTCTTGTCCCCTTTTCCTTCAGGAACAGCCCCTCAATAATATATCAGCATCCATGGGCTGAGAGGCTCTAGAATGGACATGCAGGGTCTTTGCTGATGAATAATTAAAGGCAAACCCTCCCCCTTGGCAAACACACTTCACGTGCAAAGGTGTGCACATCCAGGTGCACTTTTGCTGGCATGTATGCACTCTCCCCTCCACAGCCTTCAAACACAAGCTAACACAGCAGTATTCTAGGACCGCCGCCCCTCTATCTGTGGCTTTTGGCAGCACCCAGGCTGGGCTCTTTATCTCCACTCCTCAGAGAGCTCGTATTCAGGTCAGAGCCGCCACTGTGCGTATAGCGATGGGGCTCGCAAACTCAAAAGTGTCATAAAAGTGTAATACAGCTGACCTCAGCACTCACAACCTCGCAGTCTTAATGTACAGCAGTGAGAAAAAAATAAACTGTTATTTTATGATCTTTTCATTAAAAGCTTGATTTAAAACCAACGTCTGACTCGTTTGTCGTTCCTCTCTTGACAAGTCCAGTTGTGTTGGTTCAAATGACATAAAACTCTATGTTGCCGCCCTGCGTGGTTTGCCTTCCACCTCTGTGTGTACGTTCTAGCATGCCTAAGTGACGCAGCTCATGGTATGGCATTCATTTGTAGGTCGTTCTCGTAAAACGAAACCTTGCTGCCAGTAAGAAGGAGGATTATCAAGTCTTTGTTGTGACTGACACGTTGCCAATTAGCATATACAAGTATCCACCTTTTGTACGTGGGATTTGCAGTATTTACTGCAACGACTGAGGCTGTTCATCCCTAACCCAAGCGCACTCACTGAGAGGCTTTCGGCAGCAAAAGCTAAAAATAGTCCTTCATAAAGAGAATAGCTCATCATTTTGCAAATGTCCCTGCAACTCTACCCCTATGCCTGTGCAGAAAACATGAAGCTGGAGTTACCTGATAGTCTGCCAGCCTCGATCTATAGAGCTCAAAAAGTAAAATGAGCAATAATGTAGTGTTCTCACTGCGGCCTTTTCCAGCCGGTCTACAGCCCCTTCCCCCATGGCTCTTTGTCATTTTGCCTCTAATGCCCTGGCAGGAATGCCCCTGTAGGCTGCTGACCTGCTCATCACTTAAAGTGAACACCTACTCGCCTAGATCACACATGTTTATGCACACGCCCTCCTCAGGTATGTAGATAAGCTCTTCCAGCGTCTGTCTGCCACGCTGGTGTTTCTCTCTGCTGTCTCTCCATGACGTGCTGCTTTGCTGCCTTTCACTTTTAAATGTGTCTCCCTGCTGTCCCCCGTATCTCTCGCCCCTTATTTCCCATCACCCTGGCTCAGGTTAGAGTGTAAGGAGCTGGCACATTTATTGCTATTCGGTGCCATTAGTAATGCGCTGTGCCCCTAGAGGTGTCGCATGCTAAATGACCCTGAATGGGGGTCGCTGCGAAACAATGGGCCTGGTGTCGATAGCCCTGCCCTGCCCTCCCCCATTGGAGCCCCCTCTCTTTCCTAACATCAGCGTCAAGCAAAGACAATAGTGAGAGCAGAGAGGGGGTCGGTGGGTGGGTACAGCGTGGATGTTACCCACAGCAGAGACTTGGAGTGGCTGTTTGCCAAAGGCTCACTCATGTTGACAGCTATTTTGGCTCCTTTAGAACAAATTCCCCTTTCATCAGATTCAAACACTGTGGTTGATTTTATCTGGTGTGGAGGGCAAATCCTAAAAGTGAACCGATGTCTCCGTGGCTCATCCCAGTGGGTCTGTGAGCATGAGTGGAATTTATCAGGGTCTGCCCAGGTGGGTCCAGGCTTGCCTCTGCTCGTCTGGGATGGCCCTCTATAATCTGAGGAATGTGGATGAGAGATGCTTGGCCTGCCCGTGGTGGGCGAGGGAGATGGCCACATCCGCCTTTATCTCCACTGCCAGACGACCTTCTTGTCTCCATGCTGATTAAGTAAAAAGACTCTAATCTTGTCTCAGTCACTGGCTGCATTTCAACTTCCCTATGAGGAGACGTTTGGCAATACTATTCATCCCGTGATCGATACACCTCATGTTAGCAAGTTAAATAAAAGTCATCCACTGAGCCACAACCTGTTGTTTTAATGCTAAATATGTATATACAGATTAAACAGTGACATTTGTAAAAGTTTTTTTAGTGCACAGATGTACATTTTCTCATCTACCTTTTCAAAACAGAAGAAAAAGGAACCTCTTGTTGAACTTACAGCTCTTCTGTGATCAGACCTTCCTGGTCAGAGTGTGCATCATCCACAAGTAAACTGTTTGCATTCTTATCATGCGTTCTATAATGTTTCGATGCACATCAATTATTCAAAATGTGTTGAAGAATTTCCTCGGAGCCTCGTGTTGTCTGTACAGTCATTATAAAATGATGCTCCCGGTAAAGCTGGAGAAGAACCGGGGGGGATATTGATTCGCTGTTGCTTTTCAACATAATACAAAGCTCTGTCCTGTTCATCCCAGGTTCCAACACTTGAGCTGTTCCTCATAGTTGCACCTTTTCATCCCCCCGCCTCCATCTAGTTAACCGTAACCCTCCTCCTTCTCTTTTTTCCTCAGGGAGGAGTGCAGTGAGTCCATGTCCCACTGGGAAGATGTATATCTTGGCAGAAAAGTGCAATGCTGCGGGCGATGTATACATCTTCATTCGTGTGGGAGTACATTGATTATTGCAGTGTTATATATATGACAACACGCTGCTTTAGCCACCACCTCATTATTTCATCGCACAAAAATGTTGCCCTCACAATACCTGTCTTGTGGTGGTGTGGTGCGAGGATTCACTCCTTCATCAATAACCCAACGGTATTGATGGGACCTGAGTACACTCTGAGCATCAATACCTGATCTTAAATTCAATGGGTCTGTTTGTGGAGCACAGGGATGATTTCCAAGGTCTGTGTTGCAGATATGACAAGAAGACTAGGCCAAAAAAAATATTTACACAAACCACAAGTTGTGATGCTTGCTCACAAAATCTCCAGCGCCCTTAAAAACGTCAGCTGCAACTGGACTGGTTAATCCATGCAGAAGTAAAACAGTACATATGTATCTGCCTGCTTTTTCAAACTCCTTTTCACCATGAATTATTTCTGTCGCTCTGCACCCTCCTTTTTATCTTTATTTCACGAGGCCTTTGCTTGAATTAAACCTGGACTGCTGAGTCACCGAGCGCTTGACGGTGAAAGGCAGAGAAAGAGAGCAGAGCGAGAAAGGAGAGTTGAAGGAGAAAGGGCTCGGCAGGTGGTGGGCACCGCCACGGCTTCAGCCCGCGGACTCTTTTCAGCTGGCACACAACTGCTCGGCTGCCACAGAGGCCCTGCTTTCCATCAGAATATTCCCCCTCTCTTCCCCCTCTTTAAACGATAAACGAGGAGAACAGGCTTGGGCCGGAATAATAGGATCCTTTCTTTCTGCCTCTGCCATGTGTGAGAACGGGAACAATGGCAGGGACCGGGAGGGGAAATGATTCAAAGTGAGATTTTCACCTGCTCCCTTCAACCCCAGCTCTGCTCCTTTTCAAAGCATGCTAATGCCAGTTCATTTACAGAGTACTACTGTAAGCTGCAGCACACAAAAAATGCACAGATCCTTTTTTTCTCTTTGTGATGGACAGTTTAGATTATTGTGCTCCTAGACATCCATTTTGGCAATCATACTCATTATCATCATTACCCCACTTTAAGGCCTAAATAAGAATTAGAGACTGGCTGGAGCGCTTTGTGGTACAGTCTGTGGTTTTTGTGTGTGTCCACTCAAAGTAGCAGTTGTGTGTTTTTTTGAGGAGATACTGTAGTTGCCTTGACACCAAAGTGGCTTTCAGCAAACGTCACCTGTTTATGTTTGACAACTTCTTAACACAAAGAATAAAACATGTTTATCGGACAGATCATCAAATCTGAGCGATATTTAAAAACATCATTGGGACGTTGAAGTGTTACCTCCTGTGTTTGGATTCTTCTGGATGGACAAAATTGGGATATGAGGTCATACGCTGTTTGCAACCATTTCTCATTCATCCGTTCTCCATAATGACACTTAATAGAGGCCAATCAAGCCATAAACAGTGGGAGAATATCAGGAGGGAAACGTTCCTCGCAGTCATGGCTTATGGGTAAACTCATTTGTTGCGTAATCTCCTCCTCTTTGTACTAATTGTGCGTGTGTGTATTAATTTAGATTCTAATTCCTTCTGCTGGCAAGTGAATTAAAACCGGGTGAGACTAATATATCATTCACTGGACGACGACGAGTCTTATTAATCCCACACATGCACAGGAGCACTTACACAGATATTACTGTGATAAACACAGTGCAGTTGGCCAACGTTGATTTATTACATGTCCTAATGTTGTACAGTTTCAAAACTTCTTAAAACAAAGAGCCCAAATTAAATTTGTGCAACCAGAGTTTAATAAGTATTTATTTGTTGTCCTCACAAATGTCAACGAAGCAGAAAAGAAACTAAGCTTGCTCTGTAAGCAAATAGTAAATGGTTTAAACCTAAACTGTTTGATATTAACACACTCAATTATAGAGCCTCTTGTGGGAAACTAAACAGAACCTGCACAATGTATGAACATCACATTAATACACACTAGTTATGTCTTTATAGATTTAATGATTCAAGCCTCAGCTGTGGCTTGGTGTAGCATCTTAAGTTCTGTGTTTTGTAATTCAGCTGCACCAAACGGCTCCTCTCCTGTACGTCTGGTTACATTAAGTTAGTGAGAACACCTCCTCCTTGTGCAAACCATTTCACTTTACGCCTCAGCTCCTGCTGTAATTGGATAGAATTTGATTCGCTTCACTTTTCCTTTCTTTCTTCTGTCTTTTACCGTTATTTGTCCCTGCTCTCGTTCCCCATGATGTAATATTTTCAATTTTTTAACCCTTTCCACCGTCTGCCTCACTCTCCTTTTCCCCTTTTCTCCTCCACTCCTCTTTGGCATCATTACTTTGTGTTCAAAGACAGAGGAAGAGCCGGGAGAGAGACAAAGGGGGAATAAAATAAATGTAAGAGCTATGTTATGGGGCAGGTGGAGGGCTCTCTTGTGGCACAGAGCTCCACCTTTTGCCCTGAAGCCATCAGAGCGCATTGTGTGTATTGAAGGAGGTCAGCCTCACCCCAGGGAGGGACAGTGATTAGGCTATTTGCTCAGGCCCTCCCAACAACATGTAATATTCATGTAATGTAAATAGCCATGTACTAAGCAAAACAAGTTGTTTTGTCATAGATGATAATCAGCTAGTGTCTAGTATCTACTGCGTTAGAGCGATGTATTTGTCCTTAAAGAGAGTGGGGTCATTTATTTGTGCTGGTCTTTCATGTAAGCTTTCTCCAATATCATGTTCTTTCATTTGCCTGCTAAAACCTGCTAAACCTTCACACTCTCACCCTGTTTAGGAAGACATGACTAAACTCTATGAATATCAGAGAGACTTTAGAACAAGGTAGTGTTGCACAAATGAGCCAGCAGCCACGGTTGAATGGGGTCATTTTTAGGTTTAGGGCACCTGGAGTGAGTCTAATAACCTGAGAGCTGTGTCTGACCCTGTATTCAAGACACCATTACTATGCTAATGCTTACACAGCAATTGTGGCAGCATTGTGCAGTAACAGCTTCCTTGAGCATGCCTGTGTGTGCATCAGGGTGGGGGGTGAACCGCTGTACATGGTAAGTAGACGCGTGTACACGTGCGCGTGCATCCACAGTTTTTGCCTGAGGAATCAGATACTTCTGTGTGTGATACCTTCCAGGAGATAATGGAGCCCACAGTGGATGAGTGAGTGGCAGCTTCTCGTTGGAGCCCATAGATTCATCAGCTTTTTTTTTTTGTTCCTCCACGCACCCCCCCTCCAAGCCTCCTGGCTTAGGGTGATTGGCTGGGAGCAGGAGAGGATGTTATGGCGTATGAATAATTGAGGATTGGGAGAGAAAGCGAGACGTGTAAACTGACCTTTAGCTGTCCTAACCTGTAGCTGGCCCTGCTCAGGAATCTCTACCCGACTGTTCACTACCGGGGTGTCAAAATATGCCAGGCACATACCGAGAGTGGTTGAACATAGATAGGGTTGGACTGGGATGCTGGATTGAGTCCTCCTGCAGTGGGTGGGCGTACAGGGAAGCATGCACCTTCATTCAAGCAAGGGTCAGTTTGAGGTTGTATTGCACTTACCCTCCCAGTCCCATGTGACCACTGCATTCTGCAGCTGTACGTGCTTGTGTATGTGGGTGTGTGCGCAAGTGTGCGAGTGAAAGAGTCTTATCCCCTTCTGCTTTCTTTTAAGGATCCCACAGAGCCACAAAGGAAAGGGAGATTGTTGCCATGCAGGTTTGACCCTATTCAGCTCCTGAAAGATGTGGAGTGGCTCTACTGAGGCCCGGCGCAGTCAGTCAGCCTGTGAGAGGCTGATGGGCACTGGAGACCATTAAAGGCAAGTAAACACACAACACACGCTCTTGCTATACCTTGCGAGGTTGCCATGGTTTCTGGGGAATGTCACTGGGCAAGTTGAAGCACATCTCTGGTAATTCCACACTGCCTGGCAGCAAGGCTGTTCGAGTGTGTGTCTGCATGGCAGCAGGGCAAATGTGCTGTGGCTTGCAACCTGTGAGTGTATTCTAGATTTCATGTAAACGTAAGACGTGGAGCTTATACATTTAGTGTGAATATGTGCTTATGATTTCGCCCCAGATGAGCACAAACAAAGTGTGGATGATCTATATCTATAAAAGAATTAGCACAGCGAGTCACACATCGGCTGCGTGTAATCGATCCGAACTAACATTTCAGGCTGTGCTTTGTGCCGACCCATTAAGATGCTCTAATGCTACAGGTATGTGTGTAATTCACGCAGCTACCGTGTTAATGGTTATTGATCTCCAGTAGAGCGCTGTTGCACGGTGGCACAGGGGTTAAGATTGTCATCTCACAGCGAGAAGGCTCTGATTATGGAACTGGCTCTGTGTGTTCGCATGGTCGCGTCGTGCCTGCAGGGGTTTCCTCTGGGTTATCCAGTTTCCTACCACACAAGACATGCAGGCTGGATTAGCTGGCGATTCTCGGTTTGCGGGTAGTGTGACTGTAGGTGTGAGCAGTTTTCGTCTCATCCCTGTGATAGGTTGACATCTTGTCTAGGTATGTCTCACCCGTTTAAATCCACACCCCCATGACCCTCTTCCTGAAACTTACTATAACTAATGGACAGAGAGGTTTAGACTGGAGCTGTATCATTTCTTTATGTTGTCCTTGATCAGTTGTTTTTAAATGTGACTTTCAGACAAAGGCCTGCACCAAAGCGATTAATCCTTTCTGTGCCAGTCAGTTATTTGAAGCATTGTACAATTTTCACCCCTATAATCAGACTGTAGCCCTGGTATGCCTGTTTTAAACTGTTTACAGATCATCTTACAGCAAATCAAATCAGTATCTGGTTTGTCTGACTCTCTTTACAAATGATTGACAGTATGTTTTGTTACTCATACAGATCATGTTTGTTGCCTTCCCTTTTTGGTGAAACCTACCCTACCTGTATGGCCACACTGAAGTAAAGTGAAGTGACAGATTTTACCCACTGACTCATTATAACGTTATAAGTTTAGCTTCCATGTGTCATATTAAAACAGTCTGGTAGCTGATATGCATATCATGCAGAAATGAGTAGCAAGACCCCCCCCCCACCCCCATGACCACCACCACTTCCCATTTTATGAATTTCCCCCACCAATTGAGCTCTGATACATGGGAGCAGTAGTAAATGGTTTATTAACAAGCTGATGAAATTACTTATATTAATACCCAGAGTGCTCAGATGCGACACTGCACATGCATTCGTTTGCAGGTTGGGCATTTACAGGGGTCATCACGATCTCATCTTATCCCGGTTCGCTTTCATTTAGCACCAAATACAGGAGCACAGCATCCGTAGAGCTATCAGATCATCAGTGTTTCACTAAAGTCATCTGACTGCAGCCATCAACGCTGGTCTAGTTCCTAACAAGTAATGCAACTTCAACAGAATATAAATATCACACAAGAATGTGTTTTTGAATTTAAAGTAGCAAATACACCAAAATAGTCCTTTAAGTCTTTCCTGATCATTTATCGCTCTAAAAATACAGCATATCATATGGAGTCATACTCAGCCCCAGTCATGCACACGTATGCATAAAAAGTGTGTCCTGCAGCTGAGATGTGAACTCTTGACTTTTGACTGTTAAACCAATAAATGGCGACTTCATTACGGCCTCACTGCCAGCGATTGGACATTATAAGCTTGGCAATAAGTCGACTGGCAATAAAATCACGAGCTACCTCAAGGGGACAGATGAGCACACACACAAACACTCTCTATATGAATGCACACCCGCACAAAAATTGATTCAATAATCTCCTCTTTGAGTCTCGCACACACACACACACACCCTCACGCACTGATTACAAGTAAACTCAGCATTTTTAGAGTGTTTTCTTTAATAAAGCACTTTTTGACCGTTTCTTCATGAGTGTGTTGAACCGCTTCCCCTCAAGATTCGACTCTGTGACCCTAAACTACACAAGCGTCCTCTGTGGCTCTTTCCATCCAGTAAAAGGGGTCACACTCTGTGTCTGTTACTGACACTTAACAGCACCTGTGCAAACAAACAAACCTTCTGAACATTGATTCAAATGTTGTAGTTGCATAACGTTTCCTGGTGCTTTTCCTCTGAGGTGGACAGTGCCTAATGAGTTCTCCTGTGAGGCTGAGGAGGCAGATGATTTGGTCTCTAATGGCTTTACTCAGTCCACCTCAGCAGTTCTGCGTTGTGGTGGGGTCTCACTGGCCCTGTCGCCTCTTTCACTTTCCAGAGCGCAACACCCACCCTCCCCTTTTCTTAATCATGGTGACCCAGCCCACCTTGAGCCTATGTGCTTTAGCATACTCAGCAGTAGTGTGGTAATAGGTAATCAGCCTATGGGTCTAAGCCTCTCCCCACACCAACAGCATGGACTCTTGTCACCTCACATCCTAGTCTGAGGGATGTGGGCTAAGCATCACCGTGCCTGTCTTTGCTCGCACAGGAAAATGCAACAATTTATTATTAATATAAGCTTTGGCTTCAACATAGTGCAATTAAAAACACACACATAAAATGAAACTGACGCGAGTGAGCAGAAACTGCAGAAATATAAAACAAGTAAATACTGGATGAGTTTCATGAAAGGAGCAAGTATATAACAAATGAAGTTCAAGAATTTTCCAGAAGGGTTGTCACTACCAACCTCAGCGGGAGCAACAGTGATTTACTACGTTAAGGGAAGATGAGGAGAGGATGTCATTAACGCTGCTCAGCACCATCCCAGCCTTATTTCAGTGATGCACCAAGAAGTATGATTGTAATCATCTGGAGACCAACACGTATCTGCAGGAAAAGACAGAGCAGGCCTCCATTTATTCATACATTTTATCAGATGCTTAAACATGCTCCAATCAGCAGTTATCAGCAGGGATCAACACGGTAACGCAAATGAAAACAAGCATGTCAGCGTTTAAGGACAGAATCCTGCATCTTAAACATTTAGTAGGAGTGATACCGACGGCTGTAGTGAGTGACTCTGCTGTAGCACAGAGCTGATGTAGTGTTTGATTCTTCCCACCTGATATCCCATTCAGCCCCTTTCAATCTCTCTCTGATTTTGCTTCTTTCACCCCCTCCTCCTTTTTTCCACTCCCACTCTTTTCTCCTTTCTCTCCTCTGCTTTCTGGCATGTTCATTAGTCTGACAGGAGAGTGCTGTTAATCGTGGTGAGGGGAGGAGGGGGGAGAAAGAGCCATAGGTCCATAATAAGAACCAGCGTGGTGCATATGGCACAAAAACCCAGCGGTGCTGCCATGTCAGATGTCGCTGAGATGGATGTGTACAGCGAAACAGTCAGACAGTCACCTGCAACTGCCGATCGTCATGATCAGCTCTGACCACTAATTCCTCAGACACACGCGCTTCATATGCTGCAAACGTTCCCTGTTTTTCTCAAGACTGAATTATATGCAGGGGAAATAAATTGAGGAAACAATCCTGTTTGACACTAAAGACGAGCGCTCGTGGACATGTGACACTGGAAGCATGAGGAGGCTTCGTGAATTATTTCTTAAACCTTCATTAGGATCTGTCAGGGTTTGATTAACATTAATGGGACCAGGCCCATTTCTCAGTCCTTTCTTCCAGCTCACTCTTCTCCTGGTATCCCCTCCTTCTACTTCTGCCAGACCCAGGCCTGCTCATAACTATCCATCCTCCTTCTGCCAATGACAAGTGGCTCGTACCCTCTTCGCTCCCCTCCAGCCTCGCCTAGTGTCTGCGTCCCTCCACCCCTCGTCCTCCCTCATGTTACCTGCTCCTCTCCCTGCAGCCGCTCCTCTCTCCTTCCTCTGTCTTCTCTCCTCACCTACTTGTTCTCTTCATTTCTTCTCTCTTTGCCTTTTTATGCAGATGACTCCCTCTGCTCTCTGCTCTCTGGACCCCTCATTGCTGAAAACCGTGTGGTCCAGCTCCATTCATCTCTGTCACACTGCATTAGTGCCATGTGGAGCTCGCACACACACACAGACACAGGTCCCTGGTCTGATCTGCCATCGAGGGGGTGGGGAGGCCGTGACAGCAGGCCTCTCCGAAGCTGGCCAATGAATATAGATCACCTAGCTATTCTCAACCAGTGGGGCTCTGAGACCCTCACTGGGCCTCTGGGACTCAAAGCCCTTAGACTGGGTCAGACCTGCTCTGTGTGGACATGCAGACAGAGGCTTCTCCAGTACAGCACCAGCACGTTCTGTGTGCGTAAAGTGAACATTTGCAGTCAATAAATGGGCGATAGTTCAGAACAATGTGTGAATTTTTTGACAGCAGATTCTAGTGGTATCTCGAGTAGCGACAGCGTTGAGAATAATGGAGGGAAACATGAACGACCCCAGCGAGTTTACGGTTCTCTCAGCAGAGCAGATGGAGATGGATCGCATTAAAACAACAGAGCCCGTGTCCCACATAGTTCAAATTAATTCAGACAGAGATATAGCTACCGCCAAGGGTACTAAGTCAGAATGAATTATTATGTTTTCTCACACAATATTTGATTAGCGGACGATCTGGCAAACAGGTGTACAGTAACGCATTCTAAAGAAAAAAGGAACGGCTGCTTTCTTTTGTATTTACATTGCACATACTTCGTTGTCATCATCATCATCATATAGTACATACCCACAGTTCAAGTGATAGGCAGGACCCGCCTGTACTGCACCAACTGGGTGTTCTGGTTTGAATTCTCTCTTTCTGTTTCTCCGTATATTTCACGTTCTTGCACCTCCCTACATGGACGAACCACGGCTGAATTGTGCACACACGACGTTTCTGTGTTCACAGCACATCTCTGGAAAGAGTTGCACCGTGTGTGTTCATGAATTCTGCAGGATGAAGAAATCAGCAGTAAGCCTGGAGCTGTGAATAGCGTGGTCTGTTTCTCTGTATAGCTGAAAAGTGCCCAATCCCCTGCAAGCATGCAGTAGGCATCTTGATCTGCTCTGTGGGGCCAGCAGCTTTAAGCTGAATGCTGCAATCCATGGGAAAACGTAAGGAAATGCAGCTTTCTGGTCAACATCTGGTCATGTTAATATCACCCTCCCGTTGCGTTTTATTCTCTGTCTTAAGCAAATCTCTACGATAGATACGAATCCATGACACATGTTCACTGTCCCTCTCATGCGTCATGGGTTTGTATCTATCAAAATTTAGAAAAAGCTTC
Organism: Macropodus opercularis; assembly: GCA_030770545.1. Lineage (NCBI taxonomy): Eukaryota > Metazoa > Chordata > Actinopteri > Anabantiformes > Osphronemidae > Macropodus > Macropodus opercularis. The sequence goes on along the minus strand of CM061097.1, from coordinate 7,806,397 downwards.
TGTTGTGATCTCAAGCTCAAAGCGCTGGATCACTCTTCCTTGATCTCATTAGAGGCAAATGACCTAGTTGGTGTAAGCAGATTACAGATGAGTTGGCCACTCTCAGGGCTAAATGCCACCAGTGTAGAAGATGGATCAAGTGATTTAGAGCCGTTCAGAGACAGGAGACAGATTATATGAAGATGATGAAGGCTATTTAGAACATACAGTAACATACAAAACCGAAGACAGATGAAAAGACACAAAGTTATTCAGCGACACGACGGAGGAGAGAGAAACAGTCCTCCAGTCAGTGAGCACCGATGATTAATCAATACTGTTTACGGCCATTAATAAACAGCCCCATATACCACAGATGAGACCACACGTCAAAACGTAATTACCACAGTACACGCTGACCACTGCAAATGTTCACTGTAAAATCATATCAGAGTCCAGAGTTAGTCTTATGTTATTATTACATTTTCTCTAGTAGTTGTACAGTTACTGAGAGACGTTGGGAAAGAGAAGACATGTAGTCTGAGAAAACAGTAGATTAAACAGAGTTCACGTTATGGGTCACATGTGCTCGACCTAAGCCACTTATGTCACAGCAGGAGCTGTCTCTTCACACTGTTCATCGCTAAATCAAACCAAACATGATTTGTTATGAGTACATAACAGTAAATGACATTATACATTAAAAAGCCCACACGCTGCCTAGTGAATGTAATATTCTCACTTAAAGGTACGGTTTGCAAATGGGCTTCCAGTGGAGCGAAGCCAGCTGATACGAAAGAACAAATACGCTTACTTAACTGGAGCACGAGGCTCCACTGTTTCTGCAGCGAGCAATGAAAGCACAGGCAGTTACCAGGATCGTGAATGTTAACTCTCTAACATGGTAATTGTGTTTGGACAGCCCCACGGGCAGCTCGTGTCACAGTCGAGGGTGTTTTATCATTTCTTCTAAGAGGCATAGTTGCCACCTCGTGATGACTAGCATATCTTAGGGCTATTTGAGATTCAAACAGTCAGTTGAACTGCTCACACACCCACTCATAACATGCAAATATACAGGGAATGGCCTTCAGGCCCTCGGGGAGAAGTGCAAAGGGTAGTTATTAGAGAAGGAGAACAAAAATAACAGATTACAGCGAGCAGACAAACATGAGAACCAGAGAGAAGGAGCCACATTCCTCCATGCCAGGGGAGTATTGGCTTCAAAGACCACTACTCTCCTGCAACACCTGTCGACGTGAGCAAGTGCATGTTAAACGCTGTGTTCCAGAGAGCTGTGACCCGGAAGCAGAACCTGACTGACTGTGGCGTTGAACTCGAGCGTAACAGGTTTAAATGCCGTTTTGTCAGTCTGCTAGAGAACGTTTAGAAGCCCCATCACATGTAAACAAGTATGTTTGGGATTTTTATTGAGAACAGATTATAGGTTCAGCACGCGCCAACCCCGATTCAGATGCCACTTTGATTCTGATTTAAGTATTGACCTGTTAAATGTGGTAGTGACTGACAAGCAAGCAAATGATGTTTCGCAACAAGGTCTTATTAAATATGACAAGATAAAGAAACTGAGGTAAGTTATGTTTACACTACTGTGTATATGGTATAAATCATCGACTGAGTCTGTTGTTCACTAGAACATTAGTGTTAATTAACCTTTAGTGCCAATGACTTGAACTTGAACAGTCAGCAACACACAGTTCAGGACATGATTCTACAATTTGACCTCTCTCAAATTTCTGAGTCAGGAGTCAAAAAACCCCTCAAGCTCCTTGTGTCTTAGGGCGACAATTCAAGCTGTCCTCGCTCACCGTACACGTCAGACAGGTGGCAGTGCTCTCATTGTTCACACATCTGGCAAACCCACACAGCGTGGGCAGCATTTTGCTGTGTCAAACAAGGGTCATGTTAAAAGAGGACATACACAGCCCAGCGTGTCAAAGACCCAGCATTTAAAATCCAACTAAACAGTGAACCAGTCAGCCTGGAGTATTTTCCATAAACCTGACACGAGATGTATTTTAACAGTATATTTGACTAAATTAACCTTTTGCTTTTTTTGCCTTTTCCTGTTCTCCTCACCAAGACACATATGTGTGTTGCGTGTGGATGTTTGTTAGTGTGTGTGTGTTTGAAGTGAACGAGAGAAAGAGTTGTTGCCTGCTCCCTGACCTTTCTGATGTAAACATGGACACACTCCAGCGAGGTGGTGAATGGCTGTGATTGTAAGAGCGCTCCGTACCACACACGCACACACACACATGCACGCGCGCACACACACACACACACACATGCAAACATGCTGGGAGCTCTGCCAAGGAGGGAAAACCTACAAAGCCAGGCTCCCCCTGGCTCTCCGCCAGTACTCCATTAATGGAGGAGTAGGACAGCAGGAGGGAGGGAATAGGGGGAAAGAAAAGTTGAAGAGGGAAGGAAAAAGGGAGGGAAAGGCAGCAGCGGAGGGGATGGGAAGGGAGTGGAACAGTGGAACTGAAGAAAGAATCAACATCCTAGAGCTTTCATAATCTGAGGATTTGAGTTTGGTTGATGGGATAAGACGTTTGATGGAGCAAATAACTTTAACAAGATAAAATGACGTTGAAAAGTGGCACCTGCTCTCAACCGCAGTTGTGATAAAACACTATCATCAGAATATAAATGTTTATGTAATGATTCAGGAAACATCGGCCAAATGATTTAGTGTTAAACAGTAGTAAACAAGTAGTGGATTTAAAGGACCGTGTTTCATTTAAGGCTTAATAACACTGTAAGTAGCAAACAATGATCCAAAGGGAGACGTCCAGCATCATTTGTCATTACTTTCAGGTCATCACACTAAGTTAACACTTACAACAAGGCAATGGGACAGATCCTTACAACAACATATTAATAATTCATATCAAATCTCTAAAGCACTCAGCTTCTGTGTATTGGAGAAGAGCAAGAGAGACATGGACACACATCAAAGAGGACTGACAGAGAAAATACAAGCAACAAACAAGTACAAACAGACAAAGATCAGGGTCACGTGTTGTTTGCCAGGTCACCCCTTTCCTGCCCTTTGTCCGTCTGGTCTGTTATCACTGAGTGACTCAACTTGTCAGCTGAGTACAGATGACCATGTTTTGACCCCTGCGACCCTCAATCAAATCATATGACGGTTTGCCCCAGAACAGCAGAAAACGCTGATCATTCTGATACAACAGACAAGAGAATTGCACAAGCGATGTGAAAACAGTGGAAGCAAAGGCCTCCGACAGTGAGACACTTCGAACCTTCTCATATCAACAGGCAGTGAATAACTGACAGATATAGTGAGCAACGTACGCTTGGCCCGATCGGTCGTCAGAGCCACATTGTGAAGCCAAACGTCATTAAATCATCTCCCACTCGACTGTGCGGTTCTGGACAGTAGTTCATCTAAAGAGGAGATGCACACGAAGTAAAAGCACATTTCAGATTTGCTGGCACAGAGATCTTTAACGCCTTGCTGGAAGGAAAAATTAATACATATTCTTACTAGTGTATTCCTCTTCCTTCACCATCATATTTGATCCAATTTCTCATGTGTGTGTTAGCAGCTGCGAGTCGACTGATCCTGACACAACAAACACATGACAAAGGCTGCAGGGTGAATGGAGCACGTCATTAGCTGGGGGACAGTGTGGCAGAGTAGGAAAAACTGTACACAATCCCTCATTCAAAAAGCACAGAGACGACCAGTAACTGCATAAATTATGACTGTACACATGACACAACTGTGCATCACTGCGCCTGAATCCAGAGCAAACCTTGCTACAATAAATTCTTCAAATGTAGGCAGAGGAAAAACATTTATCTTAAATCTAGATGCGTATCACATGATCCATTGTGCTTCATCCCTGGAAACATCTATCAACATCTGCACTTTAAATCTTTTTGTTTTTCTCCCCCACTGGATAGAACCTTATTCATCGCCTGATATCATTCTCGACCATGAGATGCCACAATAGTTGGTATTGTTGTAGTATAGATTCCCAATAGTGCAGCTGAAAATACAGGAAAAGTGGGGTTTTCAGTTTTCCTGCGCACTTCCTCTGCTTGGCAACACATTTGCAATATGAATCATCTTCTTTGTGTGTGAACGGATTAAAAGCTCAATTTCCTTTGGTGCTGCTAAGCTGCACGGGCAGACTGCAAAGTGGAATTTGACCTATGTAATGTCCTTTTTAATGAGAAGTAATTGACACACATAGAGCTACGTTATAATTGCATATGCCTCTGCCTGCCGCGCTGGAGCCCTGCAGTACTCTGTCACCTCTTCCCTGCACGTTGGTTGCTGATGTAAAGTCATCCTTTACATTTTAACAGCAAAATATGTCTCACTGGGAATAAAACAGTCACATTATGTCTCTTTAAATTGTAAATATTTCCAACAGAACCTTTTGGGAAATCTCTGATCTTTTTTCTATTTTTTGCACATGTGAGAACTTAATGCAGCCAAATGGTCCAATTAATATACAGTAGCAAGTTGCTGCCTCCATTCTCCTTCCTTCTCCTTCCTTCAGTGCTGAGGGGAAAAAATGTGTCTCATTCCAATTTAATGCATGGCCAATTCCCACCTCGACGGAGCAGTAATTAAAATCCACACGCAAAGCCCCATTCATCAGTGGAGATGACAGAGAGTGGGGGGCCAGGGCTCTGTAGCTGAACCTCTGAAACATTTAGGAATCCTCATTAGACTGTGAGGAGTAAGCTGTAGTAGGATGATTTCTCACACCGATCAGTTCTGTGATTATATTTCTAACGATGACATGTCCAAAGTGCGGACACATATAAACATGTTCATCCTGGTACCTGCAGCTGTATCATCTCATTAGCATAGCGCCCAAGGATTTAAGCCCCACCCCTCATATTAGTCATTTCTGCCCCTCCTTATTGCATGTCCCCCACCTTTTGCACCCGATGGCAGATTTTCTGTTTTGACAGCAGCCCTGCTGTGCTCTCTTAGTTTCACACAAACATGCAAACACACACACCACATGACCATGACCCTCAGGAAGCCCCGTGCATATCCACAATGTCCTTTGGGGATGGGGGACACCAGAGGGGCTCTGGGAGGTTGACGGGTGTGTGTGTCATTGTTTGCTGTCTGTGATTACGCGTGCTGCCACCCAGCAGCTGTTTGCATGTTTTACCCTGCTTGTCCATCTACACATGCACAGGGATGAGTCTGACGCCGTGGTGACATCACATGACTCATGAGTCTTTCAAGCATGCACAAACAAAGTGGCTAACTCAGGACGCATGCTGTGCCTATGGAGTCAGTCTGCAGCCGCGCAAGGGTTTAATACAGTTATGACCGTCTGAATCAACGGCAGGTTTAGAAGAAAGAAAACAAAGACAATTTTAGTTGCAGTCACAGTTGCAGAGTCTTTCTCTGTGTCTCTCCATTCCCAGTGGTGGTGGCATATGTCCAAGGCCTCATCCACCCACCATCACCCCCCTAAACTCCCAACCTGCCTTTCTCTCTATCCTGCAGTGGTCTGCACTTGAGCTTGAATGGCTAGATCGGGACAGGCAGCTGCCTGGGCCCTGAGCACCAGAGAGCGGAGAGAGAAGCAGGGAGGGGGCTGCACAGATTTTAATGAGATGCGCAGTGTCAATGGCCACTCTCTCTGAAGAGGGCAAGAAGAAAAGGGTGCTCGCTCTTTCTCTCCACTCCCCTCTCCTCTGTGCCCCTTCCTCTAGCTCCTTCTCTCTCCTGCCCTCCTCCCCAGCTGGCGAGGGGGCTTTGTAAGGCGCCAGATGATACCCCAGATGCCCCGACCCAGCAGCCCCTTTTAGCTACATTTACCAGCCTCCCTAAGGTCACAGGTCACCACCGGGCATCTGAATGGGTCTCCGTGGCAACAGTGGTAATGGCGGTTAAGAGTGGCAGAGGTTTTTTTTTTTGGTTGTTGCTGGTTGTCATGGACAGTGTTTAGTTAATGTCTTTAGTCACAGAGTGAAAACAAAAAATGTAACATAGGAAGAAAGCCTTATCGAGTGAAATGCAACCAAGATTTAGTTATTCCATTAATTACTTTAGGCATTTTATGTGGATGCAAATAAAAACATAAATAAGAGCATTTTAGAGAAGATTTGCTTATTTCCTTTCATTGCACTGTTTCACAGTTCATGCAGGTTGTTAATTGACATCTTTTTTCTTTCTGTGCTGATCTTCCTGCAGGGGCTGGTCAGCCCTCTGCTGGGCAAACGCAAAACCACATGGTTGCCTGTCCGGTACCAGCCAGCAAACTGGAGACATGTCACACACACCGTACATTATATGAAAGCCTTGAATTAATGGTTGTGGAAACGTTCTGCTCTGCCCAAAAACAAGTGAAATGTCCCACATGTGCATTTAGACTCATTGGAAAAACATTTATTATTTTGATTACATGCATGCTGTTTTCTAGATGATTTCATATTTAAATGTTACCCACATAAAGCAATTCTGGCTCCTTGCATTCATTGAGCGGCTTCACTGCTTCCTGTGCTCTAACTCGGGTGTGTCTACGCTCGCTTCACCTCGCAGCCTCTGTTGGTCACGCTGTCCAAACAGATCAAAGGTCACACGATAAGGAGAGGTGAACACTGGGGCCCATTCAGCACCCTGGACCAATAGCATACAACACGTGGGCACTGAGAGAAAAACACAGCGAGAAAAAGGAAAAAAGAAAGTCTTGCCCTCAGTGTGTGTCTTGACAAGCCCTCAGAGAGATCTGGGAAAGTCTTTTATTCAGAGCAGCCACAGAGGAGCTTTACTAAACATTGATTTGCGTTGCTAATCTAATTGTATTGAATACAGTGAATATATCATTATGATGGATTTAGTCTTACTGTTGGGGCGAACAGCGGTTTTGCATGTGCTCTGTTTGTGTGTGTGCACATACACACGTCAGCACATTTGAACACAGCCTGTTTGAGTGTTTGTTGCCCACTGGCCTTCAGCTCCCAGGTAAACAGTGACTTTGTGTTGGTTGAGTGTCAGGCTCCAAACGCTCCCTGAAGTCATCACACAATCAGATAACACACCTGATCAACAGAGCCAACGCTGCAGAACCGCCGTTGCCCTGAAGCTGCGGCACTCAGACGCCACAAGAGACAAACTGATTAACAATCCAGACACACCAAACTAAAGCGAATGCGGCCTAACACAACGCTGAAGCAGGTCATTCTACGCAAAGGCTGCAACGATACATTATGTGCAGAATAGCAGCAACTTGGCTATGACCGTTAGAACAACACACCAGCAGCCACTACTCCTGATGAGCAGCATCTCATCAAAAGGCCTGACTGTCTGCAGGGGCCCGTGGACAAATGGCCCTTTCTACTCAACTCTCCGCTGCACAGCTTTAATGGCTGGAAGAGCTCGGAGAAGAGTTAATTATTGTTCAGCACACGGCTGGCACACAGGGCTACAGCTGTGCCACTTCAAGAAGCGTGATGGTGTCACAAGATGTCACACTGTCGAACACATGACGAAGAAGGATGCAAGAAGCTGGAGCATGTGCTAGTGAATAGTGACGGAGCAAGAGCCAAAGAGAGAGATTTTATGTAAGCGGCTATGTGGCTTTTTTAATTCAGTTAATACAGGAAGCTTTTCTTTATAAACCAGTGGCAATTTTTCCTCTGGGAGATATCTCCTCAAAACAAGTCAGATCCTGCCAGCGTTGCCTAACACCCTGAGAGAGGTCACGATTACAGATGAATGCCAACAAAACAGAAACGTTCCCAAACCTGATATTCCTTACTTGTGGTTTGCATGCAGACTGAAGTTACGACGCCTGTCACTAGGCCTGAAACAGATGTAAATATGCTGCCAACTGTGTACAACATCTTGAATCTGGAGCTTGTGTGAAGCTACAGAGATCATGTGTGCAGGACCACAGGGACTAGCTCTGATTTCATGAAAAATACATCAAGGCTTCCCCTCCAGACATCTATATGCAATAAAATATTAACCAATTGAACCATCAACACTCCAGCCATAAACAACCATGTCAGCACTTTTTGCTTCTTCGGTTACGACTGTCGGCTTTTTACTGAATCTGCTGAAGTATGGGACTATGGTAAGTATGGAGGAGCTGTGCTGGGATCACTGGCTCCATCTTTTCCTCATGAGATGGGTGAGTGTTGCTGTGGAAAGCCACTGAGAGCAGCCCACACCCGCATCTCATCACACTCTTTATGTTGTACTGATGCGTCGATACTATTGCTGCTGTTAAAGTGAATCGAATACATATCTGGGAAATGATACTTGCCTCACTTGTGCTTTAAAAGCACAGAAGAAATGTCTTCACATCTCCATTAATTTACCGATCAGTGAAACCCACATTATTCGGAAGAAATGACGACACATTGCTTTCCAAGAACAGACCTGCTAGCTTGTAAAAGCTTTTGGGCTGGGCTGTAGTTTCAGTTTTCAGTGTTTTTCCACCATCTGTGTATTTAACATAACCTGTTCTGCAGCATAAACTATTTCAGACAATTGTGTCTCAAGTCCATGTTTCACAGCAGCAGAAAGTTTCACTTTATTACCATGTTCATCACAAACACAGCAGCTCGTTGTATCTGTAAATGCTCTGAATCGTGTGGCAGCTGTAATGACTGAGATGTTTCGGATGCTAAATTACTGGTTGTACTTTAAAACTATGCATCAGTATCTACTGCCCTCTGGTGGATCCACAGGCTTTTTTTAAACGCACCTAGTGTTACGATCGTTTTGCAGAATACAACTAACATATTTTTGCAACAGGCACAGGGCAGTGCCTTAAAGTTAATAGATCTTTATTCGTTTCCATATCTTACGCATTCTCATTCAAAAGTCATGAAGATAGAAAAGGAGACAGAAAATGAGTCATGGTATAAATTTACAAAGAGAGGCAAAGTCTTTACAATCAGTAACATTTCATAAAGCATTAGGCTAACCATATAAACATGTGGCACAGCACTTTACAAATAACTTTCACCAAAAGCTACATTGGACACAAGCTACATGGTAGTTAACGGCTTTCTTCATGCCACTGCGCAGAGCGCTGCTGTGCCTTGCTGTCATTCACAACACATCAATTTATGTACAATTTCTTCCCTTCCCCCTTTGGCAACGCTGAATTTACAAAACTCAGTCTTAGTGTTTCCCACAATTCACAAGCATCATTTCAATAATCCTTGAAAATATGGGAACCTGAAAAATACAGAGAGAATCTATAACGTGTTAAATATAGAACGAGTACCATGCCACGAAGAAAGACGCTCTGAGTGGTCAACTAAAAGAGAAGCACAGTAGTACAGTCGCATACAAGATGACAGAATAGGCCACATTGGTCAGAAGTGAAACCATAGTACTTCAGCTACTTCAAGTATCCGATTACATTTCAAACCAAGTCAACAGCTTTAAGTATCAACATTCATGAAACTATTTAAAATTGGCACAAACTCTGATAAATGTTTTACTGAACGTGCAGATCAAGAAGAGAATTTTCTTTAAGTGCACAAAAGTCAAGATGCTAGTGCAATAGTTTTACATTAATAATTAACAACATTGATTTCATTTAAAACGTAATAAATAAGGGCATATACAAATAAAGAAAATAGGTTTTGCGAGTCAAAAAGAAGAAGCAATCACGTCCAACATCAGCAAAAACAGTGAACCACAATCCTCAATGGCAAACATTAACAAACGTAAACATGCAAATTCACACTTGCATACACACATACAGACACACACCCACTGCTAACCAGCCGATATACGCACAAACATAGGCACATGCGTTTAGTACGGGATCTGGTTTTGGTAATACTGGAGTATGTCGTAGGTCCTACTCCTGCAAGACAAAACGGAGCAAGAACTCAGTGCAAAGAATGACTTCTGAAGACGAATACAGAGGAATGTGTAAACGGGACTCACCTGTTGCTGAGGAAGCAGTTCTGGATGACTTTAATGATGAAGGCAGCGGCGTCTTTTTCGCTCAAACCCGGGTTGAATCGCTGCCTGAACGCAGTGACACAGACTTTAAGCACAACAGCAAATGGCACGTTCATTAGCAAAAATCACTCACTATGTCTGACTCACTTGAGCAGCTTGATGGTCTGGCCCCTGAAGCACGGCAGGCCGGTGTCCAGCATGAGGGTTACCAAGGCCACCACTCCATCCATGTAGGGCCTAATTAACCAAAGTAAGTGTCTTATATCTTAGTCTACTAAAGTTCAGTGAACAGCATCTTGTGCACATGCTCACCTGACAGCCAAGTACCCTCTCACACACATCTCCATGAACCACTTGAAGGGCGTTGCCTCCATCTTGCCACCCATGATCATCACCATCTCGTCAGTGAGCTTGATGTCTGGCTCCCAGCCCAGGTTCCCCCCAGGAGAACTTTCAAACATGAAGCCAAAGTCTGCAAACACGTTAGCTAATGATCAGCATGACGCAGGAACTATCAATATACAATTACTCAAAAGGGGGACAAGAAGAACTTGTGTTTATGTTACAGATGGATTGACAGGATTGACTGACAGTACAGTCACTCTGATGATAATATGATAAAGGCTTATTTTAATAATTTGTGAAAATAGAGAGGAAAATAACTGTTTGGAGAACAATCTCCATCAACCATTTCAAGTGACTAGATTTTAAAGGCATTTGGTAGTTCTGTGCATGTGTCTGTTACAGTGTATAGTCACAGTGACGTGGTTATTGCCTGTCATTTTTAATAATCACAAAACACAAAAGACACCCACACACACATACGCAATAAAATACACACCAATGTGGATGAGGTGCCCCTGGCTGTCCAGCATGATGTTGCCATTGTGTCTGTCCTTTATCTGCAGCAAGAACAGCAGCAAGCTGTAAGCAGCCATACTGCGGATGAAGTTGTACCGTGCCTGAAAAGTATTGGAGGAAGTGTCAGCAATGGAATGAAATACAACAAATGAAACACTGAGAACAGGGAAAATCAGTGATGACTGGAAACATCTGTGTTGAGAGTTACCTTCTGAAAAGCTAACGTGGAGTCATCACCATACTGGTTCCTGAAATAGTCGTACATGCCAAAGTCAGTCTGACGGCCCAGCTGGTCACGAGACTTGCAGTCTGGGATGCACTCAATTACGCCACACTGTAGAAGAGCAACAGAAACAGGAACAATGAGCAACGGTTTCATTACGAGGGGAAGTTAGACTCACTGTTTCATCCTCATCATCTTTGTCAAATATTTCTTTGTGTGTGTGAGACTTACTCCAGGGGCTGTGGCCACCACCCTATAAGGGAACACATAGAGATCCAGGCCCACCAGCTGGAAGATGTTCTTGAACAGGCTGATTATCTGAAGAGCCAGCATGTCCTGAGAACACATATGAAGAAAAAGGGATTCTAGCTAGAACAATTCAGCTCAAATGAAGACATCATGCAGGCTTTTAAGAAAGAAACGCTGAGATGTGTGAATTAGAGACCTGTCTGCAGTCGTCTCCAACTTTAAAGATGGCCGCCTGCCAGCAAATTCTCTTTGCCTCCTCTTCATTCTTTGCTTCATCCACAGAATCTGAGCGACACCGCAGACCTGAGGTGAAGGTGTCACGACCCATCACATGTCAGCACAAAAAACAAATCTACTGCCAGTTTAGTGTGTTTTTTAACAGTAACAGTACCTTCTTTCTCCAGTTCACTGACTCCACATCTCTTAACCTTGAACTTGGCCAGATAAGGAGCTTTGGCAGCACTAAATAGAGACACAAGGGAAAGAAAGGGCTTCACTGACGTATTTGCATTTCATTGTGGATGTTTTTGATTTAGTGGGTAAAGGTGGTTTGGAGGCCCACCTCTGCATGGGGGTCCCAGACTTATAGTCTATATCCAAAACTATGGCTTCGGGATTGCTGGGAAGATAACAGCCCGCTTGGACTTTAATCTGTGACATGGCTTCCAGGCAGGCCCTCTTCCTCTCCTCCCCTTTCGGAAAAGGTCTGAAGAACACAAACAAAAACAACATGACAGGAGTTTCCACACCTCTGCAGCAAACTTTACCAAGAATAGCATGCATGGGTATCTCACTGAATGACTCCAAAACAACTGGTGACAGGCAAGCTCTGCTGTTATTCACAGAGGGGACTCACTAGGGTTGACAGTGGCAGCCTGGGGACAGTACAAGTACAGTACTCCCCTGCCATATTACAATTAGTGCTGTAATGAGAGCAGAGGGGAACTTTGCCCGTCTCTAAAGGGCTGACTTAACACTCTCCAAGCGCCGGCACTAATGGCACATGTCAGCAAAACACTCATCATCTGGGCAAGGGGAATACAGCACTCAACATCTTCCAGACTAGTGCATGATCAGTGAGACAGTACAGCAACCACAACCAAAACAAAGCCTCGATGCTCAGGAGAAAACATGTTAGAACTTCATAAACACCTTGCAAGATTACCCAGAGAGTAGAGTTACTCAGCAAAGTTACAAAAGCAACAACATGAACCCTTTGAGGTACTACTTTGCGGCCTTAGCATCAACGTTTATAACCGTTATAGAAAATCTGTGACAATCAATGAGGTGAAGAAGAAAGGCTTTCCCACAAACATGGTAAAGATGGACAATAATGGTGGTAAATGAAGACATAAGGTTGAAAATTGAGACTGAAATGTATAAAATATTTGCTTGCATTACATACTTGATAAGGGCCGACACATTGGTGATCTTGCTGAAGAAGTCAAACTCTCGCTGGTAGAAGTCTTTGGCCGGGCCAGACAGAGAGCCGGTGATCTCCTCCACCATCTCCTCCAACAGCTCGCCTATGTCAGCTGCACAGAGAGAAGAAGAGATGCTGTACATTCAAGTGCTCATGTCTTGTTCAGTGTGGGACACGGATTCAAACAGAGAGTATTACGGTCTTTTTGGTGTCCCTCCTCATCCAGGTATATGTTGGTCTTCATGTTCCAGATGAACTGGTGAGCAAGCAGCTGAGACTTCTGAGCGGCCCAGAGGATGTACTCTCTCACATAACCCATCTACACCAGAATGTGAAGACACAAAAGACCATTACATCATGATAATTTCATATTGGGTTGCAGTGCTTTTGCCGAGTTAGAAGATTTACCTTGTCATAGCGAAGTGCTTGGACAATTTGAGGAATGTAGAACAAAATGGCATCCTACAAACAGTGTGGGTAAGAAAGCATATATGTTAATTTTACAGAAACAGAAACAGAAATTAATCCAACTAAAACGAGAATAATCAGTTGCATAGGAGTGTGGTAAACAGGGGCTTACAGGAGGGAATGATCGCAGTACTTTGACGCCATACTGGGCTGTGAGGGGGTGAGGGGGGTACATAGAGGAGAAGTAGGAAAGGCCAGTCGGGGGATCCGCCGGTGCCCAGCACAAGATGTGACTAAGCTCCGGAGAGTCTGCATCAATTGTGTGCCACGTTACCAGAAACTGAAGAAAACAAAAGAAGAGTGAAAATTTAAACTTCAGATTTAATTGACCTTCATTGTAACTTAACAGAAATGGAGCCACGGGACGTCTAAAGCTAACAAATGATGTCCAAAGTATGTCACTGATACAGTACAGTAGCCTGCTCATGATGCTTCAGAATTAAAACATGAACTGAGCCAAAAGCAGATCATAATAGCACAACTGCCAGGCTTGTTCTAGTGTAAGAAGGAATACGCCACCTTCACTGCTTCAGGGACGTCACACACAGCAGCTGGATCCATCCGCACCAGGCGAGTCACCTCAGACACGATGGCCTCTGTGTTTTTGAATCTGAACAAACAAACACAAACCTTGAATGATCACAAACATCGGTTGTGCAGCTACAAGTCAGATGTGTGTGGGTGGGGTCATCACATCTTAGCATGCCACATATGTTACAGTGCTGGTTCAGCGGTCGGCTGACAAACCTAATCTGACACTCACCTGGCAGGCAGATGCAGGGCGAGGTAAGGCGCGATGCTCCAGGCCAGGTTCACATTGTCCTTCCACTGCTTTTCTGTCAGACTGATGTATTTGGACCTCCAGTTGGCAATGCTGGTCTCCACAGATATTTCAGTAGAGATAGCGAGCTCCTGAGTGGATAGCGGGTTGTACCATATTGTCAAGCGCTCGATTTCGCTGGCCTACAGACAGACACAGGGAACGTGACCCGTGAGGTGGGAGGTATAGTTGATATCTGGTGATCTGATGTATTTTTCCACAGCAGCTGAGTTACATACCAGTAAAGCCAGCAGCAGAGTTCTGCGTTTCATGTAGTACTTGTGCAGCTGGGTGCCTCTGTTGCTTTTCTTAGACAGTCCTAGAACAGTACAGGATCTTCAGTTATCACACACCTTTTCTGTACGACATCTATCTAATCGACTGTGGGTCCTTCACCTGATTTCTTGGATATGGTCGACATCCCAGACGACAGAGGGTAGGTGTTGATCCATCCCTGGGCCACCTGCTGCCTCTGACCCACTGCCGCATCAAGACTGCTCCGGCTGTCTGTCACTGCCATCACAGACAGGCTGTTCACAGACATGTCCTGTGGATCTACACAAAGAAAGATTATTTGTGCAGATCTATTAGGCACTGGAATTAATTCAGCACGTTCTGATTGTTGCTGCTGTACCTGGGGGAACCAGCTGATTGGCAGTGAGATACTTCTTGTCAGACTGCAGGCTGGCATAGAACTTTATCATTATACTGATGTCTTCTCTGAGCCTCTTGTCTGTCTGAGTGGGAAATTTGGGAGCAACGCTACACAAAGAGAAACATATTTAAAAATGCTTTAATGTTGTAAAGCAGATTTGTTTTTCATTCATTTTCTTCTTTTATTGTACCTGAAGTAGTCGAACGCCGTAGAATAGATCTTCTCTCGAAGCACATTTCTAATTGTAGCATTTGTCACAACATCAGCATGTAGAACATTCAAACCCAGAGTCAAAAGTCTGAAATAAAGCAAAGCGTCTAGGATTCAGAACTACTCTACTCGATTAGGATTTATCCACTGTTGTAGTAACATTGAGACATGATACCGGAATCTTGGTCCAATGGCTGCAACGTGTCGGTTCAGACTGCTTTTAGACCCTCCGACATTCAGACACAGAGATCTCTGCAAAATGGTGGTGAAAATCTCCACCTGGTCAGCGCTGCTGTACTTCGCTATTTCAAATCTCTGCACCAAAAACTGAAGGGAAAACAGAAAAAGATAATTAACTGCTAACAGTGTCCAAGCCTTGTGCAACCAAGTCACCATTGTAATACTGATGTTTAATACAGCAGTAAACAAGCAAACGTTAACAAAAATAGGCATTAAATACGACACAGCCGGTTTTAGCATCACTGACCTCTATCCAGAGGAAGTGAGGGATGACATCAGGTGCACAAGGTGCAGGTTGACTCTCCTCTGAAACAGCCAGAGGACCAGCCTCCACCTTAGCTTCAGAAAACAGGCCCATCTTCAGCTCTACTGTCATCTGCCAAGCTCCTGCCATCTCACGCATGAACTGTGGAGATAAAAGAAGAGAAGCATTATTCTGTTCCTTAATACATCTTGAACTAAGATTTTGCTGATGAAATGAAACATGTTGCAGACACTTGCCGGCACTTCCACCCCGTTGTGTGCAGCCAGGAGCCATTCCCAGCAGGCAATAGCGGTTTCCATGCCGTGTTCTGTAAACATCTTCAGTGGAGACCAACACAGGTGGTGCAGGAGCAGAGGGTCGCAGTCTGGGTGAAAAACAAGAAGAACGCTTCTATAAACTACATTTGCAAAAAAAGCAACCACTATAAACAATAAAATAAGAAGGAGCTGCTCACTTTTAGTCGTTATGAGCAGGGCAGCCATTTTGAACATGGCCTGTGTGAAGGCCTCTGGATCTTTCCTGTCCAGAGCACTGGTCATCTGATGGATCATCAGCTTGTTGAGGTCTGACTGGCTATGAGTCGCCTCTGAGAACTGGATCATACCAGCCACCTAGACGCCACGAAAACAGACAGTCAGCAGTCAGCCTGAACGCAGAAGGTCTAGGAAAGTCCCGATGATCGAAATCATCAGACCACTCAGAACTTACCTCTCCTGTATAGCGATTGCGCAAGTTGAGTGATGCCATGAAGTTGGAGTAGTCCTTCTTCACACAAGCTGGTCTCTCCGTCAGCTGAGTGGTCTAATGACGTAATAATTTAGAGGCCACTTAGGAAGACATGACACAAGCCATGAAAGCAAATAGCTGCACTGTAACACTTGTGGATCTACTGAGGCTGTCATGGCTTCGCCCTGTCTTACTTAATGGTCAGACCAACCTGAGGGAAAGCAGCCTATGGTTGGCCACAAGGTGGAGGACAGCACCAGCACAACCAGTTAGCCAAACCAACCCACCCGTCCATTTCAGGTAAGCAACCAGGTAACCAGTCAATCCGCATATCAGCCAAGCAACCGGTGCGGTTTAATAAAGACAAAAGACGACAAATGAAGCAAAAAAAAAAAAAGGCACAAACAGAACACAGGCCCAGGAACACATAAAAACTGCATAGCAAGCAAAAATAATGGCACACACACTAGTTAGCATGCACACATGGACATACAGTACTGAAAACAACTAGTCTACAGAGCTACTCAATGCACAACATATGAGCACAAGCGTCCTCTGTGTTAAGATACACAAAAGCAACTAAATGACAAATTGTTTAGTTAAGAGGCACCAAATATTTGACAAATGTTAATAAGCTTCCAATGAAGCAACAGGGAGCCAATGCTAATTATACTACTGTGCCTAATTACAGTAAAATATGATCCCTGTACAGTATGTTTTACAAATGCACAAACACATAATGTTGTGTTTTTATTTATCTTTAAGGATAATCAGATGGCCCCTTTAGATTAAACCTAGGCTGAATTCAGGTGCATATTTAGACCATGTTTGATTTGGGAAACACCTAAAATTAAGAAGGCAACTTAGGCAGATCTGAAAGGGTTGTGAACCCTGCACGGACGCGCGTGTGCATTTGTTGGAGACTCACGCCCAGTGTCGTGCTCTGTCTGTTGTAGCCTGCAAAGTGCAGAATGCTCTCCGTGGCCATGGCGAGGCCAGTGTGCTGGGACAGTCCTGAAACCCAGATCTGATGCTTGTTCAGGTATTCCTGCATCATTCAGATACAACAGTCAGACAGTGAGAAATAAGAAGAAATATTAACAACGGCAAACAGATACAACATAGTATTTTACAGTTCACTGTGTTCTTATCACATTACATGTAACATTTGATATTGCTGCTTTAATTAAAATTGTGTCTCCATCTTAAGCATAAAGCCAAAGAAACAGACCTGAAGGTGGGACTTTGTGACAGAAGGAGCCCATTTCATTGCTTCTTTTAAGATCTCACCACAGCGTGCAGCAAAGTCCTTTACAATGCTCTAAGAAGAGATAAAGAAATCAAAATATATTTATATGGTGTAAGAGTATAGAATTAACAATACAATTTAGACTAGAATGTCCAAAAATAGTCCAAGCAGTCAAAATTAGTTGACACACTATTGTGTTGAAAAGCAATGTCGTGCTGTCCTCTTGTGGTCAAAGGCTGAATAACCGGCTAAACTCACCTCTCGGGCTTCATACGTGTCAGGAACAGTGATCCTGTAGGGAGTGTCTGGAATGTCATAGTATGGTAGATCCTTGTGAATGTCCTGAACAAGCAGAGCACAAAAGAGGTTTTGGTTGCACTTTGATAGACAACAATCCTTAATCGATTCTCCTGGAACTTACAGCACTCAGTGACAGTGACAGCGTCTGCAAAATGTCCAGCATGGTCTTCAGCACTCGACCACTCCAAAGCAGGTGGGGGAACCTGATAGAGCAAACGAACGTAACAACATAAGCATTTAATAAATGGTTGAAGAGATTGAGACCATGTGACTGACTGATTAACTCACGTCTCAGCCAAACCAGAGAGGTATTTGTCTGCCACTCTGCGGATCCTCTTGTGAGTGTGGTTAAAGTTGATCAACAAGAACTGTGCATGTCGCTCTAACTCCTCCTCATGCTCTTTGGTCTTTGGCTAAAAATGTGACACACACAACTAATAAGAAGTACATTTATATTTATATTCTGGCTATTTAAATTGTCAGAACTTCAGATACTGAAGTATTATTCAGACTATTAAAACACATCATCCTAGCTACCTTCTCAGCCATCATCTGTAGGAAGACGTCAAACACCTTGTCGCCAACACAAATAATGCACTGCATCATACCTGGAGGAAGGAAAGAAGGGAACTTAATTAAATTAATTATACCACTAGAAGAAACTAAAAACCAGACGCAGACGGAGCAAAACCTCTCACCAGATTTGTCTTTCTGGATTGCTTTGTCTTCAAAGTATCGAAACATGACCTGGAATCTGTCTGGATCGTTGGATCGCAGCATTCTAAAACAGTGCAACACATTACAGTGTGACCTCACTACATTCTGGGTCAATGTTCCTAGTTGGAAAAGATGAGAAACTTCAGCAGCATTAGTACATGAAATAGATCTGACCTCATGTATTCTAATCTGTAGACTGAGAGCAGGTATGTGGACATGGCAAAGTCGAGCTTGTTAATGAGGGCAGACCCTTCAGGAGGTGGGTCCAGGAGATTGCTGATGGTGGCTCGCAGCTCACTCAACTCAGCCTGCGGGACAGAAATGTTTAATCCAAAGGTTAGTGGTCTTAGTGTTGTCGTAAGAAGTCTGTCTTAAATAAAAGGTCCGCTCTGTACCGGTGTTACGGTGTCATTTTTCAGAGCAGAGTTGTATTGCAGTTCAGAGCGAAGAGGTTCTCCACTGGGGAAGGTGAGAAGAGGAGACTTGGTGGCAATTTCACACACACCTTCATACCACTCCTCTGGCCAAAGCCCTGACAGGACAAGACACACGTCAGGATGGTAATGACGGATGTTGATTTTGGTTATTGTCCAATTTGAAAAGTATATACACTACTTGTCATATTATTAGAGAGTTCTGCTTTATGTGTAGAATAATCAGTGCAGGCCTTGCTCACCTGATCCCTCCACAGCAAAGCCCATCACAACAGAGTACAGCCAAAAGTCCCTGAACAGTTTCTGGAGACGTGGTTTGGCTTCTTTGATTGGCGGCAGTCTTCTGGTCAGCTGTGAGTCCCAAAATGATCACATTTAAAGGACAGTGCTGATAAAATAAACGCGTCCTGTTCACATAAGCACTAAAAAAAACAACATGTGTTATTACACCTTCAGCTTCAACAGCTTGTTATCACTACATGGTCTTGACAGCTGAATTGTGAAGAGTTAACGATTTTAGTCAGTCACAGCACTTTTTGGTTTGTTTGATCTAGTCTATTTGTTCAGGAGCAGCTCACATCAAAGTTCAGTTTTCTATTCAATTCCTAGCTCACAGGAGCAAACAGAAGCAACGCAGCACAGCCTGCGGCACAGAAACGGTAAGACCCTTTTTGCCAGTATTAGACCATCAGATCTACTAAATGTTTATTAAGATACACGTTGTATGTCTATTCCCTTTGCCTCAGCTTACAGGATGTGGGTGATAACCGCCATCTCTGTGGCCTGTCTGCTGGTCAGCCCATCGCTGGCTGGGATCAAAGACATCAGCTCTCATTTCAACGATCCTAAACCTGACCCCAGAGCCTTTCAACCCGATCAGCCAGTGGATATACAGGCCCTTCCCTTGGAGTTCCACAAAGAAAACACGGTCACCAACGACCTGGTTTTTGATGGCTTCGAAGATGAAGATTATATTGATTTTGATGAGATCCTAGCTGCAGGCAGTGACGACTACACGTAGGTTTTAAAGGTTTTAACTTGTGGTACATCATAAACTTTTAAAACAGACGTTAAAGCTTCAAATGTAGAACAATGATGTCAAATATTTTAAACTGAAAAAAACAAGTGTAAATATCTAATCAGTGTTGAGGTCGTGTGTGTGTCTTAGTGTTTACATAGTTATGATTTATAGTAGAGGACACACTAAATACTTGCGCCAATCATGTGAAGTGCGGTTTGGTTTTAAATTAAATGGTTGTATAATGAACTTGTGCGGTTTTGTTCAGAGAAGGGGATGAGATTGATGAGATTGCCACGCCAGCCCCAGACATCGACATCTTTGCTGAGCCATCCGACCCAAAGATCCGCAGAGCCAGACTCCTACAGCTGTTCCAGGGTCGGTCTCGTCTTCAGCGCCTCAACATAATCAATGCACGCTTTGGTTTTAATCTCTATCGAAGTCTTCGTAACCACGTCAACCAGAGTGACAACATCCTGCTAGCACCTGCTGGCATCTCCATCGCTATGGGGATGATGTCTTTAGGGGCCGGGCCTGGGACCCATGATCAGGTCTACAAAGCTTTGGGATTCACTGATTTTGTCAATACTAGCCATCATTACGACAACACAACTGTTCACAAGCTCTTCAGGAAGGTGACGCACAGGCTCTTCAGGAGGAACTTTGGCTACACTCTCCGCTCTGTTAACGATGTCTATGTAAAAAAGGATATCCCAGTGAAAGACGCTTTCCGTGCAGAGACGAAGGCTTATTACTTTGCAGAACCACAGTCGGTGGACTTCAGCGACCCAGCCTTTCTTGACAAGGCTAACCATCGCATCCAAAAGCTCACCAAAGGGTTGATCAAGGAACCTCTTAAGAGTGTGGACCCAAATATGGTGCTGATGTTGCTCAACTATCTGTACTTCAAAGGTGAGTGAAATTAATCAAATCTCCACGTACTTTCACATGATGACAAAAGTAGAACAACGTCACAGCTGCCTGCTTATTTAACATACAACTCTGTTTATATGTCTAAACAGGTACCTGGGAACAGAAATTCCCCAAAGAAATGACTCATTATCGCAACTTCAGAATCAACGATAAAACAAATGTTCGCGTGCCAATGATGACCAACAAGGGGACCTATCTGGCTGCTGCTGACCATGAACTGGAGTGTGACATCCTACAGGTGAGGGGCGATCACGTAAAGCATGCTTAATGAATAAATAATAAACAAGTCAGCTGAGCTATGAACTAACTGTCATTTACATTTCCAGCTCCCGTACACAGGGAACATCAGCATGCTCATTGCTTTGCCTAGGAAGATCACTGGCATGAGGACTTTGGAGCAGGAGATCTCCCCCACCGTTGTCAACAAGTGGCTCAAAAACATGACGAACAGGTCAGCATGTGAATCAATAGCTGAGAAGAACCATGAAGACGATAGGCAATGTACTTTACCAGCTTCTTTGGTGAACAGCTTTAGGCCAAAATGACCAAACTGTGCCTCTTCCATTAGGACTCGAGAGGTTGTCTTACCTCGATTTAAACTGGAGCAGAACTACGACTTGATTACAAACTTGAAGGAGATGGGCCTCACTGACTTATTTAAAGAAACTGGAGATTTCACTGGAATGACATCTGAGAAGGTTGCTATGAACTGGGTGAGTCAGATCAATTCAGCCACAATTTTGCCGCCAATTCTTATCCTCATAGATCCAATCTAAATAAATTAAACAGCTGTGGGTTTAATCAATTTTTCTAAGCTTCTCATCTCAATCTGCAGCTGAAGCACCAAGGAACCATCACTGTGAATGAAGAGGGCACTGAAGCTGCTGCACTGACCCAGGTGGGCTTCATGCCCCTCTCGTCGCAGATCCGCTTCACTGTGGATCATCCGTTCCTGTTCCTGATCTATGAGCATCGCACAGACTGCCTCGTGTTCATGGGCCGGGTGGTCAATCCCTCACAGAGCTAAACGTGAAAGAGCAATTCTGCCAAACACCTAAACTATTTACTACACAGTCATGTTTGGTTCCAACTAAGTTTGGTGAACCTCAGAAACATTACAGATTGTAATGACTAAGGTGTTTTATTTTATAGTAGTCAACTACTAATATTATTCGATATGTAAACGTAAAATCCAACGACTCATTCTGTGTGTGTTGCCTGAACATTTAAGCATCTTCTTTTCATTGCAACAGTTGAGTAAGTAAGAGACTCAATAAAGGCACGTTAGCCAACTGTTAAGGTTTTATCCTTTGCGAGAATCTTACTCTAAGTAAATTTTCAAAAATTACATTATATAATTATCAGTGCCTTAATGTAAAGTACTAATGACTGAAAGACCATAGACCATAGATCCTAGTACAGTAGTTTCTTAATTGTTTTAATAGGGGAATGTCTTGTTGGTGAAAACATCTTTAAATAAATAAATTGAGTAAAGCTGGCTCAAAATATGTCTTTTAATAAAAACTGCAAAAGAAAATATTTTGAATCGCGAACACAAATGTTCCTACTGCAGTTCACAGAGCAAATATTTGTTCGCAGAGTTAAAAGCTAACCAACCGCTTCAATTTATCTGTAACTCAAATCCCTACATGCATTATTTCGATATGCTCTGTGTGGGTAGGGTAACATATTCTTGCAGCAAATTAATGTCCCATATAAATGGGGCAGTACTTTGCACAGATGTCACATATTGCACTCACCACAGCAATCACTGGAATAAGGACTCCAAGGTTTCCAGCGCTGCTTGACGCCTATCAGGGGATAAAGACTCATCATACCAAGTAATCAACAAGGCGATTTCCTGTTGTGCGTAGTTGTGTGTGCTTCTCAGCACGTACCTTCAGTGCTGGCCCCTTGTCTGAGGCCCTCTCGCTGGCTCGCTTTCCTTCCAGTCCCAGTTGTACAAACAGTTCTAAAAGGTTCACCATCAGTTCATCCACCAGCTGCTCCCCCTGCAGGTTCGCTGCAATGTTGGCAAGAGCATTGATCACCGCCAGAGAGCAGTGCCTTGGGTCAAAAGACAGCAGATGTGAACAGAATTAAAGTAGGCTGTGCACATTCCTTTTCCTTTAATTTGTAATTGTTGCAATGGGAAATTATATTAAGTCATTTGGAAGATTGCCAATTCTGTCAATGTTTAAGAGGAAACATTAAAACACCTATAGCCGTGATCTCTGTAGTCTTTGGTAGCTGAATAAACTACAGAGCTGGCCTTCACGCTGATCTGCTGGAACAGGTTCCACACCTCCTGATAGATGTATTGCTACGAGACAGAAAGACAGAGAGTAACATACAATTAATATACTGTACACCGATTTACACCCCAAAACTCTCTCTGTTTGTATTTGGGTTGAGAAAAAGCACATTTTTAAAGCTCTGGATCTGCAACACAAGCTCAGATCTATTTCTAGAACTCTGGAAATTGTAGCATATTGCACTCTGGGTGTGTTGGCTGTCAAATACACCCCATTACTCTCCAATAGTGCGTCAACTGGAACATATTATTTATGCACAGTATACTTAGCAGCTAAACCGTAGGCAGCAGGTTAGCAGAGTAATTACAGCTCTGGGTTAACGAAAAGGCTTACCAACAGTACACTTACAGATTTATTTTAGCTTTATTAAATTCACATTCAAATTGAAAAAAATAAATATGTGTACGCATAACTCTCCTTTATAAGTCCTGAGACTGTGCCATCACTGTGATCTTGTGCTTACATTTCCTGTAATGACCATGCAGCCCAGCTGGTCGATGATAAGCACGTCCAGCTGTGACGGAGGCTGGCAGAACTTTTGTTGCAGGATTTGTAGGATGTGCTCCATGACTTTGGGAGTGTCTCTCAGGGCCACTGCAATGTGGCCCAGCGCTCGAATAGTGTGATCTGGAATTAAATGGGCATCCCTGGCAGAAAGACAAGTCGTATTTTTAGACTGGCTGCTCCAAAGAGCAGTGATTTAACTTGATAATATTCTATACGACTACAGTGTACTACATTGGTAGCTTTTCTCTCAACTAAAAACTGCTCACTTGTCATTCTCCTGTGAAATGTAAAGACGGTTAGACAGACTGGCCAGGAAGGCCTCAACTATCACATGGTCCATAGTCAGACCAGCCTTTAGACACCTGAAAAAAGAGAAGCAAGCACACACACACACATAGAAAAAGATATCATTAATAAAAAAAAAACAAAAAAAAACAACATTTAAATTATTTAAGTTATTTTCAATCACAGCTATATGGTGTGTTTGTGTCTGACCTGCAGATGTTGTCAATGGAAATATCTCTCAGCTGCTCGTACATGGACGGCTGGTCTTTCCTGTTCGACAAGACGTTGAAGGTGGACTGAGAATGTTCATTGGTCACGTTTATCCTAATTTCTCCTGTACCTAAAACAAGAGTGATAACAACCCAGAGGCATGAAGAAAAGAGTACCACAACGAGTCAAATCTAAAAAGCATTTATTGCTTTTATACTTAACAGCTGATTTACAAAATGGCAGTGCAGGGTGGAGGACAATGGAGGAAATCAGTAAGCTAAGCTGAAGCTCCACTTGCCTGCATCTGCAGCGACTCATCAATAAACAATCTGTTTAGATCATTGATGGATGAGATCCAGCTGGGACAATGGCACTGTGACTAATAAATACTATGTATCATCAACCAGTTCTACTAAGTTAATAGCATATCTGTACCTGTGCTATACTGGCTGTGGTACTTGTAGAGCTTTATAAGAACAGGGGAGGGAACCACCAGGAAATCCCTGAGAGATGTTGTGGCAGAGTGAGCAACTACTGGAAACCGCTCACACAGTCGGCCAAGACCCTAAAATAGAAGAAAGACAGTTGGACAAAGTTGAAATTTACCCAGAGGTGAATGTATTAATAGAACATGCTTTCAACTCATTATGCAGTACTTTGTTTATCTTCCACACGATAGAGTATATTTCCACCCTTCAGTAACATACCTGCAGGCAACAGATGAGCAGTGGCATGTGAGCAATGATGACTTTACTGGAGGTTTTTGACTGCAGCTTCTCTGAGAGTTTGGAGCATAGATTCTCAGCTCCTGAAAGAAAAAACACAACAAGGAAACGTTTCGTAACCAATACAACCTCCACAACCTGCTCACTGTTGGCTACATTAGACTACCTTGCTCATCTTTGACAGCCCACACCATGAGGTCCACACAGGCAGCGTTGGCCTGGCAACGGAGTTTGAGAGGGCTCTGTTCCCCCAGCAACCCCCCTGTGTCATGAAGTACCCGTTGCAGCTCTGACTGACTGCTGCTAAACTGTTCCAGGACAAAGTCGTGCACTTCCCATACAAACGCCGGCTGCAAGGCTGAGGACACGAGGAAGTATTTTTAACGCATGACAAGCAATAGCAGTTAAGCGATAAGCTTCTCATGGTGCTTTACCTTTCATGTAGTACAGTGTGTCCCGCAGCATTTTGAACATGCACACGTACAGAGGGTCACTGAAGGTTTTGTAAAAGAGGTTGATTCCAGGATTGGACTTGATGTGCAGAAAAGACAAAGGCAGAAGTCATAATTTAACTACTTATGACATAACTAGAATGTTGAATTTACTTACAATTTATTTGTACAGACAATAAGTATAGAGTAAAGTTACCTCTATAACTTCTGTCATTGTGGCATCCAGAATTTTCAAAAAAGGGTCAGAGACAAACTTCTTTACCTGTATATGGACAATATGCACAATCATTGAAAAAGCTACATATATACATGACTGGAGACAGCAGGAGCAGCAGGAGCAGCAGCAGCAGCGTCTTGCTGAGCTAGCAGAGGTCTACCATACCATATCAAGCAGCTGTCGGAGTACATCCACAGACACTTCCACCTCGTTCTCTTCTGCATCCATGTATAAAGGAGACATTGAGAAACTAGAGCTGACAGTGGAAAAATAGAAGTCGGGGTCTACTGTGCTGCTGTCTGGGAGATACGCCCCTGAAACGAAAAGCAGGAGAAACAGACCGTGAAACAGGGGAAAGGTTAGACAATGTGTGGCACAAAAAAATGATGATAACAGATAATATTTGGTCAAGCTAAAATAGGTTTATTAAGGACAACTGAGGCATGGACACAGTCAGTATGAGATGAAGGACAGCATTTGTCCCATGCTAGTGGGGTTCTCGATTTTTTTACCTTCAAAATAATGTGGTCCAGGGGTTGTAGGAGAGCAGGGTGAATGGCCTCCAGTGTCCGCACAGACCTGTGAACACAGCACGTCACAGATCATTTCTTTGAACACTAACCAGATGAATCAAGTCGTGACAATTTTCTCAACTGAATATAAATATATCTTGAATCCAAGCAGTTCCATCATAACAGCCACACCTGCGAAGCGGAATCCAGGTTGGTCCCGGCGCGTCTGCGCAGAGTGTCACTCTGACACACTGTGAGAAGCGAGGATGGAAGAATAGAACGGAAGTCATTGAAGGACCTGCGCCGCACTCCCTCAGTTTCCTCTGTGACGCGTCGAGACTGGCGCGAATCCTTGGGGAACAACTTGGACAGCAATGCCTCGTCTGTGTTGCTGTAGCGGCCAAATGCTCGAGTCATGCCAAACAGGCTGGGAACAAGATACCTACACAAGTAAACTGCAGACAAGATAAGAAAATTTTGTTTTTTCGAATTTGAAGTATTAATTTCTGTGTATGTGCCTTTTTATTTGTGTGTGTATACCTTTGTCATGATTATCAGGCGTTTGACACATCTCCTGTAATGACTGCATAACCTCCATTATAGTTGTCATGATCTGAAGACGAAGCAGTGGAAATGCTAATTTAATGATTTACTGCAATGTACTCTAACCACAGAATGTTGTCTCATCACCAAGCTGACCTCGTTTCTGGAGTCTGGAGCCCTCTGAGCCACATCTGCCAGGAGAGTCACTAAACAAAAGCTGAAGTTTTCTGCAACTGGGAGAAATTCTGTACAAAGTACACAGCAAAGAAAAAGTGTAAAGACAATTAGAGAATAGAGGATCGTCTAAAACATGGACAAACTGTAGCATGAACACAATCTCACAACATCTAGAGATAGTATTGAAAATAAACAACAACTACAGATGTCCGTTATTGAGCTACTAAAGATAGTAAACAGAAACCCTTGTTAAATAAGAGCATTGTTCTTACCCTTTCCTTTCTTTCCTAAGCTCTCTTCGATCCATTGGACCCGTGGCAGTCCTCTCAACAGGCTCAGCAAGTAAGAAACAAGCATGTCTTTGTGCTGCCAGAATAATACAGGCCATTAAACACCACGAACAGCTGCACTTATTAGCACTAGTCGTGCATTTGATTGCCTGACAAGTGCTGATAAACAAAAAACATGACGTCCTGTTAATCCTGACGCAGAAACAAATCCACTTTAGGTCAACAAGATATTAAACAGGCCTGAAAATACATAATCAGCCAGCAGAGAGGTTTTCCATACGACGTATTAACTGCTAGGGCAGCCCAGGGATTGGTGTTGGTCTTAGAAATCCACCCAATGTGGGCTCAGGTGTTACAGACCACCACGCACCTGTAAACCAGATTCCACCAGAAACACCGCCAGAGCAATGACAGCGTCTCTGCGGCGCACATCCAGTGTGAAGACGCCGCGGACTTCTTGTGGACACATGCATTGTAGCTTCTGGACCTGGAAGAGCACAAAGAGAAACGCAGCCTGGTTTTGATCTGATCACACACAGACACGTGTTTTTCACTCATTTACACTCTGTTGCCACCTCATCTATTTGACATAAAGTCAACTATACGTTGCTACGTGATGTCATGATCGAGGCATTTACTGTAACACACTAGTGCAACTAGTTTATCCGCCCAAAACACGCGGAAAGCCAGTACGTTTTCTTTTAATCAATCTAGTTTCAATATGACTTTGCCGCAGCACTTTTTAAAGCCGCGGATCTCCCTCCACTGTGAAATCCAAGTCGTCAGTACAACAGGTCCGCGTCTCCTCTAAACCTGTTAGACTGCAGTGCTGTTTAAGCCTCGCTCCTCCGATGCAGCCACACACACAGCGACGCCACTTTCTCCTGTCCATCACTGCGAAAACACAGCCGAGAAGCCCCGGTGCCTCCACACACACTGTCCGGTGTTAGCTTGGCTGTCACGTCAGTGACCAAAAGCCACAGTCTGTGCGGAAGCGGAGCTACACCCGAACAACCCTGTTGCTTATCAACGCCAACGTCTCCTAATTAGCTACAACTAACGTCTCGCCTGTTCAAGTTCACTCGGTTCGGTCGCTTCTCACCTTTTCCACCGGTGCTGGGCGGTGGGCAGCCAGAGACCGAGCCAGCGACAGGACTGTGTTGAAATAAAAGCCTCTCGTACCAGCTCCCATTACAGACATGTTTACTTGTACATGAAGGGAGCGAGATTGAGCGAGGAAACAGCGAAGCCGCAGCTGGCGCTGGCAAAGCCGCAGTACGGGAGCCCAGCAGGGACAAGCCGAGCGCGTTCACTGGGTCCTGGTGAGCAGCCCAATAAATAAAATCTAAATACGTTTAAATGTAACTTACTCAAGTGAACAAGACGCCACGCTATCAAGTGACACGTATATTTATCACAAAATCAATATCTTGTGAGAATTACAAAACAAATTATATATCGGGACAGAAATGACAAAACAATTTTATTTAAAATATCTTACACTTTTGGTGACACATAACAAGTAAGGATGTAAGTGTTTTTGATAAAGTAATAATTGTAAAATAGATTGCAATAGGAAATAGTATGGGAATAATAAAAGGAATTATTGATAAAAAATACTGAAACTTTGTTTGAGACACTAGACTGGATCATGTTTGAGTATCTTGCCAGAAGAAGCGTCTGCGTATGCGTTTTGGTTGCGCAGCATTAGTCGTTGAAACGTTACGTAGGTACGTCATCAAACGTGATCGGCAGTCAGCAGAGTAACAACAACGTCAACAGCTCCGACGGGCAAAGGTTTGTCTGTTAAAGTCGCGGACATCGTTGGTGTTTGCGGAGTTGGTTAGACGTCATCTAGCCTCCAAATAGAAAAGGTCAGTGGTAGCGCAGCGCAGTCCTGCCTGGACGCGGGACTATGGCTTCTGGGGAGGTTTGACTAGATAGCTAGCCACCACCCTTTGCTAACCGTGAAAATGAAAACATAGCGGCGATTTTCAAATAATTTCAGTCCTGTCTTGTTTATTAAATGGTGAGTGTGACACATTTCGACTGTCTTCTGTGGCTAGATGAAGTTTCAGCACAACTCTACCGGCGATTGCTTTTATCATCGCGTACTTGCACAAACGAAACCATTTGAAGTAAAGTAAAATCATACTATAGCCTTTCTCCCTGTCAGCTACATGGGTATTTAATTCCAACAAGATGTGGTCCAGCGTCCTGCATTTTCACAATCTGTCTCAAATAACACTTTTATGCAGACTTTTATGCTGACTTTTGCTCCACAGATGGCCTACCCCATGTCCCACAACCCGTTTGCAGATGACGACGATGAGGAAGATTTCAAGCCTAAAAGTAGGGGGTTGGACGAAGACACAGTCGATAGTGGGATGAGTGATGCAGAGAGGAGGCAGAGGTACCTCCAGCAGGAAGTGATGCGTACGGCTCAGTCTGCTGTGGACAGCAGCCATCGCTCCCTTGGCCTCATCTATGAGTCAGAGAAGATAGGTGTGGAAACTGCAGAGGTATGTGAGACTATTCACCCTCCATAAAACTAAAGGAAGAAGAAGAATATTCAGCCACACACTGGCACACACAGACTTGTATTGTCTCTGAGGGGGTGATGAGTGCAGTCACGTTTATGCTCATAGGCACATTCCTATGTATCGTTAGCTAATTGTAGCTTATGTGCGAGTCTTATTTGACCTTGCTCATCGGTATCGGGTACTAAGACTAATTCTTAGTACCACTTGGTCTGTCTTTGTCTCTGCAGGAGCTGATGCGTCAGGGTGAGGTACTAAAAAGGACAGACAAGATGTTGGACAACATGGATCAGGACCTGAAGACCAGCCAAAGGCACATTAACAGTATTAGGAGTGTGTGGGGTGGCCTTGTCAATTACTTCAAGGGCAAGCCAGAGACAAAGCCACCACCTGAGCAGCCGAATGCCTATCGGACCAATGAAAGGTAAGATTCATTTACTGTTGTATCTTTACGTCACTAGTTACCACTATATCCTTAGTTGTTTGTCCTTCTTCCATCTGCAGCTGCTAATGTCATTGACTGACATGAACAAAATGGCAAACAATACTTATCTGACATTTCATGTTCAGATTACAGAGTGCTTTGTCCAGCAGCATGGCTCAGGAAGATAAGTACCAAGCCAGCCACCCTAACCTAAGAAAGTTGGAGACCGGAGGTAGGATTTAGCTAAGCTAAGTCAGCGTGTCATAGCTATAGCAAAGTCTAATTTTATTTTGTTGCAGGATTTGGAGCTATGGCAACATCAGGCGACAGCTCGTCTAGACAGAATGGACATCCTCAGAACAGATACCTTAAGGAAGTTCACCAGACCTTGGACAACAATTTAGGTAAAAAGTTTTTTCTTTTACAGCTTTTGTGTTGCTGTTTGAATATAAGACAATGTAACAACGCACAAGAAAAACACAACCACCCATTTAGTAACATATGGTGACATGTTTTATCATTAACATTAAAACACAGTTTATTCTCTCATAACCATGAAATATCAGTCTTAGTACATTCATATAACTTTTAATTTCAGAGAAAAAAGTAACAAAATCCCTTTAAGTATTCTCTGACAAGCCACAGTTTATTGAGCACTGTCCTTTTGTGAATTATTTTAGATGAGATGTCCGATGGTCTTAAAAGACTGAAGAACCTCGGACTTGGTCTTCAGTCTGAAATTGAGGATCAGGACGACTCCATTGGTTCTTTACTAAACAAGGTGGACAAAATGGACGTTAAGATCCACAACACAAACCAACAGCTTAAAAACCTTAAATAAGACATAACACGATGAAAACAAGAAAACATACACTCTTCTCTTCCTTGCTGGCCTTTGTTAAATGATCTTGTTCTTGATCTTCTTTGATTAATTTCTTTTTCTGTTGCATGTGTACATGTAACTGGTAAATAACCAAGTTAGTGTTTTTTTTTTTGTCCTTAAAATTTTCTTCTTGAATGTCCGAAAAGTAATTTCCCATTCATTTAAGGTTCAAATGTGTCCCCTCAGTTTGCCTAGTTCCTCCCAACATAGACTTTTATACTGACACGATGATGAATTGTGTCTTACCAACATTTTGCACATACCTTTTAGAGATAATTTTTAATGTCCACTG
Organism: Macropodus opercularis; assembly: GCA_030770545.1. Taxonomy (NCBI): domain Eukaryota; kingdom Metazoa; phylum Chordata; class Actinopteri; order Anabantiformes; family Osphronemidae; genus Macropodus; species Macropodus opercularis. The sequence goes on along the minus strand of CM061097.1, from coordinate 7,775,285 downwards.
AAAATTCAAGAACATGGCATATGTCTAAAACTGGAATGTGTTTTTATGTATGTGTATGTCAGTGTAAGGAACACTAATGTTTATCTCAAACTGCCTTTGCCTTACATGTAGGATGCATATACAGAAGAGCAGCTTTCGGTTTTGCCAGGCTTCTGTCTTCACTTCACTTCATTTCATCGTGAGATGAAAATTCATACTCACTGGTTTTGTTGGCTTATAACTGTTGATATTGAAACGTGTCACTGAATGCAAAATGTGATTGATTGATTTATTGTACAGCATACATAATGTGAACCTGTTAGGTGTGAATATAAACGGCTTTAGAGACTGAAGATCTATCCTCCATCCAATATTCCTTAAATTAGATTAAAAATATTGCTGAACTATTTGTTGTTGTTTCTTTAACAGAAACAGGAAAACAAATGAGGATTGGGGGTCACAGGGTTTGATTTTTGTTAGGTATTTTGTGTATTCTACAGAAAACCACACAAGCAAATCAAAACATTTCTGAGAAGAATTTGTCTGTTTTAATTATGTGTTGTGGTTAAGAGCAATAGTGAATCAAAAACACCACAAGGTGGCGCCACAGTGAAGAATATGTGTAGGAACGTACTGTCCCGATGTGTATTCATTTGCTCACGTGTCCTACCTGTTGTACTTCTGTCAAGGTGTTTAAGTTACGGTCCTGTATTGTTCAACACAAATTCAAACTGCTGATATTTAATATAGTTCATATATAATTATGATTTATTTAAATACAGTAGGTTCAACTGAGTCTGCAGTGAATACCAGTAGCATTGTTGCTTCTCATAGTAAACACAGTAATGTGATTTCAATCATTCTAAAAGACAAGGATAATGAACTGTATTATTATTATTATGTATGATACATTATATATGATCATCTTTGGGCCCAGAAGTGTCGACTGTACCAGCTGTGTTGCTGTGTCTAGTTCATGGCTTGGTGTCCATTCATTATCATTCCACTGTGTTGGACCAGCTGCTTCTTCAGTCTCAAAAAGCGGCCATTACGATGACTTGTTAATTACAGTCCACACTTCCCAAAAAATATACACACATACACCACTAATGCATTGCAAAGTGAAGATGGTGGCCCCAGCATTCCAGGGCCCCTAATTGTCTGAATATCTGGAATGAAAAGGCATTTCTGTGACCACAAGCATCTACAGCATTTGTAAATAGTACTGTATATCATAATTTGAAACATGTCTTACTGTATTGCTTCACAAGAAAAGCCATACAGCATCATATGCAACAAAACATGTACAACAAGCATTGCGTTTGCGGCAACTGTTGGTTAGGATGTTTTTTACCATAATGCCCACAAACAGCTTTTAATAGGCAGCTGTACTACATCATTTGTGTGAAATGAATCCATTGGGTTGTGGTAAAGTTGTAGATGCTGGACGCAGATACTAGTGGTTTTAAAGGGGCTGAAAAAAAAGTGGATGCTGGCTTGGAACTGTAGTGGCAAAAGATCAGGCATATCTACCACATTAGCCTTTAGCCTGAACTAAATGTATAAGAGTAGAACAGGTCCTGTCAAGGCTTTGCTGGCTTGTTGGCCTTGGGGGTTCTTCAAGGACAATCTGATCTGTAGACAAAAGTCTGAGCTGTTCAACAAAAGAATTTGGACAAACAATTCTTGGTATGAAATCTTCACATTCTGATGCTTGTTCAGGGTTTAAAACCCACTCTCCCAGCCAGGCTCCGCCCTTCCCCACGCGCCTGCGAGCAATCTCCCTGCAGAAGAGAGAGGTGACTTCGTTTGCCTGCCTTTGCATATTTTTCATCTCACCACTGAGAATAAATCCATGTTTAATTATTCGAACCCTACCTAATTCGTCACATCTCTGATAACAACAGAACCAGCTACGTTTTGCAAAGAAGCTCATTTCTAGCTGCTACACAGATACAATAATAGAGTCGCTGTAACTGGGTTTGCTGTTCATGTGGTGTAGCAGGTACCACTGAGGCTGTGATCACCACTAGACCCACAAACCACTGTATACAGTAATTACATCAGTAATTAAGACGGTGCTGCTTGTATGTTGTTCTCAAATTGGCTTAAAAGTGCTGTTCATCACTCATTACAAAAATGAATGATTATCTACCATTACCACCAGTGTGATTACATGAGGTGGTCTCCAAATTAATCTGCTGAAGAAGGGACCTCAGTTCGAGATGGATCCACACATCCACAGACACCACCAATAAACGGAAGTCACCTCTGGGTTCTTTCCCTTCACTCAATCTATGGGGGTCGTGAGGTCTTTGAACAGCTGTCTTGTCAAAAGCAAACAGTGGCCGCGCTGTGACAAAGGCCGCCGGGGCTGGAATGCCCCCCTTTTCAGTGGCTGTAATCCCAGAACACACTGCTGTCCGACCCCATCAGGCACCGGGCCAGAGATGGGCCTTCCTGCCCTTTGGAAAGCGGGTTAGCAGCAGAGGCAGGACGTCCAGGGCGGTAAAGCCTGCTTCAGAGGGGACGGACTGTCAGGCTGACAGCACTCTATTGCCACTGTTGTAGTAAGAGAAAATAAAGGGTTGTGCTGACTGAGGGGTGTTTGGTAGGGAGTTGGGGAGGGAGGAGAAAGAGGAGGGAGTGTGGCTGGAGAGATTAATGGAAGAGTTGAAGTTCAAGTGCATGAAAGTAGATGGGAGTATGTGTAGGACTAATCTGGGACATGCTGCTTTCATTGATCTTGGTCTCACATGCTTGTTCGCAGTGCCACGACTCCCTGTGGAACTACAACACATCCATCATGTTTGGAAGTGACGTCATAAAGGCAAACCCCAAATTACCAGAGAATGTAGCTTAAACACATAATTATACACATTCGTTTTGCTCTTGCTCTCGTCATTTCATTTACACCACGGCTAAAAATGTTCAGAATGCAACTCAAATATGTTGATTGGTACATGTTTGCATTAGGCCATGTAAGCTGCAAGTTGTCACCGGTCAAACTCAGGGACGTACAGAACATATTGGTTTCTCATCCCTCAGTCTTTAAACTAGAAATATGCAATAAAAACTCCCACATGGGAAACAAGATGTGACACAGGAGGGGAAATGGCAGTGTATGTGTTTATTTTCACTAATGGACAGAGTCTGCTGTGCTGCACTAATAAAATCATCAATAAATAAAAACAAAGAGAGACACAGACATGGAAGAGAAGGTTTACTAGAACCACACTCCTTAAACCGGTAACGTGGTTGGTCGGCACGCTGTTTTCACTTCAAGACATTTATGCTGGGACAACAGGTGCAGGTCAAGGAGCTGGGACAAGGTTCTGTTCTTAACTAAAACAGGAATAATGTGATTTAGAATATTTAGGATGTAACAGGGTGTCTGGGCAAGACAGGGAGTGAAATAACACAGCAATTCGGGTGGTTTAGGTGTGGACACAGAGGACAGAGAGAACCACAGTGAAACTCTTTTAAATGGCTCTTTTCCCTCTCCAACATCATCGGGCTGATTTCAGCTAAACAGGGACTGATGCCTAAACCACTAAGACCGTGAGTGACTGACACAAGTTTAGTGCGAGACAAAGACAAAGGTGAGCACCTGAGAATCAACACCTGATATTCAACTTGACTTGTTGGTACACATGTTTTGAAATATGAATAGGGACAAAACTTTAAAACACAGATATTCTGACTGAAGTAATCTCACAATGGACACTTGGTGGAACCAGTGTTGGCCTCTAACTGACCTGAAGGCTTCAGTTAGGATCCTTTGATCAGGGCTTGAACTGGCTGCAGCAACTGCTGTTTGGTGTTCGATACAAAAATGATATAGAAACACATACATTACACTAAAACAATTAAAAGTAGAAAATGTATAAAGCAAAATAATATATTTATATATTTATACATTATGCATTGACAAATACATTTGCATTGATGGAGGTAGATAGCAAAGAGGTAAAGAGGCGTAGATGCTTTGGAGGAGAGAAAGTACATAATGTGGCTTTGAAATGTGTGCTTAGTAATATAGGTGAGTATGGGGTGAAAGGAAAGGTGGCAGGATGTTGCTGATCTCCTTGAGTTACCCATGCAGTAATTTGGGTTGGAGGGGTCTGGCTTGGCCGGCAGGGCTTGCCTGCAGATAGCAGGACGTGTTGAGGGACATCTTGTCCCCGCGTACAGATGTCTGGGGTTTTCACGGTGACTCACACGAAGAGCACGGAGTAGGGAGGACACCGGCAGCCCTCCGATGACGACTCCCTAACCCAGGAACCGTGGCAGCCCGGAACTGACGCTGCTACCCAGAATGTTCTGGGAATAACACGGAAAACACCACATCAGAAGAGTATTTCATTTTTTTTCTACATTGCACAGACAGAGCCCTGATACATACAGTATGTTCATATGGCGTATGGAGTTGTTGATGGCTAAATACTAAAGAATAAATGAAGATACGTCTTTTTATTTCTGTTTTACCTGGTTCTCTCCAGGCCGTCACCTCCGCACCTGTCTGATTTCGACATGGCATCGCTCTGACACTCCGCACAGACCAGCCTCTCTCTCACCAGCTGAGCGCTCCACAGTTTGAGTTTACACGCTGCGCTGGCCTGTTTCACTCGCAGGTACACACAGTAACTGTAAGCACAGAGAGCAGAAAGGAACTTTGCTGACACTATGTGAAGGCCAGTGTCACAGTCAAGTGCACAACCCTAACATCAACACAGACTGTAGACTGAAAACAAAAATAAAGTCTTGTTTTTTTCATCACTGTGACAGAAAGTATTTATTTTTTGTCTGGAATTTAATCAGCTGAAAAATCCTGCCCAGCTGGATGGATTGTCAAGAAACTATTTTCTCAGAATGATTCCTGAAGACAATGTCTGTATCACGATAAATTTTAAATTAAAATAAACCTAACCTTGTGAAGTTCTTGCTGAAACTTCCTCCAATATGTCAACCTTCCTCTGGCAGCTCTGACTAACCCACTAAAGTCTAAATACGACTCATCTGAATGTCATCATTCAGTCCAAAGACAACCACTGAACATCATTTCATCTCTTCCATAACAACCCCAGCGAGCTGTCAGTGCACCAGATGTCACCTGACTCTGTGTCATCCACAAATGGTTTCCATTAATGAATAATGTGCATCCAATTCCCAGATGCTCTCCAGTCAAAGCAAAATATCCAGTGTCCATTTTAATCAGTGTCAAAAGCTGTGGTCTGTCAGGAAACCATCCAAGATTCATTCTCTGGTCTCTGATTGTTCCAGTTCTGAGAACATCTACAATCAGTTCACATCACAAAGGTCACATCTGTGCTTAAAGAGTCTGCCTTTCACATGGATTAAGGTTGTTTTATCTTCAGAGGCAGGGTCATGATAATAACATTTAAGGCTACTGTTCCATTTTCACAGTCAAAACAATTACAAACTTTGCACACCATGGTAACCTTGAGTTGTCTAATATTACAGAGCCGTTGATCTTAAAGTGAACTTTATCCTTTAAAACTAGAAAGACTAACTGTAAAACCCAGTTAAACAGAAAAGTAGCCTCATAAGAAACCAAAGTTAGAATCAATTGCTATGATTTCTGGCAATAATTACAATTACAGGATACGTGAGGGTTATTCTACCTACAGGATCAAATATGAATTTTAAACATTAAATAAATACACTTCAAGTCTGTCTCCTACAAACGCAGCCACTTCACAGTCCACACAGAGCAGCTGTGATTCGTCCCTCTTCTTCACATCAAGTACATCAGAGGATAACTAAGTGGCAGGCTAGCAGGCGGTCCTGTGTGGGTTTATGATAGCAGAGGCCTTACCTGGCCTTCTCCTCCTTCATCAGCATGTGTGGCCGTCTCCACGGGTCCTTGAAGTTCCTCTTGAATGAATCAGGCAGGATTTTGGCCACCTCTGGAGGGCAGTTGCAGAAAAGTCAAATGTGTGTTCGCTGTGTCTACCGAGGAGCATCTTTTAAGCCAATCAGTCACTTGATTTGCTAAAATAGTGTGGTTGTGGTCGTTTTTTGGGGGGTTTTATTGGAAGAAAGTTTTTCCTTGTTCCAGTGTTTTATTACCAGGAATGTGAAGCAACAGTAAAGAGCACAAATGAGGCGTTTGAAACGGTACAGCTGGAGATAAGCCCAGAGCAGATGTTAGCTGTTAGATTTTAGCAAATGTGTTGCTTACAGTGGAACTGTCAGAAAGCGACGCCCCAGAGAATCCTGAAACACTCAATGAGTATTTAACACAGCTCACAGCATTCATATTAATGCAGCGTGTGAGTGCATAAATACATGCAGGCGCAGGGAAAAGGTCACGGTCTTACCTTTAGCAGTGTTGCATATGGCTTCGTTTCCATAGCAACCGCGGCGCTGTTTGAGATCGGGACAGGGCGTGCCTCCGTTTCTAGGGGGAACAGATACCTGGCGACTCCTTTCTTTACTGCCAACGCCACATGGGGATGTGCACGGCGACCAAGGGCCCCATGGCCCCAACACGCAGTCAATGGCTGCTGAGGAAACGGAAAAATACAGAGATGTAAACGATCCAAATCAACAAATTATGTGAAAGAATGTGAAAAACATGAAGTCGTAAACGTCTGTGGATGTGTGAGCTGAAGCACACACAGATATTACACAGAGCACTGACTGGGTGGCAAAAGAGTGACTGGGCCATTACCATCGACTGATGTCAGATCAGCCAAACCCCAGACTCAGGAAGTCTGTGACCCAGGTCACACATGTGGGGGGCGTTTTAAATACACGTCTAACTCTGCCTCCTGTTCTTGTTGATTTCTGCCTACTCCACAATTAAACACGCGCACACATAAACACAGCAGCATCGACAGCAGCAGCAATCAGCCGTGTCGTCGAGCAGTCTGGCTCAGCCAATTACATCAGGCCAAGAGGAAGTTGAAGGCTGCTCTGATGAAAGCTTCTACAGCAATCAAGCCTTGTCCAACACAGATATTTAATAGACAGATATTTAAGGGCTTGTTTTAGGAAATTCAAAGACAGGTGCACACGCTTAAAACTTCCGATCTGCTCAGTTCTTAGAAAGGTTACAGGCAGCGTGAGGGTAAATATACCACCATATAACTGAGTCTAATCCTCTCTCTCGCCATCTAATCTGGCTCACTGTGTCTTTATGGATCACACTCACCCACAGTACAATACTACAAGTGAATAAGTATGTGTGTGTGTGTGTGTGTGTGTGTGTGTGTGTGTGTGTGTGTGTGTGTGAACAAGAGAAAAAGGGCGAGCGAGAGCTTTTAAGATGCCGCCCGTACGGTTCATTCCCATGGTCCTGTTGGGGTTTCGGGGGCGGGGGGCGGGGGCGGCTGTCTCAGTGACACAGCCGATCCACAAAGCCACTGTGGAATCTCTGCATTCCTGCACATTAGTGCTGCCCACCTGACACTCGGCTTTCCCAGCTCACCTCGCGCACACACACACACACACACATCAAAAAGTATTTCTCCCAGATAAACCCACTCACTTGGACTCGTTCCACCCTCATTCATCGCTCGAGAACATACATTTTCCTGTGTAGAGTGACATGAAGGTTCTTGGAAGAATCAGAGTCTACAACCGTATTAACTTCCTCCTCCGCTTATCAGGAAGCCTGAGTCTTCGCCTTTCCTTCCCTCCTTGGCATCCTCGTGCAGGAGTGTTTTTCTTTCTCACAGTGGCAACAACACTGACAAGCAGGGCAGATGAGGCCTTTACAGCAGAGGGTGTGCTATGAAACTGATAGGACTTCCTGCTTCCTGCACCCAAGGGGGAAACGGAGTTAATATCCCTTTGATCAACACCAACTCACACACAAATAGGACTAAGGCCCTTGTCTGGAGACCACAGCCTATTGACCCCCAGCCACCAAAGGTCAGAAGGTAATTACCAAGCTGTGGTTCGCCAGCTCTGTTTGCCACAGTCCTACTACTCACATGACAACCCTGGTGGAAGTCTGACACAAGCTGAGTGACACAGTAAATGCATTGTCTGTCTGTTTTTTACAGAAAATCTATTACAGTAGAAGGGAGAATAGTTTTTTCAGAGGCTCAAAGTGTGACAGCCAGGGTGCTTTTCAGGGTGTTTGAACCTGGCCAAAATGCAGCACTCGCTTCAAAAGGTGGTTGCATTTGCTTGGACAGATTTGTGTCGGTATGAATAATTTTCCCAGCACTTGGCAGAGCTTCAGACGAACGACGCTGACTGAATCAAACCAACGATTCCGCGTCCAACATCAGCACGTTTATCTTCCGACCTGCTACAGAATGATAATATTATGCTTTCTTCCGCTTCAGCATTTCTTTGCTTTTCCTTTCGCTCTCTCTTAATTCAGCTTCCATTTTTGGGTTCCACAACAAAAGGACCATCAGATCTGCTCGCCCAATTTGCTTTCGCTTCTTGTCCCTTTATCGCTTTGTCGTGCATTGTCCCTTGTTCTTTCTCGCCCATCTGTCTCCTCTTTTTGGCCCTTCCTCTTTCCTACCCCCACCTCCTCTCTGATTGGACCCAGATGTCCAGCTGAAGTGGCAGACCACTGCAGCCTCAAAACCTCCACAGTCACCGTCCCTCCTGTGTAAGCTCCATCCAACAGTCCTTATAATGTTTGGCAACACAAGCCAGGACCATAAGCCTGTTAATGGGGGTGCAGGAGGCAGGACTGAGCCCTAATAACAAGTTACATAAATGTTTCCTGTAGACACCTTGAAACAAGGAGCCAAACAAAGTAACTAATGAAAAGGATTGGATAGAAACACAGCTGAGACGGATTTCCAGCTCAATTGCAGGACCTGTTTGCTTTATAAGGCCTCCCAACACTTTATTAAAGCTTCCGGATTATAACAACAGACGTGATGAACTAACTCCTTAGTCTTGTATGAAGTCTGATTACAGACTAAATTTACACCAATAACAATAATGAATGTAAAATATCTGGAATCATACGAAAGAAGTAATTGTTAGTGAAAAGTCCCCTCATGGACAAAGTGAGCTCAACAAATGTTGGATATTTTGGTTGTTCATGTAGGAACTGCAGATACAGATACAATTTTAAGATGAAATACTTCAAAGCTGGAGTACTTATTGCAGTACATGCAGCAAGTGAGTACCAGGAGAAATCTGGCTGTAAACTACAAACGCCAAGTTTCACTACTCGCAGAGGGACATGTTGAGAATGTGTGGGAAGCAAGGAAGGAACGCGAGGGAGTGAAAATAGTGGAGAAGCTAATAACGTGGTATGACACCCTGCAGTGCCTTGGTGGAAGGGAGGAATCGGAGGGATGGATGACGAGCAGTCCTCTGGGTGTGTTGGAGGCAGAGGCTACAGTGTGAGACGTACCAGATGCCTGGGTGGGAGAGGAGAGGAGCTGCCCCCTCTGTCCTCCTCTGACTGAGGAAAACGAAGTGACCTCTGTTCTTGGCATATTATTAGCATGAAAGTGGCTCTTCATGGCTTCAACCCAAGGAAACATCCACTGAACCTGACAGATGACATCAAGTAAAGCACAGTTGTTCTGAAAACACCTGTCACTTGCTCTAAGTCGATCTTCCTTAACAGCACAGTAAAATATGCCTTGAGTGTGTTGCCACTCCTCACTACTGCGTCTAGAGAGGCAACCAGCCTGACACCACCTGCCTCGACTGATGTCACCCACTCCAAGCTCTGTACAGCTGAAACGAGTTGATGACAGGCTGGGACAGTACGCACGCAAAGGTATGATCAGGATCAGACACAGTCTGAGTGTGACGCTGGTGCGAACACGCTGTGTTTGTACTGTAAACACATTCAGGCGGTGGAAGTCGCTGTGCTTTTCTTAGTGTCACTCAGATTAATAAACCAATGAAAAGGTTAGTAAATTTGACGTCACGCTCACATTTAGTCATCTACAAATGCAAAAGTACACAAGTTAAAGTTATTACACACTAGATCACAACGCAATCAACCGGTTTCTTCTGATTTGTTGTAACTATTCACAGCCCCTCTGAAATACACAGTCAAGCTGTAACACCTCCACCACACACTGATATGACTCCAGTGTTTTTCGTCTGTACTGTGTCGCATCAGCAGGACACGAGGTTCACTGTGCCAAAAATCCTGTACACACATGAATGAGCCAGTGCACATGGCAGCCGTTAGCTGACCCATGAGGGACCAGCTGCTGTTAAACAGAGCACTGATGACTCAACGCTGACAGAGGTGCCTTCCTGTGCTTTTTCTCTTCAGTTTCAGTTTGACAGGAACATTGGATGGATCAAGTGATGCGACTCAGCTGAATAAATACAGGCTGTCTCTGCTTTGGACTCCCTGGTGGACAAAAGCACTATTTGGGATTTCTGTACTAATGTCTCCATATGTGGTTACTGTGAGTTGCTGCTTTTGGTGTTAACTGAAAAAACTAACTAACAGACCTGTAAAGTAAACTGATACACTAATAAACTGTGGTAAAAATAAGACTTTATGGCACAAACCGTAGAGCAGTAAAGCTTTTACTGCCTCCACCAATACTTTTCTATACACTTACTCCAGCCTGCACGAGGCAGCCTGTTTACATCACAGCACAGATACAACATGAAAACAAATGTCCGCTATTTACACACAAAACCTGGCTAAACAGAGGGATTGCTCCAGTACTTAAAGTGCACTTTACCTCAGAGGAATCGTCCCTGCAGGTGGTTGTTAACATGCACTTAGACACTGGACACATTCAGTATCTGTACACAGATAATCAATCCTCGTAATTTTGAGTTGTTTCAAAAAAGGAGCTTCAGTTTCACTATGGGTCAGGGTGGTTCTTGTCTGTCACATCTTAGACACAGCTCTACTGTAATCCAGTCCATTTTTGGAAGTGTGTTCCCATGGTTTCCATTCCCTTATTTGTCCTTATATAGCAGTAGCCATGATGATTAGGAAAGAAGTTTCCCAAACTTATATTTGGCTTCTGCAGAACAATAACATGATGATAAAGGGTTTGAAGAAAAATAACACTGCACTCCTCCAAACATTTTTCCCTGAATATACATGTTTACGACGTTGGAATGAAGGTTAAGGGTCAAGTCTATAAATTACAAACACATACATACAACCTGCTGTTGAAAGACTGAAAACATTTCCAAGTCCCCGTTTTCAAATCACCTCTTCTACTGGTCACTTTAAACAAACAAACAAAGAAGATGCAACAGAGACAGCCACATGTGGTATGTCTCACTGTCTTCATGTCACCTCTGTGCCAGTCTGTTCTAAATCAAACTGGACACGAGAACAACAGGGACAGAGCACAAAATCTCTTCTAACGATGTAATAAGCAAAATCGACTCACCAAGTCCTTGGCACACTCCCTGATAGTCCTCACAGCAGTCTCTGGTTTTCTGACAGTACGCATCACAGTAACAAACAGTTTTTCTCTTGGAGTACTCGAAACATTCATTATTCCGGCCTGTGCAGCACTTGGGGTTCTCTCGCTCCCTGCAGCCCGCCTCTGCCTGTAGAACAAATTCTCCACAGTAAAAGGCTAAATATCCACACACGATGAACCCAAGACGCGCTGAGCACCATCCATGCGCTCCCATGACCGACGCTCTTCTGCGTGATGCGTCACTTAGGATTGTGCTTGAAATGAATGTATTGGGTGGCTGGTATTTTTTATACAAAGTCCAAGAGCAACATGGTTCTGTGAAGGAAGAAGAGGAGGTAACTTTTGCATTGACACCTATCCGAACAACCGATGAGTAGAAGTGGAGCCTGTGTGCGCACCAGCTCTGCTCTAATAGTCAGTCGGTCACCGCCCCTTAGAGCTGCTGCTCTAGAAGGAACGCAGAGCACCAGCCTTTCCTCACCAACTCTTCCCTATATATTGATTGCACAGTGCGGTCCAAAAAAACAAGTGTTATTACAAAAGGGTTTTGGCCAAAAAATGTGTTAAAGTTATGCCGCGAAGATACAGGTGAGATGCGAATAAGTAAAGCAACACAGAAACAGGTTCTAACCAGGGTTATTTGGTGCAGGTGTTCTACTGTAAACTAACAAGTAGACTGAAACTGCATTTCAAAAAACCGACATTCTGTTTACTATAGTATGGCCTGCAAACGTTCTTTAAAAAGCACGTCAAGCCATCCAGGACAGTTTTAAACCACCAATCAGAAAATCTCATTCAGCACCACGGACAGCGGTGCGGCCACAGTATATAACGTAAACCAATAAAAAGAAGAACAAACGTATGCATGAAAAACGCTTCAGCCTCAGCAACTAAGGAATGTGACGAGCTTAAGGCATCAAATGATCTCCACCCTGTAGGAGCAAGAGCACCCACCCTGTTGAGAAAAAGACTGGAGAACAATAACATTACTTACCCTTCACTTGTTCTAAGTGAATAGAGAAACCGAGCAATGGGGGGTTACAGTAAAAGCTCACGGGGAGGAGCAGCGCACAAAAGATGTCGGTGGTAGAAAAGGTCAGGGCAAAACACATGTAAGAGGAAAATTGTACCTTGAAATTTCATGTATTAAAATTAGATTGCATTGAAAATATTTACACAACAATATTAATGTTATGTTTCACTAATCTGCTGCGTTTGCACACAGTGTACATGTCATAGCTATAACACATTTGTACTCATGCATTAATTCATGTTTATTATTTTTAAACGTTCACACACATTAATATGTGAAGTCACAGGAAGGCAGTATTTAATCTTGTGGCAGTGATCTTTTTTCCCCTGTTCTAAACACCTGTAGCCAACTAAGTGATAAAAATAAAATGAGCCACTACTGGGCTACTCTCAGAAAAACAGGAAGGCAGAACGTTTTGTTTTTCAAGTTCAAAGAGGATCTCTGAAGATGAATTACTTGGTAAGACTGAAGGAGGAGGGGAGGGGAGGGAGTGATGATGTTAGGGTCAAGGGAAGTCGGTGGGTTTTCGGGCACACACACACCTTAAAACGCCCTATTGTACAAATGAGGAGAAAAGAGTTTTCCGCCATTACTGTGTCAGAGTAACAGCTCCCCCTGATGTTTAAATAACTAAACTACAGTCGAATCCCAGTAGTGTAAGTTCATACTTCATGCTGCAGATACTCAGAGCACTAAAATCAGAGTCCCAAAAAACAAATCATGACAAAACTATCTGCACAAAGCAACACATGAACGTAAGACATAAGGAAAAATATTTCCGCATATTGGGCTTTGAATGAAAAACCACCTTCGGCGCAATTTCTTAATTCTTCATCTGCCCTCAGACAGAAATCTACTCTGCGGTGCTCCCGTCTTCTGCAGAGCACCGTGCATTCTTTCTTTCAAACACAGGCACGCGTGTGAACGAAAGGGAAGTACACGGACAGCTGACTCACCCTCCATGAGCACCAGCCAAAACTAGAACAATGGGCTTGCTGTTCCATTCCACCCCTGCTGTACCTGCCCCTACGGTTTGTTCCAGTGTGATCCGTTGTAGCCAAAAGAGCAGGACAACAAACCCAGAAGACTTAGAGCAAGTCCACGTTTATTTTAATGACAACAAAGGACATTAAGCACTGACAGAACAAGGCGAACGTGTTGATTGCACATCATGAAGAACCATATAGCCTACACACACACAGGCTAGAATACACTGCTCTACGATAACAGTAATCATTTTTCTCTTGGCTATTCGGCAGTAAGGAACAAAAGCCTTTAGACCAAACAAAAAAAATACAAAAACTATCTGAAGATTAATTCAAAAACAATAAACTATAAGCTGTTTTTAAATACAATCATTACAGTACAATTTAGTTGTTTTCGCAACACAAGTGATGAAAAATGACATTTGTTATTATAAAAATACTTTGAATCACAGGACAAACCTATTAAATAGATTAACACGTGTCAAGCATTTACCAACACACACAAACAAAAGGCACGAGAGTAAAAACTAACCCTGAATACATTGTGGCACCAAAAGAAAAGCTCTGAAAATTAATTAGAGCAGACTGAATACTGTAAACTATAATACTGTAACACCTTTACACCATAACCAGATTACTGACAAACACATCCACCAGTGGCCCAAGAGTCTATAAATCATCTAAATATTCAGCATTCATCTCTGAATAAATACATATATAAAATATGTCACAATATGCATCATAATAACAATAGTTGCTCTCTATTAAGATCATTAGGATTATTTTGCGTGTTCCTGGCACATAAATAGAAAATATATTCTACTTCACAAAAAACTAAATCTACACTTTATCAAAACAACTGTCATATTATTAAAGCTAAAGTCTAAGCTAAAGAGCAACACGAACCCTTCTTTAGCAACAAAGGCAGATGTTTTTAAGGAATTATTGTTGCTGAAAAAGAAGTTTGTCTTGAAATGTCTGCAAACAAAGTCATGAACACACCTTAGTTGACCCTAATAATCACATATTGATTCCTAGTTGATCACGTCGCTAAAGGATCTTTTTCACAGTTTTTGTCAAACCTTTTAATCCCACTACTAGAATTGAGCATCAAAGCTCTGCAGTTGTCCATACAAGGGGTGCGAGTTAACTCTTTTCAGGTTTGGTCTACGAGCACTTCAGCGTATGACACAGGTCTCAGTTCAGATCTGCAGGCTGAGAAGCAGGATGCCGCCACCCTCTGTGCACGGAGCAGCTCAGTCCGTCTTCCAGGCTGCATTCAAGACCTTCACCACCTCTTCATAGATGATGAAAACGATTGCTACATCCAGACACACGCGGCCCAGTCGAGGAACTGTCCCTTTGTAGAAACTGTAGAGAGGGATGAATAGAAAATATCACCGTTTAGAAACAAGGCATGTTTACTGAGAGCTGATATCCTCCTGCACTAGAATGTAGTCAGAAACTTCTGCGGTTTCAAGATCATGAAGCACATTGATTTAAAAACATGAGCATCTACACATATAACATTCTTACCCAGCTTCCACGTGACTAAATCAGTGGAGATGTGTTTTCTGTTCTTTAATGTTTAAAGGCACTACATTACTAACACTACAACCCAAAGCCAAACGAGCCCTAAACACTAAAGTGAGGTACTTACGCCTTCAGACCCTCATATCTCAGGATCTTCACAGCACAGTCTAACGTGCTTTTGTATTTATGCGCTTCTAGACCCTTTGGAAACAAAAGGAGAGAAATAATCAGCAAGTGGCAAAAACTGCAACAAACCCTGTCTTTTCATGATGTACCTGCATTCGAGTCTTGATCACATCTAGTGGAGTGTTTCCAAAGACACTGGCTGCTCCTGCTATGGCGCCAAACGCACCGGTCACCAGGGGGTTAATAGGTTTGTTGGGGTTATCGCCTTGTAAAAGGACAGAACAGATGGATCGCTGGTGAAACCCTGTCAATGCTTTGATCACAGACTATTATAGCATAGCAGTAATATGCAGTATTTACTTATTCTCAAATCACGGTGCTTCCTCATGTCACACTTTTTTTTTTTTTATATGTACTGACCTTTGTACCAGTTCTTCAGAGAGGTCATCACAAAGAACCTAATAGCCTGGTTGGAGCCTTGTTTGAGGATCGTAGCAGTGAGACCCTGGTACGTGCCTCTTAGTCCTGAACAGGTAAATTGAGAATAGTTTGTATCTATTGTTAATCAATATTATCATGTAGAGGTGCACGTTTTAATTACTGTTCCATTTGATTAAGGCGTCTTCAACTGCACTGCCCCGTCTGACCAGTAGGTGTCAGGTGAGTTACACACAGTGAAGTTTTACCTTGTTCTCTGACGATCTCTCTCACTCCGTGGAAGAAGCCTTTGTATTTGGGGTTCGCTGACGTCTGGTCATGAATGAATTTAACCTTGGAAGATTAAAAAAAAGGATGGTTGTTGCTCCTTAGAGAAAACAATGCTTTACTCTTACTGAGTTTAGGTGACTGACTCCAGGAAGTAAAGTTCAGGGAAAGTGTAGTCGTGCTGATGAACTATGTACCTTGCGTATTTGTGCACAATAAGTAATCATTCAGATGTTCATATGTAATAAACTGACAGCTTCATGCAATAAAATAAAAATAATACAAATGAAGTTGGAACTCTACCCACAGGCCAGTTAGCAACACACCTTGACAGTTTCCATGGGACAAACCACTAAAACGGCCTCCATCACCCCGGCACCGAGCCCACACAGCAGGCCCCTGGTGCTGTCCAGTCGACCGGTCTCGTCCTTTGCACGGTTACTGAGGAACTCAAACACCCCGAACCTGGCAGGGAGAATCTGCATTGAATTATTTGAATATGAAGAACATGCATACACCCTGTGGTGAAAGTCCGTAGCCATAACTAAACAGTAAGTGGAAGTGCAGCTCTGAGAATAGAAAGCAGGTCTATGTGATATCTGAGGCATGCTTTGCTCTTCAAGTTATCCCAGTGCTGAAATGTTACAAGCTGGAAGTAACAACTCTCAATTTTACATCTTATCTTTGCACAGATGTTCTTTGTTTGAGACCAAAATATTGAACAACTCTGCAGCCAGTTAGGTTAAGCAAACATCCCAACTTAACTTAGCAAATGAGGAAAACCACAAATTCTAAATTAAATTTGTTTCGTCTCCATGTTCCACTTACAGTAATACAAATGAAACTAGAAAAAGCATTTCCATAAGAAAATGCACTGTGAATGCTTTATGCTGAATGTATTCCCAATAACTGCTGACTGCACCTCGAGACTTTAAAACGTTCTTAAAAGTAGCTTAAGAAAAATAGAAGTGGATAGAATAGGGTTGTACAGGTCCAGAAGAAGTTAAAAGTCTTAAATTTCAAAATAAAGCATAATGAAAAAATATTAAGTAAGTATTAATAATTCAATAATTGAATAAAACACAGGTGAGTTGATCTACACAGTAAAAGTATAGATAACCCCTAAGATATGTTGATTGAATTTTGCAAGACTTTCCTGACATTGCTGAAGCTTTAAAAGCTTTGTTACAACAAGCAGAACATCCAGATTCAATGTGCTGGTAACAAACATCAATCTGAAGACAGTTGCCTGGACCGGGGTTTGAACCGGGATCTCCCGCTTCGCAGTGCAGCAGATTAACCGCTCAGCTATCTGAGCAGCTGAAATTGGCTGCGCCCGAAGGTGTATTAGACCCTCAGCTTGGTAACAGACATCAGTCTAAAAATGGTTGACTCGACCGGGGATTGAACCTGTGGCCTCTGACTCCGTAGCTCACCGCACTATCCACTAGGCCACTGGGCTGCTTATAGTATCAGCTCGCGAAGGTCTATAAGAGGCTGACAGCAGCAGCAGCTGCGACTATGAAACGATAGAAACGAAGCCCGCTAAACGGGTTGAAAGCCAAGACTTTAATCTATAACCTGTGTGAGTTTCGTGTCGAAAGACTGACAATTGTTGAATTTATATCGAGTTCAAAACGATCCGATCTGCTCGCGAATCAGGCAAATTAATGACGCAAAAGCGGCCGCTGCCGCTGCTACGAGACAAATACGGCGAAATTTGTCGGTCGGTCGGTTTTGCCATGTGCCCAGTTAGCAAGTAGACAAGTGTGTCTACATCTGAGTGAAAGAATCTTTTAAAAAGAGCGAAAATTGCGGCCGTGGCGACAATTTACAAGTGAACGTTTATAGAGAAACCGCGGTTTAAATGTACTTCATTCTACAACCTGAGTGAGTTTCATGTCTGAAAACTCACAATTGTTGAATCGTCAGCGAATTCAAACCGCTGTAACTGTCAACATACACTTTTTAAGGCATCAACGCCAAACAGCTTAACAGGGTTGAATTTTAAAACACCTATAATGCAATTCTTAGGAACAACCAGAAGACGGCGCTGTAAGTACAAGAAGCTTTCAAAGCATTGTTACAACAAGCAGAACATAGATGCCTTGAGCGGGATTTGAACAGGGGTCTCCTGCGGGTGAGTCCAGTTGCCCTATACAGATTCCCATTCATTTTCAATGGGGCAAAAATTGTGCAAATAGCTTAATATTTCAAAAAGTATAAAATATATCAAAAAGTTGTATAGAAGCAGTCGATTCCTAGAATAGCTGCACATTTTGATATTTGAATGGTTCCTATAGCTCAAATAGTTCAAGTAGAGTTAGATGCCAAAAAACGGATGGAATAATAAATATAATAATAATAAAGATTAGGAAAACAATACTGTGAATGCTTTCAGCATTCACAGTGATCAGGGCCTCAAGCTCTCAATTAGGTGAAAAAATACCTCAAGCAAGATGTGCTTACGATTTCTCGTCTGATGCAACAATAAAGCATCTACATCTCAGCAGCTGAACAGTGACCAGCGTCAGAGTCAGAGCGAGGTGTGGTTTACGTATCTCTGCAATCACAAAATGTTGTGCCAGCCAGTCCTTTACAAGAAAGGTTATTTATAGCTGGAATTGAATTCTGGTGAAGGCAGGATGCTGCTCAGGGCATTTAGCGGAGGGGGCGGGGGAGGACAGACACTTGCTCTTGATGGATGCTTTGTCTTTTCCCAGTCCACTTGAACACTTCACCTGGCATCACAAGTCTAACAGAGCTTCTACTGAGCTCACATGATTTTGCTTTTCTTCTCCATTTGCCTTTCTGCAGAAACATTTTCCTCTGCTCATTAACCTTCCAGGTCTGCTCCTCTGCCTCACTCCCTTCTCAGCTTTAATTTGCTTGCAAAGACTTCTCCTACACAATTAACTGACTCCCACTGTCACAAAGAACATGTCAAAATAGATCTTAAAATAACATTGTTTGCTGACTATAAACGACTTTTTAGCTTAAGAAGAAGAGAAAAAAATAAGTTCACTTTCCTACAGCTACTGTAGCTTAGCCTGCAGGAAAATTAATAAGCAACATGTGACATAAATGTTATTCATTAAACAGCTACAGAGGAGGAACATACCACTGTTAGACCTGCTTCC
Source organism: Macropodus opercularis (assembly GCA_030770545.1). Classification (NCBI taxonomy): domain Eukaryota; kingdom Metazoa; phylum Chordata; class Actinopteri; order Anabantiformes; family Osphronemidae; genus Macropodus; species Macropodus opercularis. The sequence continues at coordinate 7,756,405 of CM061097.1, read as the reverse complement.
TTCCACATTTACTCCCAGATTCTCCTGCTCTCATTTCACAAATGGACTAAAGCTCCACTTAAACTCTCGCATCATGTTTTGGCTCACATCCACAGTCAGAGATGAGTCACACTGGACAGCGGAGCGCTGCCCAATCTACATTAGTGGGTCTTTCACAAGGTCATTTCTGCTGATCTTAAGAGATGAGGAGAGAGAAAAGAGAAAGACATGGGAGGAGGAGAGGAGATATGGATGTAAGGTCAATGGCTCTGGTCTCCGCCATCACAGCCCTCCAACAGCTGGAATCGTCCATATTGGTGAATAAGCAATCCGTTAATGGGACGGGGAGAAGTTGGCTTGGAAACGAGAAAGGTAAAGGAAGGAAGGACAGAAAAGATGACAAATGAACGGAATGGCTTATATAAAGCTTCAATCAATAGAAAAATGGCACCATGCCCTCCCATTAGAGCGCTCTGTCGTGTTTCCTTTTCTACATGCTTGTTTTTATTTTACCCATTTATTTTTGGTACATAGTCTAGTCAGCGGGTTGGACACTAGAGAGCCACTGAAAGCACAGCAAAAATATTGCTTTCAGGAATTAAAATGACAACATAACCCAAAGACAATACAAACTGTGAATTGAAGAGTAGGCATAGCTGTTACATGGACGACAATGTGGCCTCCATGCAACATCTCTCTTTACAGCAGAAGAAAACCCATTCAGAAAAGGGTGCTGGAGCCTGACTGACACACTCATACGAGCACACAAACACTACACAAACACACACACACCCACTGACACGTCTGCCTCCCTGTAGCCCTACTGAGACCCTGCCTGAGTATGAGTGGCATCTTTGCTCCGCCTGGCTGGGCCTGTCTCTCCATCGTACAGACAGGCTCCAGCAAAACACACAGAAAAAATAAAGATGGAAGTGTGAGAAAAGAGAGAATAAAGGCAGTGTGTGTGTGTGTGTGTGTGTGTGTGTGTGTGTGTGCGCAGCAAGGGGAACACTCGTCTGGCCACAAATGTCACTGATGTGAAAAAATAATGTAATTATACTAGTGTGGCATTTATGTGTTGCATTGTGGGTAATGGACTAGAATAATTGGAGTGCCTGAGTTAGTGGTTCCAGAAAGTAGATTGCAGCACCTCAGCCTTTACTGGACAGTACATGTACAGCATTGTGTCCATGTATAAGAAAGTGAAGATCAGCAGTGTGAATGTGAACAGTAGCAACTCTGATGCTGAAATACAGAGCAGGACCAGAAACTAAACTATCGTATAAGTGTTTTGTGTATAACATGCGAATAGACTTTGTTATTTTGAAAATAAACCTGAATATGTAATTTTATTCTGTGTAGCATGTTATTTCAAGTGCATTTAAGACTTCATCTTCTTTTCATTCGTCACATATTTAGAATATTATTATTTATTTATCATCTCCATTTCATGTACCTGACTGCAGACTTGGGTATAGACCCATACAGCAGTGAGCTCAGTCCTCTGTACAGGCCTTTGACACCATGACTCTGAACGGTCTGTTTCACACAATCACCTGGAGAAAGAAACACGCACCGTTACAAGATGTCTCACATTATTGCATAAAGTGCAGTTAATTTAAATTCTACCATATTCATTTGTGTAATAATTCAATTAAAATAATTCCCAGATTTCCCCAAAGCCTGATGTTTTTCTGTGCTGTTCCTCTGCTGTTCTAATGAACCAACTCCACAAATAAGCAAGAAAAGCAACAGCTGTCTGGAACAGTCATTAGCAAAGGCTCCCATCCTCAGAGCTCCAGCCAACATTAACACATACTGGTGTGTGTGTGTGTGTGTGTGTGTGTATACGCTGGTATGCACGGATGGTGAGAGTACACGCGTGCACTGGTCTGTTCTACTGTAAGTCATATAAACAAGCACAGTGACAGCCTGCCTGAATCCACGATGTACCTGGGGATGATGGGTAATTAGATAATGAGCTCCTGTGAGGGGATACGAGGTGGTAGGAAGAAGAAGCTATGCAGACAGACAGACAGACAGGAGACAGGGAGGAAGACAGACAGACAGACGGACAGACAGACAGACAGGAAGGCAGGCAGGCAGGCAGGCAGGCAGGCAGGGATGAAGACAGACAGGGAGTCAAGGCAGGCAGGCAGACAGAGACGGGAGACAGGGAGGAAGACAGACAGACAGACAGACAGGTAAGGAGGGAGGCAGGCAGACAGAGACGGGAGACAGGGAGGAAGACAGGCAGACAGACAGACAGGTAAGGAGGGAGGCAGGCAGACAGGGAGGCAGGCCTATAAAAATCTCTCTGACCTACACCCATCTTTGTTGCAGTTTCATTTAATTCCACTTTTGCCAAATTAAAAAAAAAATGAATGAAAAGGATATTGTTCTGTATAAGTGGCAGGTGTGTAAGTTGACAGATATAATAAGCCCACATTTAATTGTAAGCAGGAAATACTCGCCTATTCCTCTGTATTTCGGTGGATTTGCCTTCTCGTCCAGCTGTAGCTGTGTCTTTACATACTCTGTGGGGAAGGTGATGCAGATCTCTATGCCCCCAGCGATTCCACCTATAAAAACAACACAAAATGAGAGAAGATGAGGAACAAATCAAACATTATATATATTATATGACTGTTTCCATCTGCTGACATCTAGCCTAAACTTTGCATAGCCTGTCTGCCTGGCTGCAGCTTTTCAAGCTCTATTCCCCTATGAATTACAAAGAGGAGCCGCTGCGTCACGGACCATTACAGCGACTCCACAAATGACTTTGTCTCCATAAACATTAAAAGCGCTGCTACCAAGGGAGGACGAGTAACGAGCTAGACAATAATGAATCATGAGCTTCTGCCACAGCTGAAGTCCACAGTGAGCGCAGCGCCATCCGAGGAAAGAAGGGAAGGTCAACACAAGAGAGGGCTGCGTGAGGATGTTTAGCTGGATCCTGTACGCTGCTTCACTTCATTCTCGATATGTGTAGTACGTGTTTACAGAGAGTAAAATCCATGTGAGCGATCCACCACAGTCAATGAGTAGCTAGAAACATAGTCCAAAAGCAAAGCTAATGCACAACAAAGATGAGTCAGAGGGAAGGAGGGAGGATGGAGAGAGGGCTGACTTTAATTAAATTATCTGCTCAGCCTGCAGGGAGGGGCTCCATTACATAGGCCAAGACCTCCATTAACTCAACGACACAGACACAGAGTCACACAGGTACAGTGTGCAAGGCAGACACACACTTCAAATATAAACATTCAACCAAAGATACACAACATTTCCTCTACCGTGAGTAACCCATCTGGTGAGTTATGACCAGTATGTCACTATAAATAAATGGGAAAGCGCGATTTTAATTTGTAAAATTTAGAGCAGTTTGGTCATAGTTGATTAGTGATCGCCATGATTTTCCATGAATCCTGCTTATTAGTGCTATCGACTTCTAAGGTGAATAATGACGTTCACGTCATCGCCTCTACACACACTGCAACGCCTCCCAGACTTTAATCACCAGGTCACAGTGTGAATGGTACCAATCCTGGTGGAGTAGTAAGTAAACATTGACCAGCTGAAACACATTTCAACATCCTGATCCAGGATCAGTAAGTCAGTTTGTATCAGGGAAAAAACAAACAATAACCTCTTTGTGTTCGGCCGAGAAAGAAGTGTGGGTGAAAACCAAGGGGTAGCCACTCGGCAGCAGGTACAAGAGATCAATCCTCATCAGAGGCGCAGGGTCTACAGAGGAGAAGCGGCTTGTTTGTCTTCTAGCCCATTTTGCAGGCGCACACACATTTAGCGGTGACACCTTAAATGACTCCTGTGACACTGCCAGGTGTTACCAGCAAAAACCACCATTAATCTTTATCTGCGCAGGTTCGCTCAACTCTCCTGGCTGAAATTTTTCCCCTCAGCGCAACCTTCCTCGCTCACCCCTCATCCTACTACTCTTCTGTCATAAAATCAATGCATCCAAATAGATCTCGGACACTTACTATTACATGAGAAAAATGGAAATGGCATTGGCGAGATTTTTAGAAGCCAGAGGCGAAAAACAGAAAAGAAAAATGTCTGACAAGAAACATCTGAACGTCCACCAGCTGAAGAGCAGTTTAATAAATCCACTACAGTCTATGTTGTACTGTTTAAAGGCAACACACTCACTAGAGATGTACGACTTAACAAAGATATCTTTAAAGCTTTAGGGGCCACATGCAAAATGCATAGAATTTGATGCACATTCACGTTTTGAGGTACAGACAGACGCAGAGGGAGCCAGGTGAGCGACAGACAGCTGATGGGGAGGAACACTCCCTGAAATCGTGTTCTGCCTCGCTGGGTGACTCTAATGAGGACCCGGCACATCTGGTCCACTCTGAAACTTCCTTTTTTCTCAGGAAGATCTGACAACCATGCAAGATCCCTGAATGAGGCAGCGTCTGAACATATGCGAAGATCCATTTTCATAAAAAAATGAGTGTTCAAGACTGTTGCAGTAAACTCTAATATTATATTATATACGTTCTCAATGCTTGTGTTTATTTCTGCATATGCCAGTAAATTAATGAGCACTTTTGCAGCAGAATTGATCTATAATTCATCCATATGTTCCTTATTTAGATTCTCTGGAGTGTGAAGGAAATGCGTTCTGTCCAAATCTGCAATAAAAATGAAAAACAGAGCCAGAGGACTGATGCACTTCAAACACGAGGTGTCCTATTAACAGAACATTTCTGTTTGCCTCATGCGAAACATGAGAAGAATTATTCATCGGATGTCTGGCCTTTTAAGCTTCCTCTGTCCCAAACAACACTCCCTAACGTAACATGATGTTTAATTACAGGAGGGAGGTTGATTAATTTTACATGGCAGCCACTGTTTCTGCTGATAACCCTGCAGCGTGCGAACAGGAACAAACAGCGCTGGTTGTTTTGAGAGTGGACAGTTGTAGACCAGACTGCCATCAAGATAAAACCAGGGGCTTCTATGCATCTGTGTTCCAGCATTGACCAGTCCTTCAAACCAACTTCAGACCAACAAAGAAAACGTTTTGTAAAATGAATTATGTGGCAATTTGGTTTAACTTAACATTTCAAATTTGCAATATTTTATATGAACAAAACATTATGTAACTGTGTTTACAGATGATTCGGTCTTTCAGCAAAGAGATTTGCTGCCTGCACCTTTAACATTTGGTTCCGTGTCATTACTCTCCTCATTGTGGCTCCATATACAGGAAGGAGCCGTTTAGTGAAAAAGCCATAAACGCTACACGTTACTTTCCCAGAAATAAACTGTGGTTAGTGACTCGCTGGAACACAAGAGACAAAGAAGACCCAGGTGTCTCCTTAAGCACTGCAGAACCCTATAGATCATATAACACACTAGGCTTCCACGGAACCGGCTTTAAGGTTTATTTAAAACTTAAGACCATTTTGCACACGAGCCTTCTGACAAACTAATTACTTCAAAATGAATTACCACGCTCCAACTACATTAACTTTGACAAATAGCGAAGAAATGTTCACGTGATCCAGTTCTCACACTAAATTAAAGTCTTTGCAAGTTGATTTTTACACAACAGTGACATTAATCCAACCAGGAGCTGACATGTCAGCTGACAAATCATTTTATTAAAGAAATGAGAAGGAAGACAGACAGTGGGTGGGTTTGTGGGGCTGAACAGAGCAGTGCCCTGTGATATACTGCCGTGTCTCCTCGTAGTCAGGCTCTGTAAGCGGCAGAACCAGTGGATGGGAGAGGACTGCATGCGTCGTCTGTGACGTGTGGAAAAGGGGAACAAGCCATAATTTGACGAGCCCTCTGAGCCTGAGAGGAGACAGCCACTCAGACGACCTAACAGACTTCCCCCAGGCTAAAACGGGGAGGAAAAATGGGAAAAGGGGAGCAAGAGAAGTGACAAACAGCAAACGAGTCCCAGCACAAAACCTAATCTATCATAAAATCATAATAAAAAATAAGCCGTCCCTCCATCCCTGCACGGCTCAGACTCTGTTTTCTCATCGCAGCAGAAGGGCTTTAAATGAAAGCCACAGAGTGTAAGTAGGAACAACAGCCGGCAAATCAGGACTTGAAACCTGTTCACCCTCAGGCCTCACACATAAAACTCTCACTGTGTCTCGGCCATGACCAGAGCTGCTGAGAGGAGGCCCAAACTAACCAATGAGAGCAGAAAGAGCTCACAGGCCTCTTTGGAAATGTGCACTCCTCCTCTTTGACTACCGTCCACCTCTAACCCATTAAGTTCTGAGCTTCTGCTCTTTGCTTTGTCTGCACAGAGCCTTTGGCCATGTACAAGCGGCTCCATCTCGTCACAGAGACATAACAGATAAAAGAAGTAGCATTAGCACGTCTGGGTCCCGGAGGAGATTTGAATTGGATTCATGAACTGTGAGAACTGACGGAGCAGAGCTAGTAAACGATCAGCTGTGGCTTCTGACGGGTCGGGCTCGGAGGGACCGTTCATCTGCCGCTGAGTCATGCTGGAGATGCTCCAACACACTTTCGCAAAGAAAGCAATAACGCCTCTGTTGCAGAAACTGGACAGACAGGCTTGAGATGAGCTAAAAACTGGACTGGGCCATATCCAGTCAATCAGGCTGCACGAGTCTAGTGGGGGGAGGGAAAAGGTCTCAGCAGGGCCACATCACTATTTGAAGCAACTGGCAGCATGACATCATTCACGGGAGGAAACGGTTTCTGCACCTAAACATCATGAACACTGTTCTGTTTTAACAGTCGAGCAGTGGTGAGACGTTTATTATTAAAGCTAGATTATTATACTAAGCAAATCACAGGTAATTTGGAGGATTTATTGAAAAGCCTTTCACCTTCATTTAAGATGCACTTTATTCCCTCTAGTCGCTATTGTTTTGGGTTTAGTCCATGTTTTTACAGTGGGGAGTTAATAAAATCTAAACTAAACACTCTAATAACTTCACTTGTATGTTAATAGTCTAAAGCTCAAACATATTCATTTGAATATATATGTGTTATAAATATAGAAAAGGGTCCGGGAATATGTGATGGCCGTTTTTAATACTCTGAAATTTGACAGACAAATGGATCCATAGATGAAAACAGTAGAATAATAAAACAATATTGCAGCTCTGAGACTTCCATCAATCCAAAAAAGGAGTTCAGGCAGAAATCAACCCAGTGCTGCCAACAGCAGCTGCATCCTGATCATCATCACATGAGGGGGTCAAGGGGTTTGAAGGCAGAGCAGCGGGGGAGACGCTCAGGGGTTTCTAAGCAATGACTGGCAGAAATGGCAGAACGGGAGTAACAACATCCAAATTTATGATGCCGGGGTAACTTAAAAACAAAAGGCCATTAGTACGTTTGCTGGTTCCTGTCAGTCCATCTTATTTGTGGGTGTTTGTGTTGCATTGTCTGTGGTGACCCTACACTGGCTCCGCTGTGCTGTCTCAGGAGGGACTGTCCCCTGTGCTGCATCAAGTAAAGTGCACTGGAGGTGATCTTTAGACGAAACGGATCAAACCTCATCGATGCAGCCCTAAGACACGCAGCGGTCTGGAGCAGAGGCTGCTTTATGTGCACTAGTTGTTTTCCTCTCTGCAGCTCTGTTACCATATTAAAGAACCCAAGCAACACACAAGACACCGAGGTCCAAGTGTTCCTCGCTGTGTCTGTAGCACTGACCCAACTGAAGAGTCCCTGCTGCTGAGATGCGGGTTAGTTTCCTGCCAGTCGGTTCTTTATTCTGCTCTTACTCCTCCTCGCCTCCGCTGCGCACCAGAAACAAGCTCTGTCGCGCTGCAAAACTAAACTTTTTTTTTTTCGACGTCAACTCACACGACCACAGAATATTTGGATACTATTTTGACACATCAAGACGAACTTACCTGCCAGAATCGCTTTCCCCGGGTGAGTTAATTTCGCTTTTCCCGCCGGTGCCGCCGCCGCCAGACGCCGTGATTTCGAAAGCGGGCTGATAAACGCGTCTTTATCCTGCATAACTGCTGGGAAAACGCAGACAGTCGCACCACGGAAACAGGTCTGGTAGGTAGGTCTGGTCCCTAAGAAGGTAGCCCGCAACTGTCTTTCCACGACCGGAGCGCGCAACACATGGGCTGCGGTCTGACGCGCTCTCCTGGACGCAGGTGATGTGTCCGGTGACTTCAGCTGATCTCCGCGTTAACTGTGGGCGGATACTGGCACCGTCTAGGAAGTTGGGACCTTCTATGTAATCCGGTACCTGTTATTTGTAACCATGGCGACGCTATATCGTGACAGTCGTGCGTAAGAGAGCCAAAGCAAACCGGAAGCGAGGCGGGCGGACAAAGAGTTGTCTGCGCGTCCCGCGGAACCTCGTGGTGAAACGTCCCTAACCCTGAAGTTAGAGCATAGCTCAGCCTGTTGGGTGCGACACGGCCTGCTTTTGTGGGAGAGGACCGGGCCCTTTCTGCTCCACAACAGAAGGGCGATGCTCGATCTTTCTGCCTCCCATCTGTTTAATTAACCACGCGAATTTTCCACTGCAGCGTGGGGTAATATGTGCTAAACGCAGCCTCTGTCCCACTGTGACAAAAGCATCAATCAGGTCCTGGCAGCTTTGTTAGCAAAATGTCAGACTGTCTCCAGCAAAGGATGGAAACAAGGATGGAGCAGAAAAGCCAAGCCCACAGATTAAAAGCCACAAAAGCCAGCGTGGCTGAACCCACCAGGCAGTTTATAGTCAAGTTCTCTAATGGAAGTAAACAGAACAGTGTAAACTTCATTTCTCTGTATGCAGCCTCGCGTTGGTGCTTTTCCACCTTCTTCTTTGAAAAATCCAAAGTTGACCTTGGACTCTCCAGGAATAAACCAAGCCACCACCACTTCAAGCATTCTTGCCTCAAGACTTTGCCATTTATTCACCTGCTGTTTTTGCATTTTGACCTTTTATTACAAAAATCATTAGGATTTTTAAGACTACAACAACACACTATAGACAATACATACGGTATTCCATAATATTGGAGTTTTTTTCAATTAGCTATTTCAGTATCTTAAATTATACCCCGTCTTCATTACAATTATGATTCTTTTAACCACCTGGTACCAGCGTGTGAGCTAATGTTCTTCTGTTTTTGTCTCTAGTCTGTCAGAGCTTCATAGTTGTTTTCTGTTAGTTGGGTGAGAACATCACTTTGTCTGGACACAACATTAGTGATACTGAATATACTTAACGTGAAAATTGTGCTCCTGGTTGCAGCAGTATAGTTTGGCAGCACATGCACAGACTACAGCGTATGGCATTTTTTTTTGTTTTAACTCTTTCACCTCTCCATAAGTCCTGTATTATGGATGGGGATCAACCGCTCTGGACCCGCAAACGGTTTGTTTGTTTGTTTGTTTGTTTGTTGGAGTGGAAACCCACAGTGTGTGCTGGTTTGGTGACGTACATATCCCTCCAAGGTTTTAGGCCACACACACACACACAGACACGCACACAGTACCGTAATCTCAAAAACAAGCGTTCAACAAACACTTTATACCTGTTGAGAATAAACAAATGACACAATTGCACAGTAACTCATTCTACTCAGAGTGTGAGACAGCTGTGAAAGCAAACGCAAACAAATGAGCCTCTTTTTGACATTTTCTTATGTATAAGGCCGTAGCAGTGCTTTAGGAAAGGAGGGAAACTCACACAAGTCCCTCCACTCCCCAGTAGTAAAGTCTGCTCCTCATCAGTGCTGAAACTCTAGTAAAACAATACAAAGGAAAAAGCTGCTCAATGGTTAGTAGAGTCTACATGGAACAGCAACAGGACAGAGTGGTTTGGTCTAACTAAAGTCTTTCGTGTTTAAATTCCTCTAGGAGCTGAGAGGCGGCTTCATGCTGTGCAGTGATGCAGGTATAACATAAGGGGAGCGTCCATCAACCCCGTGTGTGGACAAAGTAGAGGCGAAGGGTTTCTATTGCAGTTTCAGTGATCGTGGGTGGAGTCTCACTGGGAGCAAGGAGGCCCAGTTTCAGTTTCTCCGTGCCGTTGGTTGGCCAGTTGAGATCCAGAGCAGCACAGGTCGGGGTGGTTCAAATTTAGGTAGGTTGTGAGTGAGTGTGTGTAAGGGAGACGGGTGGAAGAGGTGGGGTCAGGATTCTACATGGTGAAGCCGTAGGCAGGCGGAGCGGGGTAGCCTGCGGGGACGGTGGGCTGTGCAGGGAAGCCTGCAGCGGCTGCGGGGTAGCCGTAGCCTGGGTACGCTGGCTGGGGAGCAACTGGAGCAGTGGCGGCAGTCAACATCAGCTGCTGGCCTGATCACACAAACACACACGTTTAGAAATTCCCTTTGCAAACAAACCGTGCGTTTTTAGATGCTGCCAATGTCCATTTCCACCTGTCCAGGAACCATATTCGCTTTGTGCCTGTGTGACGAGGAAACCTACCAAACACCATCGGCTGAGGTTCTGTCACCTCCTCTTCGGTTTTCCTTTGGCTTTCTGCCTCTTCCAGTTTGTCCACCTGAGGGCAACAAAGACAAGAGGAGAGATCAGATCATCGTTGACTAACCCTCTACACAGAATACAACAAAGTCTGGCTCACATTATAGGTATCCTGCAGAACCCTCGATTTAATGCAATTTAATTTATATTTAAGGAAAATCTGTCATGATCACATGGATAAAAACACAAAAAGACTGTCAATGAGAAAGAAAGTACGATTTAAGGTTGTAGCTGATACCTATAATGTGATAGAAGTACAGCTAAGTGCCAGTTTTATTTATATAACTTCTGTTTTTGTAAACAGACCATAAACTGTAATATGTCCGTTACAGTAGGAAGTTTTAAGCTTTAAATTCATATTTAACACAAAAATATGTACAGTATAAGTGTTCGAGAGTAGGTTTGTCATACAAAACTCACACTGCAGCTACGGTTACCTAAAAGAGAAGATGCCATGCAGGGTTGGTGAGAATTTCTAACAGACCTTCCAGTACAAAGCTGAGTTAACAATTAAAGGGTCAGTTCACCCAAATCACGAAAACCTAGACATTTCATTTATGCTGTCATGTATATTTAAAGCAATTCAGTAAAATGGAAAGGAAAACATTTCTTAAAGTTACATTTCTAAATATCTGTGAATTATAATAAATAACAAAAATAATATTAAGCAATTTTTGCTCAAAGCACCTTAGTGAAGGTCAGGCAGTGGCAGATATACGAAAAATATCATAGCAAGTTACTACTGGAACATGTTTTTGCCATTTGTGTGAACTGACCTGTAGAAAAAAGCTGAAGTATAGATTAAAGCCTAGAGAATTATTCCGCTGTTTGCTACGGGAAGAAGAAGAAGCTACACATGCCTACACTGTGCTGATGCAGCCTCGTATTAAAAGAGGGTCGAAGCTTCCACATGCATCCCATTCACAGCTGCACAGATCGCAGGCTCTCAAGCGATTGTGTGCATTCGGCTGGACTAAAATAAAGCTACGTGTTAGAAGCCCACAGTTTCAGCTCATTTTTGCCAGACATACATTACTTGCACGGAGGGTTGGCTGTGGTGCCAGTTTCTTAGTCACTAAATGCAAAGGAACACTCAGGCATTTTGCGTGGAAGACAGCAAAAAGGTTTATGATGTACTTCATGTCTCGTCTTTGGAGAACATTAGACACGCAGAAATATCAATGTATTTCTTATATTATATAATATAATAATTTCATTATTTTCACATGATCGCTACTAAAATTGTAATGATTGGAAAAATGCTGCTTGATAGTAGATACAGCTTAGACAGAGAAAAGTTAAAAGGGTCAATTCTTAGGCCAAGACAGATGGTCCTGGTCCTGGAGATCAAGCTGGTGCATTTGGTTTGGTTCCAGCTGTCAACACAGTTTAACATGTTCAACCTGGAGAAAATACTGCACTTTAGACTGTACTTTACCACATGAGGGCTTATGTTCGAAAGCAGCAGCTTATAGCTACTGTTAACAGGTAGCATAAGCCACATGTCATGTGTTATTGTGGACCTTCAACCTTGAAAGCGACAGTGAATTTGGATTTGCATCGTCCTAGCCAGGACAGAAAGTTTTACGTTGTGTTAGCTGAAAATCAGCAGCCATAGACAATAACAGAGAAACTGCATCCAGTAGATAAAGGACTGGAACTAAAGCCTGCACACACTACAACAGGTTCTCCAGGACCAAATCTGGTTAGGCCGAACTGAGTCTAAACCATGCTAGGTTCCTACATCAGAAACCTAAAAGATAAGTTACAACAAAAAACAAACAGACAGAACACAGAGAAGAAATAAAAAGAGGGCCAGAGACCGTCACCTTCGCTGCAAACTCATCAACCTGGAAAAGAACCCAAAAACATGACCTCAAGTGACCTCACATGTCTATATTTTAGGAAAACATGACCATAGAGAGTTTAGTGGCTAATATACAAAACTACTGCTACTGATCATATGCTGTACATGTAAACTAAAGCTGTCAGTTTGCCTTTAATTCAAAACGTCCAGAGACACTACTGTTTTCCCCTCAGATGCAGGTTTCTACAAGAAATTGATACAAAAATAAAAACACAAAAAATAAAATACACAATTTATTTTGAAAAATGTTAAATGAATGACAACAAAGTCCAAAAACGCTTTGTATTGTTCTTCTATAGAGTACTATACCTTTGTGAGGTACTCTCTCATGACCTGGATGAAGTACGGCATGGCAAAGTCCATGATGTTGTGCCTCCACGCAAGCTCCAGCACCACGTCAGGGTGCAGCAGGTCGTAGGAGGCGAACAGGCAAGCAGCGAAGCATTCCTTCCTCCCCTCCTCCAGGAACCACTGGAGCAGAGTTTCTGCCAGCTCAGCATCCTTAGACTCTGCAGCGTACTGCATGGCGTCCTGGGAAAGACCGAAAAGTTTGACTTTGTATTTGCCAAAATACACAATCTAACAGTGCCCCCTATGGTAACTTTGAGGTCCTTGTTCAATGTTTTGTATATATATACACAGTACTGTGCAAATGTTTTAGGCAGGTGTGAAAAAATGCTGTAAATATCGAAGTGTTAAACATGATCACAAAATGCAGTGACTGAACGAAAGAGAAATCACATCAATATTTGGTGTGACCACCCTTTGCCTTCAAAACAGCAGCAATTCTTCCAGGTACACTTGCACAGTTTTTGAAGGAACAAACATCTTGGAGGACACACCACTATATTTCTCAAAGCATTCTCTGTTTACAGCTTTCTCCACACCTACCTAAAACATTTGCACATTATTGTACATATATGTATATATATCCAATTTTTTTATTGTACATTGTTTTATTCTTTACCTTGTAGAGTTTGTCCTTCTTGCACAGCTCTACGCTCTGTCTCCAACGATTGTTGCCTTTGTAAAGGTAGGCAGCGATACGTCTGAATTCAATCAGATCGTGTTTCTCTAACCTCTGAGCGAGGCCGATTGTGTCAAAGTTGTCATATGCATCAATGGAGGCTCTCAGGCCCTGTCAGGAACACAAGACAGAAGTCAATTACATCTTAGTTGCAGGCGAAACAACTGTAACTAGTCACCACCGAAGCATGATGGCGGTACGATGATATGTTGTTGTTAAATGAACTAAACGTGCAACGGACCTGGTAGTCCTCCTCCTCTGTCAGCAAGTTGTTGAGAGCTTCATTAACCGACTTGTTATTGTGATTCTGGACAGACCTCAGGTAAGGCTTCACCACCTTCAGCTGGTTCATCTGGTCATAAACAACACAGCATCGTGTTTGTTTGAGCTGAAGACAGAAGGTTTGTATCTCAGATCGACCGTGCTCCTAGTTACCTTGCTAAAAAAATTAACAGCTCGGCTGTGGTCCAGCCGTGGAGACAGGATGGTCAGCAGGTCATTCAGTAGGAGTGGTTTGAATTCCAAGTAAAACGAGAGTGATTTATAGTACAACTCCACATTCGCAACCTGAAGACAAAAAATTGCACATATAAAAATCACAAAAGCAAAGACATCAGACAGAATGTTTAGTCATAAATGTGCGTCTTCACCTTTGCTATAATATCTTTGAAGAGCCCTTCTTTCCAGGCATCTGCTGGATGAGACATCATTGTGATGACAGCGTTGTCATACTCTTCATATTTATCATAGAGGAAAACCAGCTCTGCCCATAAATGAGACTGCTCTGCTGCACGAAGGACCTGGTAAGAAAAAAGACAAGCAGTGACAAACCGTTTGATTTATTACAACAACACACACACATAAACCCACAGACACACATACTGCACCTTTGGGATGTTGACTCTAGACCAGAACAGCTCCAGGTGCTCCCTCATCTTCTGAGGCTTGAACTTGGAGTAAAGGATGGCGAGCTCTGTGAACATGCCCATGTGGGCTCGCTCCAGGCCCAGGGCGGCCTCTAACAGAGCAATGAGCTCCTCAAAGTACCCGCGGTCCTGGTAGTAGCTGATCAGGTCCTCCAGCTCGTCAGCGTGGATCACTATGTGAAGGCCACAGATTTGTGCCAGGCGAAACTCCTCGCCGTCGACACACGCAAAACACACCTAATGATCAGAGGGAGAGAGAGTGAAAGCCTGATAGGTCAAGTAAAAGCTCCTACATATTGCACAGTGGTAGAGCCTGGCTACCTCTTTCCACGTCCGAGTGCTGTTAGCTTTCCTAGCGCTGTCCACCGCTGCCTGGTACTCTCCCAGGTGCACTAGTGTTGATGCAAGGCGTGCAAAGTTGGACACATTGTTGTACAAGAGCTTGGCCGCTTCATACATACCCTCCTCATAACATCTATCGCCCACCTGTAGAGCACAGGGGTGACGTTTAGCAGACACATGTGCAGTCACTCTGGCACACACCACCCCAGCTGTGATGCTTTTGGTACCTGCTGTATGTGCGCGTTGTTGGGCCCACTGACAAACTCCTCCAACTCAGCCAGACGGTTCGTCTTAGCTAAAGCGAAAATCAGCTCCGTCTCCACGTATGACTCTCGCGCTTTCTTGCGAGCCATCTGGAGATATTTGACCAAGTCTTCCCAGTTATCTGAAAAAAAATAAATCAATAACACCTTCACAATCAGCTCAGATCAACAAACCACTGCAGAGCTATGCACCAAAACAAAGGCTTACTGTTCTTGCTGGCTGCATTGACCACCTCCATGTACGCTGAAGGGTCGACAGCTTTAATGTAGGAGTCAATGGCCTCCTTGACCAGGTCTCTGAGCAGCTGAGCTCTAGCTAACTGGCTCCACACCGCAGGCTCGTTACAGCGCTCAGCAAACTCGTAGGCACGATCCAAGTTCCCTATGTGCTCAATCAGTACCTAGACAAATGGCAAAAGCAGAAACGTCCATGTACAACGCATACAACAGCGCAAGTATGAATACACTACTGCTCTTACCTGTATGGCCGAGGTGTTGACATCAAACTTCTTAAATATTGCAAAGGCTTCTTCAAAAAGCTCGTTGCTGATGGCGATGTTGGCAATGTCTGGAGCGTCATAGTTGTCTAGTCTGTTAATGTACTCCATCACACGAGTGCGGTCCGCCTTGATGGCCGTCAAAATCAGCAGGTTCTGGAGGTTTCTGGAAAACGACCCAGAACAAGGGAGGGTTATTGAAAAGCGCCACGATGCCGAACATCCTGCCGAGCTGGAACCCAGTTCTACCTGTGTTCACTGAAGACTGAGTTGTCAAGCACAATCTTCTCCAGCAGTTCGATCAGCTCGTTGGGCAAGTCTGCGGTCATGAAGGCCTTGACTGTGACGGACACTTCCTCCGGGTCCTGGGTCTCGGACAGAGCCGTCTGCACAACCTGGGATTGGAAGCAAAAGTGAATGACAAACACGCCGATGGCCACAGCTGGCATCAGAGCATGTGTCGAGCTGGAGAAAACCGGCACCTGGTCGATGAGCTGTCTTCTGAACGGGTTGTTTTCTTCTAACACGTTTGCCCAAAGCTCCGGATCCTTCCGTCGCACCAAGTACCGAGCCTCACTCTTGAATAATGAGTTCTCATTGCACACCTGCGGAGACAAAAGGTGAATAAAAGATGTACATGCAGTGAAATGATCTTAGTGATTACGCCAGTGGTGCACACCGTGTACGCACTTTGATGAGCTCCATGTCACACTGTCCCCTCTCGTAAGCCACACAGGCCAGATGGGGGTCTCGCTTCTCGCAGTAGCGCCCGACCACGACGCTGTCATAGAACGGGTTCTCTTTAAGGAAGCGCTCAGGTGTGTTGTTACTATCAATGTAGATCTTAGCTAGCGCATTGTGGGTGGCTGGCTCCTCGCATCCTTCGTGGATACGAGACTCCAGCCAAGGCAGGAGAAGTTTTAACCTTAAAAAAAGAACATTTTAAGAACACATTAGTGCCATAAACCCAGAGATCACATCTTCACATTAGTGTTACAGTTATAGTTCATATAGTTTTCTGCGTGGTAATGCACAACCGTCTGACAACACTAGATGGCAGCCGTTTGCATAGAGCGGCATCCATTCAAGCAGTTTCTGGTACAAAGTAACTGTTTTGTAGTCTGGTCTTTACTGGAAGTAAAACTGACATTGTAGAAGAAAAATGTATGCAACATCTGACATTAGACACAGAGAGACAGTGAATCCGCTTTTTCTGTTACGTACCTGTTTCTCTTCTCGACCTCCTCCACCAGCTCATCAGTGGAAAACTGCCCTCTGACCACCATGATCAAGTTCTTAATCACATCCTCGGCACAGTCTACATCCAGCAGCCCACCTATCACCACCGGTAAGCGACTGGGGTTCACCTGGGAACAAGTGACACAAACTCTTAACACTGGCAACAGGCAGTTTAAATAAAGACTTGATTTGGACAGTAACCAGATCTATATAAAGTCTTGGCAGCAGTCTTACTTTCTGCACATATATTTCAATATACTTCTGCAGACTGTTGCGGTAGAGGTAGAGCACCAAGTCATGGACAAAGTCAAAGCGATCACACACGATGATTAGAGGCAGCTGATCTGTTAGTTTGGCCTCCTACAAAGAGAACAAACACAAGGTTCATTTGTGATTTAAGTGGTTGAGCATGTCGCAAAACGATTGATGAATTATCACAGACAGGCAGACAGAGGGGTCTTTTCTACCTTGAGGAAGTTTTTAACCCTATCTGGGTCATAACAGTTGCTCTCTCTACAGATCCTCTCCACTTCTTTGATCTGGCCCGTCTTACAGGCAGCCTGGATGTACTTAAAGTGAACATCGGGCTCCTGACTGAAATTCACAATTGATCCAAGGAAGTAAAACAAGCCTTGAACAGAAATGGAAAGAAAAAAACCCACAAAAGTCAGGCCCACTATTTACGACTTAAAAAAACCAAGACTAAAAGACAAAAAGTCACAAACCCAACATGACCGTGTCTGTACGCCGCCCACGTTTGACACTTACCCTCATAACTCTTGAAGGATTCAAAGAGCTCCACTAACGCCTGAGTCCCCAGCTGCTCGTGATACTTTGATGCTACTTGGACACACAGCTGCAGGTTCTGTCTAATGTTAGCTGACAGCATGGCCCTTAAACACTCCAAAGAATCTTCCACTGACAAGGACCCAAAAAAGTTCACCAGCCACTAAAGGAAAAAAACAGAACAAGATTATACGACGAGAAAAAGATGAGAGAGAAGTGAGACAGGAAGCAGAGAGTAGAGGTTAGAAAAAAGTGGAAGAAAGAGGCATTTTCACACATCACATAAAGGTAAAATGTGTCTGCTCCCGGGAGAGACACATCCACAGGCCTACCTCAGGGTTGAGCAGATGCGTGTGCACCACAGCTCGCTTGATATCGTACAGGTCAGTGTAGTGTTCGAGCGCTCTCTGAAGCAGACCTGCCTTCTCGCACAGCTGTGCGACGTGGGCACGGTCGTAGTGAGTGAACATCTGGTTCCCCAGGATCGCATCTGCTACCTATGGAGGTTCATACACACATGAATGCACACACTGGCTTTACTAAACGAAAAGTGGAAGCTATTTTCAAAGGAGACTGAGCCTAAATGTTCACCTGAGGGGCATGAATGAGGTTCATCTCAAGCAGACGGGTCTGTAAGTGTCCTTCAGCTGGGCGGTTGTTCTTTAAAGCATCCAAGAGGAAGGAGGTGCATTGCTGGATCAGGCTGCCCTCCATGAACACATCCACGATCTAGAGAGAAAAAAAAAACATGATAGATGTTTGATGTTCTTCCATCTGTAAACCACAATCCCAGTTAGCATGCAAGGAAAAATTAGAGTAACACACTGTCCAATATTACAGGCCTGGGAGCCAGATGTTTCTGCTTTTCACTTCATCTATCAGATCAGTAGGAGCCACCGCTGAAAGGTGGTGGGTAGCTTAACTTGGAGAAGCTTCGAGTTATTAGCTCTTCTGTTTGAGATTTAAACTTGGAGAAGTGATGATGTGGCTTTGAGAGCAGAAGTGTGTTACTGACTCAGTGAATTCCTGGCATTGTTGGCACATCTGGAATAACACAGACGGAGGCTCCCACACTGGGCACTTTGTGCGTCTACACAAATGTGCGAGGGTAAATATGCAGCTGTGTTTTAACAGGAGGGCACGTGTGAAAGCAAAGTAGTAGGTCTCCAGTCATGTCTTACCTGGTTGATGTTGGCCAGTGGCTCCTCATCCTGGACCAGCATCTGGGCAAACTGCAGACCCTGGTCTGGACTGACACGCATCACGTTTCTCAGTAAAAACACCCAGTCTGGGGTGTAGCCCACCTACAAAAGTACGGTCGTGAATTTTCTTCCACAAGCTGTTTTCACATGCTACGTTATACAAGCATCCACAGAACAGAAACGCCACCCAAGTTCCCTAATTACCTTTTTAGCGTACAACACTATCTTCTGAAACTGGCCGGTCTCAGCAAAGCACTGGATCACCTTGTTGGGGACATTAGCTCTGAGGTACACACTAAGAGCGAGGGTGGGGTCAGAAGCCTTCACGAGATCCCCCAGCTCCTCTGAGCACTCCAGCTACAGGACATATACAGTCACAATTACCATGTGTGAGTCACAATACAGAGCAAACAGAACCATTTTAGGAAGAATTTGTATCCTATGTTCCACTGATCTACATCACCTCTTGCTTTTCTAATTCTTTGCTCCTACCTTGTCCTCCTTCAACCATTTCTCCAGTAGCTGCTTGCGTCCCTGCTGCAGGACAGGCCTGCACAGCTCCAGAGACTCAAACTTGTTGAGCTGGCCCTGGTCCAGCAGAATACCGAAGTACTGCAACAGCGGAGACGCCTGACCGGGCTGGGCTGGGACACTCTGAAACTTACGGATTGTCTCTGCCGTTCTCAAGATACCCTGTATTAGAGAAAATGTACTGCAGTGGATCTAGAGGTATAGTTTTTTTTATGACAAACAAAAATTACAAAGTACAAACGCTAAATCTGTTTCTAATGCGGCAGGCAGCAGATACCGACGTACTTTGGGCGCTGATGCAGCAACCTTCGCAGCCTCTGAGTAACTTCCCTGGGCAAACAGAGTGTTAAACTTCCTGCCGAAAAGCTCCTCGGCACCAGCGAGGTTTGACCTCACAGCCATCCTCAAGGCGAGATCAGGGTTCTGCAGGGCATTGGTGGCATAGTTGACAATGTTCTCCTCTTCAACACACACTGAAAGAACCTAGAAAGGGAATAATCAGACAAAGTTACATGTACTGCACCACTTTATTTCTGTCTGAAGCTGAGGTTTTCTGCTGTTTTCTCACCTGTCCTTTCTTGTTGACCCCAATAATTCCAGAGGTGGCTTCATGAGGGGCAGTTACAAATATGGTCTCTGCACTGATTCGATTCATGTAGATACAAACTCCAGACTCCAGGTCGTACAGGTGGATGTAACCGTATTTTGTGATTAAATATATAACACCGTGCTTACCACCAATCTGAGGAGAAATATCAGAGAATCAGTTTGAAAGCTGACAGCGAGACTCAGGTTTGTGCCAAACAAATGAGAATAAAAGCTCTTTTCTTCACCTGCATAGCTACGGGAAAGTCTGTCTGGGCCTCTGGGGGGAAGAATACATCCACTGCTTTCTTTGTAAATGGCTGGTTTCCTGCAGCTGGCTGACCAACTTCAATAATGTGCAACTGCAAGAAGAAAGCAACAAGAAAGAAACAAGAAATGCTCAGTGAAGGGGTTGAACATGAAAGACACTAAAGAAGCATAAACACACATCTAGGAGCCATTTTGGACATCATGCATGAAGCATGAAAGCCATTTCTCCTGTGACCTTAAATGAAACACTACCTTTTTGTGAACTTCTTGTTCAGAGACTAGACTAAATACACTGTGATAGCATCAGGACTGAAATCCTTGGGTACAATCTAGGGGCCCTCACCTTTCCCCCAGCCTGCGAGCGCACGGCAAAGCAGAACAGCGTGGAGGGTTTGGCATTTCCCTCCACTTTGAACTCCCCAAAGGCAGCAGCATGACCCTCGATGGGCTGGGACACTTTCCTGTCAACAGAATACAGCTGCATCGCCCCCACCACACGGTTTTGCTGGGGGGCAAAGACACAAACCACAGTACAAAGGAATTATTGATGGGCCACCATGTTAATCAAACAGACATATAAGATGGTTCAGTGCAGTCATGAATACATCCTACACCCAGTTACTCGGTCAAGCCTGTCTTTATTATTATTATTATTATTGTTGAGGGGCAAAACAGAAGGAGGAACATTTTTCTTATTCAGTTCTGCAGTGTTTTTTGAGCATGTACAGCCGATAAGGAAAATAATGACATCATCTTCTGTGTGAGGCATGAAAGCTTTCATACCTGTGCAGAAATCCCTATCAGCAGTAGCCACTTCTGTTGTTCGTCAGTTCTGTAGTTAATTATCTGACATCCCGCCAGACTAGCGTGCCGATCGAATACTTTGGCCGGTTGGGAATCCCCCTCCATGCTCCAGTGGTAGACAGCCGTATCGGTGACCAAGGCCACAGTGTTTACCGATATCCACTTCCAGAACATGACTTCCTCTGTCATGGTGTGAGCCTTCATCTTGCTCTTCATCTCTATGTTAAAGATCTGCAGCGTCTTCGCAGCTGAGGGGAGGGAAAAAACAGAAACAAGTGAGACAAACTGACCAGAATAGAAGCCTATAAACAAATCTAGAGTAAGTGAGATAGATCGCTATCAATAGCAGAGCTGGGTGATGTAACCTCAAACAAAACCCTGATAGTTTCACTCATATAACCCAATAGTAATAAAGCATATAATATTTAACACTGTATGTACAAGCTGGATGCCGCATCAGATTCAGCTGCTCTCAAACTGACTACTCAAAAATAAGCTAAATAGGGCACCCCACCTATTTTATAACAAACACAAAGTCATAAATAATAACAAGATGAACAAAAAGATTAAAACAAATGATTTAACTAACACGGAACAAAAAATACAGAAATAGAAAATAGAAAAACAGGCAACAGGTGACTCCTCAGTGACCAGATGACTCCCTGACTACAGCTTTAAAAACATCATAACTAACTGGCTAAGACTGAAGAATGTCGCTGTGCTATAGCACAGCTGCAAGTCATCATAGTCCAACATAGGACAAGTAGCAGGCTGTATTATTTACATAGAAACAAACAGGTGCATGATTCAGCTGATTTCTGATCAGCACTCACAGCTACAGTATAACCATGCTTTGATGCCCACCCTTATATGTAGTGATACTATTAAATTACCAAACTTAGCCACAGTGCTCCAATACCTGATTATATATACGACACATACACTCTACCAGCATACAACAAGTCATGCTAACACATGTATAGTTCTCATAAAAGAGGGAAAGGTGCTAGATGATTAGGTCAGAGTAGGGGAGTGACACTAAACCAATTTACTGGCCAAGTCATTTCTAAACAGCTATGCGCCTTTTGGTTGATAAGTGGCCAAGTGGGTAGTTGAGCGGAAACTTTTATGAGAGAGACATGGCTGCTGTATCACCACAACAGAGCGTCGGACGGGTCGACAGACAGAAAGCCACTCACCGTCTGAGAAAGGACAGAAAGCGAGGAAAAAGCAAAAGAAAAAGCAAAGTGTCAATCAGATAGTAGAGAGGAGACAGAGAGAGACCACAGGGGAGGGGGAACAGGGAAGCATTATCCTCAGAGGGAGGGGAACAGGGAAGCATTACAAGCAAATTATTGTGATCAGCGTTTGTGTTTGCGCTCTAAGGGCTAGAATCAGAGGCAGGAAATCAATTTCCACAGCCAGTTTAGTACATTCTGGCAATAGAAGTGAGTGCACTCTACATACAGAATTTACAGCACTGAGGGCCCATTACTCATCGAATGACGTGGCATTCCCTCTACAACACTAGCTGGATTTATCTAGAGACAAATCAACACAGTGACTGCTGTGCAGAATTGAAACAATAACAGTAACCTTCCTGCTCGGTGTTTCTCTCATCCAGCTTCCCATGACTTCGTGAGTGAGCTGTTGTGTGTCTCACCACGCGCGCGCTTACCTTTCAGGGCGATGACTTTGCTGGTGGGGTTCATGATGGCACTGTCGGCAGAGATCGGCCTCCTGATTGGGTTAGTGGGGTCAGACATGTCCACGATCACAACCTGGTTCTGCTCACCCACCTTCTCTCTGATGCAGATGAACTTGTCGGACTCCATGGTCAGATAGCTGAACCCAATGTTGGCTGGGTTCACGCCCAGGTTCTGCAACTAGCATTGATAAAATAACAACACTAAGTCTCTTCTCCCAACACTGGAAACTTTACTGCAGCATTTGCTGTACGTGTAGTTTTTATCAGTCAACGCATACAGTGATTATAAATTTCAGCGGTTTCCTACATGTTCACTACTACGAAACATATTTATGTGACAGCAGTAGTTGCCTTTTGCCTTGCAGGTTAAAAAACACATCAAGCAATGAACAAAAACTGTTATGATTAAAATAGCAACAGGTCTGCTCCAGTTTTCCAGGAATATTCTGAACGCTTGTTTCCAGACAGGAGGTCTGGTGGGACATGGAGCCAGGAAACAAGCGTGGGCACGCAGCAGGCAACAGGATGTTAACACAACACAGCTTCATTAAACAATCCCAATATAGGCCCTAATAATCTTTGGAATATACTGAGGCATGGTGAGAGTGGATGTTACTGTCTCCATCATCACATCACACAGCAACTCACTGAAACCAAGAACACATTGGAATGAATTCATCAGCAAGTCTAATTCATTATTCAGCGTATTTGCTTCAGCGGCGAGCAGAGCCGAGACGCAGCAACAGGAAAACACAGCAGAACTACTAAACGTCAAACGCTCCACCTAAGTGAATGGGCGCTGAACAGAGAAATGACTGTGAACTGAGCAGAGAGGGACGACCAAAACACGGACTGTCCCTGTGATGACTGAACGGGCTGCATTATGCAGTCTGAGGCAAGCGGAAAGGAATCCTTTACGCTCATCACAAGGACTGTACTATCTTGCACTTGGCTGGTGGAGCGGGACAACAAATCTTGTCTGCTGAGCCAATTAAATCATGTCATCCACAAAGCAGGGAGGATGCAGCAGTCAGCAGCCAGGGCTCCAATGAGAGGAGCTGTTTTCTAGAGAGAAAAGCTCTTTAAATAATTATGTGCAAGTAGAACCATTTTCCTATATTCAATCTGAAATACAGTAGTTGCAGTACATTAGGCTGTGGTGCTTTTCAGTCTTGTTTGGTGCACTGAGATATTGATGTCAATCAAATGACTCTGCTACAATTTAACTTTCTGTGCCAGCACATTTTGGGGACACATAAAATTGAGGCCACAAAGAAGACCCGAGGGAGGACTGAAGCCATATGATGCATCTCCTCAAGGCAAAACTATGTCTGGGAAAAAGAGGGAGGCGAACTACAACAAAGATAGCAAGGAGGAAGATTAGGACGGTGGATGTGTGAAGAAAAGAAGCCGGAAGGATAAATGCGGAGGACGGACAGCTACGTCTGTTCGGTGCGCTTCCAGTAACACAGGCCTTTGGCAGTCTACGGTTCAGGGTGGGGCGCCTGAGTCACCGGAAGAAAACCCCCTCACACTCCTTTAGCAGAACATTCCAGGCTAGGATCACACTTCCACCACAACCCATACACTACCTCGAGATATCCTCACACACGGGCCTTGTTCCCAAACCTCTGAGTCTAAAAATGACAAAAACGCATTAATATCCCAACAGCAAAGACAGTGGAGGTTCAGTGATGACACCACGTTGATGGGATATGGTGAGTCATAGGCTGGGTGGACACACTGCTGTTGCATCAGCAGCTGGGGGTTTGGGTTTCACACACACACACACACAGACACAATAATTAAACTGAGGAATGCAGCAAAGCATTAAAGTGCTGCTACTTCACACACAAGAAATATGCACAGGTCAGATTTGCATGTTTTGTGGTAAAACAGTAAAAGCTGTTCTAATGTTTTATAATAACATTGGATTAAAAAGTATGTTTATGTTTGTCATGACGAAACCACAGAGAGATCCAGCTCTTTCCCTCCCATCTTAGCAGAGTTAATGCTTCTTTCAGCTCAGTGTCTTGGTTGTATACTAGTGAAAAAGCTTTGAATCCTCTTTGACCTACTCAAGACAACAACAAGGAAAAGCAGGCAGACAAAGTGGGCGACTGGGAAAATATCCTGCACCGTGCATAGCTGGAAATTCCCCATGGAGTCGATGGAGACCAAAACAGAGCTACAAAGACAAAGGATGCTGGACTTCTATTAATTGCTGAACACATACATGACTCCACATTAGCTGGACGACTACAGTAAGACTGTAAAGGACATAATGTCTACATTGTGTGAGTGAATGCCTGCACCATTGACTAATGGTGACTGAACCCAGGCGCTCGTGATCATCTCTTCCACCCTCTGCTGTGGTCACAGATGCGTTGTGTTAGACTCTTCTGTCATCCTGTTTCCATCGCTGATTTGATTAGCTTGATGAGACCTGCTTACATCTGCCTGTCACATCCGCTCATGCAAAAGGTGTCCACCCTTTCAACGGCACACCAGGATGCTGTAAACAGCTGCAGAGCAGCAGGTTGAACCCTCCTCAGCTCAGCTCAGCTCGACAGGACAATGTGCAGGCCCTTTGAGAGCTGCAGGACATTTTTGCACTTACACAAGCTGCTACAGTACGTAGGCTGCTGCACCGACAGCCAACAGCAGAGGCACAGATGCTGCGAATGACTCTCCCTTTGCTCTTTCATAATTCAAGACCCTATTCTCTGTCCTCTTGTTCCTTCATCTTGCCATCACTGCAAATACACAACACGCAGTTAAGTAAGCAACGTTCGGCTGCATGCATCCAGCTGGGCCAGTGGTCCAATTAGTCGATTAATGGCACACTTTGACTGGCTCATTCACTGAGTCTGGACCTTGGATCATAAATCATCCCAAAGTAAATAAGCAAGGAACATGAAAAGGGAGTAATGATGGAGAGAGACTCGACCACAGAGCCTAACAGTAATGACAGTGTAAGCTGGGCGACACATAGCTACTTGTGTGGAGTGAGAAAAATGAAAACCACTGAATCTCACACAGCTTAAAGAAGATCCAGGCGTCACCCGGCGAAGAGAGAAGTGTCAGTGAAAACTGAATGAGAGGAATAAGCCAAATGTCCGGAGGGTTTGGTTTGCTCTTTGTCTCGTGCTACTGCCAGTTCACTTGGCTCCTTCCTTCATCATGCAGCCAGGTCCGTGTTACACTCCTGAACCCCGATCCAGACTGCAGACACTGAGCTGTAAATACCAGGCTACGGAAAAAAACTAAACAACTTGAGGCCCAAAGTCCTGGGTTTGCAAATTCCAAGCATATTTCACTCTGCTGGAGCCACCTAGACTCACAGGGGGATACGACTGGAGCAGAGGTGGGATTTCACGGTAGAGGTAAAACACAAACCAGCCTGCTGCTTATCACTGAATGAAGCTCCAAGTCGAAATACGCACTGCTGAACTAATAACCTCGACACTGCCCTCCATCAGTCAGCAACAGCTCTGCCAGTGTTCAGAGAGGCCTGGTGGCCCGCGAAGTTCCTTGGTATGGAACAAGGATGTTTGGCTGGCGAAAGTGGGGCTACAGGCCAGAGGAAGGGAGCACAGGGGGGGAAGGGGGGGTTCTGAGCTGAAAGGCCATTTCACTGCCTGCCGTTACCATAACAACGGGCCACGGAGTAGGGGAGGTGGAAGGGTGCGTCACAAAGTTTCTCTTCTGGCTGCAAGACCTTAGACTGGGGCTGCAATGGGACAACGTAAGCAGCCATCCAGGAAATAGTTCCCCCACCGACGGCCAAGCGCGTTGTAAAGGGGCACGTTAAGAAAAGTAACTCCACCAAAAGACTGCAGGATCATTTGCTGCTCGTATGATCACAATGCTGAAGACGCACGGATGCTGCTTCAAATAGCAAAGCTTGGCAAAGGAATAAAGTCAATGTAATATTGGTTCTGTCAAATAAACCTGTGCAACCATTTTTACACTGACAACACATGGCGTTGATGTAGTCGCTGCAGAAACCGGACATTTGTCCGTGGCCGTAGCTTCTGGAGGTTACAAAGTAGGGATGCGTCGCTGCAGGACGTGACAACAACATGGTAGCCGCAAAGCTGGAGGGCAGAGCGAGTGCCTGTCACGTCTCAGTTACAGCGGCAACCGCGAACAGCTGAGCTCAGTTGTCCGCAGCGAAAAGTGTCAAAACACCGCAGTTCGCGTCGGCGCGGATTGAGAATGACAGCGGCGTTTTTCCGCCCAGTGGGGAAAAGACTGCGGCGTCTCCACACGCGCCGGTCCGCAATGGAGCCTCACACGACCTGACGATTCAATTTTTACAAGTCATCATCTGCCCGGCAGGAGGAAACTAGGCCCGTGGCTATATTGAGCACCACCCTGCAGCCCTATCACAGAATCCGTTTTAAATGCGACATGTGCCGTGTGCGCACGGATCTGAACAGGCGAGGAGCTGCGCAAAAACAAATCAGCCGGAATTGAATTTTAGGGCTTTTCTGCCGGAGCTTACCTGCAGATGCTCCTGGAATCGTATCGGCAGGATCTGAGCCATTTCTGGAGGATTTCTCTGCCCGAAGACTCCGAGAAGGAGGAAAGGGGAAAGGGGACAATAGGAGGAGTAGAGGTGGTCTCTGTTTGCGCCCTAAACGCCCCCAGAAGTCAAAAATGATGGGCAGTGGTAGGTGGTCTGGGTGGGTTGCGTTGGTTTCACACGAATCCAGTGGCTGCTCCCATTCAACAGACCCCCCTACGCCAGTCCCGAAGCCAAAGCCCGCACCTCCGCTAAGAAAACTAGTCCACTACTACTACTGAGCGCTGTGCGTAAAGCAGTTCCCAGTCGAGCCTTGTAAGGATACGGGGCTGTCTTTCAAAACCCTACTGGGATGTTGCAAGTGATGTCTTAAGCAGCCCCTGTCTGGGAGGGTTTTTCCTCACAACTGTCAGTGCGAGAGGTCGGGTGTGTAGTTTGTAGCCTTCCGCCGCAGCCCCTTCCCCCTTCCTTCCCACCAACTTCAAACTCGGGGCTTGTGACAGACGCCCCACCTTTGTATGAATTTTCAGAGTCATCTTCCCAGAACGCGGGACGCACAGAGGGGCTGCTGGCGGTTCCAGGTGTTTCCTGTGGAAATGACAGCTTTTGAACACGGGGTGTCATGAATGGCCCTCTACCATCCTCATCTCCAACACCGCTGTCAACATCATTATTTACATTATGGCTGGTCAGCTGCAGTTTGTCCCCAGTTCTCCAGAAACCCTCTGTCCTAATGCAGTGCGGTGAACAGACTCTGTAACGCGTTTCCAAAGTAAAATACTTCCCTTTTAATAAATAAAGGCCTTTACAGTACTAATGTGAGTCAGTCTACAGGATGTGGTCACCCTGTTGTGGGACCTGGTGAAACACACATTTTTGATGATAATGGAAAGAAGCTGACCCTTTTCTCACCAAAAACTGTCTAGGTCAAGGAAGTTACTGCACTGAAGACAGTATTGACTCACACCACATGGCTATGCAAATACAGCAGCTAGTGGCACGAACCTCTGCGTTTACAGCAGGCGCTCTAAGTCACCAATTGCTATGAGGGTGATAACATCATTTTAATACCTGACGTTTAAACAGAAAAATCATTCAACAGACACACACGCACACAATGTGTGGGATAAAAGCTACAGCATCATCGTTTCAAATGCTCACTTATGTGTTTTATTTAAAGCATTTCATCAAGCACCAACCGGACATGATGAACTTTCTCTAAATAAACTCCTGGATGTGCAGTTAAAGGATGTAGTTACTGGTCAGCAGTAAATTCAATGTAATTAGTTATATATAAAATGTATTAAAAGCAACGTTAAGCAGATGGTTTGAACTTTGAATCTATACTCCACAATATCACAACAGAAAAACATGTTCTAAACTGAGAAAAAGATACAGCCCACGTCTCCTGATTCACAGACATTCATCTAAATGGTTAGTATGTAAAGCACAGTGGTGTCAAGCTAAATGAGGAAGATATTTCGTACCCTGCAGAAATGCTGTGTATGCATGATAAAAGGTCGGTGAACAATGGTCTGACCATGACTATTTCTCTTCTCCAAAACAGGAACCGTCCAGATGTAAAGACAGATACAGTAACACAGTGACACAGTTTCCATTGCGCTGCTGACATGAAGACATGGCGCAACGCAAACAAACAAACCAGAGGAAGCTGATGATCTTGGAGCAACACAAAGCTGGCGTCCTGATTTCCCAGAGCTGTAACTACTGTACACGTTCTGTCAGTGACAAACCAAACATTCAGTATTTCAAGCTCGCCAACTCATACAGTTTGAATGCAATACAAACAGGATGGTTGTAGTGTAGGTTCACGGGCGCACAGGGTGAGTTAAATACGCAGAGTGCTTGGCCTGGCTCTTGCTGTCGATCAAAAGCAGCTGGTTATTCGTGTGGTAAAAAATCATTTCATCCAGACTGGTGAACATCTGTGTCAGACAAGAGTAAATGGACAGCGTTCAGTGAACAGCTTGCAGTCCCCCCAGAATTCTGCTTCTTCTGTTATTCTTTCTCTCACCTCTTCGCTCTTCTTGCCTTCTTTTCCAAGAGCATAACGTTCAGTTTCCTCCAGGAAGCGGACGGGAATGTTGTACACTTTCTGCTGGTAGAGCACAGCCAGGGTGTACGGCTGGCGGCTGTTCTGGGCTGAGCTGTGTCGGATGAGAAAAGCGCCGTCCTGCAACAACAGAGGAAAGGATGGAGAAGAAAGCTTTAGGA
The DNA here is from genome assembly GCA_030770545.1 of Macropodus opercularis. Lineage (NCBI taxonomy): Eukaryota > Metazoa > Chordata > Actinopteri > Anabantiformes > Osphronemidae > Macropodus > Macropodus opercularis. The sequence goes on along the minus strand of CM061097.1, from coordinate 7,727,125 downwards.
GACTGACTGAATGAGGAATCAAAGAAAATAGATGGATTTGGGACATACCTTGTGCACTCTCAGTAAGAGATCCTCAGCTGTCTTCCTGTTGCAGTCTCCAGCAAACCACTCTTTGTCCTGCAATATTTCACAAATACAGAAATTAAATGTTCTTCAAACCAGCGCTTACTCGCTTGTATTCTGCACAAACACATACCTCGTTCCCGGACTGTTTGGTTGACCTCACACCAGTGGAAGAGCCTTGAGACAGACAGAAAACATGTACAGATGGCAAAACAAAAAGGACGGTAACTTATGACTGATGCAGTATCTGGACTGCGTTCAGGAAAGAGCAACCCTCAAAGAATCCCAGTCATCCCACAGGATATAAAAAACCCTCTGTCTGAAAAATGTGAGCTCACCCGCGGGCTTAGTGTCTGCCACAGGAGGATTTAAAGGGCTGGAATAGAGACAGGAAGGCTAAAGTCATACACATAGACTTCATTGTGACGTATGCGTGCGTCTGCAGATACACAAGCTACCCTAACCCCCTACCTGTAGAACAGCGGCTTGATATTGGTGGTTAATAGAGGGAGTTTGGGATATGTGGCGCGTCTCGCCTCAACCCCAGGAGCTCAAAAGGCAAAAGAAGCTCTGTTTACTATCACGACACAAATAAAGGATTCGCTCTGACAGTTGCTTGTGCGGCTTTTACCTGTTTTCACCTCATTCATGGAAGGCAGGACTAAATTCTAAAATGGAGGAAAGAAGCGTCACGGCTACGTGATACTGAACAGTTGACGTTAGTTTTCCAGTGAAGGAACAGTCTCACTTTAAAACAGGACAGCGTTTCATGTATGAAAATGATCACTGAGTACTGGTGGAGCCACTCACAGACTTAGCTCTGGGAACTGGAGGTTTCATCCTGCACAGAGAAAACTTGATTGTCAATTCCAGCTAAGTAGCAGGGTGTCATGCCACCATTTGCATTTCAACACAAACCAGCATTATTGTCGGACAGGACACGTAATATGAAGCAAACAGATAGTGTTACAGGTTGTTTCGTGGCGTTCATTTGGCCATGTTGACGGGTGGAACGCTTACATGGGTATGGGAGAAGGAGCAAATGCTGTCTTGGGAGAAGGAGGCATCCTCATTGGTGGAGGAGGAGAACAAGCTGAGATACAGGAGGAGGGAAACAGTCATCTATTAAAGTCACCTTTCAAGTATGTGAGGCTCTTAAATGAATGAAGTGACCGTGTGCGTGACGCAGCCTACCTGCTGTCGGCTCTAAATACAGGGGGTCGTTCAGATCCTGAAACACAACGTGGCGATGTAGAATGTGCACAGGAGCATGTTCATCAGTACATGTAGTGAACTGTGCCATACGTTCAGCAGGAATGACATGACATGATAAACTGCACACTGGTTCACTAACAGTCGGCAGTGAATGGCTGAGAGATACGCAGCCGCTAGAAGATTATTCTGCTGCCTTTGAAACTTCCAAGTACATTCATAAACGTCAGCCCTACAAATAGCCACTAGTCATTTGACGAACATTCATCTTCCTCGGCCTGTCAAGGAAAAACAAAAAGGAGCTTGTGAGTGAAACTCACCTGATCTTCGTTTGGATCTAGATACACATCTACAAGGACAAGAAACAAGGTAATTAAGAAAAAAAATGTATACGTCCCAATGTTCAGCTTTCTCTCTAACATTGTAATAGTTTTTACTGCCCTTTTTTGATCCTAATATTGACATAGTAAAACCCTGAAGAAAAGTAAAAGCTTGTGGAAAGCAGTAGGTCGCACTTCAGTCCTGGGGACCCTCCCCTGATCACCTCACAGCCACCGTACAGTTGTGTTTACATGTATTTGTTCATAAAGGTTTTCATCAGTCACAAGTGGTCCGTGCACCTTCCTCTGTGCTGGCTGCAGGGAGTAGAGTTGGCTCAGGTCGGGGGAGTGCCATCATTTTTTTCCCAGGCTTCTCGGTTCGGTTTATCTCTGGTGCTGAGAGGGAGAAGCATGGAGGTGTTTCGCATGAATGGAAATTGAGAGATGAATAGAAGCAAATGAATAGAGATGCATTACTATGAATTCCTCACGTTTCTTGGTGTTTGATTCATAGTGGGGTTCCTCAGCACGTGGATGAGGTTTCTGGATGACAGAGTGTTGAATCAAAACAAATACACATCTATGCTTTTTCATTTTCTACCCAGATGAGTTACCGAGATTTTTCCCGGCCTGGGAGGGGGAACCGTGTGCCTCTGTGGGACAGCTGGACTAGACGTCCTTTCTGCAGAAAGCAGCAACAGTTAACTCAGTTTCCCACAGAGGGTTAGTTTTCCTGCTGTGATGTCAGACACGTACGTAACTTGAGCTGTTTATGCCTCAACATATCTGCTTATCTTACCCAGATAAACGTCCTCCTCCACTTGTCTCGGTGGCACCGTCATAGGTGGACGCTCACAGGGAGGTGCTTCATACATGTCACCATCTTCCTCTTCTTCCTGCCACAAATATTACAAAACTGCTTTAGACAAACCAGATAATGGGAACTACACTATGGCTGTAAAAAAAGAAGCTTAGTGTTTCTCTGTAGTGTTACCAGGGATTCCTTGACCTCCTGGGCCCAGCTGACCTGAGCCCAGCTGGTAGATCATTCATTCATGAGATATGTGTAACTTAATTTTGTTTGGATAAAACCTTAAATTCAAAAACACTTTGACTTTCTTACAAACTCTTCCTGTGGCCAGCTGAAGTCGGCATTATCTGAAACACACAACGTTTGAAAGGTGAGAGTCTCAAGGGCCTCAAGTTTAAATGCTTCACGTGAAGAAACAATAATTAATTTTATCATCATGCAATGGTGCAAGCAAAGAGCTAAGCTCACCCGTCCTTCTGGGTGGAGGTGGAGGTACGTTGTGTCTGACGGAGAGAGGAGAGAACTTATTTTATACAGAGTGCAAATGCAGCATAAGCCTGAGGTTCTACTGTACTTACAGGTTCTTCAGTTTTCCAAAAAAGCTCTGAAAAGCACAAGTATCTCAGATGAGAATGAGATGTGACAGATTCACAATAAACCCCACTTATAACTAATAAACGTCTCTGTCAATTGTTTTTTATCTGTATGCTTGAGCAGTATTCGATTAATCATTTACTCTCTGTTAACTACCAGTTTTATCATTGAGCCTGAGTCAGTGGCAGCTTTTTGGGGACGATCGCACAGTAACAGCACAGCCCCATTTATTTTATCGCCCTTTGTAGGCGTTAGAGAAGAACTGAAATACTATAAATTATTTATTTTGCACATTATTCCAGTATAATGTACAAATGATCAGATACAACTATGAAGCATCAACCAGTGGAGAACAAAGGGAGATAAGCTGCTGTGTTGCCTTTAGTGAGATTATCCATTATTAAATCCTATCTACATGATTTCTGACTGCTTCATTTGCAAGGGGGTGAGGCTGGTATCAGGAGGTGGCGATAAACACACAGATCAACCAAAACCAGGAAGTGGAGCGGCTATCTGTGCAGATATCAGTTTTCCCACAATGCCAGGAGGCTGTAGAGGAAGTGTTGAAGTTAAGTAAATGATTATGGGTGGACGGAGCAAGGGAGGGCGACGGACTGTTTGCATCTCCCACACACACTCTGGCACGCACATGTCAGATAACGCTTGATTTTCTCGTGGTGAATGAGGATCTGGTGAGAGGACAAAGGAGAATTTACCTCACTCCAAAAGCATCAGTTTTCATTTACACTGAAACTGTTCGGCTTTGTTCCAACATCCCCTAGTTTTTACTTGGCTTACATGCAAAGAGGCAGCCAAAGAGCGCGAGCACAAGGAAAGGGGAAATAATAATTTTTCCTGCATGTTTATTTATATTATGCGAGCAAACAGGGAACATCTACAAAACATGCATCTGCAAGTATTGTTGTAAGTAGATGTATGGAAATTAAGGCAATATCAAAGCAGAGAAACTGGATATTTACATGTGACAATACGTCGTGTCACGACAGGTGCAGGTTTCGTTTTACCAGACAGACAATGCTTCCACACACTATATGTTCTGACAGGAATCTTTGAGAAAATTGTATAAATAATAGAATAAAATCTGCATCAGAAGATCATTAATTGATTATTTAACTTTTACTTTTAACTTGACTAAACAATCATTTATTAAAGTGGGATGTTTTATAAACGTTTATTTTTTGTATTAGAATAATATTAATCCACACTACCAGTCATTTACATTGATCAGCCACAACATAAATATCACCTGGTGGTTCAACTTGCTAAGAAGGTGATGAAGCCGAGTTAATAAAACATTTTCTCAGCTTTTTCTTGTTTTAAATCTCAAACTTGTAGGAGTTTTGACCTTCAGGTTATCTGTAAACAGTTTGTCTGTGTGACCGTCACACTCCCACACTCACACTCCTTGTAGCAGCTACATGTCGTCTATAGAATCATCATCAACACATAAAGTGCTGAAGCAAAGCTGCAATGGAACAAATGGAAAGTTTACTCAGCACTCAGTGGCTTCAGCACAGCCAGCGGCGATGTCTGCTTACTTCCTCCACACTCCACAAAGACTGCGAAACAAAGTACGAGAAATATTAAACGGTTCCTTACCATTGTCATGACTTGGGGTCGAGTGTTGCAACTGAACTCGCGAGGAAAGGTTTTTGTTTTGAGTCCTTGAATGCAAATGGTTTAAGAGATTGACTGCGAGCGATACAGAGAGAATGTGAAGAGCAGCTCTAACTGATCTCATTTGCATTTCCTACCAGTGTCATGCAGGCGGACTCACCTGGTGCTCGACTGTCTGGCCTGTAAAGCAGCTGCAGCCACTGTAAAGCTCCCATTTCCATACTGCAACCTACTAATGGTCATGCAGGCACCTCAGGTCTGTCATCAGCCATAATAACATTATTGTAAACAGAAAGAGGATGTTAACTATTAACCTATACATCAAGATGGGTCAGTGCTGCTGTTAGCTGGGTGTAGCTGAACAGCTGACTGCTGCCAACAAATCTCAACTGGATCAATACGCTTCATAGACGTTTGGTGTAGATGGAAATTTGAGTTTGTAAGCTCAAGGTTCTGCTTTGTGTCCCACGGTGCATTTGTCAGTACAACGGCAAGATACAGTATGAATGTATATTTGGATACATGCCCGTTGTAGTTTCACTTTAACTGCCCTCCTTTCGTGTGAACGAAAGTACGAATTCATCTGAAACGCTGACCACACATATTTGACCAAACAAACCATCCACACGAGCCTGAGAAAGAGATCAACAGACAATGATTTCCTAGCTCAGAGTTACAATCATGAGCCTAATCTGATTCTGAGTAGCAAAACGATGATCAATTTACTGATGATAATGAAGATAAAAACTATGAAGCATAAACTGTTTTATTCCAAATATTATTTATTGACAAAGGAGAATGTTACCAAAATGGTTAACTTGTCAAAGACAATAAATTAGCACATTGCACATAACACACATTTCTACTGGTAAAAAGCTATATAAAATAGACATAAATATTAAATTAGTATAAATCAGGTTCATAGGTATCATAAAAAAGGTTAGTAAGAGTTTAATCATTTCTGAATTTAATGAGACGTTTTTAACATTTTTAAACAATCAGACAACACAAGTGCCATAAACAAGCTGGGCTCAACCCGGGTGTCTGGGGGACAATTGCTGTGGCAGCGTGTACGTTTCCTAATCCCACCTGTCCGAAGCTGTTCCCAGAAACCAGGCGGCAGAGAGCAAAGCAGAGGGGAAACTGTAAAACAAGCGGAATCTGAACCAGCAGACGCACAGGACAACCTGGAAATGTAAGAAATGATGTCCATGAATGCCCTTCAGAGCGATTCACTGACCCGGTGTCCACCACTGTAACTTAAAAAAAACTACTAAATCTACACGAAAAGAGAAAAACAACATCTACAAAACGGCTTGAAAGCAGGGGAGTGTGTTCCCGTCTGGACTGTTACGTTTCCCACGGTTAGGAAGAGAAAACCTGAACACTGGGCTACGTTCTGTCCTGTGCGTCTCTGCAGGAGTAGCCCTACTGCCATAAAGTCTCCACAAATTTGTATTTAGTAAACAAGATCTGGACAGACTCCTGCAGATGCTTAACCACCATGTTGGTTGGTACCGTCGTGTAAAAACATCTTCTCCGGTGTGGTTTTACTTTAGACTGGATTTTCTTTGATTTTGTTGTTGATCCAGCTGATGTAGTTGGTGACACGGGTGTACACCCCAGGCTTATCCCTCTGTCCACAGCCATCGCCCCAGCTGACCACGCCCATCAGCGTCATCCTGTCTTTGTTCCTGCAGACAAGCGGGCCGCCGGAGTCTCCCTGTGGATGAGGTTCCAGAGATGAAGAGGAAGACACTTCAAGGTCAAACAGCATCATCAGTGTTATGATGAGAAGGTTAGGCGTGAATGGCAGACGCTCTCACCTTGCAGGCGTCATCCAGACCTCGGGTGTCACCTGCACACAGCATGTTGGGGGTAACTGGGCGTCCAGACAGCACATCTGGGACGCAGCGCTCATTGGGCCAGAGGCGAACATATCCTCTCTTAATGCGCTCGGAGTACTCTGCCGAAACTGTGGAGAGAGCCTTTAAATCAGTACGTCATCAAGCTCAGGACAGGTTTGCCAACAGCGACCTCTGCTGTCAGACACATCGTCCTCATTCAAAATGAGCCGCTGCCACTGGCTGATCTGTTCGCTTACATTCTTGGACTCGTCCAAAGCCTGAGATCTCACACTCGGTCCAGCTGGGCAACACGAGATCAGGTTCGGGCAGACACACTGGAAAAACCTCCAAAGAGTTTATAGCGCAGACGCCAATGTCCGTTTTCAGCTTCAACAGAGCTGCAAGTGGAAAGAGAGCAGAGGAAAGTCGGGCTGAGGCAAAGTGTAGGAACGAAAACCAGAGGGAATAATCTGACATTTCAACACGGTACAACACGGTACATTACACTGTAACTAGGGTGAACCTATGCTTATAAACATTAGAGGGATTTTGAGGATGTTACTCACCAATGTCATTATCAAACGTCTCCGGGTCAAACTTCTCATGGATCCAATACTTCTCTACTTCAAAAATCTGATCCCCACCTTCACTCTGTTTCCTAAATGTTCTTCCCAAAATCACTTCCAATTTTTCGGGCTTTTCACTAGAACAAAACAGGGAAGACATTTGATTTGTGTGCTACACGGCGAAACGAATGGAACTAAATTATAGAAAAGCTTTGTTGGCGTGTGTGTGTGTGTGTGTGTGTGTGTGTGTGTGTGTGTGTGTGTGTGTGTGTGTGAGCTATTCCTACTTTTCCTCAAAGCAGTGTGCAGCGGAAAGGATCCAGCAGGAGTCGATGAGGACTCCTCCGCATCGGTAAAAGTGCTGCCTGGTGCGCGCCTGGTAAACATTGATGATGGCCTGCCACGGCTGCTCGGTGATGTTGCTGAATTTGCCTCCAAATATGCGGTACGACGGGCGATTCTTGGAGTCATCTGTGCGCTGACCACACGTCGCTGCAGCGAAGGCAGAATGATGGTTACATGACAATTACTACGCACCAAACCTGTCTGACTGAGCCGCATCATATCTGAAGACGTGCTACCTTCGTTGTTGTTGTTGGTGGTGGGGGCGCGGGGGCCGAGGGTGGTGATGGTAGATGGACGTCTCGCTAAAGAAGAATAGAAAAGTTTAGTGCCTCCACTTTCTATACGCTTTAACACTGTCGCCAATACACACAACGAACCCAACTCACCGCACTTGGGTATGTCACACAGCTCCCAGGTCAGCTGCGCGTTCCTGTAGATGTGACACCACGGACCTGCATCGCCATCTGGATTCCTATTGGAAGAAGAAATGCAATGAACAGCTGAGCTGCTTCGGGGTTTCCGCGGCAGGATGAGCTCCTGAGATCCACGAGCGTCGCCATGTCGCCGTCTCTACCTGCAGAAGCTGTGGCTGCCCAGCCCCAGCTCCAAAGCGTCCTTTTTCCAGGCGTTGAGGAACTTCCGGTTGAGTACGGGCGAGTCCCACGGGAGACAACGAGCGCCGCTCTTTGTGACAGACCCTGTGCCTCGGTATGCCTGGCCAGAGCCCAGCACACATTCTTGGTACTTCTCTGCTCCAGAAGACAAAAAGAAGCCATATGTTTGAGCAGTTAGTTGGTAGCTGTTAGCATTTTAGCTATGTTATATGTTATATGTTTGTGGAGATGTACCTTCTGGACATTTTGGCAAAGAACAATACTCCCAGTCAACCTGGGTGCCTTTGTAGACAAAGCACCACGGAGTGCTGTCGTTGTCAGGGTTCCTGATGAGAACAAGAACAGGACAGGAAGTAAATATGTTCCTGAATCACATAAATTATTAAAAGACATCAAACGAAACATTTAAAACATGCATGAACCCAACAAGGTCCTGCTTTTGTTCCTGGTTTACATATATTGTCTTTCTGCTTGATTCCTGTCTGTCCCGTTGACTTCGGTTTGGTTTGTAGCTCTGACAAAGGTGACTTTTGTTTTCTCATTCAAATTAACCCATCCATCAGTCTGTCAGTTTAATCTAATGGCAAATGCATGATCAAAACCCCTTTGAGATTTAACTGCGGGGCCATTACGCTCAGATACAGACAATCCACCACAACTGGACACTGTACCGGCAGAAGTTGTGATTGCCCAGCCCGAGGATGCTGGCGTCCGGTCTTCTAGCTGTGAACCTCCGTCCTCTCAGAGACGTGGCGTTCCAGTTGATGCACTCTGCTCCTGAATGGCTGACGCTCCATGTGCCGCGATACCCCTGGCCCTTCCCCACCACACACTTCTCACTGGTGTCTGTTGGTAAGAGAAACGGTTAAACTATGATGTCATTCATTTACACACGAGACTGACGTCCCTCTAATACAACTATTTTCTGGATTTGGAAAGAAATGATGAAAACATAAACATTATTACTTACATAAGACCTTAGTCTCAAACTTGTGTCCAAATAGCATTTATTTTGTAGTTTTCCATTTAGTGGTTTGAAACGTTGACCAACATGAACTATGATCATAATAAAAGCAATAAGATTTATTGAGTCTGGCCATTGTAGCTCATTATTCGTTCACTGAAATGACTTCGCTGTGACCGCTGCGTTGTGCATAATTACCCCGACGACAGGGTGGGGTGTCCCTAAACCCTCAAAACGCTGCCCACAGACGCAAAACATTCATATGAAGGTCATCATTTATGATGTTTTCCCTCCACAACACAATGAGTCACACGGACTGTGACCTTATCAAGAGTCACTAACAATTTGGTCAAACCTTTTAATTAATTGTGTCACCAGCCAGCCTGTTATGACTGTTACTGTTTAAAACTCCAAAGGAAATTAAAGCAAGCGATGAGCTGAAAATGAATCCGCAAACATCCAGACAGTCATTCTGAATGGAGACCCTGAACAGGTCGCAGCGTGAAGGTGTGCGTCCTGTTAAAAGACGATGAAATGTCCTGTGTACTTACTGATCTCGCACTGCGTCCCGCTGAATCCCGCAGGACACTGGCAAATGTATTCTGACGTGTACACTGCCTCTTTACAGGTTCCTCCGTTGTAACAGTGAGACGTGTAGCAGTCTGGACGAGACAGACAGAGAATTTAGTCAGCTACACATCATCCAGCAGTTTCAATAAGCAGAGTGTGACGTGGTTTGATTGGTCATGACCACTTGCGTAGATATAGAACTAAATCTGTGGGTTTGGCTTGTGAGGCACTCAGCGGTCTTCATCCTGACACGCTAGCAAACATCTTCACAGCTTCACTTAAAAAAATAATCATCCTGAGGTTTCTTTCTAGAGCAGAATGGTTTATGTCACCGCTATCCCGGTTCAATATTTATTCTTTAACATTTCCTAAAATGTTTAGAATGATAGCACCCCATTTTCTCAGGGTTGTATGAGCTCACTGATGCTTTGAATGCCAGAATGTGAATGTGGTTGCAATTTGTATAAGGGAGGAGAAATTCATGCTCTAACGGGAGTTAAAAGCCGGTCTGGCAAGACTGTTTCAGACTAAACTACACCCACTCGACAACGCAAAAAGCCAACAGCTCTTCATTTGGATGCAGATGAAATGACAGGGACTTGGACATGAAACCGAGGCAAGCCAACAAGTAGTAATCATCCGAGGTTGTAAAAGTAAGTTAGAGGTAGAATGAAGTCATAATGACGGTCAGAGAGGTCAGCAAGGTCAGAAGGAAAAAGTCTACATGTCAACACGTGCTGTTACATGTCACACTCACTGATGACGGGAACAATATGACAAAGCTCTTGTCCTCTCAATGTACAGCGACAATACTCCACACGCTGTCCCCTCCATCGCAGCCAGGTGTCCCCAAAACTACGCACTGCTGATGTCTCACTATCCACACAGCGTGCTGAGAAAACACACAAAAAACAATGAGTACACAGCCAGTCGAAGCACTGACAGGGAATCACTGTCACATGCAAAAGTGGTTACAAACACACCAAGGCACAGAAACACAGAGGAAGACATGAGCGGCAGCAGAGAAGTAAATAGAGGGTGAGGATGGTGATGCTAAGTAAGAAAACGTGTGCTGGGGTCTCACAGGGTGTGGCAATGGAAGGTGTGGACTTCTGGACATGAACAATCAAAAGCGTCCGTCTAGCTGGCTGCCTGTCAGGCTCACCTCTGTAAAAACGCGTCCCTCTCTTAGTGCGGAGCGGCTCCACCTGCAGTAGGAAAGTCATGGTAAACACAGAGCAGCGGTGTGTGGAGCTGGTTGCATGGAGCTGGTTTTATGGGTTTATATTCTTAAAATACTGTGAAAATAAACCTGCGGAAACAGACTTGACATACAGCAGGTATTCTACCCGTAGATCATTATGTCACATAATAATAAAATAAATAATAGTAATGTATTGTTAAAGACTGCATGTACAGTGTTGTTCTTCGATGATTGTGGTGTAGTACTTACACTGACCGCTAGAAAGCAGCAAAGCGCAGAGAGGAGAATTAAAGATCCCAGACACCTGGTCATGATCACTCCAGTGGTCTTCAGTTTGCTGCAAGAACATATATAGAACAAATCCTTTTTACAAACACGTGGTCTAATATATTGTTTAGATGATCACATAGGCACTAGTACACTGGATAAAAAATACTCAGTGTGTTGCAATAGTCTATTATATCCACATACACAAGCAAACAACTGAAGCAGTGATTGGTTGTGACTGACTAAAATCAGTGGTTTCATGTGAATGTTCTGTCATCATTCTGTCATCCATGCCATCAACTGCAGGAAGATGATCAACACTGTTCCCCGTCCAGCCCCGGTACTGTTTTCCCTTCCTGTTTCTTTTCTTCATCCTGTGACCTCTGTAAACCCGCCTCCCATCAAGGGTGAGGGCGGCCACTATGGAGGAAAGGCCGGGACAAGGTGGGCTGTATCAACACACGCATCATAAGAGATCTTCTTCATTCCCACTTAGGATAAACAGGAAGACGATTATCTTCATGCCAGGCATAAACAACACAATCCAGACACCACTGGAGCAATGAAAAGCATCACGCACAACAGGAGGTTCGTGCACCGTCCTTCTCCCACAGTGCAGAGAGAGGTAACAAAAACATGAACAAACCCAGATTTCTTTATATACTTCTAAAAGAAAATCATATGAAACTTGAGTCACCATGACTCACAAAGTGAGTAAGAGGAAGGAATGGGTGTTACAACTTGGTCTTTTTTCCCCACCAGGGGGAGTTATTGTAGATTGGTTTTAGTTCTTTGTGTTCTTTTTCAGCCACCGTACCTGCCATCTTGTTCACACCTGTTTTGCATTGTCCACTCTCCTTAGTTCCTCTTATACCGGTTGTTTTGCAATTCCCCCTTGCTGGCTCGTCACGTATGTTACCGCGGTTTTCAGAGATGTTATTTGTTAGTGTAGGTTAGTTGTGTCACCTTTTGTTTCTAGTTTTTTTCCCGATCGTTAATGGTCCTTAGTCTTGGTGCTCTTCGTCTGTGTTTCCTGTCCCCTGTGTGTTCTGTGAGTATCTGTTGTTAGTCTTCGTCCTAGTTCTGTGTTTCATGTCCCCGTGAATTGTCGCCTGTGTCCCAGTGTACCTGAGTTTGTTTTGAGTGTGGTTTGGTGTGTTCTAGTATCCAGTTCTTGTTAGAGTTTTGGTTTATGGTTAAGGTTTGTAGCCCTGGTTTTCATTATTAGTGCGCGTTTGTGTTTCTTTGTTTAAATGTTAAGTTCTGTAGCTCTGTTTGTTTCTCATTTATTAAAATTATTATTTTACACCATTATTCCCGAGTCTGTGGTCGTGCGAGTGGGTCCTCTTCCCTGCTAGTAGCCTAGAGAGGCCTTAGCAAAGGGAGTAGAGCTCAGGTGGAGCTTTCCCTGCCTTCCAGGGTTTTTGGCGCCATCGTGTGGCATTCTGGAGTCAGTACCAGGGGTTCAGGTCATCCCTGCCCCCGGGACTCCAGCGTAGTTTAGTCCAGAGGCGAGATTTGTAACAGAACGAGCCAGCCAGTAGGACCCAGCCGACCTAGTTTTTTGTTTTGTGTTTTGTGTTTTTTTCTTTTTCTTTTCAATTATGGAGCGGGCCAGGAGTAAACTGCCCTCATTTATTCGAGTGACGTACCGCACGCTATTGGACACTGCTGCGCACTGCCCAGACCCTAAGCGCCGGTTGGAGGCGCTAGTGAGTTTGGAGGACAGTCTGTGGGACTATGTTCACTTACCTGGGGTCGGAGGGATGTGTAAGGCTGTAGGGGAGGAGCGGTATCTGCTGGAGCGTGTCCTGCTCAGCACTCCGCCCCCAGAGGCAGCCTTTACTGAGCCCTCCGTTTCTGTTCGTGTGGGCCACGCTCGCCTGATTGACCACGACCCACAGCCCTCTTTTCCAGTCACCAGCTTGTCACCGGGGGAAGCCAGAGGCATCTGGGAGGAGCTTAAGGCTCAGTGCTCCCCAACCCCAGACTTTGAGCCGCTGAGTCCGGTGGTGAGGGCGGAGACTAATCCGGTCCGGGAGAGGCCGCACTCCAGGAGGCGAGCGCGGGCCTCTGTTCGCTCCCAGGGGGAGCTGGGGAACTTTATTCTGCCTGCCCGGTATTTTGCAGACTGCGCACCGGCACCCGTTCCTCTGCAGCTGGACTCCGCCCCTACGGAGTTCGTCCCGGAGTCACAGGGGGTGGCTACACCTGTAGCGACTCCAGCCTTGTCCGCCCGGGAGAGGTTTAAGGCGGTTTTTGAGGAGCAGTTCGGGGTCCCGTGTGACCTCTGGGAGCCGGACTGCGCCCAGGACGCTTCCATTGCAGCCCCGGAGACGAAGGAAGGAACTCCGGGGGCTTTGCCTGTCTCCTGTGCGCCGGACTGCGCACAGGATAAGTCCTGCTCAGCCCCGGAGCCTAGTGAGAAAGCTCCGGGGGCTTCGTTCGTTCCCTGTGCGCTGGACTGCGCGCAGGAAAGTTCCTGTTTTACCCCGGAGACGAAGGAAGGAACTCCGGGGGTTCTGTGTGATCCCTGTGCGCCGGATTGCGCACAGGACATTTCCAGTCCTGCCCCGGAGTCTATTGATGGAGCTCAGGGGGTTTCGTTCGTCTCCTGTGCGCCGGGCTGCGCACAGGATAACCTCTGCTCGGTCTCGGGGAGGAGTGATGGAGCTCTGGGGGTCTCGTGTGTTCCCGGGAAAGGCGCTACCCCAGTCTGGGGGTCTCCAGGCGGAGACACCGCCCCCACGTTGGTCTTCACCGCCTCCTGTCCAGCTCCAGGCGATCCCGAAGTGGTCGCTGCCTCCTCAACCGTCATCGACGATCCGCCTGGGTTCGTCGCCACGCTCTCGTCCGCCTCGGAGGACACCGCCGCTGCACCGCTCTTCTCGTCTGCCGCGGAGCACGGCGCTGCCGAACCACTCGTCTCATCCGCCGCAGAACCACTCATTCCATCTGCTGCCGAAACACTCATCCCGTCGGCTTCTGAGTCCGGTGCTGCCGAACCACTCACCTCGTCTTCTTCCGAGCCCGGCGCTGCCGAACCACTCATCTCTTCTGCCGCAGAACCACTCACCTCATCTCCTTCGGAGCCCGGCGCTGCCGAATCACTCGCCGCTTCTTCTTCGGAGCCCGGCGCTGCCGAATCACTCGCCGCTTCTTCTTCGGAGGCCGGCGCTGCCGAATCACTCGCCGCTTCGCCTGCCTCGGAGCCCGGCGCTGCCGAATCACTCGCCGCTTCGCCTGCCTCGGAGCCCGGCGCTGCCGAATCACTCGCCGCTTCTTCTTCGGTGCCCGGCGCTGCCGAATCACTCGCCGCTTCTTCTTCGGTGCCCGGCGCTGCCGAATCACTCGCCGCTTCTTCTTCGGAGCCCGGCGCTGCCGAATCACTCGCTTCGCCTGCCTCGGAGCCCGGCGCTGCCGAGACGCCTTCCTCGTCTGTCTCGGAGCCCGGCGCTGCCGGCCAGCTCACCTCGTCTGTCTCGGAGCCCGGCGCTGCCGGCCAGCTCACCTCGTCTGTCTCGGAGCCCGGCGCTGCCGGCCAGCTCACCTCGCCTGTCTCGGAGCCCGGCGCTGCCGGCCAGCTCACCTCGCCTGTCTCGGAGCCCGGCGCTGCCGGCCAGCTCACCTCGTCTGTCTCGGAGCCCGGCGCTGCCGGCCAGCTCACCTCGTCTGTCTCGGAGCCCGGCGCTGCCGGCCAGCTCACCTCGTCTGTCTCGGAGCCCGGCGCTGCCGGCCAGCTCACCTCGTCTGTCTCGGAGCCCGGCGCTGCCGGCCAGCTCACCTCGTCTGTCTCGGAGCCCGGCGCTGCCGGCCAGCTCACCTCGCCTGTCTCGGAGCCCGGCGCTGCCGAATCACTCGCCGCTTCGCCTGCCTCGGAGCCCGGCGCTGCCGAATCACTCGCCGCTTCTTCTTCGGTGCCCGGCGCTGCCGAATCACTCGCCGCTTCTTCTTCGGTGCCCGGCGCTGCCGAATCACTCGCCGCTTCTTCTTCGGAGCCCGGCGCTGCCGAATCACTCGCTTCGCCTGCCTCGGAGCCCGGCGCTGCCGAGACGCCTTCCTCGTCTGTCTCGGAGCCCGGCGCTGCCGGCCAGCTCACCTCGTCTGTCTCGGAGCCCGGCGCTGCCGGCCAGCTCACCTCGTCTGTCTCGGAGCCCGGCGCTGCCGGCCAGCTCACCTCGCCTGTCTCGGAGCCCGGCGCTGCCGGCCAGCTCACCTCGCCTGTCTCGGAGCCCGGCGCTGCCGGCCAGCTCACCTCGTCTGTCTCGGAGCCCGGCGCTGCCGGCCAGCTCACCTCGTCTGTCTCGGAGCCCGGCGCTGCCGGCCAGCTCACCTCGTCTGTCTCGGAGCCCGGCGCTGCCGGCCAGCTCACCTCGTCTGTCTCGGAGCCCGGCGCTGCCGGCCAGCTCACCTCGTCTGTCTCGGAGCCCGGCGCTGCCGGCCAGCTCACCTCGCCTGTCTCGGAGCCCGGCGCTGCCGAGAAGCTCTCCTCGTCCGCCCCGGAGCTCGGATCAGCGCTCCGGCATGATCCAGAGAGAGATCCTGTCTTGCCGGCCTCCAGGATCATCAAGCCGTTGGTTTGGCCGGGCCTCTTTCGCCGCCGGCCACCCAGGGGTGGTTTTCGGACTCTTTCGGAGCCAGGAGCTCCGTTTCATGCCCAGCAGCTGCTGGGAAGGGCCTACGCTCGTCTTCGCCCACCCTGATGGGACGTTTAAGCGTGGACAGTTTCGAACATTTTCAGTTTGGACCCGGCCAAGGGCCTTTTTGAGATTAACTATTTTCGCTGAAGTCACCAGTGTTTTGTTTTTTCCCTAGGGCCGTCTGGGATCCGGCCGTTAAGGGGGGGGCTCTGTTACAACTTCGTCTTTTTTCCCCACCAGGGGGAGTTATTGTAGATTGGTTTTAGTTCTTTGTGTTCTTTTTCAGCCACCGTACCTGCCATCTTGTTCACACCTGTTTTGCATTGTCCACTCTCCTTAGTTCCTCTTATACCGGTTGTTTTGCAATTCCCCCTTGCTGGCTCGTCACGTATGTTACCGCGGTTTTCAGAGATGTTATTTGTTAGTGTAGGTTAGTTGTGTCACCTTTTGTTTCTAGTTTTTTTCCCGATCGTTAATGGTCCTTAGTCTTGGTGCTCTTCGTCTGTGTTTCCTGTCCCCTGTGTGTTCTGTGAGTATCTGTTGTTAGTCTTCGTCCTAGTTCTGTGTTTTATGTCCCCGTGAATTGTCGCCTGTGTCCCAGTGTACCTGAGTTTGTTTTGAGTGTGGTTTGGTGTGTTCTAGTATCCAGTTCTTGTTAGAGTTTTGGTTTATGGTTAAGGTTTGTAGCCCTGGTTTTCATTATTAGTGCGCGTTTGTGTTTCTCTGTTTAAATGTTAAGTTCTGTAGCTCTGTTTGTTTCTCATTTATTAAAATTATTATTTTACACCATTATTCCCGAGTCTGTGGTCGTGCGAGTGGGTCCTCTTCCCTGCTAGTAGCCTAGAGAGGCCTTAGCAAAGGGAGTAGAGCTCAGGTGGAGCTTTCCCTGCCTTCCAGGGTTTTTGGCGCCATCGTGTGGCATTCTGGAGTCAGTACCAGGGGTTCAGGTCATCCCTGCCCCCGGGACTCCAGCGTAGTTTAGTCCAGAGGCGAGATTTGTAACAATGGGAACGAGCCAAGGAGAAAGTTTCTTCTGCAGCAGAGCCTCCGGCACGCAGCTATCAGACATGCAACCCCCGATCGTCTGCGCTCACACTTTGACTTTACATTCTCCTCTTTGTCTTTACTCTTCCCTGACTCACCTTCTGTGGTTGACTGCGCTAACAGAGAACAGCGCTGGGCATTAGTGAGGTTTAACAAACATGCAACGTTGGCAGTCACATGTAGACACACACACACACACACACTCATAGACAACACACATGCACAAAGCGCTCAGGAACGTGGAGCTAATCAACACTTAAACACACAAAAACTCATGGTTCACTGGAACAAAGTCTCCCCTTTGCTTTGGGTAAAAAGACGTTCAAACCCACACTCACCGTCAAGGAGCACAGATCCTTTAAAAACTGCCCTTGCCCCAAGCAAACACCCACCGCTGTGCATTTACCCCTAAATGAGCCTCACGGACAGGGCAACAACAACCCACCAGTTTCCTTTTTGTTTCCTTTGTGCAGCTGTTCAGCTCCGCTCAGTCACCCCTCTCCTCTCCAGCCCTGTCAGCTGAAAACATGTGTTTCCTGCCGTCCCAGGCCCTGCGCGCTTCGGATACGCAAATAACACATCGACACACACAAAACATGCGCCAGCACGCACACATCTGACACGAACATATGTGCATCCCACCCTTTTTAACATCGGTGTATCTGACGCACTGAGGCCCTGTAACGTGCTTCAAGTGAGCAGCTCTTTCTTTCTCTTTCATAATTTTTCTGTTTGAAAGTAAATATAGATATATAGAAAATATATATATATATAAATAGAAATATTTATATTGCTCTGTGAATATGTGTTTGTTTTTAAGCCTCTCGTTTGTTTGTCTAGTTTGGCTCCTGCTTGTCAGAGACATCAAAACGCTGACTAACAGAGACTAATTAGTCTCACTGGCCATAACAGCGTTATGGCATTTATCTGTTACACCCAACGTGTTATTAGTTAAAACATGCACAGCCACACAAGCAGCCTGGGAGAGTGTGGTTTCTCCAGTTAGTAGGTCAAATATGAGTGGAAGAAACATGAAACATAACCACAGTGGCAGTGCCCAGACTGTGAGTCAGCTACAGCTACGCAACAGCAGCTTGAAGATGCACCACTTTTGCAGCGTGAACCCAAAATAAATATGGAAATGATTAAAAGCTCACTACGGGCTTGAAAGCATTTGTGTCTGAATGTCTGAGCCAGAAGAAGAAACACCTGGACACTGAGTATTTCACAGCCTAATATCGTTTGGAGCTGGACGTAGATGTCTGACTATATTTCCAAGGTAGATCAATATTTGTGAAATGGGAACGTAAACAATATTCCCACTGTCTAGTCACAGCGGGCACTGGCTGGTTCTGGTTACATATCACAACATCATAACCTGTTTTGAACTGGTTTGACCTGCTGAGATCCTTCAGCATGAATTCAACATCAACAATAGCTTCAGTTTAGACATTGTATGTGTGTAGTGTGTTTGCCCATGACGTGTTAGGACTTGTGATGCGTCTTAGATGACATTGTGCATTCTTGACTCCGGGGATTTCAAAGAGCTTTAATAAGCCACCTGTGATGTGGCAGAACAGAGAGCTGCATTGTTGCCTGTCTGTTCCCCCCGGGAAAGGCTTGAAGAAAGAAACACGACTAAAAACGGAGCAAAATGCAGCGTAGACAGATGAGCAGGGGGAAGTGAGTATGAGGATGGCTAAAGAAAGAAGAGACGAACTCAAACCCCTGAGTTCTGCATAAATAGAGTGACTCGTGTTGAGTCATCCCTGCTTCCAGGGCTGCACAAAGACAGATGGAGGCAGTGATGGAATTTCTCACCAGAATTCAGATCAGTGAATGAAGGCAAAATGGGAATCAGGAAGTTAAAAGAGTTGTCTGTTGTTTTTGTCTGCACCCCAGCAGCCAGATATTAAATTATTCACAAAACATGGCTGTGTGAATGATTGCAACAGTCTAATCCAGCATCATCCCATCTGACCTATGCCTAACTCACAGCTTTACGACCTACGCGCTCAGTCCCAGTGATTCATAAAGGTCAATATGCAGGAATGCAGATAATGAATGACGTTTACAAGCAACAGCGTAGTAAAGCATCTCAGCCGGGATGTGGTACCAGGAAGGCATATTCCCAACTCGCTGGCCTGATGAGAGCCAGCGTGACAGTGATGCAGAGGCTGCACAGGTTTCAGCTGGACTGATAAACCGAAGACAGACACATGCAGAGCGTCATCACAGTATCATAGCAGGCGTGTTCCTTGATGACCAGCAGCATCATGTTCTTATAACTTTAGAGAAAGATCCTCGCGCAGAAGAGAGTTTGAGTATAAAGTACTGATACACGCTCAAGGAAAAAACGTGGCCGTTTTCTCATTGGATTAAACAGGTGGATGTTGATGGAGGAAGGAGATTATAGAGGTGTCGAAGTCAGAGTGAGGTCTTAACATGCCAAAAGAATGAGCAAGCACAGAATAATCCCAGATCTGTAGTTTCAGACTCAAACAGGTTATGTCAAGACTTTGGTACAGGAAATGTTGGATAATCCTGCAATTCAAAGTTTACTACAGCAACGTCCCCGGTATTGAGTGTCTGCTAGGACGCACTGATGCTTAAGATGAAAGGAGTTTAGCTGCAAGGGTTTAGGATACAATAATAACTACATATATAATGTAATATTCAATAATCAAATGATAAAGCTTTTCACCTGTACCTCCTTTACTCATCAGATAAAAGCGTCAGATACTATTGCTAAACTTATTGAATCTCATTATTTTTTTCAAGAGCGAACCGGAACAACGGCTGAAGTCGCCGACAGGAAGGAGCCTGGTGCAGCATCTGTAAAAACCATGGAAGAAAAACTCTCTTACCCAAGTGTGAAGTCTCAGTCAGGCCCTTTGCACCGGTGCAGTCGCTGCCTTCTGTCGCTCTGGGCTCATTGCGCCTTCGCTCACAGCTTTTATCGGACCTGTCTCTGTCTGGAGGGGGAGGTTCTGCTGTGACCTCAGCGGGGAAGTGATGCTGCCCCGGGCGGTGCCGATACGACGAGCCGTCCCAGGAGGAAACCGCAGAAACGAGCGTCCACTCACCAGTGACAAATAACAGCAAATAAACAAATAATAGTCTGCATTTCAACACAGGAAAAGTGCTGCCATAAGCTATTCTAGTGTTTTTGAAATAATTAATAATTGGTCGGAAACATGGCGGCGTGAAACAAAGAGCTGAATGGTGGGGCTGAGTGGCTCACTATTGATTTCCCACAATAACAGGGACCTGGTGTGTGTCTGGTGCTGATGACTCTAATGCCACCGCTGCCCTCTCGATTCAACCCAGCCCTTCCTCAGGAAATCAGTCACTTATCCTCAGGAATAGCTCCTCCATCTTTTCTTAGTAGCAGCAGTGAGTTTATTTGCGTTGGATAATTCACTGTCATTGTTTTTACTGTCTGTTAAACAGCTCAGAACACAGCACTTAAGGATGTAGTGGTTGGGGCTTGTAAGTTTGGCGTCTGCCTTATTTGTTTCCATCTGTTTTAGATTAGGATGCAGAGCCGGTGCCACTGAGGAGCAGTGCGACAAAACACACTCGCACACACACTGGGCTGTAAAAAGTTACTTTAAAGGCTCCATCTCTCCCAACAGTTGGACGGTGTGTTTTAGACGAGGAGTCCTACAGAACAAACAACGTCAGCCGAGCCAACCATGTTAAAACGTTTTTTAATTATCTTTTACTCGACAGCCCATTATTCACATTACGCAAACAAACTTGACAAAACACTCTTTTAAACATTTTAGTTTACTGACTTAACGTGTGGGCGAATGTTTTCACAATACACTAGACTCAGACCCTTTAAATCCACAACACAAAGTATAGAGTGCAAAAATGAAGGTGACGTTCAAAACTATGTCCTGGTAGATTGTGCTGTGTCAAAACCTCCTCTCTACGCAACAAAGAACAACAAACTGTTCCTGTTTTCTCTGAAAACATTAGAAAACACTTCATGCTACAGAACTGACTAAACGTGTGTCTGTAAAACGTTTCTGTGCTCTTGCTTTCATGTACTGGGCCTAGAAAGCCAAACTCAGAGGAAGCAGAAGCTAAACAATAGTAGCGGGCAACAAATTATACTATAACTAAAAACAATGCAAATGAACAAATGTATGATAACTTTTACATTGCTCCTGGTTCACCTGTACTGAAACAGATGAACGCTGCAAAAAATAAACACTTGTGTAACATTATGTAAATGAAAACTACATTTAAGTCGTCCCCACAGGCCACGTTTACATGACTAACAAAGCAAAATAGCAGTTGACGAACATCTTTAATTATGACTTCCATTTTTCCTTCACTGTCATGAAGCTTTCTCTGCTGTGCACCGGAAGATGCTGGGAGGCAGCGCCACGTTGTGTTAGTAAACATTTCCCATCAGATTGAGTGGGTCCCGCACTCACGTTACAACGTCACTACATGTCAGACGTGGGTTGGCAGATAGATAAAGACAAGCCTTGAGGTTTTCACCTGATCCAAGAAAAGCAGATGATGAAATCGAGAACATCTTGTATCTGGAAACTCTGAAGTGCCTTCTCTCCAAACACAACATCCGCTGCATCGTCAATGACACTGCAAAGTCAGAGAACCTGCAAGGAAATGGTAATGTCAACATTACAACCTGACAAACTATTTAAGCTTCTCTTGTGTGTGTGTGTGTGAGAGAGAATAATTCTGAATAAAGTTCCTATATTTACTGAAACCACCAAAGGCGCCTTTATGCTACAACTCAGATTCACTTGACTACTACTTGACTAGTCTGGTGGCTGGGCACAAGTTGCCTGTTTCCTAAAAAAAGGTCATGTAAAAATTAAAAAAAGAGACAACTGTGAAATGTTCATAGTCTGTTTAACACAATGAACTGAAACTTGGTCCATTTAGCAAAACTATTTCCAGCTATGGTAGAAATTTACTACAAATAAATAACTCAGCTGAGTTAAAGTTAACTTATCCAGGCGTAAGGTTTCAGGGATGCAGTTAACTATCACCAGACTCTTTTATTAACATAAGAATTTATTAATAATGATTAAATCTGAGAATGTGGATCCGGCGTCTGGGCGCGAGAACCGTGTGGGCGGGGCCTCAGCAGGTTTACAGGAAACATGACAACCAGGAAGTAGAAAGTTTTTTAGAGCTGTGTGGTGTCGTTAAAGTGACTGCTACGGTGTAAAAAGACCAACTAGTCTGACGAGCGGATCCTCACAGCCATCAAACAAAGCTGGTTGTGCCTTCGAAGTTTAAGGTAGGAAAACGTTGACATCAGAAGCGTCTTCTGCGTCTGCAGGTGAAGAGTCTGATGCGCGGAAAGAAAAAGCGAAAACATGCTGCGAGACACTGAACCACAGAAACGAGGAACCATGAACAAGTCGAACGAGACTTTTAACATCAATTTTTAATATTTTATTTTGATTAAAGACGTCAAATTATAATTTTTTTATAGAGCGCAACGAAACGGAAGCAGCAGGTTAAGACTGACAATAACCTGCAAATTATAAAACTATTTTATGTCTAATAGCAGTTGATTTAATAAAAGCATTCAAGCCAGAGTTTGCCCCCAGTCATTGAGCAAAGTGGTGGTGGAGAGAAAGAAAAGTATAAATGTGAATATTAAAGCATATAATAACTCAAAAAGTGAGATGTGAAACTAAATTATTTTGTATATATAATCCTGGAGAAATATTTTAATGGTTGGAGGGAAGTTTTTCATTACTGCACATTTGTTATTTTCTGAACGACAGCAGGCCTTGTTCTACACAGACGTGTTAAAGTATTATAACACTTGAGTTACTAATACTAACAACACATGTTACTAATATCAGTCAGAAGGAAACCAGGAAGTGTGGTTGGCATCCAGTATTCATTGAACTGTTTACACCTCTACTGTAATAGGCTCATCATCCTAGAGTCCATCCTTTACGTTTCTGAATGGCAGAGCCTCTGTTATGACAGCGGACTGTGACGTTTATTACTGAAATGAGTCTACTGGTTGTAGGAAGCACAGAGGAGGCCATGAACCGTGTCCACCTGCAGCAGCCGCAGACCTGTGGGCCCT
Source organism: Macropodus opercularis (assembly GCA_030770545.1). Taxonomy (NCBI): domain Eukaryota; kingdom Metazoa; phylum Chordata; class Actinopteri; order Anabantiformes; family Osphronemidae; genus Macropodus; species Macropodus opercularis. The sequence continues at coordinate 7,704,326 of CM061097.1, read as the reverse complement.
GGGAGCTCAAGGAGCGTCTGGGCACCGGAGGCTTTGGGAACGTCACCAAATGGCAGAATAGGGTACACAACCCACACGCGTCAAACACTGTCACATCTTTACCCTGAAAGAGATGTTTGGATGGGACAGTGTAGGAGGAGAATCACCCTGAGAATCCCTCTTGAAGACAGGATATTTAAATAGCTGCCCCATACAATACATGTCCTGTGTAGAAACATCTCTCAACAATCCTGTAATAATAACAAATAAAACATTTAATGGCAAATTAGTCCTTATTCTGTTTATAAATAATGTTGCAGTTTTAACTGCTGCAAACACAAGATGCTCTTATGTGACAAATGTAATTCAAAGGCGAGTTCTGTGTAACTGAAATTAAAAGCTTCCGCTCCCCATAGGAAACTTATTTCAACTAAAAATGATGCCAAGTTCTAATTGTGACATAGAAGAAAGAAGCTCATTGTTCGCACCCTGACCGCTGTAACCCGAGTAGCTATGTGCTCTGAAATGATACTCGCGTTTTATTTGGAAGTGGATAGTTTCACCTGCTTTGACGTTTCAGTAAAATGCTATGACATCAGTCCAGGAAGCTGTTATGTTTCTCCACACAGTTCACTAGAACGTCTCTGTAATGATATCACTCTAAGTCACAGGATGAGAACTCTGCAGAGGACACTTTACCACACACACCCACTGAGAGGACCTTCCTCTCTTTAAAACTATATTCATATGAAGTTACTTTTATTTCGTAATACAAGGAAAATGTTACAGAAAGTTAGAAACTCTGTATTCACAGGCTGTTGACTGGTCCCATAGTGGATGGATTTCTGACCATATTATGTTTTTTGCTGAATGAAATTTCCTTTATCTGAATAACTCCACTGTTGTTTGTAAATGTATTGTTCCATATTCAGATAAAGTTTAAGTAAAAACCGTAAAGTAACCAAGTGAGCAGCGTTCAAGAGAAGGTGATGTATTAACAGTGTAATGACTCTTCTAAATGATCAATAAGTAGCAGTGGCAATTTACAAAGGAAGCAGGATGTTGTCGATGACGGCTCTGCTGGCATTGCCACAGCCGTGATGACTAGACTTCCTCTACGGGAATTAATTATATTATATTCTACTTCTGGGCTAAAATTAATCTCAATATCAGGTTATGGGAAGCTGGGTGGGGGTCTGTTCCCCACCGATGCCATGAGCAACAGGTACTGAGATTTATAGTAATTTCCTGGTTCTGATCATTTTTGTTCACTGCTCTGCAGACAGAGCTTATCAGACACGATGTGTCATTCCTTTATATTATCCAGCTGTCTCTGTTTATCATCAAGCAGAAATGATATGTCATATTTTAATCACTACAATTTAATGAAGACATATCTTAATTTGAAGCCACAAATAGGTAAATATTTCTGTTAAAATTACATCACATAGCTGCAGCTATTATTTCAGTGTTGGATTAAGACAAGATTTTATAATAAAATCATTCATGAATTAATTAATTCATTTATGAATAACATTTATGTATTAATAGATTGTCCTAGAGTTACAGTCAAGATAACTAATGTATATCTTTGATGTACAGTCTAGATGTTAGATTGGACTCAAAGATAATTGTTTACACTTTATATACTTTAATTAGTATTAGATCATTTCATATATATATAACATATTAATTAATTATGAACAAATAAATTATTGTAGCTATATAATACCCTGTAACATAAATTTGCATTTATGAGGCCAAATTTAAACTGTTAGGAAGTATTACAATAAAGCTGTTCCTGCTAATTTGCCTCTTTGATCTAACAACATTGTGACTAACATGCCTTCAGGAAACGGAGGAGCAGATCGCTGTAAAGCAGTGTCGCCAGGAGCTCAGCGAAAGAAACAAAGAGAGATGGTGCCTGGAGATACAGATCATGAAGAGGTGAGTTCGACTGTCACGTGCGTCAGCCTCCCGAGTGAGTCTCTTCTGAATACAGCACACTTCCTCCTGTGACCTGTGTGGCACACAGCAGACACATGGGACATATTGTCAAAGTCTTGACATGCACAGACACCGACAACTGAATAGCCAACTAAGTTTCCTTTGCACTGCGTGTCCACGTCTTTAACCAGTTTTCCTATAAATGGAAATGAATGGGACATTGGGTCAATGTAAAAGTATCCGGTTAAACAAACTTGAAGCCCGTGTTTTTTAGTTAAGTCATCAACTGTTTAATTCACTTTAATTCACACAAGATCAGGTTTCTTTGTTTTTGTTTGAGCACAGCATCATGCCCAGAGTTTGTCTCTGTTTACAGAAGACTCAGGAGTTTAATTTTTGCGGCGATGCGTATCCGTGTGTGACGCATTTTAACGTGGCTGAAGAAATTGGTGAATTCCCCGTTTCGTTTTACCCTCCAGAGTCTCTTAAGCGTTGCCTTCAGCGCGTTCTGCCATGGTTTCTGCCACCTGACGTATTGTGACTCACTCGGGTTTATTCCATGACAAGCGTCGCGCTTAATAGTTTGGCATTTGACTTTTAATGCATCCGTCATTTTCTTAGAATACAGAAAAATAATTTGTTTCTTGAAATAGTAAAAATCACACAAGGACATTAAATAATTAGAGGAGCGGTGTTTGGGTTATTTTGGTCTGCTTGTAGTTATTTTTATCAGGGTAATGTGCCGCCTCCTCATTTTTCGTTTTCACGTCTGTGTTAACATTTTTAGTTTAGGTGCTCTGGGGTTTGTGGAGCTTGTGCGGGTTTTGATTGTTTGAGAGAAGCGAAGTGTGTGTGTGTGTTTTGTCATTTGCTGTTGAAAACACAAGCATAAAAGCAGTTCTTTCCAAGACCCAGTTTAACAAGTGTGTTGTTTTCAGACAGACATGGTCAGAACCACAAACCTCCTGTGCACCCACGCTCAACTCGTGGAAAAACCGCAGGGCAGGGGACACATACATGGCAGCCTACATTATATTATTACAGCTACTTAACACAGAAACACGCATGCACAGCAGGACACATCAGAGATGCAGTAATAAAAATACAGAATTTAATAATGCCCATTTGATCACAGACAACAGGTCTATTAATTATGCTCATCACTCCAGTGATGACTACTATTCATCTGCTGCTGTTGTAACTGTTCCAACACACTGCTCACATGTGCGACAGTATTATTATTCCACCATAAACCAATTTCCTGGCAGATCTGGTATCAGTTAATGTTTGTTATCGTTACACTGAAATTGTGTTGTTTCAATCTGGGTTATAAAACTTGAAAGAATGTGAAACAGAAAGCAGGTGGAGCAGAGGGGTGATCTAATCTTATTCACCAACACATGGATCGGTTTGCACAGAGTTACTTCCAGTATGCCTTTTATTTGGTGTCACAAGAAAAATTTGAGTTGTCTGAAGATACCACTTTAAATTGTTAATTATCTCACAGATGTGCAACAAGTTTAGCAAGGAGACAGTGACTTTAATAGTCACGGGCCTGAAATGACTCAGAAACATGGCATGTAGTCAGGTTTTTCTACACTCCTTCTGACAGGGCAGCATTTGGAAATATGTTCATTGTGTGAATTTATATCCCACTGTTGATTAATGTATGTGTATTGGGCAGCTTCTCTGACTGATATCTATCTCTGCTCTCACAGGTTGAACCATGTCAGTGTGGTTGCAGCCAGAGAGGTTCCAGAGGGAATGGAGAAGCTCATGGCCACCAATGATCTGCCTCTGCTGGCAATGGAGTACTGTGAGGGAGGGGACCTAAGAAAGGTATGTTTGTGTGTTTGTGTTTGCTAACACACACACACACACACACACACACACACACACATATATATATATATATATATATATATATATATATATTCAGTTGGGTTTAAAATACTTTAAAACGTGGTGATGGAGTGCAATTCGTTTTGGAAGAGAAATCTGCTGCAGTCTGTGTTCTGACACTAACTCTGCACCCTGAGGCGATAGATGATGTTGGCACCAGGCTGCCTCCAGAAGAACATGCCAACCATCACAAACCGCGCTGTCATAAAAGTTTCAAAGCATCCCACATGGCCAGAAACAAAGCAGTAGCGTTGGGGGCAGATGGGGTGGTTAGTGCGGACGGAGAGCAGAAAGCAGCACCATCCTCCCTCGTCAGGCCGGCCGCAAGTTTCCAGCAGTAAAACACGTTGCATCTGATATTCTGCTTTAACCAAGTCAATCCTTGCATAAAAGGTGTTGATTAGCCAGTTTGCAAATGCTTTTGGTCTATTAAAATCAGAGCAACATCAAATGTAGTAGGTCTCCGTTTGTAAAAACCTGTTGTAAATTGTGCATCCGAGAAGTTTTATGTGTTCATATTTAAACTCAGGTCAGGTAAAGAAAAACTTATTTAGATGAGGGATTAAATGTCCCTTCATGCAGGAGAGAATCAAAACTGTGGGTTTGTTTCTCTAATGAATCTGTGTCCGTGTTTTTCTGAACCCGTAAGAACAATAAACACATTATGTACAGTACTTCATGGAGAGGAAACAGTTGCATTCAAAGAAAAAGGCATTGTTTAATGAATGACAGATTAATAAACCTTTGTGCTCGCTTCAGTCGTTTTCTTCAACAGCTGTTTGTGTTTGCTCTCTGCAGTATCTGAACCAGCTGGAGAACTGCTGTGGAATGAGGGAGGGCTCCGTTTTGATTTTGTTACGTGACATTTGTGAGTATCTTGTCCAGCTGCCAGCTTCGCTTCTCTGTGGTCATTGTAAAACCTTTCCTGTGTATGTAGGAGTGAAACATTGATAAGGAGAGCCGGCGTGGTGATTACTCTTGTAGAACAGAGAAAATGGCCAGTGTGACTAGAACCAGGTCACCAATGAGGCACAACCACTATCATCTTAGTCACTGTTGCGAAAGCTCATGGTCAAACTAACGTCAACAGCCAAACGCGCATGAAGCAGAACATCGCTAACACTGTGTACAGGGTTGAAGGCGAAAACTCCTTTTCCTGTTGCCCACTCTCTGATGCTCCGTGGTGATGATCCCCAGGAACCACTTGACGAGGGACAGTAGACACAGTCATGCGTGTCCCCACCTACAAGGCTGTTACACATACATTTCACGCGTTCCGCTTCATTAGATGGTCGTGGCTTGCACACATACTAGTCATCATGTGACGCACAAGTGCAGTAACATAGTTTCGGTTATAAACTGAGAAGCCTGATCTGAGGCCAAGGAATGTACTGTACTGTAAAAGTCCTCCTCTTATAGGGGCCAGTAGAAGTAGATCCAGGCTGGAAGTGTTATACTGTCCTGTTCGGTGTAGTTGTGGTCATAACCAAAGTCGCTTTGAAGAACGAATCACCGCTCTCCAAAGGTTTTCCTCCTGTGGTCTTCACCGTGCTTCGTATAACCACTGTATGTTATCTTTCTAGATCAGCCCCACTGTCGTACCTTCACTATGTCCTGTATGCGATAGCACCAGCAGAACAAACTCTGTGACTGTGTAACTCTGCGTCCGTCAACTCTTGTCCCTTGTTCATTTTTACTTTTTCTTCCTTAGCGTCGGCTCTGACCTACCTCCACAACAAAAGAATTATCCACAGAGATCTGAAACCTGAAAACATTGTGCTGCAGCCCGGAGAGAAAAGAGTGAGTTAAAGACCCTGTGGACCTTCCTGTTGTCACAAATACAGCCACACCACAACAAAGCGCTCTTAAAAAGCTTTTTGCCTCTATGTGGGTTTTGTGGCATAGGTTCAGGAGACTCGTCTCTCTCACATTCACCCTTCCACTCACCAGTTTAGCTTCAGTGAATGTTTAATGTGGAAATTGTAATTCTTCAACTCATCCCTGCAGTCATGAGAAACCCTTGCGATTGCTCTTAACTTCCTCTGTGGGTTTCCCTTTATTTTGTTCTTTATGTAAAAAATCATAGCGTTTCATAGGACACAGGAAAGTGAAGTGTCTTATATAACTGAGGGCAGACATATTAAAACAGTTATATATTCAGCTTTATGCACTAAAAAGTTAACAACACAAACTTTATTTGTTTTAAAGTTTCACAAACATTATATCTTGTTTATGGCACAGTTATTCTACTTTTTCTCCTAATGACCATGTGTTTTTTTTACCCTAATCATAGTTGATCCACAAAATCATAGATCTTGGCTACGCTAAAGAACTGGACCAGAGCAGTCTTTGCTTTTCATTTGTTGGAACTCTGCAATACTTAGTAAGTGATGAAACCTACTGTATATGTACATGTTTTACACTGATCTTATTAGGACAGTAACAGCTGAGACTTTGTTGTTTATTGTTTATATATATTTCTTCCATATTTCAGGCTCCAGAACTCATTGAGAGGCAGAAATACACCGTCACTGTGGACTACTGGAGCTTTGGGACTTTGGTATTTGAGTGTATCACAGGATTTCGCCCTTTCTTACCAACCTGGCAGCCGGTTCCCTGGTAGGACATCATTTGTAAAACACAGACATAATCATTAAGAAATGCTTTCATGCTTTCCAAAACGCTTTCTTCCTTGGCAAGTCTCTCATGACTATATTTTAACACATGCAGGATATTTTATGTTTATAGTTGCTAAAGTAAAACAAATTGCCAGATACACGGGCTATGCCAGCATCAATGTTCCTGGAGCCTCGCTGATATGATGGATTCAACTAGTGGAAAAATATCCTGTTATTGCAGGAATTCTGGTTCAGTTCAGTAGTTGCAGGTGTCTGCAGAGTAAAACGGAGGGAAGCACAGAAATACAAACCCAACGCTGTTGCCTCATATAATGCCTTTGTGTGGTTTAGGCACAACAAACTGAAGCTGAAGCAGGACAATGACATTGTTGTCTATGAGGACCTCTCAGGGGACGTCCGCTTCTCTCAACATCTGCCGCAGCCCAACAGCCTCAACAGGTGATGGTATCTGTGATGTTCTGTACATGCACAGATGCACAGAAATGCTTTAAAGGAAGACTGTTATAAGCTCCGTTTAACATTTCACCTGGTTACAGTCTGTTATTGGAGAAGCTGGAGAGGTGGCTGCAGATGATGCTGAAGTGGTCTCCTCAGGAGAGAGGCAAAGATCCGAACGCTACACCCAGTGACTGCTTCAAACAGCTGGAGATCATACTGCAGCTCAAGGTTGATATTTTCTTTTATTCCATTTGGCCAATTCAGACATGTTGTCGTTTTGCTAATAGAGGCTGCCCCCCGATTCTGTGGCCAAGCGAAATAAATACAGAGGTTGACAAGGAAGTCTATTTAATTGTCTTTTCCTTCAGCTGGTTCATGTCCTGAACATGATGTCTGCCAACATCCTGACGTACTCTGTCTCAGATGATGAGACTGTGGCTGACCTGCAGCTGAGAATAGAAAAAGACACCAACATCCCGGCAGCCAGTCAGGAGCTGTTGCTGGAGGCGGGATTAGCCTTGGAGGCCAATGGCCTGGCCACGCAGTGCGCTGTGGATTACACAGTAATATCAAGCAGACACACTACGCTCAGTGCATTCACAGATTCTTAAACAGCGCAGTGGGGTAAAGCACTGATTACTGCGTTGTTATTCTGTAGGAGATAGATGGGCGACGGACAGATTTGCCTCTGGTCTTCCTGTTTGATCGCTCCTCTTGCAGTTATGAACCTCAGTTTGTGCCACGTGTTCTACCTGAAAACATCCGCTTTGTCCGTGAGTAGCATGTCTTTTCAGCACCATGAACACTTTAACCAAACAACTGCAGTAAACAACAAATCAGTTACTGTAAGATGTGGATTTCTTATCTTATAAATATATAAATATATTTTTATAAATTAGTTTTTGGTAATAATTTGAGCAGATTATACCATGGGGTGCACGGTGGTGTGGCCTCACAGTGAGAAGGTCCCGGGTTCGATTCCTGGAGTCCAAAGTCCCACAGTCTAAAGACGTGTGTGTTTATTGTTGTTATTGTTTATTTAAGCAAAATCAAAAATAGTTTACCAATGTTTAGTGGTGTAACTATAGATCCAATCAGTTTGAACGGCCATAAACTGTTATGTTTAATAAAATAAAACACACATCCATTGCACTTGTCTAACAATGAGTTTCTCTCTTTCTTTGTCTTTCTTGTGTTTCTCATAGAGTCTGACCCTAAGCACATGCTGGCTTACAGCCATCTGAGGAGGACGTGTGGCCAGGCGTGGCACACCATCCGCTCCCTGAAGGAAGACTGGCAAAGACTCCAGCAGGGGCAGAAAGCTGCGATGTAGGACAAGCACAACTTCACACATAAATTATTTGTGTCATCAAACAAACACTTCATCCAAACGCACACTGTTTTTTTTCCTCATGCTTTCTGTCCTTTCAGCATGAGCCTACTGCGACACAACTCTTCACTCTCCAAGCAGAAGAATGAGATGGTGTCCATGCACCAGAGGCTTACAGCCAAGCTGGAATTCTTCACCACTAGTCTTCACATAGACATGGACAAATACCAGGAGCAGAGAGCCACTGGGATTGGTACTGTGTCACAAATCCATAGTGGTAGATAGCAGCAGGATGGTTACTCCAAAAGTACATGTACAGTTATTAGACCCCTTCATGAAACAAACAAAAATGCTTAACTTCTCAATGGAAGTTCTAGTCTAGTCCTTAGTGAGGACTTATTATTATGGTGGACCTATTGTTGTGCTATTGTACAAAAGAATAGAAAGTGACCTTGGTTTTCTGGAATACAGTTTTGCAGTGCAGTTGCCCCTGACTTGACAAATCGTTTGTGTTTTTTTACATCTTTTACTTTTTCTAGCATCAGAGAAGCTCTTGAGCGTGTGGAGAGAGATGGAGCAAACTGCTGTGAGCTGTGGTCAGGTAGAACTGAGTGTGTGCAGGTGTTCGTGGGCGTGTAAGGATTATTCACACGTGATGTAGAAAGTCTAAAACCCATTTGTGGTTGTCCAGGCCAAGGTCAGCGAACTGGAGGAAGAGATGATGCAGCTACAGCCTGATATAGTCGATGTGCAGAGGCAGCCGTGGAGGAGTGGAGAGCCCTTGGAAACACTGTAAGTCTGAACCAAATTTCACTGTGACACCAACATAAACAACTGCTTTGTAACCTTGGATCCTGCCCTGTTTTCCTCTTTGATCCTCAGCGAATTAAAAGCCATGGAGCTGTTCCGCAAACTCAGAGAGAAACCCAGAGGTTGGGATTGTTTGCTTGTTTTTTTTGTTTTACATTTATCATGGTATCTCCGTGTGTAAATAAATCTCCTTTGGATGTCGTCCTCAGACCAAAGGGGTTCCGGGGACGGGCAGGAGGTGGTGCGTCTAGTGGTTCAGGCAGTGCAGTTCTACGAGAGGAAGCTCAAAGACTTCTACACCCACCTCAGGTACGCACACATTAAGCTCCAAAAGCAATTCCCAGATTACATAAAGCAGGACTCCTTCCCGAAGACCCAACGCAATTCACAGAATAGCCTCTATAGTCATCATGTCTTGGAAAATGTGTGTAACGGACTGAGTGACTCTGTTTCAGCTGTTGTGACTCCTATTCGGAATTTTTTGTATCCATATAAAAAAGCAAGACTTTCCACAAATAATTATGGTTCATTGCTTATTTTTGTAGAGCAAAGCTGGGGTCAATGTACAGGCAGACATATTGTATAAAAACTCAACAGGTCATTATCAGTTGTCAATACATGATAATAATATAATAATAAATACATACACAATAAAACCATTTATAGCTTTAATGCGATGGCTGAGTGCAAAGGGAACATTTACACTGGATTTGGGGCTTGTCGTTGCTTATTGTGGATTGTAAAACCTATTCTCAATGAAAGATTCTCAACACTGTCATTAAATTTGTGGGTGTAAAAATGTGTATGTCATTAATGAACGACTGATTGGTTTTACATTACATTACACATAAGCAGAAATATGCACACGCAACACAAAGTTTCACTAAATGTCTTCCCTGGGCTGCAGCAAGACAGCAGTGTGCCGCCAGCGCGTGATGAAGCTGCTGCCTAAAGTGGAGGGTGTTGTCCAGACGATGGCTGAGAGCGAACAAGTGCTGATGAGTCTGCAGGAGAAACGACAGAGGGAGCTGTGGGACCTGCTCAAAGTGGCCTGTGTGAGGATACACGACCTACTCACGGACACTCCAGGAGCTAATTGATATCCATGCTCACACTTACCGGTGTTCAGTTTGCACAGGCTCTACTCTCATATAAACAAGTTGCTGTATATACTGATCTACAGCAGTGTCTCATCTTGTTGTGCAGAGTAAAGTCCGCAGCCCGGTGAGTGGGAGTCCCGATGGGTTGCGAACCCCCTCGTCAGTCCCGCCTCTCCTGACCCCCAGACAGCAGTTGTGAGTTTTCTACACATTCACTACTTTTTGCTCCTCATTGCGCTTCCATTCAGAAGGCACTAGTATATTTTCTGATCACAATCGTGAGTAATATGCATATGTTGCTTTTTGGTGGGTCTTCAGTGATGAGTCTCTAGTGGAGGAAAGCAGGACATTTGAGAGTCGACTCCAGAGTTTGCTGCACGACACCATCCAGGAATCAGAGAACAGTATGGAGGTAAAGACACGCTCACACTCAGTCGCACCTTTCCCTTCTCGTAATTACCATACATGCTCTGATGACTTTAACCTTTGTGTTTGTGCTAGATGTTGAGGGAGTGGACATGGCTGAGTCCAAGTGACCTGTCCTAAAATGATTTCATCTGAGTTCATCTGACACTGCACTGCCTCTGTGTGGACGTAATGTCTAACTACACAGGGTTGTAGCATCTGCTGTTGTGGCCCGCAATGTGAATGGAGAAGTCACTGCTGGCACATATTAGATCACCGAAGCCAAGTCCCACTTTTAATAGGAGATCCGTCAGAGAAAAATCTAAAACTGTTTTTATTTATTTGCCTGTCAGTTTCAATATAATAATTTCAAATGTCAGTGAAACAGCATTTCGTTATTAACATATCAACCACCTCACTGATCACAAAAAATAGATAAATCTTAAGTGGTTTATAAAACTCCTCTCACCCTAGTCCTGCAGTACGTTTTAGAGCATACTGTAAACTCATCTTCACCTTACTGTTGGTTTAGAAACTATGTATTTTAGTTACATGGGTTAAGTTCTATTAGAAACCTAAAAAATAAATGTTTTTGTATTTTCATTATGGATAAAAAACCATCTAAAAGTAAATTAAGGTTTACTTGTATTTTAGCTCTTTCAGGACTTTCACTTTGTAACATAAAGTCTATTTTCGTACGACAATCACAGAAGAATGTGGAGGTCATAACTGTATGTTGGCCTATTTTATCAACGTGATCGTTTTTATACATGTGCTGGTAATTGTATGAATTGAATTGTACCATATGATGCTGTAGAAATATTTGTGTATTCATGTGTTTTAGGTAGAACTGCTAATGCAACGCTGTATTCTAGGCGCAAGCTTCAACACTTGTCTTAATGGTACAGATTATTCAGCCTTAAGAGAACGTTACATGTTTAGTGATTTGTGGACATTGTCTGTGCTGTTAAGACTGTAAAATAACAGAACAACTAAATGCTGTATATATTTTTTTATCAAAAGTTGTAAAACGTGAATTGTTGCCTTTTATTTTTTTTTATGTCAGACAAATTAAAACCACAACATCAGTTTTATGGCGTTTTACATAATTTATTCCATTACTTCATTAAAATGAGTTTGAGGCTTTAACTGTGGGCTAACTTTCCTAAACAAAGCACAGCACAGATAAGGTGAAGAGTAGTGATAACGGTCAAACGGTTAGACAGTGTTCCAGATTTCCACTGGCCATTTTCACCAAATAGGAGCTAAAAACAGACATTTAGGCAACTGAAGGTTCACAGGTTATAAATGGTACTGAGGTCAAATGCTGAACTCAGAGTCAGGCCACCAGGTCGGAGAGGGATGAACCACTCTTTGCCCTTTCTTCTTAATTCTCCTCAGCCTTTATTGCATTTGTTTTTCATCAGTGTATTTGTCAATGTGACAATGAAAAGTAAAAACTCTCCTCTAGCCTTGTAAGCATGCAGCAAAATTAATAACTCTATTAATGCCTGAACCCAAATAATATCTGAACAATGTCTAAATAAATGTGTTGTATTGCAGTAAAACGCAGATATGGCTGAGACACAAATGCTCTGGTGAAAGTGCACTTTGTCTGTTCATATATATATATATAGCCCATAATTTTAAAGGTTTGCATAAACTGCCTGCTGTCAAGTCTGTTTCTTCAAACCTTGGTTGTAAATAATGTAAAATTTAAAAATAATGCTTGACTTTTTCAAAAGTCACAATACTAAAGGTCTTGGAGGTGTGAGGTCTCAGGGTTAAGGCCAACGATGTGTGTTTATATAAGTGTGTATGACTGTGAGGGAAGATGTGTCGCTGAGTGGACCGTTGCAGTGTAGTTGCATTTGAACATTTCTTTTTCTTCTCCTCTGCTGATTATCTGTCGTTCTTCTTGTCTCTCCTCTCGCTGAATCATCACGCCTCCAGCTCAAAACCTAGGCCAACTTTGTGTCCCCCGGCATGCACGTTCTTCCCATCGATCACAGCTGAGAGGGTGAGCTTCGCTCCTGCAGGAAAGACAGATAATGCCGGAAATTGTTTTAAATATTATGCTTTTAACCCATGACAGCGAAACTGTTTGAAAAAAGCCACTGAACTAACCTGGCCTGAGGGTTTGTGTGTATCCGACTCCAACAAGGCAGGCATTGTTTACTTTGGTCTGTAAGGATATGGACATTATGTTAAACAGCAGTAGGACTGGGATGCAGTCACATAAATTATTATTATTAGGGACATTGATGCAGACTCCAGTTTAATGGGTTTCTAGCAATTCCTTCATACTAATTAAAACCTCTGAGCTTTTATACACTGCAGCCATTGTCACTGCTGCTTGCAATGGCTTTAACATCCTGTTAGATGTATCTGAGACGTTTAGAAGTCGTTCTTACAGACAGTGAGGCATCCTTATCCAGCTGATATTTGGCTCCAATGCCAAAGCGCGTGTTGTTGCTGCCAGCTGTCCAGGCCAGGTGGACTGCTGTCTCCAACTTACTGTTCACCTTCTGGTAAATGGAGCCACCAAACTCTGTGCCGTCATTTCTGAAATACAACAGCAAAACTGGTAAACGGTGGAGAGAAGTAGCACTGAATATTAGTCTGAACTTTATGCATCATCCTGAGGAAATGCTTCCTGCCTCTTTCCTCTGTGATGTGGTGACTCACACATTGGTATGAAGCTGAAAGTCATGGGCCTTGTACCCAAGGGCAAAGTTGTGCTGGGTCAATTTAGATTTGGCAGTGTCGAAAGCCAGCTGGTAGCCAGCCAGCCAGCCCTCATAGCCCAGCACAGCCGCTGCGTGGACAGTGGGTCCAGCCATGTCGAAGTCCAGGTCGCAGCCCATATTGATAAAATCACGCTTGTAGCCAGTCTTTAGTTTGGCACTCTTCTTGCTGCAGAGGGAATAATAAAGAGATATAAGACAGTAGGTCATTGAGATACCAGCATGTTTGTGTTGACTTTGAATACTACTCGGCATGGACAGGATTGGTCTTACCCAGTGTTGGGGACAAACGACGTGTCCAGGCCGAGCTTGAGGCCCTTAGCCAGCTACACACAAACAGTCAGATGTTACGTTTTAAAGACGTCTCTTAAGGTAGTGCACTACTTTCATCTATACTTTTAAATGCTTAAAATTACCTGATCCTCCACGGTGATTTCTGTGGTGAGGGTATTGTCTGAGTTCCACTTTTGGTTGAAGGTAAGGCCCAGCTCATTTACTTTGTACTTGGTCTCCAGATGGCCTCCGGACCTCCCTGTGTCTGTGTTACTGGAACCAGAGGTTGCAAACTCCTGCAGGGAAGAGTGGGATGGAGTAATGAGGTGAGGAGTCGAGATGGAAATGAAGGGGAAAGATGAGCAGAAAGGCAGGTTCCACATTAGTGATGAGCTGTTAAACTCAGAGCAGAGGGACAGAGAAAGCATTTAGGGAATGAAACAAGAGGTTTTTTGCTTTTCCTGGAGACATGAGTTGGACAACTGAAAATATAGGCTGGACTGTGAGAGAGAGCTTGGTGAGTGTATTTCGGGATCAGTGTTGTTACGGCTGCAGCAGTTGGGGTAATAGATAAGCTTTGGCTGCAAAACAACACTTGGCTAAAAGCCCGCACACACTCATTGCTAGTATGACTGGTTTACTCAGCAGTGCACACATACACTGTGTTTCCTCTCTTACCGTCTGACAGGAACATCCAAAGAAGAAGCAGAAACGAAGGAGAGCAGAGAAAAGATTAGGGAGAACCACACAGAGCTTGAATGGAGCAACGAAGCTGCTCACTGGGAAATACATGCAATTTGTCTTTCAGTGAGGTTTGTGGTGTGTGGAACGCTGCATGCAAGCGCCCATTATGGCTTTACCATGGCAACAGGTTTATAGCAAAACAGCACGTCGGGAAGTAACTAAACACCCTGTGAAATGCAGTTTCCTCATCAGGATGCAACATGTTCTCTGAAGGCTGAAAGCCAGGAGTGAGCTGGTTGTGCAGACAGGGTTACGCCGCTGCTCTGTGTTTTATTTATGTCACACAACAAAAACCTTATCTGGAAAGAGATGCTGAAGGTTTGTGCGTCAGCTATTTGATCTAGACTAGAGAGCTGAGAAGGTTTATAGAGGTCACTTACAACACCGCTCTGGGTCTTGGTCTTAATGTCCAGTTTCAGAATTCCATAGCCTGGGGAGAAAGCACATCAGGGAATTAAAGAAGTGGTGGGAAAAATGTACACCCTATATCTGTGCGGCGTGATTCAGCATAAATAAATGCTCCTAATGGGAATTAGGAATAGTGCATCCTAGGAGAGTTTGTTCACGTACCATAGCCCTTGTTGAAGAGGTCTTTGGCAGATTTCCCCAAGTCAGAGTAAGCAGGAGGGACGGCCATCGTGCCTGAAAAAACAGACGTGCGCACAATGTGACACACGCCAGAACTGCTGCAGTTTAAGGGGATGCTCCATCACTTCAATAACGCACCTCCGTAAAGTTAAAAGGCCTCAATTTAAAGAGTTGTACTCACTCGCACACAAAGCCTTGTAGCATTTCGTATCAAATATTTACATGCAAACAATCACTACGCAGAAATATATATATTAGACTTGCCAGCTGGTAAAGGCCTGGCAGCAGTCCACCAGCAAGCAGCAGAGGTTGTTTAACTAATGGATCTGATTTTCTAGGAGGGAGAAATGTTCAGGAGCAAGGCTTTTAAATAACCACAGATGTTCTGCTGCGAAAGTATTGTACTTTCAAATTAATCGCCTTCCCCTTTAATTGTGGAGACAAAGTGCTATATGGTTTGTAAGGAAATGCAATGCCAGCCAATGCAGCAGAGCTAACATAAGCAATAGCAGGTTTGGTAAGTCAGCAGCTATGAGTCCTGCACACCACCGCACGGGCCCTTTGGGTCAGTGTCCGTGCACTGTGTGTGCATGTGATGACATTTTTGACAAGGTGACTTTGCAGGATTCACATATCCTGGAGCTTGTTTAATTTTTTAATGCTAGTCGGTGCCTTGCTGCTGATGTCACTCATTTTCTGCAGAGGATGGAGACAAGACAGGATGGTGCAGCATCTATGGGCTACGGCATTCATGGATCAAAAATAAACCAGACTTTATTTTGTTGAGGTCTAAGGACAGTGCAGGTGAAATGCAATCCACGGGCCGCGGCAGTGCATCATATGTGACTGTACACACGAACCTCCACTCACCATGTCCCTTAGGTGCATGATGCTGACATGTCACACAGTGCCCTTTGTTCTCTCCCTGCTTGCCTTTTCCTGGCTTGTCCTGTTGCACCACATTCTCCGCTCCTTTCTCTGCCATGTCTCTTCAGACGAGGGACGTGCAAGGAGGGACAATAAAACTTTATTTCTCTCAGAGTTACATTTTTCTTTCCTTTGCAGTCAGAACCCAAAGATCTCCTGTTTGTGCAGAGAACTGTCTGACACAGTTCGCAGATGACTGCATGGAGTTTGGACATAAGGCCTGTGCACAGTGCTGGTGCGGCACAGACAGATTTGTTTAATCAGACAATGAATGATGATCTTTGGAATGAAGAAAAACCTCAGTGCTCCTATTCAGGAACATGGGAAACAAAGCACGTAATTCAGATCGGAGCCTGTCCACAAGTGTCCCATCAACAGCGCGTTAAAGTGGCAACGATGCATCTTGTCACAGCGTCTTTCTCTCATACAGCAATCTGTCCAAATTGGAATAATCCACAATCTGAATCCACATTCAGAGAGGATGAACCACTGAAACCCTCCAAAGACCACAAATATGACTAAATAAGTCCTCCCATAACAGATTTATTTTGTGCCATTTAGCAGAAGTGGAAATAATCACAGCATCAATAACTTGTGATCTGATATGATTATGTCTCCACTATATTCTCCAGCTGCTCAGTAACTGTATGCATCTTCCATTTTTGTGCTGCTCTTTTGACAAAATCAACAAAGAGACTGAACAAAAGAGTAAAGTTATAAGCCCATGGTTTCAACAGGGACCTAAAATTAACATGAAAATTTACAGATTACAGAGGTGACAATCCATTGAGTCATTACTACAAGTGACTGTTGTATTGTCAGGTTGTTTTCACATTACACCGCTGTAATAAAAACAACTTTAAACTTTCAAAACCTCAGTTAATCTCTACCTGATATGTGTGGGTGTGGTTTGATTAGACGGGACTGAAAACAGAAGTTAGAAGCGTCTCAACTGTCATCAGCAGATCCTCTTGTTTAATTGTTTAATTTATTTACGTTTCATCACTCTGCAAAAAAAACGCATGTGTCAAAAGTCATGTAGGTCTCAGTGTTGTTCTATTTGTCTGACGCTAACTATATGTGTCAGCTGGCCTGCACTTCGCTGACCATGTGTAAATCCTGGACTGTCTGTCACTTCTCTTGTCAGATTTTCCTTCTCTACTCTTTCTGCCCCAGCTTTCATCCTTAAGTCTCAGCATGCAGCCCTAGAGTATATTTAGCCCAGGTTAACCTGATACGACAACACGTGTGACTGGATTTCAACGCGTGTCTTCCTCGTGTTTCAGGTTCCTATTAAACACATATTAATGGACGTATTTGTGTGTATCCCCCTCCACACTGTGGTTACACACTAACACCCTCCTGACAATCACTTCAACATAATCAGGAGCTGCAACCAGGAGACAACCTCTAATGAGCTCAAAGGTCAAACTGACCCAAAAGAAAACCCCAGACAGAAATATCAACAAGATGGTGGCTGTCATGGATAACAACACAGAGAGTGAAGAAAAAACATTAGGAAGCTAAAATAAAAAAAAACATTGGCTGACTGTGGAGAAACACTTAGTAGTAAAGTGGTAGTTGTAACTTACTGTTGTCATAAACACATACGAATCAATGAAAACAAATGAAAACAGCAGACTTTAGTTGACATTAATCTGCAGTGTATTTGCATGTTTAGCACTAAGACGGTCACGGATTTGTTTCCTTTTTTCTCTTAAACAACTAAGTAAATGACTATATTTCCTAACTACAACTAGTATAATTGCTAAATAACTACTCTAATAATACTAAGTCTAATACGGGTATAATAAGGTGGTAAATAGCAGGACCATAACATAACGGTAGTTGTGTAGATACTCATGGACCTTGTGTCATGTAACGAGGCAGATAATGTGTTTGACAGGATTCGCCCTGGAAGTGGAGGAGTTTAAAGTGCATTCATTTGATTTGCGTTGTTCGTGTAATATTGTGTAGATGTTGCATCGCAACGGTCAAACAAGTCACTTTAAAAGCTTTACAGAAAACGACGTATGAACTTCCCTTCACACATGTAAATTTCAGAAACAAAGTGGGAAATACGGGCCTGAACTGGACCCCGTTACACCCGCTGTCTAAACTACCCCCCCCCCCCCCCCCCCCCCCCCATATGTGACTCACGTCTCACAGACGGGCCTGAACTGAACGACGACAGCCACGTGATCGTGTGACATAATACAAGGACGTATTGAAGCTAGCGCACAGCTGACATTAGCAGAGATTTCTTACCGTGATGTGCTGGACGGAGTGTGCAGAGTTTCCCACAGCTGCTCGTTGCTGCAGAGGCAGAGTGAAGAAGGCAGAGACAGACCGACTGAGCATGCGCAAGTGACCTCCGGCCGAGGGCGGGGCCGTTGTTAACTGATATTGGAGAAAAACTGTTAAAATAAACATAATCGAGTTAATGGGGGCAGCACAACAACAAGGAGAACACAATGTTAGGATTTAATTGTGTGTTTATTTAGGTGTTATACCGCTAGTGAAACACAACAGTGGGAGGGGCCGTCTATTTGTTTGGTGTAGTGGATTGTCACACCGCTGGAGGGCGATGCTGCGCTGACAACGTGAAAGACAGTAATAAGGATAATACAGTCAAACTTAGAAATGCTCCTGCTAGAATATAAAACTGAACAATTTGCAGGGCTTCGCAGATAAACACGAGCTCGTCAATATTACGTTAACCACAACTTAAATATAATGCTGTCAAACTGGTGGTTGTGTCTCCGACTACTGTTTATTAGTTAGATTCTTTAGATTTTGAAGGCTCGCGGGGGAAATGTCTAGCTTCTATTAAGCCTATTTCTGTGTGCGGCCGCTCCGTTGCCATGGTGAAGAATCCCGCAACAAGCCTTGATTCCTCGGCGTCATCAGCGTGTGTGAACCACGTTCTCCTGAGATAAACAAGAGGATATTATAGGTAAATGAATGAAGCTGCTAACTTTGTGCGTCTGAAGCGGTTCAGGTTGTTTGGTCGACGTACACGGCTGCTAATCTGTTTCATTAAACGAACGTTTTCTTTGTTTTTGTCGTTGACGGTTTGTTAATTAGCAGACGCTACGCTAAAACACGTTAGCTAGCAGTTTAAGAGCTATGGATTTTTATAGCAGCATGACAACAACGACTTGTGCATCCATTTATTATCGTTGAGCTAAAGCCAACGTGCATAAAAGAAAACTTGTTTCAACAATATTTCTGCATAGTCTCATACAATTTGCCTACCTTTGTTAAAAACCCCCAATAGTCTGATGCAATAAATACAATTATTGGACATTGTGTGTCTATGGATATATTCGTATATCTTGTTTTTGCGTTTTACAGCCTCAGATGTGTGAGGGGCCTTCATCAATATCTGGGCCAATCCCTCCAGACCCGTCTCTGTTTCCTCAGTACTACAAACGTCCTGCTTCAGGTTAGATGTAGCCTCAGGACATTTGCATAAACACTGAAGTAGGTGTGTGCTTAACGTAAATAAAATGTATCCTTTAATATTATACAACAATGTATCTTTATCTTATCTTATGAAATAAGTTTATTTGAAATTTGGATCCTAATGTTGACAAAGGCGCTGATCCTCCTGTGGTTCAGCGGTTTAGGCACATGGTTTATGGCTTCAATGGTTTTCGCAGCGAGATCAGATTCCGTATTGACTAATTCGGTTAATTTCACAAAATGACTCAGAATATTTTGCCCTGCGACAGACAGGCGACCTGACCAGGGTGAACCTTGCCTCTCGTCCATAGACAGCTGGGATAGGCTCCAGCACACCCGCGACCCCTACGGGGAAGAAGCGGTACAGAATCAGTGAACGTTGACAAATGCTTTTATAGTCAAGTGAATTCTCAAAAGTGGCCACAGAGGTCATTACACACCAGCATTAAATTGTAACTCTTCACCTCCATGTGTTTACACTCATATACAAAATCAAAGCTGGTTTTAAGCTCCAACATGTAGTCTTCTTTCTTCTTCAGCTCGAGGACGTTTAGAGGGAAACAATGATGGGACTTTGGCCCTTCTCCCAGGGCCACTTGCTCCAGATCCTGTGTTGTACCCTGGCTGCTACAGTGCCCGTACGTCCTCTTGTCCTCCCCGCATTGGCTTCAATGCCACCCATATTCTGGAACGAGGACAGAGGGGGGTAGTGGGGGAACTTCTCAAACTAGATGGTGTTTCAATCACACCTGTTCCCAAGCCTAGTAAGTGAAATGGATAATGTCTTGTAAGCTATCTGCCTTTCTTTTTATTCCTAGTATTTTTTATTTCTTTGTTATCATAGCAAGCAAGGACATTTCACTGAGCACACGAACCATATAGAAAATAAGTAATTAAAGCAGAATTTTGTGATTTGGCCTTTTAGAACAGCGAGCACCTGACTTTGGTAAAGAGAATGTTCGTCGGCTCCGGGAAATTCAGAGACGCTGCAAAAAACAGGAGATGGAGAAAGCACAATCTGGTCCAGTTCCAGTTAAGGCCCTGTGGACTTCATCCAAATACCAAAATGTCCCATCCAAGGTGATGGTCCAAGTACAGGTAATGACCATATATGTGAAAAAGTCCTTCAGTTATTAGTACGTCCTCCTTGTCACTTTTAATTCACTCTCTTTCATACAGGTTTCCAGTCCAACTGTTAAACCACAGTGTCAAAACTTTCTGAAAGCTCACTCCAATAGTGGATCTACTGCCCCAACAAGAGCACAATCCTCAATGTCTCCTGCATGTGTTCAGGACTTGCAAGTGAGAATTGCTAACATATGTTTAATTACTCAAAGTCATGCGAATGTCAGGACAATGAAAGGCATCATAAATACATTTCAATAAATTATTTTCTGTCAATGAAGTTGACAAATGAGTAGGACTTGCAGTAGTAGTTTTTTTAAAACATGATTTTGCATATTGGTCACTTGTTTTACATCTATAACATTTGTTTTTTGTTATATTTCCATATATTGTTGTATATGAATAAAGCTGAACGTGGAAGGCCAGAACATAGACTTCATAAGACATAATGCCCGAGCTGCAGGAAAAACCATGATCCGTCGCTCCCAGTCACTAACAAACCTACGAGATAAGCCTGTTCCTAGTGCAGTCAAGGGGCAGGTGCCTCAGTAGTAAGTATGGCAATATAATATCTTACTTAAGTTATTTCAAACTTGTCCAAAATAGCCAGTTTGTTATATACATCTGAGTCTTCACCATTGATAGATTCTACTGAAAATGTTCTGCTTTACTTTTTAATATCCAAATCCAAACAGTCTTCAAGAAAGGAAGGAGCAGTGGCGGAAAGAGAAAGCGGAGAGAAGGAGGAATGCACCCGATCCTACAGCCCCACCTGGTCACACCCTGATGCCTGAAACTGAGAGACAAGAAACACTGAAGTCCCTCAAAGACAGTATGTCTCTGTTGCCCTTTATCTCTGTCCATACGTTCATTATGGTGACATACAGCTAGAGTAATGCATCTGTAATACAAGTACACCTGTCTAATTGTGGTGTCGTTGTTTTTTATCCTCAGCTCATCGCTGTCTGGTGACTGAACTGCTGTCACTCCCTCTCAAAGCTGACAATCTAAGTGTTCAATCACGTCGCACTGAACTTGATTGTAGACTTTCTGAGGTTGAGGAGGCAATTAAAATATTCTCCAGGGACAAAGTTTATGTAAAAATAGATTCATAGCCCCCATAAGAATAAAGAGGAGAAAGACGAAGGAGACGGAAGGAGATCATTCTGTGAATTTACTAATAAATGTTCACATTGCTGGATGCATTATGTAACTTCTCTTATAAATCCTTTTGTGTTAGAAAAGTTGTTTCACTTTGTTAAGTGAAAACCTGTTATTATGTCAATTTGAGGTTGCAGAAAGCACAATAGTTTTATCTTACATGTAACATAGAGAGTGGTGTAAATTCAACAACTTAGTTAGAAATACCTGTTCGTTTGTATTATTTTTGTAAGGTCATTCTATCGGTATATTTTTAATTCTTGGGTATTAAATTAAAAAGAAGAGCAACGTGCAGGTCTTGGTTATGCTACGCGTCAGCTACCATGACGTAGTACGTTCGCCCCGCCCCTGTGCGTCTTCGGTCATTGTTCAGCGTGAGCTAGCAATTAGCTAGTGTGCTAAACGCTAAGACAGGACAGTGGTCTTAAATTTGAATGCATGTAAATAAGTTTTTTTTGCTGTACAAATAAGACGTAGTAGCTCATCAAATCCACAATGAGCAAGAGGAAAGCACCGCAGGAATCCCTGAACGAAGGAATAACAGACTTTCTCGTTGGTACGTGAAGAGGAGTCAAACGGTTGAGTTCAGCTAACAGTAGCTAACATAATAGCTGTGTGCTTTTCCTAAAAGAAGATTAAATAACGATGCAAACATAACATATACTGTAAATGTACCAAATGTCCTCAGTTCTTTGTGACATATATTAGCCTGGGTCGCTTGGATATACAATCTGGTACACTGCTGATCATTGTCGTTTAAATGCCTTGTGTCTTTAAGTAGTAAGTAATATATACTGCAAGTGGAAAATAAAGTAATGAAGCGTCTTTACTTATATTTATGTTTCCAGAACTGGCTAATTACGAGAAAAATGTCAACAGGGCAATACACAAGTACAACGCATACAGGTAAGCTCTGAAGGCTCAGCAGTGAAATGTTTTATCTAACAATGTCAATTACTGAAATGCTCTCACAGGAAGACAAACATAACGCTAATAACAAATGTTGCTGTAACGCGGTACGTGAACTAATGCATTCTAATATGATTCTGCAGTACATCCACATTTTATTAAGGTTGTGTTTCGTTTCCGTACATATGGTTGTGGTATACTTATCACTTAATTACTGCAACATCAAAACAACCATAAAGCTTAACCTTTGTATTAAACACTGCACAAAGTAAGATTTATGGTCAAGTACACTGCATTAGTGCTGTGTCTATGTAACAGCATGTGAGCACAAAGTGCAAAGAAACCACATACTCATTCATTAACACCTTGTTGAAGCTGAAATTCTTTCAACATTTCTCCTGTGCTCTGTGGCTAGGAAAGCAGCATCCACCATTGCCAAGTACCCTCAAAAGATCAAAAGTGGTGAAGAGGCCAAAAAACTGGTATGTGCGCTGAATTCACCTAGTGCCTGCATTGCATAGCTGTCTTTATAATTAGTGAATTATTGTTGTGTTACTAAACATTTATTGATAATTTTTAATACATGTATAAAAACCTGGAAAATCACGTCATTAAACATGACCAGTATTGATAATTAAATATTTACTGCTGTTTCTACTTACAGTTAATTATATGAATCTAAAATGGTCTAATTTTTTTGTTTGTCTTTGCAGTAGCCTGAACATTTCTGTCAACACCTACTTTGCACATCTTACATAACCACTGCAGATTGCACAATTCACAACCCTCATCTTTGTTTTCATATTTCAAAAGGATGGTGTTGGAGCCAAAATAGCAGAAAAGATTGATGAGTTTTTACAAACTGGCAAGCTACGGAAACTGGAAAAGGTGGGTCTCTATGTAATAACGAGTATTGCAGTATTGAATGACAATAACTAAGTATGGCTTTGTTTAGCCAACACCAAGTGATGTGCTGCATTTATGTTTTCTTTTAGATTCGAAATGATGACACAAGCTCTTCCATCAATTTTCTTACTAGAGTTACTGGAATTGGGTAAGTCCTGCCTGTTACTCATTCAAATAACAAACCCATTAAATGTCTTGTGAGGACACAGAGATATACTATACGTCTAATGAAATCCAATAGGTCACAGATTTAGTTGCTGCCTTCTTTTTTTGATGTGTATTTTTTCATGTGGGCTTATGTGACGTTTCTTTTTAATATATTAAATTAGCCCTGCTGCCGCTAGGAAGTTCTTTGAAGAAGGAGTGAAGACGTTAGATGGTTTGTTGGGCTGTTAACTTGCTTTACAATTATCACGCAGTTGACTTAAAGCTTTATTTCACATACATTGCGTAAAGAGCAATATATTTTGTTATTTTTGCTGTTTTTCAGATTTAAAAAAGATTGAGCACAAGCTAAACCATCATCAACAGATTGGACTCAAGTAAGATTGGCAAAATGCTCTAAAATTTTATTTTTCTAAATGGATCAAATATTAACAAAATAAACTTTAAATACTCTTCCTACTTTGAAATACAAACTGTGTTTATTTGATTATTCTGCCGATTTTAGGTACTTTGAGGAATTTGAGAAAAGAATTCCACGAGCTGAGATGGAAACAATGGAGGTGATCAAGCATCTAGATTTTCTGTTACGTTTATATGAGTTTTATTTTGGAATTTCTTACACTTTGTGGCTTGTGTTTAGGCTTTGATTCTTGGAGAATTGGAAAAAATTGATAGTAATTATATTGGGACAATCTGTGGAAGCTACAGGAGAGGTACGTTTTACCTTGAGGCTAGTTTTAGTAATCTTTAATTTAGAAGAGCAGGACAAGGTGATAATTAATTGACTGTTCCCAGGTGCTGCATCGAGTGGTGATATTGATATTTTGCTGACCCATCCTGACTACACTTCTCAATCTCAGAAGCAGGTAAGACTCTTAGATATTACCTTTTGTACATTTGGTATATTTCTTTACTTATAGTTTGTCAAGTTTCCATTTATTGTAAGTCATTTCAGTCATGTCAATCTTATTTGTAGCCCCGGCTTCTCCATGCTGTGGTCGACCATTTGGAGTCTATTGGGTTTGTGACTGACACTCTTTCCAAAGGAGATACCAAGTTTATGGTGAGACCTGTGGGTTTTTTTTGTATGTGTTTAATAATGTTCCTATGTAGTTTGTACAATGACTATACTCAAACCATGAACTGGGGTCATGATGTTCTGGATTTTGTTTTCTAGGGAGTTTGCCAGCTGCAGCAGACTGATGAAGACGAGGAAGAATACCTACACAGGCGTATTGACATTAGGTGTGCTACTTTACATTCCTCCCAGCTTTTTAGCATATGTTTTATGAAAAATGACTTGGCCTAAGCCATTGAATTTGAGTTATTGTTGTATTACTCAAAAATAATGTAAAGAACGACACATACAAAATATGAGAAATACAGACATATACAAAATTTAGTGCAACCTGATCATATACGTAAGTACAACGTCAAGGAGAAGACATTCTGAAGATGAATAGGGCAGCTTCTGTTTTTTGTTTTTCTGCTCAACAGTTTCTATTTCTAACATTCCACTTTTCACAAAGGTTGATTCCAAAGGACCAGTACTACTGTGGAGTTCTGTATTTCACTGGAAGTGATATCTTCAATAAAAACATGAGAACTCATGCACTAGAGAAGGGCTTCACTCTGAATGAGTACACAATACGACCACTAGGAGTCACTGGTAAGTCTAAACCAAATTAACAAAAAATTAAGCATCTTGTTTGTTTCATTTTGTGTAGTCAGCAAACATGATTAATAATTTCAGTATATATTAGCTATTTTACTTCTTTTTTCTGTTGTAGGTGTGGCAGGGGAGCCTCTGATGGTGGACAGTGAGAGAGACATCTTTGAATACATCCACTACAAATACAGAGAGCCAAAGGATCGCAGCGAGTGATATTACAGCTAAATGTTTAGCATGTTCTACAAGAAGCGCAGAATCATGTTTTCAAATGTGTGTTTGTCATTGTTTCTTTTATAATTCAAATATGTTAGTGGAAGTCATTTGATGATTAATGCTTTTTTTTAACCTAAACATATACACACATGATTGATTCAGTCTGACGTTTTATGTTAAGTTTAAATCTCCACGCTTTATCTATCTTTGTGAAGACTTGTGGCTCGATTTTTAAATCATTTATTTAGGTCCTGTGTGATTTTATTTGAAAATACCAAATGAGGACAACAGCGGAACTTGATAATTTTAATAGCATCGTAATGTGGACTGAGTTCTGTTACCTGTTACTTGCTTGTCATGAACTATGATGAATCACTGTGAAGGTGGTTATTATTGTGTTATTACACTTTGGCCAAATTTGGCAAAGGAGATTCTGTTCTTTTCATACAAGGGCTATATATATTTTTTCAGATCTCAGTCACAATGGGATTTTAAGATTATGTGACTTGCTGTGTTTAAGTTATTAAGTCAGGATAAATGTATGTGATGCAAACAGTAGTTTGAGGGAAATTGTCACTGATTCTTACGGACACTAACAAAGCATGAAGCGAATATACACTTTCCCAGTTAATGACTGATAAGTGAGTATGACTTGTAGACTGTAAAGCATTCTGTGCATATGCATGAACATGTGTTGGGTGAGGGCATTGTATTTTCCCTACTTATGATAAATTTAAAAACAGTAGATATTGTAATGTACAAGTCAATTATGGTCTTACAACATTAATCTGTTATAGTTTATTAGGATTGTGACTTTAATTCGGTTTCTTATCTGAATTTGAAGGTATGTTATTTATGTAAAATTGTGGTGGTTACTGACTTCTGTTACGTTTTGGTGTGTCTAAAATAAATGGTCAAATTAAATCTATTACATTGTTTCCTTTTATATTTAGAATATAGTGAAGAGACAACTGTTACTCTTGAAGTGAAACATCTTTGAACAACCTAGCCAAAGCACAGAAATATTACATACAGTATACTGCAGAAATGACCATCTAAAAGCTTTAGTCGATATATATCCTGATATATAAACTGAAATGCTTGATTGCGTAGACAAACTATGTAATAATAATACATGTATTAATTACATCTCGTGCCACATATTTTTTTCCTTTGACGCATGGACTACCGATGGCATGAAACACATTATTTACAATGGTTGCCACGACAACGCGTCTGTCGAAAGGCATTATGGTTTGAAATAAAATGCAGCTAGAGACACCAGAAAGATAGGCCTGAATCAGCCAATGACAGAAGTCCGGGTGCTGACATCAGCCAATGGGAGCATGTCGAGGCAGCAGTGTCTTTCTGCTACACACCCACATTACTTTTGTGTCCACCACTTCGCGGGAGTTGTCGCCACAGGAGCGGTCGTCTCATTAAACTAGTAAAACAATATACAGTGGACTCGAAGGTAAATTTTGCATGCATCAAATGACTGAATGTGTAATCTAATCTCTTGTACGTATCATCAAAATGGCAACACTAGTAATACGATGTGTTTTCCCCTTTTGCGGGATGAATGGGCAGCTAGTTACTGAGCGTTAACCAGCTAATCAGAAGCGCATCATCGCTGAATGTGCATGTGGCGAAGTGTTGCTAGCAACCTCGCCTCTCTATGACACCTTACGTCAGATAATGTGACCAAAATCCCATTTGTGCTAGATATTCTGGTTTTATGGCGAAAAAGGTGTTTACGTTGCTGGTAAAATATGCTTTTCTGACGCCCAGTTGTTTTGGCCCGCTGCGTTCATTTTGCAGCCTCATCTTTCATTGTATTGTAAAACCTCGGGCAGATTTGAGACGATGATCGCAAATGTCTCGCGTATCCATAGAAACTACGCAGCTCGCGCATCCAGCCAGCTTGTAGCCGATTGAAGTTGTTATGCAACACCTATGGAAAAGGCTAGTTAAATATTGCGTGTCACTTATGTAATGATCACATCGTCACTAACTGGTCATTTCCCCCCTCGTTGGCTGACAAAACATCTACACAGAGCATAGTTTTACTCGGTCGGTGATTAGTCGAATGCATTGTATGTGTGCGAATGACCCAGAGAAGATGATGAATCCTCCGCTGTGTTTTGGTTTCCCAGGGCAACCATGTCTGACAGAAAGGCGGTGATCAAAAATGCCGACATGTCGGAGGACATGCAGCAGGACGCCGTGGAGTGTGCCACGCAGGCCCTGGAGAAGTACAACATCGAGAAGGATATCGCTGCATACATCAAGAAGGTAAGGTCCTGCCTACAGCTCGGTTCAGAGTAACTTCATCCTGCCGAGTGGAGGGGAACATCTAGTATTTCTGTGGCGGCGTGGCAGTTATGTGAAAGTCATTATTCACGCCACACACCCAGCTCTAACCCTGTGTGAGAGTCACAAGAGAAGTATGGGTTGGGAAATATGAGTGTACACCCTGCTGCCGCCTATCCTGATTTGTCTGCAAATTATGCTTGGAGCTCTTAGACGTGAAAATGTAGACAAAGCTTTACATTTCCATTCAGTTATTGGGAATAACATAATTACATTGTGGGTGTTTAACTGTAATAATTGGTTTCATTTGAGTAAGAGTAGTTTCTCCTCCAAATCAGTTTTAATACTTAAAACCACGTGCTCAATGTGGTTTATCACTTTTGAATCGCAACCATCTCCAAACATGTTTTCCAAAGATTTTGTTTGATGAACTCAATATGTCTTCTTCCCCAACAGGAGTTTGACAAGAAGTATAACCCCACCTGGCACTGCATCGTTGGGAGGAACTTTGGCAGTTACGTGACTCATGAGACCAAGCATTTTATTTACTTCTACTTGGGTCAGGTGGCCATTCTGCTGTTCAAGTCTGGCTGAGGAAATGCATTTCTCACACCAGATGACCATAAAATACAATACTGACTGACTCAACAAAAGCACGTATCATTCCTTGGCAAGGGGCCGCTGCCTTTTTCTGTGCTGCTTTCTACTTTTTGTTTTTGAGGAAAAAAACGTGGCCATGTTAAAGAGGTGAAACACTTGTATTTATTTTTGTCCTGTTATGTTAGACATGTCATTTTTTAATTAAAGCATAGCTGTTAAGCTGCCTGGGTCCAATGCCTGGTCTGGTCATTTCCTTGCACCATTGTATTCCAGTAGAATTGGGATGTTCATTATCCGAGTTGAACAGATAATGATCAAGTGTAAAGATGACTTGCTGGTATTGAGATTAAAGTTGGCTGTATTTATGTAAACCTCAACAAGTTGAAATAAAGTTGGAATTGTCAATTTTGTGATGCATGACCATTCTCAGCCTTGACATGAACTCTACATTTTATCTACAACGGGCTGCCTTTGCTTTCATGTAAACATCTAATGTAAAACTTAAACACGTCAAAGAGTTTTGCTGTTGCTTTGAGGGTTATTTTTATTATTCCTATGGTTTGCTAATGACAGTTTAAGTCCCATAAAACCGTCAATACTTACTACAAAGTCGATTTTACAACTGGCCAAGAAATATCCAAAATGTATATATATATAAAATGTAAATAAATCAGGCAAAAGATGGTATGTCGTGGTGATACTCTTTATTACGACACATTTAGAAAACCAGTTTGTGTGGGAAAACACCACTAGACAGGCAGAAGGACGAGCGCAGGTACCCTTTGAGCTGTGGTTCTTTCCTGATAAGGGGCAGGAGCTGAGCGTCAACAGCCTTCTGGTCCTCCTTCCTCTGCTCTGTCAGCTGGTACTTCTGCAGGAGATGAGAGTAAAATCAGATACTGCAAAAACCTGATATCACTGAAATGGTTAAGGTATAAATATTAGTTCATTGAGAAACTATATCCAAGGTGGCGCACCTCCTTCTCTGTATCAAAGATCTCTCCCTCCTGATGACGGGGTTTCCTCAGCCTCTTCTTCTTGAAGTACGCATCTTTCAGAGTTTTGGGGAGCTTGACACTGGAGATGTCAATTTTGGTTTTTGTGGCGATTACAAACTTATGATGAGCTCTACGCAAGGGAACTCTGTTCAAGACAAGAGGGCCTGTGCAAACACATGTTAGATGCAGTGTTAGAGAGGGATTATCCCAAACACCATTGTTTTACTACTGAATTAGGCAAAAAATCGTCTACTTACTGGAATTGTAATTTAAAATGATTAAGGAAAATCTTACCAGTGACGAGCAGGAGTCCACTTGCAAGCTGTTTGAGAAACACCACACGCTAAACAAAAAGAAAAATCACTGATTAGAAAGCTTCTATCTTGGGAGTGTTTTTTTTTTTTTTTTAAATACACATTGAAGGGTTTTCTATTACAACACAAAACTGAATTGTTCAATTCACCTTACATGTGTCAGTCAGAAATTGTATTTGGAGAATAGAGTTTAATAGCGGCAATCTACTATCATTCAAAGCCATTAAGGCAGAGGACAAATGTATCTACTTGACAGCCACTCCTGGTTTTAAATCAACAACACTGTGCCCATCAGTCTTTCAGATGAAACATTTAGGTCAGTCACTGCCTAAAGAGTGTGTGGGCACACTTTGTTCCATAACGTGCCCATGTAGTGTTTGACAGTGGGTGGTAGTGACAATGTGGTACTGAGGGTGTGTGTGAGGGTGCCTCCAAAATGCATGTTAACCCCATTAATGTGCTACAGCAGAAAACTGGAAAGATTTGCCACAGATTTCTTTTGGGAGCGCAAATACACTTTCTATTGATATTCTGCAATTTTATTGCTTATGACTGATAAAACAATAACAGCCATTTGAAGAGTTTTATCTACAAGTGTTTTGAGCCCAGGATTGGCACTGAAACGTAAGCTTTCTTAGATCCAGAGAGAGCAGATGCCCCTAGAGCACAGACACTTTTGCTTTTTTCTTCAGATAAAATACAAAATTAGATAATGTCTAAAGGCAATTTAAACTTTATAATTTGTGGGAGTCAGGAAGACAAAATGCAGAATTCAGAACTTGAAGTAAAAGTGTGAGTTTTGTTATTCTACAGTTAAGTACTGTTCTTAAGCTTTTTGGTCAGTTTCACTGTGTACATAGTAAATTAAAACACACAAATGCAAATTGCCATAGAATGTACAAATATGCATCACAAGCAGCCTGTGGTCCAATCTCAGCACTTTACGTCACGGAAAGAAAGCGAGACCTTCTAGAACTTTTTTTTTTTTTTTTTTACAGTTTTAGACCAGTTGGTAGACATCGTCTCACCTTTCCACGGTGACGGCCATTGAGCAAGATGAGGACAGTTCCAGGGGTGATTGAGGCACGAAGCTTCCTCCTGCGCTGGGAGGTGGGCTTCGTTTTGCGGGTCTTCAGTCTGCGGGGAACGTCCTCTGTTGGGTAGTAACGAGGCTGCAGAAGAAACAGGTATACACAAATTGGATCCCTAGGTTGGCTGCAGCCAAAACTAATCCACTTTTACTTGCTTTATATTCACATGTCTATGCACCTTATGTTTGGTGAAGGACTCAAACACCATAACAATTTTCAGTCAGACAACAGTTTTTCTTCATACAACCCAAAGATTGTTTTCACCAAAGACATTTTGAGGAGAAAGTCCTGTCATAACTCACCATCTTGCGCAGCTTGACAACACGGGTGCCTCCATTCTTGTCTCCACCAACAGTCTTGACAACAGTGGCCCGAGGCCTCACCTTGTTCTTCTTCTCAATCTAAAACAAGAGCAAGTTATAATTGAAGTCATACAATTAACATTACAATGTGCAAGGAGCACAGGTTTTTCACTTTGCTACGGTGCCAGTCTGCCTTCACCTTGGACTCTGCGATCTTAATCTTCCTCTTGTACATGGCTCTGCGGCCGTACATGACAGCCTGGGAGTAGCGGCGAATGCCACGGGCCAGAACCGGGTTACGGCTCCCATGCTTTTTTTTGGCAGGCTTCTTGTCTCCCTCTGCCATCTAACACCAAAAATAAGCAACGTTAGTACATCAACTACATCACTGCTATGTAAACACACAACACTGCTAAAAGACGATTCATTATTCCTTTTGAATAATCTCTAGATCCTCTCAGAATAATGGATGACAGTACAGTACACATTGGTTCTGGTTTCAGCTGCTAATTGATACTATTCCAACTGAAACTTTAAACATAATCCCAAACTATACATAACACAATGATAGACCTTAAACACTCGAATTCATTTACTTGGTTGCCACCAGTCATCAGACTTGAAGAGTCTTGACAAATGGTTAACGTTTGGTAGCAGTTAGCACCACTATACGGTAAAAACCATGCAGCCTTTCCCCCCAAATATCGCTTGTAGAGTTTTGAAAATGCAGTTTAGGGCCTGTTGCAGTGAAAGCATAAGAGTCATAGAACAGCAAACTAGTAATAGATAACACGTTTCTGTTAGCTAACTAGCTAATGTTGCAGCACGAAGGCTAACCGGAGGCCTAGGATTGCCGACACACAAACTGCTCATTATTGTATAAACGTGACAGATATATCATAGTAATAACAGAATCTAAGACATCATCTAACTAAACGGATTCATCCCGTGATATTTGTTGACTGGCATTTTTATTCTGTAATACGGATGAAACGTGATTTTATTCCTACAGTAAAACGAAGCCAATGGCCGCTTACCTTAGCTAAGAAAAAAGACCGACATCCGGGAATGTTACGCATATAAGGACGCTACGCGGTGACGTTGACGCAATTACGTCGAGGTTCAGAGTTTTGATGGTCCTTGTAGTCCTAAAGAGAATTCTACGTTGTTTTCTCACTTTTGAGAGAGATAACCAGTAGGTATTTGTAACAGTTGGGTTTCTCGTTGACTATAGTTGCTTCAGTCAATAGTTTCTACAATGACCAATAACAATGAACATGAGTAAATTAACAAGAAGGAATGAATGACATAATTACTCCATTGTTGCTGTAATTGTTTTTTTTCTTTTTTTAAATTTTGTATAACCTAGCAGCTTTAACAGTAATGCAAAGTAAACAATCTTTAAATCTTTCCAGTAAAAAAAATATTTCAGCACTTTCAGTGTCTATGTATTTATTGTTCATGTAGAATTTTTGCAATTTTCCCCACTGTGGGTCTAATAAAGGGTTTTCTTATTCACATTTCTCTTTTGCAGAACTTAAAACTAATTGTTGTTGTTAAAGTTTAACTGATGGAACAACAAAAACAATATGTGGGCGGCACAGTGTTGTGGTGGTTAGCACTGCCGCCTCACAACAAGAAGGTCCTGGGTTCGACTGGGGACCATTCTGTGTGGAGTTTACATGTTCTCCCCGTGTCTGCGTGGGTTCTCTCCGGGGTCTCCAGCTTCCTCCCACAGTCTAAAGACATGCTGTTAGGCTAATTGCAAACTCTAAATTGCCTGTAGGTGTAAGTGTGCGTGTGAATAGTTGTGTGTATGTGTGGCCCTGTGGTCCAGCATGTACCCGCCTCTTGCCCATAGACATATATATATATATATATATATATATATGACAAAACATTGCTTTTTAATTTTCAATATTTAGTTTATTGAGTTTCTTTGACACAGAAATCAACATGATTTTCACATTATTTTTATTGTAGACATAATTCCTGGAAGAACTGATAAAGGAGCGGCACAGCTCCTTTGAGTTAATAATATGGTTCATGGCTTGATTTTAGCATGGTGCTAACTCTTCGTTTCAACATAACCCTGCATTTGCATTAACATAAAAAGTATTAACAAAACTACGCATTACACGAGTGATGTTGAGTGAAACCTCTGCTTAGCGAGTGTCAGCTGTGATTTTATTGACGAGTGGACAGTGTGTGCATGTACGACATTCTTCCACAAAAAGTCTTCTGATACTGGGAGCTTCAACAATCCTCAGCAACTCTGGAGGACGATGGCGATGCCCTGACCACCACCTATGCAGGCAGAGCCAACAGCGTACTTTCCTCCTCGTCGCCTGTCAGAAGCAAAGTTGATTATTCAAAACTACTATCTCAGTTACTTGTATTGCAGTAAATACTATTAGTAATGACTAGGCTACCTGAGTTCATGGGCCAGGTGAGCAGTGATGCGTGTTCCAGAAGCACCAAGAGGATGCCCAAGAGCAATAGCTCCGCCATTAACGTTGCTTTTCTCTGGATCCAGTCCAAGAGACTTGGCAACAGACAGGTACTGAGCGGCAAAAGCTTCATTCACCTGTACAAAGCAAGTGGCACAACCGAGTAAACACCACCACCATCACGATTGAGCGACAAGCAGCAATGAAATTTTAAGTGTGTACTGTCCATCTAAACTTGTAAATGCATTAATAGTGTATATTTAGTTGTTTGTTGTGTATCTTTGCTTGAATAAACCATCTAAAAACATCTTCCACTAGTTATGATATGTATGAGAATCTCAGATAAGACAAACTTCAACAAGATCCATGTCGTTGAGAGTCAGACCGGCTTTTTTAAGAGCTCCTGTAATTGCTGGAACGGGGCCTTAAAGAAAAAGAGATAAGAAACCATGTCAAATACCACATAGCTGCACTAGTAAAGAATTTCTTTGTAGGCATACACCTAATATGTGTGACTGACCAATTCCCATAATGCTTGGGTCACAGCCTGATGCGTGATAGGCCACAATTCTGGCCAGTGGAGTAAGCTTGTGCTCTTTCAAAGCGTCTTCACTTGCAATCACTACTGCAGCAGCACCATCACATACACCCTGGGGATCAGAATGAGTTGCAATATTAGAAATGCGTCTTAAGAAAGAAGAATATTTGTTTATTTATTCATAATAAACAATTACTAAATTAAAATACTGTAAATTACTATGTGAAGAGCCATTTATCTCTAAAAACCTTAACTTTCAGAAATAAAACTAATCCTTTTAGTTTGTCAATGAAAAGCTACTGTATATACTGATAGATCTAAACTCACAGAAGCGTTGGCAGCAGTAACTGTCCCATTCTTCTTGAAGACAGGAGGCAGTTTGGCCATCTGTTCTAGTGTGGTCTGAGGACGTGGGTGTTCATCCTGAGCCATGGACACCTTTCCTTTCTTTGCCTTTACCTCAATGGGAGCAATTTCTGCTGTGAAGCACCCAGCCTCATGAGCTGAAGCCAGAAAAAAAATTACATCAAATAAATAAACATTGAAATTAGTATAAGCGTAAAGATAGATAGATAATACTTTATTTATCCCTCAGAGGGGAAATTCTGGGGAAATGGTAAAAAAAACAAAAACAACAACACCTGCCTTACCTGCCTTCCACTTTTGTTGCGTCTGGTACGCATAGTTGTCACAGTCTTCTCGTGAGATCTGGTATTTCTCTGCAAGGTTTTCTGCTGTGATGCCCATTGGGATTTTGACATGCAGGTCAGTCAGACCTGCCCACAAAGTGTCTTCCAGCTGTCAGACATACAACGAGAGGATTTAGCTTTATTCAGATGTCTGGGTTTTAGTAAGAAGCAGCATCTACAGCCATCACGTGGCTGACCATCCAAAAAACTAACCTTGAGATCGACTCCGAACTTGGTACCAAATCGTATGTTGCGAACAGCGTATGGGGCCTGGCTCATACTCTCTGATCCACCACACAGAACCACCTCGGACTCCTTGAGGCAAATCTCCTACACAAATACCAAAACAAAAATCAAGCAAAAAACATTTTGCTGTTAGGCAAAAACATTTCAATTGATGTGTGTGAAGTGTGCTAAAGTGCAGTGTGTCTTGTATGCGATACATTGACCTCCCACCCTCGACCTAATATTTACCTCACAAAGCTCATAAGGTTCAGTTCTCGTTGACTTACTGATAAAGTGGAAAATCAATGTTTATTGTTGATTCTTGTCATACGTGTTACATTTGTTGCCCCCGTCCATTTACCAAAAGGAGGAACAATAAGTATCTTACACTACTTAACTATTAGACTACAGCTAATTAATATGATCTAATATTGTTCAAGAAGAACGACAGCCTGGAAGCAAGTTGTATTTTTGCTATGGTTAATTTATGTTTTTGTTGATTGAGTTCTTACTTGAGCACCACTGATTATGGACTGGAAACCAGATCCACACAACCTGTTCACTGTGAGTGCAGGAACCGGGATGGGAACACCACACCTTAGACCCACATGACGAGCAATGTATGGAGCATCCGCTGAGCTCTGAGAAAGGGCAAGGAATAAGGCGCACCGCTGGTCATCACTCAAGTATCATATTGTTCATTTTCCTGCAATGTTCCTACGATCAGATTGTGGTTGTACCTGCATGACGTTTCCTACGATGACACTGCTCACAAGTTCTGGTGCTACACCCCCTGCAGCGAGGGCTGCTTTGGCTGCATGCTCAGCTAAGTCTGTTGCACTGTGGTCCTTTAGCACGCCACCGTAGGTTCCAAACGGAGTGCGCTTGGCAGCTACAATAAATACCCCTATAGAGTAAAAGAATTTTAGCATAGCAACAGAGATCACACCACCCACTACTGATCCACAGACTACAGGCTGATACAGTGATACAGTTGACAGAGATCCAGAACAAAAGGGAAACGAATACCAGATGCATTAAAAGATGCAATAGATACAATAGTGTACAACATACAAATGGTTACGTATTTTTCTTCCATTTACAAACCCTCAACATTTTATACACATTGGTCTTAATAAACAGGTCATTGATGCTAGATACAGGAACTCCATCTTATGCCTTCTTTAGTTTTTAGTCACGCATGAACCGTTGATCTTTGGCTGTGGTACGTGTCAGGGTGCAAGACGGACATTGAACTGTTGGCTAACCTCTGCATCCTCACTCACCTTGGCTTTTGAATTGATTTTACTGACCTCATAGTAACACTGCACATGCTGGTGGGATGTGTTTTGTGTTGTGTAATGTGTTCTGTTGTCAAACTCTACACTGGAGGTCAAACGTAGACAAAAATACAAGAGAGGACCAAAATTAAACTAACAGGAGACATAAAAAAATAAAAAGTATCGGAAAGTTGGTGCAACTTGATTAGTCCAGTAATTAATTCATAATGGATTAGTATTCAATTTATTTTAGCATGCCATATCAATTATATAAAAACATTATACAGTATATAATTTAGCTTTCCGAAAGTAATAATTAAATACACTAGGAAGCAAACCCAGTAAAGTTATAGACATATAGCATAGTTATAGTAAATTAAGTCCTGGTTTAAGAGTCCACATGACTCTGACACAAAGCACCTGCAAACAACAGTGATCTTGGCACCTCCTGCTCACCTTTTGCCTAAATTATGGTAACATCATGTTCAGCACTCTCCTGACGTCATACATATAACTGCTTCGCCAGTCTTTGCCTCAAGTCACTGACATAGCTTAATTTAGGAAATGTTGCATTACCTTTTATTGTGAGTGCTGCTGACCTGATATAAACACAGTACATACACGGGGCGGTAGACAAAATACACAATAAAGACAGATTTGCGTGTGCACGGTTAAAAGTGTAAAAGTGTGTAGACAATATCTGTAGTCTGGTTCGAAAAGGAAGCCAAAAAGTAGAGAATAGTATGTCAGTATTACAGCGTACAATGGCATTTGACACTGGAGCTGAGGTCGATATACTGTAAGGTTGCTATCGTTAGTGACCTGGCACCATCTCGTCACCTTTCACCTACATTGTCTTAACCTTACATTAAGAAACATTTACGCCTTATTCATCCTTCTATATTTAGGACAACACCAGTAACGTGTCAAAGCATTGCTTTAAAGCTGCCGACTGCAGTGCAAAACGAAAAAGTCCTAAAGTATCAACACATAAGTATAACTGCTACAATGTACATGCATGGCTGCTTTTTTCCGCTTCTGCATGAACCCAAAAGCTTTTATTTACCTCTGAGAAGTGCCATGGCGCTGATTCAACAATCCACCGCTGTTGGGATCAAAGTTTTAGGCCAATGTGTTGCTGTGGCTCTGGGTCGGATCCTGGGGAAATATAAAGGCTGACAAATAGGCGACCTTTCCTCCAAATAAAACATCCGCCAACCTTTCACTCGTGAAGCAAGATTCGCGAAATGCATTACGTGGAACATCAAACGCCAGCCATCATTAAATAATTCAAAAATGATTGTACAATGAATCACTATTAACCCAATTAATTTTTACCTTTATTCATTACTTAGCGTATATATATATTATGGCCATTTAATATAGGGCACAAACAAACGTCACGAAAGTGCGCCTGTTTAATTTGAAGCGTCATTTTCTTGGGACATTTTGACAGCGTCATCATCGTGCGTCACTCATGCAAGGAGACCAAAGTGGTTTAATTACATGTGAACACTGGTTTTTATTCTCAGCGATTATGAGTTTTGAGTGAAAGTACACAGTGACATCATGTCTTTGGCGGTATCGCGCTGTTTACGCAGGCTTGTACCTCAACAAGCCGCTTCTTCACGGTAAGTGTTTGCAGTTTGAGGTAAAGTCCCCATGTTAGCTAACTAGTTTTTAACTGAGCTAAGGTTACTTAGCAGATGCATGTTTTTGTTTGCATTATTTTGTTGTGTGTTTTTTTCAGCTTCCTGTTGGGAGAACATAACTGTGCTGTAGTGAGTCCTTGGTTTCCCCCAGTGATGACACTGAAGACCTCTGCTCCACTGGGGTATGGAACAGCCTGGATTACAGTTACAGTTTATGCAAACTTATGTAAAAACAAACAAACAAAAATATACGTACGTATGTACAGCTGATAAGTTAAAACCACAGGGGAGAATTCACATTTTTTGACACACTGTATTCCCATGTCTTCTTTAGAGAAAACGGAGTGATGTTCTCAATATAGCAATATATGTTGTGAGAGGATATTCTCACATTGAGTTTTGCTTTGGTTTTATAAGAGCGGAGCCCAAAAAGAAGAAGAAAGTAGATCCCAGAAGAGAGCAAATCATGAAAGAGCGACTGAAAAAGAAACTGAAGAAGCTGGAAAGGGTTCCGCCTGAGCTTATTCCTATAGAGGACTTCACCACACCAACCAAATGCTTGGATGAAACAAGGTGGAGCTCCTTTCGTTGTTGTCTGTGTTGTCACAAGTAATCAGTTTATTTAAAAAATTGTGTTTTATAGGCATGCATTTTGTTTAGTTTGCCTGCACCGTCATCCTTTTCCCATTGCCTATAAAGTGCTGTAAATTGGTGTTTCTTTCTTATTTACAAAGGGAACGCTCTGCACCAAAACTATCATTTGATGAAAGTGAGAGACGAGCCCTTCTGTTGAAAGAGTGGAGTCGATACAAACAGGTCACTGTTTATCACCACAACACTTTAACTATATCTTTTATTAGAAAGCCTTGCTTCTGAGCTTTTCATAATATGTATATCTCATGGTGTCTTTGTTCTTGCAGAAGCAGCACATGGCTGAGGTTGAGGCTATCGAATGTGCTCTGGAAGCACAGAGGGAGGCGCTGGAGGAGCTCAAATTAGAGTCTGAGGAGCTCTACCAGGCTGCACTGAAGCCAGACCTCCTCCTGTTTCCCTTGATTCGTGAAGGTCCTGCATACACCCCACCTATAACTAACTATGAAGCCCCAGATGGAAAATACAATGACATCACAAAGGTTTACACACAGTGATGGAAAGGGAGCAGTTGTGAGTCCTGCCTGTGTGTATTTTGTACTTTTTGACAGCCTGTAAGTTTAAAAGGATACATTGC
Source organism: Macropodus opercularis (assembly GCA_030770545.1). Classification (NCBI taxonomy): domain Eukaryota; kingdom Metazoa; phylum Chordata; class Actinopteri; order Anabantiformes; family Osphronemidae; genus Macropodus; species Macropodus opercularis. Next base: position 7,665,198 of record CM061097.1, on the reverse strand, counting down.
ACTTTTGTTTTTTTAATTGAACCATCATAAAACATTTCAGGCTTGGAGTAATGTCAGTTATCTCTGTATCAAGTGCTACAAATTCCATGAAAGTTATGCACTGAATCTTCCAAATGTACCTCTATGTAAACAATATTAAACAATTTAAAATCTTTTCAATGATCTTGCTTGTGCCATAACACTTTAAGTAAAATCCAGTTATATTTACAAACAGATCTGTATAGGATGGAATATTTAGTCATCACAGTAGCATGTCTACAGCATCTGAAACAATTACAAAATTATTTTTTTAATAATAATATTCCTGTTCTGTATTAGTGCAGTGGCATTATTTTAGGATTACAATCAATGTATCATAACCAGTATAAAATAATGCCCAGTCATCACTTGGTTAAATATTTTTGCACCTTGAGAAGCTATCACTTCCTTATATGACCCAATTTTATTCTTTCCTTATCAAGGAAAACACACAATGCAACAAGTGCAATAAGAATCTGTGCTTCCAGTCACAGAAGGCTTATAGGCCTAATTATTAATGACAGGAAAAAAACAAGGCGTTTTTGCAGAAGATTTTAATTCACGGGTTAAATAGTTGCAGTCACTGCATTATTCACCACTAGATGCTGCCACAACCAACAAACATCTGTTTAGTGTTTCCACACAGAAGCTGATTGAATACAACCCGTGTTAGGAGTGAATGGCAGATGGTCTCTCCAACATATATGTCCAAGTGAAACATTATGTGTATTTCTCATTCATTTGGCTGAAGTGCACATTAAGTTCACGGGTCCTGAGGCTTGTCCTGGTTCAAGGGCAGGTGCCAATCTCTGGGTGGATCTCGCCTCAGTTTCCATACTGGGGTGAACTTCCTCTGCTCTGCTACTCGGTTCCTTTCACTTTTCTGCAATTCTTCCTGTAGTATACACAAAGGCAAAAAATCTTGTTATGCTTATAATGTTAAATATTAAGTTAATTGTTTCAAGGCAGCATTTGACATTACACTCATTTGTGAATGTTTTCACTTTTCAAATAAACATTTGGTTTCATGTCGTGTAACAGGCAAAGTAACAAATGATGTGGAAAAAAATGACTGCTTAAAAAGAGAAAATTTACAGTATTTTTAAAGGAATATTCTAAGGGAATTAATTACATAGACAAGGAGCAAGTTTTATGATTTTTCTGGCTCACACTGTGTGAAAATCTTTCTTAAACAAATTACATTACAAGGTCAAACTGTTCAACTGTACCTTTGCCTCTGTGCCGTTGTGTTTCTCCCACTCTCTGCAATTGTTGTAGTCCTCCTTCCATTGCTGGCATAACGGGGCAGTACCATAAGTGTAGTAGTGATGAAAACGATTTGACAAGCTTTTGCAATGTCTGAATTCACTCCAGTAGTGATCACACACTCGGGGAGGCTGCAAAGATGACAATATTTACTCATCTAACGTGAAAATCATATTTTTCCTTCTGTTTCTGCACTTGTCTATAGATCAAGGTGTGGATCTTAAACCTATGGACTATGAAACTACTGAAATTCAAAGTAAACCCCAATAAACTTAAAAGTTAAATATCACAATAATTTACTGTTTAAAATGTTATTTCACGAACGTGCATTAATATAGTGACACGATAATTTAAGCCTGAATTTCTGAAGTCATTTTTGGCTTCAGGTATTAGATTTTAATTGTAAATACCAACACTATTTGTGTCTAGCTGCCGGCTAACGCTAGCTAAGCTATTGATCACCTTGCTAACTCTGTGATTCACAGTTGACATTCGTCACTCTTTGTAGAAATACTTAAAGCAAAGCTGGTGGAATTAAATCAGAACAAATGGCTAAACCCGTAACTCACAATACAACGCATGTTTTCATATATTACCCTCCATGATGTTTCCTTTGACTGGTCCATCGTTAACTGTGATCGCTTGCATAGCCACTTCCGGGTCGAGCCCATTTCACAATAAGAGCCCCATCAAGGCGCAAGTGTTTGACAGTAAGTTAACAGGGAACGGTCGTTATCATAAAGACCACTGGATTTGACTAACACGCTCTGATGGCACGTTCTTGCTTTGCAACATTAGACGTGTCACATGGACACTTGGCTCGTGTAAAGTTAGAGATTTAAAGGAGCCGATGTGAAAAGGAGACCTCTGGTTTTTAAATGTTATAAACTTCAAATTACTTCTACCACTGTTCTACCATTACACATCCTCCATTTAAAGCTGCAAAACCACTAGTCATAGACTAAGCCTTAAAAATAAGAAGAAAAAGAGCAGATCATATCGCACAATAATCCATCTTCAAAAAAGTCTTTTATTATCTATAAATAAACCAGGAAAACAACTTGCACATTTTTCTTAGAACTCAGAAAAAAACTCAAAATTTAATTCCTCATTATTGAAATCCAAAGTAGATATAGAATTTTCTATTATTGCTCCTATTTACCATCAAAATGGGAATCTGGATGGAGCTAAGGACAATTAAGGAGAACTGTAAAATTGCAATGGTGGAGCGGGAAAAAAAAAGGGGGGGGGGGCGCTTTCACAGCCAAAGGTGAGTGAGATAATCACTTGCATGGCTCAAATCAGCTGATCTGACTGTATGTCATGCACTTCAGCTTTTGCTATGTAAAATATGTTTATTCTGTCTGTTAACTAACATGGTATAATCTCAACTTCACAGCAAAAGTCCTATTTCCAGGAGATAGAGGTCAAACTGCAGTTGACCTGAAGGCCTTTTTTTAATTTTGCTGGTAAAGTTGACAGTATATGTTAATTTTGTGTGCATTGGTCTTGTTGTACACTTCAAGGCTTTCTGCCCTTCTTGCGCAGTGACTGTCCTTGTCCAGAGAATGCGATGAATCTGTTCATGGACTCATCCTAGGAAAATACATTTAATAATAGTTACAATTAAAAAACCACAACATGAGTCAAATACAGAAAATAGATTTTTTTTCTATTTGTGGTGTAGTAAAAATACAATTTCTTACATCATCTACAAATTTCTTGGGCTGAGGCCTTGAGTTTCGGAGGAAGGTGATTCTGCCAACTTTGAAGTCGTAGTTAGGAATCCCTCTGTATGACAAAAGGTTGGTGGTCAAGACTGGTTTGCATTTTTTTGAAGATTTGGATTCCCAGATAAACATTTAAAGTGGTGCAGTTGTAAAAATTTACTAATTTCTAACTGACAACAGAAACCAATTCTGTTGAATTCAGTCTGCTAAAAGCAATATATCAACAACAAACTATACAATTGTTAGCCAGGCAACTTGATTTATATAACTGAATCAAAAATTTGAATATCTTTTTACCTTTTGATGTCACTTGGGCCAAGAGGTGCAGGGCTGGGCTCAATCCCTTTTGTTTTACCATCCAAACGATTGCCAGAGCCTGTAAAAGCCTGAACACAGAAAAACATCATTGGTTAGCTCCAACTGTGATGGCTGTCTTCAAGCCAAGTCACATTTACTCACTCTGAATCCTGTGTCCATGTCAGCGTAACTACTGGGGTCCCCTTCTTCCTCCTGTGGAGACATTGTCTTTATTAAATTCTTTAGAGCACAACATGTACTGTATCTTTAAGATGTAAATTAAAATATTAAAGGTGGTCAAGCATTTATGCTGATGGCCCTAGTGCTGTGCAGTTGATTACCACTGAACATTAGGTCTAACCTGGCTGTTTTTGGTCACTTCTTTTACAATTTGTTTTAGCAGGTACCTGATACTGGAGTAGACCAAAGCATGTGCTTGTTCTTTTACTTGATGTGACTGTTTTTATTTGCGTCAATTTTACTGTGACAAACTTAGTAGCCTGAAATTACAAAAGTGCTACATAGGCAAACTTTGCCATTCTCACATCAGGTTCTTCTTGGTGATGAGATCTTCGTTCAGGCTCTTTGTAACCCAGAGGAGCATCAAAATCCACCTAAAAGAGCACAGCATATAACTCCAGTCCTAATAAAATGGAAAAATATATGTTTCTGTTTGGGAACACAGAGGTTCTCACATTCATATCGCACTCAATGATGGATACTGCTCTGTCTGGCTTTGTTTCCATTACTCGCAGCTCATATATCTGAAAAAAAAAAGAGATTGCATTCACAGTGATATATAAAAAAATAAAGACAAGACATATTCACATATTACTTTAATAATAATCAGGGAAAAAAACGATGTACCTTTTCATTGTAGTTGATAGCTATGACATCACCAGTTGTCAAGCAGGCAAAGTTTCTTAATGCGTTTTCCAATCTGTAAAACAATTTAAATTGAATGTATGTGAACACAATCTGCGTAAAAAGTACAAACTAGTGTTTCACAATGACCATTCTTACACTGCCTTTGGATTCGTAATGTCCAGGAAGTCAGGGCTCTGTGGCTGGAACTTTGAGTAAGTGGCGACCATGAGGTTAACACTTTCCACTTGGACCAAACCCCCTTCTTCAAGCAGGAGATTCTGCATCATCTAAAGAAAACAAAACTTTTTTTTTTGGTAATTTAAAACAATAACATTTCTCCAGACGGTGACCTTAAACTTAAGTCTCTGCAACTATTAAATCATATTTTTTCCTCACCCAGTGAGGCAGATAACAGATTCCTTCATCTGCCACGAACTCCAAAACTCCACAGTGTGTCATTCTGTCTGAGCTCTTGTTAGTCAGTTTGAACAGCATTGGATAGGTGATATTAAGCCTGCCTGTACAGAGAGAACAATGGAAAAACACAACCGTTATAAAATACACACTGGCCTATTATTATGACAAACTGCTTGATTTAACTTGTACTTACTAAGCTGGTCCAGAGCGGATGGTGGCATTATTACTGGGAAAAAAAGAAGTAAACATTAACAAAAAAATAAGATGAAATAAACATCTTCACTACCTGTGAATGAGTGACACCTACTTAGCAAAGATTAGGCTTCTACAATGGGCGATTTTGATCTTATGTAATGTCTAAGGGAGGACGCCTACAGCAACTGCTCACGTTCGTTAACATTTTTAAATTTCAGTGACGAGCGGTGAGCTAAACAGAGACAGTAAAGGAAACACTGACTTTTGCCTCCTTTCTCCACGTCAGATCTGTCATTGGGACCTGCCAGCATCGACACGGAGTAGCATCGGTACTGTGTGGAGAAGCGGTTCTGAAACCCACGGGAGATCGGGTGGTCAAACATGTGGAAGGAAAACTGTAATGAAAAAAAACACATTTCAATTAATGCAACACCTGTTTATGATGTTCTCGTGCCAGCTGACGTAACTATAATTTCTCCATGACAGGGTATATTTCGCCCGTCGTCGTGTTGTTGTTAGCTCGGCAGCTAGCTAGCGAACGTTAAACTCCATAAGTGAGCTGTGTTTTGATTCCGTCGCCAGTGGCGGACAGAAGCATGTAGCTACTTAGCTGCTACTTACCATGTCGACGCTGCTTGTCTTCGGTGTCAAACGGTGCAAATTAAAGTGTTTATTTTGGATTTCAGGGTTTACGCTTTTTCATATGAGCTGTGAAATTCTACTGTTGTCGTCCACCACTCCGGAAAAGTATGACAAGAGGAAGTGACGACACGGCTGACGCCAGCCAATCACATCACACCCCATGAAATACTCTCATCTCTAACAAAATTGCTTGACTAATATTTAACCGTTTGCGTAAAATCAATATATTATAACACTATAATCATGTATTTTCAGTTAACAAATTAAACATTGAGATGAGCATGTTTAGCAAATGAGGTGCTTGTTGGGTCCAATGTCAGGGTAGGGCTGCACATTATATGTACTGTACAGCAAAGTCAAACAGTACAGAACGCTAAAAGATATAAAGTTAAAGGCATCATCGATACGCTACGTAGATGTGTACAAAATAAAAGATTCCTCACAAACACTGCCAGAAGCTGTAGTCTGGCAATGCATTCATTCCCAGTTGGTCCTGACTGTGCTGCTAACATAATGCTTATATAAATAAATCACACACCAGATGTTATCTGAGACATACAGTTTAATAGGTCTTATGAAGACCAAATGGGGAGATGTATTTAAGAGAAACACACACCAGATAAAGTCCACAGATATAGTTTATAAAATAAAAATGGTGAAAATGCCATGTTGTGTTGTGGTTGTTGCGCTGAAAGGACATTTTAAAATATTAGAGTCTGCTGAATCCCATCCTCTGGCCAAAGGTTTATAATACTCTCATACAGGAGGCCAGTTCTTGGCTACGTCTTGATGCATAGATTCAGGTAACCACTCGCAGTACGCAGACAGGAGGACTATTAGAGGAGAAAACACATGAGAAGAGACTGATGAGATTAAATTATAAAAATGCCAGACAGAGTTAGATCAACGATGCCAACCAGATTGAATCCTCACATTTTTCTTCAGTTTTCCAGGTGGTGAGGAGAGCATCTCTGCAATCGACTCTCTTTGACACTAGCGGCCCCAGCAAAGCTTCCGTCCTCGGCTGCAGCCTAAAGCAGAGAAGACACATTAAATAGAATAACATCTTCCTTCCTTATAAAGGTGGTGGGTTAAGAAAGAAAAACAGAAAATTATCCTTAACAAGTAAGATCAAATTACTTTGCCCATGTTTTCAGCATGATGGAGGGGTTTGACAGAAGGTGGCTGCAGTTCCTCTTTAAGTTTGGACAAACCTGCAAACCAGACAAAGATGGATTAGAACTTTGAAAACACTGATTAATGTAGTCTTGTGTAGAGTATAAAGCTTTGCTGTGGTACCTGTCCCTCAAGAAAGAACCTGGCAAACAGTTTGTAACGGTCCAGGCCGTCCGGATACTCCATCTCCACTGCCGGCAGCTGCCAGCTCACACAAACTGCCAGGACAGAGAATTTTCTTTAACACAAGTAGAGACACTTTTCAGCACGAACACAGCTCTGCTTAGCACTGAACAGCCCTTACAGAAAGTGCTCGGTCGGTGGCATCTGATGGTGCCAGTGGACGAGCAGAACCATGGTGACGGTGCCTCTAGAGGGGAGCCAAAATGACAGTACTGGGGCAGAAGCTGAGGCACCCACTCTGCTTCTACTGCGGAGACACCTGACACAGACAGAAAAGAAGATATTTCAAGTGAAATTGTCATCCTGAAGACAGAATATTTGTCCTAAAATTCAACACTGTCTTTCACCACAGGGCAATTCTGGAAACATGCAAGCTGTGTTAGCTTGTCCAAGTTTATCTGTACAGTGTCACAGGTATTTTTGCAATAAATAAGTCATATGTGAAAGACGACACAGTGAACGTCATCCTTGTTCTGTGTGACACTTTAACTATTTGATCATAACTTGCCACTGCTCATCTCAAATCCACAAAAGGTGGTTTTAATGTTATAATCAAGGATCATAATGGAAATCCTGTTATTACAAAACTGTCCTTGTTGTTTCAGACTTGGCCTAACTCATTTACCTTTCATATACATCTTAGAGGTCTCCATGATTTCCTGGTAGACAACAAACTCTGGCAGTTTTTTGAACAGCGCTGAAGATGGATGAATGAAAACTGGATCATCTATAAGCGGCGTCTACAAATAAAAGCAGATAAAACATGAGCATATGAAGCGTTAGTAAAATATTAAATGTGCAATTACAAATGCCCACCTTGTACCCATTTTTCCATTTTGGGTCGACTACATCTTCTGCCTGTACACGCCTGGCAAGATGATCTCCAAGTCCAGCCAGAATAATCTGGCGCAAGCAAACCACCTGGTGCTCTGTGGGTGGAGCCATTTTGGGATCCACAAACACTCCCACCTCTGAACACACGACATTCACTGGGAAAAGACAATACTGATGATTTCCTGTTTCTATAATATGCACCAGAGACGCATGAATATTGTTTGTGTTTATTTGCATGTACCTGCGTTAGTAAGTTGTCCTCTGAGCTTCCGGATCTCCACCATGGCTTTATACCTCAAGCCATTCTCCTCACAAAACGTTGGAGTACAGCCGGCAAATTCACAAGCACCAACAGCCCCTGCAGTCACATGCACACACAAATATGATTAAACCCCAATAATACATTTGCATAATAAAGTAATTTTGTGTGTGACACAGTCTCTGCCTGTACGTCGTTGCCATTTGTTGTCAATACAGCTTGCAATAGAAACTCTAAATGTAAACACACGATCCAATTGAGTTTCCTAAAGTTTACTGTACAATGAATTCTAGTGTTGATGAACGCAAACGTACCCAGCATGACCATAAGGTCCCCCAGCAGGAGCGAGGCTCCTTGTCCAGCCCACAACCTCCTCATTTGGGTCAGCCGTGCGCGGCGCTGTGTGAGCTTCGAGCTCTCGTCTTCACTCCGCGCAGGTCTGAGGACAGAACACACAATTATTAATTCTGCAAACAACACACTTCTGAAAATAAATTCTCGAGGTCCCTTTTTATAGAACTATAATCATATATTCTAGATATGTGCTACGTGAACTTGTGCTCACTTGTTAAAGTCTTCGAAGATCTCCCGAACAGTCATGGCTGCCACCACAGCAATCACATAAGGCAGGCAATCCTGCTGCTTCCCAAGTGCTAACATTTTAGCATAACGTGGTGCCACAGGGAACGAAGCCATTGCTCTGCCCAGGGGGGTGATGGGACAGCTCAGTCTTGCTTGCGCCATCTCTTTTACCCTGATAATAAGACACAAACCATGGGCCAGTGACACTGGTAAACAATCCAAAATAAAACCCGAATTGAAGGAAACCGAGACTTTGAAGACAAAAAACAGCAACAGACAGTTACCTTCCAGTACGAGGTGGCTCCTTCAGGGCTCCCAAAGAGACCAATAACTGCTCCGCTGCAACAAGAGCCTCGCCAGATGGAGATGTGGGAAAGGGAAAATTTACCACCTGCACAAATATAAGAGTTGTTCTAGTATCTTTCATTTCAGCCAGAAACACTTGAAAGTTTAAGTTTTACTGACTTTATCAATGTTGAGGTCTTTCATCTGTAAGACCAGATCTTCCACAGGCCTGCGAGTAATTTCTGCTTCGGAAAACAAGCTAAAGTCTCCAAATACTGCGGACGAGTACAACCTGCAAGGACATCACAGACAGAGAGTCAGGCGTGTGAGTGAACTCATCAAGTCAGCTACACAGCTAAAACAGTTCCACAGTCCCGACCTGTAGCAGTGTCCCGGCTCTGTCCGCCCGGCTCTACCTGCCCTCTGATTGGCTGACGCCTGCGACGTCCATGTGACTTTAAATGATGACACTCCAGTCACTCGGTCGTAGAAACGTTTCTTAACTCGACCACAGTCAACCACATACTTGATACCAGGGATGGTCAGAGACGTCTCAGCTACATTGGTGGCTACGACACACAGACGAGTACCAGGCGGAGACGGCCTGAACACCTACAGTTAGCAAACACACAACATTAGCATATGGTCCTTCTTTAAATGTTTTCCTACACTTTCACTCTCTGCTAAGTAGTAGTAGTAATATTTTCTCCTGAAAATGCATCCAGACACCACGTGAATCTCACCTTAGCCTGCTGCTCAGGGGCCAGCAGAGAGTACAGTGGAAGGACATAGAGAGGAATGGACGGGTCAGCCTTTTCCTCTAGAGACAAAGGGCAGAGTGGGTTCTGTCAGGATACACTCTGAAAATATGGGAATAAGAAGAATTCGTTTTGAGTAGCTTGCCTGCATCAGTGGGATCATCTCCGATGTCCAGGTCAGAGCCTTCATCTTCCTCATCTCCGATCCCCGCCTCCCTGTCTTCATCCCCCTCATCTACCGGCAGCACGGAGTAGTTGTCTAAGTCGATTTTGGGTAGAGACTGCAGACAGAGATAGTTTCCTTAAAAGTGCTGCACAAGATGCAGGAGGTGAGTTTAAGAAAGAAAAGGCTTTTTCCTACAATTAAACTTACAACAGTCTTCGTGCGTTTGGACTTCTTAAACTTCCTCAATGCCTCCGAGCTGTCTGCCTCCTCATCCTCACCTGAAAACAAATACATGATAACTCACAAACTCTCTGTTTACAAATTACAGTGTGTGTGTGTGGTTACACTCACCAGCCTTTGGATTCCCCTTCCTGAAGGGGAAAGCTTTCCTCAGTCGTTTGCACAGAGTGTGAACCTCTAGCTGACCAGTCAGAAACACCAGGATCCCGCCTGGAAGACAGACACAGGACGATGGTGAAGGTCAAGTCCTGAACTCCTCTAACCAGTCACACAAGTCACTCACTGTGTAAGTAGCACACAACTATGCAGTGTGTTACAGGACAGTCTGTTCTCTGCATATTAGTAATATAACATGTACAAATATGGTTGGCTTCAAATGTGCTTTGAGCCATTTAATTCCACCTCAGGTCAGGTCCGTTCAGTTTCACATTAAACCACTGTTCATTCTGTGAGTATGTGCACCTGGAGGCAGCATCCGGTGGATCTTGCAGGTCTTGTGAAAGGCCTCGCCAGTGTAATCCTCCAGCGGGGTGCGTTTGTTGAAATGGATGGTGACCGGAAACTGACGAGCATCCACCTTGATAACAGGTGGAGGCGTCCGAAACAGCTTCTGGTTTTCTGTGAAGTCCTCAACACGCAGAGTAGCGGACATAACCAGCAGCTTCATGGGCATGCCTTTCTGCAGAGAGTGGGGCGAGCCAGTGTGTAGCAAACAATCCTTCCAATCAGTCATTAAGCATTTTGAGCACAACCTTAACCACCACAAACACTAACAGTCACACGTCTTACTTTGTTTCTGAGTGGGATGATACGAGACAACAGTCCAATGAGAATGTCTGTGTACACGCTCCTCTCGTGGGCTTCATCTATGATTACCACACTGTATTTCTGGAGCAAGAAATCCTATGAGACAAGACATAATGGGAAACTTAAAAGGTTCCTGCAAATGTTTCAAGGAAAAAAGGTTCATGGTGAAATGTACAGTTCACTGTAGAGAACAAATATTAAAACCATTCTTCAATGAACATTTCACAACTAAAACAAAATCCACGTTAGTGCTTCTTGAAAAAAACAGAGCTACGGTGGGTCCTAATCGGTCACACTTGTTGTATTTTATTAAATGGCGAGTAAAGATGATACCTTCTGAATCTCCTTCAGTAGAACACCATCTGTCATGAACTTAATTTTGGTCTCGTTGGTCACATTTCCTTCGTATCGTATCTGGTAAGACACCACCCTGAGCAGAGGCAATAAACACCGAGAGGCACCATTTACAAACCTTCTTATAATATTATTGTCTGCAACATTTCTTTTATAAACCAAAGAGACATTGTGTGCTCTCAAAGTTTATGGATTCAAGATATTCCATGAGCAGTGTACTTTTAAGTACTGTTGTTTCTGTTACCGTGTAGACAGGTTCATTTCTTTGGCCACTCTTTGGGACATGTTCACAGCTGCTACTCTTCTCGGTTCTGTGATACCAATTATCCCACCACCACTAAAGAAAAACAAAAAACATGACTAATCAAATGTACAGCTTAATATATACGTATACAAGCCTATTGCTAGCAAACATTAAAGGAATGCCCAATAATAAGGGATAAACTACCTGGCATAACCAGCTTCATATAGAAACTGTGGCACTTGAGTAGTTTTTCCACTTCCCGTCTCACCACAGATGACGACAAAGGGGTTTTCTCTCACTGCCTCCATGATGACCTGCTCCTCCGACAGAATGGGCAGCTTCAGACGAGCCTCCTACAGCCACAGATTAAAAGCATTAACACAAAAACTCGCAAACCACCACCTACTTTATTGTTTTATGTACAGATACATATGTAATAAGTAAAGACCTGAATTTCTGGAGATCTGTCAACAGGAATGAAGATAGCAGGCTGTGACAGTGGCTTGTTTTGTTCTGCAAACGGCTTTTCACTCTGTACATCTTGTTTTGATTTCTGTTGTTCATCCACTTTCTGTTTATCCTCCGTCTTCTCACAGGGAGATGTAGTTTCCTTATCGTTAGCCACCTCTGAGGTATTATTCACTTCCCCTCCTTCATCCTCATCATCAGATGAAGAGCTCAAATCACTGCTTTCCTCTGCTTTTTGATCCTCTTCATCCTCCTCTTCCTTCCACTTTCTCTTCCTGTTCGCTCCACAGACACTGCTGATCTTTGTACCTGAATCGTCCTCTTTCATTTCATCCAATGATCTAAAAATGAACAATAAATACTACTGTCTACGGATCCATCAAACGGCTTTGCTGTGAGTATTATATGCTGTGTTGCACACTTACTGCTTAGTATGGAAAAGTTTGTCTCCTGTGCCCAGTTTGGAGGTGGTGTACAGCATCTTCAGCTCAGACTCAGGAAGCTGAACCTCAGCTAGTTTGCTCAGGATGTCTGCTCTCTGCACAGACAATGGGAAACAGAAGTAGGTTGTAACCAAGTCCTTTATATGAAATCTGTGCGAACACTTCTTGTCCAGAATACATTTACTGTACATAGTCAGCCTCTCACCTTAGATTTCTTCTCCTTACGCTCCAGGACTTTCTGCAGCTCTATTCTCCGCTTCTTGGTGAGGGGCCTTTTGGTAGAGACAGGAGTCACTGAGGCTTTCTTCTTTTTATTGGCTTTCTTGGAAGGGAGGACCAATGCATTGCTCTCATCTACACCTTTTAACCAGGATCCATCTGATAATGACATCAGGCAGTTAGCAAACCAAACAGAAAATGAATTCACTGCACAAAAAACGGTTAATTTAATCTGTTAATTCATTCAAGTCCAACAATGTTTCATGCGATAGCTGCAATGTTCAACCCGTGTTTTATTTATATGTTTTAAACTGTATACGCGCTTTTACACTGTTTGAAGTGTTTACTTCTATTACTTCATGTTTGTGCTTAGATCAGGACAATCACTCCTACCGCTCAGTTCCACCACAACCTCTGTCTTCTCCTGGTCTGCGGGTTGTTGAGTATCACTCTGCTGTCTCGCCTTCCAGTTGTGTCTCTTCCTTAACTTTCCCATTTTAAGTTGATGTCTGTAAATTAATACATTTTAAAAATGTCAGGAAAACCATCCACTCTGAGCTAAACGAAGTACCAGGCGCTAAACAAACTATTTAATCTTTATGGTATAGAAGTAATCTACACAATCGATGTTTTTTTTGTCAATATTAAAAACACAAACCTTGTATTTTAACAGCTCATGAACAGCACAAAATATTTAAATACATCGAGACTTCAGCCCTGAACAGCCCTCACGTGTAAACAGTAGCTGGTCCAGCTGCTAAGTGTGTCCGTGCTGAAACGCTGATCAGCAAAAAGATTCCGCTACAAAGCTATTGAACCACGGGTTATGTTCTTCATCCTGCATCCTGGTGTTATTTTACTGCCATCTTGAGTCAGTATCCTTGATTTGTTACTGTCCAGTTATTCTACAGTCGTTAGAGACAGTAAGCTAATTTAAAAATGTTTATTTAAAAAGCACAGCATTGTGTGAGCATGATTTTATTAAACATTTTAAAGACTTGAATGCAGTAACGAAAATAAGACATAGACATAGTTATATCTGAGATGACAATAACTTTATTTTTCATGTTTAATTATCAAAAAACAAGTCTGATATCGTACAGATATAAACACCCATCAGCCATATTTCAGATGTAACAATTTCTTTTTCAGTCTTCAGTTAACATCCGCAAATAAAGAAGTTCCAGGCGCTAAACACAGATGAGGATTAATTACATGGTAGACATTTGTAATTTAGACACAGAGTTATGAACATGTCAAATTTAGCATACACATACTTTGTGTGATCACAGTCACTTGGTCATTTAAAAATTAATTTCAGCTAATTGTGCTCAAGAAAATAAAGCTCAACATTATAAATGATATGTTTGTTGTAGCTTACGTTTTAATAATTTTCCTGCCAGACATCACGTCCAAATTTTTACAACTAAATATTTTGGTCACAGCTGGTTAATAATGGAATACAAGGAGCCCTTTTCAAAATTGTTTCTACTAATGAAAATTTAAAATCCAGATCATCTAGATCTTTACAGTGGCATGTGAAACTGTCAAGGTCTACAGATAGATAGATAGAGTGGGTCATAAAACAAAGGAGAAGTTAACATGAAGTTAACTAGGAGTGTGTTAACCATCATTAGCTTTTAGTGCAGTTGCAGTCGTCTTACTATTTCACTTGTATCCTGTGTGGATGCATCTTCTTTTGGTATGTTGTGTGTTTCTCTGGTCATCTCTTCAGGTTTTTACTTTGATTTGTCACCTGCTTGTGTGTAATAATCAATTCAGCATTTGAAGTCTAAAACACAAACGCCTGTGACCAACGTTTCCTCTCCACAGTGCAAACACATCTTTCTTGTTTAACAATCACACATTGCTGCTCCATCTCAGATGCTGCTGTCTCTCAAATGCACATACTCGTTCTCCCGTGGGCTCTCAATCGCTGCGTAACTCTCCTCCTTGGTTCTCTTCGCCTCCTTGGACAGTTTCTCGAACCTCCTCAGGAACACAATCACAGCCACCAGTAGAGCTGTCTGCACCGCCACAAACACAAACAAACACACCTGCGAGACCAAAGCCAGGTTACAGTACCAGTAGTGGCAGGACTCCAGGACCTCCTCCTCAGTTAAAAACACCACCAGTCGCCCTCGGAGGTCAGCGGGGGAGCTGCAGTTGATGCCCAGGTGCGAGGGGAGGGTGTTAGGCTGACGCAGCAGCCAGGCTCGCAGGTAGAGAACGCCACAGTCACACACCCAGGGGTTGCCATGAAGGGAGACAGAGCGGAGGGAGGTAAGGTCATCCAGGAGCCCGTTAGGCAGCGTGGTCAGCCGGTTGTTGTGGAGACGAAGCTCGGTGGTCCCTGCAGGGAAGGTAGTGGGCAGCGAGGTGGACGTGAGAGACCTACTGCTACAATCCACTTGACTGCCATGACAGGAGCAAAGGTGGGGACACGCACATGACCTTTGACCTCCAAACATGAGCAGAAAACACAGGAGCAGGAGGCCCCTCATGATTACCAATCACTGGGGAGGAGAGAGAATTAGCTCAGTGACGTCTGGAAGTTATAACAATACCTAGAGGACAACTTGACCACTTCTCCCGCTTTGAGAATAAGCTAACAAAACCAGAAATTCTCTTTCAGCCTTATTTTGATTTCTGTCATGTCCAATATGTTTCACCTAAATTTTACTATAACAGATAAGAGTTATCTTTGACACATAAAGGGGCCTCTCTACTGGCGTTTGGCTATAACACTTTCCCTTCCACACAATCTTAAAAGCAAAGTGAAAGAAAATTACTAAACATCTACATGTTAAGTGACTTCACATGTTTATAGTAAGGCCCCATGTGAGAAGTTAAGCAAAGCTGTCATTTAAATAAATAAATAAAGGTCATATCAGTGTTTTCTCTCCACTGTGGAGACATTAGTGAAAGAAGCACCAGAGTCCTTAAGAAACTCTGGACGGGATTGTAAGTCCTTCAGGTTTTAAGTTTTATACCTTGTAAATTGTAAAACACTTGTTTCTGTACAATCACGCACAGTTGCAATTTGAATGAAATGAGTAAAACACCCATAGGTGCTGTTAAATACTACTGAATAGACTTAAACTTAGTTAGTACTTACAACTGTACTAAAGTCCTTATTCAATAACACATTTAGATCATTACCACTCTGTCAATGTCTTAAATATCATTAAAGCTACAGAAAATGTCATTAGGTCGGAGGAGAGTCGTTTACCTTCAGCGCTGCGTGTCTTTAGGAGACAAGTGTGGTTCTTTGGCTCTGAGAGGGTGTGTGTGTGTGTGTGTTACTGCCAGCTGGCACTCGCTGATAAAGACCACTCTCAAATTTGACACATGTATAACACAAACACACACACAAACCTCCAATGGGGAAATACTTCACTACAGTAACTTTATGGGCTGTTGATTGAGTATGAATTTGAATGAGCACAAGATTCAGGATATATTGCTACCAAAATGGCAGGTGGCAGGACTCCAGGACCTTCATATATGAAGCAAACATATATGTAAATATATTTACTCTTTAACGTACTGAAGTACATTTGAGGTCCTTGTACTTATTTATGCTATTTACATGTAGAATTCTATTCTCACTACATTTATTGGATCATATCATTTACTGGTATTGTATATCTGCTTGACTCTATTAGTTAATTTACCCTTGTTGTTCCTACTATTTTACTACTACGGACATTTTACTGTATGTTTATTTACGTACCAGTGTGTGCTTTACTTTAACTTGCACTTCTCACACATTTATTTTCCATCACATGTACAAGAAGCAGATCTACACTTTCTGTTTAGTCAGTTTATGATTATTAACGTGGAGCTTTGGATGAAATCCAGTGAGTAACAGTTGAATACAGGCCTCTGGGCTGTGTTGCTCCTTCCTCTACCTCCTTGTGTGTCCTCTGACTGTCAGCATGACGATGCTGTGGTCAGTGCA
Organism: Macropodus opercularis; assembly: GCA_030770545.1. Taxonomy (NCBI): domain Eukaryota; kingdom Metazoa; phylum Chordata; class Actinopteri; order Anabantiformes; family Osphronemidae; genus Macropodus; species Macropodus opercularis. Next base: position 7,648,784 of record CM061097.1, on the reverse strand, counting down.
GAGGAAGAGCTGCTGCAGGAGATAAACAGTGTTCACGCTGCAGCTTCAGTCCTGTCAAAAGCTGGAACTCAAAATACGATCATCTTCAGAGAAACAAAGACTGGGCAGTGAAGTCAGACGCAAGAGAGACAGTTTATTTGTCACACCTTTATATAAACGGGGCACAGCTCACAGCCTTCAGGCAAAATATGAACCATTCAGCACACACACACACACATACTCACACACACACACACACACATTTTCATACACACCAACGGCATAAACAGTCTTTTCTCCACATTGTTGATTCCATACTGGCAACAAAGCTGCTGTAGGTCAGGATGCGTCTTCATACAAACACAGGGCTTTGGCTATAAAGCACTAAAAAAAGGCCCACAGCATTTAGCGGATATGAGTAATGGCAGCAGGCTTGCACATGCACTCTGTGTTGCACCAACCCCCTTATTATGTCACAGACTCTCCGATCAAAGTTAGCCACTGGCAATAAGTGGATGTTCAGCTCAGCCAGCACATGTGCAAATGCTGAGAGAGGATATTTTGACTTGCCGTAGCTTAGAAATTAGGATATTTATGTCCAGAGAGCAAGTGAACAAATGCAAAAGCAGGATATTAATAGAAATTAGGTCACTCTGGGAGTTTGATGGACGGATTCCAAATTATATAGATTAAAAATGATTAAATACATACACTCACACGCCCAAAACCACACTAACAAACACACCATAAAAACAATACCCATGTTCAATGTAAGTGTCACGGACAACCTAAAATCCTTTAAAAATACACAAGTTCATACCCTGACAAAATATCCAAAAAGTGTAGCATTGCATTTATAAATTAGATACACAGAGTAGTAAATTAAATTACGCATTTATATTATATATGTTAAGACTGTTAAACCACAGCGGGAGGCTCAACGTGGGCAAACAGACAGTCAGAGAAAACAAAAACCTCCAGGCAAACTATACAAAGCACCAAACCCAAGATAAATGTACAGCCAGATGTCCATGCTCAACGCGTCAAGGTCTCACAGGCGTCGAGGAGAAAACAGCAGGTGGCGCCGCAGCCCAGCTCAGGGGAGACTCACTGGTCTTTTTCGTGCATCTGCTGCTGCATCTTATTAAGCATCTCCTGCATCCTCTTCAGCTGCAGGCAGAGAGGAAAGTACAGAGAGAGTGTCACAGCTTTAGTTCTTTTCGAATCACCTCTTCCACTGAAAGAGCGTTAGGATCTAGCCCGTGTGAACAAGTAAAACCTGTTTCTGTGTTTATTTGGGCACCTGACACGTGTTTTCAGCCAGACTTAAACAATCTTGAACTTAGCTTTTATCTCTGTAGTATCAGGAAACAACCTTCTAAATCCAACTTCATTCTCCTACAGTAAATAGACTAATTGCAATGTATGCATAATTCAGCAAACAGTTCATTATAGCAGCCCTTGACTAAAACAGCATAAGTTGCGTCCCACCTCCTCGTCTTTCATCTTGATTAGTTTCTCGGTGTCCACGTCTGGAGTGGACAGCGGCAGGATGGGGATGGGGCTCTCCATGCGGTTGTCCTGCGCCAGTTTGCTGAATGAAGAGGACAAAAGCTGTGAACGCCAGCAGTCGTCCGAGCGGTTTCCGTAACACGTCACCATTCTCTGCCTTGGCCTACCTGGTCATCTCCTGTATGCACTGCGCTCTGTAGTTTTCATAGTGGACGTCGCAGGTGACGTCCTTGAGGTCGTGCATGTGCGAGCGGATCAGCATGTTCCTCAGCTTCACGAAGTCACAGTGCGACTGATTCTCCACTGAGCGAGGAAATGAGCGCATTTGAAAACCGAGTTGAGTCTCAACACTGAAGGCTGATAACAGGCAAACATACCTTCCACAATTCCCCAGGGGTACAGCCGTCCTCTCACCCTCTGCCCTCGCGCCTCCACCACTGTGTTGCTTCCAATCACAGCGAACGGGGTGCACTCCTGCACACAGACATGACAGTGAGACGTTTTATTTCAGCCCTCATCCATCCAGACAAAGCTGACTGAACATGTCCTGCAGGGTAAATATTGACAGTGCTACACACATTCACAAGGGGACAGCGAGCAGCTCAAGGCTTGGCTGTAACTGCTAGGACCAGTAAGAAACTCTTGTTTATTTTCCCTGCACAGATTTCCCATCTGATCTGCTACACTTCAACTTGAAGAGGACACAAAGGTCACGGGAAAAAAAATGATCACGCAGCAATAGAGGCAGGAGGAGGATGTGAGTGCCAGACATTTGACAGACATCATTCAAAGCACATGTGAACACTGCTGGTTTTCAGATGTTGTGACACAGTTCATTTGAAACTAACTGAAGCCTTTGTTCAGGATAAGCCGCAGACCTCACGGTGAAAAGGTTTCATAAGAACAGGTTTGTACTAAATGGAAAGTCCCGTAAAAGCAGCTCAGGGTTGTGTCGTGAATGAAAACAAGCCTTTAGAATGATGCTTTTGTGTCATTTATATGAACTGGCGCTGCATCACACGCTGGCTCACACCGACCGCCTGTGGCCAGTCAGTAAATCAGACCCGCTCACCTTCAGCTCTTTGTCAAGTTGTTTAAACTCCTCGTCCTCGTCCGAGTCGCACTCAGGGAACTGATACACTTTGATCCCAAACTTGTCTATTTCCTCTCGTATCTGGACACAGAGACACACGAGAACCAACATTACAGAGAAGCGGGAACGGCCTTGAGTTCACTGTGCCTCTGATGGTCCGGGTCTCACTCTGTCTTTGAGCTTCTTTATCTCGTTGGGCGTGAGGCAGTCGGCTTTTGCGATCAGTGGAATGATGTTCACTTTCTCGTGCAGAGCCTTCATGAACTCGACATCCACCGGGCGTAACCTGAGAAGGGAAATCCAGAAGGGGTGAAGCAGGTAAAGGCGAGCACATTAAAGCAGTGAACTAATGGCTCCATGCCGGTGAGAGTTGTTACCCGTGGCCAAACGGAGGGATGAAGTAGAGGCAGCAGTGGACTCTGTTGTCCTGGATGTTCTTCCTGTTCAGCCCACTCTCATCCCTGAAGTACTGCTCAAACTGCTGATCTATGTAGTCTGTGATTGGCTTCCAGCTAAGATACACACACACAAACTCAATTAGCATCTCCTCCACTGTTAATTCGAGGCGCGCGTCAGACCAGCAGGTCATTTATCAGCTCACCACTCATTGTTGTTGACCGCGTCTCCGAAACCAGGCGTGTCTACGATGGTCAGCTTGAGTTTGACGCCCTTCTCCTCGATGTCGACGGTGTGTTTGATGATCTCCACCGTTTGGTTAATGCGCTCTGAGGAGAATCACACATGAAGAAGCTGAGGGGAAGTGAGCAATGTGGAGAGTTCTCTCAAAGTTCTCAGCTTTGATAGAGTTTGATAACAAAGACACAAGACATTCTGCAGTAATTACTCAGTGAGAGGATTTTATTCTCCAAAAAACAGACAGAAAACAAGGTGTTTGGTGACAAACAGATCCTGGAGAAGAGCCTCAGTCTTAAACTATAACAAACATGATATAAATGTAAAATACTCTGTGAATAACACAGGATGTAACACTGTCACTGAGTGTGACTGACACAAAGAGATGATAAACAGCACGATGGCTCACCCTCTGCGTTCAGTAGCTTCCTGTCTTTGTAGAGGTCTGTGAGGAACAGGCTGTTGACCAGGGTGGACTTACCCATTCCAGACTCCCCTACAGCGCACACACAGACAACCACGTGAAAAAAACATCCCAGCAAACCCAGCTGGCAGATGTTAGACGTCAGAATGCACATTACAGCTATGTTGAAATCATACTCGGCTTCTGTGACTGTTATAATGTTCAATGATAAACTTGTCAAATGACATTAGCGCCAGGTTGAACTGCACGGGTGTTACAGGCCACTACGGCATCAGCAGTGTCCCTAATAAACTGGCAGCTGTCGCAGCCTCATCTACGTCTAAAAACTGACCTGCCACCATCAGCGTAAAGTCGAAGCCTTTCTTCACAGACTTCCTGTGGACCTGGTTGGGCAAAGTTGCAAAACCCACATACTGTTTCTCCTGAGCAGGAAAAAAACACAAAGAAGAACAAGAAGAGAGTTTAGCGTTAACACTTTAAAGGGCTGAAGAAGAACGTTTCATTCATTTAAGGCTTTTCAACGTTTCATTCATTTAAGGCTTTTCAACGTTTCATTCATTTAAGGCTTTTCAACGTTTCATTCATTTAAGGCTTTTCAATGTTTCATTCATTTAAGGCTTTTTTGTGGAAATGTTTGACAGTGAGGGAAACTGTTGTTTTATTGTGACGTTACCAATAATGTGTTATCAGAACAATAAATGTATGTGATTCAGCTACATTAAAAACCTAGTAGTAGACACCCACTAGCTGTGACAGTGCTCTGAAGACTTTTAATGTGGCAGCGTCCGATGCAATAAAACCACCACAACAGACAGGCGGGTCTACAGTACAGAAAGTGCGTGGAAAACACGTGCACAGCATTCTTCTGTGAATAACCAGCGTTTCAGATTTTCCACCGAGGGAAACAAAGGGAACCACAGGACGCCAGGCTCTCACTGTGTCCAACAGTAGATCTCAGTCCTGCAGGTTGCATCTGGCAGAACGTCATCTTAAGCCCACAGTGCTACATGCTGACATGTGTAGACATAAATACGCGCTGGAGGCCAGCGGAGAGCACTCACACACAGACAGAAGCTGCATTCAGCAGAGCTGAAAAGCTCTTTTTTCGCTCTGCAAACACGCAAGACAAACACACAGTCAGTGTCCTCATATGCTGTCAAAACTTGTCATGGGCATTTCCGGGAGCCCCCTCGGGTGGTGATCGCATTTACCAAAACACATTCATTCAAAATAAAAACCACAGGAGGTGCGTGTCAGACAGACTTGCCAAAAAGCCAGAGTGCGAAGGAGGACGATAAATCAGTAACTAATAAGAAAACGCTTGGAGAAAAGACAAATCACCTCTGCAGTAAATCTGTCGTGGAAAAGATGCTGAGTCCACAGCTGTGAAGGCTTCTCCTCTAGGATTCTAAAACTAATCCTCATCTCTAATCTCCACCTCTGTTAGGCTCTATTTAAGTTTCAGCACCTTGTGCCTGTTGCACACATTTCTCCCTCCTTACCTTCTGCCTGGCTGTTCTCACTCGTGGGCACAGCAGCCGTTCCACCAGTTTTTCCTGCAGCATGATGGCATCCATCCTAAACCGCCCGACACCGAAGAACCAAAATAGCAACGGGTCTCAGAAAGTCAAAAAACAGCCCGGCAGGCAACGGGAACAAAAACAAATCTGAAGCCCTGAGACCTTGACACAAACCTCCACTCGATCGCACCCGATCCTGCTGGTGCTCTTTAAACGAGCCCCTTGGTTCCTTTAGCTCTGCTTGCCCTGCTGTTTCTCGCTGTCTTTCCTTCTTTCGTTCTTTCTCTCTTTCCTCTGCCCTACAGCGGTCCAGCCCTCTCTGTTCAGACAGGTACGGAGGAATTCTGACTGAGAGGGAGGGAGACGGACAGCCCGAGAACAGAGTTGGTAATTTGAGGGAGGAAACAAGGCAGGGATGGAAGAAGCGAGGTCTAAAAGGGACCCATTCACGGGGCCTGTGCTCCCTCCCCCAGGTCTGACAGTAGAAAAATAAAAGTGAGACGCGACCACCAGCCGGCAAAGATGCTGAAGGAAAGAACGTGGTAAAAGTGTAAAAGCTTTGTTGACCTCAATGCTGCTACACAAAGACTCTAATGCTGCAAGTGCAGGCATGTGGAGTGAGATTATCAGATTATTGAGTAAATGAACTTGTCAGTCCAAAACTTAAGTGAATGCTTTGTCTAGACAAGAGGTTCATGATCATGGCTTTCATTCAAGTTCACATTTTACCACAGAAAGATTAGGTAAACAACAGGACGCAGAGCTACAAAGTAACCAATAAACTCCTCAAACCTGAAGACTTGTCAGAAATAAATAATGAAAGTAAAAGCGCTCAGTCTGTGAAATCATGTTGTTGCTTAGGGAACCGTCACTGTTGGCTCAGGCTGAACTGGGGGTCGCGTCAGCCACTTCACATAACATCAAAGGGTTTATCTTAATACCAAGAGATTATGAGTCATGACATAAGAACACCACAGACCAACAAAAAGACAAACACACGACAACCAACCTAGTCCAAGGATACACAATGACCACAGCTTTGAATTGTCTCTGTTTGTAATGAAACATGTGAAGCTGAGGGAGACTAGACTGTGTCTGTGATAGAAGCTGCCCCAGAACTGCAAATAATTACTACTATGCTATTTTTACGCTTTGTTTATTTGTACAGATAAGTTAATTACTGAGCTCTAATGGTGTAGTAATTGTTAAAGTGTGTGACAGATCCAGGAGATCTGTTTCCACATATTATATATTTACAGTCTTTGTGCTACGCTAAGCTAAAGCCTCTCATCAACTCCTTTGTTTCAAATAAATTCGAACATTTCATAGCTGGAATAGAGCAGCGGTTTAAAAACCGGTCTGAGACTGAGACCTGTCGCCGCTTCCTGCTCTGGTTACTGCACGAGGTGGACGAGGTACGTTTTATGGCAAAGGTTGAGCTCAAGTGCTTCCAGATGTGACAGCGGTGTGTGCACACATGGGTGTGTCCGGCTCATACAAGATGTGGGCAGCAGACCTTAAATACTCTGAAATAAAGGGAGCTGAAGCTTTTTTCGCTCTTTTCTTTCCTCACACTAGGCCCACCCCGCCGTGATGCCACGTACAGGATGTTCCAGTGCCACCCCACACCACAGGAGGGAGACACACTCAACTGCACGGACAGTTTGGCTTCTCTGGGTTCTTCCAAAGGATTAAAGGAAAGCAACAAACCCAGTTGTGTCTCAGTCGCTGTGGCGCAGACATGAAAGTGTGTGTTAGTGCTGTGTGCAGAGGGAGGGAGTGTGAATCTGAATAGAAGAAAGGAACAGATGCTGTGAAATGGTATAGACAATAGTCCCCAGCTGAACCCCCCACCTTCAGCGTGTCACAGAGACCAGCTGTCAACCACACAGACAAACTAAATGTTTACCAGTCACTTTTTCTCTGTACAAGGAAGCATCTGTCAAAGATTCATTCGAAGCTTAGAGTGATATGTCTCATTTTGGCTTCACCCTGTCCGACTGTCTCAGGCGGTTCTTCGTACAGAGAATTTCAGCTACACCAGAACATTTAGTTATTACTGCTTTTTACTTTTTTACTGGCAAGGCAACGGGTCCAGAAATTAATCCCTGAAATGGCTGTTGTTTAGAGGACGAGAGAATATGTGTCATTTTTCTCATTCACGGTCCTAAATACCTCTGATAAGTTGGAAGAGAGCAAACGTGGCCTCTGACTTGTTGCTTTTGATTTTTCCCTTTTAATAATCTGCGGAAGTGACTTCTTCACTGTGAAAACGTTATTTACCCATCTAAACGCACCGTGACTCTGCCAGCTTGTCAGCGTGTTGGACGGTGCTGCAGAGGCAGAGATCCAGAGTTCAGCCCCTCTGCCAGCGGGCAGCGGTCGGCTTCATCCTCTCAGTCATGCAAAGTCGTGGCTTTGGAGGAAGTGATTCTCCAAAGGCCACAGCAGTGCATCACACCCCACTGCCAGCGTACACACACAAATCCAAATGAGTCCGGTCCAACGGTGCATCCATCACACCCCACTGCCACCGAGCCTAAAGCCATAAGACAGACACACCAGTGTGGCCGCAGAAGATGTGTCCATAAGAAGAATCAGCATCACGCATCTGGTGACCGTCCACACGGCAGCCGCTGATTCCTGTCACGACTGCTGAGTGCCCATAGTGACCTAGTTTGTGCTGGTACACTGCCCAAAGGAGGACAAGAATATTCCCAAGCAGACACTTGACCTTAATGATAAACAAAAAGCCTCAAACCAAAATGTGCTGATTCTATCATGATTATTTTTCATATGCTTATGGACAACGACTTGAGAAGTTTATTGTGGTTAAATGTATGTGCTGTGTGACATAGCGATAAGCAGCAGGGACCTTTACCGGCATCGAGACGCTCGCTCCATTAACCCCTTCTCTGAACCAGCCAATGAGGACACCAGGAGAGGGTGAGAGGGAGCGATAAGGGAAGACAGGGGGAGAGGGGGACCCTGAGCTTCCACGTGCTAATCAGTGAGCATGTAATTGCTCAGACAACACTGGAGGCCACTTTGTTCTTGGAGGCAGGTTTGAGCTTTTATGTAGAAACAGTGGCCACTTGGAGCACAGCTGTAACCTCGAATGATTTCCATGAACACTTAGCAGAAAGATCCAGCAAGGTAGGACAACTCATCAGTCCACAATGCTGCATTATCACCGGGCACATGAGTCACGTGTTGATCGAATTACACACAACTACTTTCCACCGAGATCAGGAAAGTGTGGTATTAGTATGCGTCTCCTGGAGATTTGTGCCACATCACACGATCAGCAGTTCAAGGTTCACACTATTCTCAGCTGGTACTGCCTGATTTTTGTCAATTTGTCTCCTACTTCAAGGCCCAAAGGGGTGTTCAGTTCAGCTGCTTAGGCCACGAATGGTTATGAAATAAATGCACTTCTCCTCATTTGTTTCACCGGATTACTGCTCAGAATCCTGACCCCAACTAGCTTTTAATTAAAATCTGCCAAAGCCGACTGTGATTTTAAGAACTGCTGCATGTGGGTCAGTGCTCAGTTGCTTTCCCTCTGAAGCTGAGCACTGCAGAGATACTGGATGGAAAAAAAAACAGGCAGAAGAGGAGGAGGTGAGTTACTGCAGGTATGAGACAAACCAAACACAGCAATGACGAGACGAAGGTATGTGTGTGTAAAGACACTGCAGGGCAGAAACTCTTCAACAAGCCGTCAACTGTCACAGAGGAAAAACAAGCAGAGAAATGAAAGACGCTGTCAAACCACATGTTTGTTAGAGGTCACTGCATTTACAGTAGGTTGTTATGTGTCATATTCTATTTTCTTCTTTTGTTTCTCACAGTGCTACATTTGTACTTTGTTATTTTTTCTATTGTTTGCATCTGTTCTTCCCTTTTTCTCTTTTCTGGTTCCTCCTTCATTTGGATGATTTATATATGACTCAGATGGAGACATAAGCCTATAGGTGGCTAAGTTCATTCCATCATCATAGACCATTACTCTAATGGTAACAAAAATGGCCTGCGACAGTGGTTAAAATGACTAAAGCAATTTATTTGAGGAGAGAACCAGCATGCTGTGAGTAGTGATTAAAAAGGTCACCTTCGCATTTACTTCTTACATCATCTTGTTTTCCTGAAAGGCAGGAGCTGCAGGGGGTCCAGTCTCCACTTTGAGTACCCCACCCACTGAGATACGTCCTCCCAGCTGCTCTTCACTAGGAGCGGACAGCTTTCCATCTGTGGCACCAAGAAGGTAGGTGTGTGTGTGTGTGTGTCTGTGTGTGCCTGAAGTGAAGTGACATGTGCGTTTGACTCAACATCTGTTGATTGCCTCAGGGGAGAATCAACGTGTCATTGCTGACCTGTCCCATTTTTACAGTCACAACATCCCACGTGAAAATACGTGCAACAACAAAGTCCCACGTTAGTTTGTAAGGAGTAACTGGTTACAACTGTTCAGGTCAGATCGATTTGTGGCAGCTCTTTACACCACAACCACTTCAAACCACACATATGTTGGTACATACATGGGCATTAACTTACAAACACTGATCAGAAGAGCTCAGAAAAACAGACATTTAAAAACCTATGGTTCAATAAAAAACTCCAACCAAGCGACAAGAGGACAGATAGAGGTTGTCTTACAATATATGAGAATATTTTTATATAATAAATAAAAGTGTCACTATCAAGGTTAACTGTTAATAGAAGTGTGATTTTCTCTAGTTTGTGATCTGTGAAGAAATGATGTTCAGCAAAAATCCACCCACGCACACATACACAGTAATCACCACATGGCATTGTGGGCAGGTCAGATGGTGTCGTCCACTCCTCCATATCAGAGAAGTGATGAAAACTGATTTAAAAAGACTGTTGCTTGGCAACAAAACATCCCAGAGTGACATCACATATTCAAGAATGTGAGGAACAGATACACAGAGAGAGGAACAATATTGACTTAGGATTGATTATTAGTAATGTTTGTTTTGATGCGAAAGAGCTCGGCTTTAACGTTGCTTTCCAGCTCTTTGCACCTCCTCCGCAGCCTGGCTGGTCCGGAATATGAGATATTTCTCATATTTCTCAACGGGACCAACAGGGTCAGATGCAGCAGTGTGTGGGAGGGAAGAGTGAATAACAAAAAAACTCACAAGGTGTAGAAGCGGGCTAGTAATCCAAACACTGAAAATGACTGAATCACATTCACGAGCAGGGCGACAGCTGCTCTGGATCGAGGAAATCGAGGAAATGCCGCAACCATTATGCTAATCCAGGTTGTCCAGAAAGGATGAGAGTCTGTGTTTGCCGTGGTGCTGATTTGCAGCTACAACAACTGCAACTATTGGATTTAGTCCAACTGTAAATTTTCAGGACGCAGTAAATCTGTCTGGAACCTGAGCAGCTTACAGATCTGTCAGCAAAGGAGGTGGACAAAGGGCACAAAGGTCACTAAATACTGGAGTAATACTCAGACGTGACCCACTTCTATTGCAAAAACTGAGATAAATGTGCAAGAACATTTATAAATGTTCTTCATCCACAAAGATAATTGAAGTTCTTTGTGTATCGTTCAGATCACTACATCACATTTCATCATATTTTACCCAATTGGCGATGATGGAGACACAAATATATATCAAGTTTCTCACATGCTTTAAACTAGTTACTGCCCTTCTCAGCCTCTGGAAAGTAAACAGTAAAAGTCAGAGTTATTGATATTAAATTAAATGATTAATTATTACAGAGTTGTTATAAATGTATGATAAAGAAGCTACATTCGTTTTATACTTGTGCTTAGAGTAATTCCAGTAGGAAGATCTCTAAACACAGGTGAAAGTATATTTACCCAGAACTGTAGTGCCCAATACAACGCCTTTAGATGCATATGATTGTTTGACTCAACTGTGCTTGGTTTTTAATTAATCTATTAAATATTTAACATTTTGGTGCCTCGTGCTGAGAATCGTGAAGCATCCACACATGCACTCCACATGGTCGACAAGCGGAAGAGGGGGAGGACAGAGAAAGGCCCGGGGTCATCAGACATGCGACCTCCCCTGCAGACTCATGTGGCAGCTGTGCTTCGGCTGAACAATGCTCAGGAAGGGTTCACTAAAAGCAGCCAGCAGCAGCGGCGGCTGTGATCATGAGTCGTGCTGATGCAACGTTAACAATTAGGTCACTTAATCCGCCGACCAATCATTCTGCAGCCAGCGGAGAGTCATGGAGAGGATGGAGAGAAAGGATGCTGGCTGCTGGGTACCACGTTGGCTGCTCGCCGGGCTGCTCCACATATGCTGCTATAAATGAAATCTAACCCCCCTCCGCCTGTCGGTCTGCTGATCAAGCCTGTGATGGCATGGCCACAATCAGCCCCCAGCGCGCTCGCAAAACCGCACATTGCGTAAAAAGTGTGAGCTCTGAATATTAGCGCTAACGCTGCTGCAACCGAGGCCGAACGGTGCGAGGCCACGTTCCGACATTGGCCAAACCTGCCTTCAAAAGCCTTAGATGAACGCGTAAATGCGCGTCTTACCTCCGTGCTGTCCTCTGTTGGGGACGGGATGGATGAGGAGGAGGCGCAGGTGCAGGGATGCAGAGCGACGCCCAGGGAGACAGAAACATGAAGCAGTCATCGCATCGGTCTCAACAAACACATCACCGTGAACGGATGCAGAAACCACGCTCACCTGCTTTCACCGGGATCCGGCTTTTGTACCTGATGTTGGTCGTCATCTTGTCCGCTCTACTGGTTTTCACCGAAGGATCGGCTCACAGAAAGCGGCCCCGTGTCTCGCCTCCAAACCCAGGACAGACAGCAGGAGGGCGGGCTGAGCTGGCAGCTGAACGCCCCTCCTCGTCCTCCTCCTCCCAGCCAGTCACGCTGCAGAGCTGACCACAAACAGGGTCCTACAGGAGGCGGCCAGGGTCAAACCCAGGCTCACCGATCCGGCGACAGTCCTTATTTAGTAACAGCTTCTCTTTCAACACAGGTCTCTGGTTCATTTCTTGGCAAGTTGTGGTATATTTCAGCAAAAACACTTAAAAACTGATACACATTATGAACCTACTACTCATGATATTGGGTTTAAAAATCATCTGATCATGGTGAGCTATAACATCAGGCAAATGCAAACAACATGTTTTACAGGTAAATTATTTATTTAGAAATTTGAAGCAGAAATACAAAAAATAATTAAACAAGTGTTTCAATAGTAAGTATGTCGTGGTGTGATAGTAGATCCAGCTTTGGCAGCAACAACTTAAAGTGTCTGTTCATAGCACATTGTTGCAGGTGTCAAATGTTTTCTCATAGAGCATGTTTGTGAATGTCAATCGTTCATGTTTCTTTTCTGTGTCCTGTCAAGTGGTACTGGCTCAGTCTTTAATTCTGCTGTCACAGGCGTTCACATGCATGAGGCCTGTAGCTCTGGGCTGTTTTCTCTTTCTAATCGTTGCTCTGTGACTTAGGGGAGAATGTATTGAGTCACTTGTGGGAAGATTGGTAAGTGTCTCGAATGCTTTCCACTTAATAATAACAAACTCCAAATGGTTAGGAAAAGATTTGCAACCCCTTCCAGCTTTGCATCATAACTTACAGTATGTCCTTCCCTCTTCTTGCCACTGTGTTGACACACATCCGCTGAAGACCAGCAAAAACTAATGTTACTAAAGTAACTGACATGGTGAAACGTTGCTAATTGTCTGGTGTTGCATTTACTGAAAGCCTCTGTGATTTCTATTCTACAGAAAAAATGCATTTGTAGCATTTACATTTTATGATAACCCATAAATTCACAAATATCAAAATGTTTCTCTAATATGTTTATTAACAGAGAACACCACAAAACAAAAAACAAGGGGTGCCTAAAAACAAAGTCTACTGACATATGGTTAAGTAATATTTTTTATCTTAAGAGGTTCGACACAAATTTGCATATAAGAGTAGAAAAAATGGCACATGATGACTGGCACTGCTAAAGGAACCTGTCCAGTGTGCTGCTCGCAGGAGTCTGGAGGGAATCCACACATAACAGGTAAATATGATGGTATCTGATTTTAAAGGTGACACACAGTATGGTAATAAAATACTACACATTAAACAGCATCAGTGAAACAACACATGGAGCTACTGGACTGAGTTTTCGGACTCGGGTTGTAGTTTCCAGTACAAAGTGAGTTTGTTTCTCTTTGTAACCGAGTGGTATTAATTTCATTATTTACAGTCTAAAACCCAAACAAATGTCTTGAATGAAATTCATCTTGATGGGTTTCTAAATTTTATGCCTGGAAAACTAGATGTAGTGTTTTTTGCCATGAATGTTTGATCTTGTTTACGACTTACACCTATTTTACAGTGTGCTTATATTTTCAGCCTGAAACAAGGACTGAAGGCTGAATTCATCCAGACAAACAAAGTTTGGCTTTTATGTTAAAACATACTCAAACTATTTTAACGCCATAGTAACATCAGTGGAAATTTGTGGTTTCTGGAGAACACGTGCAACTGACATATCTTTTGTAAACATGATAATGTGACGGCAAAACCTCTTAGTACCATTGTTTCTGGCCGTTTGTGGATAATATTTAAGACTCAATAACAGATATAGATTGCATCAGTGATAATCATCCAGTATTAAAACGTCTAGATGGGACATTAAAGAAAAAAATATCAGGTGAGCTGTTTAAAAGGTGACGGATGGATGTTTGGAGGGAAGAACAGGAGGAGGTGTGCAGAGGTGTGTACGTAATAATGATGTGATCCTGGACTCCTGGAGGATTCTGCAGGCGGGAGGCATGGATTCAGAGGAGGACCAGGTGTGAGTGTGTGTGTGTGTGTGTGTGTGTGTTGGGATCAATGCTTCCCTGTAACACTGTTTACTCATCCGATTTCATCTTCATCTGCGCCTGCATCTGCGCAATCATCTCCTGCATACGTCTCAGCTACAGATAAAAGAAGATTAAGGTTAATAAAGACAGAGAAGCCAACCAATAACACAACCCTATTAGTAACTTTCAAGTTTGTTTCCGAACAAACCCGACAGAAAATATAGTGAATAACAACATATCCGTTCACTGGTACAAGTACTTGATGAACCTCAGACTCAAACTTCATCAAACACTTGACTTTTATTGCATATTAGCATCTAATTGTGACTGTGGGAGTTAGATGAGAAGAATATAACTTGAATCATTAATCAACTATCAGATATTTGTTCTATTTACTAAAGTAATTACTGCATGTCTGTGTGACCGTTGGTCAGACTTACTGTAGTTAAGTCCTTTCAGAAAACCTTCCTTGAGTTACACCTGGCTGACTGAAATAAGTTCACCTCTCTGCAAATTTTATTTTAAACTAAAGAGTGTGAAATATGGTCGGTCCTTCAACAGTAACTTTGTGTGTGTCGCCACCATGTGGCTAAGAATAAAACCTTACAGTTTGAATTTAACCTGTTTTCATGGGAAGTGCCTTCCTGAAACCTGGAGACTATGGCAGTAGCTGTAGATGTCTAGGTACTAAATATATATTACTCACATGAATATTAATAAATAATCTAAAACATTTATTAACGTAAAGCTTACATTAAGCCGCAGATAATAAATATCAGTGAAAACAGAGACAGTGAAGACAGCATCATCTAAAATCGATCCTGGGCACAGTGTTTACAAGCAGCTCTGTCCACTCACTACAGTTCAACACAATCAGGCCCAACCAAGAAATGTGAAGGCTCAATGGCCTAAGCATTTGGCTTTTGGGTCTTATAATTACAGTAGTAAAAACCATGCCACACGTTAACATTATAATAATATATTAACTACAGAGGCATAGATTTTTCTAACCACTCAGGGTCAGTGTGAATTTTTACCACCTACAGTACCCAATTCAGTACCTACAGAAACTGGACCTGTCTATTTACTGTATCTGTTGGAACCTACACATTTATATTGACACCTGCTGTGTTAGATGTCAACACAAAATAAGATGAGAATATGATTCCAGTTCTGTGATTTCTTACCTCAGCTTCTTTCTGTAGCAGGATCTGGTCCTTATCCATCACACCCTCCTCATCCACAGTCCTGCAGGGACAACAATGCAAGCATTGTTATAAGCCGTGTAGAAACAGAAGCAGCTTATCTGTTGTTTAAACTGTAGATATCAGTATCTCACCTGACTGCTGTCTTTAGCCTCTCAGAGCGGAAATTCTCATAATGTAGGTCCTGAGTTACCTCCTGGAGGTCTTGCATGTGGGTCCTGTAACAGACAGACATGCAATCCAATTTTCACACACTAGAAGGCAGCAGAGCACTTTTAAATCTCTAGAACTGAACAACCAGCTTAAAACCGCAGAATTTCTGTCAAGGATTTGGAAAACATTTCTTTCAAATATCCTCTTTTGCAATACATTTTATTACATAGGATACTCACACAAGCATGGTGCGAAGTTTAAGGAAGTCATTGTGCTCAGGGTTCTCTACTTCAACAACTCCCCAGGGATAAAGACGGCCACGGATCTTCTTCCCTTTCACTTCAATCAGCTGGTTGGAGCCAATGACAGCAAAGGGAATGCTTGCCTGGGAAAGGAAGATAAAGGTCCCCAAAGAGAAACAAAGTCAGAGAAAGGGATGTGGGAAGAGATATGGAAAATAAAGGTATCAAGGAGGAAGGGATGCAATGAAGGGAAGCAAAGATGAATAGGATGAGAATGGTATACATCACTAAGCCAGGAGAATTGTCTGATGTAACCTCATTATGACTGACAGCTGTTCTCACCTTCAACACTCTGGTCTGCTCCTTGAACTCCTCGTCCTCATCAGAGTCGGCATCAGGCAGCTGGTAGATTCTGATGCCATGCTCTGCGATCTCGTCCAGGATCTGGGAGGTAGAAGTAAGACAGAATCTCAACGTGAGGCAATATGCTGTGACCAGATCACGACATCCTCGCATCCCACACTGAAGAAGTCTTGACTCTTTCAGAGGCTTGAGGACAGATGCTAGCAGAGTGTCGACTGCAAAGAAGTAATCAACTATCTGCATATAAGACATGTTCTATCTATAATTGATATTTTCATTAACACTGAGGAGTCCTTACCTCTAAAATAAAATTAAATATGTTGATGCATGTAAAACTGTGTTTTACTATTAATACTACTATCAATAAGTAACACAGCTAAGTAATTATGTACTTTGTGCAACTTTCCGTAGTTTATCTTGCCTTAGCATATACCTCAGACCCAATATCAATGAACTGCATCCCACTTCTGCAGATATGAATTCTAGCACAGCGCAGACCTGTTTATTGTATCTAACTGTACAGCATATGGTATGTATTACCTTGGCACTTTCACTATAAACTGAAAGTCTAAGTAACTAATGGGAAAAATAACTGTTGCTGCACTGACCCATAAACAGAAGGTAAGGGAGCTCTCTGGACTAATATGAGGGTGTGGGTGAGTACCTGTTGTTGTAGCAACGGATTTAATTAAAGCCCCCCCCCCCCAGGGATAGAAGGGGACTGAGAGGGGAAGGATAGACAGGTGAAAAATAATACGGGTGGTCTCTATGTGCATGTTCACGTTCATGTTCAGAAGGAATCAGGAACAAACTTATCGCACTAGGCCGACCGGTGAAGAAACAAACTGAAACAAAGGAGCTTTTTTCAATGCTACCTTAGGGACATATGTCAGTATTTATTATTCTAAACATCAAAGCTGCATTTTCCCTTTGTGTTCCCTAGTGCAAACCTTTAAATCTACAATGTAGTCTTATATAATGGGGCTAAAAAATGTCAAGTGTTGTTTTCCTGACTTCTGTGAGACTTTCATGTACTGTACAGTATAATAGGACAGTGGTGAGTCAGCCAGGAGCCTGGGAAGTGAACGCAGGTTTTCCTACAGAGACCAGTGCTTGGGCCCTTGTTATGGCTGTCGCTTGTTTTCTCAGTGAGCTCTGTGCGCAAGATAGTGTGTGTGCAGAGAGAGCTGGGCATTGTTGTGGGGCAGATCTATAAACAAACAGGCTTTGCTGAACTCCGAGGGGAGCGTGACACCGGACCAGTGCCTCTTTCTCTCTCATTTATTCAAACATACATGATTTACAGATCCGTCCAATATGGAGGCTTGATAAACATCACTCTGGTGCGGCAGAGCATAAAGAATTTGGGGAAACTGTGCACTTGGTGGGAAAATAAACAGGAGTGACACAATGGCAGGAAAAATGTAACAAACAACAAATACAGTAACACATGTACAGTAGATAAGACAGAAACAATTTAGATAAATTGCAGTAAAACTGGAACAATCTAACTGAATAGCCAAGAAAAAAAAAACTTACTTAAAAAGTATGACAGAGTAAAGCATTTTATGAATGTACGGTACCCTTGAACACGCAAAAACGTCATCTGGTCATAATACAAACATGAGTCCGTTGTGTGCCATCATCTGTTTCCAGACCTTGCTGCCAAATGGCTGTTTACTTGAATCATTCTGTCCCATAACATGTGCTTAGTATAGACTGACACCTGTAATCAAGACCTTTCAGGGATCATCAGATGTCAAAATCACTGCCTGCTCCAAATCCCAGTTGTCTCCACCTGATTTACTGAACACAATGTAAGCTTTAATCCCTAATGTTACACCAGCCTCTCCTCCACGCAGCTGTGTATTTTCATTGGCACAGAGATGCTGGCAGTGGGAGCCATTTCAATTTTATGACCATCCTGTGCAGCTATAACACAACCCCCCCACCCGTTTGTGCTGTTATGGTTGGCCATCCAGGTCCACTCAGTGCTGTCAAGGCAAATGACAAACAATGACATTCAAGAGTCTGCCTAAGTATTAATTACAATGGGAAAGCAAAAATTTATCATTTTATGTTCCTGGCACACATGGCTAAATAATATTGTGTTTCTGGAAATACTCCATCATCCTGTGCAATTATGATAAGTTTGTGGCTAGAAGCTGATAGCGTCTAGCTGGAAAAAAAGATTAGACACAAACGGCAGGTGAATCACAAGACCTGTATGTCCAGAGTAAAGCCAAGCTTTTCCAAAATCTAGAAATAGCAGTATTAACTAAACCACAGTGGTCATATGCAGCTCAAATATAGCTGCAGGTCTATACATAGATGTAATTACACAGGGTGAGATCATAAGAGTCACAGCTAAGCGGTTTTTCAGCAATGGCAAAACAAGTTGGACCAAAACACTCATAATCATTCATCATAATCAAACAGGGCGAAAACCAACCATTATATGGATCAGCTGTTTCATCACATCAATCTGCTGAAGCAAAAATATTTTCAGGAACCACAAAAATGAGCATGAGTGAGTCAAACACCTGCTAAGCTGTGAGTAATGAGTTCTGGAGAAACAAAACAGGGACTGTGGTCAACACTGATGTACGGACATTCAGCAGGTACCATTTTCTCATGTGATTGTTGAGAAGATAGCCTCCTGTGGTCTGGCATGGTGTTTGTATCCATGAAACTAATACTATAACATGGAACAATGCTTGGAAGTAGAAACGCACCAGTGCATTCTTGGGAAATCAACAATGTAGAGAGAGGGAAAAAAACTTGCAACCAAACAGTCAAACTGCATCTTAAAACTAATCAACCCTGACTGAGAAGAGGGAGGAGGTCAGCAGGACCCTTACACAACTTATTTAAGTTCACAGCTGACAGGTTCAAGGCTGGCATTTTGTCGAGTGCTTTCTGTCCCTGTCCCCTGTGTTGACTCTTGGAGATCCAACTGTAGAATATATGTGTTAGTTACTTAATAAAATATGATTACATTGCACCATCTGAATCATTTCAGTTAGCTGCTGTTATGTAGAAATACTTGGGACAACAAAAAAACCTGCAAGACTGTTAGACTGTAAAATCACATGTGCTAAGAAAC
Source organism: Macropodus opercularis (assembly GCA_030770545.1). NCBI lineage: Eukaryota > Metazoa > Chordata > Actinopteri > Anabantiformes > Osphronemidae > Macropodus > Macropodus opercularis. The sequence goes on along the minus strand of CM061097.1, from coordinate 7,629,710 downwards.
CAGGCCTAATATTTCTTATTCACACTTCAAGCGCTACCAGCAGAGGTTTACTGCTGCAGCTTAAACATGAAACACCTGTGAAACTGATTAATTCCAACTGTCCGGAAAAAATAAACGGTATGATATATGAGATGTAGACAAGCAAAGATATGGTCGCTTCCCACATAAAAATTGATAGAGGAAATATATGGTGAGAAGTACTGGTATCCCCAGCAGTAAATCTAAGATGGGGGAAAGTCTTCGATTCAAGGGCAAACTGTTTGTATTAATTGAATACCTACATTCTGAAACAAATGGGAACATGACTCAATCTTCCTTCAATCAAATAAATTTCTCTATTTTAAAAAACTATGATCTATTAGGAAATCATATACCTCAACAATATGACTACAAGACAAACAACAGTGAACTGGTGGCATGAAAAGGAAAAGCGAATTCGCAGTTGGACTTCTTCTTGTACTCTTATATTCCAAACTTACTTTGTTAACCCTGAGACACATAAGAACAAATGCCAGGAAACGCCTTTTGGCTAACCTTGGCTTGCCTGCAGGGAGTCTGAGGGGGTGAGGGAGCCCTAACAATACCTGATCTGAGGGGGTTAGAGGGATTTAGACCTCATACCAGCCTCCTTCACAAACACACACACAGCAACCTGCTGCCTCACTTTTTGACTGGGTATAATCTGGCGTCAGGAGTAGGAAAAGAGATTTGTAGATCCAGAAGTATCTACAATAAAGTGAATCCACTGGTTCACCAAAGTCTGTAGCTCACAGGGGATGGAAAGTGAGCTGGCATGAAAAAATATGCTCCCATGACTTAGTCTACAGCTGTTCAAATGTCATGTCCCATTAAGGCATCTATATTGTCGTGACACATTGCAGCACCAGGACAAACAATACCTTTCAGTTCAGAGGATGAAAAACACTTGCAAGCATGCACAGAAACACATGCCAGATTTACACAAATAGAAGCTGAGACCAAGTGGACAGTTCAGTCTGGAACAGACTGGCCCCGAATTTGTTCTAACATAAGGTAAAGAGGAAGTTCTACAACCACGTTAAAGCGTAGGCATCTTAGGAGTAACGTGATCAACTTGTGCACACCCACACTCCTATTGTCTGGGCTCAGCATTAGTACAGTTAAGACCACCCACCTCTCCTTCTGATCAAAGAGCATAGAGAGGAACAATTGAGCTATTCATGTAATCTTGTATTTAAGTGAGATTTAGAAGGGGGTAGTGTAAGTTCAAATTTGACAACATATCAGGTTTTTGCGACTGGTAATCGAGAGGGTCTTGGTTGGTACTCAACAGCAAAATGTGACTCATTAGCAACGCACCAATTAGATGTTTTCACCGTGTGGTCATCTTGTATTTTATGCACCTGTGAAGAGACAATGTGCGTAAAGCAGCTGGAGGTATGAATAAAATGCTACTTCATTGTTTTAAAGTCTACAGTAACACAGAGCTTGTACTGGCACAACGCCTGCAAGAGTGCAGAAAAATAAATACATCCTCGTGCTTCAAACACAGGCCGGAAAATGACCAGCACAAGCTGACCCAGGACTCATACAGTTACACACAACCCCACAGGAGCAGTGAGTAAGAATATAATCACCAATCAGCCTTTAACACTGAAACAAGGAAGATTACAGTTAACATTAAAAACTGATTTAAACATCCAACTCACAGTACTACACGCCATCGATCTATACATGCCATGAATAGCTCAAACGATCCAACCACTGACACAGACTCTCTCTACTAACACTGCTTCATGTTCTGTTATTCCCATCTTAGAAACTGGTGACAATACTGGCTGGCGCGAGGACTCCGGCACTGAAAATGTGTCCCAGAGGGGTTGTAGAACTGGTTCACAGTGTGAGTATGGTAGAAAGGCTGGAAGAGACAACAGCAAGTTAGACAATGAGGGGAAAACTGTCTTTGGCCAGGGGTGAAATATGGCATCTTAAGGGACAAACATGGGGGGTAAGGAGGAGGGGGGTTGGTTCAGGATGGGAGACCATGAGCAGAGACAGACAAGGAATGACAAGATGCTGGCCGTGAAAAGACAGATAAGGGGCGTGAAAAAAATGATTGTGGAGGGAGGAAAACTGGCTAAACTATTTGTTGTGTGCAGTCTTATGCGAGAGCAGAAGGGGAACTGGGTCATAGATTGGGGTTCAAATATGTGGTGTATATTTGGATGGTTTCATTCTCATCTAAACTGTTCGGGCTTTCCGGCCCTCTATGACTGGTTTGATGTTGACAGTTGATGCTTTTTTAATTGTAGTTTATGACCCATATGGTTTCTATGGACTGTTCTACTAGCAGGAGTGAACAATCACTCGCAGGTTGGGAATGACTACTTGTTCTAGTTGTAGGATTAGGGGAAAAGCGGACACAATAAAAGCAATCTAATGTTCTGACAAAGAGCAGCATCTTCCAGTCTAAACCAGCTGTTTACTATCCTCTGTGTTCATACAGAAAATGCCCAGGAGGCCAAAGAGCTACACAGGATATGACTGTAAGGTCCCAGACTGAGAGGATCAGACCCTCAATATACCCTCCTCAGGGCTACTTATGAGCTAGAGACAACAGTGACCCCAGTGAAGGAAATTGACATTAGAGCAAATTAAATATAAGGACACAAAGAAACGGAGGCAGCTGAGTGAGGCACTGCCAGCAGAGGAAGGGCTGAGAGAGAGAAAAGCAGAACTAAGGGGATGAAAGTTGAACAATGTGGTTTGTTCACTTTGTTCATGAGTCTGAGCTGGACAGGGTAGCAGGTTGTCTCGTCAGTGTACAGTCTTGATTGTTCTGTACAAGCCGTTCCCTTAATAATGACAGAGAGGACTGGATGACCCTTGAGGGTAAAGGGCCCCCATTTACTGACAGACAAATGGCCCAGAACAGTGAAAATGCCCAGCAAAAAACAAACTAATAAATAATGGTGGGAGTAACCCAGCGGTTCTCAGTCACCTTCGGGCACTTTCTGGGAAGTTCTTGGCTGCTGGTGCTCTGACCTCAAAGAAAGGCCTGTGGAAAGGCCATAATTCCCTAATACACCGTCCAACACTCTATGGCATGAATCTGCCAAGTATACCTTAGAACTACTTCATCTAATCTGATCCAATTAACAAATACGGAACCACAAACTGTATATTTATTGTCCACAGAGATTGATACAGTAGTTTAATAGGGACACACATCGACTGATTGTAGTCGATGTAAAATCTAAAAATAAAACCTGTGTTCTAATAAACCTGTGGGATGGAATGAAATAAACAATAGTTTTATGACCGTTCGAAGAGCAAATTCATGGATTTCTATACTGTACTTGTTTGCGAGTGGGCCTGTGTGCGTCAGCTTGCCCATTTATTGAGCTCAGCAGCTAATTGCATTTTAGTGTACAGTAGGAAATCTCTGTTAAGGAAAAACTTAGGACAAAATGCCAACAAACTATTAGTGAGATAGTGTTGTGGACAATTAGGCAGTATGGAGGGCAGATCAGAATGATAGTGCTTCGGCATTTCCGCACCCCTCCTTTTATAATTTCCTCACTATGCTACGATTGGAGTAGAACTAATCTGAATGAAAAAAAAAAGCATGGACAAAAATAAACAAGTTGTGAAATCTCTATTCAAGGCAGCTGACCGGCTGCATGGTGTCAGCTGGATCAGAAAGTCCCAAAGCAAGGGGGTTTCTGCAGTTTGAAGCTGGGTCAGTTTGGGCAGGAAACATTGTTCTGTCATGTCTTAAGTGCCAAAGGACACCATACAAAACAACACTGCGGAGTACAGCTTTTTCAAAGACAATTTTCAATTTCAAAGACAGCTCAGTGGAGGAATTTCACCTCTGTGTATTTTTGTTTAGTTGCTCAAGTATCAATCAATAAGTGAGGTCCCATTTACTACTGCTATGAAAAATGTTACATTCGGACTGTGAAATAGAGAAAGACAATTGTGCGCCTTGTTCCCGCGACATATAGAAGCAACAACTGTGGGAAGTTCAGACAATAGTGACTAGCAGCTGGAGAGAGCAGAGAAAAAGTGACTCCAGCCGACCGAGCAGCCTGTCAGACCACCGGCTCTGAGACCTGAATGAGCGGCAGGAGGGAGGTCTGGGCATGCATGGATAGGTGGGGAGACAAAATGATTTCCAATTAAAACACACAGTGGACTGGGCTTAGATGAAAAGGTTATTTTCAATTAAAGGTCCCACACACTACTTACTGCATCTAATGATTGATGTCATACCAAACACAACATCTCAGATTCTTTGATAATGTTCTCAAACTATTTGTTTTCTTTGCTCAAACATCCAACAAGAACAGATAGAAAACAGAAGCAGGCAAATCTCATAATGTCATCTTGTATGTACAGTAAGAAGTTTGTCTGTGTGCACAAGTTGTTTCAAACTACTCTGTCCTTCCTCCCTCTGGATAGCAGGAAGCTGAGGAGCATGCAGGCAAGCAGCTCCAACAGGAAGTTTCTGGGACGGGCTGATACTGAATGTCATGTACTCCATCTACATTATACACAACATTCTTCATTTACTTCTGTCCCTCCTACCATTTCCTCTCTCATATCACCTTTCGCAGTAATTTTGAACAGTATCAGTATCATCCAAAGCCAGAAATGTAAGCTACTCATCTTTATCATCCTCATTACAAGAGGAAGTTCATGTGCTCTGTTTGTCAAACAATAAGGGTGGATAAATAAGACAATGATCCACTTTGTAATTCCTAAACCATACACCTGAAAATGTAACAACACATCCAAAGATCGCCCACGTTCCAAATTTGTTATTAGACAAGAAACTTAAGCTCATTTTGTGTACTGCGTAAAATGTATAGAAAACAGCAAACACTTGGGTACGTTTGTCTGTATCTGTATGTATTTAACTGTCAAACCTACCCTTCTCTTCAAGCGATCCCTCTCCTTCAGAGTCAGTGTGTCAGCCTTGGCAATAACTGGGACTATGTTGACTTTGCTGTGGATGGCCTTCATAAACTCCACATCCAGTGGCTTTAGACTGGAAAGGAAGAGAAAGATGAGAAAGACTGTTTTGACAGAACAAATAGAGAATTAGAAAACTGAGAAACAGGCAACAGAACCTCTTCTTACCATAAGTCATTTTTCAGAAGTATGCTAACTACTAAAAACATAAACCAATGCTAAAGACAAAATGTTTAGTTATAATATAGGACCCATAGCAACAGAGACGGCTGAGAAAGATAACACAATTTCAGATCATAGTTGTGTCGGTTTGTTTACCCGTGACCAAATGGAGATATGAAGTAGAAGCAGCAGTGCACTCTGTTGTCCACTATGTGTCTTCGGTTCAATCCACTCTCATCATGGAGGTATCGCTCAAACTGATTGTCAATGTACTGGATGATGGTCTTAAAACTGCCATTAGAGAAGAGACACAGACAAATAAATACACTTCCATAATCCCACCAGATTACTACGTAAAACACTATTTTTAAAATGAGAGTTGACACACACGCACACACACACACTATATTTAAAGAAATCCGCACATATGGAATGCAGGAGGAGGGAAGGTAGGGACAAGGGAGTTGTATGTAAGTGGAGGGAGTTGTTGAGTACAGGAGAGAGTCTGCTGGACAAGAAACAATAACCAAGCTGTTATCACTCCTCCATAGCTCACAAACACACCAATCCTGGCTGTTGATGGCGTCTCCATAACCAGGGGTGTCAACAACAGTAAGGCGAAGCTTTACTCCTCTCTCCTCAATTTCCACAGTTGATGCCTCAATCTGCACTGTCCTCTCAATCTTCTCTGTGGAGAGAAAGTAAAAGAATAATTGCTGGGTGGAATAACCAATAACTCACAGTATTAGGTACTTGCTCTGTAGTAATGTGTTCAAAACAACAATACAATTCCTGGCAGAGCTATTTGCTTACGCAAGCCAATGAGCTGCAACAACCTCAGAATTTAATAAGGTGGATACACCTTTAAAAATACACTGAATCATGGGTTTGTCATCCACAAGGGCTACAAGTGTTCTTATCAGAAAATAATGACCAGAGAGACTGGAATTATTTTAAGTCAGAACAAGTCCTAATCTAAGTCCAGTCATAAGAAGGACAAGGTCATGTTTTGAGTCTGAAGCATTCCCAGCATTCCTCTTCAAATAATGCTCTGCTGGAGACACTGCAGCAGACATTTCTTTATTATTACAGTGTGCATATTTGTGCATTTCTCTACATGTGCATATACCTGCTGCACCAGGAATGTAACGTTCGGGATAAAGGTCCGTAAGAAAAAGGCTGTTTATAAGTGTTGATTTCCCCAAACCAGACTCTCCTGAAACACAAGATAAATTAAAAACAAGGTCATGCTTTCTAAAAATCACATGGTCTAAATTAAAAGAAAATAAACCGTTCACTCACCTACAACCATTAGGGTAAATTCAAACCCTTTTTTCACTGATTTTCGGTGTACTTGGTTTGGAAGGTTGGCAAACCCGACATAACCTGTTGCATCTGGGAACTAGAACGCACAAAAACAACTCATAATGACATGCTTTCCTACTTTCACCACTTGTTTTTTAACTTAGTAGATTTGCTGCCTGGCATTTCTCTTGTCTTACGAGGTGTATACATATATGTGTGAGAGAGTATCTGAAATTATTGATGCATAAAATTGAGAAATTCCAAGTGGCAATAAAGCCTTGATTCATGTCCATTTATAGAGGATATCCTCCCTGGACGCCTGCACAAGCATGTGTGCATGAGATTACAAGTACTATGAGTCTTAATCACCCTGTTTTACTAGAAACGTCTCCTGTACACCCTAGATGTATCAGAGATCTGAGTAAATACTGTAACATGATGACATGTCTGCCTGTTACTCACCTTCCCTTTCTCTCCAGATTGAGACATTACTGTGTTTTACTGGATGTCTGAAAAATAGAAATAAGCACATAAATAATCTAAAACGTTAACACAATTTTTTCTAAAACACAGTAACTCATAATTCAACGTTTTCTAGGAAAGAAAATTAGGAATAGACGAAACAAAAAACTGGAATAAGTATTTTTGTGTGATTAAGTGAAAAAAAAAAAAAAAAAAAAAAAACATATTTAGCTAATAAAACTATGTTTTAATATACTGCTCCAAAAACACGAGAAAGGGAGATATCAAACCCTAACACCACCTTGTGATATTTATGTTATAATGCTTAGTTCTAACATAATTGTGCACATTAAGTTCAAGTAGAGGTGTTCTCTGAAGCTGAGGACTATTCTTGAAAACTCTTGTACAAAACAAGGTGAGATTAAGACCTATTCAACTATTACAGTTTTGTGTATCCCACATTCTCATCCCACTTTATGACCCTGAGCAGACGACAGAGCAACAATCCAGCTTGATAAATTAGCTACATAATGACTGAGCAGGAAGAACAGGCTCCATTTTATCACCAAAACACTGGCCACTGACAGGTGGAGTGTGATAAGCATTAGAAAGAGGCAGAAGCAGTGCACTGCCAAGCAGAGATGCACTCTGGTTACGTAATATATAAAAGAGTGGCATGGGAACCTGAACTGAACCTTCTCATCTGGCATGTAACACACACACATTTGTGGACACTTATGTCACATTGCTAAATGTTTAGGTTGGTAGTCAGGGAACCCTCTGTATTGGCATGAAGGTTGGCTGTGATCTCTGACAGGGTTTCACTGAGCGTGAAGGAGAACAATGGCTGTTTATCCCTCTGGTTCCTGAAACCTTTCCTATACAGGGCAGCTCAGTTGGGGTAGCAGGGAGAACACGTGCCTCACACCGATCACATTCAGGCACAGCAAGAACAGGCACCAGTCACCTTGGCTGTCAGGAGAGTAACTTTATGGACCTCACGGCCATTCATGTGAAAAGACAAAGTTTAATAAAGCTTAAACCATCAGTCAATCACTGGATGACTGGATGGTTTCAAGATTTTAATCTGCTGGTTGAGTAGTAATCAATCAAAGAGTTAAGATATGTGTCAGCCACAAAGCCAGTTATTTTATTAACAATGCATGCATACGTGTCTGCCTTAGTAGTGGACGGTGTTAATGTATCGGCCGACACTCAAACACACACACTCAAAGTATTGTTCCTTGCTATGCTCTGTGGGAACCTGTACTAGTACAGCAGCAGATTAATTAAACCATTCCAATATTGCAGTTGTAATATCACAAAGACAACACTACAGGACAGACAGGCGGGAGGCACACTTCAATAATACTCTCTTAATAATGGCCATTTAATCGTCCAGGGGGCTGAGCTGCTTAACCACACATAAACATAGCTATGAATGGGCCAGACATAGGAGACAGATTTAAAAGTTTGGGCCAAAAACTGCCACCTTAGTTAAGCCAGCATTGTTGGCATGTAATGCATTTAAAGTTGATTTATTAGCTGGAGTGAAGCCATGAAGGGGCAACAGTACTAGTACTAGTAGACTTATTCACCTTCCTGACAGGCAGTGTCAAGGGTCCACAAGAACTTTCTGCTCTTACTGGAAAAACTGAAACAACAATTTCACACCATGGAGGTTTGAACCTAGTGGCACATAAAAAAGAAAATGGTAATTTACTGGCATCTGATCATAGAATCGGGGACCCCAGGGCTGCGGAGCATAATAAAGTGGTGTTTGGCAAATATAAATACACACATATAGGCGCACAAACAACACAAACACCTCACATGGACAGGAGGGCTCAACTGTAATTAAGTAGCTGTTGGAGTCCAAAGGTCCTGAGGTTGAGTAACAGTAATAAAGATATTATACTGTTGCGATTAAGGCTGGGAATATAGAACACTTTAAAATGAGCCCAGAGAGAGTCAAAAAGCCACAATAGACGGAATAAAAAAGGCTGTAAACTCTGGGGAAACCAGGAGGTTTGTTCATAACGCACATAGGATTGAAAGCACAAGATGGACCTTTGATGATTATGGGGACAGGATGGGATAGAAATGAAAACAAGTGTGCGTCATTCATAACATTGTGTTCCTCACTCTATGCTAGCTATTGTACAGTACAATGATGTTGAGATGGAAAAAAGTGTGCATTAATAAAACTAAGAGGTTACCTAGAATGTGGAAGCGTGATTGGGTTTGATTGGCAGGTACTTACTTTCTAAAATTGTTAATTATTATTAAAGAACAGTTTGAAATAAATAAGTTCTAAGTGTGAGCTTTACTTCACAACATTTACATCAATATAGACAGTAGCATCAAACTGCATTCATTTTTGCAACCCATCCACCTTCAATAGCTATGGGTGACATGTGCTTTTGAATCTCAAATGAAAGGTAATATCTTTACTCACATTGACAGACTCAACATGAGGAGTAATCTGTCAACTCTGAGCTAAACTCGCAGCAACTAACAAAGCGCTGCAGCTTACAGAATATTTTGTAGCACAAATACTTTGAAGCCACTAATGTGCCCAAATACCCATGGTTGAGACTGTAAATAAGACTGAATCGTATCATAGGTTGTAAATGCAAATGTACATTGGATTTATCTCTTAATGCAACTGAGGCACTCCAGGAATCAGTGGTCCATAATTGATAACTTAACCAGCAAAACATTAATCACTCAAGCCAAAACATCTATTTAAAGTCAAAACTGTTTAGAGTTACTTCACTGGCTACAGGATAGTGAGGTTTTAAATTCAACAGTGAATTAAAACCATTGATTCATAGATGACAATTATCATACGTGGTTTTAATTTATTTAAATAACAAATTGTGTTATAACAGCTGGTATGAACATGAGTTTCTTAGTCTAATGTACAGTAGATCCCCCCTTTGTTAAGTCATTAAGAATATTTTATTATGTGGCATCATCATTTAAACTCTGACAATAGCGCAGGTCCACTTTGGTTTGTCAACATGAATCAAGTTTTGTTTCTCCATTGACACCACAGTGAAAACATCCCCTTGGAGTTTATAGTGTCAGACAGATGTCTTGCCCACTGCTTCTGTAATGAGCGATGTTTGTAAAATTATGTAAGGTTTCAGGAAGGAGAAAGGTCAGAAAGCGGGAAAGTGCTGGATCAGAGCACTGGGGCGTCTTTCAGCACTAAGAGATGTTGTCTTTCTCATATCAGACTGATCTGTGTCTACTAGTGCAAAACGTGGAGTTGTTTCTGAAGCGAAGGGGCAGCTGCCAACCTGAGATTACGGCTCATGGTGCCTAGAGCGTAATGTTCACCACTCAGCAAGGCAGGAAGTGAAATATAGATGTTTTCACTGAGCCAAAAAACAAGAACGATGCATGATAATGCTTCAATAGTGGCCCTCCGCCACATCTTAGACACATACATAATGTTATTGTTTCCCACTGTGATTGTGAGGTTGTCTTAACCAGAATGTGCTTTAAAATCAAAAGGTCAGGCTTTAATCGGATGTTAGAAAGTGACTTCATAGTTCAGGAATGTTACAGTGAAGATAAAGGTACACAGCAAACAATACAGTTGAAGAAACTAAAGTTGGACAGTTGATTGTAATGGAGCTGGGGAGAGTCTGAACTTGTGCTTAGGCCTCTGGGTGTCTAACAGATGCCCACCACACCCAGTCTGTCAGACACGGAGCTGTCCACTCACATGACCGCTTGGACGTAGCTTGTACAGTTTGTTTACATAATCCTCCATTATTTTAAAAACGATTACTTGTTTTAAAGTGTGTTTGAGCCAAATCCAGGTCTAATAAGACACCGAGTCTCGGCTACGTTACATGTCAAACTTTAGCCTGCAACAGTTGCTACCGCCTTTGGTGTCATGTTGCCAGTTCGGCTTTAAGCAACTCTCCGCTGCGTCGTCTTCATCTCGCTCCGACTTCATCCCGAGAGTTTGCATAAAACCACAAGAACAAACTACAGAGCAGCATCTTACCTGAGCCTAACTTTGAAGAATCGTTAGTCAACCGCAGCCGTTTTAGCCTCTCGCCGCTGTCCCAGCCCAGGAAGGGAAACCCGGAAACCGTTCACGTGAGTCCGCCCTCGTCCCTGAAGAGTTTTTTTTTTCACCAACGGCTGTCGCTCCGCGCCACTGACGCCTTTACGGCTCAACAGCGAGGACGTCTGAGCCGTAGGGTAGCGGCAGTGTTCAGATCCAAAATGGCGGTGTCAGCGTCACAGTTGTTACAACAGGGTTCACGCTGTCTGAAGACGCGTAACCAAAAAGAACGTAAACGGTTGAAGAAACTAAACGTACTCATCCACTGTAGTTAAAAAGTAGCTTAAACTTTGCTGACAGGTAAAAACACAAACAGCAAATACGTCATATGGTAGATTATTAAACAATGATAACATAATAACACAGTAGTTTTTTGTAACGATAAACTAATAACTGACAGTACTTAAAAATATGTAAATACTTTTTGTGTATGCTGTGTTAAACATTTCTTGCTTTTTGCTAATTTTAGTATTTGGACTGTTGACACAATCAATTGCTATACAACACTTCTGAGTAGATGTATTCAGACTTTTCACTTGTATTCTTAATTTATTCTTTTAGCCTGGAGTACATTTTACTGATGTGGGCGTGTGGAGTTAATATGTCCTATCACAGGCAGAAAACAAAAACAACGAAACGAAAAAACAACTCAAAAACAAACGATTAATAATGATGATACACATCAATAAGCAAAATGACCACAACCATCACTTTAATGTCTTTAATAACAAGACATTGAGCGCATTCATGGTTATGTTCTGAATTATTGAAGTAAGGCAGCTTAAAACGCAATGACTCTTAAGCGCCCCAATAAACAAGGTAACTGGCTAAGATAAAAGATTTTCTACATAATTAAGTGAATGCATTGAAAATAAATACATTTTGTCTTGTTTTAGGTTTTCATAGCAACTAATTAGGTGTGAAATTCACATTTTACGCTATTTATAAACCAGACAAGTGGCATTAGCGTCCGTGTCTGAAAAATCAATAACAACCGCCATGATTCACCCAACCACTGTATTTCATCTGGTCGACTCCTCTCCTGCCCCTTATTCTCGTAAATAACAGTTCAAACACACAATGCGCCCTGGACCGGTTTTTACGTCTCACAACTTCAGTGCGTTTTCATTGGTCCCTTGAGGATGCAGCTACAGCTCATTGGAGGAAAGTTACTCCTCGACTCTACACACCCCCACCCCTCAGATATGTGTGATCCGTGCTACTGTGATTCCAGTTGTTTTCACATCCCCTCAGTAACAAAGACACTTTGAGCAGCTGTCTTTTACATTTCTGAGTAAAGGCGGAGAGGGATGCGCAACGGTCGAAGCATCTGCAAATAGAGGCTGAAACGACGAAACCGAGCAGACGAAAGAGGAGAAATTCAACTTGTTCTTGAGAAGAAACCTTAGAAGAGAGTTTAAAAAGCTTCAGACAGACCTGACTCAACGTAACAAGCGAAGATGGTGTCGGCTGCATTGGAGCTCCTGGGGCTGTCGCTGTGCGTAATTGGGTCGCTTCTGGTGATGGTTGCGTGCGGACTTCCTATGTGGAAGGTCACGGCTTTCATCGAAGCCAATATTGTGGTGGCTCAGACCATCTGGGACGGCTTGTGGATGTCGTGTGTGGTGCAAAGCACGGGTCAGATGCAGTGCAAGGTGCACGACTCCGTCCTCGCCCTGAGCCACGACCTGCAGGCGGCCAGAGCGCTCACCATCATCTCCTCGGTAATGGGGGTGCTGGGGCTCATGGTGGTAATTGCTGGAGCGCAGTGCACCAACTGCATCCGCGCTGAGACCATCAAAGCCCGGGTGGTGAACGCTGGAGGGGTCATCTACATTAGCAGCGGCCTGTTTGTGTTGGTGCCTCTCTGCTGGATGGCCAACAACATCATTTCGGACTTCTACAACCCGCAGGTGCCCACAGCCAAGAAGAGGGAGATCGGCGCTGCGCTCTACATCGGTTGGGCAGCCACTGCGTTGCTACTGATCGGAGGTGCTATACTGTGCTGCTCCTGTCCCTCACGCGGGAACTCTGGATACTCAGTCAATTACGCACAAACCAAGAGAGCCACGCAGAACGGGGACTATGACAAGAGGAATTATGTGTAGCTACGGTGGTGCGTAAAAGTGGCCTGCGACCTTTTAAAAACTCTTTGTTTGTTTGTTTTTTAACGGGCGTTATCTTTGCACCTGCAGTTTTTTTTATTTAGAAATCTGACTGAACTTTGAAAATCAATGGAAGCACCTCTGCTGTTTATACACTGGGCCTTCAGCACCATCGGACCAAAAATTTATAAATATTTTTTGTATCTGCAGAAGATTTGAAAAAGACTCACAAGAGGTAGCTCACTGCAAAAAAGGGTATCTTTCTTATGGTACCGCTTTTTTAACTCTTCGAAATTATTAGTATTTTACTTTTTACTCTTTATCTCCTATTCTTTTCGGAACTCTTGGCAATAAATATTGGCAATGCATTTGAAGTTTGGCTTGATGTGCTTTACTAGCACAGACTTGCACAGCAGCTGTGATAGACTGCACTTCCACACTCAAACGCCAATTCACGATAGTGGGATTACTGTGGGTTCACAATGTCCACAGCAATAAAGAAAGAAGACGGAAGGTGTATGCGTGGTGAAGCCTAATAAATCTCAGACAGGGTTCCGACGATGATGGCATTGACTTTGAAGTCTGCCGTCCAGTTCTGGACCTGTAGATCCCGGAGAGCCTGGGATCTATCGGTCACGATATGAAAAAGTTACAGCTTTTGTTCTGTTGCACTGAACACCTGCATTTTTTTACTGTCACCGCAGGAAAGTTTCTGTTTAAAAAAAAAGAAGTTAGAATAAAACATTTGTTTTGGTTTTTGTTGACGTTCGATGTAATGATTCATTATTCGTGTATATGAAGATGCAATATTGTTTCATTTTATTAAGATTAAACGGAATATATTGTCTGAAATCCTTAGTTAATGTGTGTTCTTGGTGCCGGTCTGCAGAGCCAGGAGCGCCCTACTCGCTTGTGCGTAACGCCGTTCCCCAACGTCATAGCCACCATGAATCCATAAACCCCTTCGGCGGGAGGAGGTATTTTGGTTAGCCATAGAAATCCAGATGACAATACCCATTCAGCTACAGCGGGGCTCTGCTGTTCAGCTTACAATGCTCCACATCCCCCATCACCACCACGTCCTTTCAGACCACCCCCACCCGTCCTTATACACAGTCAATGAAAGCCGAATGAGCTATGGAGAAGTTGTTGGAATCGTCTTCCCGCAAGTCACTCCATTCACTTCTGGTTACAAACCCACCTCCCTCCTCCAGCCTGGTACTAAAATAGCAGTTCACGACAAAAGATGCACACAAACACTTTGGAGCAATTAGTTTGTCCAGACGTGCTCTCCGCTGGGGAAAGTGTGACAGTTAATAACTGTGACAAATAATAATACAACCTTCAGTCTAGGAGTAACAACTTTCCTGTCGGGAACTGTGACTGGATTACTAAAGCTTAACCACAGCTTCTTGTTTTGTTTTGACTTAAGAATCTTAGCAGGTCATATGCCCACTTGAAAAACGAAAATAGAAAGAATGCAGAACGTTTCCATAGATTCGAGAAGGTATGTAATCAGAACATTTCATGCAAACTTGTAAAGTGTCAGATAAATGTAAACTAAAGCTGGAGGTAATCCACCACATCCAAAACAAATATCCCAATGCAATTTGTATTCGTGAGCAGCACTCATTCTAAAAACGATACAAGACTTTTACTTATCATAATATTTTAATTTAGTTTAACTAAACAATCCCATTTTAGGGTTAACTTACAGTATACAGGATCTTCCAGTCTTTATCAGGGAGTTTGCTCTGTTGCCATGGAGATGCATCTGTTTTTATGCTCCTTAAGGAACTGTATGGTTTCCTTCAAAAACGGTCTTGTGTGTTTCATCATGGCCAGCAGTGATGTTTTATGTAAAGCTGAAGTAACTGGAGGTTATTCAATTATTAAATTAATCAAAAAGAAAAACAAAACGGTTTCAGATTTGATAACTTTAGTTAGTGGGCTGTTTTGATACTGATAATACAAAATACAACATCTCAAATTTGACATTATGTCAGAATTTGTGCTGCGAACTTCCCTAACAAAATAAATCTATCTGCATCAAAAATGCATGTAGTGAAAAAAGCTTTAACCAGCTACAACATTAAAATGTCAGACATTATAATCCAGTAATGCAAAATACACCATGGGAACTGTGGCATTCTCGATAAACATACTTCTGGTACAGTATATTTTGATGCCAATACTTTACTTCTAATACCAGGGAGCTTTCACACAGCTGTAGCTGTGCTAGTTTACACGTACGTACGGGAAGGGTTCTTGCACTGCTGCTGGGATAAATCACTTTTTCTAAAGTATAGCTTTAAAATCCTATTTTGGATCTTTCTACACAAAGACCCTTCCTGAAAGGTCCAGTCTTGTTTGCCTTGGTGAGATGTTTTTGTCAGATTGTTAGTTCCACTCCTCTAGTCACTGCACAGAGGGTGACGAAGCGCAGGGTGTGTGGGGGTGTGTGTGTGAGCAAGGGGTTAAGTGAGTGTATGTGTGTGTGAGTGTAAAAAGAGTCGGCGGGGGTTCTGGGGGGTGAGGCTCATTCTAACAAGAGCGAAACAAATAGGGCCAGCGACGTCACTCAATGGGCGCTCGCCATGGTAACCAGAACCTGCAGTTGCCTGGTTACAGGAGCCTATAATGTGGTGGTATGGATGAGCCTAATAAAAGGCCTGGTCGGCAGACATTCCTGCGACCGTGGACACACGCATACACACAGCCTACACATAGCAGACTAGAAGATGAAGGAGGGATTTACCTAAAGCCTGTAATGGTCACTGCAAAAAGAGCTGTGACAGCAGAAGCACCTTTTTTCATTGTCTGTCATGTTAAGAGCAAATGTTAAGATGTCATAAATGTTACAAAGTGGATATAAACACAAAGTCTGAAACATGGACATGCACAAAAGAGAAGTTATTATAAGTATCATCTAAACAGATGGCGTATCTCACAGAGAAGTACTGTTGACCTCCCTCAGCTCAGCAGACCATACATTTACTGTAAGTTCATGTCAAATGCATTCTGACTTCCTCCACTGCAGAGAAGTCATAAGACAAAGGAGCTTTAATTAACGCCTGTATTGATTGACTCACAGTACTATCAGAGCCAGTAGGTGCATACAGTCTACAGACTCCCCAGCATGTGAGAGCTTACTCAGAGATAGCAAAGCCAAGAGTCAGCAGGTGGTTAAACGCACCGTACAAATGTGGCTTTGTACACAGAGTTAAAACTCCTGTGAGCCATTTGTCCGCGAAACAATAAGAGCTAGAGTGATTAAAGATGGAGATCAGAAAGAAAAAAAACAGTTCTTTTTTCAGCATGCTCGCAAAGTTTACTTCTGAGTGACTCACAAGTTTTTGTCACAGTCCAGTAATACGACCAGGCTTCCTGTGCGGAATAAGAAACAGGAAGGAACCTGGAGGGTGGGGAGAGAGTGGAGGGTGGGTGTGTCAGGGGAAATGGTGAAATGGTGCTTGGTGGTGCGAGAATTTGTCACAGAATTCAGTAGAAACAGATAAAGCAATCTATTCCGTTTCTGCTTAGCACGACAACTATGGTTACATATAGGAATGTCTCTGCACAGTAAAATGTTGCACATAACCAGCATTTAAAATGAATCAGAATATGAAAGATGATGAACTGACTGAATTACCACCTGAGTATCATAAAGCTCCTCCCAGCCGTGGCGAGCTTCGTGGTGAGCTTATTGTTTAGCTCTCTGGCAACATCACTGTTGGGTTTTTTCTAAACCCTCGTTAAACTTTAACAAATGTATTAATCCCTGTGGGGAAATTCAGAACACGCCAGATGTGGCATAGCTGCCATTTCAGGCATTTACTAATATTACACAATTGGCGTCTCACACCTGAAGCAAAACAAGCAACCATAACCTAATGTAACCTCGGTATTTATGAGAAATGTTGCCAAATATTCAATCACACTTCCTAGAGGAATAAACAACATGCACAGGGTTGATTTATCTCAGAAATATGAGAGATCTTGCTGCAGGGAGTCTTTACTCCTCTCATGCCTGAGTGAGATCATGTCTCCATACAGTATAATTCTTAACAAGGAGAAGACTTTAAATATTTGGACATAAAACACACACACGCACGAACATGTAGGTAGGTCAGCCCTGACACAGCAGTGACTGACAGCTCTCTGCTGGGATGAAGGAGGGCCTGGGAGGATGATGAATGCCTCGGGTGGGATCAGGAGACATTGCTGATTTGGCATGGTCAGCAAACATGTATGTGATGTCAGTGTTCTCTCCTCAACTGAGACAGAGAGCAACAGGCTGCAGCTGCCTACCACAGCAGCCTTTATTTAACATGTTTGCAATCAGTTAAAGGGTGTGCACGCAGGTGGGGCTGCTTTTAGCCCTGGCCTCTGGTCGTACAGTAATTTGGACTCCCATCTTAACATAGGATGTGGCAATCAGGGCTGCGTAAACAATCACCCTTTCAAAAACATACACACAAACAGGATTAGGATTCTTGAGGTCTATGTGTTGTTTTCACACTAATTGAAGCTTGCAGGAAAAGTTGCTGTGGCTGTTCTCAGGGCTGTTCGAAGGCTGGATGTTGTATGTGAAAAAGATTCATTTCAAACATGACTAACCCGTGTTAAAGAGGCTTTTCCCTTCTCCTCCTGAGCTCATTGTGCACAGGACTGCAGTGTATCTGGAAGAATGAAAGTTGTAGTGCGTGACGGCCATTAAAGACAGTCCTGCACGGCTGAGCCACCCACCACAGAGGACGAAAAACAGACAGCCTCATCCCACCCAGCTCTCACTGAGGCTGTGTTGAAACATATTTCCCTCCCTGGCTTTGCTGGATGTGGTAATCCATATTATTAATATTATTGTCACGCCATACATCATAAAAACACGTGGATTGGGAGAATGTGTCAGTGTTTCAAATCTAATCATAATCTTAGCGCATTAAAGATTGTGCATATTAAAAAAAAAATTAGCTTTTTGCACATTAAGGATCTCAAAAGTCAGACTCCAAATACTTTTAAATCTCACCATATATCAGTTTAAAACTCTGTTCAGTGTTAATGCCAAACAACAAATGAATTTAAAACAAATAAACAAATACACTTTAAAGTCAGGTATCATCCTTGACTGTAGATATGTAGAAGCATCATTTGCAGTGTAACTAAATAAAAATGAAATAAATGAGGAGCAAAATCTTTCAGATTGTATGACTTAAGTGTGTTTAAGCGAGTTCTCTGGCACCTGAGGTAAAGAATGCACCATAAATTAACATCAAAATCATGTAAACACTGTCCAGACAGGAGCAGACTGTTTGGCTTGAAAGCATTTTGAAGTAGAGGGGTCTAATTCAGGGAATAACCCCCAGCTGTGAGAGGCCTGAAAGAATCTACAGATCACTGAGGGCATCTGTGGTAGAAATGGAAGCAGCAGGAAAACAGATTTAATCTGATTTTACTGTTCTTACTTGACAACAGCTTTTGGTTTTCCTTCATTTTGTCTGTCCGCACATATCTTAGGTTAAACAGAAGAGGACTGAAGGAAGGATACAAGCAATGGGGAGAACTATGATATGATTTCTAACCATAAACCATCTTTGTATTTACCACAAAAGAAACCTCAAGATAATTGCACCAGCTATCAATAAGTTGTCAACTGTGAAAACTGTCAATGTGGCTTAAAAACTTTTGTTATTGACCATATGCTTGAAAGACCTCTCAAAGTTTCCAGTACAAATATTCAGGTAATGATATTAGTAAGTGAAGGAGTATTATACTTATAAATACAGCATCGGCTACACTGTTACCCACATCATTACACCGCAAACATCTCCCAAAGCTCCACTGAGCAGCTTGTTCCTGTTCAGGAGGAAACGTGCTGCCCCACACATCTACATATCGCCTGTATGATGCAGTCTTTGGGTGTGTTATCCTCAGTCTGTGTGTGTTGCACACTACATTCCTCAGATGCAAAGCGCTGGAAAAAGGGCAGTGGCCCCAATTCAGCAGAGGTGCAAGAAGGGGGATGTAGAGCACAGTGACTGATGGCTGAAGGCAGCATGAAGGATGAGCTGAACAGGTGGACACAGCAGACAGACCGACACAGACCTGCCACAGGTAAAAGTCACATGACTGACAGAACCGTCTGTTCTTAGGGCTGGACAGGACTATTCAGCAGCTTGAGCGTTTCACATATTTCGTTTAGCCTATTTTACGTTTAGCCCTGTTGTCGAGGGCTGTATTTATTATTTATTAGCTGCCAGTAGACAACACAACATGTTTCACCTTTAAAGATTTGTTTGCATTTTACATCACAAATGTGAAAATGGTTCACTTTAGTTCAGACTTCTGATAATGTTTCAAAAAGGTATAGTTGCATGACACCTGAGCAACCAGCAAGATCACGCAGTAAAACCAAAGCTCTGCAGCGAGCTGTTACACTGTACTGGTAAAGCCTGCAGAACAGGACAACAGACATGCATTTGTCAGTCATTCGTGATAATTAGACTGCTAAGAATAAACAGACTCTGCGCCCTGTTACTGATATAAATGCCCTGTCCACAGCCTCCTGTATAGTTGCTACGTGCTTCCCCGGAAACTGTTTGGACAATCGTTTGTCCTGGATAACATCACTCCGCTTGGACTGTAAACAAGACCATTATGGTTTTAAATTGTGTTCCAATCACTAACCCAGAGGACTCAGTGTCACGCACATACATCCACATATACACGCACACCCTCAGTGGTGGCAATAACTGTTTGCACTAACACCCCCTGTTGTAGCACGATGCAGATCAGGGCACGTTCCAGTCTCACTGCTGCCACTCAGTCCCGACGTTCCTGTGAAACCACACAAACACCCTCCACTCTGAAGGCCATGATCTCATCCTGAACCAAGCGCGATACAGATCTCAATTACCCCTCAGGGACCAGCACATACCCCACCTTTCCAATCGCTCCGTGGGCCAGCAGTGGGCCTGGCCTACATTCTCCAGTGTGGGGCCAAAGTTTCAGCCTTCACCTTTACCCCACAAGAGCCGGCTGAGCTTAGGGTAGGACATGGCGTTTATGAAACAAAGGTTTTACAAAAAGTCTCTCAAACACTGTAAAAACTGTTATCTTTAGTATGGAAGCACAAAATTGTGCATCAGCAAAACAAAGGATTTGACAAGATGGAAACGCTGTAATCAGTTTGGATCACTTCCTCTGCCCCTGTTGGCTGTGACTGCCAACAAGACACTGTTGTCAAAATAAAGACCTGGCAAAGTCAGCTCACTTCCAACACAGTGGATTTGCCACAGGTCTTTCTGCCCACATCACATAACAATAGTACAATGAGACTCTCAGCTAATAAAACATTAGAGTATTCTTTGCAGAATACTTTAATGTTTTATTACTAAGTAGTACTTAGTACTACTTTAAACCCGAGATTAAAGAATAAAAGATTATTAACTAGCAGAACAGCTCAACACTCACCTGTCATGGAGGCACTTATTTATAGTTTTACAACATCTGGGTTTCATATGTTGCCACCTGCCTCACAGACTGAGGAGACTATGACTGTAGCTAATAAAAGTGTTTTATTAGTTGGGTAATGAGGAAATACCAAAGTGGCAGCAATGAATGTAAAGGAAAGGATTTTCAGTGTCTCCTTTTAATATGAACTATTAACGCTGCTTGTTTATGGTCTATTCTACTGTTAAATTAATTTTTGATAATGCTGTGACATCTGTACATATTTCAGCTCCAGCTCATGGAGAACACTGCTGCCAGACTTTAACCCATTCTTCAATCTTTACATTGGCTACCAGTTACACACAGAATAGTTTTTTTATTAAAAACTACTGCTGGCTACAAATCACACAAAATTGTGTCTAAAATACTGGATAAGTTGTGATGGAATATAAGCTATTTTCTTAATAGACAATTAATAGGCAGCTAATTAGAAAAAAAGGAATCCTGAGCAGACATTGTCATTTAGACATCGACTGTACAATAGGATATACTTGGATGGAGGGATTGACGTTAAAGGAACGTTTGTTTAAACTGAAATAATTTGTCACAGTTGGAAGATTAACATTTTTTGCCTTTAAAAAGATTTATTAAACTTATAAAATGTAATAGAAACTACTCGCATACACAGACTGGAATTTAAAAACAAAAATAGCACCAGTATATTTATAAAAGACTGTACAATATAAACACACACGCAAATAATCCAACCATTTAAAAACATGTTCTGTCCAACATGACTTTCTTATTATGCAGGTTTCACACTGCTCAATAATAAAAACACAACAGCTCAGACTTCCCCTTAGTGATGAGGTTTCTCATGACAGGAGTGTGATGAGCGCATCCAGAAACTTACTTCTGTCCTCCATCTTCAATTCGATTACTGAAAAGTGGGGAGGAAGAAAAAACAAAATAATGTAGAAAATCTGTAAAACGTCAAGTCCAGGATAGTGTTTTGGCCAAAGTTTGGCCAGATGCATGTGACAATCATGTCTTCATTCCAACAACAAGTTTGTTAATTAACGATCAAATGCTCAAACCTAGTTCTACACACGTAGCCCCACTGATGTGTTAAAACCCGTTGTACTGTTTCCATAAGACAAGTTCACACAAATACAAGGCCGCCCCCTAGTGTCCACAGAAGAATGACAGCTCAGTCATTAACGACCAGGATCTGGATCAAGGTTTCTACTGTGATCATCACCTTTAAATTCACCACATATTGACATTGGTACTTGATCAGATTGCTAGTTACTGTAACAATATTATATTTACAAGGCACGTTTGAGGAAAACGTTTTAAAGGCTTTAAACTGTTGAAGAACCATAGATACTGTGAGCTGTCAGACACAAAGCCAGAGAACAGTAAATAATACTTACTTGAAGTGTCAAAGTGGTCGTGAAGAGTTCTGGAGCTGGTGCTCTCTGCAGCTTTCTCAAATGCTCGACCAAAGAAACTTGTTGAGTACAAAGAAAAGACAAGATTTGAGGAAATAAGCAAATGTTGCTCTTTGACGCACAAAATAAAAGAAAAGAAAGGTAATGGAGGAAGAATAAAGAAATTGATCTGAAGCAAACCTATGGCTATGTTGTTTGTTGAAAAAACAAAAACAACAAACAAATGTTTTTCCTCCAAGGCAATAAACTAAAGATCTGAATCTATCCAATTTTAAAATTAAAAAAAAACCTTCTGTACATGTGCATTGTCAGCATTAGACATAGAATATTAAATTACAAAGGACACATCTGTAACTTCTAGAGAAACTACTGAGTCAAGCTACTAAATATGACAACTGCAGTATTATTCAAATGGAGTGTTGTCATTATACAGTTCATCTGATCCTTTGCTAAATGCTAATGTATAATGTGACATCTTACTTCTTCTTGTCAGACGTCTCTGACTCTGGTGGGATTCCCACAACAATGACGGTTCCCTTTTCCATATCCTTGGGAGCAGCCATGATGAGGGGAAGCAGTTTACAGCGTTTATTTCTCGTCTAGAGAGGAAAAACAAAAGAATAGGAAGACATTCATCTTCCACTTTGACATTTTAAATAAATGTAATAATATCAATCATTCGCTTACTGAATGGACAAATGCTTTCAGGAGGTATTTGCAGAGCAGAGTCAAAGCCATAGGCTTAGAGAAGAGCTTCACATCAGGAGTTCCCTAAGATTCAGAGGAAAAAAAAACAGCAGTATGATATTGTTAATGTTTTGTTGGTTTCAAAACATTAATCTTTGTAAGCAATCATAAAACTAATATATGTATAACAGTAGTCAAATAAAATGTGAATGTTGAAGAGGGAACGGGTAGGAGCCAAATTTAAACTAAAATTCCTTTACTGGACATGAACTTATAGCTGGGAGGTCATTCATAATTGCTTTTGAACCTGCATGTGAATTACTAGGGGAAAATCCAGTGTAACAATAAAACTCAGTCTTTCTTCTGTGCAGTGCAAACACTCGTACCTCCATGAGGTAGCAGTAAAGGAAGGGTCCCTGTGACAGGATAAGGTTAGTACAAATGCAGCTTGCAACAGTCTGCTGGATGGCAATCAGCTTCTTCTTCGCTAGATCAATGCCTGAATGTAGACGCTCCAGGTTACTCCTGCACAAAGTAAAAGTCAAAAACTACTGACAGATTATGCCTAAAAATTATTTTACAACTTGGGTCATAGCATGCGTTCTTCATTTGTGGCGATTAAAAGAGACCTACACAGCTTCTTAAGTTTTTACTACATACCTGGAAAGCGAGTCAAGCGCCTTGATGAAGTTGTCACTATCGTTCTCATCCTTCTCAGTGCTCTCCAGCAAGGCAGTAGCTGCATGGACCATGTCATTGGCCAGGAAACGGTTCTTAAAGCCAAAATGAACGCCAAATGTCTGGATACGGATGTCCTTCATACTGAAAGGGGAAAAGGGGGATTTATGTGTGACCTGTGAAGAACACAGAATGACAGCATGTGTCTCTTAAAGTCTTTTTAGAGACATACCCGTATTTATTAGAAGACTCTTCTATGACGTCTCTTAGGTTCTCTTTGATCGTCATATCCATGGAGTTGAATTTCTGCCGCACTTGTTTCAGGGGAAGCCTAATACAAGCAGCAACAACACAATTTAGCTTGCAAACGTAAGCGTTTCCTATCACAGATTGATTTTAGACATTTACCCCATGTCC
Organism: Macropodus opercularis; assembly: GCA_030770545.1. NCBI lineage: Eukaryota > Metazoa > Chordata > Actinopteri > Anabantiformes > Osphronemidae > Macropodus > Macropodus opercularis. Next base: position 7,605,939 of record CM061097.1, on the reverse strand, counting down.
GCTAGAAACTCCTGGAGTTTCTTTTGTCCATTTAATGTCCAAAGCTTGAAATGGCACGATGTGTAGCACGAATTACAGATGCTTTCATACATAGACCAGTGCTGGTAGAGGGTGAGACGGAGGCTGAGACAAGAAGGTAAAGGAAAAAGAAGGCACAGCTACAAAAGCTTTGTGAAAAGGATGTTTGAAGCTATAACACTTCTGCTTGGCTGGGTCGTAAGGCTTCATAATTCTAAGATAAAATAAGGATACTCATATTCAAAGGAGATCCGCATGCAGTCAATGGAGAGAGAGTTCTCTTCATCCTCATTTCGGTGATTATGCCGAGAAACATGTCGCTGCATTGTAGCAATGTCTGTGACATACTTCATACTAAAAAGAAATAAAATGGACAGAAATTATTCAGTCTGGGTTAAACAATGTTCCGGTAACCTATAACTTTTCAAAAACAGACAAGACGTCTAAGGCATCCAACACCGAGGAAGTTCTTACTTTGTGATTTTATCATGAACCCATTGGTCTGTCAGCCCAATGATGGCCCACCTGCAATAAGACAAATAAAAGATAGCTGTACAGGCCAAGTAATCACAAAATGTTTGTCATAAAGAGGTGAACATACCACAGCATGTCCTTGGTGTCTTTAGTCATCACCCATGCAAGCTCAAAAAACACCATTGCAGCCTGAAAATAAAACAAAACACAAACATCTGTATTCAGGAATAAACCCAGAAATCCATCAGTCATACAAGTTAAAGATTTTTCTTTTTTCATAAGAAAAACTACTCACAGATGTCCCGTGGTATTCATATTGCTCATAGTCAAACAGGATTTCCCTCCTGAAATATTAGTGAAACGTCAACAATTCAGTGAATTTTAGAAATGTATGACAATCACTATACTACATGGTCTCCCTACACCTCCTTAAAAAGACCTTACCTTCGTGCCTCCCACTCCCTCCTTGCTCGCTGTCTCTCAATTCTCCTCTCAACTGCCCCCTGCAACAAGATGATTAAACACAATAATGTCATAACAATCAGCTTTGTTTCTTGTGTTATATTTCAGTGGTCTTTACTGAATCTCTTCAACCCATACTTCATCAAATCTCCTTCGTTTGCCAGATGGTTCTGAGCTTTCATCGCTCTCATTTCCAGAGTCTCCTCCTTCTTCCTCATCTTCATCTCTAAAAATGTCATCGTACGAAGGCACACCCAGGTCATCGTCTTGTTTGATTAGCAGCTTTATCTGCAGTTGAGATCAATTTCAGAAGGGTAAGACAAACAACACATCAGACTTAAAAGTAATGATTTAACATGTTTTCTTCTTTAATTGCTATTTCATTTGAATTGAATATATCATTATCTATCACCTGGGTGTCATTGTAGACATTGACAACATCAACGGGCCGATGAGTGTCACAGATGAAGAAGATAGAGTCATCATCTGGCTGCAGCATCTCAAGGAGGTCAACGTTTATGCCACAGTTGATGAGAACAAAGTATCGGAACTACAACATAAACCAAAACAAATACACATTTTAAGCTCAGCAGAAGCAGGTTATTTCTTATCACTCAACACGCTTGTGTGACCTCAGGCCATACCTGCTCTTTGTGCTCAAGAAAGGCTGTGCCAAGGTCCTGCCAGCCAGTAACTGGCACAAGTGTATACTGGACCTGGTCACAGTGGAACAGGGCCTGGTGGCGAGACAAACACACAGGGAATAAACAGACTCTAAAGCAACAAACGTCTGCAAAACAAACCCCCAAAACAACAACATTTATTACATCTAGCTTTGAACAAGACAAACACTTTTTCAATCCACTGCTAAACTGTAAGGATGCAAATTGTTTTCATTATCAATGCATCTGACATTCTTCTACTTCTATTTAGCTGAATAGTTCATGTTTATGCAGACCAGTGTTTTGAGGAATTGCAATTGTATTTCCAATATTCAGTGGCTTAATGTCTTTGTCTAAGAAATTACCTTTATAATAATTTCCTACATCGGGCGTGACATCTTAAAATGTGTCTTATTGTTTCATCAGCAGAAACCGAAAGGACACTTTGACCTATGACATAGGCTCTTCACTTTCAGTGTCCTCATAGGATAAGCAAGCACATACTAATGATTAAAGACAAAACAGTTAACAGGGGGTCAACGTTTGCTAACAGTTAGCTGAGTAACATACCTGTAGTATCTTACAAGCGCAGAGTGCGTCGATGTCTGATGCCACCAGGAGAGCGACTCTCTTAAACAAACAAGCGTATGACAGATGGGATTTTGTTACGCAAACCACACAGTAGTAAATACTTTATTCCTAAGAGCAAACGTAGCTAGCTATTCGGCCATTCATGAGTTAAAGCTAGCTAACGTTATGTCACACGCAGCTCAGACTTACCTGGTTGGCAACAACTTCGTAAAATTCCTTGCGTATGTCCGTGATGAACATTTTCAAAAATGTATTTAAACGTTTTTAAGTTTAGTCGAACTCGGCAAAATAGCCCAAAAACGAACAAGTTGTTTTGGTTTGCAGCAAGGACCCTACGCTGTGTTCCTCCTTTGGAAATGTGGCGCCAAATCCGCACGACATATCCAACCAATAACCGGGAGGAAATTAATGTGCGTCACACGCTGTATGTGACGTCATCACGTCGAGAAAACAAAGCTGTCACGAAGCTACCAAGACCCTTGTTAACAGTCATGAAAGTATTACTTTGTAAAATGCTTTTGCTTTTTTATAAATAAAAACGTGTGTACAGTCAAGGAAAAAAAATCACATAAATTGCATTATATGACTGAATCAATCAATCTATATTAATCAATAAAAGCATTAATAAAAAGCATTTTTGGATTCTCCTAAATAATTAAATCCCTGCAAGTAATTGCAAACAAATTTGACACATTTAAAAAATGTACAAAATTAGTTATTTTGCCTGTGCAAGCTGCCAAAAGATTCTTTAAAAGCAAAACAGCAACAGCATAAAAGCAACTAAAATCATCAAGATGTGCATCAATTCCCACAAACCGGAAAAAAGGTATAATCCACAGCATGGTACAGAATTCTGAAAATCCCATAATTTATTAGAAATTTAATGGAAAGTGTAGGGGGTTTGGAAGGACAGGATGAGCTGTAAAACACCTTATCAAAATGCAACAAAATTAAAAACTTTTTAATATCTGAAAGATCCCTCAAAAATGCATTTATTCTTAAATTCAAGAAATAACATCATTAATCTTAAAGCAAATTATTCAAGATTCAAGTAAGAAAATGTACAACGACCAAAAATGCAACACAATAAAATTACATAGTCTCATAAATAACTGAGATTGATCAAATAGTGAAATAATATTTAAATGTTTGAATGTAAAGTTTTTCCATTTTCATCTGTTGTAAATCTTACACTTCCAAACACGGAAATATTCCCATTTGAGCTAAATTTATGACAGATAAAGAAGGTTCTGAGGTAATAAAAAGCAGCATGCCACATTTAGACTTTATCAATCATCCCAAGTGAATCCCATACACTGTGCAACAATAAAAAGTACTGAACAAAGTTAACATGAGAGCTATTACATGCCGTTTATAGATCATTCATTAATAGAGAAACATGAAATAATGTATTAAACAAAGGCACAAATTCATCTCTTTTCATTTACTTTTGGTCTGAAACCACTGTGATCCAGCTGCTCGAAGCTTGATTCACAGTAAGGAGCAAAGACGTTTTGTCCCTGCAAATCTACAGACTAGTTTTACATGCAAACAAAAACATTGAGCTTTAGTTTCTCATGTTTAACCTGCAATACAGTTGCAACGAACAAAATGTGATCCTATAAAACTACGAGAAAATAACAAACCAAATGTCACATACCACTAATATATAATCAGGATAGAAAACCTGACCAGCAGGAGTGCTGGGAGGATAGCACCATCACTTGGGGAGGTTACTGCCTGATCCCATTCAGCATCATCTAAAGGATATGGTTCCACCGTAACTGGCCTTGTACACAGTCTGTCCTCTTTAGGTAAACATTCCCAGTTAATACAGCTTGACAAACTTGAGAATTGAGGATTTATAGCAATGACAAGTTGACCTACAGGACGCCTGAGACTACCGATACACAAAAACATTTAAAAGACATTTGAGGGCTTTCACAGTCCTGTGACATTAGTAGCAAATGTACTACCCAGTTGGAGCAGAGATATCACGGTGTGTCTTGAAGTACTGCAGGCACAGCAAAAACTACAATAACAGTTAGTGGACCTGCTACATTAAGATCATATACTGAGAGGTCATTCATACAATCTGTAAATGAGAACATTTACTAATGGACAACGGAGAAAAAATTCGAGGCAGCAGAGCAAATCTGAAAAAGCAAGTATGGGGTTGTTTTTTTTTTTAACTTTAAATACAACCTTGACTTTCAGATCCTGGGACAGAAACATACCAAAACATTATAAAAAGCAAATGTTATCATACAAATTATACTGCATTGGTTACCCGTTCAAAGGTCACACTATAGGCAGCTAATATTGGTAACAGAAACTCAAAACCTAATTACCAATAGCAGTTCCACAGGATCAAGGTTTTTGAAGACAAAGAAAAGTCAAAGTACTAGGAGACAACACATTAGTTATTAATACTGATTTACCATAAATCACCCAGCTATACTACGTTTTGCCTTAGTGCAATGATTTCATGTACTTTAACAAACACACTCCTGTCTCGTTGTTTTTTTCACTGACAATTTCTCAAATTACTGTGGTATATAATTACATTAGTCATGGCACAAGATTTAATCTAACTGACATGAATGGTACACGACAACACGTCTTAATTCCATTGGTTTTCCTCAGACAAATCTACTAACGTCTTGCTGTCCTCTTAAACAAATGTGGTGAGCTACATGCCCAGTCAACTGTGCAGCTTGTCTGGTGTTTACAGACAGCTGATGTTGTCTGGAGCTGCTTCACATAATGACACCATAAGCTGCAGATAAAAGTTCATTAGTGACTGGATCTGTGAGTTTGGCTTAAACCATATGATTTATAGTCATAAATTGACATCTGTGCACAGAAATCAAATTGACAGCAAAAGCTTGTTTATATCCCAAAGTTTGCTTGTTTAAAAAAAAGTGAGCCTTTACCATGTCACAGCAGTTGAGCTCAGCAGGGGGCTGTGTACTGGATGTGACGGTGACCTGCTCAGCTGTTGTTAAATGAGCTAAAGGCACAATACACAGGCTTTGTAGGGCTGTACAATATGGAAAATCACATCCCCCAGAAACCTTCCTAAACTACAGTCGGTGTAGAACGGCAGTTTTTCGTGGTCTGAAAATGCAGGCTGTTTAAACTAATTTTAACTAAGTTATTTTAGTCAAGTGTCTCAAATCCATTAAGAACAAAATAAGCTTGTCATTCCAGTTTTTTTTAAAAATCACCTACTTGTCCTATATCACTATACAAAAAAAGACAACACAGTCACAGCAATAAACATTAAATATTGACCCAAGCCCTAAAAATGTGAGAAATCTGAATAAGAATGAAACCGTGTAAGCCAGCACAAACACCACCAGTAAAGACCGAGGTACAGCTGTTCTACAGGGGTAGGATGTAGTTGGAGTTGGCCAGCTTTCGTTCTTGTGCAACGAGAAGAGACTCTCTGTAACGCAGTGGTCTGTGGCAGTCGGGGTCCTGAAGCGGAGGGTAGTGCTGTCTGTAACACAGCCAGGCGAAGGACAGACCCAGCAGAGAACCCACTAATACATCTGCATGACAGAGACGCAGTGAGAAGGCATCATCCTCAGCTTCTAACAAACGCCTTTTAATATCTTACAATTAAGAATTTCAATATTTGAGGAGAATAACCACCTCAAAGTTAGGTCTTGAGTTAGGTCTTGAGATTCCCTATTATTGCCAGCTAGTGTAGTTCAGAAACTACAATAAAACGCATAGTATTTCTTTAAGCAATGTGACAAACAATGAAATTCAAATTTGTGGCACAACCTTTTATGTCTTCATTGACCTCAATCATTCTGGTCACAAATAAATGTAAATAGTTAAGTTGACTACACAATGCTTTCTGCAACTTTAAACTCGGTCTTTGACTGTTACCTTGCCAGTGGTGTTTGTAGTCACAGGTCCTGGAAAGGGCGATCACAGCTGCAATGAGCAGCGGGGTAAGGAAGGCACACAGCCGCCACGCTCTGCCTCGGCCCACTTCACTGAAGCAGCGCAGCTTTCCAGCGATGTACAGCGCCGTGAAGCCCAAACCTGCAAATGCAACTGAAGGTAGAGAGGAAATATCAGAAAGATGATCAGAGTCAGGAGAATGTTTTAATAAAAACAAACAGGCCACTAAAAGGAAACATTAAAAGAAGAAGGGCAGGGATCAGAGTTGAGAGATGTTTTTTTTACAATAACATCAAATGATCTATGGTTCTTACAACGAGAGTCAAAGATTCACATCTATTTTTGTCTTCTCTGCCAAATTGTACTTTTGTTTTCTTTCCTTTTACCAGCTACACGGTCATCATCAAGTATCAGCAAGAGTCACTTACAGGAGGAGTGTCCGCTGGGGAAACTCTTTCTGCCCTCCATGATGACATCTGGGTCCCCGGTGCATCGCAGCTCCAGGTTCATCTGACCATCTGGGAAACAGCGGTAGAAGAAGTCTGGTCGTGGTCTGATGAAAGAGACAGAGGAAATTTTAGCCCTTATTTACCCTAACAGTCACCTGCCACGATGTACACAGTGTTTACCTGCCAACAACAAGTTTGATGGCGTTGGTGAACACTCCATTCAGCACCAGAGTCAGAGTCACAGCTGGATGTGCACAGAGAAAAAGGAAAGAGACAGAGAAAAGCACAGTGAAAGCATTAACAAGGCAAGACAAATGAAGATACTACCCACAGCCGAGTGAAAAATCAAAAAGGTATGACGTTTCTTACACAGCGAGGCTTCTTTCAGATCTCCTCGCTCAAATTTCTTCAGGAAGGTGAAAACTACAATTACGATCAGTGGACTGAAAACTGCCACACTCTGCAAACAGAAGAAAAGAGAAATAGAAGAACTGCAATCTTACACAGAAGACTGATTTATAAAAGAAAGTAGTAGTGGTTGATCAAACAGTAAGCCTCACTGATCCTTAAAACAAAGCAACTGAAACAAGTACGTTCACATTCTCTGATAATTGTTGTTGGACAATGTGCATATGGAAACTGGTTGTAAGAACACGTAGACATATTACTTACAAACATAAGAGAGGTGGGTACATGGTCACGCTCCACAGGGTGGAATTTATACAGCCACATCTCCTCTGCCTGGATCTCACGGTGGAAAGGAGGAAGTTGTTCCGTAACACTAGGTGTAGCACAAATAAATTATGCAGACACATTGTGATGAGGTTTGTCCCATTTGTAACAAAACCAAACAATATATCGATCTACAATATAATACAGAGATAATAGGCACAAAAAGCAATGTTGCATCCACACAGACGTGATCCAAGACATTCTTACAGGAAAACCATTAACAGCACCATCCGGACTGAGATTTCTGACAGGAAACTTCGAAGCAGCGTCTTCTTCATCTTGTTGTCTTGGACTTCAACCAACAGCAAGCATCATCACTCCATTTTCTTCAATGTATCTCAAACTAAAAAAAAAGAAGAGACTCTATGTGGTGGTTAATTTTAAAATTACAGTCTAAAGTTGAATTGATTCCTTGTGCAGAATAGACGATTAGATGACTCTGAAGGTTTTTGGTTTAGTTGGAACAAGACATTTAAAGACTTTTCTAGGCTGAAAAGAGAAACACTGGGTCTAAGTGTTCATTACTTTCAAAATAGCTACACACACACTGACAAGGTAACCGATAATGTTAAGAGTCATTAAAGTAACACACAGCTGGGTTAGGGCATTAGATAACGCAGGGCCCTATTTTAGCAGGTTTTATGACCCTTTTACGGTTTTTGGTCACAGGCCATTCGCCTGCTTTGGCTTGTTGTTAATCTAGATTTGACAGCCCAACACCAGCAGTGCTCATTGATCCCTGTCACTTTATTACTTTACTCATAGAAAATACATAAACACATAAACGTTCGCTTTTTTTTTACAGTGTATCTCAATGTCGACTAATGACTAATAAAGATAATAAAGTTTTAGAGCCTCTGCCCTTAAACATTTTATTTAAAGGCCACAATGCTGCACCTGTGCTTTCACGTATAGTACACACATATTCAAGAGATGTTATTAGGTGAACGTACCAACACGCATTAGTGTATGAAATATTAGTAATATTACAGCAGCCTCTGCCAACACACACAAAATAGCTAACATTCAGTCCCTGTGGTGTAGAAACATGGTAGCTAAGCTAGTTAGCAACATCTGTCAGACAGGACATCTGGCCCATTTTCCGCCTTGTCAAGCAGAGAATCGGGTCAGTTACTAACCTCAAACTCGTCGTTGCTTTAATCTCTCTATCCTCATATTAACACATGTAGTTAACACGAACCAGGCCGCGACATCATCTGTTTTTGCCGACGATTCAAACCGAACATTTGAGGACTTAAAGAAACAGGGATGCCACAGAGATGAGCACTGCGTGAAGTTAACAGTTGGCATTAGAACTAAGTCCGGCCCCATTTTCAAAACAAAAGGAAACCCTGGACCAAAACGCTTCCAAAAAGTCTTTGCCAAAATTCTTTGCTCAGATTTTACGCACTTGTCTTTCGTGGAGCCGTGTCATTCTAGCCTCGCAATTAAGGGCCCTGCTCACTGCCCCAGTTCATGGCTGAAATTTGAATATTCGAGAGTCTTTAGTGTTTTTTCAACCGGAAGTAGTAAAACCTTTACCTTTATCTGTCTTGACATCGGTAGTGCACGAAGCCACGTCACCTGACGGCGAGGAGCGTAGTAATGTACGCTTCTCTTTTTTTCACACAAAATGATCTGCGTGCTAAAGAAAATCATTTTAACTAGAAAACATTTGGAAATCGACGTTCACAAATCTGTCTAAATTATCAAGCTTAAAAAATTCACGGGAACGTTTCACTGAGACAGTACAGCTTTATTAAAGTCAAACTTCAGGCATTTCTGAACTCTTCAAAATGAACTTTAGAATGAAAAAAGGACAGAATCAATATCAAATAAAAAGACAAGTCATGTACAAAAAGAGTGTCGTCTCAACAGTCACACACATTTAGAAGCAGAATTGTACAGGCCAAAAGAGCACGCCACAGTAACATGATCCTATGCAAGGTCAATGCAAACTATTTACAGATTCTTCAACAATATGCAGTAACACAGGTTTAACATGGCATTTTGTGTTCATCCACGTTTTCATTGAAGCAACACCAAGAGAGATACGTAAGACCCCAGTCAGAGTTACCGTGAGCAATTTTACAAGTAAAAAGAGATGAAGAGTGCTTATGAATGTGAATTTATGCATTTATTTGAACACTATTTCTCATCTGACAGCATGTCAGTGAAAACTCAACAAGAGTCATCAACACTGTACAGAAACCGAAAGACGTCACAGTGAACTTAAACATATCGTTTGACATACAAGGGGGTGGCCTGTCCTACATTTAAGTGTATATAAAAAATAACAATAGTTAATAAAATCCTGGACATTTAGAAAACCCCCCTCACTCAATGGTCACTTAAATGAGAACAAACATGCTGTTTTGTCTTCTCAAATTAAAACATGAGCACAACACTGAGGATAAATCAACAAAACACATACATCAGATAGTATTTAAGTAAATGAAATAATGCACGCTGGGACACTTATATTAAGCGTACGTAATACTACTGCTGAATAGGCCAGGATGACATGAACAAATGGGCACAAAATAAACAGGCGATCTGCAGGTGCAGAAAAATAAAAATAAAGGCTGTTCGGTTTTGCAAAATCTCTGTGCAAACAAAGTTAAAACAGAAAAAGTAATGGCACTAAATTAGGCATCTACAGAGAAAACCCAGTGTTTGATGATGGAAGCATGCATTTAAGCTGAACAATTTGGGGAAAAAAAGGCTGTAAGACAAGGTAGATCGTCACAAATCATTTTTCCTGAAGCCATAAACACTAGAAGCAAGGATGCCTTTCTGACAATCACATGTATAAACAAAATTCAAGTTTAGAGACACAAACCATCTTGAGTTCGTAAATAACAAGTGAACGGATGACGCGCCTATGTGATAATGAATAATATATCAGTAATACAAAGAATTGTTCAAAATTTAGGAACAGTACTGAGATGGCCAAGAAAAGAATGGCTGCAATTTTTAAGAATGCGTGACAAACAGGAGGAAACAGGAGAAAGGGAATGTTAAATGTAGAAGAGTGAGAATATTTAATTTGGTAACTGTGCGACTGTGCAGAATCTGACACTAGATATACGTTTGTTAATGAAACTTTCTCTGTGCTCAACTTAAATCATTTACAAAAACGTGGTTTTAGATATAAATGCTCAGCCCACTTTGACCGTGCTGGAAGAAACAGGCTTAAGCATTTTAACAGGGAAACTGAATTTCTTTATTACATTTAAGTGAGCATCTTAGTATTAAACTGTATCTCTAATATTCTCACTTTTCTGCCTTCAATAGTCCTTCCCCTATACCTGGAAGAATAAAGTCTAATGTCATAGCTTTACAAAAGAAATCCTCCTTTATGAATGTTGTCAAGTTCAGTTTTGTTTTGCGGAGGTTGATGTGACTGGGTGATAATTTTTTAGGATGTAGTTTGTGTTGTTCACTTGAATAATAAAGAGTAGCTTTCGATGTTAAAATGTGAAAATACAGTTTAACGGCAACACAAACTACATGTTGCAAATGAAATGCTAAACATAAACTCTAACTAGAACATTACTGCATTAGTTTTAAGCTTCAAAGAGACTCAAATGAGCTGGAAAATTAGGCACAGTTTCACCATGCGGCTCAACTTTTAACACCATCCATTACAGGAGGCTTTTAAAATGTCATCAAAGGGCCGGCAATGCAAACAAACACAACCAGTGACGTAACTGATGAAGAACAAATGGCTGAAGGCTACAGAAAAGCTTCGTCCTGTGTTGATCACTTCAGTCCAGTGGGTAACAACACAAAAACTGCTCCAAAATGGAAAGTTTACATGTCAATATAGACCTGCTTCACACTGCTTATAATACCAATTACAGTGAGTCACGATACAGGTTGGTGAGCAGCAGCTGTTATCAAATGTGGAATCATTACACTAAATGACAAAAAAAGGAAAACATATGCAAAGACAAGAAACAGGTATCATGTAAAACTCCCCATGTTTTTTTAAGTAGTCTATGTCACGTACACTGTGGTGGAGAGAGAGACAAATTACTGTACTGGTGTTTGAAAAAGAAATTGGTATAAAATGTGGTGCCATAAATACAAAAAGTTTGGACAGATGAGCGATTAAAAACACTGTACAGATGTTTGTATTTTGTACAATATACTGGACTGGACTGTTTTTATATGAAGCCCAGCTGTGAGGGAGTTCTTCAGGTGGAAAATGAAGACGTGCCTCTCGAGGAAGTAGAGGACTTTTTTGTATGAAGCCAGGCCGGCAGTCATTCCTACTTGAACACAAACAAAACAGCTTTTAGGCCACTTTCTTTAAAAAAAAAAAAAAACTGCGCCCAGCACTCACCACGTTTCTGACTGAAAGGATAAAAGTTACAACACAATTTAAAGTCTGACGTTACTACAAGTAGAAGAGGTATCGATTTCAAAACACTTGTCATATGTTCTTTTAATACACATTTCTGTATATGTATGACGTAGCTAAACTGTGTAGCGACAAGCCGTGTGAAAGTGCTTTTCAGAAAAGTTTGGCAGAACAAAAACATAACGAAAAAAAAGCGGTCACAGTACACAATGTTACTGATATGGACTGCATCTGGGCAGTAGTACCTACAGCCAGAATCAAACTTAAGGCTGGTTAACAATACTTTAAGACAGCACCAGTGATCACAAGCTGGGCCCCTCCATCTACAATACAAATACGTGAAGGAAATGTGAGAACAGAACTTTCCATAGAAAATAAAATAAAAAAGGATCTGTCTAGTTATTTAAAAAAGCATTTCCTTCCCCCAGCAACAACCAGAGAGGTAAGGCTCTGTCCCTCCTGATCTTTAAGTACTTTACAATATTATGAGCCAATTATGTACACAATGGTGAGTGAGACTGTCAATATGAAAATCACAAGTACTTCTGTAATGTCATACCATTACACTATATACCATTATATTTTACCTTAATAGGACTATTTTCACAAGGAGGTCTGTGTAATGCTTAACATCTAAACAAACAAACATAATACACCACTCACCGAGATGAAGTGAGAGAATCTGTCTGTAAACATTAACAAACATAGATACTGTATATAATTATATTCATCTATACCCATAAGTATATTAAAACAATGTCTAAGGTTGGAATGTAGTGTTGTCCTGAAAAAAAATTGCACAAATTTCGTAAACTCCCCTCCTCCTTTTCTCTAAGAAGAAGAAGAGATAAATACAACGACAGGAGTGATGGAGAAAGGCTGGCTCGTCTCCGTAAAGCCTTTCTATGTTTGAGATGCTGACCACAGCTTACAGCAGGTAAACAAGGAGAGGAGCAGTGTGGGGGAGAGGTTCGGCTTTATGTGTCCGCCTCTCTACCTCTCCCCCCACTTCACTCATTGGGTTCTTCAAAGTGCCGATAACTGACGACATGACAACACTTAAAGTTCCTCCACAGATTAAAAAACGAACAAGTTAAAAAAGAAACATAATGAGGTGGTGGTTTGTGCCCTCCGACTGGTGCAGGTGGGCTGTGGAGAGCTCTACTGGTGGTGTTTTATGGCAACAGAGGACAGAAAACAGTGCATAACGATGCCTGGTCACTTTCCTTTGCCAACGCTGCCAGTCGCTCTGCTGTGTTCACTGACGTGTCCTGGCTCGGAATAGCAGCCACTGCACTGGTCAAACAGCACTGTATTACCTTTCGCAGTGCACTGTTTAGGATCTGTGGATCAAGGGAGCACTCTGCGGGGAATGAGGTATTCAGGAAGCTGCGGTGTCACTCTGCTGCCTGCTCGCCCAGCTCTCTCTCCGGCTCCTCTTTGACCGTCATTGGGCTGAGAGCGGAGTGGTGCAGCTGTGTTGAGCTGGAGTTGGAGCCCAGAGGGCTGAGGGGGTTGTGACTAGAACAACAGAGGCGGCCATCCAAGGAGGAAGCGGTGAACGCCCCTGCCTCGTGGTCGCGGCAGAACGAGCGAGGGCAGAAGTCACAGAGAGATGACGCTGGTGTGCCACAAACACTGCAGTCATGCCACGGACATTCCCACCGTCCTGCAGATGAGAGAGGAAGTCAGCATCGAGGTAGAAGATCAGGAGCAGTGATCCCCAGGGTGAGCACCCAGGGGTACTATGCCAAACTAAAGTTTCTGCTCAGCAGGTTTGTGATATATCAAATGATCAGGTCCTGTGAAAAATGTTTCATGCTGCATAGCTTTAACTGATTCACATACTGTAGAAGCTCGATTTGTCATTACCATATGGCGGCTTGGTGAGGTTGAGACACAGCAGGTGGTATGCTTTTGGACAGTCCTTCCTGTCGCACATCACCAGCTCTCCTCCCTCACCACAGCAAAAACAAATGTACTCGTGTGTGTGTTTGCCCTCCGGCCGCAGCTTCCGCTTCTTCGGCTTCAGCTTGGCGTTTCTGGCCTTCTCCTCTTTCTCCATCACTACAGCACTCTGGAGGAAAAAGACAAAATAGTATATTAGTATTCGGAAGCTGGGCTGGCGCTCTGGCTGCACAACTGTATTCAACATGATTAGAGGTAAATGGCCTCACTGTAGGCTGCACCCCGAGGAATCCAGAGCAGTTGTCTGATCCACAGTGGCAGGATGTTCTCCTGTTGCCCACACAGTGCAGATTGTAATTGAATGTCAGCTCAGCACCTGCAGAAACCAGAACAGTTCAGCTGTATTGCTCTCAAAACACGAATGTGAAAAGGCTTCATATCTACATGTGAACTCACCAGTTTCAATATCACAGAGGGCAAAGAGCCCAATGCGAACGTCTCCGTTTACTGTCCACTTCTGGGTTTCACAGTTTGGGCTGCAGCTGTGGTTCATAAACCGAGACGAGTTTCCCTTTGGGCCGGCGTCTATTACACGATCCTGTAAGCAACCGTTCAGGGTTTTCAAAATGCTTTGCGGTGTCTGCTTGGAACAGTATTTCAGAGTTTATCGGTGTCACTGCCGCGTTACCTTGGTAAGTGTTAGCATGTAGAAGTTGGTCACATGATTTTCATGGGCGCGTTTGATTCGCTGCTGGCACTCCTCCGAGTCTATCACCTCTCCCACATACTCCTTTACAAAGTCACCCTGGACGAAACAACAAACATCACATTTTAAACTGCTTTAAGTAAAAAAAGTTCCATTGGGAATAAATGTCAAGGACAAATTAACAGGATACTATATGTAGTTCATTCAGGCATTTGTTGTCTTCTCTATATGAAACTTATACTATATCAGATGAATAACAGTAATGTGTCAATGCTGAGAGTTTAAGTTTACCACTCACCTTCTTGAGAGCCTGGTTTGTCCTGAGGCCCCAGCCACAGCCCTCTGTCTTTATCACTTCTGTCTCTGCATACAGCCGTTTAGTGAAACACTGGTTTTCACATCTGTCTCCTGCAGGACAAACCTGACAAAAGCAGCAAAACAATGGTTTCATGGTTCTCAAATGGTTTCATCATTTGAGTAAATAGCAAAACATGGGCTATAAAATGTCAGCACAGACCTGTGGATGACACTCATACTGCAGCATGCGATTCAGACACTGGGAGTCGATGCTGCACGGATGCTCATCTGTTGGTCTGCAGTTGCATCTTGGGATTTCTGACAAGTCAGCTACATGCATCTGCACTTTCCCCACTGCTTTGTTGGACTGACACAATAAATGACACCCACACAAGTTAAAACACTGAGGACTGAATTTTACACAATTACTGGATTAGTCATCCTAAGTAAAATGTTGAAAGGGGCCTTACCTTGATGAATTTGTAGGGTGGGGGTTTGCGAGAGTTGCGTTCTTGCTCTAGAGCCTCCCTGCTTTCCCTCTGTGCTTTAAGCTCCTGAAACCGCCGAGCTGCTTCTTCCAGAGCTAAAAACAAACAAACATCATCAGTAACATATCAATCCCAGTGTTTTATAGGAAGAATTTAAAAAAATATCCTAAAGAAATTACCTTTCTTGAAGGTTTTGTTAATGTTAATCTGGCCGGTGACAAAGTTCTTGTCATTCTCCACGTAGGGGAAGACCCGGCCCTGGTTTATCCAGTAGTAGTCATGGGAGCCAAAGAAGAAAACAGGGAAGTCACCAATGTCATGGCGAAGGCTCTGAATGTTTGATGGCACCAAGCGGGGATTACAGATCTCTGCAGGCCACCACCTGCAAGGGAGCAGGACATTTTGCAATGAAAAGAGAAAGTAAATGTGGGGATTCTTTTATTTCCACATTTGTGAAACAAATAGTAATGGTTGAATTTAATTGTTGCAGATAACATTCAACAGCTTTAGTTTAGCTAATTTCTAATCTTGAGATCTGTTTTCCCAAAAGGCTTGCTGTTTTTGCCAAAAAAGTAGAGCAATTTGTTAACATTATCTAGCACGTTTTAATCTAGTACCGTGGAAGCAGACTACAAGACAGACACGACCCTGTCGGGACAGCCTTGCTGCTGTGCTCTGCTCTGTACTTTCTCCTATAACACCCCCTCGACTGTTTCAGTGTGAGCTGCACAGCAAAAGTCCTGTAGTTTCAGCATAACTAACGTTGCAGGAATAAACCTTTCAGATTAATCTAGACTTAATGCTTCATCAAGAATTAAGTGTATATGAGTAGGAATGGCCCAGAATAAACTACTGTACATTAGCTATGTTTAACAATGGATACCAATAACTACTTAACAATAATAAAAACAGGGGTCTATATTAGAATATGCTATATAATATAATACTTTAGTCAGACTGTTTTTCAGATTGTTTTGTTTTGATTTTGTGTTAAAACAAAAACAGGCTTGTCCTTTTAACATAACCATACCACAAACAGTGGCACAACCCTTGGCCGGCTTTAATCGGTGCTCTCTGCGTACCTGTAGTTGCCCAGTTTGACCCAGACAATTTGTTTGTAGTGAGGTTTCTTCCCTGCCCTGCAATCACTGCAGGACCACGCGCCCTCCGGCATCTCCATCTCCAGACACTCCGGGTGGAAGGAAGCTGGGCATGAGTCGCAGCACAGCAACTTGCCTCCTACATTTGTATGAATGTACACATGTGTGTGTGTGTGCATGCGTTGTGGGGAATGGGTATGCAAAGAGAGGAGGAGTGTATGATTAGGTGATGCACCTTTAAACCTGGACAAACTCTGAATCCCTTTTGCAGACAAGCAAACGTATAAAGTTAAAATATTAAACTGAAAATGACAAAAAAAACTGTTAAAATAGTTTACAAACACAATCCAATTATAGTCATGATTTAGAATTATCTGAAAATTGTGTCCTAGAGGGCAAAATATATAATCTGAAGCCACATAGAAACACTTTGGCAAAACTGAAAAACTAAACACAGGAGTTTTTTGCTTGAGTGAAGCTTCCTGTGACTGGAATGTCTAAGAAAGATGTGTTACAGCCTCCACTGTAGCAGTTACAGCATGTCTGGCAATCAGATTCAGAGCACTGTACCAAGACCAGTCTATGGGAAACACATGCAGCAGCACAGGAGTAAAACCAGCCAGCGAGTTAACAATGATTCAGGGTTATACTCAAACAACAAAGTGTCAGTGAAAAGCAGGCATGCAGTCCTGCCATTGAAGCAAACTTTTGACCCAAAACGCACTTCCTGCACAGACCAGCTTGCATGGAATCACCTTTTCATAACAAAGAAGTTTACAAAATGGTTGCATCCTTTATCTTGAATGAAATATTGAACTAACAAGCTAATTGCACAAATTTAAATAAGATAAGATAAGACTTTATTATTCCCACATTTCTGTGTTTACAGCAGCAGTAGATATAAAGTACACGATCCATAGGATCAATATTAGTTGTAAAAAGTCAGTACTGAGAACAGTCTGAACAATCCAAATTTGGTCTTATTGTCGATATATTCCATCCAAGGCAGGTCAAAGCTCAACAAAATGAGGAGTCTTTCAGTGGAAAATAATACATAGCTGCAGTCAGCATAAAAGAGGTGAAGCTGAACAAGGTCTTTCAGATGAAAAGCAAGCCCAGGGTGCTGAAGCAGAGAAGCAGCGCAGCTCCAGCATCAGTAAACTCCACGAATCACAGACACAACCTGAATTGATCCAAGGCATCCTGCATCAGGGCATCACACAGTAATTTGAATACTGGGAGTTTTAATGACCAATTATTCTTTCCCAGCAAGGGGACACTTTGGAGTCTTCTTTTTTATCAACCTTTTTGCACATATATATACCAAGACACTCTCACAATGGGCCTCATGCAAGATCTAACAGTACAGAATAGAATTTAAATAATTGGATTTTCTTATTATGTTTTACTAATATACTTGAATAAAAGTTGCTAACAAATGAAAACAGCAGAAATTGCCTAACAAAGTGATACAAGGACATCACTCATGGTTGTGACAATGCAGTGAACAGGTGATTTATATAACAAGTCTGTTCCTCAGCAAACTTTTGAACCTTGTTGTAGTAGGAAGCGCAGGTTGTATTAACGAATTAATTAATAATAGTATTAACGACTGTTCATTCAACTGTCTCAGTAAAAGTAAAAGTATTTATCAAATATTGTAAATTTACTGTATATTCTTGTTCTCTAACTGCAGGCAAAATAAAAGAACCAGTAAAGAAGCAGAGAGATGTTGGAGGGAGGTGAGATTAACAGCAGTAGAGACATTTGATTGTTGATAGCCTGCTGGCCCCTGAAGTTTATTTGTACAACCCTACCCACAATATTTGCTGTGTCCTCCTGCTTCTAGACACCATGTAATTAAATACCACTGCTACCCTCCATAAGTGTACATTGCTGTGACTGCATCCTGTGAAAATGAGCTACCACGTATAGGAGTGGGATCCTGAAAATGAAATAACTTCCTGCTACAACATGTCAAAGCACTTAACTTTTCATGTGCCCCCAAAAAAAGAAGTTTGGGATGAAAACAAATACGCTCTTGCATAAGGCCCAGTGTTGTTAGTTAATGCGTTAAGGAACTTTGCTGAAGGTACTTTGCGCAACTCTGCATTACAATTAACTGCAAGCTTAACCAGTTAATTCAATTAGCACCTGAAGGCTTTGAAATGAAAGATGCAAACAAAAGGGAAATCAGAATGGGGGCAGGCACAACACAAACACAGACCAGTGGGACAAAGGAGTAAGAGAAAAACTGTTCAGTTACCTTTCCCAACATTCTTTTTGGTAGCTGACGAAGGAGAGGGAATCATAGGTAATTTCAACTCAGCACGATTTGACTCAGTCAGAAGGTAGTGGGACTTATAGGCATATGAACTTAATATGGTGTCAGTAAGGTCTTGCACTAACAGCCCTACACAAGACACACAGGAAGAGACGGGGGTGAGCCGCAGTCAAACTCGAAATTACCCAAAATTCACAAAAAGAGAAAGAACAAACATACACAACCACAGTCACACACATGCAAACACACACAGAGTTATAACGCAGAAACACATAAAAGAAAGTCTGTCCAAACATAAAGAGGCCAAACAGAGCACTCGACTTGTCTAAAGTGGTTAAAGCTGGTAAAACTAGTAAATCGCCACTTCTCACCATCAAGGACAAATGGATTCTTTAAAGTAGAGTGCAGTGTAATGACCTGGATCATTTGGAGTATTAATACCGTGATGGAAAACAAACATTTCACAGCAGCCCTATTCATGAACAACGGCAAACATGGAACATATAATAATCTAAAGACTCTAAACACAAAGGTCTAACCATATGTTGGAGCGACTGCATCAAGTGATGTAAAAGATGAGTGTGATCAAATTCGCACCAGTGTAAAGTGATCTGTGCGTTGACGTTAGAACGTCTGCATTTGTCTGCTCCATCTAAGTGTGCTGAGGAAGAAGAAGCCTGTTAGTGTGCACAGCTGTGGGAACTTACCTCTGGCACATAGGAAGCACCAGCCTACGTTAACAGGGGAGGTGAGGAGGCCGTTCCTCTTGGCACCGCCGTGGTTGCTGCAGATCATGATGTGATGGGTGAGGACAACGCTGCCCGCCGCCACACAGCTGTCTCCTGTGTGATAGGCTAACGGACAGCGAATGCAGCGCATCAGGCGACCTGGATGACAAGAAGAGGACCGGGAGAGAAGACTGAGTTGTCTCCAAGCTCAGTGGTCACAAAAGTTTGAATGTTTGAAATTGAAACGTTTACTGAGTTGCTCACCCAGTATATAAATTAGAAAGGGATAATGTGACCACCTGGTTCATTGCAAAACAACCAGGACTACGCATACACACTATATAAACATTCACACTGAGCAGTAGTTCAGCTGAGGGATTCAAATGGTCCAAAAACATAGATATAGAGATTAAAGAAGACAACTAAACAGTTCTCTCTTTTACCCTTTTGTGTGTAATACTTGCTTAATGTAATAATGCTTAAATATAGCAATGTGAAAAAAACCTCACAGGAACTGAAACTGTTTATTAAATTGTAATAACTTATTATACTGTAAATTAAAACATGAAACACCATATACAGAAGGCTTTTTATATGACTATACACTCATGACCACCTGGGAGCATCTGTAGCCTTGTCACAGTGTGGTACCTTAGCATCTGAGGTTAATTTCCAAAAATATTGCGAATACAAATTTTTACCTCCAGTAATCTGCAGCTTCCATGTGCCTTACACAAAAGTCCAGGCTTTGTTTGTTCATTGTTTATTTATTTGGTGTTTATTTTAAAAATGAAACTTTTCTTGTGAACATTTCCACACAACACAAAAATCAGAGTAGCTGAAGCAGTTTTACCTTTACAGGCTCGTTGCAGGTCTCTTTCCAAGCAGCAGGTAGAGCAGCTGTGCTGAGGGCAGCTGAAACCTCCGCTGGGATTGCTGCAGGTGCCCGGGTGATTACGGACACAGTCCTCATGGTAGTAACGGCCGCATCCTGACACGGAGCAGCGTGTCACCTCCCGCCCCACCACTTTACAGCTAAAACAAGGATGATTGCCTAGAAGAAGGAAGAATAGAACAGTCCAGCAAAAGAAGCGATGACAAAGCAAGAGCAGAGCTCCTCAGTTCACTCACCATTTTTACATTCCAAGCAGGTGAATCTGCCTTCAGGTAAGGATGTTAGACCCAGACACTCCAGGTGAAACTGTCTGTTGCAGTCACCTTCACACACCACCAAGCCCTCCCCATATGCCTCGCAAATCTTCATACAAACACAGAATTGCAAAGAGAAAAATTATCAGAACATGACGTGTCTCAACGGCTTTTAGAACAAAATTACAGATCAGCCTCTATCAGCACCAACCTGGCAAACAGTGTCTCTCTTGCCGGTGCTGCTATCCTGCCGGGACAAACCAGAGTCCACTGACTGGGTATCTGAAGCGTCTGCATCTGCTGCTGCTGGGCTATCAAGACTCTTCCCAAATAAGCCCTGTGAGACAAAGAATACATCATTTTGGGTCGACACATCTGGCTGTTTACTAATCTGCTATACAACATTATAAGAGCAAGACTACTGTGTGTATATACTGTGTTTTTCCACTGGATGACTGTATACATATTTTGTGTGTACCTGTGGGTCATTAAGGCCTCTAGAGTCTGAATCCGACGTGTCTCTGTATTGAGAAGAGGCCATCTCCACATCTGTTGATGCTCTGCTTCGCTTCTTCAGCGGCTTGCATGCATCTGAGATTTCACTGGCACCTAGATAATTACATGAAAACATGGACGTTCAACTTTGCAGCATAGAAGCAGTTCCAACCCCACACAGGAGGCATGAAGGAGGTTCCTCTACCTTTCTGAGACCCTGTCCTCAGTGTGGTCTCGGGAGCCATCTCAGCCTGTGAAGAGATAAACAAGGATTAGATTATTGTGGTGGCCATTGTGGTGGCCATTGTGGTGGCCATTGTGCAGCGGTTGCAGGTTAAGAAGGACATTCTGTGTTAAAGCCACATTTAAAATAACATAAACACTGTAAAAACTATGAAAGGCGATTGTAGCCAGACCAGGTTTGTAATGGAATAATTGGTACCTGTTCCTTTTTGGTTTTCTTTTTAGGGACGGGATCTGTGCCTCGGTCTGACTCCGACCTGCTCCTTACTGATCGCCGCTGCAGCTTCCTCTCCTGAGAACCTGAAAACACAATTAAATTGACTCGAAGCTCTACATAGGCAACATTTATTTAAAAAAATTATTAACAATCTGTGTGCCTGTTTCACTAACCTTGTGGACTACTGTGGTGTGATCCAGGAGAAGATGTCTGCTGTAATCCTCCCTCCTCACTTCGTCGGCTGGCAGGAGAGCCTCTTCTCTCCTCCCCCTCTTCCTCCCCTTCATCCCCATCTTCCTCCTCCTCTGGACTAGGCTCAGGTTTAGCTCTGCAGTCCTGCTAAAAGCACCAACATTTGAGTATCACCTTACAGAGTAGCTGTAGTGAATACAGCACACATGTGCAGTGGAAAGGAGGTCCTTAATCTATCAGACCTTTCTCTATTTCTGCAATAATATGACCCGAAACAAGATCACTACACTACTACTACTGTGGCCACAACCCTCAACAGACCACCCTTTCAAAACATTGTTCAGCATTGTTCCCTGGTCCTGGTGTGATTTTTGTTGCTCAGCCACTCCTGAGGGGGCTTACAAAGGTACTGAATGTATTTGTACACAATGTGCCTGACTGTTGACTAGTGGAGCCCAAGCACTTCTTTTGTAACCCTTCCCTGCCTGGTGAGGATTAACCACATTTCTTCTAAGGTCTTAAGAGATCTCAACTACAAGCCATGACTCACTGCTGCAAAAATATGTGGTCAAGATCACACTTTAATGGTTTTAATGGAAGATTGGGTTTTCTCTTCTTTAAATAAGTTAGGCCTCCCAGACTAACAACACCTGACTCAGATTTCCAATTTAAAGGAACTGAAAACCTTGGACAGCATTTAAATATTACAAAATATACACAAATATTAAAGGTATTTTCCTAATTCATATAAGAAATAGATCAAAGCTTTGGTCTATGTGAACTAATGGTTCAAGCAAGAAGCCTTTTTTCTGCCTTGTTGCACCAACCTCAGGTGAGCAGTATCCCAGGTCAGGCTGCCTGGCCTCTCTCTCCACTCGCCCGTCTTTCTCTTCTTCTTTGTCAGTTTTAGGGGACTGAGAAGATTTTTTCTGCAGGAGAGGCCAGTCACACTTTGTGATCTCCACATTCAGCCTCTTCATGGTGATGGAGAGAGGCAGCAGCTTTCTTGCAGCTGCTGTTTTCCACGCCCTGACGGGTGGTGGGGAGTCCTGTCTTGTGTCACAGCCAGTGTTAAGTTTTGGAGAGCCCATCTTATGTTGGTCCCCCCTCTGGTTGTTTTCTTCATTTGAAGCCTGGGAGCTCGGCTTATCATCTGTGTTTGAAACGCTACACTGTCGACGCGGCAGCTGCCTTCGCGGCGGCTGCTCTCTGTCTGGTGACTTCACTCCTGTGTCTTCCTTCTTACTGACTGAGCCACTGGAGCGCCGGGTTCGTTTCTCTGCTCTGATGTTAGGCTTCTTGTTGGGTGGAGCGTCATTAGGGTCTGGGTCCACGTAGATGAAGGTGTAGTTGTCGATCCGCTCCTGCCGCGTCATCAGGAAAGCATCCTCGGCGTGGCCCACGCCCACCTCCCACTGAGTCCGCTCACGCTGAGGGATAGGCTTCAGAAGCTTGAAATGAAAAGGAAGAAGATTTCATTTCATTCCAAATATTATACAGAATCTATTTATACATTATACATTTCACAGATGGTTTTAAAAAGAAACCTTTAATTTCCCAAATTATTTAATGGATTTATGGGTGATTATAAATCATTTAGAACATTTTAAGATTTAAGGTAAGTTATATACTAAAAGTTGTTACATGAGATGACAAAACATTAAACCTTTAACAATCCCAATGTTTGCCATTTTATTTTGTTCATTGCATATGTCATTAATCTCATCTGACAGACTGGGCATCAAAAGGCTAAAGCCTGAGTTTTCTAGATTGTGGAATTGGTTGACGTTAACTTTGGCCTCTTGACTATTGCCTTGAATCAGTCTGACAAAATTTCTTAGCTGCCTTTGTACATACTTTATGCCTCTCCACAGGGTTTGTGGCCTTGCGCAGAGTCTCAGCCTGGAGATCATCAAACTGCTTTTTCCCCTGGTACATGACTATCCTCTTCTCGTGGATCCACGCTCGTTCCGCGACGCTGCCAAAGAACTGGACATGGTATTCCCTGTGACCTGCACAGAAACAGCAAATCTCACTTCACAGTCTGTGCTCTCAGTGCCATCATACAGCCCTGGTTAGTGAAAGAAAGCAGGCAGATCAAGAGGAGTTTGCGTTGGCTGAAAGATGTGTTTCCTACCTCTGGTGTTGATGCGAGTGTGGACCTTCATCTGCGGGTCGGAGGAGACCATGCACGGCCACCAGGGGTAGGTTCCCACCTTGGACCACACGAGATCTCCAATTACAAACTCCTTACAGAAACCCGTCTCTTGGATCACTGATGGATGATGGACCTTCGGAACCTACACATTAATATGAATAAGACTTTGGTTTGTCATTATAAACAAAGCAACAGAATTATTATTATTACAGAATGTATATAATGAACACTTGAGCTGCTTGCCTTTG
This sequence comes from Macropodus opercularis, assembly GCA_030770545.1. NCBI lineage: Eukaryota > Metazoa > Chordata > Actinopteri > Anabantiformes > Osphronemidae > Macropodus > Macropodus opercularis. The sequence goes on along the minus strand of CM061097.1, from coordinate 7,582,048 downwards.
CTGTCTTTGGTTCAGTTTTGATAACAGTCTTCTGAAGCTGCTCTGTTTGGGCTGGGGAGCTTTCTCTCAGCTGGGGCTGGATGTGGGTGTCCTCTGTCTGGCCTGTGGTACCTGCCGGTGTTTGGCTTTGGTCCAGGCTCTGTTCCTGGACCTGCAGCTGCAGCCTCACACTCTTTTTCCTCTTTTCCTTCTTTCTCTCATGTCTGCGCTGCATCTGAGTGGCCTCATTCTTCTGAGACTCCTTCTGAAGATCAGAAAATAGAAAAAAGAAACCAAAGGAGATAAAACATCAGTCAACCGTTTGCTTTTTCTATAAAGGACTCACAAAAACGGATCTCTTTGTCTGATGAAACCAAAACTACCTCAAATACCAACTTCTGTAATGCTGTAGAGAGATGATTAAAATTGAATCAAGATTCTGATAAGTTATTTGTAAAAATACTACTGCAGGTCAATCTGAAACATATAGTTCCCTAACACATTCAAATTTATCTGCATCAATATAAAAAATTGAGGTATTTTTCATAAAACTGTCCACAAATTGTTTCCACCCTCTAATAGGCAAAGATTTTAATGCCTCTTATAGTTTGATTTGATAATAAACTGAACATAGTTAGGTTATGACCTATTATTGGACAACATTTAAATATTTAATTTTAAACTTAGATATAAAAAAACATATAAAACAAAAATATATTTATTACATTTTCATATTCATAGAAAAAATGTACAAATCAAATTAAGTGGAGTTAATTAATCATGCATGGGAGACTCTGGGCAGAATCAGGTTTAGGTAGAGGTTCGTGTTTGCTTCCGTTATCCATGAACCTTTCCAGTAAGTCAAGCAGTACCAGGAATTCTGCTTTGCTCTCAGTGGCAGTAGTCACAGCTGTAGAATAACTGGGTGTTACTTTTTAAATAAGTACACTACCTGCAGTTCTTGCAGCAGGTCTCCACACAGCGCAGATTCGAACAGTTCTTTTCCGTTCTGATACGTCTTGATGATCTTCAGCTTGATCTCTGGAGAGCTGGTTTTCTTCAGCTCCCCACCAGGGGTGATGGACGGGGCATGAGAGGGTTGAGAAGATGGGGTACTGTCCACAAGAGAGGGCGGAGGGCTGGAGGAAGGCAGATGTAAAGGTGGAGGAGGGGGGAGAGTGTGTGTCATGATATGGGGCGTCTGGGGCAGGTGGTGCTGTGAGGGCAATGGTGGTGGTGGAGGACTCTGCGGGTGTGGATGTGTTTGTATATGAGGGGTGTTTGAGTGAAAGTGGTGTGTGTGGTGATGATGGGAGTGATGATGATGATGGTGGTGGAGGTGTGGGTGATGTGTAGGCAGTGGCGGGGACACAGGAGATAATGGTCTTTCCTGGAGACCCGGGCCTCTCAGGACTGTCCCCTCTCCCGGCATGAGGCCATGCTCCCCGTAGCTGCGGATGGCCCCGTAGCCATTCGCTGAGCCGTTGGGGAACTGTGAGTACATAGAAAACTTGGCTTGTGGTTCGTACATGCCCAGACTGGGCGGGAAGCCATTGGTGACCTGCTGCATGTCCTCCGAGGCTGAGGGCGGGTAGGAAAACTCATCCAGGGAAGCATCATAGGAGGGACCGCCATCCTCACCCGGGTCACTGCCGGTGTCGCAGGTTCCTTCCTGTCTGATGTTAGCGGAGTCAATGAGCTGAGGGGGTTGCTGAATTGTATTTCCCATGATCCCTTGCATGAGAGAGAAGGAGAAATCCATTGTTGGGCTCCTGCATCCTTAACTGTCTTTTTCTTTGACTGGACCTGTGGATAGAGATACGCAATCAAATAAGACATGTAAACACACATCGTTTTCATTATAACATTAGTTATACTCTAGGAAGACATGAGAAATTAAATAACACAAATAATCATGATCAACACTGCTCACTGCACTGAGTTGTTATGGGCACCAACATGAACCCTGTGTGCTGTCACTCTATGTGTATTAGTTACAATGGATATCAAAGACCACACATCAACTTAACTCTCCAATAGAAAGCTTTGGCTCACTGTGTCTCAGCTTCTTTTAGGTAATTTTACTTAACAAAATGTACATTTAGGAATATGTAGCATTCCGTCATAATAAAATCTGAACTTAAACATCAGGACATCCTGGCAGCCGCATGGTGAAGACGTATTTAAAGAACATATTTGGAAGATGGACAAATTAATTCCCAAAAAAGGATCCTTATATTTAATAAAATGTGTTGTGGTGGTGTAAAGTTACAAACACCTCTGCATATGGGGAAACTACAATATCGCCCGTCAGTGGACTGTGAGGTCTCAGCGCTCCACAGTGAGCCTGGTGTGTAATAGAATCTAACTGATAAGGTATTAAGTGACAGGTAACACCATTCTGAAAATATAAAAAGAGCTCATAAAATACATACGCTCAGCTCCTAATAAAACTCTAGTGCTGAAATACTACTAGAATAACTACTGCATAGTAGTATTTTAAGCAAAACTGACAAAAGGTGACTGATATCTGCTGAAGTGGTCAAACTTTTTCCACAAACTGGCCAAATCAGAAAGGAATAATCAACCTTGCGTCTCTTAAATGCGCTCTCAAAACAGAAAAGAATTCCCTGACAGCTTGTAGTTTTGGCCTGTAAGTTATGACAGGCATTAATCGACTAAGATAGAGCTCGTTTATTTTTATTACAGCATCACACACACATGGCAGCCTGCTGTCACAAACAAAACAAAGAGCAGCTTCCACTGGGAGACTCATCCTCTTATATTTGAGTGTTTAATATTTGTGATGGTTAATCAATCGGGTTAAAACGTGTTGCGTCTCACGGTGAACAGATTAATCCAGTGATTGAGGTTGGATGTGTGAACAGACCCAGGCTGGCCAGCGCTGGGAAAAGGTGAATAACGGTGATGTAAACATCCATAAGGTGTCAACTAACGGTCACTGGTCACCGATATCGACTGGTGGTCTTCCCTTTGGCATTTTACCTCCTGCTATAAACATTAATACACGGTTATAGTTGTGTGGTCACGATAAGTCGGCCGCGCAGACATAAATGTTTCACTGAATTATCTTATAGCTTTTCTGCGATGCTAGCTTAAAGCTACCTGGCATCAAAGGGCTTGTGTTGAAACGACGTGGGCCGTTTACACGTTAGATAGCAAACACAACTGTGGCACATGTGTATTTGTCTTTTGGCACGTGTGGATAAACGTCCCCAGTTACGCTTTACCCGTTTGTGATAACCTCACATGGAAGGAGATGAAAGGGAAAGCTAACGATGTTGGCTAGGCTAACGTTCCTGTGCCAATATGGCTGCCTTTGCCTCTTTAAATCAAATTGTCTGGCGTGATTATGCCTCCATCACTGGCGGTTTGGAGGAAAATGTGCCTGAATATAAGCCCAAAAAAGGCTCCGAATCGGCCAGCGAGGGATAACAACACGCACCAGCAGCGGCGGCAGCGACAGCAGCAGCTACGGCGAACATCGCTACAGAGAAGAGCAAAGGAGCGGCACAGATTTTGATACCGAGTCGAGAGATGCAGGGAAATTAAAAAAACAACGTCAGTACCTTCAGCGTGTCCCATTATAAACACATACACCAGCCAGCAACGTTTCCTCGTTTAATATATAGGACCCAAAAAAATCAAAAAAAATAATCCTGTAATATTGATATAGCGCAGGCCTTTCCTTTTCGTTTTAACGCAATTCTCCACAGAGAGGAGGAGGGGGTGTTACGCTATCTGGTCGATACCCAATCCCAGTGTCTGGCTCTTCCTCAATGTGGGGACCTGAGCCTTCAGCGAAAAGCCGCGGCTACAGGCAGATGTGTTCAATTCTCGGCCCCCTTCTGTGCGCAAGCTTCTTCGGAATGATCCGCAGCTCCCTCTTCCTCTGGTTCAACAAAAGCTTCCAGCGTCTATAGTCGGGGCCTGGTTGGTTTCTTCAGCTTTCAGCGCCAAAGCACACGGATCCAGACTGGAGGGGTCAACAGGGGCACCCCGGGATGTGTAGTTTGCTTCACACGACAGCGAACACTTTAACAAGGAGGATTTGAGCAGAGCCTTTAATGTAGCAGCCAGTATTAAAAGTCACGACTACGGTGAAATTAAAGAGGAAATTCATGTGTCAAGTTTCATTTCAGTGGGATGAAGAGGAAATACACTAGAAACGGTGTCAAGCGTCGGCGTTATTATTATTATTATTATTATTACTATCATTGTGACATTATGTGACGTTATTTAAGTGTCTGGATTTTTTTTTACCAAGAGCACAACGATGCAGAGGCTGTGGTTATGTTTGCATCACAGGCTGTGGTTGACTTTTATAGCCTCTAATGATCTAATAATAGATGAAAAGGAAAGATGCATCACCCTACAGCAAATGTTGTAGTCCGCATTTTTTCACTGATGCTGTGGGAGGAGTGTAATGCGATGTTTATAATTCTGTACTGTCCATGTTAAACGCTACCTCGCACTTGCCAAATAACCTGTAACGTGAAAAGGGAAAATAGAATCACAATTTAATTTAAATACATACATAGTATACAGTAACCTGTTAATATTAAATTTTGTTGTGCTAATTGTCACTGTCGTCAACGAGAATCTCTACATACTTTTTTATTGTACTTGTTGAGATACACCTGAGATTCCATTCACTTCTAAATTAGCAATTTATGTTATGTTATGCATGGTGGGTCATACTACATGATTATTCTTATTACAGCTCACTATTAAGTGTGTACCGAACATTTAATCAAAAGACTAGAGCAGGAGGCAAAAATACAATGAAATGGAATCAAAACAACCATAAAGAGACCTAAATAAACTACAAATGGACTTCAAAACAGTTACAGTACTGTTACTGCGACAACTGAGATGGACGTCATTTAAACACTAGTGTGTTTCTCTTTCTTTCTATTAACGATCTTTGTTGTGAACGCAAACAACATCTACGCATGCCCAGGGTCGCCTTCCAGTGCAGCTGTCTGCGAAGGCTGCGCTCGGTCTGTTGGTAGGTCATACACGGCTCATTTAAAAGCGTAAACCCGTCGTAAATGGGTTTATCACATCACCAGCCGTTACTCTTGTCTTTCCCGTTTACCTCGACCGGTTGTTGTGGATGGATTATATCATTTTTGTCTCACCGAGAAGCCTTATTACGCCCAGTCAGCAGCGGCAGCCATAGCTCGGTCGGTGACGCTGGAGGTGAGCGAGCTACCGTCTGCCATTTCAGCAGCTAGCGTCATGCTAAGCTAACTAGCTAGCCGGCTAGGCTAGCACACGGTCTGCAGCCAGCGGGGCATTTGGAAACGTGAGCCTAGTCACGGATGTGCGTGGCTAACAGTTTTTTTGTACACGTTTAACTCGTCATGGGTAACTTTAGTGGAAATTTTGCTTACATTTGTCGGATTTCCAATGGAATTCAACATGAACTAATCCTCCAGTAAAGTTTCCTTTCCTTTCTTGCTTCATCGGATCCCTATTAGCACCAGCTGAGGCGCCGGCTGTTCCTATTACCCTAACTCCTAGTTTTATGTAAACGATCCGTGCAAAGTACAACTCCAGACGTTTTCCCCTTTCACGACCAGACAAGTCTGTGACATGTGTCAGATTAGTGAACAGTCCTTGGTGCTGCTGTGTTGTTACATAAGACTGATCTAAGTTCAGATCTCGCTGCCCGGAGCTTTCAGTAGTTTTTCAGTGACCCACTACAAACTGATACTTTGATGTCAGTCAGGATTTATTTGGTTCTTCAAAGCTCGTATCTGGAAGCTGGACCTTTAACAACTACGTTCTGGTGCAAGTGTTCAGGCAAAGGAGAGCATGAGAAGAAACGCATAAGAACCGCACACAGGCCAGTTTTATTGCTTCTCTCAGGTCAGGGCCTTTTCTTGACTGGGGCCTAATTATTACCACCCATGACATACTGTTGCCATTTAGTGTGTTAATGATTGTTTGGTATGGTGGAAAGCGCTCTGCTTAATTTATTTCCATCTTTAAAACTGAGCCCTGTTGTTCTCATACTGATGCATAATTGGATAACTTGAAAAGTTTAATGTTCGTGTTTGTTCTTTAGTTGTCAATTAGCCCATAGCAGCACTATAGTAATGTGTAACCACACTCGGTCTCTCTTTATGTTTTAACAGAATACTGTAAAGTGCCCCTGCAATGGCCGTCTTTAGTCACCAGGTGCTCCTCGCAGTGACAAGATCAAGGTAAGTTACCAACACCTCATAAAAAAACACAGTTCTCTTCATGACGCCTATGCACCATAATTGCAGTCTCAGATGTGTTGAGCGCAGTCAAAAGTTCATGGTGTCTATGTTTACACTCTGTGTTTGTTGTAGTAACGACTGCTCAGCGTATCGCATGACTTTAGTGATACACGAGGCATAAACACACAGCCTGAGAACTGGTGATGCTGGTTAGGTCATAACCTGGGATACCAGAGTGAGATATGATAACACAGTCAAGACAAAACTTGTTGACCAACTTTGTCTTTAGCCTTTTTATGACCACAATTTAAGTTCTGTATATTTTTATAGTGTGTCTGGTGAATTGTGTATGTTTGTTCTATAGTTTGGGGACATTATGAATGGTGAGTTGTGGAATATAGTGAGGGCTGTGTTTGTATTTGTTGGGCTCTATGTTAAAGTACAAAAACACAGGTGTGTGTGTATTTTTTTTTAAATTTTCAATGGGTGACTGTAAACTGTGTTGATAAAATTATGCAGTCGGCTTAACTCTGGTCATCAGCGTCCTCAATAAATGTGAATTTTATTTTAGTAGCAGTGACTCTGGAGTGTGGGGAAAGCGTTATGTGTCTACATCACTAGAGACACAGCTGAAGTGTTTTGTGATCAGGATTTGAATCTGTGTTATGGTAGATTTGAACAAAAAGCTGAACTATTTAAAGTGGAAGACAGCTCAGATGTGTTACTCAGAAATGTTTACATAACAAGACTGGAGCAGACACAAGTCCTTTCAGAGCAGCTATTACTGCCAGCCTAGTCATTCTAGGTGCATTTTTGTCTCAAAATGTTTTGTGTCAAAATGGGTGGTTACCGTTTCTTCTGTGTAGACATTCATTTCTTTTAATAATGACTTATTTTCACAATATTTCAAAATCTGCACACACATAAAAATTATTGCTCACACTGTAAAGGTTGTGGTCCACTCTGCTGGGCAATCAGACATATGCATTAGTTGATATAGTAGATGAGCTGGTTTTGTTGAAAGCTGCCTAACATTCAGACATTTAGGAACCCATTTGATTGTCATTGAGCAACCTGACCCTCTGTCTTTTATATCTTTGGATGATAAAATAATTAGACACACGCTTACTCCTTTCTTCAAAATACAAAACTTCCTTACTTCAAAAAAATAACCAGTTTTTCTTGTTGCTGTTTACAGGGGATCGTATTTGTTGTCCAAGAGGCACAGCTGCTCCTCTCTGTCTTCCAGAGCCTATCTCCAGATAGACCCTCCCTGCCAGGTCTTGTCCTCTGTCCCGCTCAGGCACTCCCGTTATGGGTATTCCCACTGTTACCGGGGTCACGTCCTTGGCCGCAACCGCAGTTCCACTCTGCTCGCTCGCTCTCTGCACAACTCAGGTGTTTGGCTCCAGGAGTTAAGGCAGGATGACAATAAGGCTTCTGCCAATGCTGCTCGTGATGCTTCTACAGGAGCCAACAAGGACCCTGTGGCTGCTCCATCCCAGTCCCAACCCCCACCAATTCCCACTCCAGCTTCCACCACAGCAGCTGCCATACCTCCAGTGCAGGAGAGGGCAGTTGTTAAGAAATCTCTGTATCAGAGGATTGTGGATGAGTTGAAGCATTACTACAATGGCTTCCGGTTACTTGGCATTGACATTAAGATTGCTGGCAGGATGGTGTGGAGGCTGCTGCATGGACAAGTGCTCACACGCAGGGAGAGGAGAAGGGTAAGATATTTCAAATTAGTCTAAATTAGTGTGTCTGAATTTACAGGGTTAAACCTGTGTGCACCAGGATCTAGAGCAGTTTTCTGTATGGGCAGTGTTGACATGGGATTATCTGTCATGTTACAGTTGACTTTGTCGCATATGCTAATTTCTTCAGTTCACTGTAAATGAGAGAGATTGAATTTACCATAGTCTGGTGTAGAAATTTTTCCAAAGTAGATTACTCAGATGGTTTCTGATTGTTATATATGCAACAGCTGGATTTTTAGAGACAGTCATGGACCCTCCCTGTCTTTTGTACAGGAAGACTGGAACTCATTTTCTTTGAAATTAGTTAAAAGAGGATCTTCTCTATCATAAGCTGTTCCATAACTTACTTTTAGTATATTTTTTTAAAGATGACTTTTAGAGCTACACATGCAGCAAACCTGTAAATGTCAGGGTTCTGACTTGTTTCCATCCACTTTTTGTCACTTCACCATTGCTTTTGCTTGTGTTGACAGCTGATGAGGACCTGTGCTGACCTGTTTCGTCTGGTGCCCTTCGTGGTGTTCATCATCGTTCCCTTCATGGAGTTTCTTCTCCCTGTCTTCCTTAAACTCTTCCCCGAAATGTTGCCTTCCACCTTCGAGACAGAGTCTAAAAAGGCATGTGTTTATACTACTTTACATACTTTACTGCCTGGATGACTGGGTACAGAGTTTGTCATGGTTATGTATTTCAGAAAGGGCTACAGTTGCTGTACTAAGAACCTCTGCTCTGAACCTCCTTGAAGCAGCTGACTTTTATCTAATTTACTTTGGGAGTAGCAATAGAGTATAAACATAGTCTTGGATGCTAAAGTCCTGCTTATGGACTCATCTGATGTTTTTGTAATTATACTAAACTAATAACGGACTGCCCCTTTTCTCACTTTAAAAGCAGGGGGTTTCTGTACTTGGTCTAGTTGGCCTGTCAAACCTGGTGTTGCCTAGTTATTCTGGAGCACGGCTGAATGGTTCAGAGATATGTGTTCAGGCTCCTGGAGAGCACAGACGTTTGAGACTTTACAGCCTGGCAGAATAGGAGAAGAAAGAAGAGTGTTGCACTAGGATTATTATACAGTACGTTACTGTCAAATTTAGGATTCGTGGTGGAAAAAGAAACGTGTGGTCTAGGCAGAGATGTCATTACAGTATGCTGGTGTAAATGCTATTTCGGTATTTAAAGTATATTTTCAAAAGTAACCTGTCTCTTGCTCCTTTCTTTTATGCAGGAGGAGAAGCAGAAGAAAGGTCTGGCTGCGAAGCTTGAACTGGCCAAGTTTCTCCAAGAGACTATTGCTGAGATGGCCCGAAGAAATAAAGCAAAAGTTCAGACAGAGGACGAGACACAGCGTTTCTCCACATATGTCCAGCAGGTAAATTACAGCAAAGGCATCTTTCACAATCCAATGCCCCGAGATTTGAAGAAATCTGAGACCCACCGAACACCTTCTCCAAATAGAACAGTGTTAGGTATCCCTAACCCTCTGAAACAGCCGTAGGCCTAAACACATCATGGAACTGCCATGTTTAATCTGAGTTAATAGATGCAAGAGAGAGGCACATGGGAGTTAGTGCCACCAAAATACGGGCAAATAATTTCTACATGACATTTGTTGGTGATGTTTCCAGTGCTTTACATAAAAGTGTGCCACCCTCAGGTCCGGGGCACAGGTGAACAGCCCACCACAAAGGACATCGTCCGGTTTTCCAAATTGTTTGAGGACGAGTTGACGCTGGAGCACCTGGAGCGCCCCCAGCTGGTGGCTTTATGCAAACTGCTAGAGCTGCAGCCCATTGGCACCAACAACCTGCTCCGTTTCCAGCTGATGATGCAGCTCAGGACCATCAAATCAGACGATGAGGTGAGCTGAAAGGAATGAGAGGAATGATAAACTTTTCTCAATTTAATACAACGTGTGACATGACGTCCCTCTCCATTTCCTCAGATGATTGCAGCAGAGGGTGTGGCAGCTATGAGTGTGTCAGAATTACAGGCGGCATGTCGCAGCCGTGGAATGAGATCTCTGGGTCTCACCACTGATCAGCTACGTGTGCAGCTGCAGCAGGTGAGCAGCAAACAAGGAAACCTGATTTTACATGTGTGTAACTCCCCACATTGATATTACCAGTGCTGGAAAGAATTGACACAAAGCATAAATGCAAGACTCTTGTTCTCCTTACTTAATGTCCTCCTCCTTCATTCAGTGGTTGGACCTGCACCTGAAGGAGAACGTTCCTCCGTCGCTGCTGCTTCTCTCCCGAGCCATGTACCTGACTGACCTCAAACCCAAAGCTCCTGTCATCCCGCCTGTTCCCAAACTAGAGGTTCGACCAAAAACGTATTGGTCCCAACTATATTTGTTGTTTGTTTGAGATGTTGTTGTTTATAAATCGTATACACTGTGGGTATGTTGTTGCAGAAAGCTGCTCCTCCCACAGTAGAGAATCCAGCTACAAACGCAGCCTCAGTGGGTCCTGACGTGTTGGCAGATCCTGCTGTCATCATCAAAGACAGACCGGTCAGTGCACCCGAACTGAACTGAACCACAAAACGCACAGCACGACGAGACTTGATGAACTGTACTGATGACAGAGGAAACTAGGTCATCGCTGCTGTTAAAAATAGATTGATGCCTGCACAGTTAATATACCTACCAGACTGCAGGGGGGCTGTTTCTAATTATAGTTACTGTATTGTATTCAAAAACCTACTTGTTCAGTATGCAGTCAGTTCCTACTAGTTTGTCCATCTTAAGTTTATCTTCTTCTTGTAGGTGGAGGAGATAAGAGACACAGCTCCTGTGGTCTCAGACAAACCTCTGACTCCCGCTGAAGTCCTTCAGGTGAGCACTAAATGATTCTCAGACCTCTAGTAGCCACAGAAACCAGTTCAGGATTTGTTGCTCACAGGGTTCCATAATCCAGTTAGTTCTTCCTGGATTTGATCTTTCTCTCATGACTAATCGCTCACAGTGGGACAGAGCTGCTATTCTGGGGGACAGACAGTAACTGAGCAGTGATTGCAAACCTGCTTAGTTTAGATGAATTGTTTGTGATTCAAAGGATGACTCTGTAAAGCTGATGGAAACAGAAAGCTTATCTGTGTGAAGTTTAAAAATAGCTGATAAATATAGACCTGTCACTGTCACACATGCTTCTAAGTGTTTGTTTCAGGTATTTTTTTTTCTAACCAACCATTCGTATTCCTTCATAGCATCAAAAACCAGTTGTTGTTTAAAATCCCTACAGCTGTTAGGTACACATGAGTCATTTTGTTGTAATGTATTATTAAAGTAAACATACATACCTCTTTACTCTTCTTTGAGCAAGTACTAATATGCTCTGGAAAGCCTGTACAAACCAGAGCATATCTTTCTTTAGTCAGTTTTGTATTAGAACCAGCACTGACAAACACAAGGTGGTAGCAGTGCTGCATTTTTGTCTGAACTGTTGTTCTATATTGACATCACAACATTTATCTTTTATTAATCTTCTTCTAGTTTTCTTGCAAGAAATATAAACATTAAAGAGAATAAAGGTAACTATTATCTGTAATGTTGTCGTTAAACTGAGGTCTGTTAACTCTTCTTCAGGCAAAAGCAGCAACAGAAGTATCCCAGAAGAGCAAGATGAGTGCCAACGGGGTGTAAAAGAAGCAGAAGCCTCTGCAGTGACGGGGCTTCAGTGGACTGGCAGACCGTGCTTGGTGTTGTTTTTTTGTGTTAATGTCCCAGTGGTGACACCTAAACCATCCATTGCAAATCCTGGTCAGCTGTCTCCCTACAGCGTAGACCGTCTCCTCCTCCTCCTGTAAATGTGTAAATATCTTTTATATTTTCTTCTGTCTTACATCACAGCAGCAGCAGCAGCTTTGTACAGTTTTATTTGCAAACCTTTTTAACTCCTGTTAGGGATGTGAGAGTCCTCCGTTTTCAGAGAAAAACTTTAATGAACTTTTTGGTTCAGTAGCTGTTTACACCCTCTCATCTTTGATCAGTAACCTGGGCCACACTGAGGCAGACACCAGTCGTCGTCACAAACAGTGTGGACCGATACAGGTGGTACAGCAGCAGATTTGGACACCAGCGTAGCACTGCTGCCTGCTGATGTAAATGCTATTAAGCAGTGAGTTCACTCCTTGAACCCAGAGGTGACTGGTAAAGCACTGACTGGACAATCTGTAAAATAAGCTTTACAGGTTTTATGTGCATATACAGTGTATGTATTGTATTTTACCACTACGATGCTAAGATTTCTTTAAGCTGAGAAAGAAATGCACTTGAGGTTTTTCATCAAGATATATATTATGTTGTTATTATTATCGGGGAGATGCTTAATCGTAGATGAGATCTTTATTCTGTGGCACAAAAGTGGTGAATGTGCATCATTCGCTCACTTGTCCACCTTCATGAAGCTCTCAGAAATATACAACCCTCCAAGCTGTTTTTGGAAAGTGTACCACATAAACTTGTACTGTATAACTGCAGCTTTATGTGTGTTTGCCTCTTAGTGTTCTGATGCATTGGACCCGTTGGAGGAGCTGCTTTTATTGCAGCGTGTGTAAAGTTTGGTCTCCTCATTAATGTTTAGAGGTGCGGAGGCCATAGATGAAAGTATATTTTTAAGCTAAGTCATTGCTAATGAAGATTATTGGTTTTACACATGTGCCTAAGGTTAAAGGGCGTTTGGGTTCAGGGTTGCATTTTACATCAGAGGACTGATTTTCTGTTCTACACCGTGTGTTGAAAGCACCCAGTCAACCTGTTTTCTTTAGTGAAATGTCGCCTTTTTCCTCCTTTTGGTCCAGCTGTTAGTTTAGATCCATATTATTCTATTCTATTCTAAATCCAAGCCCCCAACATTTTGAAACGTTGACAGAAAACCTGCTGATACTTTGTAAAGAGTAACTTGGCACCAAGCTAAAAAACTTCCCAGACACATTTTCGAGTTGCATGCAGAGGTGGAAATTTCTCCAAAAGCTACATTTGATTTGAATAAATAGCAATTGTAAAATGGCAACAAATAAAGAGAACATAACCTTTTTTTGAACAATATGTAGAGCATGGTTATATCCCATCCTGTTTTCACCACTTGGCATTTGATTGGTCCCCACCTGTTAATCTCAACAAGCTAACACCTTGTATTTTACCATCCTGATTGATAATTCTGTAAAACGTTTTCATTTGTTGGCTACTGGACTGGCTTGAGCCTCTCAAAGGTCAATTGGAGATTGATGTTGAGACCATGACAACACAAACTGCCAAGGAGATGCTGCAGGCCTCATTAGTCAGTGTCAGACATTAAATGTTGGGAACTAACTAGTCAGAACCTTTCAGATAAGAGGTCAATCATCTTCAAGCAGGTTCAGTGGCCACTAAACATTTGAGCGATAACCGTGATGTGGAGGAGAATCTCCACAACAGATCTTCAGGTGTTAAGTTGTTCTTTAACATGTATCACTGACCTGATGTGCTGGAATATTTCTGGATTTTGTCCATAACTGATTTTGTGTTCTGCAATAGAAGAAACCTGCACAGTAATCAAACTATTGAAGACAAGAAAAACAAAAATAAACATGGAAATATCAAAACCCTTCACTCTTGTCTTTTGTCTCTTTGCTAAAATGAGGAATTAATATATTTAATCTTTCTCATAGGCTCAGTGTAATAAAAACTGGTCCAGGATGTAGATTTTCTTCCATGACTCAGGAATAGCTTACACAAAATGGTAACGTTTGAATCAGTTAAAAAATAACTTTCCTTAGTAAAATGTTACATCATGAAACCTCCATTCAAGTAGGAGGTGTGAGCAAGTTATTAGTGCAGGAGTTTGGGTGGTTCATGGTGCATGTAGTGAGTGGGAGGGGGCTTCAAAATACTTTACCCTCCATGAGGAGATGCGCAGAGTGTGGCTGACACAAAACATTTGGGAACCACATGATCTAAAGAAACAGTCGTGGACACACTCAACAGCACCCGGTCAGTAACATGTTGGAACTGTGCTTGGACTAATATTCAGTTTGTGGTAAAGGTTCTTGGTTATTTGTCTTGTAGGTTTCTCCATAGAAGGCGTTTGTAACAAATATTTGATCTCCGTAATGTCTTGTCTAATTTGCATGTGAAATGACAAAAACCTACAGATTTCAGGTGTCACTGCAGCATCGTGGATTAACCGCATTTCATTAAATGGTCAATAGAGTATGTGGCTTTTAAAACATAGAAAGTAAACATCAGCGTTCGGCTGCATGAAATAAGCTTAAAGGCTGAAGGGTCTGTGCTATTTTGAAAGCTGGCAGCTATTTTGGACCCTCAGCATGTTGAGCCCATGGGTAGAAACAGGTGGGAGGGGAGCATAGCTGTAGGGGAACAAAGACAACAAGGCTGAAATGGCTGATGACGTATAACGTACAACTCATAAGATTACTACAGTATCTGACATGGTCAAACTTATCTAGTATGTTGTATCCCATGAGCTCTAACCTGCTCTAATTTACCGTCTGTTGGATGGTAAATACAAGGATACAAAGACTTTGTAGTCCCTGTAGTTTCACTACCTCTACTGTTTCTTTCCCTGTCTCCTCTGCAGTTCAAAGATGAAGCTGAACTTAATAGCTGTGCTGTCTCTGTCCCTTCTTCTGGTTCATATTCATTTTTCACTGGCCAGAAAAAAAATAAGGATTAAAGAGAAAATCGACTTGTTTAAAAAGAAGATCCTGGACACTAAGACTAAACTTAAACAACCCAAGCACAACAACCAAGGGAGCTACTCTCAGCAAGGCAGGGGGGGTTACCCTAAACAAGGAGGGTACCACCAGTACCCAGCATACCCAGCACAGGGCCCCCCATACGGAGGAGGTTATGCTGGGTATGGAGGGTATCCAGGTGGGTACCTGAACCACAATCCAAACAACAAAGTCCTGAGCCCTCACTACGGCGGCAGCTTCGGTTATGGAGGCTATGGTGTTGGCCGTGGTTCTCCGTATTCCCAGTCAGTCCAGGCGATGGGCATGTATCCCTCAGAGGAATCCAGAGGGTTTGGACGCAGTGCAGCAATGTCAGCTGCTGGAGGGGCTATGGCAGGAATGGCCCTGGGCTACGGACTAGGAAGGTTCCCTCGCCCTCATTTCAACTTCCACAGCCCCCAGGAGGAGTATTACTACAACCACTACATGTACAGGAAGTATGGCGTCAAATCTACAGACACCAATGACTACAGCAGAGACTACAAGTTCACCCAACCCCCCCTGAGCTACGATAGCTACATGGACTCCTGCATGAGGCGAGATGACCTTCTGCCTGGCCAGAACCGAAAGTCAAACAAACCGGACGTGGCTCCTACAAACATCACACCTACAAACACAACAACGACAGCTGCTCCAGATGCCGGGACACGTAACAACACGACAAAGATGAACAGCACTGCAGCTAAAAACTCATCAACCTCTGAACCTTCAACCCTTCACCCTGTGGATGAGTCTGAAGCCAGTCAGGTACCTCCTGCTTTACAGACTCCGACAAAAGCTGCTACTGAAGATGATGATGATGATACAGTTAGCATAGTGGAGATTGGCTACCCAGCTCTGATCAGAGGCCTGAAGGTCAGGAGATGCGTGGAACTGTACATGGCCTACTCTGACTACTACTTGAAGAGACAGACAGAGACAGCAGAGACCGGAGGCGCACAGAGTCCGGTGTCCGGCCGAAGAGGCCTGGTAGCTGTGGCCACCAGTGCTGCACTGATGCTGCTGAACTCCAACCTGTTGATCCTGCTGCACTGAGGCTTCACAACTATTAGATGAACTGACACTTTGGTGTTGAGTAATTTGTCTTGATGAGTTATGATAAAACCCTGGTAAAAATGTCTACTTCCAGTCTTTTATTTCCCTGCAAATATTTTGGCTTCATGATACAATAAAAAAGACTCTGTCATCCATGTATGGACGAGGCTTTCTGCACGGATTTCCATTATTTAAATGGGTGACCAAATACTTTTGGCAATATAGTATAGTGTATTTTAACGTTTATTATTGTTAGTTTTTTTGTGCTATGGATGCTATACATTAATCTAAACTTGTAGAATAGCTTTTTAATTAGTGTCTTCCTAAATTTGATATGAACTGAACTCAATCTTTTTCTGTCGACTCTTCCGTCTCTGAAGCTTTGATCTTGGACCTTTAATGATCAGATGGTCGCGCCTCTGTGTTTGGGTCGAATGAAAGCAGCCCCGTTGTTGCTGCAGCCGCAGCTCAGCCGCCACAGACACGAAACTAGCAAGTTACATTCAAATGCTTTGTGTTTGTTTCGCTTTGTGTGCTTTCCTCTGAACGTCCGGTCATTTCCCATCAGAAGGTGCGGATGCTGTAAAGCCACGCCCCCTCGGACACGCGACCCCACATATACCCCGCGCATGTCTTGCGACGTGTGAATCGGACGTTCACCAGGTTTCACGTCAGTGAGAAGTTTGTTGGCTGTTATTTTAATGGTAGACGCTTGTCGCTCAAGGTAAGACTCGTCCTCTGTGTTAGTGCTGCAGGGAGAAACACGCGAGGTTTTATGAATGTTTGGCTCCGCCGTGAGGAAAATCTAATTGGACCTGATGTGACCAAGCGCTATGTTAAATCGAAATAACGGAGGCTAAACGACCAGCAGCCTGCAAAGTGGCTCTTCTCTACATTCGCTGCCTACTAGGATGTGAAGCGGAGTCGCGGCATCGTCATCACCGCTGGTTTGCCTGCCACCGCCCTTTGTCCAACAGCTCGTTGAGTGGATTTACTAACACAACATATAGTATATTGCTGTGAAAATGACAATCTGTGCAGCCATAATACAGTCTAATCTTATGATTTCTATAGAATGTTATTCGTAATCACAGTGATGAATAAATGTGCAAAATGAGCTCACTTAATAGAAATATGATCATAACGTAGTCACGCTCACTAACGGCAATCAAACATTCATTCATTTGTTCTTCATTCATTTTCTACCGCTACTTCCTCGGTGTGCTGGAGCCTGTTCCAGCTGTCCATGGGCGAGAGGACACACCCTGGACCACACATAGAGACACACAACCATCACACCCACACTCACGGTTTTTCCAATAAGCCTAACGTCATGTCTTTGGACTGTGGGAGCCGGAGCCAGAGCCAGAGACCCCGGAGAGAACCCACGCAGACACGGGGCGAACATGCAGAGTCTGGGAATAAAACCCTGGCAGTCAAACTATTAGCTCACATTGTCTAATCTCTTTCTAGATCTCCCTGCAGAGTGAAGATGAAGAGGAATCGATTCTCCATGTTGTGTCTCTCATTACTTTTGCTTTATATTGATTTTTCCTTTGCCAAGAGAGGAGGCGGAGGAAGCTTTTCAAAAAGCTTTGGAAGAAGCTTTAAGAAGGGCTCAACATCAAGCGGAAGCAGCAGCCACACTACCACTGACACAGGACACAAAAGCAGTCAAGGTTCCAGTGGATACCCCAAACAGGCTGGAGGATATCCTCGACAGTCAGACAGACCAGCGTATCCAGGTGCTGGATGGTCTGGCAGCTATGGTAGATATTCAGGGGGAAACATCAACCAGAATCCAAACAACAAAGTCCTGAGCCCTCACTACGGCGGCAGCTTCGGTTATGGAGGCTATGGTGTTGGCCGTGGTTCTCCGTATTCCCAGTCAGTCCAGGCGATGGGCATGCATCCCTCAGAGGAATCCAGAGGGTTTGGACGCAGTGCAGTAATGTCAGCTGCTGGAGGGGCTATGGCAGGAATGGCCCTGGGCTACGGACTAGGAAGGTTCCCTCGCCCTCATTTCAACTTCCACAGCCCCCAGGAGGAGTATTACTACAACCACTACATGTACAGGAAGTATGGCGTCAAATCTACAGACACCAATGACTACAGCAGAGACTACAAGTTCACCCAACCCCCCCTGAGCTACGATAGCTACATGGGTTATTGTATGAAGAGAACAGATGTTCTACCTGTGGAGAACAACCAGCCAAAAGAAAAGGCTCCTGCTGTCACCTCAGCTCTGGACACAGGCAGCAACACAATAGAGACTAAGAGCTCAGCAACAGAAGACTCCTCTCCAGCTCTTCGCCCTGTAAATCAGCCTGAAGCCAATTCTATGCCTCCAGATTTCCAGGTAGCCAGTGACACAGAGGACAGTGATACAGTCAGCGTCGTGGAGATTGGCTATCCAGCACTGATCGAGCAGCTGAAGGCCAGGAGATGCTTAGAGCTGTACATAGTTTACTCAGTGAAGTACCTGGATAGAGCGAGAGGAGGGGGCCAGCGGCTGGAGATGAGCTTACAAGGACTTTTAGCTATAGTCACTGGGATTTTAATGATGCTACTGAATAGCAACATGCTAGTGTTGTGTGGTTAAGAAAGTAAAGTAAGTTTTTAGATCATATCTTCCTTTCTGCTTTGACGGTTATTGTTTCAATGCTGGACATTGTCATAATTTTGCATTACTTGTACTTCAGGGCTGCAGTAATGGTAGCTGGTAACAGCGCTGACTCATCGCTCAGTCTTTGTAATGTGTTCATGAGCTTTTAAATGATGTACGTCAACGTAACGCCAGGCCCTCAATAATCAACAGGTTTGGTTTGCAGCTGCTGGGGTGGTACCAGCTCTATCACAGTGATGGAGCACTGTGTGCTTTGAGCGTCGTATTCACAGAAAAGAGTCGTTGGTGTTGTGTAATTTGTCGTGATAAAATGTCCTGTTAATAACATTAATGTTACTGAGGTGTCACCCAGTGGAAACATAGGATCTGCTAGTTGTGTGTATTGAGATTCTAGATCTCTATTAGATGTGGTTAATACATGACATGTACAGGTTTAAGCTGAATTAATCTCCAGAGTTTTTTAGTGCTAACCCTGCACATTTAGGTAATGGCTTCATGTTGTGTCTGTCTACGTGGTTTTAAACATTATTAAAACAATAACTATTACAATTCCTTGTGTGCATCATTTGAGTTATTATTAACTGTTTTCACTATCTTTATTTAGTTACTTAGTTTGTCTTAAAGTGCTTTTGGCGCTAGGAATATTATATATTAATCCAACATTGTAGAATAGCTTTTTAATTAGTGTCTTCCTAAATTTGATATGCACTGAACTCAATCTTTTTCTGTCGTGACTCCTCCGTCTCTGAAGCTTTGATCGTAGAACCTTTAATGACCAGATGGTGGCGCCTCTGTGTTGGGGTCGAATGAAAACAGCCCCGTTGTTGCTGCAGCCGCAGCTCAGCCGCCACAGACACGAAACTTTGCCTTTTCTGCTTTTCCCGCGTGGCGCTGCGGGAGGTTTCCGTTCCTGCACGATGGATGCTGTGCACACTATCTTCCCAACACACGTCATTTTGATTTTCCAGAAGACGCCGACGTCATCGCAAGGTTGAAGATGCTGTAAAGCCACGCCCCCTCGGGCACGACCCCCCCCTCGCATATGTCGCGCGGGCGCTACAGTGCGTCGCATAAAACAGAAACCCAACAGGTTTCACGTCGAGAAGTTCGTGTGTGTTGTTTGTGTATTTAGATGATTTGTATCCTACTGGTTAAACCACATCAAACGGCACCAAGCGACCGCCCGGTTGTCGCTCGAGGTAAGACCCGTCCTCTGTTTTAATGCTGCAGGGAGAAACGCGGTTTCTAAACGTTTGGCTCCGTCCGTGAAGCAGTAGGTCGATGCTCTGCTCGCGGTCTGGAAATCCTCATTTTACCTGATGTAACCAAGCGCCATGTTTGAAACGAAAGACTCGCAGCCTGCAGGGTGGCTGCTCTCCACCGTCGCTGCCTACTGGGATGTGAGTGGGAGTCGCGTCTATCGTCGCCGCCTTTTAGCCGCGGTCCAGTGAGCCGCCGTGGTCAAAGCAGCCAGTGCCTCCTGTCTAGGTCAACAGCCTGTTGAGCGCTGTCAGAGCCATGCTAGAGATGATGAGGACACCCAGAGCAGCTCCGCTCTGACGCGACCATCACAAGCTCTATTTATCTGAACGTTTTATCCATCGCTTGTCTGTGGAAACGTTGTGTAGCATAGCACGGCGCCTGTTATCGCAGGTTGTGGGAGGACACGTCTCAGAGAGAAGTCACTAAAAGGGAAACGAGCCAATGACAACTCCATGAAATAGTTTCTACAACTGTTAATATTCAAATTGCTTTCAAATAATTTATAGAACCTATACAATTAAGTGTATGCCTTTAATACAGTCCTGTGTTGTTCCTTTTATATAGTTTTATTTACAATGATTTTGTAACAGTTTATTAGTTTAACGTGTATATTAGTTTAACAGTCTGGGTCACCAGAATTTCCCCTCTGCGGGATAAATAAAGTATTATCTTATCTTATCTTATATGTTAGGACGTTTTCCAACATTGACAATTTTGCTTTTATTCTAATGGAAAGTAAATTGTACGACTTATGAAATATGATCATAACTTAGTCTTGTCACTGATTGCAATAGGCCTAGAGACCATGCCCGCCACAGTACAGCAATACAGTAATGCTATAACTACTGTGGTCTCTCTAATATGGCACAAGACTGTGTATGCTGTAATGCTAATGTAAAAGAAAAGCACAGAAATGTGAAAAGGCACCTCACTGTTTCAGAGCAACCACAAGAATCCAATTAGAGCCACAGCTTTGTGATGAACATAGTGCAAAACACATTTAGTTTAGGCAGTAAACAAAATGGTTCTGAATATGAATTAATAGTATATTGCTTCTTCCTTGCAGGGTGAAGATGAAGAGGAATCCATTACCAGTGCTTTGTCTCTCATTACTTTTGCTTTATATTGACTTTTCTTTTGCTAGGATTAGAATTGGAGGAGGTTTTGGAAAAGGCCTTAGTATGAAGGTTCCACCACCAATCAGAGGCACCGGCCTCACTAACACGGGCCTCAAAAGCAGTCGAGGTTCCAGTGGATACCCCAAACAGGCTGGAGGATATCCTCGACAGTCAGACAGACCAGCGTATCCAGGTGCTGGATGGTCTGGCAGCTATGGTAGATATTCAGGGGGATACATCAACCAGAATCCAAACAACAAAGTCCTGAGCCCTCACTACGGCGGCAGCTTCGGTTATGGAGGCTATGGTGTTGGCCGTGGTTCTCCGTATTCCCAGTCAGTCCAGGCGATGGGCATGCATCCCTCAGAGGAATCCAGAGGGTTTGGACGCAGTGCAGTAATGTCAGCTGCTGGAGGGGCTATGGCAGGAATGGCCCTGGGCTACGGACTAGGAAGGTTCCCTCGCCCTCATTTCAACTTCCACAGCCCCCAGGAGGAGTATTACTACAACCACTACATGTACAGGAAGTATGGCGTCAAATCTACAGACACCAATGACTACAGCAGAGACTACAAGTTCACCCAACCCCCCCTGAGCTACGATAGCTACATGGGTTCTTGTATGAAGAGAACAGATGTTCTACCTGTGGAGAACAACCAGCCAAAAGAAAAGGCTCCTGCTGTCACCTCAGCTCTGGACACAGGCAGCAACACAATAGAGACTAAGAGCTCAGCAACAGAAGACTCCTCTCCAGCTCTTCGCCCTGTAAATCAGCCTGAAGCCAATTCTATGCCTCCAGATTTCCAGGTAGCCAGTGACACAGAGGACAGTGATACAGTCAGCGTCGTGGAGATTGGCTATCCAGCACTGATCGAGCAGCTGAAGGCCAGGAGATGCTTAGAGCTGTACATAGTTTACTCAGTGAAGTACCTGGATAGAGCGAGAGGAGGGGCCCAGCGGCTGGAGATGAGCTTACAAGGACTTTTAGCTATAGTCACTGGGATTTTAATGATGCTACTGAATAGCAACATGCTAGTGTTGTGTGGTTAAGGAAGTAAAGTAAGTTTTTAGATCATCTCTTCCTTTCTGCTTTGACGGTTATTGTTTCAATGCTGGACATTGTCATAATTTTGCATTACTTGTACTTCAGGGCTGCAGTAATGGTAGCTGGTAACAGCGCTGACTCATCGCTCAGTCTTTGTAATGTGTTCATGAGCTTTTAAATTATGTACCTCAACGTAACGCCAGGCCCTCAATAATCATGCAACAGGTTTGGTTTGCAGCTGCTGGGGTGGTACCAGCTCTGTCACAGTGATGGAGCACTGTGTGCTTTGAGCGTCGTGTCATCATATTAACACCAAGGGCAGTTGTGACAGGTGGGAAACTGTCAAAATGTCTTATGTCTGTACTTCAAATATTGGCATCAGCAGTGTGACTGTACGTTGATTATAATGGATCATATCTACTCATGTCTCATAGTGTAGTGAAAAACATCATACAAGGTCTCTAGTGTTGCTAAAACCAAAACAACAGATTGGTGTATGTACAATATTGCTGCATATTGTATTTGGATAAACAGACTAAACAGAGAGACAGTAGTATGCATGTTGCCTTAAAGTGCTTCAAGGTCCCTACTACATGCTACCCAGTGATTTGCTGCAGTGGAGCTTGCGTGAGCTTAAAAGTGAAAGTCTCATGACGTTCTAATTCCAAACTCATCTCTGTAGTTTTTTACTAACTTTCTCAATCTTGTCTTTGACTATCAGTAGAATTTGTGGTTACCAAGCTTTGTTTTACAAGATCTATGTGCGTACGATTTGTACAATTGTTAAATGTTTTAACTGCAAATAAACTCAAACAGGATCAACTATATTATAGCTGCATACCTGCACATTTTGATATGTCCTCTCAAATGAGTGAGTTTTTGCAGGTCCAATGTCATCTTATATCTGAAAAATAAACAAAAATGCAACATTAAATGAAAAATACTATAGCAAAGAGCTCTTCAGGGTCTCCAGCTTCCTCCCACAGTCCAAACATGCAGTTAGGCTAATTGGAGACTCTAAATTGCCTGTAGGTGTGAGTGTGCATGTGACTGGTTGTGTATCTATATGTGTGGCCCTGTGACAGACTGGTGAACCCTGCCTCTCGCCCATCGACAGCTGGGAAAGGCTCCAACACACGGTAGAAGATGAATGAATGATTGGATCAAAGAGCTGAGTGAATGAACTGCTGTTGCAGGCAGCCATGAACTTGTGAGATATTCTCGCTACAGCTTTAGTCCTGTTGTGGTATTTTTACGTCGCTGATAAATTAAAGGCGGTAGAGATCACAGCTCTTAATCCAGCTTTGAGAAACAGATCTTACATAAACATCACTGCTGCAGCCCAACCTGACGCTGTGATGATGGGACCAGGTGAAGCATTTATAATCTCTAAATGCCTTATGCCAGCACTGCACTATAACAAATTACGTTAATTCAACAGTAGAGCTTCATTAATACATCAAAAGCAACAATGCAATGCTGTATAAATTCTTAATCATCACTACATTTACCTGCTGTCTGAGTCTGCCTGTAGAGTTTAAGTATGGAGTATTTTACTACTTTAAATGTATCTTCCCCCACCAACTACATGGAACAAAGGGATATAACATGATTTGCTTTGTCCACACTTTAATCTTCCTCCTCTTAAAATGGCATTGCTACAGATTGAGAATAATCCAGAGACTGTGAGATTATAGCTACAGCAGCCTGCCCTCACAAAGAAGCCCTGAGTCTAATCTGAGTCTCTCTGTCTAGAAAGCACCATTAATAGTGCACAGATAAACTGTAGTTTACCGTATTAAAGGCCCTAATGTGTGTTATGTAATAGCATCCATTATAAAAGCAACAGTTTAAACGCTGCGTTGCATCCTGTGTGGAACACAACACAACACAACCCTAAACAATAACTTACAAACAATCTCACCTGCTGAGCGGCTGAATTGAGCAGCAGTCCAGATGATGTTCATGTAGCCAGTTGTTAGTAGCTCTGAGTCCGTTGACTGCCTGCGGGTAAACACGTTTCACGGCCAGGTGCTAATTCAGTGTGGATTGTCTAAGCAGTCCAGTAAATTCACTAGAATATGCGATAAATAATAAGCATTATTCACAGTCTAGTGGGACTTTACTCTTGTTTTGTATATACTTTATTTAATAGAAAAGGAAAAAAGAATTTTTGCCCAACATCAACCAATTACTGCTCATCTCAGAAATGCAAGTAATAGCAACCTGTCAACCAGAAAACAAAAAGTCTTGACTTACTTTGAAATAAGTAGTTTTCTTTAAAGAAATAATTTAACATTTTACTAAATATGTTTATTCAGTTTCTTGCAGAGAGCTTGATAAGATGATTGACAGCGCTGTTATGTCAATATGATAAATGTGAAGCTACAAGAAAAAGAAAGTTAACGTAGCTTAGCTTAACAGAAACACGAGAAACTGGGAAAAAACTAAAACACTGAATCTGTCCAAAGGTAACAAAATTCACCTACCAGCAACTTTTTTTGGTTTATGTCACACAAAAAATTAAACAGAATATTGACAAATTCCAATTTACTGGGACTACAATGTATAATTTTATGCCTTTATTACAGAACAAATCTGTTAACTATTGAGCTCTTCATGCGCCTGTGGGTGGATCAGTGCTTGCGGAGGATACAGTCAGACTGTTTCCAGTCCTCATACTAGGTAAAGCCATGTGGCTGCTGGTGGACGCGTCATACAGCAGCAGCGGGTTTTCTCAACTAACTGTAAGTAATAACATGAAGGACTGTCAAGCTACCAAACCACAGGTCCAACTTGTCTTTAACATTCTTGTCTACAGAACAAACAGTGGCCTTGTCACATATGATTGGTTCACATGTGTCCAGTCAGTCTGGACACAAAGTCATTAGCTTGTCGTCCATTGTGGTTCTGTGTGTGGTCTTCATTGTCAGGTTGTGGTGTACTTTGCATCACCCTGTCCCAGCTGTTCACTCTCTACATGCCTGCCATCCAGTGGCCCATCACCAGGGACATGAAGGAGCCGATGACAACAATAATACTGTTGTAGATGGGGCCACTGGAGGCTCCAGCGTAGTACTCCATGTCTCCAGAGCCCTCTGGCTCATAATTGGGCCGGGGATGATATCTAGGACCTCCTCCATAGCTTGGGTAGCCATAGCCCCCTCCATAACCGCCATATCCACCGTATCCTCCATAGCCACCGTATCCTCCATACCCATAGCCGTACCCAGGGCGGCTCAGGGCAGACCCCAGTATTGCTCCACCTACAGCACCTGCAGCAGCTGCCCCAGCTACTTTCCCTGCACTGGGACCACTGCTCTGGACTGGTGGTGGTCTGTAGGCCTGGCCGCCACCACCTCCCCAACCCCGGTTGTATCCTCCTCCCCGCGCTCCACCTCTAAAGACACCACCTCCACGCCCACCACGAGCCTCACAGCTGGGCACCAGGGAAGCGAGGAGCAGCAGGCAGAGGAACAATGTAACAGGGAGCTTTTGCAGGTCCAACATCATCTTTAATCTGTAAAATAAGCAAAAATGCAACATTAACAAATGCAGTATTAAATGGAAAAACCTAATAGCTGAGTGAATTAACTGCTGTTGCAGGCAGCCATAAACTTATGAGATATTCCTGCTACAGCTTTAGTCCTGTTGTGGTATTTTTACGTCGCTGATAAATTAAGGGCGGTAGAGATCACAGCTCTTAATCCAGCTTCGAGAAACAGATCTTACATAAACAACGTCACTGCTGCAGCCCAACCTGACGCTGTGATGATGGGACCAGGTGAAGCATTTATAATCTCTAAATGCCTCTTAGGATCCTGCTCTACATCGGAGGACAGGACCTCCTGCATTAGCGGTCACCTCACTAATGGATAAACAAGTGTTGGAACATTGTATCACATGTACGTGTTTAACTCTGGTTTTGTTTGACAGGAAGAATAAATAAAATCTTATCAGAACGCGAGACAAACTGTGAGGTGAAAAACATCAATAACTATTTAAATGACGAAAATGTGAAAAACTAGTTAAAGTCCATAGACAACAATCTTATACAATAGAAAACCATAGGCTGCAAACTCATACAAATGTTTGTACTAAAGAAATGTTAAAGTCCAGCTGTGCAGTTTCAGCAGCCAGGGGGTGAACTTTTCATAGCTTAATGTTATCTATACAATTTTACATGTTATGGCCAAACATTACCCACGTGCACACACTAATTCTGAATTATGGTAAATGTATCCTAATGTTATTATGTAACAACATCCAGAATAACAACTTTACATTAAATAAAATGATAAACCTAAAAAGTAACAATTCTCAACAATCTCACCTGTTGAATGGCTGAAGTGAAGCAGAGCAGCAGTTCAGATGAGGCTCGTCTCCAGTGTGCGAGTGTGAAGCCCCGATTCCTTTCACTGTCTGACAGTAAATACGTTTCAGGGCTCGTCTGTTATCCTCCGCACAATCTCAATCAGGTGAAGTGAGTCACAGTCTCACACCTGCTCATTGGCTGTTCACACTAAGCCGCTGTACGCCGGGCATCACACATAAATACCAGTCTGTTGCTAAATCAGTCTGGATTATTTAACCAGGCTGTGAGTAAATTAACCAGAACACTTAACGAGCTCTCTCGAAGCTTCCACCGTCTTACCGAATATGTTGCCTGCACAAACTGTTATCATTTTACATTACAGGAGATTTCAGCACAGTTATATAAAAGGGATTGCAACATGACATGGCTTTCAACCCAATGACCCAAATGAGACAGAAGGAGATTATAGATGTGTGTATGTTAATCATTTGTCAAGATAACATTTTTATTAAATAATCATTGTACGACAAAATCGCTACATTTAAAAGACTAAAGTATCTTTGTCAAAGACAATACAAAAGCAGGCAAGTTTTAAGAGTCACCAAAAATATTACATGCACACTGTCTCACACACATTCACTCTTGATGACAAGAGCATACTGTGAACTGTACAGCAAGATTTCCAACACTGACATTTTAAACTCACGCACGCAGACTGAAGCAAACACAGGCAAAGTTTTGTACACGTGGAAACAAACTGAACCGCATGGAAAGGATCATTCATACATTCAAAACATTCTCCAAAATAAATCATTATTCACAGTCTTGTGTGATTTCACTCTTCTTGTTGTGCTTTTTGTGTCGCTCTTTGATTAATACCAATGAGGGAAAAACTATCTGTGAATTTTCTGGAATTTGTTTACAATCATGTCCAACATCAACCAGGGCTCTCATTAAGACAGATGTTATCATGTATATCACACAGGACATTAGTGTGCTCATCATAGATATAACTATAATATGAGTAAAGACAGACTGACAACAGTTGTTGTGCCCTTATCTCAATATGATAAATATGAAGCAGGTCAGATACAGGTCAGCGTAGTTGAGCTTAACATAAAAACTGGAAATGGGAAAAAACAAAAGCTGAATCTGTCCAAAGGTAAGAAAATCCACCTTCCAGCAACTCTAGGGTGAATGTCCTGTTTATTTACCATACTGACAGATTCACACTATGACTACAATGTAATTTTTATGCTTGTATTACAGAACAAATAATCTGTTAACTATGCAGGTCTTCATGTGCTGGTGGGTGGATCAGTGCTTGCTGAGGATACAGTCAGACTGTTTCCAGTCCTCATACTAGGTAAAGCCATGTGGCTGCTGGTGGTCACGTCATACAGCAGCAGCTGGTTTTCCCAATTCACTGGTTCTACTTCAATTTTAAAATGTGTTTAACATTCATGTCTGCAGAAAAAACACTGATGATGGTTTGATTTCCTCAAACAATCTTTTGAGAAGTCTCTAAAAATGTTTGAGGTCACAAAATGATGGGCTTGTGGGGTGATAAGGTTCTACTGTAGATTACCTGCTAGAGTATTAGATTTTTCCCCAACAGTGAAACCCTTCAAAACGTTTTATCCAAGTTTTTTCCTGTTTGTGGAACCATTTTATTAGGCACTTTACTAAGACCATGTTTGTGCTTTTAGGTATCAGAAGACACTTCTTAGGCTCATTCTGCTCTGTACTGGAAGAATGTTTTCCTGTCTTGACAGTAAGTTGTGACAAAGAAACATTTTAAGGAAAGAAGAGAAAGATGAAATGATTTGGTCTGCATCAAGATATTTTAAAGTTGTGTGAGTTTGCATGATTCTTAAGACTATTGCTCAAATGAATACAATTAACATGCAAACATTATGGCATGTTAAAAGTCTGTGGGTGGACCAATTTGAATGAAGCTCCATGCAAAGGCAGGAATTTGGAGGAGGAGCATATTCACTGAAAGACATGCACTGGATTCTTGTCAGCCAGTTCTTGGTCATGTCTGGATGAAGAGGAAGGTTTTGATGGTTTGATGTGGTGGAGCGTGTCCTCACCATGAGCAGATCACATACATGTCGCTCCCTCTGGAAAACAACCGAGCTGCTTCTCAATTATACACCTCAGATAATTATACCTGCAAGACAATTATTGATAAATAAACAACACATTCGTGTTGGCAAAGATACCACAATAAAAGAATACAACAACAACTTGAGTGCAGCTGAGGAACAGACTGGAGAGAGGAACTGTAGCAAAAGAACCAGACAGAAGACGTTATATCTTTTTGTACCTTCTCCTCAGTTTCTGCACCTCTCTGTCCTCCTCCTCCTTCAGTTTGGTGATGAAACTCTGCAGGACAGGCATCTCAAACTTGATATATTGTGCCACCTAGTGGAGAAATGTCAATATATAGCAAAGATTTTTTTGAGTTATACATTTTCAGTTACAGTCAAGATGTGGTGACTTACATCATATGTAACTTCTTCTCCCAGATCTTCCTCCATTAGGAAAACCTTGCAGACCTGCTCACATGGACCCTGCATAATTCTCAGCACCAGAGGGTAGTCACTGCGCTTCAGTTTCACACGCTCTGAAACATTCACAGTAAGTGTTAAATAACAACACAAACACAAGAAATATGGGAAACAATGTGGTGTTTTACTTGTCAAGGGTAAAAGCAATAATTCCCGCTCACCTCCACTTGCATGGACAAGGTAAACTGCAAAATCATCTGGGCTGTTTTCAATTTTAAACTTGTTCAGGAGAACTCGTAGCACCTGAGGTGTGGTCATGCAGCTGTTGATCCGAACATTTGTCACTGAGCCATAAGCAGGAGTAAACACTGCCGTCTGAGAGAAAAAATACATTAGATGAACGAGTGTTTATTATAAGATTGTAATGTTATGGTCATTTGTAAATTATTTTATTTCTAATGAAATCTCCTTTTAGCATTTATTCAGAATAATCCACTTGGTCAATAGATTTCATTATGAATTTAGAACTATATTTCCTTCTCAGCCAAGGGAGCTGAGTTTACCTTATGGTTATAAAAGTGACCGTTGATGGAGAATCGATGACGGCGGATTTTCCTCTGGTCGCTCGGTGACCGTCTCTGGCCGCGTCTTAAGACCCCGGCGTCACTCTTTGTCCGGAGGAGCTGGGTGGAGCTCTCACTTTCTTCTGTGCAAGCAACAATTAATACTGTTGAATACTGGCAGTCATTCACCATCCTCAACCTGCTAGAATCAGACTTAAGATAACAACTGTTTCTGTTTTAGCGTGTTGGGAAAGACAGGTTTCCACCTAATTTATATAAAGCAGCTAAAACTTGTGTTTTAAGGAGAGTTAAGCTAATTTGATTGAAATGACCTGATATGACAATGTAAATAAAATAAGTGAACCTAGGGTGGAATGCAGTGCACATACAGCACGTTGCTATATTTACACCTTCACTCACTCACCGTCTTCTTGTGTGTGTTCCTCCATCAAGCCGTTGTCGTCCAGCTGGTCGTCAGGCGGTGTCACTTCCACTGTGGGCGGGCTCTGTGGTGTTGTCTGTTGACCATCTACGTTGTTGGGTGAACTACAAAAAGAAAACCCACAGTACAGGGGTAAGAGACAGTGAGAGAAGACAAGACAAGGACAAAACTATAAACACACACCTACAAATATTTTGCAGACGCTGTACAAGCTGGTATGTATAAATAGTACAGCGAGTTACATGACCACTGCAAATACTGACACAGATGAAGGACTTTTTATTAGATTGGCTGTAAAACAGATACATTTGGTTTACCACACGCCATATGCTTCAGATATGTCATATATTCGTTTGAAACTGTGACAGATGTTCCTTCTTGTTGACTGTATTTGTTTGCATTGTCAAGCGTTGTCATGATGTTCTAAATAATTGTTTTTTCATTGCTTGACCTGTTTTTGCAGGCGGGTAAATGCTGCTAAGTGGCACATGACCTTGTAAAACACATGTACAGCTTGTAATATTGTAAATTATTAACATCAAAAGTCTTTATTTATGTATGTGCTGGTGGCTGAAAAGTGAAGGGCTGCTGGAATATGCATGTGTTGTTGAGATGTATGCTGCTGGATCATATGGATTTATTTTGTTTAACTTATCATAAAAAGAAACAAACCTCACCCCCTGCATGTTTTATGTGTATAAATCTGCAACAATAAATGATGTCACCCCTGACACACTTCTTAATGACATACCCCTTCATTTATCATGAGACATAAGCAGACACAATCTATATCTGCCCCTTGTGACCCACTGTGTATCACCATTTCCGGTCAGTGAAGTGTAACTGGATCTGTGTCGACATCTTACCCTTGACTGTCCAGATTGCAGCCAGAGTGCCAGGACGTGGAGGAGGGGGGCGGTCTGATTCGCTCGTGGTCATCCTGCATCTGAAGTCTAATTGGTCGCCGCAACCCCCAGAAGATGTTCAGCAAGCCCTCAACAATTAGCTCCCCCTCTTCCTGTTGGAAGAGAGGAGCTTTGATCAATAGATAAACACATACTGTATATAAACACACGGTGGATTTGCTTTACTGGACCAGGGTATACAACAGAAATGAATGCGGTAAAGGGTGAACAAATTCTGAAGCTTCAACAGAAATATCCAGATGCACACAGAGAGGGAAATCTGTAAACACTCACTTCTCTGTGTCTTAGCTGTAGATTTTGTCCTTCATAGTAGAGGTTGTACGTTTTAAGATGTGAGAGAATTGTTGCCCTGGAAACAGAGATGTTGAAAAATTGAGGAGGAAATAATGTTTAATGGGGCATTATGATGATACGACATGGCTTACTTCACTAACTATTAGTTATGTACAGTATGTTTTATCTATATGCTGGGATATAGTCACCTCCCAATACAATAATACCATTACTGTATACCATAAAAGAACACACTGTATACAGACTGGAGATATGCTGATAATATTTGTTGACAATTTTGTTAATTGTCGTATTCACTCACA
The DNA here is from genome assembly GCA_030770545.1 of Macropodus opercularis. Lineage (NCBI taxonomy): Eukaryota > Metazoa > Chordata > Actinopteri > Anabantiformes > Osphronemidae > Macropodus > Macropodus opercularis. Next base: position 7,550,890 of record CM061097.1, on the reverse strand, counting down.
TCCCAATCAACTACCTACCTTCCAATTAAGGGGAAGTTATAATAGATTTAATCAAAGTGACCGTTTCATTAGTTTCTTTGGCGTGTTAATTAAATGGCACTGAAACTGAGACAGTTTCAATAAACAATACACTGGAACGGATTATATTTACAGCTGACTAGAAAACAAACTGTACCACAGAAATGGTTCTTAAAAAATCAAAGAACCTTCATTTGTAGCAATCATGATGATCTAACTCAACAAGAGTTCATAGAATAGAGTTAGACAAGATACGAACACCAAAGATTAATATGGGCTAAATAATGCAAATCAGACTGTAAAACACAATTTTGAAATTACAGCACATTACGTCAGCAATTTCTATATGCATATAAATTTGAGTATATGTGTTATGGTTAGTATAAACGGTTAGTTCTGATCCATACTTGCTGATGAACTTGTTCTCTCCAATCGGAACCCCGTTCTGTATATAATCCATTCTCAGCAAGCATGAGAGGAGCTGAGAGACAAAGAAGTAACAGAGACAGTTAATGCTATTCCTCCATCTGATTCAGTCTCATGACTCCTCATGACCAGCAGGGAACTTAGAAATGAAGAGGGCAGCCTGCAGAGGAAGAAAGTGATTGCAGGAAGAGGAGGAGGTACACCTCCAGACAGTAAACAGTGACATTGTATCTGCTTTCCTGTCAAATATGTCTTTCTACATACACATGAATAGTAAAGCACCAGTGTGGTATGCCTTTCTGTGGAAGGGTGATGAAGTGAGACAGCTGCTCTCCACTCTCTCTCTCTCCATCCTCCTGCCTTGAATAGGTTTCTCTTTATTGACACCCCTTTAATGACCTTTCGTTTTTCCCTGTCTTTTACACATCAGGACTTCTGGACAGACACTCGTGCAGCTGTTATACGTGGCGCTCTACCATTCCCCAGAGGAGCTGTCCTTCCTTCTTTCGCAGTGTGTTGGTTAATCTTTGTGAATCTACAGAGGAGGCACAGAAACCCCCGGAAAGAGGAAAACAGGTGCAGGACACATGGGCCACACGCCGTGCCAAACTGATTCAGCTGCCTCAACATTTATTTCTGCACATGCTACTAGCGGAAGATGTGCATTTATATTCAATACTTACAAATACAGTAGATGCAGACTGTCTGCACACACAGATTAAGAAATCATCCAAGATCACTGAACTCAATTGTCTTTTAAGAACAAAGCATTACATTTACGGAGCAGTTTTGTATTTATTGTTGATAACTGCAGTGTTACTCTACTTGATCCAGACATTTGTATAAGCTGAATGTCACTGGCTTTAGTGATTTTCAGACTTCTCTACATCCAGCACAAGCTTTATAGTTTTGGCTTTCAGAAGTCTCTTCATTTGGATGGGTTGCTCTGAAACGGTGACAGATTCATTTTTAGTTTAGTCATGGCTAGTTGTTTATCCATCATTGTATCATAAATCTCAGTTTTTAATCAAATGGAAAAGAATAAAAATATAATAAATGGTTGGTAGGACAAGAAAAACATTAATATTTCTAAAGGAACAGTAGCTTAAAATACATGTGACTTGTGGTAAAATGGGGTGAAAACGCTAAACCACAGAAATGGAAACTTAAAAGTTGTGTTGAGTAGCTGAAAACTCTCCCTTAACAAAAGCACAGTTACTGGTAACTTTTCTTTGCCCTGGTTATAATGCAATTAGCACTTTGTAAACAGAGCAACTACAAATACAGAAAAAATGCAACTAGGAAAAGCACAGCTGTAGGGAGTTATTGCTAGAAGATTGCAATGAGTCTTACCGTTCTGAGGACTGATCTGTTGAGTCACCACACAGACGGAACTGCAGACGAGGAGAGAGAGAGAGCGGGTGAAAAGTTAGGCAGGTAAACTCTCCATGTAGGTAGTTTTGCCTCTCAGGTGTCCAATTCAAACAGCCCACGAGGTCCTTTCTTGTGAGTGTGAGAGGGAGCAGACAGGGTCGAGTGGGGGTGTTTAAAGGAAGCGCTCCCCTTCCGTTAAATCACTTCCTCGTTGACTCAGTCAGTCACACAGGAAACTGACACTAGCTCTTACACTGCTAAAAACTTCCTCAATTCGAGCTGCAAAGATGAATTATCATGTGCAACAACACAGAGTTTATACACACAAGCACAGGTAGAAATAATGACAGATAAGTCATTCTCATCTTTCTTGATGACTGAAAGAGACCAAGACAAATTAATCAAATGGATAAGTGTGAAATTGAAAACTCAAGCTGATAAAACTAAAAATGTTCTACTTTACTCCAACTCCTCACAAACTTAAAAAAAATGCAAATGTTATATAAAGTTCATTTCATTTTTTTGTGATGCAAACATCATTAATTGCGTTTACGTCACTAAACATAGTCAGTGCGGCACCAATTCTTCCTCTTAAAACATAAATACCTTTAAACCTGATAAGCAGAATAGGTTGCAGCTTTAAACACATGGAGCTGCTAAAATAGTAATGCTAACAAACTGATAGAAATATGTTCTATTATTATGATAAATTAAATATTAAATACCAATCAGCCCAGCCTCCTGCCAAGGTCTATGAATATTTTAGTGCTTCTATTAGCCCTGTCATGCACACATGCTTACCGTTGACCTACACAATAGAAATCATTAGTCTTTAATAGCATGGTTGCGGTCAGGGGCTCGTTGTGCTTGACTTTTTAGGTGATGCCAGTGGTTTGAGACAGACATTGCCAGCTTTCAATGTTAGTGTTGTAGTTGTCTGGCAAGTCACAAGGCCATGTAAACTTTGAGGCTTCTGGAAACATAAAATGAAACCTGAGGTTATCTCTGGCTCCTAATGTACAGACATTTAACTTTAGACCTCACCACTGGTGAAACATTTGTAGAAAAATAGACTTAATAACGTAATTTCAGTTAATGATGTTTAAGAATGGCCTATGCATTGCTTTTAAACTAAAGCACAATCGGATATTATATATAATAATAATAATATAAGCATCTTACACTCAAGTAAATATGAGCATCAATGCCTACATTGAAAATATTGTAATTGCAGCATTCTAAAAAGAACTGTTACTGTTGTTTATTTATTGTTACTCTAAAGCCAAAAACACTGTACAATGTATGCTGACATTTAACCAAAACAGTTCCACACCAATAACAGATGTTAGTTATGGTCAGAGGGTCTTGTATCTATGGAAATTATCTTTATGACATTTAAACAGCTGAGTGCTGGCTCTGCTTTTTGTTGTGAAGCCAATGGCAGCGAATAAATGCAGCACAGGCCCACAGCTGATCTAGTCTGGGTTCACGTCAGGGAGCTGTTCCCTGTACATTCTGTCCACAGTCCAAATGTAGATCTCATTGATTTCCCAATTCCCCGATGCCTCATTACAACAACGGTCAATCCTCTGTCTCCATCTTCTCCTCGTTCCCTGTGTCTTTACAGCTCATCGGCTCAATCGTTCTGAACTACGCTAACTCAGTTTGTTCATGGCTGTCTGTTAGAATGACTGGAGGAACTCTTGTCTGTCTGCTCTCTGACTGTCTTTGCCCCCCATCCAACTTTGTGAAAAACTAGAAGCCATCCACTGTGCTATTAAAACCCATGACCGCAACGTCCTGACTTTTCTCCCCCAACTCACTCTGTCACTGACACACATTCAAGCTCAGTTTTTGCCCTCTTGCCCTGCTGTAGTCGAACCTCCTCCGTCTGGCAGAAATGTCCAATGAAGAGCCTACGATCCCCGTCCACTTCCACACCCACCACCACCCCCATCCTCAGCCCCCACATTGCTGCTGCTCCGTCCCGCTATTATCAACATTGTCATAGCAACAAAAAAAACAAAAACATCTGAGCTCCAGCAAAGAGAAAACACACTTGCCTGCTCCCTGTAAGGCAAACTGTGGTCAGAAATGCTCCCTGGCTCACGTCACAATACGTCTCCCAGACAGCAAACAAACTATTCTCTCTCCTTGGTTGACGGACACAGTAAGACACGTGTCTGCATCTATTTTGACAATGAAGGTATTAAAGAGTTTGAAATGTGAACCCTACTGTGTTTTAAGATACTGTTCTTCTTTGTCTTGTGTAGCAATAAAATGGGAATCTTTATGTTTTGGACCATTTGGCCATAAGCACACAAAAACTGACATATTACTCATCTGAAAATAGTGAAGTCTAAGCAGTGGCCAGAATCCTGCCTTCATAAAAGGCTATAATAATGGGTTTATGAGTCAACCCAGCGGAGAGGATGATTGGAGACTGTAGTTGAAACCATCACTAAACTGTGTACGTGCGTTGTTTGTGCCGAACAGGCCAAGTGACAGGCCCGAATAACGAAGTGTTCACTTTTCGGCTCTGCCTCCGTCTGATCAGCCTGACGAGCTGAGGGGAATCTCAACCATGTGCAGTTATGTAAGCGCTTTTACTGAACACGGCCAGGCTGCTTGGTGGGAAGCACATGTGATAACATAGCGTCTTCTATCATCTACTGTTGAAGACGTGGTGCGGAGCCCTGCAGCTATTCTGGTATCGCTACGTGATTTTTACTGCCAAACGCTTGTTTTTCATTGTATATTGTCTCAACGTTTAGCCAAATCGTCTTCTGCACTAACAGTCACGATATTTATCCAACTACACCCTTCAGCCAACAAACATCACCGTGGCCACCTACGTAGCTTCCCCGGTGCTTCTGCCGGATTTCTGCCGAGTTTTGAAGCTCCTGTCGCGTCTCACCAAACTCGGGGACGCAGCTCCTCCGCGTGCACCTCCTCCGGTTGCGCCTCCGGTTCTCCGCTCGGTCCCTTCTCTTCCCGTTAGTGTCCGTTAACGGGGAACTCCTCGCTCGATTCGCTCGTGCTCCTGCGGTTGGGAACAATCACAGGGACGCGTGCATCCACCACAAGCTCGTAGCGCGAGGGGTCCATCTGTTGTGGCGGAGCTCGCGCATCAGCTCGCCGCTCAGCAGCGTCGCGGGCCTGGCAAGGAGCCAATCACAGAGCGACCCTGACGCCCCTTTGTTCGCGCTGAATGAAATACGAAAACAAAGGGAGAGCCTCGAAGACCGCAGGGTGACATTAGTATTCAGTGGAGGCCAACCTGCAGGAAGGCTACGAGTGGCTAACACGAAAACACGCCCGCTTTCATCCTCACACCATGGATGCATCTGAGCTCAGATCCGCCAGGACAAGAAAATGAGAAGTTGTTTTCTGTACAACAGATTACAGCCAACTTCCTGGAACCTGTCCTAACTTTACACGTGTCCAGCTGTTATGTACTGCACCAGTCATGGTTCACACTGAGGTTAAGTAAAACAAACCAAGGAATTCAAAAAGGGTTAAGATTTAAAAGAATTAGTGCTGTTAATGAAAACGTCTTCATTCATATGAGAAACTCGAGGCGCCCTCATTTGGCTCTGACAGTTCACAAATAGAGATTACTGACGTATCCTTTCGCATGCATTATTTGGAGCAGCTCGCCTAAGGTGGAGCTGATCTCCATGCTCACACTGCGTGAAGCGGGTGACGTCACAGCCACCAAGTTTAGGCTACTACCCAGAAGAAGCCTTGAAAACGTTTTCATCTATTTGAGTTGTCAGACGTCTCTACGAAGGAATTTGGAGAGTCCTCTAAAATTTGACGCGAGTATTACAAACACCTTCCGGAATTCTAAATTAAAAAAGAATCCCAATGGCCTCTCTCTCCATGTAACGTACATGCATACGACTTGAGCTGGCTCTACAATACATATTCTATTATTCCATACAAACACGTCAAGGATCCATTTATCACCAAATATTCTCCAACTAACCAACAACACCATCAGAAAATCTGAGAGTGTAACAAAACTGAAATTACTTCAGAAAATAACAGAACTGATAGAGTGTACTGTATAAAGTATGAAGATGTAGATAAGACCTTTATTTATGGTACACATTGTAAGATTCATGCACCAGTTAATAAATACCGGTTATATTAAATTTATTGAAAAACTAAATAACTAACTATAACCAGATGTTACTATCCAGAGTTGTCTAACAAAAAAACCCACCTCATTCAACACCAACAGGAGAAACACATCTACGGGGAAACAGTCACAAAACCAGAAACCGGTGGATAAAAAAAAAAAAAAAAAAAAAAAAGAAGAAATAAATGGGGATAGTTTACAAAAATGCTATGCTGCATTGGCACTTAAGGTGCTGAAAAGCAAAAGTTTCCATTGTCCTGGTGACCAATAAATAGATAAGACTGCATCAATTCTGCAATATCTCATTAAATAGTTTTAGGAACAAAGGATAAAACATTTTGTTGCTACAATTATAGAAGGTTTAGCAAACTTTATTCCATTAAATATACATTTTTTCTTTTTGTTTTTACATTTATTTAAAGTTTCTCAGCTCGTTCTTTGATTTATACTGGTAATGTGATAACATAGATAGACAGCAATGTTAGAGTAAAAAAATACAATATGAAAAGGTCCAAACAAACAAAAAGATTCCAACATACCACAGATTCAAAATATGATCAAAATGCATTTTGTACTTAAAAAAAAAAAAGTAGTGCGTTTTCCAGCATGATTTAAGATTAAAAGTCATTTGTTTCTTAAAAATAATTGCTTCCAAAAACATAAAAACTATTAAAAAAAAATTAAAACATAAAACAGAACCCTTTCAACATGAAAAGGGTCGATGCCTTTGTGTTACAGACCTTAAGACCACCTTCTGAAGAACCGTGGTTCATCTATATTGTATGTATTTCAGCTAGCAACCAAGTAGAGGTGTCTGCGCCTGTGAAGTCGTTCTTACTGTATATGGGCTATTTCAGTGACAACCGTTTGGAAAAAAGATCTGCATGTGTAAATCATTTTGAAATAAGAAATAAACAAAAAAAAAAAAAAAAAAAAAAAAGAGGAAGCTGTCTTTTGGCACCATGGAACCAATCTTGCCGTTCAGTGTTAAGGCAGGTTACTAACAGGTTCTTAGTAAGTGGCCAGCAGGCGTCTTCCCCTACATCCAGAAACAACAGTAATTCCCAATTCAAATACACTAAACATGAGAGGACACACATACCACTGCAGGACCTGGGGTGTGTGGGGGGGAAAATTGTGCATGTGGCGTTTCTGTGTACAAGAACAACCTACACTTACACCCTCTCCCAGAGGGAATACACAAAGAGGCAGTGGCTGCTCTCTGACCTCTATATCATTTACCCTTTACTGCAGAAGGCCCAAAAATATCAGTTGCTTTGCCAATAACACTTTTAACTTACAGCCAAATCATAACACTTCATATCTAAACTCACTGGCCTCTTCATCAGGTACAGCTGTACAGCCTAATCCAGCCAATACAGCAACTGTCCCAACAATTCTACTTTTAAACGGTTATAATTTGTAAGCGTTTTGTGGCTCTAATGTTTTATCCGCCATATTTAAACTCAATGACTTGGGGGCGAAACATTACCCTCAGCTCTTGATAAAATTGACTCAACCATTCGCTGTGATCTCAGTAACAATCATATAGTAAAATTATCACCTGAGAAAATAGAACTGTTTAAAAGACAGTTGCTGTACTGAATTGAATTAGACTGTGCCTAATAAGCACAGACCGTATTTAAAAAGGAGGACGGTTCAGATTTATAGCTTCTGCACAAACTGCTTGTCACCAACAAGCTCAGCCCCACTTGTGCGCCCAGCAGTCCTCAGCTCCGTGACTGGTCATTGAAGTATATATTGTTAACCAAATAGATTAAATGAGACATGGATGTTCAAACCAAACATTTTTACAGATCGTAGCAGTGCTGCACCAAATTGCGTGACCTTCTCCAAGTATCATGAGGCAATGTTTCAGGAAGCATCCAATGATTTGGTTTAAGAATTTTTTTTTTTTTACAGTAGCAATATTTCTAGAAAACAATTGTATGTATCCGTGTCACATATTTTGGCACAACACTAAGTATCGTACTGCAGGCTAGTAGACAGTAGAAAAGCAGAGTGAAGTATACAACCTGAAAATCTTGATTTGAAATCACGATTTCATGCAGAAACAAAACATCTGAATGATCATAAAAATGTACAACTGCCTGAACACTTGACTCATTCTCGTTTTCTGTGACCAAATTACAAGAGGTCAAGATACAGAAGGGATATATTATATATATATATATATAGCATTTGTTACAGAAAGGCCCTGATTTTGAAATTTTACCCAGAAACGTGAACTACAAACAAAGTGAAAAGAAAAAGTAATGGCACAGTTTGAAATGGCTTGGATTTCTGCAGTAACTGGTGAGGAAATGTGATTTGAAGTTGTTGATGAACTGTTCGAACAGTTATTATCTTTAAAAATTAAAGTATTAAAAATAAACATGTTGGGTGATGACATGTTGGAAATGCAACAGTAAAACCAGGCTCCACCATTCTGTACATTTGATGTGTTCAATATAGACATAACAGATCATGACTTGTGTCTTAACTTGTGGTTCTGGTGAAACTCTGATCACATTTCATCATCAATAAAAGGCAAAAAGCAAAACTGCAAACAGTGCCGTTACATTTCTTGAAACTGTAACTGGAATGAAATCGAAGCTGCTTATATCTTATGTTAGAAACCACTGTTACAAGAAGCAACTGTTCTCAGGCTGCAGTCTGACTGAGGGAGGGGCCGTCTATTGTCATCACACCAATCTTAACAGGGTTCAAACAAGTAAACGAATAAATAGAACTGCAAAACTGTGCAAGAGAAACATACACCTGCTTCAAGGAATCATTAAACTTCTCATAAATAAATAAATAGCTTTAACGAACAAGAAACGATGAGAACATTTGGGAAGGGACTTCAAAATATGAATCTGCCAATTTGGGGCAATAACTGACAATGCTTGAAGAAACATTTTGGTATCTGGTAACAAAACAAAGAGGAAACAAAAAAATAGCTTTTAACATTTGGTTAGGTAAAAATCTCTGGTGAGCTAGTATTTAGTCGTAAATAGTTATTCTCATTGTGCCACTTAAAATCTACATATACAGAGACGATACTGTTGCAAACTCTTCATATAAAGTAGCAGAGGCACAGGGTGTCATCAGATTACAGACACGTTCTACACACCTGGGTAAATAATGTACAGGCTGCTGATGCCCTGAAATTGTCTGGTACACAATAAAACATGCTGCCACAGCATCAAACACATCAGTAGGCATCTAACTGAGGTGGCGACAGAGGATGGGAGGAAGAGGAATGTAACATACAGATGGTCAACCTGTGATCAGCCGAGTGAAAACCCTGTAAAAGTGCTGACCGATAGTGGAGAGATGCAAGATTAAGACGGAACCTTTGAAAATCCAACATTAACACACGGATGCTAAAAACTATGGAAGAACTGTCTGAACTTTGAAGGAATATCCACACAGAGAAAATCTCTACAGTCATGTCATGAACATCATTGTGGAGAGAAAAGGTATGTGGACCACTGAGGGTTACCTCGTTTCGTGTAATAAAACAGAGATGGACTGTATGGGAAACGCTTATTAAACTTTCATGCAGGTGGTTTGAGGAGGTCTTCAGGTGTCAGCTGAGGATCTGTCTGTGCTCAATCCACAGCATCTCTACTGTATTAAGGTCTGGGTTCTGACTGGGCCACTACAAAAGGTTTTATATTTAACTTTATTTCAAGTCATTCTGTTGTACATTTCCTGTCGTACATATCCTGCTGCATCATTTTCTGAGCTACACGGTCACTCTGGTGACATCCTGTAGGTATTTTACACCAAATGTTAACATGTGTTTTGATAATGGTACTTAATTTTCACGTTATTTTTTCATTTTTAAGCCTTGTATTTAAAATTCTCTGTAATAAGGCCTCGTCTGTGTTACTGTGCGCAGTTAGCGGTAGCTTTAGTTCAAGCACTTCAGTCATCATTGCAGTAGAGCCACTCAAAGATTCTTTCAGTGCCAACAGGAAATAAAAATAAAAGTAAATTACCAGTTGCCCGTCACAGCTACGTTCCAGAAAAGTTGAGTTTTTGTTTTGTTTGTGAATGATACAAAATACTGAAACTGTACAGAGATAAGTAAACTGGTGTGTTGGGGAGTTTCCCCCCCCACTTACTCTAAAAGCTGCGTGAAGCTCTTTTGAATGACATGAATGTGATGTGCTGCTAAATGGGTGTCTGGAATTTTACTGAAGACACAAGGGAGCGACATTCTTGTTATAAAAGCAGGAAGCAGAGTGCAAAAATAAATTTCACAATCACTTTGCATGGCTAAGGGCACCTGACAAACTACTTCCATCTATCTGCATGACCCTGACGTGCTTTTTAGCACTCAAGTTAGTTCCTGTGAGGCCGTTCCTGTGCGTGCACATATGAGTCTTCAGTGTGGTTGCATAACGAGACTAGAGGCAAAAGATTCTCACAATCCTCAAATGACAACAAATCCTACTCCTTTAGCAGAAGGTTTTAGAAAAGACCGGAGCAGTAGAATGTAGCAGTGGATCATCAAACATCCAGCTTTGCTTGTTTGACATCTGCATTAAAGTGAAAACAAACGCATCATCCCCATCATCTCTTTCTGCACACTGTAAACATATGTGCACACACACCAACTAACCTCTGCATGGTGACATCTTTCATGGCATGCTGCTACAGCATTTTTAAGAAAAGCATAGTGGGAAGAGGGAGAAGACCAACACAAGGCAATATAAACACATACAGTACTGACAAGGGGAATTGATACACATCACATCTTCTTCCACACAATCCTCAACGCTGCATCGGTCCTGTCCTGCATTCTCCCATCCTGTTATCTTAGTGTACCATACCTTGTTCCCCAAACTCAAACATTGAAACGATCACCCTTTGGCTATACCCTACTCTCGCCTGGTGCTGTGCTTCCCTCCACTCCCATTCCTCCTCCTACTGCATCTCCATGTCCCAGTCTGTCCCTGCAGCCTCCCTGTAGTCTTCCCCATGAATATCCTGCGAACACGGGGCTGATAGGGATGTACTTGAAGATGGGGTGTCTGCGCATAAAGTCCATTCCAAATGGAAGGTCATAAGATCGCATCCCTTCAAGTTCTGCTGTACTGAGACCAGAGCCTCGTTTCAGCTTCTTGATCCCTCGTTCTTCAGCGGAACCTGACAACAAAAGAAGAGATCGACTACAGGTTTAAAAAACACAAATAGTAGGTTACAAAGTCAAAGATTAAGATTAGAAATTTCATCCTAATGTCCTCTAAATTTCATTGAAGACGCTGAGATGACATCCCCAGATATTCTGCCTTTAGATGTATATACGTACCTGCTTGGCATTCAAAGGAACATTAATCTGACTTCTGTCCTTATATCAGTTTTAGACATTTAAGCCACCAACCATAATACGCATATTTTTGTGGTACATTTAATTTGTAACATTTTTAATTTATTTTGTGAAAAAGAGTGAATAAAACACTTACCAGGGATAGTATTGTCTAAAATGAAAGCCACACAGCCTCCAACAAACATGGCAGTAGTGAGGAGCACGTTCAGCACTTGGTCGACCTCAATTATGCCTGAGAAAGACAAAAAAAAAAAAAAAAAAAAAAAAAAGATGACACAATGACTTAAAATCAAAACCCATTTACAGAAAACTCTTCCAGGAAAAATCGATCTCTCTCTGTTTAACCATTTAAATTTATTTAAATGGTTAAATAAATAAATAAATAATAATTCTAATAAATTAATTAATAATAAATTAATTCTACCCAGTCATTACAAATAAATGAGACCATCACCCAGTTCTAGTTACATGTAGGGGACACTCCCCTCCACTCACCCGTGACCAGCGGGTTCTGTTTGAGGTAGCTCGGCAGCATCAGGCCGAAGAAGATGGAGAAGCCCAAGACAAAGAGGTTCCTGGACGAGTTGAGATCGACAAACTGCAGGTTGGATAGTCCCACAGCTGTGATCATACCAAACAAGGTGCAAAACAGAGCCCCCAGCACAGGGTCAGGCAGGGAGGCAAACAGGGCGCTGAATTTACCCACAAGCCCTAGCAGCAGCATCATGGCAGCTCCATACTGAATCACACGCCTGCTTCCAACCTGGAGGAGCAACCACGTTAAGAATGAGCACAGGAAAACCAGTCAGGGCGAGAACACATGATGCATTAGGTTAAAAAAACTAAAACTATTTTCTATATGGATAAATTCTTATTTTAGGCTACAAATGTCACATTGGACAATTAAATCTTTGTCTCTGCAAAAACACTTTAAGAAAGTCTACAGGTAAACCATCCTTCAAACTTAAACAAATGAGAAAACGTGAACACGTGTTACCTTAGTGATTCCCAGGACACCGATATTGGGGCTGGAGGAGGTGGAGCCATTTCCTGTGCCAAAAAGACCGTCCAAGACACAGGAAATGCCCTCCACAAATATCCCCCTACACAGACAAAGGGCAGTAAGTTGACGTTATAAACATGAGTAGAGAGTGAGAAATACACATAATGCACTGGAATGGGCTGAAATCAGTTATGGTACCTGTTGATGGCATGGATAGGAGGCGGAGGAGCGCAAGAGAGACGGGCGCAGGTGTAGTAATCTCCAATTGACTCGATGATGCTGGCCACCACAGCACTCATCATGCCAATCACACCTGCAGCCGTTACGGTGGGAACTCCCCACTGAACTGTTCCGAAAACACACAGAACCAGTCAGGACTGAGAGACAGAACAGTCAAACTGAAAAGGCTTTCAAATTAATAGTTTAAGTATTTATTTGTTACATTTATTGAAATGTATTTATTTTATTTCAATTTACTTGAAGCCAAACTAAACTTGCTGTTCATATCGTTATTGGTACTAAACCTCAGCAAAATAAGGTTAATTCCGCTATAAGTATAATTATCAGTACGGGACATGGTGAGGTTCCCTGACATGAAACCATTTTACAATGTCTACCTGCAGCTAAATTGTTTACCGCTTCAGGCGAGAGAGCCATGACATTAACAAAAACACTTACAGGGATATGGGACCTTGAACCACGGCGCGGCTGTGAGGATTCCTTGACGTGCGTCTGTGCGGGCGTAGAAGCCATATTTGTCCTTCTCCGGTGGGAAAACATCAGTCACAGTGAAAATGAAACACAACAGCCACGACACTAATATGGCCATTATGATCTGAAAGGAAAATTAAGACATGTAATATAGTTAACCAGTATTACAACAGCGTCACAACACAGCCTATTTTTACTGAGCCATACTTGTGCTATGAACTGTAGATTCATAAACGTTGCACTCAGAAATAGATCACTTTAGCGAAGACAAATGGGATCTAACATCCATGTTAACCTTGGAGCTTCATTGACACTTCAGTAGAAGCACATTCTCAGCTTCTATAGCATGTTGGATGCTACAGTAGACAACACAAAAAAATAAATTCAATAAAAAGCCAGACAGCGCAAGTGTTGCTGTTGAATGTATTTAGCGTTGCTACAGACTGCTGCAACTAACTTAGATGCAAAAGTATGAGCCATACTGGATATTACCAGCAGAGGGCAGGGAAAGACTGCACGGAGAGATGCAAACAAAGGTTGCCCTGGACAACAATGAGAAGAAATCTGACTTGAACAGGGAAAACAGTTTGAGCTGAAAAAAGAAAAAGACCAAGTTAAACTGAAAAGCCTCCCCATATTTCCCAGGCAGACTGCTGCAAAAGGCAGCTAAAATCTAACATTTAGGTACTTGAGGAAAGTTGTGTACTTACAGGAAACATTTTGAAGACCTGCAGCCTATATGAAGTCCAGCCTTTCTTGGCTTTGTAAATCGGGAGAGGGAAGTGAACATTTCTGGCATATTGAGAGAAAAGCAGCACCAAGAAGATAGTCCTAGAAACAGAAACAGGGATCCTTAGATTTGTGCATTACAATGAGAGCACAGTGCATTTTCTGCACTGAACATAAGTATGTGCTGTCCACTGAGAGAACTAAGGCCGTATGATCGAGGACCATTCCTTCTTGTTTATGGCTGGCTAGATCCCCAGCGGCCTCAGGGCCAATCAATTATCCTACACCGTCAGAGAAACAGCAAATCAGTGGCAATTACAGACACATGACCTTTGTCTCTGTGAAGGGAGAGAAGGCCTTCAGCCACAAAGTAAACATGACATCAGCATGACACAGCAGAAACTCAAATATCTATGTTAAGTCTCCGTACAAAGGCTAAGTGGAAGCTTGCCATTGTACACACACACGTCTGAAAGACATGGGTAAAAAAAAAATGAACAATAGACATATTGAATTCAGTCTTAGAAGCGGTTTCAGGTGAAACCCGTCTTTCCGTTTCTGTAGCACTATTCAGTATATGTTTACATTTTCTCGTCTCATCTTTACTTTGAAGACACTTTACTTACAGCATAGCAATGCCCCAGTGTTTTCCAGCCCTCTCCCCTGCAGCCTGGAAACCAGACAGGCCGATGAGGGCCACAGTGGGCGTGATGGTCAGGGGTCCGATGTACTTGAGGAGGATCCCGGGCAGACCCATTGCTCCAATGCACACTTCAACCAGAGACGACACTATGATAGCCCCTTGAATCTGAAAGAAGAAAAAAATGTACCAATCAAATGTTTAGATATGATTGACAAAGGATGTAGATCTATGCCAAACACTGCAACAGTATTTGGTGTGGATGTGTGGTTGACTGAAGGCTATTAAGTTATAAATTCCTAACCTAAATAAAACTTCCAGTAAGACTCATGATCAATAGTGTCAGGGCTGATCAACCATATTCTTATTTGCTTTACAGTAATTCTTCTTCTTCGTGTAACAACTATAATACATTTCATTGGAGAAAAGTGATGGTGATTTTTCTTATATATTTGCTAAAGCAAATGAATAACAAAGAGGAGATGGGGTTTTAGAATTGGCAGCGATATTCCATTCTATGCTTTAAATGACAATCCCGTTTGTCTGGTGGCTGTTTGTCTTTTAACACCTGTTCAATGTTCCTGCTTGCAGGCACATCAATGTTCCACACACCAACTCGATTTGGTCTGATTGAGTTTGTCGCATTTACGTCTATTACTATTACTCAACTGGCTTACACAAACTGAAAAGGTTAATACAAATCCCACACAGCTCCCATCACAGAAAACCAAACCCCGAAACCATGGACAGATATGGATTATTTTACGATACAGTTACCAACGTTAGTTTTTAACCTAGCCAACACATCTATACAGTTGTGCTTTATCATTTATTCAAGCATCCTCCCCACATATTTCCCTTTCCTATCCATCCTTCCCCTCTTTGCTCACCTCTCGTATTCTTGGATGCCAAATGTGATCTGTGCGGAAGAGTTCGGTGCCGTTCAATACAGGAATCTCTGTTTTGTAGACAAAATAAGAAAATCACTTCATGAAATCATAATAGTCATAACTCCAGTCATTAATTTGTAGCACATAACCTCATTTGGGGGATTTTAAATTTGTGATACTTCATGGCAGGTGAGAGGCAGAAGAAAAAAAAGAAAAAGTTACCAGTGTTATTACACTTCCACTTATCCAGTGATAGGATGGCCCTGGCTGGTGCAAGGAATGCGAAAGCACTGGCCTGGAACAAAGGCAACCTAAACACAAACACAATTTGAAAATTATGTTTGGAGCCTGAACAATCCCACAAATCTACAAAAGAGAAAATGTTCAGATTTAGTGGAAGGCAGGGTAATCGTCTGTGGAGCGGAGACAATATTATTAAATATGTGAAAGTCAGTTACAAGCACAGATCTCACTTTTCCTGCTTTTTACTACATAACAAACGAGTGATTAATGGTCAACCACGCTCAACATTAGTCTGACATTTACAGATGTGTAACAAGAGGTCATACTAAATAAAATATATATTAAAAAAAAAACAACAACAACAATCTGATGATACCAGAAATGCAAAAACCAACAGAAGACAGAAATAAAAGGGCATATGAACGAGGAGAAAGTCTGGAGGCCATTTTCGTAAGAAAGAGGAAGCATGCAGTTAAATAAGATGCACAGCGGTTTGTTCTGACAACTGAGTTCTGCTTCCAAACTGAACTAGAAATTAAATTTACACGAGACACTGTGAATGTACATCTGTCTGTTTACCAATATGTGTACAAAATCAAATAAAACATTAACAGAACCTCTGGTCTTGAAACATTTTAACACTACCAATAGTGACCTGATGTACCACTGTATTATTAGGCATTTTAAATTCAGAGTAAGCTGACTGGTTCAAAATGTAGAAGGATAACCACAAACACACACACCCAGGGTCTTATAAGGAAGCAACTCAAACTGTGCAGGAGAACTGAAATTAGAACTTATTAATAACAACAAACATTTGCTAGAGTCACAACAAACATGTGATAGGAAAGGAAAGAAGTCCTGAATGTTGAATAGAAAATATATCAGAAGTGAAAAGGACACGCTGTGTCAGGTACGTGACCAGATAAGGATTCCTGGCATATTTCTGTTCCTTATTTGCACTATGGGAAAGTACACTAACCAAAACCTGAGAGAGTTTAAAGCACAGAAATAATTCACAAGGAGCATTGTTACAGGCAGAGAGGACATGATTTGCACACTATTTCCATTAAGGCATCAGTCAGCGTCACTGAGGAGCCGCCAAAAACAGCAGCGAGCGCTTGTCTGAATGAGATAACGTGGCTGCTGCCACACACCTGAAGAACAGGTGAGACACTCAGAATCTGCCATGGCATGATGAAAAGATTAGGGCTATAATGACAGCTGAACCAGGGAAAGTTACTGAATCACTCCTCTAATGAAAGAAACATAAACTCACATACAAACATGACCTTCCTTTTATTAAAACACTAATCTATGGCAACGGGTCCTTTGTCAGTTGTTACGTTACTGGTGAATGACGGGACAGACAACAAAATGAGTGAGGTGAATAACTGGTTCTGGAAAAAACACAACCTACCGGTCTGAATTACTTGTGAGCAATGTTATGTGCAAACAAAAGCGAAGAGGACTAAAAACAACGGTTGGTGAATTGTAAAGCATTTGAGAGGATAGCGTAGGGACAGAGAGGGGAAGCCCCCTGCTCAGGTGCTGCTCAGATGTCTTAACAGAGAGAATCAACTCTTCTGAAGATTTCCACTCAAGAGCTGCAGTCATATGATCGAAACAAGGTATTAAAATGTTGTTCAAGGACCACATTTTGACAGGAACTATACAATTTAAGAAGTGTGTGACAGGGTTTCCCTGGCTTTAGGCATCAAATAGGACCAAGAGGGGGAAGAGTGTTCGGGCACAAATACGCTATGTTCCAGGAAGT
The DNA here is from genome assembly GCA_030770545.1 of Macropodus opercularis. NCBI lineage: Eukaryota > Metazoa > Chordata > Actinopteri > Anabantiformes > Osphronemidae > Macropodus > Macropodus opercularis. The sequence goes on along the minus strand of CM061097.1, from coordinate 7,533,588 downwards.
ATGTGTAAGCTCAACACAGTTCGTGTGTACCTGCAGCCCAGTGTGCTCTGCAACAAGGTGGTGATGCCCACACAGAAGAAGATGGTCCCAATGAGCTGACTGGTGGCCCACTGGTCAAATCCAACACACATTGCCTCCGCGAGGAGGAACGGCACCGCGATCGTTCCACTGAAACACGTCAAGTAGTGCTGCAGAGACAAGAGGCCAGAGTTGGAGAGGGTATGTTTCACTGTCTGATAACTGCAAGACTGGGCTTGATTCATTTTCTACGTGACAGAGGTTTTTGTAGATTCTGGTGGAGAAAAAAAAAATTGTTTAGCAACAAAATGAAAACTCTAGTACACACACTGCTGTCTCCCGGAGAGACAACTGTAAGATTTGTTTTGATAGGATATTGATATTATCCCGCCACGAGACACACCTAACATCCTTGAGTGATCATGGAAATTTTCACCTTGAGATGAAATGACCTGCAAAAACATGACTCACACCTTTTACACAATAAATTCCTGTTACAGATATTTCCAGAAAGGATTCATGTGTCCTCTATAAAGAATGGCTGCACATTATGCGTGTCTACCTTTGGATAAAAGTCAAATATTATGATGAGTTCCTGGAAGAAACAGTTGTTTGAAGCTGGGCTTTAGTTTGGAAAAACCTACACTTATTTCACAAATCAGCAAACATCATCAACACGCATTTTAAGGGCACAGTTGAGAGCATTGTTCAATGGGTCAGATCACCTAAAAGCACTGCGGGTTTTACAATGAGTAAGAGCCTATTTGTATAATGAACACTGAGGTGAATCAGACATACGACCACAGGTCCATCCATGTGTATGTTATTTTGGTCTCTAACTGGGGTGACATGTTGAAAATACAATGCGTTTATGACCAGTAACCGAGATTGCACAACCAAAAACAGTTCACGCTGCACACTTACCTGTAAACCTAAGAACACACACAGGTACCAGGGTGGGGTGTCTTCAATGGTGTAGATCATGTCCATCCTCCTTGCATCCATGCTGCCTGTGCTGTCCAACGTCTCAGACATTGAACTCTGCACACATGTTAACTACAAGTTAATAAATTACCAGATCACAACAATTAGGAAAACATAAAAATTGAAAGCAAACAGCAGAATCTCAATTTTATGACTACAGAAATAAATCAAATCCCATTTGCTTATAGCAGAGAAAAAACTTTTTTTAAAAGCATAATTACTTGTGGGCATCACAAAGTGTTAAAAAAAAACTAATGAAACGCAAATTACCATATAACATAAAAGACTGTTTAACAAATTTAAAATATTTGAGCACCTCCTCCACCAGAGCAGAAATCTAAAGAACTGCAACTTTAATAAAAGGTAAGTGAGCAAAAGAAAAGCTGCTGTGTGATTATAGAAAATTACAGTGTGCAGAACAAAGAATGAGCTTGTAAATGTGTGAGTAAGCTTTGCGTGTCAGAGTGCACAGGGCTTATTTGAGAACAAACTAGCACTTTTGATGACTAATGAAACATGTGAGGTGTGTTTCACTTCTCTACGTTTTCCCTTGCGTCACCTTTTCTGCTCCTTGGTTGTCTTTAGTGTAGATGGCCATCAGCTCCGTGTTCTCAGTATCCTGGTCTCCACTGGCACCGCCCAAACCGTTAACCACCACCTGGATGAAAAATAAATAAATAAATAAATAAATAAATAAATAATTGATTAACATGGCAAGTTTTCCTTTCGTCAAAGCAAAACATAGAACCAGTAAGGTCAAATTAAAGAAAGAAAACAAAGGATGTGTGAGCACGACCACGTGTTTCCTGCAGGATGCAAACCTGTTGGCACACATACAAATGTACTTGACAGGATTTGTGTGCTGTGAAGGTCTGCTTCTCACGCCAGTGTCACATAAGTGTGTGAAGGTCGGTAGACAAGAAGTTAATAAAAACTTTAAACAGGAAAATGTGTGTTTATATAAAGTATTATATGTTATCACCTGCCATTGTTTTGAGCATTACTGTGTCTCTCAACATGTCACAGCTGAATTTTACTCCCAAGAGCCAATCTCAAAAGCCTGAGGCAGAGCTTCCCATATGCAAATTTAGAATGAACTCAGAGGCCCATTGAATATGTAAACACGTTCGTCAAATGTAGGAGGTCTAGAGGTTATACAGGGTAACACACATCTCCTCCTAATACTTCAAGGGAATGTTTCCTGTGAAGCCTTGTATCACATTCAACTTCCCTTTCTTTGTTGGAGCAATCACATCCTCTGTCATTGAAGCCAAACAGGAGCAGATGACATTGTCAACATTTAAAACTAATGCCATGAATGTAGCAAATCGTTGTCTGTTTAAACATCCAGCGGATACAACACCATTAGCACTGGTGTGGAGAAATGCTTGTGGACAACGCCGTTAACCCTGTATGTAAAGATGAACTCCTTGCATCAGTTGCTTGTACGTCGAATGCCATTGTGCCAGTTCATGACCACAGGTGAGGGTTGGAACGCAGCATGACCGGTAACTTAAGCGCTTCCTTTGACCTCAGCACCCACGTCACAATAACGGCCTGGTACAACACTCGTGTTACCTCTGATGACGCACAAATCACAAATCAGTTAACTTGCAAAAGTAAAATGACAAAACTTGAGTAAATGGACGAAATGAACGTCCTCTACTGGCTTTAGATGTTGAAATCTGACATTTCATGATGCACAAGGTTTTGTGTCGTTTTGCTTTCTGACCTACATGAAGCTTTGGCTTCGTGCCGAGTGAACAAAAACAAAGGAAATGGACGACTGAACAGCAGCAGCGTGCACCAACGGGCCACGAGGACAGTTTGTGTATGTGTGTACTTGAACGCCTACTAAAACAAATACATTGTAAGAAAGAAAAAAAACTAATCTCGCTGTTTAAGCCAAAAAAAAGAAATGGGAAAGAAATGAGGAGAGGAGAATGAAGACAATTATACAAAGGGATGTACCGGAATAGGGTAGAAATCTGCGCCATGTTTACTCTCCTCCTCATATATTCCACCCTCACTGCTGCTGTCCATGGACTTGGCGGTGGTATTCTTCCCAACACCCATGCCTGCGTCTTCAGTGTCCTCCTTTTCTCTCTCTGTCCCTCCTTTGTGTGGCTCTGGTGTGAACGCTGCAGATGAATCCGTCGGTCCGATTACATCATCCAGAATGTCCTCATCTGTTTAGAAAAGAGAAACGGATAAAATTGATCTTGATCTTTGTCTTTATTACTTTGTTTTCTGACTTCATGGTGCAGCTCTGATTGCATCAGACAAGCTGAGAGGCTGCCAGGCTTGTCCTATTGTTTCTCAGCCTTGATTTATGTCCCTCTATGGTCCTAGGTTCACAATAGTGAAAAAACAATTGAAAGAGACAAACTATAACTCATTATTTATGAAGGCAGTATTTTAAAAAGGTAGATTTCTTTTTCAATAATTTACAGGACCTATTAAAATTCTCTGTAGAACAATCAATATTAAAAATAACAACGAATCCCTGTTGCCAACAGGCTGAGACAGCAGAAGGGAGAAGGCAGACTCAAGAGAGGAGAGAGGAGGAACACAATGACCACAGACAACCTGGGTAACACCAGTGCAGGTGTGGTATCACTTCCTATCTGGTTATTCCCTGTCAATGTTTATGTTAATATATGAGAAAGTTAAAAGCAGGAAAGCCAATAAACGGACACAAGACGTCCTGTGCAAACAAACAGAACAACAAGTACTTAACAAGTAGAACTAAATCTTTCTTCTGCTGCAGATTTTTTAAATGAATGTGACAATTTGTTTTTCAGCCTTTTAAATATTCTTCTTTATTGTATTGAATAAATTCTTAAATACTATAACTATACTATCAATGCTCATACAGGCAGCCAAATATAAATTGTATATAAACATACGCCAACATAAAATCTGGCATATTTTCTATATGCAGCTGCATGAGCTGCCATTTTAAGTTTAATTGACATTATTAGCAAGATATTTAACCTACTGGAAAGTCTTTATATTTCTTAAAGACGACCAATAGACATTATACAAATACAATAAAAAAAAATATACAATAAAAAAGAAAAGAAAAACAAAATAGTGGCAATGCAAAAGCACTGACTTAGCAGACAAAACAAACAAAACACAAAGGGCTGCTATGCGGAATGTAATTAGCTCACCACATCTTTAATATCTTCCCTCTGCTCGTGAAAATACCTATAACTCCCCTTGTGGAAATGATATTCCTCAAATTCCACTCTGTTTTATTTGCACATTGCCCTTGTGTAATGATGAGATATTATTAAAAGAATCTGTTCAGATGTTCAAAATATCTTTAAAATTTGACCCCAAATTTCTTTTCCCACCCAGCCAGCTTCCCTGCTTGCAGTGTAAAATGTTGGGATAGGTGCAATACCTAGTTGACACATCCCATCACTCCTGTCAAGCTGGGCGGCTGGGAGCATCTGAAAGGGGCAAAGGTAAGGGGAACAAAAAAGAAGGTGAAAGAAGAAAAGAGGAACGAAAAGGGGAACAGACAGAGGAGAGAGGCAGGAGGATAAGGAAGAAGGAGGTGAGACACAAGTTAATTTGAGAGACAGAATTTAATTCCAAGCAAAATTTATTATCGTGGCTAATGTGTTGAGCGTCATTCGGATTAAGAAGGCAGCAGGAGTAAAGGACGCAATAGTGTCTTTCACCTAAAGTGCACATTTAGAACAGTGACATCATTTTAAGAATAGTGGGAAAAAATAAAGGCATTCTGGGTTGATATTAGTTAACTAATTTATAAATACATATAGTTTAAGGATCAAGTTTGACAAACGAGCCAACTTTAAGATATATTATGCAATTCAGCAAGCAACACCTTAAACCTAGTTCATTTTTATAAGCAAGACTTTTGCAAACATTTCATTTAGTTCTGCATGCAAGTCCAAAAAAGAAAAACTGGTTCAGACAGTTAAATTAAACTGCAGCAGGTTGTAAACATTGGCACCACTCTAAATTCTCTCTGGTAACATTTGGCAAGTGCAACAATATAAAAACGGACAGAAATGAAAACCACAACGACAAAAGTAAGACACACTGCTAACAATTATATTAATCACGGTTTCGTTTTAATACTTAAAGGATATATCAGTTGTTGCTCTACAATCATCTTCAAATGTGTGTTAAGTTGAAAAAAACTAATGTTACATTTACAATTATGGCATTTGGCATTTTATTTCAAAGAAGGACGAAAGACGTTGCAGAGTAACTAGTTAACTATTATTGTGGTTCTGACTCACATGACATGTATAACCTTTTGTATTTTGGGCTTTTTATTTTTTTATAACTAGTGTGGCATTGCTACATTCCCTCAACAGATTCTCTATACAGATATAATGTGTAGTGTCCCACTTAGCAACATTTGTTTGACTTACAGCATATAATGACGTCAGCCCAACGGTAACTCAACGCTCAATGTCAGGTGAGAGGTGATGAAGCGTGACTAAGTACTGGAGCATGTTTTGGGTCACCTGAGATATGATGAGATGTGTGTGAACACCACAAGATCCACGCTACCACGACACAACATCGTCAGACCCCATTTCTTTATTGCCAAAGAGACAGAAAAATTCTAAATCCATTTTGGGTTCGGTCTGATTGTGCTGACTGGGATTCCGAGTGTCCAAACACACAAAAACAAAAACTGTGTTTGTCAGAGACACATCACAATTAATAGTGATCTTATGACAAGAAAAATAAATAAATATACCTCAGGACACTGCATACAATGTGAGTGTTAAGGGTGCTGCTATTCAATGAAAAAAGCGCATGGAATAACACTTACTGGGTGAAGTGGCACATGAGCTCATTCCAGTATTAGTGTTAGTCGTAGGGGAGACTACGTTGTGTACATACTGAAGTTACATACCTCACATGCTTTAGTGAAGTTGGATACACATGTCACATGTGGCCAGAGGCCCAGAGTCTGAACCGAACATGTGTACATGTGAGGGCTGGTGATGGTTTTGTAACGTATTATGTCATCTGAGCAGTTCTTTCAGGCCAGCAACAGACCTGGCACTTCACAGAGTCAGAGTCTTTAAACTCAGCCCTGTGTGCAGTGGGAGTTTCAGCTGGGTCGTTGCTGAAGGACTGTGCTGCTTCTGGGTGAGTGGTAGGTTAAAATAACAGGTGGGCTAGTTTGTTTCAAAAAGCCACTACTGGCTCAACATGAACAGCATAATTTTAGGTGCATGAATAGAAACATGTTGTACATCCAGACAACTGTTTTAGGTATTATAATATGTATGTGCAGTTTGCAGTCTGAACAACACATTTCTTTTAATCAAAGGAGTCCCAGAACAAAATAAAAAACCTAAATTAGGCCTAACTTGATCCAAGCTTTGAAAAAAAACAGGAACTGAATAATGAACCCCGGCCACAGGTCTGTGGTTGGAAGACTATCCTACAGACACCTGAACCTTCATGTCACATGGCCGGTTTCTAGTGAAAGCAAGACGAGGCTGCATTTTTGGAGATGCACTCACTCGTTTGTTGTATACCCCCAGATTATGGAGACAGCTGTCAGAAGCAATAACAACATCAAATCAGTCACATAGAAAGAACCAAAGCTTTTAGCAAGACATCCTTTATGCAACTTGTCAGTATTGATTTGCCAGTTCCTGGAGCTAGTGGACATAAACAGATGCACACATGTAGGAGCTGTTGTGGTTTTGTAACAATATTATGTCATTGGAGCGGTCCACTTGTTTGAGGGAGCGACTTAAACTGGATTTAAATACTAGGATTAAGTTTATATGATATGAAAATATTAGTAAAGAAATAGTAATGGGCTATTAGAATGTGTGATTTTACATGATGTCAAACTGTCCTAATAAATCATAAAGGTCGACTGTAGGCGTTGATGTTAAAAGTTCAGTCAAAGATTGTAGCGTCTCAGTGTCTGAGATTATTCTAAACTTATTTGAATTTGTTATTTGGAGAAAAGACCAAGTTTGACCTTGTCTACATTTCACGTTGGTATAATGGGTCATAGTTGAATGAAAGCTGATCTTATCCAGAAATAAATGCATTTACAATAACGGACACTGAACAGATTAATTTTTCCAACAAATTGTACATATGGCTTAAAGGAAACAGTAATAGAATAAAAAAAAAAAAGAGGAAGGTGGACGAATATAATATAATAATTCAATATAGTATCGGAAAAGTTGTCATAATATACAGTACGTCCATAACTTGTCTGGTCTAAAGCCACAATAATCCTCCTTTCTTAAGTACTTAAACAACAGGTGGGCTTCCATGCTGTGCTGCACAAACACGTTTCTAGGTTTAGTAACCAAAGCAGCAGGAAAGGCAGTTGCATTTAGATCAGGGGTTCAGAGGTCTGCGGCCTTTTACTGTGTTTCCATCCCTTTCAAAGCAACACCTACAGCCACACAGCATGCTTTCAGAGGTGCTTGAATAGGCGCTGGTGGTTAGATAATAAAAAGTTTCTCAGCCAAAGCACACTTGTTGTAACTGTACACTTTATGTATAGGTTGTTACACCATACACGCCCTCATTTCCCATCATTTCCCCCCACAAACCCAGCAGGGATTTAAGACTAAAATGTTGCTTTAAGTTGGTGAAATCCTATAATCCTACCCAACGCAGACACCTGCTGGTGCTCGCAGAGAGACCTCCAGTTGTATTTGTTTGCTCAGTAACTTTGGAGACGGTTTATTTACAGTCGGTGTCCAAGAGCTTCATAATTATCAACATATCCCAATAAGAAATGGTAAAGTGGAAATAGTCTGTCTGTGCCTTAAGCTGTGTTATAAGTTAGAAATGTTGCCCTGTGAGGTAGCAACGGTGGACGGGCAGGTTCTGCAGAACACCTGACATTGAGAAACATCACAACCGATGCACATTCCCATAGTGTCGGGTTCTGTTGATCCCACGCCCATAGTATAACAGCTCCAGGTACAGCATAGTGGTTTTTTTTTTTCTTTAAAACAAAACAGTTGTTACCTCTGTTTTTTTAATATTCAAATTAATCATATACAGTACATAAAGCACATATTTTTATTTATATTCAGGGCCCAGACTAAAAGGTGTTCATGACGATATTTATCGGTTATATTCGTTTGGTGGTATTCGTTTTACAGGTTGTGTTTGGTAAGGGTGGTTTGCAGATTTTATGTTCCAAACTGTCTGCCTCTGTGTGATACAATTATTATTATCCTATAAGCTCATGTAAGGTGTCTTGATGCCACATACATAAATTCTCAATGAGTCCACGGCTACTTCCTGTCACAAGACATTATTGTCACCAATTTGATACCTGAGATAAGTTGATAATGGAGGTGTTTCAGGGTTGTCTGCATCAACAGCACTTGGGAAAATGTAACCTAAACCTACATACTACTTCCACCCCTGATTCGTTCTTTGCTATGATATAAAGTTAGGAACCCTTTCCTGGACATATCTTCTTCTATTATGTTGTGATTAGCATTTCCAAAGCGGCGACAAAGCACCAGCTACATTGCACAAATTTGCCACCGGCTCCCCCAACTTCTGATAATACATTTCATACTATCTGGAATTGTATTCAATAAGCATAGGAGCTGCAAGCTTTAGTCCTAGTTATTGAACGGTGCAAAATAAAACAAACCCCTCAGGTCAGTGATACACATGTTGACAAAAAACCAGGGGCCCTGGTTGTGCACTACACTGAAAATACAGGAAGCAACCGTGCCTGTAAGCCCTGTGGCAGCCTCAGAAGCCTTGAATGGCTACACCAGCAGCAGCAAATGTGTTGTGCAAAGGCAGCAGTTAAAGAAAAATCTGTTATCTGTTCTAAGCTGGTCCCTTGGGGCTAACCTTTTAAGTCCTTTTGTCAACAATGCCACTGATGTTACCTACAAGTTGGTGGGCAGCACCACAAGTGGGACAATGTTCAGCACAGCAAGGCCACAAGCTGATTTTTCTTGAACCTTGAGAATAAGCTGCTCTGTGAGAGGAACATCTTGGTATGGCCAATAAATCTCTACATGGTTCCAATAGTGTCTTCAATCTCAACACTCACACGTATAACGTCTGTTAAATGCAAGAATAATAAAAAAAAAATGCTCATTTATGCGTCACCTATAAAATTAAGTCAGGGGTGACTCTGAAAATTAAGGTGACACAGCAGAATGAGAAAGCATGGCATGATCCAGCACTACAGCATAATCTCAGTCACATGCTGCCTACAGCAAACAGGGTCAGGACTTCATTTCTGTGATCCAGTTCACCTCAGTGTGCCTGCTCATGGCCCAGTCTGGCCCGACATCCTATGAGGTGATCCAGCTCTATATCAGATATCAGAAGTCAGACTTACGGGACTTACAGTGCTGGTTTCACATAGAGACTCTGTAACGAACACAAATGCATATATATTAGTCATCTGCTTATTGTCATTACTGTGCAATTCTCATTTTTCTGCTCAATCCAGTTGCATGATTCAGGCTAAGGGATAAAGAGGAAGCGATCAATCTTGCAATATTTGCAATACTGTTGTAGGCACATGCTCAGCATAAATGCAGGTAAATGTATCTGTTTGCAAAGAGTTGATGGCTGTACTGTAGCAGGAGGAAGCACCTGGTCAGTAACTGTAACTAAACATATCCAGGACGTCTGGTATGGGGAAGAATGCACCTGCAAATAATTTAACTATGAATAAAAGCAGTTCATTGAATGACTCAAGATCACACATTGCCACTTGCCAAATGTAGTTCAGTGGAATAATACTTCAAAAGTTACACCAGTAACATTCATATTGTGCACTATCATGTGTGCAGACAATGAACTACCTGTAATACAAGGTGGCTCAAGACAGATGATTACATTTAATTCTCACTGATGAATTAAGAGACTTCGGGCATAACCTCTGCTCTACTGTTGGCTTAAAATGTGCAGATATGGTTGGTGTAGCAGAATTTCACTGAAGCTCAGTATTAAAAATAACCACTGGCAGAGAAGCATTGGCACAAGTCTCGTTTTGACACTGTATCCACGTGCCACAAGACGATAAATCTTTATTCCTAAGGACTGAACAAACAGCAGTGCAAAAGAAAATATGCTGCATGTAATAACAGAAGAGTGTACAGAGACTCAAAAACACTTAAGCTTTACAAAGAGGTTTTATTGGATAACTAAACCAAAACCCAACAGGCAGCATGTTAGTATCAAGGCTTGTTTCACCAGCTTCAGGGCTGTGTTTACGCTTGACTGAATTAAAACCCTCTTCCACCCCCAGTTTAAACCGAAACATTTTGTCAGCAGTGAGCAATAGAAATATCAGATTTCTACTACCCAGAATGACAACTTTTAAACTTTACGTTTAAATTCATGGATCTCCACTAATGATGGATCTTATCTAATGTTTAACCTTATATACCTGATTTTGTCAATTAAAAAAAAAGACCATTTGCATTTTGTCAATGGTTAAAGTGAGTCCTTTATGGAATAAGAACAATGCATTTCACCAGATCAATACTTAAAATTTGCTTGAATTTAATGAATGGACCCACAGGTCAAGTGGCTCGAGGGCCTTAGTACAATCTGACCATGAAGTTTTTTGTTTGAAAGCCAGAGAAAACAAATGGCATCATCTGTGAGCGACACACAAGTAATGACACACTTTTAATGGTGTACAAGTCAGGGGACTATGAGGCCATAAAATCTTGAGGTTGTTTAATTAGAATATATACTGGAATTAAATCGTGGTGCGTGCTTTTGGTGATCGTCTTTTTGTAGAAGCCAGCCTCTTCTCTCTTGGCTGACATTTACTGACATTTAGAGGAATCCACTCTCCTCTCTGTCCCTGCCATTTCTCTGTCCTAACCTCTGACAACCAACCCCAAAGAACGTAAAGTAAAACATGACTATTCCCATTCTCCTGCAAGCTACATTTTAAAGGTTCAAGCAAGGCAGCATTATTATCTTCCATACTCTGTAGCTTTAGCTTTTTATAGATGTCCATTTGCCTCTGACGGACATAAATTAAAGCATCTTGTAGGCATGTTTCCAGGACAACCTCATCACCCGGGGTCAATAAATCCGGTAATGGTGTCAAAGTGTCTCATTAATATAAATAATGGAGGAGTTTAATGGTTTGCATTCCTGCACTGTATAGAGCCAAAACAACGAGCCCATATCTAAACAGAACAGATAAGCTCCTGCGTGAGACGCGTTTTGCCAGTGTTTTGTCGTGCTAATGGGAGAAAGGGTAACGAGTGGGGGACGTCTAACGGGGCCTTGTGCTTCACGGTCACACTCCAGCATCAGCCGGTGGCCCATCAGGTCCTCTAGCTAGACGTCGACATCTCTGAGCGCTGCTCATCTCCACGGCCAGCTTGAGCCCCGGCCACAAGAGGCCGCCGACGGCAGGGCCGCCTTGACGTGCCCGCCAACATCCACGTGTGTGTGTTAGATACGTCCCGTGCAACGGAAAACGACACGTTGTGCGCTCACCTGCCTGATGAAAGAGAAGACGAAGCCCCACTTCCCTTCGAGGCTAACGCTGCGTCCGCTGGCTAGCGTCAGTCCCCGTGGTTAGAGCAGCTGAAGCGCGGAGGGAGACGGCGCACAGGAGAAACTACGGCGACGAGACGGTGCTCAGCGCTGGTGCTTCTCGAAACAGCTTCCTTGTTGTGAAACTGCTTTTTAAACCATCTGCTTAGATAAGTGACTGCCTGAGGAAGGATTTCGTCTTTCATAAAGCCACGGCTGACTCACGTCATCACGCATGCAACGTTAGCCTGTGACGTCAGCGGCATGCTCAGCCAATCACGCGCGACCCCTCTGTGACGCGACACCCCCTCCCCCCTCGCGTGTTTCCCAGTTATGGCCTCGTCCTTCTTGTAATAATAACATTTAGTTGCGTAAGCTTCCCGTGTTTTTCCTGCCACTTTTCATCTGCTCAACCAACACGATTGTTACCTTCCGACACGTTCGAGCGGCGCCGTTGTGCTCCACGTCCCATGTGCGTCTAATCACAGCGCCATCTATTGGGTGTTCAGCCGCACTGCTTGCACTGACCTACATTCACACCGTTGATGGTGTGGTTATCCTCGCATAACCCAGTTGGCACAAAGTTGAATAACGAGATTACGCCTGCAGTGGAAGGAAGTAAGTGTATTGTGCTGTACTAAAGTACAATTTCAACGCACTTGTACTTTACTGGAGTATGACTGAGTATATTTAGACACCACATTTTCAAATCTATCAGTCATACCTGTAGTTCTATGCTACTGTATACCGACTATTATATAAAAGGTTTTCATGTCCAATCATGGCTTATGTCATTGTTCGCAGAGTGCCTAGTTGTCATGACATGCCCCTTATTTGTGCAATGGGGGCGGTTTGGGAGTTTAGTCTGCAGCAATGTGCTGGAGGGTTGACATGAGGCTGGTGATGCCAGTAAACTGAACACGCAGGTCAGGAAGTGAGATACTTGCTGGAAGTCTGTAGCACATTGAGAGGGTGGTGGTGGACGAGGTCACTGACCATTCAACCACAAACTCATGCCACCAAAGACAAAAAAACCCTTGTACATCAGCATGCTCTTTTATAATGTTTGTCTGTCTGTCTGAAAAATATACTACTATTTATTTTACTACTCAAATAGTGCCTTACTTATAGCTCTTCCTTGGAGCTACTGCAATGCTGTAGCTACTCACAGACAGAAAGGGACAAGGTTAAACACAACTTACAATTATAACTCACAAAAAAAGACATAAAAACAACAGGAGATAAAAAATGATCACAAAATAAATATAATCAATACAACCATGTCATAATACTGTAGAAATCCTGTGAAATCCTTGATCAATAAAATGTACTTAAACTGAAACTGCTAAACTAAAATTGCTAACTGGGGTCAAGGCCCACTGAAAGGCCACCAGAGTAATTGGAAAGGCAATTAGATACATGTTCAGTAATTATTCTGAGTTGTGCTACACAGATTAGCAGTTGTCATATTGGTCACAGAACATTATTTCCCCCTGAAATGCGGTGCAGCAGTGGCACAGTTGGTAGAGCCATCCATCAGCCCCAGAGCCAGCGGCCTGACTCCCAGTTCCTCCAGGGTTAAGGTGTCCTTGGACAAGACACTTGTACCACATACAGTAGTAGCAGCAACATTTACATGACAACAAGAATGTCTTCAATGGGAGTTAATAAATTATGTCATTGTTATTTTTAGAATAATACAGTAGTACACTGAAATAGCAACAGTCAACTACAAGCGCGTTAGAAACCTAAGTACATCACCTGAGAATACTGCATTTACTCACTCTCCACTATCTTCACGTTTATACATAGAACAGTCAGTGTCCCTTCCTATTTGTACCTTTTGTGTGTCACTGGTACCTGCTGCTGAATGTCATTGTCAGTTCACTTTGTTGAACACATGCATTAAAAAAGAGAAGATATGGCTGTCGACAGCATTTTTAATTAACCGACATCACAAAGTCCTACGGTACTGTACATATTACTGTGGCGCTTTGAGTCAGCATGCTCGTAGATACCGGAGAACCAAAGTTAAGCCTTAATTCAGAATTAAAACACACTTGTTTCTTCACACTACTGCACCAACTTCCTTTTCCAAAGTGACCAGCTAAACATAATCGCCAAAAAATACAAAAAAACTCAAAAAACATTAGAATAATCAATTTCACTTCAGTAAAACACTATTACTAAACAACTGATGACATTTCCTAAATAAATTCTGGTCTTATTTTATTACCCAGTGCAGCACAGATGCAACCATCACAATGTAGAATATATACTATTAACTATACATATATACATACACACTGGTTTCCATCAGTGGTGTAGCAAGTGCAGATATCTACAGTGCCTTTTTCCAGGCGTATATTATACATAATTTTAAAATTGTAGTGCAAGCTAATTACACATCACGTATTGGATGACAAACATGCTGCAGTTCATTTGTCTTTTGTGTGTCTCATGCTGCTCCTAGTTCACTTCATCCACTGCTCTAACACAATAGAGGAAACAGCAGGTTCGTGTGTATGTGAGTGACAGGGAGACAAGGCGTATTAAAGCTAGTGTCCTCAGTCTGTAGATTCTTGAAAGCGTCTTCGCTCCTGCTTGGTGGTTGTGTTGGCTGTCTGATGATGAAAGCTTAAGACCTTGCCCTGATTCTCCTTTAAGAACACAAAAATACACTGGACAGACTGAATTTCACCCAGGAAGCTCTTTGTCTCTATGAAGCAGTCTTTTAAGTCCAAAAGCAGTTGCAAGACACAGCGAAAGGAGTGTGAAAAGGAAGTGAAAAACTAGTTCCTGTATCTTTCCAGTGCCTAAGTGATGTGCTGAGATGTCATGATTACTGTGGAGTGTGTGGGTAAGGTGTACGTGCTCTGTGTTGTACTTGTGGGTTCATGACGGACAACAGCTCAGAGCATCCTGATATGTTATATCACATTCTCAAACAGCTGCATGGAGTTCATGATGTTCTCGTCCTGAAAACAAGAGAAAGAGAAACGTATGTGAGTGCAGGAGAGTCGATGAAGTCATGTTCATAATACCACCAGCAGAACCGGAATCATTCTTATAATTCTATCTCAGATTTTTGTGCTGTGTGTGATTGTTGATATAACAAGACTTTTTCTTGCACTATTCAACATTTGAATAAAAATCAAATGATCTCATCTTAAAGCAATATAATTATTATAGCTTGAAAAAGAGTCTTTATTCTATCCAGGGTAGGCGCAGATGTGAATCTCCTTCAAGGGTGACAGGAAATCCTACTGCTGCTGTGTCACATCACATCAACAATATGTTTATTCAGCTGTAAACTGATGGGGCGAAGTGCTTCTGGCAGCAGAACATAAAACCAAACAGATAAGACGCGTTTATCTGTGGACCACTGATTAATTTTACCTGACCTAAATAGTTTGGTTTGCAGATTACATTTCTATTCCATATAAATAACTCATTTAAACCAGTGCAGGAAAACTGATCTGTACATTGCATTATTTAGTTTCAAATCAGATTGAACTTTTATGACTGTGATAAGATTTGAGGATAAATTAGGAAGACAAATGTTTTCCTATGTCTTTCACCCTCACTGACCTTTTTGTCTCAGCCGTGTTAGAACAGCTGCAAAGTTGCAGCAGAATTATTACCTAGAGTTTGAGTTCGGGGTAAGTTAAACACACTTGTGTCCACCTGGATATTCACTCCTTATCTGCACACATGTAGTTTACTGCAGTCTGTAAAATACTTATAATTTATAATAATTCTCTACTGTTATAATATAATCTATAACAGTAGAGTAACCGTAGATTGGGGTAACACAGTTTAACCACAGTTTTCTCTTCTTTCCGTACTTAAGTAAGGAAGTTCAGAAAGGAAATGAGTTTTAATCTCGTTTCAAAATGTCCTGATAACCACACATGATCATGCTAAACCTAATGTGAAAAGCCAGTTCACCTTCTGACAGGTCTCGATGAACTCTTCAATAGTCACAACGCCGTCTCGATTTTTGTCCATTTTCTGTAGGAAAAAGGAAAGAAGAAGCAGAACAGAGGAAAGACACACGTTAACTTTTATATTAATATTGAGTAGAAAAATTAAGTAAAATAATAATAACAACTATAATTTTGTGTCTTCTGTGTGGGTTTGAGAACCTGGAAGAACTTGTCCACATGCTCAGATGGAGCATCATCTCGCACACAGGGGTAAGTATATCTCCCCATCATGTCATAGATTGATTTCATAATCGCCAGCATTTCCTGAAGAGAAGAGGAAGAACATAGAGCTGCATATGGTCATTCTGATCTGACAAGACAATACATCGAAATTGACTTCTCTGAGACTTTGAGGTTCATAAACGGCACATCTGGCATCACCAATGCCCACCTCTTTGGTGATGTAGCCATCCTTATTAATGTCATACAGGTTAAAGGCCCAGTTGAGCTTCTCAGTGACTGAACCTCTGAGCAACACCGACAGGCCGATGACAAAGTCCTCAAATCTGATTGAACCGTTCCTGTCGATGTCAAACGCGTTGAACAGGAAGTGAGCGTAGGTGGACGCATCTGTGGAGAAAAGATGTAGTTCGGTCGGTCAGAGTAGGGGGAGGACTGGACCTTATATTTGAGGATTTGCTTGGGGTCTCAAATTAACTCAACTTTGGGCTGAACTTTGAGCTCCACAAGTATAATGTCTTATATGCTGTACAGAAAGTAATATCTAATTTTAGTTGTTTTTCCATATGTTTTATACACATAGTGATAAAATTAATAAATACAGTATAAATGGGGTATACCCTCCCCCCTTTTCTGACCTCACTCCTCCAAATAATTTTCATACAGTCCCTAGGAGGAGAGAACAGAGGAGAGATTGTATTAACTAACCTCCTTGGGGAAAGAACTGAGAATAGATAGACTTGAATGTCTCCTCATCCACCATCCCACTGGGACACTCCTGCTCAAAAGAGGTAGCCAGAAGAAATGATTAAAATAAATTGTTTTGTATATCGAGCGAATCGAGACCAACGACGCAGCCGGACGTACGTTCTTAAAGCCCCGATAGAGCGACTGAAGCTCCTTCCTGGTGAACTTGGTCTGAGCCTGCAGCTGATCCAGCCCCTCCGGCTGGTGACGCACCGTCGACAGCTCCAAATCACTGTCGCTGCTGTCTGTGGGAGAAAGAGAGAGGAGGACAGAAAGAAATGGACAGACAGACAGGAAGAGAGAAGAGAAAAGAAAGAAAGAGAGGTGATGTAGAGGAGGAAAGATGAAGAGAACAAAAGAGGCCAGATGGTTGCAGACATTGAGTGTGTGGATGCAGGTCTGGGTGAAGGGCGGGACCATTCACTCAGCAGGCAGCCATTTATTTTAGAGCAGGTGGGGGAAACGTGCGAGGTAAAGAGAGAGATTTGGCAAAAAATTGGAGAGGAGGAGCAAAATGCAGGAGAACGAGGGATTAAAAAGGGGGAAGTATTTCCCTCACAGCAGAAATGTCACAAAACAACTATCATTTAGAGCTTCAGGAAAAGCCACGGCAGGAAATCAGAATTGGATCGATATGCTCATCAGTTCACACACAAAAGAAAAGAAAACACTCAAGAAAGGAGGGAGGCTTTCTGAAACAGTTGGGTTTCTACCATACTCACCATCTTTAGACAGAGAGAAGAAAGGGGGGTGACACCGAGATGGAGTGAAAGAGTAAATGGAGAACAGTGGGAGAGCGACAGTAAGAGGAAGAAAGAAAAAAACAAAGAAAACACGTCAGATTAGACACTGATAGGTTTCTGTGATGGGTGCTGAGCAGTACGGAGGAAAAGACACAAGTTATATGCCGGTAAAACATCCAGCAGAGCTGTGAAACACGGTGAAAACAAACCCCAAACAAACCGCGCTTACGTAAGTTCAGAACCGGCCTGTTCATCAAGACAACAAGGTGGCAGAGACAACACGAGACGACCTCTGACGTCCTTCACGTCAGTTCTCCCAGAGAGAAAGTGTTTCATGTGTAGCGTGTGCTTAGTTCTGTAAAACCTAGCTCAGCTAATAAACACTGTATATATTTGGACCAAAACAATAAAGCTGCCGCTGTAGCTAGAACTAGCCTTAGAGAAGAAGTCAGGCACAGAAACTCATTCTGCCTGAATGATAAACACATCTGCATCTTACACGTTAGTGCAGGTTTGGTCTGAAGATGTTAGAAGGTTTTAAAGCTGACTCACAGCACAGACGCATCAAAGTAAATGCTGATATTACATTAAAGACATTCACAGGCAACTAAGTAACATGTTTGGGGATTTGCTGATTAAAACAAAGTGATTACATTTTAAATTTTCATTTTTTTCAATTTTATTTAATGAACATTTGTTTCTTTACTTTACTTTACTTTAAATTATTTCTGAATTGACTTCCACATTCATACAAAACCACTTTATTAATTAACTGGGGAATCTGTTAATTCTCCCCTTGTTATTAAACCTGACTGATGAAGCGACATCCCAGCAGTCCCCTCCCTGCATGTCCTGCCCCTCCTCGTTGCCCCCGTCCCAGGTTGCCTCACCGGTCTCAGTGATGTCGATCAGGCCGAGCAGGTGCATCAGTTTGAGGAACATGATCACCAGGCAGACGATGCCCACAGTCTGAAGTCCCTCCGTTTCCCACCTCACACTCATCTTCCCTTCTTCTTCTGCCTTTTCTTCCACAGTCCGCTGGTTTTTCTTTTCTCTACAGCCACATTATTAGGTTTCTAGACACCTTCCATTGAGTCCATCTGTCCCCTCCAGTCTCACCTTCTCTGTTCTCTTCCTGTCTCTGAAACAGTGTCACTCGCTCATCACTTTTTTCTGTCACTCTATTTAACGCTCACATCCCCCCTTTTTAATTGACTGCCTTTTCCCGGTGCTCTCTCCTGTTCTAATGGACCTTTCGGGATATCCTCCACAACTGAAAGCAGGTTCTAATGGTCCTATTAAGGGCAAGATGATTTGATTATTGCTGTAAAAATATATCCACATAAAAAGAGTAAAATAAATCCACCATATTAATCCATGAGAAATTCGATCCGATGTAAATCGAGCGCAGATCTACATGGTTATTTTTTGGCACAAGCGTGCACTTGGCTTGGGTTTCATCCAAAGGACATTATTCTTCTAGATGGTGACAAAAGCACACAAAAGACTCAACAACCATTTACCCGCTGAGTGCTGACTGAATAGCTGGTGCTCTGCAGCTTCCTCTCACACTATCTCACATCTCATTTTCAGCTAATTAACCTGTGATCTCCTGAGGAACTAGAAAAAAGCTACAGTTCTCCCGAATTCTCATGAAAAAAATACATAAATAAAAGGCTTTAAACAAAGCTAGGAATTTAATAGAAATGTTAAATTCACACATATTTTTGCTAAATGTGACTCACAGAAACCAATTTACATCTATAAAGAAACAGAGAAGATTCAGGCAAAGGTCAACAGGTGTCCTGAATCCCATTTTCCCTTTGAGCTCTGTGATCCACTTTCTAATTGTTCCCCAGTCTCTCCTGGGGTCTGTAACACAGATTTAATACAGCATTACAGCAGAGGAGTCCTGTCACACACTCATTCACACATAATAATGGGATAAAGTGAGCAAACACTCCCCCAGGACCTGAGACACTTTTAAATTCATTGCATTGTGTCGTTTTTGACTATGTGCTGCTTCCCTCTAGTGGAAAGTGATGGAACAACACAGATGGTGACATCTGGGACAGAAGTTTGTTCTACACAACGTGAACAACCTAATGGTAAAGAGCTACCAAATGACTATGTTGGCCAAAGATCTGCAGTGAGGCCTGGAGGCCCAATGGGTTGAGCATTGTACTGGGATGTAGGAGACCTGGGTCAAATCCAGTCTCTTTGAGCTAGACACTCGTGTGTGGCTCCGCCCAGGCAGACTGGGTTAAAATGCATGGACTGCTTTCCCCACTGTGGCTTCAATAAAGTATATAAAGTTGCACTTAAACTGGGAGAGGGGAAAATATTAAATTGATATATTTCACAGAAATACGTGTAGTGAATTTATTCAGAACATCCTCCTTGAAATATAAACCAACTTGTGATCCCACAATACACAATATCAACTGACCTAAAAGTCATTTAAAAACATTGATACAACCAGTATCAATAGTATACTGATGGTACTCAATATCCTGCAGGAGCATCAAATGTGGAGTAAAAATATCAGATAGTGGTATTAGCAGACCTCAAAATAAGGCTCATGCATCTCTAAAGACAAGGCTGCAGCATTGATGTCATCCCAAAATAGGACTGGACTAAACCCAAAACTGACATCAGAGCAGAGGTGGAAACAACCAAAGATCATTTAGCTGCACTTTAAACACACGCGTGAATCTGCGTATCCGCAGTTTTAGGACATCCCCATAGAGACAGACAGTCCCTCACTCTCACCTATGGGTGATTCAGAATGTCTAATCAGACTAACTGCATGTCTGTGGACTGTGGGAGGAAACCGGAGAAATCCCACACAGACACGCAAACGCCACACAGGGAGGCAGCTGAGGCAGAAGCTCCAGCATTAGATTAGGTAGACTTAGGTCGGGTTTATCTGCACAGTGCATTTCAAGACAACTATCAGTGCTGAAGTTGTGCAAATTAGACACTACTGTACACAGCAGAAGCGGGTACTGCACGGATGTTACTACGGGTGTATTGTAGTCTCTCTCTGGCAGTGGCCAGGACTATTCCTGCAGCAGAGAAACCTGGTTAATGTGTAAATACAGGGAATTACCGTAGAGCAGCTGGACAAGATTAAAGCACTGCCATCACTCTTCACATTGCAGAGTCAGGAAAGACGTTAAATTAGCTGAAAAGCAAGCTTTTACTGGACTGTTGATCTGTTTATTGAATTTTAACGCTCGGTTAATCAGTAGAGTACTGAGAACTACTCAGCTACTTCCCACCACTCACTGCTATTAGGAACCTATTTCTGTCCAGCAGCAGTCCAGTCAACAGCTGGGGCACAACCAGGATACTTAAAAAACGTCAAAACAGAAGGTCTTAACTATTGACTGGTAAACCGGGAAAGTTAGTAGTGACAGTGAGAAGATGCTGAAGCAGTGACGACACTGCAGTTGGTAAGTTAGCACCACTGGGAGAAGGCAGAGGAGTGAGAATGGAGATATTTGATGAGAATTTTGGAGGCTACTGAGGAACGGCCAGTGTCCTTCAGGGTCCTGGAGGAGTACTCCAGGCTCCATATTTAGGCAGTCTCAGAGAAAGCCCGTTCGATACTGCATGTATAATTGATGTGAAGTAATGCTAAACCGGGGTGTAGGCCGGGAGGAGGAGGATGAGGAGGGACGGGGGGCGCTATTTGGGAAACCGAAGATTAGACAGAGAGATTGAGAGGAGTGATAAATTATGAAAGGACATTACTGGTGTTTTTGTTTGAATTTATTACTCATGATACCATATGAGAAGCGCTAATGTGCCGGCTGGAGCCTTCCTGCTGTAATTGTCTTGGCACACTGACGGCAGGGCACTCGGACTCGCTGGCCTTCAGCCCAAAGATCTAATCACAGGCAAAAGCATTGTTCAGAAAGCAGTATCTGATGTCTCCTTAAAGTCCCAAATGTACACAGTCTATCAAAGTTTTATGTACAGTATGTCCTTCAGTAGACACAATACAACACACCATTAACCTTTTGACACTTGGATGCTGACGCCATCTAATACTAATAAACGAGAAAGTAAATTCAAAACAAACAGTTCCATACCCACATGTTTTGTTTATGCTAGATACAGTATTGGATTTGAAATTTACTCAGGCTGAATAAGACTCATATTGAGGGAACAATACTCCCTGACGGGGACACTGTGAGTACATGCTCGGCTTCATAACCCTGTGTGCTGATCAGTATTTATTTTATTCACTGTGTACGTTCACAGAGATCACTGTCATTAACAGTGTAAACAGAAGCCGCTGTCTGAGGGCCAGATGTTAAATTAGCCATTAAAACACTACCAACGATAACACTGTCACTGTTTTATTCAGTATTCTTATATTGTGTTGGCAGGATATGTTTTGCTTTTGCCTTTTATTGTGCAGCACCTTAGGATCTAGGGAGTATAATATAAATATTTACTTTAATATAAAAAAGCAATGTGGAAAATCATGACTTGACCACACGGACAGAGGCACCTGATCTTTTACGGTGACAACTAGAGTACCTTATATATTACACACATGTGCAGCAGACTGTTTTAATCAGAATTATTACTGATACACTAGTACTGCAGTGAAGCTGGAGACAATTCTGGATATTTAAAAACTAATATACATAACATATTATTTGATGAACTGTGTAAAATACATAATAATACGTAAACTGAATTTACATTCTTTCTTCTTTATTGTAGGTGTCTGTTTAACCTTAGTTGCTGTAATTCTGTACTGGAAAGTAATAAACAACAGGCAGCTGTGATTAGGACGAGTCCGGTCTCTACTGTATCAAAACACTTTAAATGTTAGGAAATACTTAATAATAAATGTTCCATGCACCGTGAAGGATGATGTGTTTTCTGGCTGTGTTTCAATTAACCCAACAGATATTTTAATGGTTTATATAACGTACAACGCACTAAAAGGAACATTTTATTGTTTAGTTTTCACCAAGTTCAGAAATACGTTAACATGATGTTCAGAGACCTTTATTTTACTTTACTTGACAACCCAATCCTGTTTATTTAAATGTCTGAACATTAACTGATTTCTTTATTTATTTATCATTAAGCTGTGAGCTTTAAATGCTTCCTGCAGTGCAGATAGACTGTGAATGACATGATAGGAAAACCAGCAGCACCTTGCATTGCTGGTGCCAGTGAGTCGAGAGGCCTCAGGTGGGCCCTTACCTTCAAATGAGGAAATGGGCTCCAAGATGCCAAACTGCTTGAGAACTGCCATGAAAAGAATGATGACCACGCCGATGGCAAACAGCTCCATGCCCTGGATCCCCATGACTGCAGGGCGCGGGGACCCACTAAGGGCCAAGCCTGCAGGAGAAGGCCTGGGTCCGGCTGAGAGCTGCTGGGCCAAGCTAGTTACCGGCAAGTGTCTTCAACAGAGCTGAGCTGAGACGTGACGGGAATCAGTCCGGTTGGCGTGTGGTTGCATGGGTTTCTTTCCAGGCCCACGGGACAGCATGAGAACCAGACCAGCAAAGGCTGCTCTAATGTCAACACTGATGGTGAAGTGGAAAATATGTGGAAGCCGACATATATGGAAAACGTCCTTCTCTGGACCCATGAAGGAAAACGGGGGCTGTGTCGCGAGCCATTTATTACAGTGCATTAAAGGAGACGTTTCGAGTGACTTTGCAGACTTTCCTCCTGCTCACGCTCTCAAAGGCTCTGACTGGCAAATGTGCAAGTTACTGCTTGTGCTCTTAATCCAAACAGCTGTTGCAAGTCCTCACACTGTAGTTTACACGAACAAATCACATCTTGGTTTTAGATAAAAGCGTCATTTGGGAAAAGCAAACAATTCGCCGGATTCTAACTCATAATAAATTCATCTTTTGCTAAAAATCTTTTGCTCCTATTAGGTGAAAGAAAGTACAGGGGAACACAACGAACTTACTGAATTACACAAAATCAGAGAACACATAAAATACTTGAGTCCTCTCATCTTCTGCGGCAGAAAGCTGCAAAGCAATATTAGCAATTAGAAACAAATGAGGCTACACCATTATAAGCACCAGCCACACAAGCAATTAGTGCAACTCTACAAATGCTTTTCATCGGCAAGACGGCAACCATCTGACTTCCTTGTCCAGGCAGTGACTCAACACAGCCGACCATCAAAACACAAGAAATTGTTATTTTAAGTGAAAACTGGGCAGAACAAGACTGTACTGTATTAAAAAAATCACAAAAATCAATCGTGCATCTATTTAAAGGGCCAAGTGACGACTTTCTCTGTTTTCTCCTGCTGTATTTTCATCACAACCGTCAGATTCACCAAACACCTTCTTCTACAAAGTGAAACGTAGGTTTGCTGCTGTCGTCCCGTCGCGTTCAGCCACGTTACTCTTCTCCAAATCAGGGTCCAGATATGGAAGCGTAAGGCTCTGAAGCAGGGACCACAGAGGGAAATCCTGAGAAACTGAGAGGAGCTGTGGGAAATGAAACCTCCTCCCCCGTTGTTTAACTCCTCTGTACATACTTTTCCATCCTTCCCCGCTCTCTGCAGCTTCCTGAATTTATCTGTTGCTGCATCTCGTTGCAACTTTTCCTCGACTCACTCGCACGGCGCTCGATGAGGTTTAACACCGAAGTGGCCAGTCCAACTTAAACCTTGCTCTGGATCTCTACACTGCTGCTCTCCTCCCTTTTTTCCAGCTGTCCGTCTGATTTGCCTCTACGCCCGGAGTTTCTCCTCCTCCTCCTGCCTCCATCTCCTCTGTCATTCTGTAACTTTGGCCAACCGCAGACTTGCTCTTCTCCCCCGCTCGGCTCCCTCTTTCCTCTACAAACTGTTCCTTCTGTTCTTTCACCACATCCATCTCATCACCTCTTGGTCTTTTCTTCGTCACTTTGAATGAAGGAGGTCAATGGTAACATAAGCAAAAATATAACTGACGTCATGACAACTTTGATAAAGTAGCTAATCATGCACTTTTAAGATGTTATATGTAACATGTTTAACTCTCTCAACTGTTCTTCGGCCATGTTTCATGAGTTTTACTTGCATAGTTTTCACCTGTGTGGGTTTCCTCCATGTGCTCTCGTGTTTCCCACTGCACAAACACATCTGCCTAACGATGTGAGTGTGACAGGTTGTGTCTTTGTGTCGGCGCTGTGACAAAGACGTGACCCGTTCAGGCTGCATCCTGCCTTTCGACCAATAACAGCTACGATTGGCTGCTGAGCCCTGCAGCTACAGAATTACCTACTAGCTCTAATATACATAAACAAGACAATATTAACCTTTGTCTATTTCAGCCAGTCTTATTTGAACCTATAACTAAAAGATGTTTGTACCTAAAGATTTTGTTTCACATCGCCCCATAATGCATTACTGTGTCCATCAGATGTACAAACTAAATAACAGTATCTTCAGCTTACGAGGGCCAGAAGATACAGTAAGAGTCTGTCCTGTAGAAGATGCACTGTAAACACATATATGCATATGACAATTTTAATCACTTTGGGAATATGTGCCATAGCGACATCATGCATGCATTAATGTTAATTGTATGCATGTTTTTTTAGCAGCTCAAGTGATGACTCTGCAATTGCTAATGTACCCTGTGGAAATCAAATGTGTGTGTGTTGCATTGACTTGGTTGGAGGTAGCAGAGGGCGGAATGAGATGAATCAATATCTCTGGTGAGGTGATGTGCTGCTGCTGCTTCCCCACCTGCTTATAGATTTTAAATAAACCATCATAAAATCTAAAACATCTATGATACAACTGTCTGAAGGACAGTCTGTGGACGCTCATGTTTCAGACAAGTTTACATTTCAACATGCGTAAGAGTCGAACACTACAAAATGCAAACACAGGTGTGTAGGTGTTTTTGTGTGTACTCATGTTTTAGGGAGGAACGCTTGAGTATTTGACCTGTTGTTCTGTTGTATGCGTTATACTGCAGCAGGTTTGTGTGCTCTGCTGTAGGTACAGTATGTGTGTACTGGTTCTCTGGGCAGCCCATTAGGGCACTAACAGGCTTTTAAAAGGTAGGCTTGGCGCTGCTGACACAACAGACAGTAAACAGGGAAAGACGAGCCACACGGTTTCCTCTCAATCTGACAATCTGACATCAGCAAAGATTACCTCAGTCTTCACCACAGTTAGAGAGGAGTCCATGATGACATGAAACTATTGTGTGTAGGGGCATTGATACTGTTCACCTAACATGAGGAATTCAGCCTGCAGCCAATTTATGAGAGCATAACATTTGAAAACAGTTACGTTTACTAGAACCAGTGCACATTCACACTTTATACTACTTACTTTGATGCAGGTGGTTGAGGTGCAGCCAATATTAAATATGAGCAGTACTTTCAGTGTATCAGTATTATTGTATGAAGTCCCAGGTGACACATCATTACTGTGACGAAAAAATACAACGTCCAAAGTTATAATATAAAGCTGAGAATCTGTACGATAAGACAATATTGCTTCCATATTATAATTAAATGGAAAACATTTGCAAAATAACTAATTAGACTTTCAGAGCAACGATACTCTCGCAATAATATTTAGTACACAATAATATAATATTCTGAGTGAATTAGCACTTTAAATAGAGGAAGAAAGAGAAGAATGAAAGACCAACAGTGAGAGCGATGATAGACAACAGGTCAAATGACTCCAGTAACCCGGCAGAGATGGAACCATTCCAGCGCCTACCTGAGCGGTGGTACCTGGCTGCACTGTGGCCACAGTGAGAGAGGCAGCTGGGGCGAGAGAGGCGCCTCCTGGCCTCCACGGAGAGAGCAGCCATCACAGCTCCCATAATGCAGCTGAACTACCACAAACAGGCTAATCTGAGATGCTTTGGACACTGCTGTAGATCCAAAGAGGTTCAACCAGACAAGACCAAAACTTTAAAAGGCTAAGTGCTCAGTCACGGAGACCAGTGCTAACAGAGCTGCTTAAATTGCAGCGTTGCTATGTTTGATTCCTGGAATAAAAATGTCTGAATGGCGGCAAATGAGCAAAGCTTGAGCTCTAATCTCAGGTACTGACAAATGAAACTGCCTGGTGCACAAGAAGGCGTCTGATGAGAGGTGTGCAGTGTGTGTGTGTGTGTGTGTGTGTGTGTGTGCGTGCGCATGGGCTTTTGTCATAGGCCACATTTGAAAATCTGTTTGAGTTTGTGACACCACATCACAGCGAGATAAAAAGGAGGAAGGGATCAAACAGCACTGCAGAGCTACTGACCTTTCGCTTCACACACATCACGTGCCATCACATTTCTCTGTCTGTCTGATTTCCTTCCCTTTGTCTCGTCGCTCAGCACACAGAAGTATGACTCCTACACACGGACTCTCACTGGAAACAGAAGAGCCCTTAAGTATTTCACTGCAAAGCACAAGTAGGGATGGACATGAATTAACTATAGTCAATTATCTGCTTCTTGAAAATCTTCAAAATGTCACAGATGCCCACTTGGCAAATAAAAGAACTCAGTTTTGGAGGTCAAAGGTCACAGTCACAGGGACCTACTGTGTGTTCTCTTCAACATCTCAGAAACACTTGGAGGAGTTTCATAACATCTGCCACAAACGTTCACCTATCTGTGTTTTGTAACATGAACTCGAACAGAGCAAAATGCAAGGCACCGGAGGAGATGCAGCACAAATTCTGTCTGTGACACCAACAATAAGATTTGCTGCCACAGCAAGTGCAGAGTGAGTTCAGACCTGCATTAGCTTGAGAGGGCAATGATAATGCAGGTTATTGTTGGCAACCTGCCTCATTTCTCTCTGGAAGCGAGCCGTGACAAACACATCTTTCAAACAGGCTACAAAAATGAGAAGACGATAAGTGACGATAACCACAAATATACATTCATATTCATTCATATTGATCAGAGTAGAGATGACATGTTGTTTGCTTGTTTATTTCCAATATGTCAACTCTTAAGACTAAGCTGAAGTTGTAACCAGGCACATGTACAGTAACAGTTTTCCATAGAGGAGATACAGTAATAAACTATAGTTGTTCATGTATCTTTGTGCTGAGAAACTCACCAGAGTCTCCCTAACAGCTCCAGTCGAGGCAACAATGATCAGTTGACACAGTGAGGATTTACTGTAAATGCTTGTTTGCAGATGGTTGAAAACAGGACTTAATTACAAGCCAGAAATTTGAGAATCATGACTCCATTAACCTCCATTTGTCATAAACAGCAGCTGCAGTGGGATATTTCCACATTACAACAATCAATTAAGTAAGAAATGTTTTCTTAGCAGCGTATTTAAATTTTGAGGACACGTCACTATAAAGAGTATCATCACACTATGAAAGCACTCAACAAACCCCCGAGTTGGTCAATGCAAATGCATATAAAATTACAACAAAACACGCACCCAATAAAAATGTAACCTCTAAGAATAAAACAAACTGCAATAAACAACAAATCTGTCAAACAATGACAACAGCCCCATCGTGTTCTCCTTCAGTGTAATGCCTGCTCTACGCACTAGAGGGCACGCGATGACTGCAACACAACGCAGAGAGGCGGCTCACGTCCATTCATAACTCATTCAGTAAGGAAAGGAAACAGGAGAGAAGGGATCAATTTTCCCAGACTGTTCAAAGATCATATATAAGCCTACTCAGCTGGAAACTCAGCCCAAACTCTGTGGTTTGACACATCATCAACAACAGCAACTGATTCGCAGGAACCAAAACACAAGCCACAGACAAACACAAGTGAAGCCCTCATGTTGTTGTTGTTGTGTTGTCTGCGTGGTGATTTCTGTATGTATGCATGTAGAGAGCAAACCGCTCAGGAGAGCGGATTCAACTGCTCCGAGGACAAAACACAGCAAATATTGTCCTGAACTGTCTGCTCCACATTCAGTAAACAACACTCCAGACATGTAAAGCCCCTGCGTGGCCTCTGCGCCAAAACCTTCTACGACAGCCACAGTAATATCTGCAATAACACGTATAAAATAACACGTGACGTCAGGAGAACGACGGCAGCTCTTCTAGTCGTTGTCCTCTCCTGCTCTCTCCGTCTGAAGTCCTTCAGCTGTTTGATATGTTCTCATTAAAACCAAATCCAGTCTGACTTCCGCACGAGATGATCCCTTTTCATAAAACCACCTCAGCCAGGCAGGCTGGAAGTCAACCTTAGCTGTGTAATTAAAGCATGGGCTTTAATCTGAGCTCGCTTTTCTCCTCTTCCTCTGCTTTAGCTGTTTTATGACTCTGTCTTTTCTCTCCTCTCCTTTTCCACTGCTGAAGGCAGAATAAGGTTTAGCTCATGGTTCAGTGGAAGCTCAGTACCTGAGGAGGGCTCCATTATGGAGATTCAGACTGAGATCTGTCAAGAGGAGAGAGAAATGCTGAGAGGCTAAACCTGCCTGGAGGCAAAAGGCAACACTCATCATCATGAGGTCCTGTCTCCAGTTGTCTTTCTCTAAAGAGGACGTGTAAGCACTAACCCAGAGGACGTCCTCACCTGTCTACACAACAGCAGGAGGTTTCAGACAGAGTAAGATGGATGATCAACATTTTAAAAAGGAAAACAAAGAGAGCGAACGTGGATAAAGAGGAGAGGCAAGGATCCCGAGCGCTGACTCAGCCGGTGGCGGCTTGATGAAGCAATGTGTTTGCTGGGTGAAAGGACGCGGAGGAGAACAGAAGATAGTGTTACAGCGAATCGATGATGAGCGGAAGGACGTGAAGACCAACTCAAGAAGGACAGACTGGTAAACAGTGAACACAACAGGAACACAAAAAAATACGGATGAGCTGGAACAACTGGACAGAAGGTAAAAGTTTACTCCAAGAAGAGTCAGAGAAAAGCTCTAACAGACATAAACCTTTGGCCCAAACCCTGTGATCAGTGCACACTGCACAGACGCTTCACCGCTGATCCAGGTACACAGGTAGGTTGTTTGCAATTCCCAGCCTCTGAAAGGTCACAAGATGAATCTGAGGGGTCATGGGATGATTAATAAATGTGGGAGGACAGAAACAATTGATTTTCCGCCAAACAAGTCTGAGGTCACCTAGAAATATTCAGTTTGACCAATTTGTGCTTTGGCACATTTGTAAAACAACCTGAAAGTCTGAAATGTCTCAATGTCAACAACTCAGGCATCTGTCTGAAGCAGACACTACTTCACATGACAAGTAGGGAACAGTAGCTGTAATAAGCAGCATGAAATAGAAAAACCTGATCGAATGTACAGTCTGTTACTTTATATGTGAATCAACTCTATGCTGTACATTAAAGTTAAGACAGAAAAGACAGACTGTGCAAATCTTGTGACACAGTTGTCTTGACTCCACATTAAACATACAGTGAATCAATATTATGAATAATTTCCATCAGTCAAAGCTATTTTCTTGCTATTTTCCAGATACGGCAAGATAAACTTAAATGGAAAATACCTTGCACTACCGTGCCAGTGATGAAGCCAAAGAAGCAGCGCAGCAGCTTGTTGATCTCCTTTTCACACTCGTCCCTGCATGAATTCATCCTCTTTAACCACCAGAACCAGAGCAGCAAGAAACGGGAAAGCGTGAGGGCCTCACAAATCCCGTGAGAGGCTTCATGCAAAGAAAACTAACTAAAAGCTGTTTTCTTGCGGTCCAGAGGATGTTTCCTCGTTGGTGCCCGGTTCCCCCGTTTGCTTACAGCTGTTCACTCCCCCTCCTTCCTCGTTCACTTCTCTCTCCTCTACACCGTCGCCTCACAGGAGGTGAGGTGAATCGCATGATGCCGGGTCCGTCCTGGAGCTCAACCCGTGGCCGAGTGTCCTAAGGGTCTGTTTCAGCCTCCAGCGGCCACGGCGCTGCATGGTCACCAGGACACGCTCGCTCTGACGTTCGTCTCACTTTCTCCAGTGGATAAAAGTCAAATCCAGACACCGAACATTTCAGAAATCAAATCTCTACTTCCTTTCCCAGTCACATTTCTCATTTTTCAAACTAGTCAGCGAGTCTATCATGTGGCCTCATTATTTCATACCACAGTGAAAATATTTGCATTTTATAGTTTGTGACCCTTCCGGGGAAAACGAGTGATTCTCAGTCAGTGAGGTGTACTTCATATATTTTTTTGGTTGCTAGGGAAGGATTGTGCTTAAATTAAGAAAACAAAAACACAACCTACTGGTTAGGCTACTTGTTGCCATATACTAACGTTGCAACAGGTCTGATTTGTTTCATTCACATGCAAATCACCAAAGCTAATCAGAACCTCTCCTCCGAGCAGGATACCTGTGGAGCTCAGTGTACGACTCAGCTCAGACGGCTGTTTTCATGAGCCGCTCTGTTGTTGCCGCATAATAAGAAGAACAACAGGTTTAGGCACAGACACAACAAATGGCAAAAGCAGTGTTTGAAGCGTCCTCTGGGCTCGTCCTCGTCACATGTCACCTGCAGAACGTCATTCTCTAGAGGTCGCCTAATTAGAACAACCTTGCTTGGCCGTCTCGACCTCTCCACGTACAAACTAAACCACAGCGACCTTTTTAAGCCCACCACCACGGCACCTCCTCTCTGCTGCTATTTTTAGCCGCTTGGCCATTACCAGCAGAGTTGAGGGAACACAGACAAAGCTGAATCTCACTCTCTCGCTCTCTCTCTCCTCAGCACCACACATGAAATAGATCCCACCACAGACCTGCTGTTAATTCTCCTCCTTGTTTTATTTTTCACTCACTGTCCCCCTGGTTCTCCAGCACAGAGACATCTGTTGTCAAACACACAAGTGTAACAAATTTTTCAACCTGAAGGATAGAGGGACAGAAAATAAAAGGTGAGAAAGACGTTGACAGAGAAAAAAAAGGCAACATGTAGACAAAGACAAATAATTAAGGAAATAATGTGCCAGTGAAGGAATTGAGGGAGCAAGGTAGGAAATTGAGAGTTGCTAAAGGAGATAAGTACAGTAAGAAACTGTACTACTGAAAATGAGAATAAATAAAAGAGAAGGAACTAAAGACTGGATGGACTGATCAAATTATGTTATAACTTAGGATATTCAACCTGCTTTTTTTTTGTTACATCAAATAAAAGCTGCATTTAACGATTTTCACCACAGCGTTTTAACTTCAGACACAACAGATTCAAAGGGCAAAGCTAACAGCTACAGTAGTGGGAACTCAGACAGAGAATCACGTCCATTCAGAAACGCTGCTCACTGGAGGTGAACTGTGCACAACCAGAGCTGGACCACTGGGTGGAGCACTGAGACCTGGTCCATGAACACACCAGGCCCGGATCCCAGCCAGGGCAACGTGGCTCCATGTGCCCAAAAACATCAATCTGGCACCAATAGAAAATTTAGTCATCACAGCTGATTTAAAAATTAACAATGAATAGTTTTAGGATTTTCCTGCAGAGAACAAAACCGATTGTTGGGTAAATACTGCGTTTAAAGAACTAGAAAACAGAGCTACACAGTTTACTTACACTCAAAAATTAGGAGGGATCACTATAAGCACATGGCTTCACTAGACACACGCAGGGATTCACCGTGTTTAACCATTCATTTATTGATTTTCTTCCAACGTCACTGTTTTATCTGGAATACAGACAGGCTGAGAAATGCGTTGTACTAAACGTACACACTCGTTTGTCAGATGAAGTGTAAAGCTCCTGAAGGCTTGTACTGAGGAATAAATGCTCCCTGTGCCTCTGAGGTCAGCTTCCCGGCACAATGAGTCAGCCGTGCCCACAGGGACCTCGGCCGACCAGGAGACGACCAGCCAGTCAATTCAGCGATCGATTCCAAAACTGTTAGTCACGCTTGTTGTGCATTCGCCACATTGTTAGTGTCGCCGTCGCATCGCACACACACACTCACCTTTGTCCTGTGGCTGCGTGCTGGCAATGATCCATTTGACCAGGCAGCACTTCATCAGAGCTTTCCGAGAGAAGCGTGGCTTCTGCCACTTGCCAGACTCTTTCGCTCTTCCTGGCGCAGGCTCGACGCCGTTGGCGTCTCCCAGCAGGCTGCCATCAACCATCTTCCCATCCGCCTGAAGAAAGGGGGGAAGGAGCACAGAGGGGGGTTCAGGTCCAAGTGTTACAATCGCAACAGAAAATAGTACAGCAACGAACATGGTCAGTAAAGAGCAGAGAAAAGGTTTTACTGTGTGAACACCATCACATCTTCAAATACTGGCCCTAAGGTTTCAGCTCCATCCATCACTGTGAATATGAGGAGCCCCACAGTCTCCACTGACTCATTCATATTCAGCATTTTTCCACTTACATCAGTTAAGATGAAGTTTAAGGTTTTTGGCTTTCAGTTGGTTTTCATAATTCATTGTTGTGCTCTGTTTATTTTATAGCTGTGCTGATTTTACATGAGATGGTCTGAATTAGTGTGGATGTGTTTTCTTAAAGGACAACACAGGTGATTTTCTATGTTTTGGTCAACAAATGCAATAAATAGAAAGCAATGGCTCATAGCATCTACTGTATGTCTTTGACTCTGGAACCTGATTGTAGCTTATGCGTCTGAGAGTCCGTGAGTCACACGTTGCACTGGGAGACGTGTTAATTCGTCTTGAAATGTGAGTGTGATATTTAAAAAAGGAAAAAGCTCCAAAGGCTTTTTACAATCTCCAGAATAGATTTCCACACCCATTTTTTTCTATGCAACGACACTGAGACTGTATTCGGTAAAAATACTAAGGACTTGTTGCAGCAGGTCAAAACTACAGGTGGGTTATATGTTTTAAATACTAAACATACAACAAATGTTAACAATAAATTGTTTGACTTGACTCAGGATCCCTGGCCCTGGTTGTATCCTCTGTTTTCATGGCCCCTGGCAGCCACTCGCTTGTCCTCCCCTCTGGTCCTCGTCAATTCAATCACTGTCGATCACTCCCACCTGAGCCTTCCCCTCAGCTCCCCTGTATTTATAGTTCAACTCATTTATTCCTTTGGTTGCCAGTTCATCCGTTTACCTGCCAGTTTGCCTCCAGCTCAACTGTCTGTTCGCCGCGTCACCTTCCGGCTCTACACCCTGCACCGGGACCTCAAACTTCCTGCCCTCCACAGAACCCACCCAAGCGTGTTGTGATTTATCAATGTCTGTGGCTGTTTTATTCAACCCTTGTGAGGTTTTTGAGCCAAGAGCGCCCCCTATTTTCATTTTGACATCCTTGAAGGCTGCACAAGCTTTAAAGACTCAGAACTCGATCCACCAGAGTTTGAACTTCAGTTGTGGGCAATCCAAGTTCAGTAAAGTTACTGTAACTTGCCTAGGATCATTGGCCTCCAGAATATTATTGCCAGTTGTTTCCTTGGCTTTAGGCCTCAGGTTTAGCATCTTGCTATGCTGAGAAGTATGGAATGACTGTGCTTTGACTGTGACACCCACTTGTGAGAGATTCTGTTCGCCTTATTCTAAGTACAATTAGAAAAATTTCACATAAAAATGTTGGAGATTTAAAAATAACAGGTTGATATAACGTCGCTTGTCTTATCTTCCCGCTGGGTGCATACAAAACACACACATATGCATGTGTGGACTGGAGCGAATGGGTAGGAAGATGAAAGGGGTGAACACAGAACAAACAGAAGCTCCGTTTATTCTGCAGGGAGGCCAGGAAAGCAAAGGATGACAGAGGGAGGTGAGGACAAGACAGAGACGGAGATGGGACTACTAGGATTTTAAATGGCTCTTTGGTCCGAGGGGAGTCTGACCATGATAATCCTTCATTTTAAGGTGCCCAGAAGAAAAAAAGGGAGAATACAAAGCAAATGAAAAAGATGTACGGCGAACAAGGTCCGCTCATGTTCCTGGAAGAACTGAAGGCAATTAGCATAATGAATTGTGGCCTATCTGAGAGGAAGCGCAAAGGACGGCCAGAGGACAGAGGAGCGGATAGAAGGACGGAGGAGATGGAGATATAAAAGCACTTTGCTGCGAAACACATTTACAAGGCTATTTCTGTGCATCTTCCACATGAATACACACATGAGACAGAGCAAAACATGAGAGGTGAAGGAAGGAAGGAAGGAAGACTGCACAGAGGAGTGAACATCTGCATGCAGTCAAACACAGTAACGTCCCAGAAGATGACGAAACAATTCCAATTACCTATGGATTCACAGATCAACAGCAGTGAAATAATAGGAGAGGAGCTCAGTGACAGAAAAATGGTTTTCAGTAAGGATTTCAGCGGAAGATGCAAACTGGACAAAAAAAAGGGGCAAAAGACAAGCAAACGCAGCGGAAAAACAAGATTCTTAAGACACGCGTGCAGAGTCATGATCATTAGGAAGATTGTGACTTCAGTCTTAACGCCTCAGCTGTTCCCTCCTCTTGTGTGCACAACAGCCTGAACCGTCCTCTGAACCACACGCATCCTACAGGCCAGAGCTCATACATGCAGAAAGCGGCTAAATATCAGCCACTGTTGTCAACTTACATTGAGTATAAACCCATTACATAAAGTCTGTGCCCAACATGGGAAAACAGACAAAAAAACAGGGTGTTGCATCTATTGTCATAATAACATACATTGCAACAGTATTAAATAATCATCCTATACTTGGATTTAGACCAGACTTGGCTGCTCCACCAGAATATATGAGGAGGAGAACTGACATCATCATGTCTAAACACATGTTTGAAACAGATTTTTGTTTACTTTGAACAACAGTCACACTAATATTAGACAAGTGAATTTAGACGGCAGCCAAGCTTTGCTGATAATTGCTTTCTTTGCACAGACGCTGTTTTCACATGCCTTGCTTCATATGCTTTTATCTTATAAAGAATCTTAGCAGCTGTACTTCTTGATCATCTTTGCTCAGACACAAGCAGAAGGACTAGAAATATAAAAATAAGAGGCAGAAGCACACACGCATCTGTCACATACCCAACGCTGCCGCTCAGTGATACCATTCCAATGGTTCTTAGAACAAGCAGAGCAGCAGAGCTGAGTTCAATGGTACTAAGAAATGTTCGCTGCCCTTCTGTTTGCAGCTTTAACTTCGCACGGCGAGAGTCAGTCTTCTGATCTACACATATTTTACGGTTGTTGTTCCATTAATGGTGTTTTGACCTGCTCTGAGTTCCTCTGTCATCTGTGCACCTCCTCTCTCTCTCAGTATCTGGTCAGAAGCCGAACAAGCAAACTTCAGCAGAGTCTCGGGTTTCCTGTCGCTAAATACCCTCCTTGCCGTCGGCCAGTGGTTATTCTACGTATCTTGCTATGGTCTGAACTGGGCGTATTTGGTGCAGCTCTCAACTGGCTCCTGCCTGTCAGATCCTTCCAGCGACTGTGTTCTTGGCATCCTTTCCTAACCAACTATCCCGTGTTTTCTAGAGTCTATTGTCCAGATGCTTTTTCTTTTCTTAGATAACACACAGCTGTTTCTGTCCTTTCCCCTGGATGCTGCCAGTTTGGCTTGTTCATCTGCTGTCACTGAGATGAGAGAACAGCATCTTAGGGATGAAGAGAGAAGTTCTAGTTTTCTCAGCCAAACACCACAGCATTCACATCCACTTAGAGGCTCTTCACTGACTGTCCCATCAATGTCATCACTGCTGATCCCCTTATCTCCGGTGTTGGTCAGCCAAGCGTTACATTACACCACTGTTGCACCGACTACCAGTGCCTGCCAGACTCCTATAAAACTGTCACCCACATACAAAGCAGGCAAGTCAACAGCATCTTCCTGCCTGAAAACTACAGTACAACCCGTTGAGACAGAGCATAGACCTGAGTAACACAGAGACAGGCTACAAGCTCAGCAGTGCCACATATATATGAATTCTGCTTCTTCTTCAGGAATCATTTTCTCATGACGCTTTGCTTTCAATTAGTTCATCCTAACTAGGAGGCGCAGCTGAAACAAACTAACACGCAGGAGCTAAATGTACGTGTAAGCAAAAGGTAACAAACAAAATAATTAACTGACAAGCCCACAACATTACTGCCAAAAATGCAGGAGGATACATCCAGACAGAAAAAGGCAGGAACAAACAAACAAACCAGGATAGTTTCGTCCTTATCAACGGTCCAGGTGTGGTCGATTGTCTTTGATCGTCCTTTGGAAATATTATAAATAATAAAAGGCTTATCAGCTAAGCTAAGCTAAGTTATCTGAAAAGGGTAATAACAAAAGCACACGATGGTCACTATGGGATGGGAAGAATGTTTAATTAGCTTGTTAGCTGGAACATTCTGCTAGCCGTGAAAACCTGACAGCTGTTTCTTTTCTCATGACTTTTTCCACCCTATAAACCAACCAAAATAAAGCGTTTATTCCTATTCCTATTTATTGTTTAATACTCCGTCAAACGCCTCTGAGGGGATCTAACGGCTCCACGGGGCTACATTTCAAAGACCTGACCTCCTTTCACTTGATATGAAAATGAAAATATGCACATACATCAACGCACAAATGCATACAACGCAGAACGTGAACAACAGCCATTTGATTAGCCGTCTAGAATAATATTTATTGTGTCTTCACCTTGAATGTCAGCACAAACCTGTCCTCTATCCTTCCATCTCCTCGCCTCTTCATTCCCTCCAATTTATTTCACAGTCAATCACTTCTCCATCTCTGCTCAGCCTTCACACACACACACACACACACCCTTCACCATCCTCTCCCACCGTAATGCCACCTGTCACCAGGCTACTCTCCAGGTGAAGCAGAAATAACAGCTGGGATCTAAACATAAGGGGAAGACTCTGGCTCTCTGAGTGTGAGAAAGGCGGTGTGTGTGTGTGTGTGTGTGTGTGTGTGTGTGTGTGTGTGTGTGTGTGTGTGTCCGTAAGCCTGTGCGCATATGGAGAGAAATGAGCAGGCAGCAGGAGCAGCACAGAGACAAGCGCTGACAGCATAAAGGAGAGACACAGGAAATACTTGATAAAAGCCTCGCACATGAATTCCACCGGCTGGGACTTCCAGCAGAGGAGCCCAGCTGTGTGCAGCACTGAGACGGTCTCAAGTCGCTGCCACGCAGGTGTGACGCTGCACGAGAACGACACACATCTTCCCTGGGAGGACGCTCATTTTGTCAGCAGCATGTATACACACAAATAACATGGAGATGCGTGTCCCTGCCTAACCTTCAATGAAGCGATACCTGGAGTTGTAAAATGATTGGCAGCACAGAAAGACACAAGGCTCCGTTCATTTGAAAGTTTAGCACCGACACTGAGCCTCTGTAAAGTCTGAAAGCAGGGGTTGGAGGACAGAGTGAAACATTAAAAGATGCGAGAATCAAATACTATGTTCACCTAAAATTATGAGCAAATGAAAGGTGGAAGTTACGGGTCAGAGACATCGGGAGCTCAGCAAAGTGGCTACAAATGCATCTCTGACAGCTACATGGAAATAAAATCCAATACTACTCTAATAAAACCAATTAGAGTCACACACACTTTGTATCATTTGTCTAAATTAATAAATTACTGTCTGGTATCGTGTGTTACACAACTGATCCTTGTTCCTCTTTCGTGCCCGTCGGTGCAGCCCACTCCAGCACTTTAACTTATGAACACAAGCAAAGACTGTTTCTGTCCCACATAAATGTCACTAAACAGTCAGACATACTAAACAACGAGCCGTATCTGGATTGTATCTGGATGGAAGTGACAGAACCAGACTCATGAACTTTCAGAAGTGAATCCTCTTCTGTTTTAAGTTTCTGACTTCAGCCAACAGGACTGTAAATATCTCCACAGTTACATATGTTCTTTACAGCATGTTTGTGTTCTCTGCGGCGTTTTACATGAACATTACTGTCAGCTGAAAAAAACGTGAACAGGCTGATGGTCGAGAGCTGATACTATTTATGTCCTGACGGCTTGAGCCTCTCCGTGTGGCTGTCAGTGTGAATCAGTGTGTCTGTGGGAGGGTGGCACATCCATATGGACCACATGCTGCGTAAGTGTGTGCGTGTGATGGAGAGAGCGACAGAAAGACTATGATATCGATGCGCGAGCCTCCATGTGGAGAACGAATTAATACTCTGGGCAACACAGGAGCCATGTTTCAATTATCAGCCATCCTCTCTCTCCACACACACAAACGCTGACTTTATACTGAATAAAAAAATCTCCATTTAGGCCAGTTTAGCATATCTAAGCTGATTTGCAATGATAAATGACGCTCTGCTTTGAGAGCCCGCATATTAAGAAAATATGACTATGATAAGATAAAATGAAGATATCAGTCAAGCTGAGAGTGTGACACTGGCTCTGTGGCTTCAAATGACTCTTATTCTGCAGCACCTTGATCAGAAGCTCTTCTGAGTTCCTGTTGCTGCTGGATCAGAGTGTGTGCTGCCCATCCCTGGTCCCACTATAAAGGATACAGTTACCAGATGTGTTGAATTATTTAATGACTCTGAATCTACCAATCACTCCACCTATTGAACAGGTGGGTCCCTCAGACACTGTATCAGGTGCGTGTGTGTTGCCGTCAGCCTGTCTGGCGTAGTGACACTGATCTGTGCAGGGTGACTGTGTGCCTGCTTTGATTGACGTGGTCTTCGCTTCACAGTCACAGTGAAAGGGCCGTTAGTGTGACGGAGGCTTAGAATGAGGCTTATTTCTTGTTGTCAATTCGACGTCCACGTGTCACAAAACGTCCACGTGTCACAAAAAAAAAGACCTGTGCCACCCGGAGGAGGGCCTGGGATATTAATAGTTCAGGATCCGATTTCACGCAGCAGCGGAACTAATGTCTGTTCATGATCAGACCACGTCTACACACGGCCGCATAGTTCCATCTATATATGTTCAGTTTCAGTGTGTTCAGTTCATTTGCACCAGAATCTTGTAGGACAAGCCACAAGCAATCTATACTGGCCAATGGCAATTTCCTGTGGTCTACACGCGGTGCCTCTGTAGCTCTCTGTGACACTGAGAGATTATTGATCATAGAGTCATATTTCAGCAAAAAAAAAAGAAAAGAAAAAAGAAATAACTCAAGTGAGTCACACACTAAAATACCAGGCACCCAGTTGCCTCACAGCATGAATTCACACCTGCATGACAACAAGCAGAGAGAGAAAAGAGAGATAGGTCTACACGCTGAAGGAAAGGCTGCAGCCAGCTGTGGCACTAACTAAACAAAAGATCAATTATGAATACATAGACGATAATGATCAAAGTTAAATGAACAGCATCTTTTGAAACGTCCAAACGAGAGCTTTCTTTCTTTTTATTATCTGCTGACAGTGCACTAAATTCTTCATCAACCAAGCAGCAGTTCGCTGCAGCTCTGTGTTCTGTCGTCATCCAGATGTGAGAGTTTTCTCTACAGCCAGGGCTTCATCAAAGCTGCTCTCCTCCAAGTCCAGAACAACTGCCCACATTCAGATCTCGGGCACTTTGGGGAGACTGGGCTTTCACTTTCCAGTCTGTCACCTCAGAATCAGCCAGAGTAAAAACAAGCGCAGACCGAATTACAAACACAGCGTTTCTCCTCTTCCTGGAATTGGGGATTTGATGCAGACTGTGCAGATTTGATGTCACGCGTAAATCACTTGGAGCCACGCGAAGACGTTTCTCCACCTCTAACACATTAAAGCCCTCACAGATAAAACTATAATGTCAAAAGCTGATGAAGGACGAAAAGTAGACGCGATGCGCAGAGACACTTGCTGGAAACCTTCGGCTTCGTTTCTGCCGCGCGTTGACAGCGACGCGTCTCCTCAACAGGCAGCTTCCAGCTCGGCTGCAATTACATAACTTCACTCCGAAACTCAGCCTTTGGCAAAAGTGGGGATAAAATTAGTCGATTGGGGTCGTGGATGGATTTTAATAAGCAGATAAAAATAGCAAATAAGCCCAGAAGTCGCCTGGTGTTTTAACTTGCACCCGTATTTTGCGTCTGTCACCTGCAGAAAGCCGTGAATCCAACCTGTCGCCTTGTCGACATCCCAGTTATGTCCTACCTGCATGTCTCTGTGTTTGAGCGGCGTTTCCGAGGGCTGGTGTCCGACGAGTGCGTCCTCTCTGCGCAGACCCTCAACCACCGACTGTCGCTCCACTGGATGCGGAGGAATGCGCGCGCTCACACGAGGGGAGAGAGAGCCGCACGTGCAGGGGGGTGGAAGGAGCCAGGAAGGAGCAAGTGGACTCTCATCTTCTGCAGCCCACCGCGAGGAAACATCAACAAGTTGCAGGGGATTCATTTCTGCGTAAAACAGGAGGAGTAAACATGTGGAAAACTAGAAAACGGCTTCATAATTCACTTCCAAACAAGGCCTTGGTTGAAGTTTTCATATTGCTGCGGTGATGTTTGTAATAGGAAACATTTTCAGTACATGTAGAACTGAGCCCAGGTTCTTCTCGCTCTGACCACTATCCCACAGTAACACCTATCAATGCAACATAACACCTATAATGTAGTGAGATTCACAAGAGCACTTGAAGGCAGCAGATCATTTTTCCTCTCCTTCATGATCACTGGCCAATTTAAGCACAGAGAGAGGAAGGCCCTTGGTGTTGGAGTGTTGCATTAGATTACGCTACGTGATTGTCATAAGAATGATTGGTACAGAAATGCAATTAAGGTCCTGCTGAAGAATCCGTGTGTGCTCAGTGAGGAACTGAATCAATTTAGGCGACCTTGGCTCTCTGTGAAGCTGCCCAGGGCAGAGACTGAAGACACGCGGGGGGAGAGAGAGAGTAGTAAAATGCTAAACAGCAATCAAGCCAGGTCAAGCATCCTTACACATCACGTTGATTGCATAATGAATGGCCAAGACATTGTAAATAGCCTGCAGTATGACTGAGGAAAGGCCATCTGTCAAATACAACTGCTTACAGCCACAGGACACGCTGCTGTTCCCACACGAGCCTGGCAGCGTGCACGCGTTCAAAGAGGACCGTTTGAATGGAAAAAGAGCTAAACCTGCTGTTATGTGTAAGGACGCTTTGCTAGTGGTTAACAGACAAATGAAAACCTGATGTTGTGCCTGAATAAAGACAGGTTTAGATTTTTAGATTCTGCTTTTTCCTCGTACTTTTACAGGCTGCGAAGAGGTTGTCAGACCAAACTTCAACACTTGCGTTGAGGGATCGTCAGCGTTTTGATCCTGTTATTGAGGTCTCATCTCTAAAGTGAATTTTGACAAAGTGTGTATCTTATCACCTCACATGTCAGAGCCCCGTCTCTCACATTAGCTCCATCTCCGCCTCTCTTGTCTCGACTTGTTTTCCACCCTCTCTTTGCTTTGTGCAACACACCCGTTGATCCTTCAGAGCCTCAGTCCTGCCTTCATCGTCACAATAAAATATCCGAATCCACCGCTACCGTTAACCTGAACGTCACACAGCCCTTTGATGCTG
Organism: Macropodus opercularis; assembly: GCA_030770545.1. NCBI lineage: Eukaryota > Metazoa > Chordata > Actinopteri > Anabantiformes > Osphronemidae > Macropodus > Macropodus opercularis. The sequence goes on along the minus strand of CM061097.1, from coordinate 7,492,016 downwards.
CGAGGAGCCGTCAAAAGGTTCTCACACGCTGACAACAAGCAGAAACTGGTCCACACAGCGGCAAGAAGACACACACACACATACATTCAGCACAATTTGTTCACAGCTGACACGAAGCGAGTAATTGCATGTCCTCTCACTGGGCGAGCATCATTTAAAGGGCAATGAAGGAGGACAGCAGATTAATGTGTGAGTGATGGAGAGCAGGAGCTTCGGCACAGGGCACAAGCATGTTTTTAATTCTATCTCTGCGAGGACACTGACACACTCCTTGGACATTTCCTTTAACTTGAACCATCACACATGAAGACTGTTTTACCGGAGCGGCCAAAATGTTCTCATTTCCTCAATATATTGTCCAGACTTGCTCTCACGAAGATCGACTACACCCACATAAGAAACCCCTCCTGCTCTCCTGACTCTCTGAAAAAGTCTCATTCTCTAAACCTTCATGCTCCTCACACACAAGCGCTCGACTTGTTTCCTCGCAGGGAGGAAGGATAAGTGTTATTACAGAGAACGGCTCGCTAGGACAAACAATCGTGCAGGGGTCAGCTCCATCTGAACTCCGCCAGCTCGCGAACAAACATGATGGAAACAGCTCAACTCTCTGATCCCATGGGGTGTCAGATGGTTGAGTCCAGTTGTTTGAATCAGTCAGTCGCTGGTTTTCCCCCAAGGACGTCTAGTGTCTGCTGAAAAGCAGAGATAGCATCAGGCAAACAGAGAGACAGACACTGACGCTTGAAGGCGAACAACAATAAGTTTACTTTGAGAACTAATACTTGGACTTCGACACACTGTGGTGCGTCAGATAGCTCACGTGAAGCTATGACTTATGACTTTCACACGATGGATCGATGTCTGTTACAGCCTTAAAATGAAGCCATGTCAATCCGAGCCACTTTTGTACAGACTGAAGAAACAATACTATCCAACATTTACCAAGAAAGAAGTATTGAAGTTGAATATTTTACATTAAATTATCTTCTAGATATTTTGATTTAGACATAATTTAGTCATTTTATGGCTCAAATTCATTTCAGAATAACCCTCTAAAAAACAAAAACAGAAGCTTAAAAACATTTTTATGATGTGACACAAATGAATTTATGAATGAAATAAGCCAATATAATGCATAATAATTGAATGAGATACAGCAAGATGCACAGTGAGAGTTTAGGGTCGCTGGGACGCAGTTAAGACACAAAACAATAAAACGCCAGCCTTGTTTTTTGTTCCTAGCTCTGTGTCTTTGTCTTTTGATTTGTGTGGTGGATGTAACAGCTCAGTTCCCTACTGAGATTAATAAAACACTCGTCGTCTGTCTCCGTGCCTTCAATCTGAGAACAGCATCTGTAGGATCAGCATCAAGTCTGAGCCTGCTTGTTTCATTGGTTCTCACTAAAATCTCGGCGAGTTTCCAGCCGTCATCTGTCACAACATGATCGGTTCTGCAGTCAATCTGTTTTGACTCATGATGGAGTTGAACTGGAAGATGAAATCCATCTAAGACACATGCAAATTATGCAGCTATCCAACATCACCCAGAGCTGCCTTTGTCTTCACGATGGTAACTTTATTTACTTTTCCACATCTGACCTCGGTTCAGTCTCAGCTGTTGATGGCAGACTCACAGCAGATTAACACATTTCCCTCTTTTGCTGCTGTAAAAAATGTGCATAAAAGCTCATCACTGTAAAAAATAGAGGTGGGGGTGGAAGACGAGTTGCTCATCAAAGAACCGTGAAATCCCTTCTGCTAAAAGCTGTGAAGGAGAGCAGAGATTCCCAAAGACAGAGCTTCACAGCTGGGATAATACAGTCAGTAATTTGCTTTCACCTCCAAACAACAGCAGCACACAGACAGCTACACCACCGTCACATCATGTTACACTGACTTACAATTACTTCCTATGAACTTTCTCTAATCCCAACCACTTCTTAGCAAACCCAACCTTCAAATCTAAACCCTAAAGCCAATCTCATGATGTGACGGTGGGACAAAATGTCCCTGCACCCAAGACACTGAACTAAAACACACACACACACACATATATATATTCACACAAAACAGCAGCCGCTCCAGAGTAATTCACCCCTCAGAAGGATTTCATGTTTCTATGGAGAAGAAAGTCTATTTATAGAAGCGATAAAAATAGATCTTTCTGTAGCGCCAGAGCTTGCATTCATGTCTGAACGTACGCAGACCTTTACTGTAAATGATTTCCTTATCGCTGGATGTCTCTGTGGAGTTACTCCACACAGCTACAGATTGAGCCGCTCTCCTCGTTAGTGTATGAGAGTGTGTGAACATACATGAACAGTTTATTAGCGAATTGAAGACGACGCCTTGTAATTCACCTCAGTGATGTCGGTGCTGAGGTGTCTGGGCTCAGATCACTCTGACGCATGCGACATCAACAGCACAGTGTGTCTGTGTGTAATTGGTAGGAGGTTTCCACATTTATCATTACGCTCCACAGCCCTCCTCGGACCAATAAAACCACCATCTTTCCACAGAGCTGGATAATCTCATCTGATCAGCATGAGACAAATGAGACAGCAGCTCAGACAGTTTGAACAGAATTAAAAGGCGACGCTAAACAACAACCCAGCCCCCATTAATACTCTCCATCATCACCGGGCACCAGGAAGTTGACCAAAAGAGGCAGAGGGACAGAGGCGACTTATTGTGGAGGTGGGTTGGTGTGAGACGGGGAGCAACTTTGTCTCCGTGGAAACAGTTGCTAAGTAGCAAATCGAGGCATCCCCGCTCGGAGAGGGACAAAGATCTGACTGTGATGTGAGAAAAAGTGCAGGAAAAAAGGAAAAATAAAAGTGAGACCAAAGCCCTCGACTCATAATAGTAAAGTCATTACACTGTAACACTGCTGCTCAAGATAAACCGCTAAACTAAAGATAAGCTCCAACACAGAAACAACTCACATGACTATTTAAATCATGAATCAATCCTTGGAATGTTTGCTAAAAAATGTTGTTTTGTTATCCCTTGCAAGTACAATGTTAATTTTCTCTTTATAAGGTTAAATTATATATCCTACATACGCAAACTAAATGTTTAAGCTGGTATTGAAATGGTAAAACAAAACAATATAAAAATGAGTTAATATTCATATTAATATTAATATGAGTGAGAACAATTAATGTGTGGCTGAGAGGTGATATCTGAAAAATGAAAAACACATCAAGATCTACTTCCATGTCAATTACATCAGTTATTTATCCCACCTGTGCCAATGACAAGCAGGTGCGACTCCCAGTCTACACCATGCTCCTCCATCTTGCACCTCTCTTCCCTGTGCTTCCCCGCCTGCATTGCCTCGTCTTCTCCCTCGCTGCTGTGAAATCTGAATGACAGAAAACAGGGACAAAGAGGACATCCCATTAATATGCTAATCCATGCGGGGATGACTTCAACACGTGGAGCATAGTCAGAAGTACATGTGTGCCAACTGTGAGGCATGCAGTGTAAAATCAAAACTCTGAGAGGAGGAGGATGATATGAATGTCATGTCGGGAGAGCGATGTGGTTGTGTGCATAAACAGAAAAGCGGCGGCTTTGTGGAGAGGGAATCCCCACGTTCTTTACCACAAAACACACGGCGCTGCCTGAAAATCCAAAATAGAAACGACTGAGCCAACGATGTGGGAATTGCAGGACCCTCTGAAGCAGATTGATCATGCACCATGTGGCACTGGTGTGACCTTGCCATGTGACTGCGCTCGCATCAATAATCCATACAACCTGCTCTTGTGAGGAGGCAGCAGAGCACTGGAGGGCTTACGTAAGAGAGCGTCAGCTCGGAGAGTTGGGATCGACCCTTTAGGACCTGACTGACTGACAAGAGGAGGAGGGAAGGAGCAGCAGAACGTGCATCAGCCTGCTTACAGTGACGTTTAGTCCACACTGCAGCGTCGGCACTGTGGGATACACAAACGCTCTTAGTGTCACAGTGTGCGCTTTGACGTGTTTCACCCACAAGCGCTTCTGCTGTCGATAAGGCCGATGGCAGTTTGAAACGGGCTCGAAAGATGTCGCCAGCATCTCTTCAGCCTCGCTGACCCGAGGGATGAGCACAACCCGCTCCCTCCTCCGTCTCAGTAAATGTAACCCGCTCAGTAGACTCCCCCAGCCTCGCAGAGAAAGACCGAGATAGACAGCCAGCGAGTGTTTCATCCCATTCCCCTTATCTCCCTGGCCAAAATCCCCTGCCTCCAGAAAGCAATTTACAGGCCTCACCGAGACAGAAGAGAGAGGGAGTCAGCAATACCGCCTCACGATAACACTGTGGAGATGGGGTTCACTCAAACACAACAGGCAAAGTCTCAGTAAGTAGGTAGGTACAGTAAAAATGTAGTAAAACACGACTTGGCCGGTTTTCACCCTTAGTGTATTACTGTTATCACAGAACTGAGTGACCTATCAATAAATCCTAAAGGAAACAACAACACTTGTGGTGCACTTTCACTAACATTACTCATAGAACCAATAAAGCCCTAAACATCAAAATAATTGAAGTGGTTCTCTGGGCACAGAAACCCTAAAAAAACACGTGGGCAACACAAAGTAGCGCTGAGCCTGGTGAGGGTGGATCAGCTTTCTGTCCGGCTCCTGGCAGCAACGTGTAACAGTTCCAACATGTGTGACTGTTCCTTTCACTTCATTTGTGTTGAAGCTCTTGATCCTTTAGCAACTGTTCACGCTGGTCATTCTGCATCTTCAATTTTTCTTCTCAGATGAGATCTTGCGGGTGGAAACTAACATGTCGTTCTCATGAGGAGTTCACTTTATTTGGTCCATCCCTTAGTTACTGTTTGTGTAAAACCTTTCAGTTGTCTTGTCTTCAGCTGCTTAAATATGGAAATTGGGAAAAGTACTGAGCAGTTCATTGTGTTTGTTAAGTGAACACTGCAGAGGCTTGGAGGGTAATTACCACCTTTTGGATTAGTTACTGTATGTTAAATACGCACAGTGACTCTAAACTAATTAAAGGAAGGAAGCAAATCAAATGAGGATTTAGATGCCTTTAAAATAAGGTAGATTAAAAAACCCATATATTTGAATTAGTACATTTCAGACTATTAAATATGACCCGTAGTTACGGTTGTGGCATTATTCGTCATTATGAAGCATGTCTGGTGTCACAGTGTGAAACTGTGTTCAGTCCTGAAAACCCCAATCAGGTTAAACCGTCTTTGCTCTGTGCCAGGAAATAATTAATCCTAACCTGGACAGCAGTGGTTAATTAAATATTGAAGCAGCTTAAATGTCTGCGCTGTCACTTTGCTTTATCGGTCACTTCCTAAGTCGACAGTCGCTTCTCTTTTCTCCGCTCTGCTTTTAAAGACACACACTTCTTTCCTTATCTGAAACAGTGGCTCTGATAAACCTGCAGCCGCAGACACTGCCTTCCAGAAAATAAAATACCATGAACACAACTTCTCTCAGGTTTTCAGGAACATAGTACATAATGGAAAAGCTGTTGGTAGCTTGTGTGGATTTAGATAACTTATGAAATATATTTATCAAATATACAGGGCATAAATAAATCCAGGAAAATGAAATCCTCATTAGAGTCGAGCCCTTTCAGCAGATGAATTCTGATAGAGGAGTCCTGGATTACTCTGGCAGGCAATCTCCTGTGTGTTCATTTAATCTGCCCTGTCTATACTCTGCTATCTCCAGCTCGGTCAGCTTTTAGTCTTCACTCAAGCAGGACAGGAAAAGTCCTGGGAAATGAGAAAATGCACGCAGCATGCTTATTGCTAGGTTTCCTAAATATCTTCAATGGCTTCGAGCGCAACACAAAATGAACTTTAAGAATCAGCCGCTGGGGATAAAGATTTGATTTGCGAGTCTGCACGTGATGTGTTCACTGAGAGCAGGCCGAGCAGCCCTCAGGTCAGCGTCACTGTGCTTCTGCATCAAGAAGCTTTAACCCTTGTGCAGCATTCGAGGGGTCAAAACGACCCCACTGTAAAATAGGGGGCAGCAAAGCTCAAAAACACACACAAGGGTTGGATGAAACAGCCTTCGTGGGTGTTGCATCCAAGCAATGAACACGTGTGGGTCGTTCATCTAGATAAAGCGTGTTGTGATTTATCGTCTGTCTGTGGCTGTTTTGAGCTTTGAGTGCCCCTATTTTTCATTTTGACCCGAGGGTTAAATGTTCCTTCAATAACCACTAAATGCTTTACAAATTAAACTGATGTGACGATGAGGCAACTCAATGTGAGACCATCAAAATAGTTGATAGCCACTGTTTTTCATCTGCCATTTAGCAGATTAATCACTTAACGTTAATTGCTTCAGCTCTGTTCTAAGACAAGGTAATTACTTAAGCTAAAAGTATTATTTATCACAAACCCAATGTGCTTCATATCTAAAAACCTTCACTGCAGTTCGCTAGTGAACTGGTAAATAAATTGTGAAGCAGGAGGCCTAGAAACATACAATAGACTTAGAGAACAGTGTTATCTGCACTTAAAAGAGTAACAAGCTAAATTTAGTAAACTAACACATTAGATATGGTTCGTTTACTGAATACTTGCAGAACAGTTGTCCTCTTCGTTGGTTGCCAGGCAACTGGTCAAGATCAGGAAAACATTTAGCTAAGAGTGACTGATTTGGCATCTTTTAGCTTCTGTTTACAGAAAACAAACATGTGCGCTGGTTCTATTTGCTGCTTGTTTCAGTCCCACTCAAACAAAAAAAAATATGTCAATATGCACAAGGTAAAAACTAAATCTTGTAAAGTGGCAGTGACGGTAGATGTGTAGAAAGCACAAATATAACAAATTCTGTCTGAAGGCTGAGTCATGGCAACTGGACTTCTTCTAGTTAGTAACTAGTAGAAGTCCAGTCTTCTTCTAGTTAGTAACTAGTAGAAGTCCAGTCTCCATGACTCAACCTTCAGACAACTTGACCTGGATGAATAAGAATCTTCACAGACCTAACATATTTTGAGAATTCAGCAAGTACGAAGTGGCATAAAGCAACACTTGAGTAAAGTAACTAAACTTGGTATTTATGTGCTTAGTTAAATTCTACTGGGCACAAAACCAGCTGGTGCCTGGTTATGTCACAGCTGTGTACAGTCGACGGACACCACTACTGCCAGATGTGTGAGAGGATTAAAACCGTCTGGTTCTGCTGCAGACAGACCCGTCGCAGGTATTTCTGGCTGTATGGTAAGTAAATGCTGAATATTTATCAGTTACATTCAGTTTGCGCACTGACCTACATGAAGGCCTGAAGCTGCCCAACTGCAGACAGCTGTGATGACTCGAGAAACAACTGATCTGTGCTAAGAATTGTCACAATTTCTATAATTTGATTAAATATCAGAAATACTCCAAGGCTAGAGCAAATATTACCATGGTAGTGAGCATAATAAAGACTATTTAGGAGGTCGCTCATTTATGACACTATAGAGAAGAAATTTGCTTTAATGTTGGCAACGACAAACAAGAATGGATAAATTTAGTAATTTAGAAGAAATTAGCTCTCATATGGGACTTGACAGGACTTTGCCCCTACTCGTCATCTGTTGCAGAAGGACACCCCCTGCTGGCCACACCTGGTTAAAGCTACAAACACTATACCCAAGCAAAAGGGTTCTGGCTGTCAGCCTACATTAAAAATGACAGTGACATAAGTTTTGTCAACCTGTCCAGAAACCTCACAAAAACATGTTGGAAACTATTTGAATTGTTTATTTTGGACTGAATCTTTGAATACAAAAACATTTGGGGTTGACTTGACAGTGCGAAACCACAGAAAGTATTTACAAATGTGTTATCTACAAGAAGGAATTACATACTTGAATCTGTTTCCCAAAATGGGCAAAATAGAGGGTGAGAGACAGAAAAGTGGAGGGAACAAGTGCAGAACCTTTACACTGGATCTGCCTGGATACACAGCCTCTGATAACATGTGTAAAGCCTTATGTCACACCTCACAGGCTGCATCATCCATATGGCTGACCGTAAAAGTTAACGTTGCAGCTCGTGCCGTGGATCTCAGAGAAACCTCTGATCTCAGAGTGATCATCAAGCAGCATGAGATCGCTTCAGCCCCTCAGTCCCCGTCACTCGCTTTTCTCTATTCTCCCCTTTGGGGATGTGGCAAACACCTTAGGAGGTCTCTTCGTCGATCTTCGGCGCCAGGTAATATTTGATGTGTCCCATGTCAGCAATCTTGTACTCCACCACTGCAGACGACGATAATTCAGTTAGGGCCACAACAACTTCAGTGAACATGTTGGAAAACCACAGGACTAACACTCACCAAGGGGGATGTCAGCCGACATGCTGAGGGTCACGGTTTTGGACAGTGGCGTGGCCTTGGTGAAGAAGTTCAGGTAGTTGAGAGCAAAGATCAGCTGAACAGGTTCGTTCATCTCAATAGTAACCTAAACAGAAGATTCAACAACAATTAGAGACAGTATTAGGGCCATTAATTTCACTGTTGAATTGTTTAATAAACACGTCCAACTAGTGCTTGTGTTGTTTGATCATCCACTTAAACCTAATACACATAATACGTCTTGCATACAACTGTGGGGAACTAATGTGTCAGTCTCGTCTCCTACAGTCCCTGATAATTATATGCTGATAAAAGACGACTGACCGCCTCCTCCTCTTTGTCTACATTGCTGGTCTGGGACAGCTTGACGTTTCCAGTGCCCAGCTCTCCTGAGGCAGAGAACTTGACTCCGTCCTTGGCGCAGGAGATCATCACAGCATCGCCAATCTGGGACAGGTCACGGCAGATACGGGCGAACTCCCCAGAGGGCATCTTCACCACACAGCTGTACTCCTGCTCCTGGGAGGGGCAGACAGGCAGAGAAAGGTCAGGATCAGCGTGTGAGGAACACATTTGACACAAAAGGACAGAAAGCCAGATACATACTGGAATTCCCAGCTGCTCCACATCCAGGTCCATCAGCTTCATTTCATAGTCAGACACCTTCTCCTGATCTGCGAGAGTGGAAAGACGAACGGTGAACAAGACTAATGCTGCAGAAAGCTCAGGGAAGAGAAGCCGTCATCCTGCACAGACCCTGCTGTGACACCAATAAGTTCAGCGCTACATTACTTACTGAGGGTCTCGAACACCAGGGCGAGTGTGTCTGCGTTGTCCTCTGCTCTGAGGGTGATGATGTCCTCATTTCCTGCACACTTGAGGATTTTTGACATACTGGAAAGGACAGAAAGGAAATCAAAACTCAATTACTAACTATAGGATGATAGGATACTAACTAAACTAAACATTAACAATAACAGCTAAATGTTACAAAAGGCTGGTGAGGACAGATTCAGGCTTGAAAGTTTAAAAAAAAAATCTCTTCTGTACCTTTTCTACATTTTAAAAACCACATTCCAGCATCTTAAAAGTCAAACCCAGTAATGAGATAATCTTCACATAGCGGAAATATTTTTCTATGATTACAGATAACATTGACGTGGCGGGTCATTTTAAAGCTCAACTGGAACCGCTTTGATGCTACAAAGACGCAGGCGCAGGCGGAAGTGGAAGTTCCCGGGTTAAACAACTCCCGCCAACCGAGCCATCACAAAGTTTGGCGCTCAGATGACGTCACTACGCGTCAACTGGCAACAGATATCACAAACCGCGTTAAATAGACTCACAAACACGAAACAAACTCTTACAAGCGAACCAATGCAGCCGTGTCTACATAACACGTATGAGCAGGTTTATCTGAAACTGCAGCGGCTGGACCGCGCCGTGAGGAGACAAGCCCGGGCAGCGATCCGCCAAGATGGCCACCTTCTTTGTGAGCGTCACGTAGTAGACAACCTTTCACTTTAGCTCAAAACAACGTCCGTCTGTTAACATTTAGCAACATTAGCAGCTGATAATGGCCGTAAAACGGAGAAACCGAACCAAACCGCGGACTTTTCTATCGATTTCTGCATCGACTAAAGTTCGCCAGGCTCCACCTGTCAAACAGCTAAAGCTACGCAGCAGACACGTCGCTGCTCCGTCTGGCACTAATTTCACACGGCAACAACGGGCGGGCAGCGTTTTCTGCTCGGAAGAAGTGTGACGCTGCAGGTACCTGCTGAGGTTGACTCCCATGGCGAGGTTTCTGTCGCAGCGGTACGAGTCGAAGCCGTCGTGCCGCAGGGTGAGCTGCACCAGGGAGACGTGAGAGGAGTCCATGCTCTGCAGGGAGATGCCGGACGAGCTGACGTCCCAGCAGGCTTCTGTGATCAGGTCCTTCAGAGCCTCCAGCACCTTCTTCAGGATGGAGCCCTGGACGAGACGAGCCTCAAACATGGTTGCTGTGAAGTTTCGCGAGTAGATTTGAATAAAAAAAACCGAGCTTTCGCTGTGGCTTTTGGCGCAACTCCGTCCAAATGGAGGCTACACTCTGACGTTGCGACCACCGGGACAGAAGGTCTCCTCGAAGCGCTCGGGCTTTGTGTATTGCTCGCTGGTAAACGTGCAGACGCCGCTGTCACCGCACAGGAAGGTTTGAGCCGTAAGCGCGCGCTAACGTCAAGTTTTAATGACTCGGCGCCCTACGTCACTTCCGCGTCTTGTAGGCACCGCCCAACCGCTGGGCACTGATGTCGGCCATATTGGTGAGGGCGATTCTGAACCCTGTGCTCGGTCTCTCTGCGTGCATTCATTTATTCCTGTTACGCCTAACTACGTATGCAGGCTGTGCAGCTTTCAGTGTTATTGTAATACATTTTATTACCACATTGAAAGCTATGTAATGCATTTAGCCAATGCTGCAAATTAGCTAAGTAAACACAATTCTTGAGTGAAATTTAACACTACCCAGCCCTTCATACCTTTTATTTAAAAGGAACTGAAATTTGTGCTTTAAAAATATTAGTGATAGATCATTATATTATACGCACATTAACTTTAAGAATATGTGTATGCATATGTTTGACCCACAGAGCTTTTCCATAATATTTAAGACCACCTTTTAAAAATTGTCTCACTTTTTTTCTTTCTTTCTTGCAATCGTGACCCATCCTTTAATACTACAAGGTACAAGCGTGTAAACGTATAACAAATGTGTAGAATGAATTTATAAGAGCACAGTGAGCTTGGATTTGTTTTATTGACCAATGAGCAGGACTTGTTAGGATACAGACATTAATCACACAACCGTGTCCTCATTTAGCGTACACACACACACACCGGATACTTTTACGCTGCCGTTTAGCCCCTGAGTTTATACTGAGCGAGGCCACTTAACAGGGTCGTGTGGCACTTGGTGCAAATGGGACGGAGGTCACGAGATCTTACAAAAGAGGGGATTTTCTTTTCCAAAAATTAAATCAGAGGTATAAAAGGGGTGATAAACTGCGCTCTGTGACATTGAGGCTGAGATTTCATCACAGTGTGGACAGATACACATTTGTATTGTAATTTAGAACAGAGACAGTAGCGGTTTTATACTGGGGGTATTTGTTTAGAGACCATCAGACAGGATGTAGTGAGTTGCCATGGCGAGGATGGGGGCTCCTGTTGGGACACCAGGGAAAGGACCACTGGACCCGGCAATGTCAACATGGGAGTAAGGCAGCGGCTTGTCAGAGTCCACACCATGCTGTGTGAAAATAACACGTCATTTACTGAAGCTCTTCCATATTTAATTTGTATACATAGAAATAAAACAAACTGTAGTCAGACAGTGTGTGCACCTTGTCCAGCCCCGAGGCCATGATGAGGAAAGCTGCAGGGGTTTGATGTCCTCGAGGTGTAGCTGAGGACGGCAGGTTGTTGCACTGCAGAACATCCTCGTACTCAGACTTGCCCTTGTGGAAGTCATAGTCCTCTCTTCGGATCGTTGAAACCTCAAACACGTCGCCCAACACCTCTCCAGCTGTGTGAGACAGGAAGATGGTCAAACATTATTGAATGGGGAAAAAAAAATCTTTCATCACTCTATCATTATGTAGTAAGTGTGCCAGTTTACATATATCTGTTAATACATTTATATAGAAAGACAAATAGAAGGACAACAGTAGAATTCAATATCATATTAACTATAAATTGGATTCATTTATTTGAAAAAAGTGTGCTTATTTGGTCACATGATTCCAAAGGTCACGACTCCTTTTGCTGATGCAGCCCATGAGGTGGCTTTTTATTGTCAGTAGGTGGACATGAAGTTAAGCGCTACCGTTCAGTTTTCTCACCCTTTTGCCACTGAGCTGCGTTCCTGTTCCGATGAGCTGGTCCGTTATCCATGATGATCTGCAACAAAACATTTGACTCAGCACAAACACAGACTTCTGTAGAACAGAGCTGTTTAACTTTTTTAGCGTGCGGGAGGAGCCTGTAGCATCGTCTCGGCGACAGCACTCACAGAGTAGTTGGGTCCCATAGCTCTGATTGCGTGACCAGTCAGTGTCGCGATGGTAAACAGCTCAGGTGAAGTCTCATGTACGGCCTGCAGACACAAGAGGAGCCAGAGAACGAGAATGACAGATATAAATGTAGAAAACAGATTTTCCCACAAAATCTAGAAATGAGCTGTAAACGGATGTTCTGACCTTTTCCTTCATCTCACAGAGGAGGTCGACCATCACCATGCGTCCCTCTGCATCAGTGTTTCCCACTCTCACCCTGCGACCCGCACGTGAAACCAGCAGCTCGTCTGCTACGTAGCAGTCTGACAAATCACATACAGTCGGTAAGATGAGGGAGGCGAGAGAGGAAGCCTTTCCACTGGTCCCGCTCAAAGAAGTAAAACACAGAGTGGATTAAACAGACCTGAACCGACGCTGTTCCTCACCATGGCCATCGCACCGACAACCTTCAGATGTTTTGGCTTCAGCTTGGCCAAGGTCTAGATGAGAAGAGGGACACGGAAGCTCAGATGTATTTTTTAATCTGCCCACTAAAAACCCAAGGAGAGTTCTGCCTCGTTTACCTGGAAGAAGCCGGCGACAGCAGCAGCTCCACACTTGTCTCGGTGCATCCCAGCCATGATTCCACCGGCCTTGATGTCTGCTCCACCAGTGTCGTAGGTGATGCCCTGGAAATACAGCACAAGAACCGAGCCTCATTATTAAAACATTAACAGATACTGACAACTATAATAATGCAATAAATCAACAGACCTGACGTTTATTCCTTGGATTCTAATTTGTCCTAAAACTTACGCATATGCTGTGATGTCAAAACCACAAAATTCAATTTACTACCATCTATTAGAAAAAGGATGAAATTGTTGTAATGTAAATATAAGCAAAAGTCCTGTTGGCTGCTGTGGGACAGTCCGCTCTCACCTTTCCCACCAACATGAGGGTCTTCTGGACCGGACCTTCTCCACAGTACAGCAGTTTGATGACTCTGGCCTGGTGACGAGGCACAGCTGTACAAGGAGCAAACTATAAGTAAGTATTAATCTTTTAAAAAGTAATTTCACAGTGCTACAACAAATGCGTGTCCAGATCAAATTTGAAAGGAAAGTCCATATTGTCTTACTGTTGGCGCAGCGATTGACGGCAGCCAGGCAGGGGTACTCCTTCTCCAGAGACCTCAGGTCACTCAACACCTCGACCTGGAGGGGAAAAAATAGAGACAGGCTTCAGTTCCAGTCAACTACCAAACAATCCTTCTGAAATTTCTACACATTTCAGACATCAACACCATAAACGACGCGATCAAGTCTTCCTACCGTCACAGGGCTGTTTTTAAAGAGTTCCTGGACGTAATCAGCCACACGAGGAGCAGCCATTCGCTCCGGGTCTGAACCACCGATATCACGGTAGGCCAGTCTGAAGAGGGGAGACAGGACAGCCGCTGAGCAGGCGAACGAGCAACACGGCGTCACCAAATCTGAGCGGGGAGTAGGTCTTTCTCACTCACCTCCCACTCTCCAGGGCGTCAGCCAGCTCCACCAGCCTCCTTCCCTCGGCCTCCTGTGCAGTCCACAGCCCCAGAACACACACTTTGTAGTTGGTGGGTTTCACGTTTCCCTCCCTCACTTCCAGGGGCTTTGGGGAAGAGAGAGAATATAAAAACTGAGTTCGGAGCAAGAATCTTATTTCTGGAGACACGTGGGTTGTTCTCTGTGTGGTGAAACACAGAGTTTCAAATGTTGGCCAAGGTGCTCAACACAGGAAATCATCTCCAGGAAAGTGCATCCTGCACATTGAGCCTCCGTCCAGACAGACCGACCCTGCATGGGGTTTTTCTCACCATATAGAGAGCATGGAGGGCTCCAAGCGCAGCCACTAATGTGCTGTTCTTGTACTCCTTGTGCGCAGGGCAAACCAGGAGGGGGCGCTGCATGCCGGCTTTCAGGGCCCTGCAGAGAGACACAGACGATGAGACAGACAGCAGAGAAACCTAGAGTAACAACACAAGCTACGAGCAACAGCCAGAAGTCGTCAGACCGTTTGATGCCGTTAACGGCTCCATCGCTGAAGCGCCTCACATCATCATAGTCGCGGTTTACAGGCCCGGTGGAGGCAAACACCAGGCGGTTACCAGGGAGACCAGGAACCTTGATAACGACCACCTCCTCCCTGAGACCACTGTCCACCTAGTGGTAAAGTAAGAGCACAGAGGAGAACTACATCAGAGGAGACGTGATGTTAAAACAAATCAATGGCTAAAAGAACTAAACCTGATGTTTGGCCAAACCTGATCCAATCATTTACATATTTGCTGTCATCCAAGTCTCGTGTGTGACTGTATGTTTCACCTGCAGGCGGTGGAGACACTTACAGAGCTGTAGTCCTGCAGAGGAGCTTTCAGACACTCGAGCTCTGAGGGCAGAGAGTCGTGGCTCTCAGTCACAAGGACGATGCCATCGAAGCTAGAAAAAATAGACAAAAAGTCAGCTGTGAAGATGCACAAATGCTCAGGCAGCCAAACAGGAAATGCAGAAGTGATTCTGAGACTCACTTCTGGTTTTTGAGGTCGGTGGTCGACTCAACGGGTTGAACTCTGCAGAGAAAAAACAGTGAATGCAGTGTCAGCACTTAGTGACACGGCTTAGTTATCACAGACAGAGCGACGCAGTTAGATAAAAAAGTTTTTACGATGCGGGTAAATGATAACGGAGCAGATCAGAGTATAGGTCCTTTGAGTTAATCACTTCAGCAAAATCACAACTGTGAATGTGCTAAACGAACAAACACGAGTCCAGTCTGTGTTTGCATATAACTGATTTGCACATCACGAACTTTACACTGCCAACAATCTTTAATGGTGACTTTGGTCTTTCCACCCTCTCTGTACCTTATTTCAAAATAATGAAATTATTGAGGTGCACCTTTCAAAGAATGACGTTTATGGATTTAGCCACAGTTTGTGACTGACGTTCACTTCAGGATGTGAATGTTTTTAGATTTAGTGAACGTCGAGTTTTATTTGCGTCCTTTTAGTGTAAAAAAATTCGATTCTCCTCAGACGAGCTTCAACATTTGATGTAAATGAGCCAGATTCTTACATTTTAAGCATCATGTGACATCTGTCGAGAAAGTAGAAAGCGAAAGAGAAATCTAAGCAGAAATAATCTCTCTCCTCTGCAACAGGAGAGGATCTGACATTTCAGCTGTACGCGAATAAACAAATGAAGCATTTGAAAACAGACAAATTACACCATTTGAAAAAAACACGATTCAACACAGCAGAGGTCGAAATTGTTAAACATAAATCCAGCGTCTGCTTCGCTGGTTTTTAAAGCCAGAAGGACTCACATTGAACCATAATTTAAACGAATCGTCTACAACAAGAACCGGTTTGCTAATCTCACCTGGTGCACATGTTGATCCACCTCCACCGTCGTCGTCGTCTTCAGGGTGAAGCAGACAAATGATTACCGGCGACAGCGGATCCTTCTCCGGTTGATCACATGACACGTGAAGTGGCAAACGTGCTGCCTTCACGTGCCCTTCGTTGCTCGTTTTTATCGGAATCCTGTTGAAAGTGTTGAAATATTTGGTTTCTGATAGTGTGTGTGTGTGTGTGTGTATGGGGGGGGGGGGGGGGGGGGGGGGGTATAGACATTTACTGTCGAAAATATTGGGGTCTGTCTAGAATAGATTCTAATCACCCTCCAATTCTTATAACTCATCATAAGGGACACCACAACATTTTCCACTGAAGGTGCCTGTATTTGCGGTGTAGCCGGGAATCGTAGTTTTTTTGTTATTATAAACGCTAAAAACTACGTTAAATTAAACATACGATTAACAGATGACACGTTTTTGTAAACATTACTAAAGAATAGTCGGCACTCTTCGCTTTCAGCGTCGCTGAGCGGTTGGTGTCGCTTTGGCAGGTCTGACCTCATGAACTACAAACACAACCCGGAAGTTGATAAAGTAGCGTTTTCTGTGCAGAACCGTGGAGGTGAGTATTAACCAGAAATGGTCCAAAGGGCGCGACAGTAGCAGCAGCAGCAGCTCGTCTTGTTACTCAGTAGTTAAGTGGTCATGTTGTGAAGGTGTTTTCTGTGAGATAAGAGGCGCTTTGCAGAGCTCCGGCTGCAGGTAGGCAGAGCTAGCAGGCTGCGCCCTCCGCCGTCTTGCCTTTTATTTATTTACAGCATTACTCTCAAGCCAAACACCTGCAAAGATAAATGTCTGTTGTATGGCAGAAATAATTGCCCTTTGTGTTTCCGCTGCAGCTTCTACATAAGCTAGTTTAATGTGACATTTCACATTAGGCTCATTTTGTTCTCGCTGATGATTTTATGAGTGAGGAGTTTTTTTTCTCGAGCTTTAAAACGGGACAAGTTGCCAGAGTTTACACATTCCAACATACACATTTATCGACCTTCCCTTTTCTTTCCACATGCAGAATCTGACTCAACACGTTTCTCTTTGCTCAGATTAAAGCATGAAAACCTGCACATATGAGGACGATTTGTAACATTAGAAATATTCTGCAAGCTAGTCTCGGTTTAATCAGTAACGGAGTGTGGTGCAGTCCACAGGTCACAGACCCCAGTCTGAACAAAACTCATCTGACATGTAGCAAGAAGAAAATAGTGAAGCTGTTTGGATGCACGTGTAAATTTGTCTCTGCTGTGTTTGGTGTCTCCTTTCCCCTCATATGAAAGTTCCCCTCCGATCATTTTGCATCCTCAGGACCCTACTTTTCCAAACGATACCCCCACAGAGGAGAGGTCTGTCTGGTGCAGCCATGCGTCTGGTGCAGTTCCATCGTCTTGGCGATAGGGATGCTGTGATCAGGGTGGGAGTGGAGCAGGGTGAGGACCTCGGTGTGGTGGACCTGAAGGCTTATGACCCCTCTATGCCCTCGACAGTGAGAGAGCTGCTGGAGCTGGGGGATAAGGGGCTGGAGACTGCACAGAGGTAGGCCTGTAACCCATTTTTTTAAATTTATAAAATTTAAAAACCTGTTTGAACAGTTACTCAAAGGAAAAAAATTGGACAGAAAGAAAAGAACACGAACAACAAGCAGCAGGAAAAACCTCGAGAGGGTTTCATATTGGAAACGCACAGATCTGAGGTCAGGTGCACCAGCAGGAAGGTACAGCGAGAGGGAGACAGAGAGGCAAAGATGACTACAGGCAAGGAAGATAGAGGAGCTGTGTGTGTCAGGGAGGTCTTCCAGCCTCTGAATCTACAGC
Organism: Macropodus opercularis; assembly: GCA_030770545.1. Taxonomy (NCBI): domain Eukaryota; kingdom Metazoa; phylum Chordata; class Actinopteri; order Anabantiformes; family Osphronemidae; genus Macropodus; species Macropodus opercularis. The sequence continues at coordinate 7,474,381 of CM061097.1, read as the reverse complement.
TGCAGAACGATAACTATGTTCAGACTCACCACAGACATAACACAACTATAAGCCTTATTATAAAGAAAGGTTTTAAGCCTTAAAGGTAGCACTGACTGGCAGCTGGTTCCACAGGAGAGGGGCTTGATGGCGCTGCCTCCCACTCTACATTTAGAAATGCTACAAACCACAAGCAGACCAGAGTTAAAATGTTTCTGCATACGACTTTTTTAACTGCAGACAGTTAGGTGGTGGACTCATTTACATGTATTTGCATATACTCAATATAACTTGTGCAAAACCTAAGACGTACAAAATGTAGAGAGAACAATAGAGTAAAAATGAAATGGGGAAATGCTTTTTATAATACTAATACTTTGAATTGGGTTTTAGCTGCAGTTATTAAAGGCACATTGTCGTCTACAAAGAGTCACCTAATTGAGTTGACTTTATAAATTGGACATTATCAGGGGTTATTCAGCCAGTCTCAGTTGTTTTTTGCTTTAATAACTGTATAATCAAGTCTGCAACTGCATGTGCTATTGGGTGGTGAAGAGATCCTTAAAAGTAACACCCTCTAATCTGGAAACCCAAATTACTAGTGTTAGCAGGCCAGTAACACATTATTACTGTTTACTATTCTTTCATAAAGCCACGGTTTACAACTTTGTAAATGCTCCTTTGACAGATAGTTGTACAATTAGGACAAAATGTGTTTTTGACTTTTCATCGTTTCACACTAAATAATTCCCATTATGCCCCCTCCCCCACACTGTCATCTTAATTAGTCCTACATCAGCAGCATTGTTGCAGCCTACGTTGTACATCTCTATCCTTTTTAAATAATGATCTTCAGTTGTCATTGTAAATCACTGCCTTTGCAAATCAACATATTCTTTTTTAATTCCCTTCATTAATCACACTCATAATAAAACATTACCATCTTCCTGAACTGTTGTTCCTGCACCAGCATTTAATCCCTAATGAACAATTTTCATTTTTTGATGAATCATCCATCGTTGATTAATTTTCTCCCAGACATCATGTTCTTGCCTACTTATCTTTATCCTTTTCCCTCTTCAGAGCCCTGACGTCCGGTCAGTGTGTGGTGGAACGATCACTCATACGGCTGCTGTCTCCTGTGTTGTCCCCTGAGAAGGTGGTTTGTGTCGGTATGAACTACCGTGATCACTGCCTGGAGCAGAACGCCCCGATCCCCAAAGAACCCATCATCTTCAGCAAGTTTCCCAGCGCCATCACTGGGCCATACGATGACATCATTCTGCCCACAGAGAGCCAGGTGAGAAAACATTCACACAAACAAATGTGTCCATCCTGCAACGTAGAAATGAGGCTGAAAACAAAACCACCTGCACTAAAATAAGGCTCCTGCGCCGCCATTACTGCTGTGACCAGCTGGTGCAGAGAGTGAGGTTTGTTGAGGCAGCTGCAACAAAACAATCAATGAAGTTTTAATTAGGAGTCTTTAAGTCGAGATGAAACACATTTTATACTAGTTTCAACATATTAACAGGCCGAGTGAGGGAAAGATGTCTGGCTGCAGGTAATCGGCTTTACACAGCGTAAAAACATGTAATTTAGTGTAAATTTCAGTCCCAGAGAGGAAGTAAATATGCTACTCTCACTGTACTGCGCACTTCAAAATGATACGCCTCTGCACTGGCGACACTCCTGGTCAGCTGGTTTAAGGTTTTTCTGTTTCCACAACCTTCTTCAAATTTGGCACAAATGATGTCTTCACCTCAGTGAGCAGGTTTGGTGGCAAAGGATCAGGTCAAATTAAAGGTTACTGTGATCAACGTCTGTCCCATTCTTCTCAGTGAGATCTCGAAGCCTGAAGGATGATTCATTACACCTGGAGAAGCAGAGACTAAAGTGGTTTAGGGGTAGCAGCCACTGCAGCAGGGTGCTGATCCAACAAACAGCTTCCCTTTACCAGTTTAACACAGGCGTGAGGAGTATGTGTCTATTTGTGTGGTCTGTACAACTAGAGATGCACATGCAAACTTGCTCGCTAATTTGGCTCCGGCACATGATGGAAGTGATTAGAATCTATTCTAGACAGCCATTCAGACAAAAATAACCGTCTATGGTTTTGTTGTTGTTCTGTATATAATGTGTGTAGACCTTTTATTAAAGGATGCACAGAATCAACACACTTCACTGAGAGTGTGATGACCAACATCAACAGAACACTCAAATCAAGTGTTTTTCAATGCATCCTGGCCAGTGTTCTTTTGTGAACGCATCACAAAAACTGCTGAAAACTGTAATGAGGACAAAACCGTTGGTGCTTTTTGACTCATTTGCTTCATCTCATGTGTGACTGAAGGAGGTGGACTGGGAGGTGGAGCTGGCCTTCGTGATTGGACGAAGAGGCCAACACATCAAGGTGAGTGTCACCTTTAATGGCCATGGCGCCTTGTGGAGGCATCTACTACCACTCCCATTTTTATTCAGGAGGAAGACGCGCTCTCCTACGTGGCTGGGTTCACTGTGGCCAACGACGTCAGCGCGCGTGACTGGCAGATGAAGCGCAATGGGAAGCAGTGGCTGCTGGGGAAAACGTTTGACAGCTTCTGTCCTCTCGGTCCTGCCTTAGTAACCACAGATGCTGTGAAAGGTGAGAGAGTGAGGAGCCACAGCAGTGAGAGCAAGTAGAAAGAGGGAATTAAAGACCATTTGGTGAATCACGCAATTATCTGTGACTTGTACGTCAGCAGCATCACTCAGTTAACAAGCTGCAATTATGGTAAAAGTGAGATTTCTTTAGCAAAGTGCAGTAGCAGCTATATGATAATGGTAAATGTACGTGACATTGGATTTCTGTAGTCAAAAACACTTTGAAAATGGGTAATCAAGAAAACAGACATTTGATGGGATCGTGATACACAGACCAGAGAGACAGGGTGGTAAAGATAGATACACGCTGATGTTTCTGGTCCACCGCAGAACGTGGAGCGTCACCTTAGTAATGAACCTACTTGAAAAAAACAAACAAACAAAAAAAATCAAAGGGATTTGTGTAGCTGCTTGAAAATGATCCGACAGGACATCAAATGTAATGTTATTTGACCAGATCCTCATCACTTGGGGATTCGCTGCTTGGTCAACGGAGACGCCGTCCAGAGCAGCAACACAGATCAGATGATCTTTAAAACAGCAGAGCTGATCGCCTGGGTCTCAAAGTAAGTCTACATACGGCTGCTGATGACCGTCCGTTTCTGTGCCTGTGAAATTACACTGTGTGTTTTAAGTAGATTTACATTGTAAATTCTTTTACATTCTTTGCTGAGGGTGCGGTTTCCATTTAACAAAGCATGCAAATCAAATCATGTCATGAAATGAATCTATAAAGGAAAAGCTGTGTGAGCAAATCGCCTCCTCGACACAGGCTCAAAGCTGAAATTACTGGGAATAATACATGCTTCAGCGAAGACTTATCCAACACGACGCACATCCTTTTGCCCTAAAGCTCCCTGATCAACTGGAGCGTTTTCTTATCTGATTTGAGAAAAGCCTCTTCCTCCATCGAGTTACTGGTGACAGCGCCTGACTCGTTCAGTAATAATGGTGCATGCAACACATTTCACGCATCTTCATATACTCTGGGGTCATTTGGGAAAGTTATTGCTTTGCGTGCTGTTGCATAATCCAGTGCGGAAATTACATCGCGTGACAATAAGACTCCTCATTTGTTTATTACACTACACAGTCAACATGGTCACTGAGATGCTTCTGTGCCTGCCGATCCTGAATCTGCTCCTTCAACTCCTGCCAGGTTTGTGACGTTAACTCCAGGAGACGTGTTCCTGACAGGGACTCCTCCAGGTGTGGGTGTGTTCAGAAAACCACCTGTGTTTCTCAAGGTAATTGTTTGAACAGGTTTCTGTACTTCTACTGCTCATAGAAGGACTAAAACTGCGTTTGAATGAAGCACTAAACTGTGTCTATTTCAGAAAGGAGACGTGGTGGAGTGCCAGATAGACCAGTTAGGCTCCATAATCAACAAAGTCGTGTAAACTTGGACACAAACAGCTTGAATGAAGACACATTTGTATTGCAAAAACATTCATTCAATTTTATTTTTAATAGAATGTGTGAAAGGATACTACAGTAATTGTGAGGAAGGAAAACGTGCCATTTGTTACTAAATGAATCTGTGTAATTACGTGACTCAACGTGGTGTTTTTGCAGCTGGACTTTCAGTCACTGCCGCCTGTAAAAATACCCTGTTTGAGCAGCCACCCACTCATGCTATACATCAGAAGCCGTGATCCTCCTGCCTTTGTAAAATCTAACGCTATAAAAGTATTTTTATACTTAGTATCCAGGATAACAAATCATATATACAGCTTTTCTAATACCCTCGGGGAATCAAACCACCTTCTTATAAAGAGAAAACAGATTACAAATGATGTGTAGACTTTAATTAAATTATAAATATACAGCCTCAAAATGTGTCCTTTTGTTGCCTGGGAGAAAATGTGCAATTACTTCGATCTGGGCTTTGATTCTTGTGCCTGCTTGTTTCTTTGAGAAAGAAAAAGGTAAAAACGACTTTTTTTTTTTGGAGAGAAGATTTGCAGCACTAAATAAATTAGCAGCTTTGACCACTGAGACACGTACAGTATGAGTGAAATGAAAACATTAATTGGGTAAATTACTGAGTCTAAAGTAGCTTAGTTTTGTAGATTCACTAGGAGCTAATTATAAATATGATGTGTGATCTTTATAATCTTCTCTTCTCACATTTATGTTCCAAAACAGTTTTAAAACAGAAAACTACAAAACACTTTCATGTTTGGTCGCCATCAGCCAAGGCGGCCGTAATCTTGTTGTTGGAAGCAGTTTTACCGCTATCTATAACTATGTTTTGTTCACAGACAGTACTTCCATCTTGCTTTGTACAGAGAGAATCTCTAAGAGAAATACGGCACCAAGGCTTTACCTTTAGTGTCCTCAACACTGGGGGGCAGTAGAGGTTCACAGTCAGTCAAAGCTGATGTCTTGTACAGTAGCTTTGGTTTCTGCCTGATTTAGAAGGAAAGAACAGGTGCTCTGACTCTTGGCAGTACATCCAGCTGGAAACTTGCCTTCCAACAAAATGTCTTTTCCATCCAAGCGAAGAATTGAATTGTCTGCGTCCCACTGTCAAAACTATGACGCTTAACAGCTTCAGGAGGTTTGAGTCAGCACAAAGATCAGTCAAGAGGTGAGAGACCTATTGTTGTTTAGAGAAAGTTATTTGTGTATCTAATGCATTTCTTTGAGGGTTTAATTTGAGCATATAAAACAAACTGTTGGTTTGATGATCAAATATGAAAATGTGTTTATTTTCCATTGAACTAATTTAACTTGAGAAATATAGAGAAAAAGCAAAACTAAATCATTTCCATGACCTCTGCAGCCTTCATTACAACATAAACATGTATCAAACACAAGCAGCGACGAGCAGCTTCTTACTACTGATTACAGGGACTTTATAATCCTAGTCTCCTGTGGCTTTATGCTAATGCTATTAGTAAAGATAAACTTAAAATAAATGTCCCATCACTGAAATATCAAAACGCAATTAACCTAAAGGCACGGGTGTCCCGGCTCAGCATGCATCGTTTTTAACACCGAACCCAAGTTTGCGTGACACCAACGATGAGGTCACACTCTACAGCAAAACCAAACCGTGTCTGTCTATGCTGCTCAGCTGAACATTAATTGTAGAGGTACTGTGAGATGAAGCAGTGCAGTTTCTGCCTGTTTTCTGACAACTGGAACAAAGGACTGACACCCAGAAATACGCCTCCCTCCTGACGCTCCTCAGAAAGGACCTGAAGTGAACAGAAACACATTATCATCAGGAGACTCGAAGCCACAATTTATTCAGTAACCTTTATTCGTCCACAGCCTTGTCCCAGCTTTAGTGTGTGCTTTTTGCACAAGGCCAAATATGTAATAAGAGAACATGAGAGAAAACAAGACCCTTAAAAAGAAGATTGCTTTAAAAAAACATAACAACAAAGCTAAGGATGTTACATAAACAGCAGAGAATCACCCGACTCGCTCCAGCAGACTCTGATAATGAGGTAAAACAAGAGCCACGTTTCAGACTGTGTTGTTGCGTAAACACCAGAAGCAGATTTCGTCTTTGGTTTAACCTGTAAATCTTAAAAAGAAGGCTCTCGACAGGAGCAGGAGGACGTCATTTCTGACTCATAACCTTGATAATGAAGCTAATTATTGCCTCATGAGATCTTTGTAGATTTTTGGGTCAATGATGCTCTATTTTTAAGGCAGTGATTCCGAACCCACAAACTGACAGGACACTGATGGGCGCAGACACTGTCTGCTTGACTGTAGTGGGGAGTAGCAGAAACATCGATTTATATTTATGGATGTAAAGACTTCATCAAAGTTCAAGTGATCTGCTTTTTTCCCTGAAGTCTCTTTCAACAGGGTTTTCTGTAAAGTTCTTCTCGGTTTTTAAGTTTGGAGAGGCTGCCTTTCTCCTTTTCATTATTTCTTGCAGCAGAGTATGTGCAGATGGAGATAACAGACGCGCTTTATCTGCAAGACAAACCATTTGCTGCCTTCCTTCTTGCACTGTAGGAAAAATAACTTCCACAGACGTGAGAATTGTGGTAGTTTGATAATTCATCACAATAAACATATTCTTTATCTGGCCTATCTGGTCAAAGTTTCTGTTTAATCGTCAGTTCATTGTGCCAAAGTGGGGAGTTTTCATGCCAGGTCACAGAGAGAAAAGGGAAATGTGTCACTGAGGATTCATCCAGAATATGTTTTATTCGTTATATAACCCCATCCACAAATTCAGGTTGTTTTCTTCAAGGGATTTGCATTTTCTAACATAAGGTCTGCACTAACTTCTTACATAAATGCACACACTTTTTAGTAATGCTAAGAAAAAAACATTTCATATCAGTAATCTTCAGGTTGGAGTTTAGTCGTAGGTTTTACAAACATTTCATGGGTAGACAAATCTAGAGCAACTCGTTATTAAGTGCTCCAACGTCTACGTCATTAGCTTCACCTGTACAGTCTAGTTTAAGCCAGTACAGCAGCTCCGCCATCATCTCCGTGGTGGTGGTTTTAATGTTTCGGAAAGTGGAATTAATGGCAGAGCTATATTAGTTTGAGTTAGACTGTACAGGTGAACCTAACAAAGTGGACTTTGTGTAATATAACAGTCATTACGTGCACTTGTCCCAGATGTGGTGAAGTTGAAATATAAGTAATTCACCACAAAATCTAATCCCACAGCAGTTAAACACGATCATTTATGAATGTTTTAAAGCTCAATAAAATCCAACATAGACCAAATTAGGGGAAATGTAAAATCAATTCCAACCCTAATGTGGAATGTAAATCATTTTGGAGACCTTCGAGTCTGCAATAGTCTCTCCCAATTTCTGATTTTAAATCACTTGTGTCCTTGGCCCAGTGCTACGTCTTTGTAGACTGACACTTCTGTCTCAGATATGATTGGTTATGGCTGACTAAAGTCAGTTTCTTTTATACGGCATCAAAATCTGGTTAGATTCCCGTTCACGCTGTTTGAAGGTCAGAAATGTAGTTGAAAAATGCTACTGGTGATTAAAGTCCTCTTACTCTTACCTGGGGAGAGATTAATGCTAACTCTGAACTTCAGAAATTGGCCTGAGCCTAAACTTTCAATACTAAGTCAAGCTTTAATTCTCTGCAGACAGACAGATTTAGAGATGCACAGATACATAGAGGCTGTCACTCACCCCGAGGTCTATTAGTGTTCTGACTGCAGTGTGTGCAGCCTCCTCTGAGCTGCTCTCTGTGAGATACGGCACAAAGCCATACATGAATCAAAAGAACAGACAGTTATCCAATATAGAGAAACCAGGGCAGGAGAAAAAACAAAGCCATCGCTAGTGGGACTGATGGAATTTTTCAGCTCTGTGTTATTGAAAGATGCCATTTGTGTAGCTTAGAACTGTCATATATGTTTAAAAAACACGTGATGTTAGAGGGGTTTATTCTCTACAGCCTCTGTTGATTTCTTACGACACACTGTGAATATGTGGGGAAAGGTGAGGTCTCAAGGTTTTAAAGTTACAACACAAAGGGATGGAAGATCTGTGTATGTGGGTGTGGGTGTTTTGGGGAGGGGATCACAACTGGACCTTACCATAGTGCCCTTTCATCTTATTTGCTCTGTCACAAAGATGAGAGTGTATCTGAGCCACAAACTTGGCATCTGCAGCAAGAAGGACATGAAACTGGGGGCAATTACTCCGCTCAAAGGAAAAGTGAAAACTGTCAACAGAGTTATCGTATGGAGTCTTCATGGCTCAGTGATAAGCTATCATATAGTATATTTATGGCTAGTGGGGAGTTCAGCAGGTCACTGCAAATGGCTCAGAAGGAAACATAAATATCTGAGAGATGAAGAAATTCAGCCTTCGTTTTGACTTATGACGCATGAATGTAGGAGCAATTCTAGCTCTCTGCTCCTCCACGAAGTCAGATATTTCTTTTTAATGCATTACCATGAATTGAAAAATATAACATTAGTAAGCTCAAGCAAGATTTTAAAATAAAGCCTTGGCAAGTCATCAAAAGTGCGAACATATAGCACACATACCTGTCAAGGGTGTGTGTATGTGGTCCAGCCTCGTAATTGTCCAGCACAGCGTCCTCAGATGTCCAGCTAGCATACTGCAGAGGAAGAAGAGCATGTCTGGACACTGGCTGGGCTGGCTTATCTAAAAAAGCAGAACGAAACCGAAGCAAGACGGATCAGAAATGAGGTGAGGGACTGAAGGAGTGAAAGCATTTTCAGCTACAGTGAGCAGAAAGTGAAAAAGCACTGACAGGATAAAATACAGCTGCAGGGTGCAGAGGTAAAAAACCTCAAAAACCTTTTTTATGGTTGCACACTAACACTTGGCAGCACTCTTTATAGATGGCTGACAAATTAAAGGAAAAACCAACATGAAGTGTCTTAGTAAGGCCAAGATATGCCACCATCGGAACAGCTTCAGTGCACCTTAACATTGATTTTACAAGTTCCTGGAACTGAAGAAATGAAACAACAACACATCTGGTGTTGTGATAATGGTGGAGAACTGACACCTCAATCCAAAAACCCATGAGGTGTTAAAGTAAGTTGAGTTGTGTGAGTTTCATTAAAGCATTCGGTGACCGCTATGGATGGGGCTACATTAATCCTAAAAGACAAAGATAAACAACCTTCCTGTAACAGGAGAAGTGAATCAAGCTGTGCCAGAAAATTTCCAACGCACGAGTTTTAGTCATACTAGGTCACCGCACATAATGTTCCCTAAACTATACGCAAAAAGGAATTGACAAAAAATTTTAAATGTTACAGAACTAACCAGACTAGAAGCATTAGGAGAAGTTCTAAGAAAGTAAGTGCAACAGGTTTTATACCACATGGCAATGGGTAAACACAGCATCATTCATTACCACATCCATAAACACACCAGTCGGGTCAACAGTTCATCACGATAAACATCTTAGAAGATTTAACACAATGAAAAACTCCATGCAGCCATATATCAAGTAACAGAAGTAATACATCAAAAATACTACTACATCACAGAAAAATAATTTCACTAAGCTGGGAATTAAACACCGGCTATTCAGACTCTAACCTGAATGCGGTTACTCTTTGCACATGAACTTGCAATTCAAAAATAATTCACATTAATATTCTGGTATTACATCAGCCTGGCTGCAGATATTTGCTCCCATTCATCCAAAAAGCAACATCAGGCACTGTGAATGGAAAATAGGTCCTGGCTCACAGTTGGCATTCAAACTAATCCCAAAGGTGTTTGATGGGGTTGAGGTCAGGGCTCGGTGTGGGCCATTCGTTGTTCTAACCATTACTTTATAGATGTGGCAAGGGTATTATTATTCAGTCCTACTGACACAAAGATGGAGGCTAAATTACCTTTATAAGCTGTAAAACGTTTATCTTCTGCCCACATACCTTTGGCCATATAGTACACTGCACATCCTGCACAGTTCCTTAATAAAGAATCAGAAGCTGATAATCTTCTGCTCGTTCTCATAATGTACTCACACATTTGCCACAACGACTGATGTAATAGTTACACAAGGTAATGAGGAAGCCAATGAAACTGGGGTTTCAATGAAGGACGTTACAAATGGTTTAACAGTGTTTATGGAGCCATTATAATCATGTAATGTGAAAATATGTATGAACAGAGTTTATATTGTGGAGTGCAGCTGGTCCTGGAAAATTGCTTAGCATTTCTTGGTCGTTACACAGCCATACACAATTAAGAAATGCAAGTCTGTCACAGGATGGATGGTCACACCAGTACAGCGCAATGAACAGCTTGCAGCTGATATTATAGTTAGCTTCCACCGTCTATGCGTATGAATTAACGTGTCTGTTAAAATTGATTTTGCATTTGTCAGGGCCACTGCTTCTGTGCTCCTGCAAAATACATGAATCAAGATTTGATAAAGCCGTCTGTCTTTCAGACTGATATTTTCAAGGCGCAACCAATTTTTAAACGTCACCACTTAGTCAATGAGGTCAATTTAATCTGCCTTTAAACAATTATTACACAAATGTGCCGGCAGGACCAGCAAGCTGCACAAAAAGGAAACGTTATAATAACAAAGAGGGAAATCATGAAGCTACAGTATGAACAGTGAAACAACAGGGTAGAAAGCAGAGAAATACACACAGCCTTAGTGGCTCACATTAACTCGTCAGATAAATCTGTACCAGAGGATAAACGTAGCAAGAGAAGGCAGATCTCGTCAAGTCAGGGGTAATTTAGACAGCAACACAAAGCATAGGTGATTTTATTCATATCAGTTTTGCCCAGGTGTAAATGAACCTTGACTAGTCCTTTGCTATACACTGATGATCATTGATGATTTATAAAACCCAATACAAAAACCTCACAGAAAGCTGTAGTTAACAATATTAGGTACCTTAAATTACAAAGACTACAAACTAGACGTGAAGCGAGTTTATCCAGGCTAAAAGACAACGAACAGCAGAGGAGGAGGGAGGGGAATATTTTTCGTTGTTTGGTATGGAGGTGGTTTCTGTCCTTGTTCAGCACCTAAGCTGAGAGCAGCAGAGCAGAGGCGTTGGTGGACACTGAGTGAAAGCACTGGACGGAGAAAGTTAGAAGATTAAAGTTGAAAGCTGGGTAAACACTGCCGAGGCCTCAGTGGACAAAGCTGAAGCCGAAGAGTTGAACACGGAGGTGGCAATGTTATAATGGACTGGTACTTGATTGCAGCTCTGACAGGCATTAGTTATTTAGAAATTGTGTTCTGTATAGTTTATTCTAGCTGCACAAAATGATCCTTAAACTTTAATAGAAATGTCTGGATTTCTCTCTGACATATATAAGAAAAATAAATAACGCACATATCTAACTCAAGTTAAAAGAAGCACACAAAAACAAGAGGTCTATCCACTGAATATTTGCAATATGTATGAAAGATTATACCAGAGTTACAGTAGGTTACATAGAGAAACGGTTCAGCTCTATCTAAAAGCAGGACACTACATCATTTGACAAGCCTCTATTCATTTGCTGTTGATCGTTTTTGCAGGGTTGGAACTTTGATCCCAGGCAAGCCTGTAGCCAAGTACTCGCTAGATCTGGGACAGTGTTTTGAATGTATTACTTGTAGAGCATTTCCTAACAAAAAACTGAGGCTGAAACCTGCCATCATTTTCAGGCTGGGAGTGTGCGAACCGTCTCAGTTCCTCGTTTGTCTGTATGCTTGACACAGACTGTCCCTGAAATCACAGCTGCCCCTTGGCAGAGCCTGAGATACACAACATTTAATAAACATGGGTATTAAAAATTCACATCCAGCCAAATGCCAATACAGGAGGAGGCTGGGGGTGGAGGGACTTACATTCCTAAAAGTAGGCAGCAGAGTAGTAGCAAGGATGCAAAACTCAGTGAGTGTTAAATGCTGACTGCAAATGTGTATGTAATGTGGACCACCTACTGTAACAGTGGGTCAAGGGAGTGCAAGACTGGAAACATCCACAGAACCTGTTCCCAGTAATTAATTTAATGCTCGACTAATTGACAGTTGGATTAAACCAATGTAAACATATAAAGTAAACAATAAGGGCTACGGTGCATTTAGGGCTCAATGATCAGTTTAGCTCTTTCGAAGAGTTTTGGTAGTGTAAGGCAAAATGCAAATGCACCTTCACAAAACACACTTTAGAATAGTTATATGTTTATGTGGTGAAAACAGAGATTATGTGCCTAAAAGGTGATCCAGCCAGTTATGTTAAAGTGGATGGTCAGGTGGTTGGAGCACTGCTTTATTAAAAAACAACAAATAACCACCAACATTTACTGCACCACACATTTGTTAGTAATTTCCAGAACAAATGTGATACAGATTGACTAGCTTGACTGATTGTTGCCCTTTCTCAATGTAGTTTAAGTTTGGCTTCTGTGTCTGTCGTGACTTTTGACGCCTTCGGCTCAAAGTCACTTTGCACTTTCTATGACTGATGCACCTGCAATTTTAGCACTGGCTGTTTGGTTCCATTAGCAGATGACAGTAAGGCACCTTCAAAAGCTGACACAGCCTGTTGATTGGTATTCAAGGTACATGACTCATATGTGTAGGGGGTTTTGTAATGGAGATTTGGTAAGTTCAAAGTGTTTTTCCTGGTATTGTAGTTGTAAGTGCACTGCAGGTAATCAAAAGGGTGCCAGTTTTTGTTTGTTAAAAATTTAAATTCCACTTGTTTCCCTTGTTATGACCTCAGGAGATTGTGTCTAAGCCAGAGAGGCATTTCTGTACCCTGTAGGAGCGCGGGTCCTGCTCCTCACAGTCGGAATCGCTGCTACATGGGTCGTCATTGGTGAACCAAGTCAGCGCACCCTCCTTCTTCCAGAAATCACAGACAGGAACATCCCTGGGAATCTGCACAGGTTGAAGAACAAACAGTGTGTAAGACTTAAAGTAATCTTTGATAAGGTAATCTGCTTTACGTTGTATACAAATCTCTACAAGCTAGCCCTACTAACTTACTAAAAGCATGTCCCAATAACTTACTCCCAACTCCCAATAAATTTGCAATATATGCAATATATTTCTCCTGTATTAGCTTCTCTTCATTGGGTCACTCTAGAGGGAACTGAATTTAAAATATCTCTCATATCTTAATGACACCATATTATATGCTCCGGTACAGGTTCACCACAGGTCCTAGAGTTTCCAAATGTAGCAGGGGAGGCAGAGCCCTGAGCTCCTCTAATGTCTTTTTCTTTTTTTTTAAACAAAAAGCGAAGGGCTGAACATAATCTAAAAGTTATCTGTAGATAACATCCACAGCAGTTCACAAAAAGTCTCTTACTTCTTCCATGATCAGGATCCCACAGCGCACCAGACTGTCAACAGCGTCCAGAGCCAAACTCTGTGATGACTGACAGGGCTAGAGAGAGATGGGGAGAGGAAGATGGGATATGCCCAATAATAAAGCAAGGTTAGAGACATCAGCAGCTTGAGCCCATCAAATACTTACAACAGGAAATGTAGAGGTAGACAGCTGACAGAGAACATCAGGTATTTAGTAAAGTCGAAGGAAAGATCAGGGCAGCAGAATGAGAAATGGCCGACAGGGGTTCAAGAACAGGAGCCATATGTTTTCTGTGAGGAATGGGGTGCGAAACACAGCTGCAAGCACAGGAGACAAGAAAGCGCAGTTGCTCAAATGAAAGGTAGGCAAACTGAGAAAGGAATAGTATTTCTGCCTCTGATTCTGGGTCTTTGAAGTCAGTCGGATGGAGCATGTAGATACACTGTCACACATACACACCATCTAAAACCTCTCTCAGCCTGAGATACAGGCAACAGAGCAAGATGAATGGCTGTTCAGCTCCACTAAACATCCAGTGAATGAGACATGCGTATGTGATCTGAATTCAGACTCACTGGTACAAAGCCTGGAGGAAGGAGATGGCAGAGCTGCAGGGCCTTCTCTGTAAGCTCGGAGTGGCACAGCACCACATCAAACTCCATGTCACCTTTGACCTCCTCTCCGTCCACGCCGTCAGTCCTCACCCTGCTGCTGACGCCACTGACGGCCACCTCACACAGCATGGCTGACACCGCACACGCTAATAAAAACAAAACACACACACATCTGACGTTTTAAATCTAGGTCTTTATGCAAGTCACACTAGAGGAAGAATGGTAATGGGTATCAGCGTATCTGCACTTTGGATAAAAATGTGTTGGACACCGGATCTTGTGTGATGAGGAGATTAGCAGCATTTACACAAGTAATATATCTTTATTTATACATTGAATCCCCATTATCCTCCTTTCATGTGCTGGTGGGAAAGTCTTGACATCCGGATTGTTTGTTCCGGAATAAAGCAGCCCATTCTGTCACACATTAAACACATTACAGCAACTGAGACAGATTGTTGTTGAGCATTAATTATTGATCTAATGTATGTACTGGCCACAATATCATAGTAAAATATTACGGATGCAACTTCTTTTTACCACTTTCTACCATGATCTCAGCCACACCATGTACTACAGTGGCGTATATAACTTAACCAGGTCACACAGGAATTCTGAGTCATACGGGAACAGAGCTTTTATTTCACAGGGGAAGTAGCTTCCTGCACTTCAAAACTTTAATACTTTATTTTTACCTCAGCACATTATTTGTAAAAGTAAAGCCCTGTCTTCATAAAAAAACCGCAAACATCTACACACACATCAACACAATGTTGAGATAAGCTAATATAGGAAGTCTGGTCTAGTCTGTCTTACTATACACCTATCAACTACTGTGACCTTACCACTTTTATTTTCATTCTGCTTGGGCACATCCCCCTGTTTTGTCCTTGAACACTGGCAGTGAATATAAATTGTTAAATGCTCAATTGTAATTCCACAAGAAGCTGGGATGGTACAGTATTCTCTATGCTGGTGGGAGGATCCCGAACTTTGAAAGTTAAACACACTGCATCAGCTCCAGCAGCACTTTGTAATATGAAATCAAACACAAAGGACTAGTAATAATAAAACTTACCATAGTTTGCAGATCTGTATTAGCATAGGGGTAAGAGAGGCTTCGATACCAACATGCCTTCAGTAACGTGTGCACACAGACATGCTACATACTGGAGTTGCTGAATTTAATTGCACATGTGACACCAGTCAGTGATAACTCACCTGGAAAGGGAACTACGCACACAGTGTTTTTTGGTGTTCACAAACTACAACTTACAGTAAGGTGGTTAAAGCCATCAATAATGTGATTAACTGGTGATTTTTCTTATCTATTTCAACATTTAGCAATTTCTCAAATTGAATAGTCAATACTGCAAGGGTGGAATGTTGAACTATTGTTGTGACTTGCTGACTGGTGATTGTATGATGTGTACATTTTCAGGCTGATAAATTTAGCTTCGTCTAGTGTTGCTGCCGCTCTAGGTCTCCCAGTTTGAATAATGTGATAATGGGTAGATTTAGAAGAAATATCTGAGGACAAGTTACTGTAGACACACACATTATCACCACAAGGCAATTCAGTCACTACAGTCAGTAGCAGAAACCCATTTTAGGAATGAGTAAGCACGGTTATCCATCATTTATTAAAACATTGATGACCATCTGATCTTTCCACAAAATTCACAGTGCTGAGTGTGATTTGCAGTTGAATTGAATGGCCCTAGGCTAAATGGGTTTTAGGAGCAGCTGGAGCATGCAGGATATTGCTATAATCTACTGTAGATCATAAAGCAGACTTTCTAATATTAAAAGACAACTCAGTTTTGTTCTTCTGTGTAGATTTCAGCTGATACTACAGAACCATGCTACTTTAAAATGCATGCACTTTGATTTCTTGTTGGACTTTAGAAAGAGTATGAAATTAATGAAAGAGGTCAGCTGATGGTCAAAAGCAGTAACTTGAAGAAAATCTGCTTCAGGGAACATCTAACCCCTTCAGCTTAAGACTTATGATATTCTGTTGCCCGACTTCCAAGGATGTCTCACTGTTAAAGAGGTGTAACATTTTATTCATGCAGGTTCTGATGTCAGTCTTTTTAAATGACACTATAAGCCGCAAGAAAAGCAGCCATAAAACATCAGTACTGCTGTCCTCACTGGCTTTGGTGTAAAGTCAAATTAACATTAAAATATTAAAGTTCTAATACTTTAAAATGCCATCTTACAAACTGAGTTTCCATGCTGACATGCCAACAGTCACAGCCACTGCCAAGGCCTCCCACAACAAATAAGGTGCCCGGAGAACACAGGGTCTTCAAGATGATATTTAGTTGAAATGTTATAGGGGGGTTTAGTCAGCTACAGCAGATACATGCATGCAAAGTTGCTCACCACCAACAGCTTCCAAAATAAAGGTGTGTCTGACAATCTGGGCCTGGAGGGTGAGATGAAGTGAGGCAGCAAGAGCAGGACGTGGCACAATGAAAAAATCTTTCCTAGAAGAAAGAAAACACCACACCAAACAGAAAAAGGTCATTAATTGAGACAGAGGTTTCACTGAAAGGGATATTGGATTTTTGATAAACAACACAGTTCTGCTGTGTACAGTCTATTAGTGCTCTTTGTTATCTTTTTTTTGACTGACAGAGAACCAACCTAGATGGCAGTACAGCTATGATGAGGTGAGGGGCAAGCAGAAAGAGGGAGTAGTGGACAACCTCCACTAAAGTTCCTCCAAAGCCCACATCTTTGTTCCTGAACAAGAGCTCCTCTGTGAGCCAAGCCACATCACGACAGAGGACTGATGCACTTACACCCTGTGGAGGAGAAGGATGGAGAGTT
The DNA here is from genome assembly GCA_030770545.1 of Macropodus opercularis. Taxonomy (NCBI): domain Eukaryota; kingdom Metazoa; phylum Chordata; class Actinopteri; order Anabantiformes; family Osphronemidae; genus Macropodus; species Macropodus opercularis. The sequence goes on along the minus strand of CM061097.1, from coordinate 7,457,515 downwards.
TCAGTAACAAAATCAGACATGAGCATTAACCATCTGGTGACATTAGTTAGAGAGTGGTGGGTATGACTCAGAAAATCACTGTCACACTCATGCTAATAAACTAGCACGAAAACCAATTCTGTTTATGAGACTCTTGGAATATTGATGGATCCCTTAGAGGGGCAGAGGCAAATTTCAACTCTGGCAGCACCAAAGGGAAAAAGCAAAAACACAAACACAGGGATGACGCACATACTGTACCTTGTGATGTTTGTACACCAAGAGACTGGACACCAGACTTGTGGACATCACAGCTGTACAGGAATTAACCGCTATAAAAACAGGACGGACACACAGACACACAGAGATAATGTGGAACAATTTGCATACATTAAAACAGCAGCTTACGAAAATTAATTTACGATTCAGCAGGGGTACATAATCCTGGACGCACAGAAGATGAGGTGGAGGATGATGGCAACGCTGAGGTCTCTCTCTCGGATGAGTTCAGGCGGATAATGAGAAGAAGGAAGGAGCCACGACATCTTCCTCTGCCCGAAGACACTGTCAGTTCTTAAGCGAAAAAGTGAAATGAGAAGGGAAGGATGTCACAATGCATTTACAGCAATTTCATTCCAGGTTGTCTGAACTAATTTACACTTGATATAGTTACAATCCTTAAGGTTTTCACGAAATGAAATCCAATTTTCATGCTACCTTCGTCTTCAGTAGCATTAGCATTCAGTGATTTCTTCTTTATGTACTGCAGTTGTTTTCATGGAGATGGAGCCCAAAAGGTATTCAATACCATTATATTTCACGGATGATAGCCTCACCATTCACCATATGCAAGATGTGTGACGTGCCATAGGGTAACATTTAGGCATCACAGAAATTGACGTATTGTAGATGTATTTGCCAATATCATGCGCGCTAACAGGGACTGTTACCGTTACTGCAATAATGGTCATGGTCATGGCCAGTGCAAACATTTTAAATGTTGAATGGCACAATGGGACGAGAAAGAACTGTTATAAAAAGTAAATCACAAACAAACAGCTTTACTATATCCTACTGTTGTGTGGAAGACTACAAGTATTGTATAAGACCAGATTGAAATTACTCTCACTTACTGTCTTGAAACTACTAAAAGCTGTTGAATGTAAAAAAATATTTTAATTTATTTGTTCCAAAACGGGGGCTGCTGTCAATGCTTCCTGTAAGGTTTAACCCACTCTCTTGACTCACTTTACAGTAGAAGCATACAAGCCTAAAATAGTAGCTCAAAAATGAAGGTGTATGATACATCTTATGGGCTGCTGATCTGAGGCTATGCTGGAGTGATATGAGCTTTATTTATGTTTCTGAGCTCTGTGTGTGTGAAAGAAAGATATACAGCAATGTATGAATGAGTGTCTAGAGTCATATCTAGCTCAGCTAATACACATCTTTCAGACAGTGACAGTGAGTGTTCAACTCAACTAAGATATAAAACATGTCTTTGCTCTTCTGTAAAAGTAAGTGTTTGAATAGAGATCTTTTCATTACACACACACACTTACATTTCTGCATTTTTTTTTACACTGGGGACAAAAATGAAATGGAAGCAAAAACCCCCAGCCAGAAAAAAAACGAGTGAACGCAGGCTTCGTTATCCACCAGATCATGTTAATCATATGCACAACTAAAACCACTCACTGTTCAATCTACAGTATCGGTCCCTTGCCATTTCCTTCACTGTTTATTTTGTTCCCACTCTCTGAAGAAGAATTACACTTATGAAGGAAGAAGCCACTTTGCCCGTCAAGCCTCCAAGCAGAGATTGAGTGAGGACTTTATTTTGTTTGTTATCTTTTTCACTGGCAGACTTGGTGATGTTGATGGTAATTGGGTTGAGTCTAAGAGGATGAAAACTCTCATCAGAGTTAGCATTGTATCTGTGCCAGATTTTAGGTTTAGAGAAAAGTACAAGTACCAGTAACTTTTCAATTTCACAGACGTTAAATAAAATACAGGTCAAAGTCGACTGTGGTTTGTGCATGTATAGTATCATCACAGACGCTTATAGGTAGGTCCACAGGTGAATTTATTACCTGTTGTTGAGGATCACAGGCAGCAACAGGTCCTGTAGAGGGAGCCATTCATCTACTCTGCACCTCCCTGACTCAGACATTTCCTGCACACACACACCGTGTTATCTTCACATGTTTATCTTCAACTACACCAAGTTGCCAATTTATCAAACACCCCCCTTTAAAAACAAAAGTAGTCTAGCAAACAACCCTGCATTAAATCTCCTTTTCTTGCCTTTTCCTCCCAAAATAATGAATACTTTCACATCTGAAAATTAGTCTGTTGTTCTCAAATTTCAATCTCACAGTTTATTACTTGTATAACAATGTTTTAACCTGATTCTGCAGTTAAAAAAAAGTTAGTCTCAAAAGTTGGGAGCCAGTGCCGTAAATGATAAGTATGTCTTTGATGACGATATGCTCTTTCTACTGTGCACCTTGAGAGAAAAGGGTTGGGCGAAGTGGATCCTCACACTTCCTCCTGGTCTCCTCCAGAGATGAGACAACAGCCACAGCAAAGCAGAGCCTAAGCCAACCTGTACGTCACACACAGACACTTATAGGACTGCTATATACGAATTGGTGATTATATCATAATGAGGTCTTTCTAGCCTCTGGGAGGGACATTCTGACAGTGATCACACTAATGAGCAGCATCTTCACTGAGCACTGAGACTCACAGCCAGGCTCAGTTTGTGTAAGAATACAAAGACCGTGTGTACTGTACTTTATGTGCAGAGTGTCTGAATGACAGAACAAAATGATAAAGTGAGTACCTTATTATGGCAATTAACCAAAAGCAACACCCACTCTTCAGTGTCATCTCAAAGTGCAGATAAAAGGCTATGACTAATAGGGACTAATAGCTATTACTGTTGCCTTGAAAAAAAAACCCCACAAACCTGAACTAATCAAACAGTGAAGAATTGAAGAGAGCAAAAGTTGTGAAAGAGTTTAAAAGCTATACACTAGATCATTAGACCTTTTTTTGGCAGTAAACCAAGAGTGTGACACTGCGTGACCCTCTCAGACAAGCCCAAGATAACTGTACTCCCACAGAAATGTAAATGATGTGACCAAGACTCATCTTGGTTACATCATTTACATTTTTACAAACATTTCATTAGTAGCCGTTAGCACCCCCAGACAGCACAGACAGCTTTAACAGGTTCATTTTAATAATGAAATAAGCTTGTGTTGATTTTGAGGTGCTAAAGTTATAATGAGTGTTTTTCTTCTTTAGCCATTTATGTGTTATTAGTTGTAGATATCAGAGGTATACTTGTTAAGGGTAACCTCAGAATGTATAAGTCACGACTGCATTTAAAAATCTGTTCAGACTGAGCCAAGTCAGAAATCGTATGATTTTTCTATGCAAATTACGGAAATCAGACACTTTTCAGTTCGTGGTTAACTCCATGATCTGTGTAACATCCACTGCTGCAGCTCGGACAGCTGATCCTTTTGGTGAGGCAGCCAGATGACGTCTACGGTAACCAGCTTCCTGTTTTTTTCAGAGCACCAGCATGCGCCTGTCCTTTTCACCTCATACAGCATTACAGTTATGCCTCACAGGTCTTCATTCACATGCCCCCAAGGACAGCAGAGTTTGAAACATGAGGTTCCTGAGGACATTCCAGCTACAGACAGCTCTTATTTTGTGTGTGTACTTGCAAGAGTGTGTTTACACCTGTACGTTGGCCTTTGGTACGCAGTCGTAGGAGATGCCCACAGGGACCAGACTGACGTCAGGGACGGATCCCTCTTTGATGAGCTGCCTGATGTGAGCCAGCCACTGGCCACCTTGACCGGACCTCACTGACACGCCAGCACTTATTGTTTGGCCCTCGTGTAGCAGCTCACTCATCAGCTGGGGAAGGGGGAGAAAGATGATGCCAATAAAGCTTTAAAAAAGGGGGGCAATTAACTGCAAATTTCCCCCTTGTATATTTAAAATAAACATACGCAATATAAACAAGCAAACAAGACCATGGGGGTAGTAGAAAGGTGCAGGAAAATAAAGCATAGAGTACAGCTGAGGGAGGAGAAGTCAAAATGCAGGAAACAGGCACAGTAAGAACAGAAATTAAAAGGGACTGTGGGGGACACTGCATGACATTCAGAGATACTTGCCTAGCCCCAAGTACTGTTTTCCCCTTACAGACAAGGAAAATTTAATTACCATTGAACAGGAGCTAAGCAGGCCTACACTCAATAAACAATAAAGGTCTATTAACATTGAAATACAACCGATAAACAAGCCTGCTTTCTTACACACAGCCAATGTGCTTAATCACATAAATGGCAAATGGAAAAAAACCCCACTCACTGCGTCACTCGTAAACAACCTGTTTAATGTTCTACTGTGGCTGTAGTCTCGTAGACGAATGTCAGACTGAGTGGTTTTATTTAGCTGTGTAGCACTATATTGATCTGATTAAGCTAGTTACTCTTCCAAATGAAATACATATTTAGGCAAACTGATACAAAACACAAATACTCTTCCTGGATACAGGGACAGGAAGATATTAATGAGCAGGTGCTCATCACTGATAAAAATCAAGTACACAGAGGAATTTGCACAGCCTCTATGAAGAGGGTCCTTGAGGAAACTCCAGCAGATGCAAGGCAGCAGAGGAGGAAGCCTGTAATATAAACACCAACTGTCCAAAAGAGGGAAAAAATCTCAAACTATAATAAAAATATACAAAAACCTTCTCAGACCTGCCAAATGCACACAATCAAACCAAGCAGCATTCTTGTCTTTTCTCCGCCCTCTCCTCATTGCCCTGTCACTCCAGCCAACTCCAAAGCTGCAATCTCTGTTTCAACACATAAGGCCCTTGGTAATTTTGAAAATGAAAGGAGTGTGATGAGGCTGGGAAATAAATAGGTGGTATTCTGACTGAGGAGCTGACTTTGATAAGGTGTGAAAGGAGTATGCATGAACTGAAACAAATGCACATATGCAAAATAGGCAAATTAGAAGAACGCCAACTTTAGTTGGCTCTGCAATTTTTACCTGCGATTACCTGATTGAAAATGCTACAGCATCATATTTACTGCCTAGTGTTTCATTCTGACAATGAGCAAATAGTTTTCGCATTCACACACTGCCCCGTCATGTGGGTTTTATATTTTGGCGACACATGAAACATGAATTATCTTTTGAATATAGATGAAGACGTGAGTGTAAGGTCAACACAGTATTGAAGCCAAACAGTCTTGTGTCTTGTCATAATTTGTAAATGGTAAGTGGCATATTTTTGCCAAACCTCTTAGCATAATGATATCTACATTGTGTCATCATATTTCTCTTGTTTTATTTCAAATCCATTATGGTGTTTTTAAAGGCTAAATGCTAAAAGCTTTGCTATTGTCTCAACAACTCTGGAGCTTTGTATATACACAGCTGGAAAAGTTTACATAAGTCTACTTTAGTCACGAGTTGTTCCCACAACTAATCAACAGCAAAGCTTCTGTATGAATACTGTCTCCATCCCTAAGGAAAAATGACTTTAATTTAGTCTCTTAAGTGTATAATAAAAATATGAATTGGTTTTAATTATGCCAAGGGAATGGCAACATTAGTCAGTTGCACACAAGGATATCTCAGCCCAAGTGTCAGGGGAGTCTACTACTGTGGCTATTTCCAGTTCCAGTAGCTGCATCTTTAACTTGTGAGGGACTCAAGAAGAGGATGTTGCTTTTCTCCTTGATCCTTTATGACTGTTTCTGATGACGGCATCCTCCGGTTTTAAATGTTTTAAAAGCTGCATTACAACATTTAATGGTGTGGAATTTCCCACTGATGCAGTGTCCACATAAAAAGTGTACATAGCTATTACCATCAGCACAGCAATGGCGTTTTCAGTCCCCCAACATGTATCTAAAAAAAACAACAACAACAACAACAACAAAAAACACAGCTTGACAAGTACCATATTCAGTTCATGTGAATAGCCCAATAAACAATAAATAACTCCCGACAAACTGAAAACAAGAAATGTTGGGATTGTCTCTGTCTGACCACCATCTTTACCTCCCACTTACTCAAACACAGACTTACAGAGGTCATGACAGGTGAGTACAGATTGTCCATCTCAGCATTGTGCTCTGTCAGCGTAGAATACGGCATGACGATTACACCAACTCTTTGCAGGACTGATCTATAGGACAAATGGAGAAAGTATAAATTAGAGTAAGTATGCATTTTCCCTTTCAGTTTAAATTTTCTAAATTACCTTCTGGGGGAAGATCCTGAATTATCTCAGTGCAGCCTGGCTAAATATTTGTGGATTTTGTGTGTGTATGACTATACCTTAGAAAGGAGCAGTTAATCTGGAGAGGACAAAGAGTGTATGGGACTCTGAGGCCGTGACAGAAGAGCACCAGAGAGATGAGAGCACAGTCCACGATGCTCTGACGCACGCACACATAAATCAGTGGAGATCCCTGAATTACAGAAAAGAGCCTTAGATAAATGTGATTTTCTACTCTCATTCACCACCATGGTGGACTATGCAGAAGTGGTGTGGGCATTAAGCTTCTTTGGCCTTATAGTTAGTCAATATTATATTAGAGCGTCACGTGTTTAAAATAGTACCACTGAGATAAGAAACAAAACAATCAGCGTCAGCGGAAAAGCAAGCAATCCTTTGTGTTGAACTACATAGAGTATAAAATATTAGTACCCTTCTACGGCAGTAATTTGTGCATCCTTATTTTTATTTTGAAAACAGCCAAATATATGTTTTATATTGTGGGAAATACCAAGTATCTTATAATCTTGTATCCACAAGATTTTAGTGTGTATGTTGCAGTCAGGTGCTGCTAATTATCAACCCTTGATGAACTGATGATCAGCAGATGCACAGACGTTTGTGAAACCAAACATTTTGACAATTTGCTGCATTCAGATGTGTGTTACCACAACCAGAGAGCAAGACATGTGCTGCTGCACATTCATCTGGAAATGGTTATGAATCAATTTTCAAAACAATCTGTAGTTTGGCCTTCTACAGTGAGGAAAACTGCTTAAAATAGTTTTGAGGTGGTTGTCAATGTTCCAGGGGCGACAACCCAGCAAATTCATCCCAAGGTCAGAGAACGCGACACCTCAGACCTCACGGGTCTCACTGAGCATGCTGTGTTGTTATGTCGGTGTGACTGCGCCATGTTGTTGTTGTTTCTACAGTCCTCGTAAAGCCGAGTTCACCACCTGGAGGAACTTATGAAGCGTTGGAAGTTCTAATTTTAAACAAATCTAGAGGCAAGTTAAAGAAAGTTGGACAGTGAACCCAAGAGCAAAAAGATGCAGTGTTATTTTGGAGGGAGCTAAAAGACCTTCTGAAATTAGTCACAGGGCTGTCAAGTTTTTGCTGAGAAAAGTGGATCCACAAGCTACTGAATCACAGAGAAGTACTTAGTATTGCCAACATTTTCTTTTTTGTGAATAAGGATATATGTTGCAATGTGAGGTTGTATTTGCCTATTTACTATTTATAATGTTTTTACACATAAAACATAGCATCAGTAGAGAGGTCACCATTTCTTGCCCAAGAATAAACTGGTATTATGTTTACAGAAGTGCATGTTCTGTAGAAAGAGACCATGAGTAGTATTTCAAGCTCAAAACAGTTATTTTATGCTCTATGTGGCCTTTTGTCTTTAGAGTACATTCAGATTGTTTTTCATTACAAACAGGGAAATGAAGAGCTACTAAGGCAAACTCAATTATACCACATATTGAATGACGTCAAAGTGGCGAGATAAAAGATGATTGCATTTTGTGGCTATAATAGTGTGACTTCAGTAAAGAGGCAATAAAATTTGACGATATTAACTGTATTGTAGTCAGAGTAGCACTAGGTTTATTTCGAAAGCATGATTAAACACATGTTTACTGTCTTTTTATATTTGATCATCATGTTTTATTTTATCTGGAAATGAAGCCTACCTGAATGAAGCAGGGGTCATTTTACCGCACATGGATATGACAAAGTTTAATTTGTTTGTGTGTATTTATATGCACTTACCTGAACCTGCAAACAACTAGCTGACAACCACAACCATACAAACACCATAGAGGTCAATTTTATAGTTGCTTACATTTCTATGGTGTATCAGACACGATCAGAGTCATAAACTGAAAACACAGTTCACATATTTTAAACAGCTACTATTTAAACAATAGTACTGTGTGTCTCTTATAGTTAGGAGACATGAAATTAAAAGCTGCATACAAAGCCAAAGTTTTAGTTTTTAATACTTCCAAATACTTGTGTATTTATGGATAAATATTTTTACCTCCTGTGTGGCTCTGTGCAAAGCAGACAGATGGTTGAGGTTAACCTGAATGCTGTCAAATACAGAAGCAAAGGTCTTCAGCATTGCCCAGCCTATTAATCTAGTAAAAGACAAAGAGAAATAATTAATGACATAAGAAGGGACGGCAAACATGGGATTAATAGAACAACAATGGAAAACAAAATAGAGTATCAAACAAGAGAGCTTTAGCAACGGATGAAGTTAAGTGTGAGAACATTTAAATTACATAGATAGGAGTGAGAAAATTGACAAAGCGAAGGATGGCGATAAGATAAACTGTTGACATAGGAAGAAGCAAAATGGAAAGCGATAAAGATGAGTACAGTATGTGTCAGGGTGACGGCTATCAAGATGAGGGCTGAGCTGCAATTGGGGGTAAGAGGAAACAAAGACGACAAGTAAAATATAAGAACACGGTCTGTTTAAAAATGATTGCTAAGACTATAAGTAAGCCAGATAATGTTTTTCACTGTGCTGGATGTAGACAACATTATATCCATACAACTGTCATGACGAGTGACAGTACAGTAATAACATCTACTGTATATCTCACGCCATGCATTGTCTGTAGCACCAGGTTTTAAGCTGCTACTGCGTCTTATGTCTTTTTTCCCGTTGTTCTGCTACCAGGATGAAAAAGAGTAATTTCTTAAATATCCAGGGTTCTACAACTTAATATTCCTTTCTGCTCAGACAATGATAATGAGTTACAGTACCATTACTGACAGCTGGAGCACTTTAGTGGGGATTGTGTGTAAGATTAAATGAAATACGTTTTAATTGGTTGATAACACATCTATCAACATTTGCTGCAGCTATAATTTTTGTTTTGACAAGCTATTGGGTGTTACACCAGTTTAGGCTAAACCTGCAATCCTCTCAAAACTCAGCTTCAAACTTCTGCAGCTTGTCTCTTGCTTTCACTTCCAAACCCATTTGTTCCGATGAAGAAAAAAAAAGCAAGTTAAATTTAATCTAACACAGCAATAGAGACATTAAATGTTAATAATAAACAATTAACAAACATCTCTGAAACGGACCAGACAGGCCCCACGCACAAATGAATCCACAAACCGTAAGATGCTGGAGGAAATGCAGGTGTTAATAAGGGGAAGGAATGGTGAGAGGCGGTGGAGCTTCCCTTGGCTGTCTCTCCCCTCAGGTGCTTCATGTTCTGCTGTGAGCTCCTCCTGCAGCCTGAAACGCGTGGTCATAGGACAGCACGGTTAGTAGAACACAACGTCTCTTTTGTGCTGAATAAGGACAAACACTTGTCTTCCACTAAGGCAACACAATAACAACATCCCTGAGTAAAGAGGTTACATAAAGGTTAAACTCAATTACACCGAAGGAGAGAAAACAACAGACACAAACTCAGTGACAGAGATAAGAAATGTGTGACAACAGTCCCAAGTTATCCCATTTCTCTTCATTCACTCTGCACACTCCCTACGATAGCCTTCATTTTCTCTATCTTTATTTGCGTTTCTTAAAACCTCTCCTCTCTTTCTCTCCCTCTCTCTTCGAAACTGCAGGAGACTGTTTCAATTTCTATATCTCTGGCTATCATTTATTCACTCTCCTCTGGCATCTCTGTTCTTCTCTTCCTTGTCTTTCCCCTCAGGTACCTGTTGCTCTGACAGACCCTCTCCAGTCTGTTGCTTACGGGACTTGCATAAACCTTGCACCCACTCACAAACAGCAGGCAGCACACCCTTCGCACCAGCCAGCCTCGAAACCTATGAAACACACAACAGAATGTGCATGACTGAGTGTGTTGGAAAAGTGACAGACTGTTTGTATCTATAATGCAGATACAATCACTACCTGGTGTTTGTCTCGTTGACATTCAGAAGGTTGTGGAAGCCAAGAGAAGAGGTTTGTCCAAGCTTCTTTCTCTTAACCATGACAGAAAACACACAAACTGGCACATGACCTGGCTGTCAGCATTACCTTAGACTAATCGCATCAGCTAAGGGATTCCAATCTATGGAGGTCTCTTTAAACTTACTAAACAAGCTTGGTGCGTTGTGTAAGGTCAAATCTTTTCAGTCAATGCAATGCTTTTTTGTCATTGTAATTCAGACTTCAGGCAAAGTCACATCACTAAATTATACTGTAAAACAATTCAATTTGCAGGATGATATCAAACACACAGTCTACCTCTCATTAGCCTCGTGTTCTACTTTCCTTTTCACACTCACCAGACTGTCTGGGGTGCACTGGTAGCAGCATTGGCCCACAGTTGGCCTGAACTTGCCCAGACAGGGAGGCACAGTCTTCAGCTTCTTCTTGATCTTCATTTCCCATGACAACTGACAAAGTAGGAAACACCCCAACCCAATTATATTTCTGAAGGCCAGGCTCAGTTACACACACACACACACAATTTTGTGTAGAAGGCAAAGGAGTTCAACAAAAGCACAAACAACAGGCTGCTAAATGAACACACAGTTGAAGAACATTTTTGACAAGACTCTCTCCTTTAGGAGTCTGTGGTACAGACACATTCATGTTCCTCGTATTAATGACAAGTTGCCCTTGCTCTGCAGCAGCAAAGCATCCTCACGATATTACGCTGCCAGCTCCATGCTCGACGTTATTTTAGAGGAATTCTATGTTTGGTATGAGACTTGTATTCCAATCGATTTGGTTCTGCCAGTAAGTTATATTCAATCTCACCTGTGCGTCATAAAATAAAAAATAAATAGCAAAGCTACAATTACTTTTAAAAAGGGTACAACTTTTCATTGCTTCAATTCTTTGCTGTTGATTTAGCTTTGACTATGTTACAGTATGTTGCTCTGATTACATTAACTTAGGATCAATGGAAGCACGTAATAACAGTGAACTGAAGCCTATATTGGCCACATGTGAAAGCCAGTATCAAACAGCTCATGCACTGAAGAATTCGCACTGTATAATAACCAACAAGACTTAGGGTCTCTCTCAGCAAGTTGCCTGCTGGTCATATTTATGTTATGATAAAAAAGCAGACACAATGTCCATTAATTATCACTGTGTCTGTGTGTGCAACTTGGGATTCAGACTGATTACACTGTTTAGAAAAAACAAGCTGATGAATCTCCTAAAATTAACACATTCTTCCAGCTTTAAATGATCACACTAGGTCAGAAAAGGTGTCAGGTAAAAAGGTTAAGTGTTAGTGTGATTAGGCTAAAACAATATACAAGCCTAGATCTCACTTCCCAAAAAGCTTTGTTTTTGCAAACTTTGTCATTTAGCATCATGTTGCTTACAGCAACTACTGCACCTTATGCACCACATGGATATTAACACAGACTTACACAAGGAAGCAGCACAAAGTTCTGATTTTATTTTCATTATCATCATTACTAAACAACAAGAGTTGTGGTCAACAAGACTTTTCTATGTATAGTTGTTTTCGTTATTATTGATGATCCCTACTAACACTTCCCTGTTTCACTGTACGACATCCTTCCTCCCTAGAGCCTATTGTGTTTAGTAAATATTTCTACAGAAAAAAATGTATATTAATTTATGTCTGATGAATCCATCACAAGAAACATGCTGATCTAATTTTTCTCATTTAATTTTAAAGTATTAGTGTGATCTGAAATCCCTCCTGGTGCTGAATTCAAGAGAGGGTCAGATGACGGAAATATAACATGTCCACAAAGCATTGCATTCATAAGCTGTGGTTTTTGGAAACTCAATAGGGAACAAAAATAATGATCAGACATAAACTCGACTTAATTGTCTAATCAAAGTTAATTTTAATGACTTGTGTGAGTGAAAAGACTGCAAAGCAGTGATGCTTTCATAAGAAAATGTGAGACAGCAAAAGCCACAGAGAGGAGCACTGAGAGGAGATTCAGTAGAATACACTTTTGTTTTGTATTCACTGGTAATGCATTAGCAAGGGATCTCTTAATGGCAGGTGTGAACAGGATGCACAATAACAGCAAGTGTCATTTGTTTAGATGGTTTATTTGGACTTCTGACTGTTGCCATAGAGAAAATATAGAAATAATGAATTTATACTTATAAAAATAGAATAAAATGGTGTATAGTGTGATATTGTGTTGCCCATCTGTACTGCCATACAGATTGCTACTGTTTTTTAATCAAAATTGCAAATTTTAGAATTGCAATCGCAAAGGCATATGTACTATAATGTCATAAAGTACTAATTTAAAAGGCATCTTAATTTTATGATGAACCAGTATGACTCACTGATGCACAATGTCCTGTGATTTTTAAACATCAAACAGAATTAAGCACATACTGCTGTGCATGTTCTCTAATGACTGCGAAGAACAAAGACGTTAAGATGCACATGGATTAAGTGGGAGATGACAGTGGGAGAGAGTCAAGCATGCAGTGTTCTTACAGCAGGCCTATTCTGTTGAATCGTTGGAAGGATCATGTCTTTGGTTGTGTCGTCTTTCTTCTCCAGCACCATGGTGAGCCCTCTGATGACTTTTACTCAAAAATCTATTTAAGAAAAGATGGAAGAAAAAAGTATTTTATATGTGATCATATTAAAAACAGTGCATTCTGTCATCGTGTTGTGTAATGATGATTGTTCGAGGATGTGATTATACAATGGTGTGATTTTTAAGACTCTATGATAGAAAACCTGGCTTTGAGAGAAGGATTCATCTCTTCAATTTAAGTGAGAACACACACATCCACACAAACAAACAAGCTAAGTGCGATGCAAAATTAATTTTGTCCTCTGATCCTTGGCAAGGGACTGTTGGCACCACTCACTAATTTATCTCACAATGCGATTTTAACCATCTAAACAGCATTTCTCTGCCTTCAGCATCACACATGTTCTAAATTTTAACCTTTTCTTCGTTCTTTCCATGTGTAATAATAATGGCTTTTTGATGCCCTTTTCATAGAGTTGGTTTCCCATTATTATCAGAAACAATTTGGTGCAGACTTTAGTTTAAAACTTTGGCAAGGTCTCTATTTGCAGATAGGAATAAGACAAGGACAGAACTGCCTTTAAGAGGTTAGAGACTGAAAGTAACTAAGGGCTGCCTGTGCTCAACAACGTGCAGGTGGAGCAGGGCAGACGCTCACTAGTGGGTTATAAATCATTTAAAACAGGTACATAGCCATCAGCTCAAAAACACTTCTTATGTAACAGTTGCTGGCCCGCTGTAATGAGAGGTGGCAACCGGTCAGAATGTAATACAATCTACCCTCAAGTTACCTAATTGATAGAATTGGATGTGTGGAGCTCAAATGAGTAATCATCTGAGATTAAGGTAGCTTTAATACAGATCAAGAGTCTGTGCACACCCTCTACAGAGAGTTGTGCCAGAGCAAGAGCCACACTCCTGAGAGACCGTGCCTTTATTTTCGTGTAAAAGCTTTGTTTCTACTACAAACGTCTGAAAATGTGACCTACTGTACTACACTGTCATCCTGTGGCGCTAACTGCCTTCTCATTAATCTTTCCGTAGTTACACCCATCAAACTCAGAAGTCTCATTAGGTACAATGGGAGACCTTTCCCTTATATAGTATATCTGTTTTCCACTCTGTTGATCCCACTCTGCACCATTAACTTTGCTAATTAAAACTTAAGACTTCCCCATGGGGAGATCCATTTCAGCTGGCTCAAGTTCCCACATTCATTACTACCTCCAGAGGGAATGAAGACATCGATAAGAGGTTCCCAGAACCTTTGCAGGTGCAGAGGGTGATGTAGGAGACAAGGCAGCAAAATGGGGAGTAAGGGGTGTAAAACGAAATTGCACAGCCAGAATCAGCAAAGGCTCTAATGGGTTTATATAAGCCACTCTAGAGAGAATACAGGACCACGTGGAAATGCCTAGAGACAGTATAAAGAAGCCAGACAGACTAGTACTACAAACAAGGTTTCATAAAGTACACCCACCTGTAAGTTTAAAACATAATTTACAAACAGATATGTATGCAGAAAAGAATGATACCGCAGGTCCTTCATTCCCACAGCTGTTAGACTTTACAACCAACCAGTCTTGCAGTCCCACCCTGTATAAGTTATCTGTTTGCACTCTATTGTAAATATCGTACATTTTGCACTGTTCTGCACATTTCTGACTTTTTGCACTGCCCATTATCTATATTCTGTAGCTGCTGTTAACAATTGAATTTCCCCAACGTGGGCTCAATAAAGAATTATCTTCTCTTATTAATATATATAAATGTGGACATTAGGTTCTTGTAGTCACTATAATTATGTTTGCATAGTTTTTCTACTTGTCGTAAATGCAGCAGACGCAAATATTTTAATTCTACTACACTTAACATGGTTTAACCTTGTGATAGTCCACCCTGAAGTGCTCGCATTATGAAAAAATATAAAACGTCAGTAGATATTATAGTTGCTAGGTCAGATTACTAAGTAGATCATTTCAGAACAGCAATGTGATGAGAAAAGTGATCTCTGTTGGTGCATTCAAGTCTATTCCCCAAATCACTTAGTAATTAGTGAGAGCTTTAAATAAACGTATCTATTTGAAAAGGAGTCAAATGAAAGCAGTAAGAGCCTGATACAGATCTGATTTCCTCCTCCATGCACACACAAGTAAAAGTCAAGGTTGGTGGGGATGGACTATCTGACTGAGAAACAACGATATATATAACTGTGTCAACAGTTGTGTCTAAAATTCAACCTGAATATAAATGAGCTTTCATCCCCTGCTTTGAATAAGTAACTTGAAAATGTTATTATGAATTTAAAATGACAAGACACACTTTCTCAAATACAATATGTAAATAAATGACAGATCAATTTAAGGTCTACTGTATGCCCAGAAAATAGTAGTGACATTTTCTGCCTAGGATAATATTCAGTGTCACAATTCATACAAAGAAAGACCTTTTCAGTCAGTGACAAAGAGCTGTCATCTCATAACAAACTGACCTGTTATCAAATCAAGTAAATACAATGTGCTACATAAACTAAATGTGTGCAGCGCTCGAGACAGCAAAAACGACTTCATTGTTAACTGGAACATTTTCACTGAGGTCCAGCATATCATAGGTAAACGCCAATGGAAGGTGACCTCTTGTAACAATAACCACTTTCTTGTTTTACATCGTTTGAAAACACCTGACCTGCTGAGAGAGAATGTGTTGTCCTGCTGAATATAAAATCTGAATCTCACAGATAAATGGATTAATGTAAAAACAAAACAGTGGTATATTAGCAGGTAGGATAAAAAAATAAAATAAAAAAAAAACAATAAGCAAGAATTCAACAGAGCTGACAGAGCAGTAACACCACAGAAACACCCATAAAGTTTTATTTAAAGTCTACACGTAAACCAGGAAATTCAAAGGGAATATTAATATTAAAACCCTCAACTATGCACCTGGCTGCATCAGCTGTCTATTTTTTACTGCACACACGCAGAGAAAATCAATGTGTGAATCAGCAGCTGTGTCACGAAGCCATGGAGTATAATTGATTTCCCACAACAAAACGAATTCTTTACATTTAGTCTCTTCTCTCATCCTCCTTTTAGTTTCACACTGATTTTACTTTAATGATCACATAATCCTCCTTTTGAATGAAAATCAGCTCATGCACCATGTTATGGTAAATTTTGAAATGCTGCTTAATTTGGTGCAGTGACAGCATCAAAATGCCTGACAAATGCATTTTTAGCATCTAAAATGAAACCATTATGTTAATGTACTATAAGAGATGATGATGTGCCAGAGACAATCTTTGTCAAGAGTTATCATTTAACCCAGCTACAGTCTTGAAAGACGCTTTTCTTCTATTACATTATTGTTTTTGTTGACATTTAGTCATTTTCATGTGAATTTGTGGATTTTTTTAATAGTAGTAGTTCTACTTAATAGGGTTAAAATACAGATTTGTAGATTGCTTTTTTTGTTTTATTCATTTTTCAGTTACAAATGTATTACTATTAAAATACTACTATTACTATATACTAATACTACTATTAGTATGACAAAATGTAAAAAGCTGTGCACATTTATGTCACCTATATAGATATTTGAATTGTTGGACTAATTGCTTTTGTCAAACAGTTTGTCATTAAGGTGTCTACACAGCCACAGACACTCATTTATTATGCCTGGTCAGCCACCCTATCCCAGCGGTGTGCCTATATGATTGACTGAGATTTCAGCTCTCGTTAATTTTGTAGTCACCTGTCAAGAATGGAAAATTCATTGCACTAAATGTGTCAGTCAAGGTTGTGCTGGGAAGGACCAGCTTAAACGATGTGCAGGGAAGCAAATGAGGCAGCAGGTATGAGGTTACACCTCTCAAATAGCAAGAGTAGTCCACAGGCTAAACTTTAAAGTGCTGGCAGTGAAAGTTCCCCACCTTCCTATTTGCTGTAGACATCAACTGACTTTTTGTCAATACTGCCCGTCTTTCACATCGTACCTTCTTGGTGTACTTGAACTGATCCAATCCTTCCCTAATGATACCGTACTAGTGCTGATTAGCGTGTGTTTTCACATAGGTCTCATTTGTTCAAATATTATATATGGATTTGATCTCCTTGATGCAAGTGCTTTCATTGACCATGCATCTAGTCAATAAAGACAAGGACAAGACCGACACGGGAAGGGGGGGGGGGGGGGGGGTATGTTCGTGTGGAAGACGGAATCAATAGGGAGAAAGCCATGACTCTCTTTCACAACATCAAAGCATACTAACAAACTGGGTAAGATTTGATTGAGGCAAAACATGCTTGAAAAAAATGAGATCACATTGTATTCGACTAACAGGATCTGATGATAATTACACTGATCATCATGTTTTTGACTAACAGCATCTGATGATAATTACGCTGATCAATGAGTCGCTTCTATCCGACACCGTCAGATAAAAAGGTTTCGAGCTTACACTGCATTCCCAAAAAACAGCAAGCCTGCTAATTATGCAGCACATACCACCATCTCTTCCCCGTGACACCTCCACATTCCTCTCTCTCCCTCTCGCCTTTAAACAGGTTTTCATCTCTACCTGACAGTCATGATATTTTATTTACAAGTGTGGGATACAAGACACCTGAGCCAACCTGCCTGGTTGGAACAGACTGAGGTAAGCAGGGGGCCACCCAACTGCAGTAACTGTATCGCTCTTTTAAACACTAGCAAATCTGTGGGATGCACAAATATCTGTGAACACAAGATTTATAATTATTATTTATATTATTGTGAACACTGCTCACAATGTAATGTAACATGATGACGCAACCTGGTGTATTATGCAACTGTCCCATTTAGTAACTGAATGATGAACCAGAAATATTCAGGATGTCCTGGAAGCTTTTATGCAATGTTTGAGAAAATGTGTGTAAATATATGTTAATGTGTCTGCTTGTGTTGGTGCACCAACTGTCCTAGAACACCGACTTATTATCACATTCAATTTACATTTGACTTAAAACAACAGTTTATCTAATCTTTGACCCAGAGCCGCCCTCCTCCTGCGGCAACAAAATCAAGATGTATGTGTGTGCTTTGAAGAACACTGTTTCAATTCAAAGGACTCAGAGCCAAGTTTGACAAGTCAACGCCTATGTATTGTACAGTAAGCAAAGCTGTTTAGCAGCTGAAAGTAACACACAGGCCAAGAATTCACTGCATTACATTGATGCCGGATGACCATATGACACTCTTCATGAAGAGATAAAGGCTTGGATCAATGGATCAGGTTTGTTTTGTGACAGAAAGCGAGAAAGAGCAGAATTAATTAGCTACAGAATGATTGAATGATTAAGTGTCTTTGTTTTTCTTGCATTTGTGTAGCCTACATGATCACTGTATTTTGCATAATGGATGTCTGCCATCATTTTTTTTTAAATATTTAGCTCAACTCTATTGCTCAGCTCCAGTGACTTGCTTGTTTTCTTTATCAAAACATTTATTTTAAGATTGAGAAAAAGAAACAAAGAATCTTTTTTCAACTACTCTGTAAGTTAAGTCCATGTGGACACTTTCTATTGATGTCCGTAATTCAATACAGATTTGTCAAGCATCTAGCAAGATCTGAGCAAGATGGTAAGAGTAATTTAATTGATGCACAGTAACTGCACCCATAATCAATTCCACAAACTGACATAAAATGACACACAACACACACACACACACACACACACACACACACACAGACACTAGGGTTCAAGTAAGGTGTGACAGTGCAATTATTCTGCCACAGCTATCATGTACAATTCATTGGAGTTCAGCTAAAGAGCAGGGTCATATTTATGTGTGTTCTTCATTGATGTCTACAGAGGTGCAAAGGGATAATTATCTTTACTGCAACTGTATCCATGGGCACAGAAGTAACAGTGATCAGGTGAAAAAGGTGACAAAATCTTTAAATTGGACCACAAGCCGTCTCTATTCAGTCACCAACACTGACATGCACTAGGACGAAGCTACACTGGACTTGTTTTTGCAAACTACTTTGCAAAGTGCTTTAAGTTGTGAATGAAATGATGAGGGGCTGAAGGCTACGATCACAGCAGAAATCAAAGTTCACCTAATATATGAAGTCAATAGAGCTGAAAGAAAATGACTGGGTAAAGCGATAACCCTTCAACCAGATAATGTGGGTCCAAATGGTTGGGAGGCATCTAACTGCTCTAGCGTCCTTAGGCCACATAGGCACTCTGTGTTTGACCTCACACTGAAAGTACATTACACTGTGAACAGAGCTAGACATTAAGAAAGGCCAAGTATTTGTTTGCTGTACACTGATAACAATTGGGTTATAGAGCAATATATCAAGAGTAATACGGCAGTAATTTTGTGAAATTCAGATATTCAGCTGCTTTCTGCCTGCCTATGATGTGCAGAAAAAAAAAAAACAAACAAAAAAAGTAGCCTTTACGGTCCAGCAAGCAATTTTCACTCAAGTGAGTGTGTGCCATCTTTGAACCTGGTTTAGTTTTTAAAAGCCATTTTCCAACACAACATCTTTATTGTGTTACAGTTATCATCTCAGAAAGAAAACAACAGCCTTAATTTTGTTGGTGGTGCAACTTCCATTGTGGGGGAATATGATGATACGCATTTTACATATATTATATGTGTTTTTGACGCATTCACAGAGGAAATGCCTTGTTCGATACAGTATACTGGTGAATGAATGATGAATAATGTTATATCAAAGGCCAATACAGGGCAAGGTAGCATGAATATATATGCAATTGTGACAAATGGTTTGAAGGCCTTCTCCGAAAAATTTCAATTTACTGAGGTCTCATGATCACAACTTTAACAGCAGATAAATCTAATATAATACAGGCTAAGGGCATTGTGGTTACATGCCAGAGTGAGACAGAGAGACATGTGAGGGTCATTAGGTGGGCTCTATGAGGAGCCTGTGGGCCGATATGGGTGAATAGTCTACGTGAATGCCTGCTGTTGTGAGTCCTCCTCTGTCCTGCTATGGATGTACAGTTAAACAGAAGACAGTGGTGTCACTGTTTACCTTTTGCCACTTTCAAAACATTCTCCTGGGGTAACTATCCAAACAATGAACAAATAATTTGAGTCTCATGAAAACGCAAAGGCACACGGTCTACAAAGGTCTGGCAAGGAGACAGAAAGGCAGAGTAAGGAAAGTTCATTCAAAACTGACTTAAAACATCAAAACAAGCCTGATGAAGGTTACTGAAAATGTTAATAGTCCAGGGAGGAAGGGCTGTCAAGATTTGAGAAATAAGGAAATAAGGTTTCAATTTAGGGTTTGCATCACACAAAGAAAATACAGCTGATCTGTAAGTTTAATGCATCTGAGGATTTTTAATACTACTAGTTTAAAAACAGTGGAAATACTCTGGGGTAATATGCTCAGTATATCAATTCT
The DNA here is from genome assembly GCA_030770545.1 of Macropodus opercularis. Taxonomy (NCBI): domain Eukaryota; kingdom Metazoa; phylum Chordata; class Actinopteri; order Anabantiformes; family Osphronemidae; genus Macropodus; species Macropodus opercularis. Next base: position 7,437,278 of record CM061097.1, on the reverse strand, counting down.
CTACTGTATGTGTGGGGAAAAAGCACATTCTTTAATTATGCTTGCAGTGGTAGTGTGTCCCCTAAGCTATAAACGATTTTCTTCTCCTGGATTTAGCAGAACAATATATTAAAGTAAGATTTGTTGTAAGACTTTACATAGAGGTAAAATACCAGAAGACACCACAAAGTCTATCTCAATAAAGAGAACATGTGTACTGTATAATACAAAGTGTTCAGACCCTCTTCAACATGTCTTATTTCGTAACAATGACTCTAGGGATCTAAGGATTATAGTATAAACACATCTGTACTCTATGCGGACGCTCCAAGTCGTAAAGAGGAAAGAACATTCAAAGAAACTCAACGGAAAATTTAATTCATCTTACTTAATTCTACTTTTGTGCAAGATCAGTCTGATCTCAGTTTTAGGTGAAGTTGAAAACCGAGCACATAACTGACCTCATCTGAATGTGTCCTGTCCAGAGATTACCACAAATGATGAAAGAACTATGAATTAGTTTCTTAATTAATTAATCTTTTTTTTGTCTGTTGTCCCATCAATGCACAAGGTTACACCCTTTCTTACTTCTTGAGTAACTAGCAAGTGCAGAAGGAAATCCAATTCAGAATTTGAAAAATCTGCTATAAATGTTGACAAGAAGACAAAAAAGGTTAATATTGTACAGCCTACATTTACTCAAGCCATCACAGGAGGTACAAAGACAAAATATTTGATACATGCACTTTCAATGACCAAACCTTTTTTTTTTGTCATTCCTGATTTTGTAAATGGTAACATCATTTTGTCTAAAGCTAATGTTTCAGTCCAGTCTAACCTGATGACCCTCTAGCATTAGCCACTTCTGTGATCACATCAGGTAGATACACAGCTAATGTGAGGAAAAAGCAACCTATTCAGGGGGCTCTGTAAAAAGCTAGCAAATCGATATCCATCTTACTGGGTCTTTTTTCATAGAGAACAGACCCTTGTAACACACAGCAACCATGGGGCTCTGAGGTTGATGCACTGAGCATTTATATGTCTCTCCATGTTTCAAAACAAATCATGAAGGAGACACAACAAATCACTTCCTCATTGTTAGTCTGGTCTTTAGTTGACTCAGGGGCTTTGTCGATGAAGATTTGTGGAGATCATGATTTATATGCAAACCCATGTGACCAATGAACGGTCTGTGTCAGAGGATAACTGCTTTGAAATCAGTCCTTGCAAGTTTAGAAGAAATTAGTATAAGTTCAAGGCATCTCATTACTTCTAAGAGTTTATGCAGAAAATCAACATATATTAACCTTACCCAAAGAATTGTTTAATTAGAGTTGCTCCGGTCAAATGCCAAGTTACGTGCAGGAAGGTACATTTTTAGGTTAGGTGCTGACAAGAATAAATGATAGATTTTTGCTTCAGTGAAAATAAAGATGTGTTTTTATCATTGAGCCTGATTTTGTGAATCATAAACAGGCTTTATAAAACTTTAAGAGATCAAAACACTATCTTCCTGTGTGGGCCCCTGTTAGGTATTGCTTTAAAATAAAATAAAAAACAAAACAAAAAAAACCCAACAAGACATAAGGTTCCTTTTGAGCAATGGAAAAGTCTTAGAGTATGTCACTTACTATGAAAAGCAAACGAACTGCACTGCGTTCAGGTTGAAAATAGTACTATATACCATTATTACATTAGACTAACTGATAAATTAACAACAGGAAAGTCCTATGTGCTTTATTACTCTTTTTGTGTTTAAACTATACCGGGCTTGTAATTACTTCTTGGGTACATTTCGTGCACTCTAAGCTTCATCTTCAGACACTGAAAACCTGAGCAAAGGCCTCTACTTAAGTACATTATGTGCATATTTTAACTAGACTGCATGCAATGTGCATTAATTAATTCAATTAAATCAGCTAAGAATGTGTCTAAATAACCAGCCTAGCCTTGTAATAGTATTGTGACCTACAATTACTAATTTTTTATTGTGAAAAAAAACACAACACAGTTTTCAGTTTCCATTTAATTCTTTCCAGCTGCAACAGAAAGACATGGAGACAAGATGAGACAAAAAAGGAAAGACAGAAACAGATGTAATTTGGTGGCTTTGGTTTCATTGTGCAGTATATTCCTCATCTGAACAACTTGACACTTTATCACACCCTCCTGCTGGTCTTTCAGTTTCAGAACGAATAGATCATTTTTATTCACTCTCACTGAAATGTGTGGTGCAAATCTGGGAACCATGACGCACTGGGCTTTGAAAACAGTGACAGGTTTGTCTTAAAGTAAATTTGTTCAAAATCAAGTCCCTTTTCTTTTTAAAGTAAAGATTTTTTTTCAGATTACCAAAGTTTATTGCAGAATATGGTTTTGCGATAGTGATGTACATCATGCACGCAGGCAGTATCAATGTCTCATTCATGATGTGTAGCTGATTTGATTTAGCCATCAGTTCAGCAACTTGGTAGCTTTTCTCATCTTGGTGGCTGCCTGTCTGTTCACAAATTTGGACAAAGTCTGTTTTGATAATTGTTTTGAAGTGGTGCTTGTTTTGTCTGGTTATGGGGTTCGACTTTACTTTGAACCATGTTGGACAACTTTTCCCTGCACACCAGACATAGCGGAGTTGGTTGTGTTGGTTCCCACTTGTACATGGTCAAGAAATGTGAGTTTCAGTACTGTAGTTGCAAAGTTATAGTTGCATTTGATCTGTACTTTAAACCTAAACCTGAAAAAAAAATACCCAAGAATAAATAACTGACAATGGGGATTGGGAAAACATGACATCCCAAAACCTTAACTCCTCTGTCTCTCTGTGCACACTTTAAGTATTGTTTTCCCTCACTTCTTTCCTTCTCTCAACCAGCTGTGCAGAAAACAATAAGGCACTCAAGTGGAGAACTGAAATATTCCCGAAGGTAACCTGGGAGAAGAGCTCCTCTAATTACACTACAAAATCCTGCTTTAGGTTCTTCTGTGTTACCACTATCCCTCCCTCTTGTCTGCTCCTCCTAAACGCTGGCTTTTGTCTCTGTACCACTCCTCATCTCACTCTTTAATTTTTCACCACCATGACAAAGAGCTACTGTAAAAAAATATGTATATTTCTGCTTTTGTGATATGAAACAGATCTCTTCTGCTCATACACACATCCACTGTGAAACTCATTTTCAATTACTGCCTATTTTCTCCATAATCATAACTTTATCTCTTTCATCCTCTCTTGTCTTGCCTTTCGCTTTTTCCTTCTTTGTCAACCTTCTGTGCCAAATGTTCTCCATCATATGCTTTTTGTTTCATTTCATCTGCTCCTTGCTTTTCTTCAACAACTATACAAGGAAGTAGTTGTAATCAGTGTGATAGCCATCACCAGGATAATTTGATCCAATATCTGACTGGCTAATTTTTAAACACAAAGAACTTCAAAAAACACTAAGAGGCTTCTTCATCACTTCTGTATTTAGTTTTGAAAGTGTGTATGTTTGTAAATGTTTTGTTGATTTGCAGTGCGTTGAGCTTTCAGAGCCACAGCACAAAACTATCCCAAGGGAAGGCAATGCAAAAAAACAACAACAAAGAAACTCATGACCGTTAAGAAATCCACTTTCTCAAAATAGGCTTCCTCGACTATCGAGAAGGTTATGTAAGTACAAGTAAAAGCCCTGACAGACTAACTGGTCAGTGTATTAGGGGCATAATTAATGAGCAAACTGCACACAAACAGAAAATGCTTTCACTTACTGTGCATACATTCAAATATTTCACTACATGTAAATTGCAGCATTCTGTGGTTATATAATCAGAACCATCTGCCATCAGATCATTTGTACAAAGGTTTGGTAGGATTGTCAATGAGTTGGTGTTGGAAGTACCTTCACTCCTACAGCTAAAATTACAAATTGACTGACCAATGACGGTTGTGTATGTAACCATGCATTTGAAAAAATATAGCTGGCTGCTCGAATTTTCATCAAATCGGGAACTGCAGTCAACACACAGCAGAATTTGTATAAAGATTCTATGTTATGGTCGCATTTTGGCCTATGGCAAAGAAAGTAAAGTGCTCTCTGCATTTACTCCATTATTCTCATCTCAAAATTGCATACCGAGTTTACTATTTCACTTAAAGAATACTTCTTCACTCTTTCAGTGCACATTGCATTTAAAAATCATTTGGATCCCACAGGGGATTTAAAAATCCAGGGAATTCCTCTCCATTTGCCTTCTGCATCAGTTACTGTTGAGTCAACTCTGCCCATTTGTTTACTCAGTCATTTTAGTCATTCTACTATATTATCTTTCTTTTCAATCTTTGCTTTTTAGCCTTTTCTGCCATACACTCAGCCAGTCTCCTTCTGCATCATCCAGGTTATTTCTCCTCCAGGAGCCAATCTAGTTGTGATTGATCCACTCATCTCTTCTGCATTAGAGTGCCAGAGAAACAAACCATAGTATTAACACCACCAATAAAACTGATGATGGCAATAAAGAACCGAACTAGTATTATCTTTGCTGCTGATATAAGTAATGGAGAGTGGGTTACCTTGGATAGATCTCACTTTCTGACTCTCCTATTTTCTCACATACACGTCTACACATTGCCAAGAAAATAAAATCTATTTAACAAGAAAATTTATGTGATAATCAGGCAATAACTTTCTAATTCATTAAGTTTCCTTCTGGAGGCTACCAATCAAATTACCCTGAATCACCGTGACTCTCCAGCATCAGCAAGATTCCCAGGATCCCTCTGCTGTCTACAAAGAGCCGACAGGCAGGAAAAGACCTGGATAGATTATTAAACTCGGTTTGCCTCAGCACATTTCAATCAGGGTCAGGTCTACTCCAAACCATGCAAAATGTAAAGTAAGTTGGTAGACAATGCTAAAAACCTGGAAATAATATCTTAGGTCACTTTTCAAGGCTGAATTTGTACGGAGGTTACCAATGGTTAATGCTGTGTGAAAATAATGTTATACCATTTTAGATACCAAAAGAAACATTTGTGAGTTTATTTGCAATGTTAAAATGTTCACCTGACACCTAGTGCTGGGTGGGAAGTGTCATCTGTTGCTCCAGCTGAAGGGTTCTACAGTCTCGCAATAATCGGAATAACTAATGTAATAAATAACCACATGCAGTTGAGGTTGAACAAACTAAAACTGTTGTCTTTCATTATCAGTGTTTTACAAAGTGATAGTTGTCAGATGCCCAATGTCCACAACTTTGTTGAATCATATTTAGCAATCAAAATATCTTTTGTGACATTGATTAGCAGCACTTTACTCTTTAAATGCATTCACAACAAAGTGCAGACCAGCACAGGCCTCAAAATAAGTTCTTAAAAAAAATCTAAAACACAATGTAATCTGATGTATTTACAGAATATCTTTCCTTTACTGAGGAGTTGTGTGACGCGCTTTAAATTTGATGGATTTACATAGTTTATTTCACTAGGTAAAACTGTCAAAACTTCCAAAAAAAAGAAAATGGTGCTCTAATTTTTACTACTATTAGCAAAGAGTACAAATACAGAAAGCACAGTTTGCGCATTAAATAGCAAAATATATCAAGAAATATTTGCAAGAAAACTGACAAAGCTTTAGTCAGTGACGCAAGTAATTAAAGTGTGTTTCTTTGTCAAGAAATCTGAAAAGTTTTTGCAATGTGCTACATGTGCAAAAAAGCCAATATTTGCTTGTTTTCCTGCTCAAACACATATCTCCCATGAAACCACATAAATAAATCACAGATACGTGACCTTTATAAACTTCTATTTGGCGAGCTCATTACCAAGGTGGTGTTAAATTTCATAAGGTTTTGATAATACCAGTGACAGACACTTTTTTTAGTTAAAATATGATGAGAATATACATTATATTGCCAAAAGTATTCACTCACCTGCCCTGACTCGCATTCGTAATCCATAGGGTTCAATATGGCATTGGTCCAGCCTTTGCAGCTATAATGGCTTCAACTCTTCAGTGAAGGCTGTCCACGAGGTTCAGGAGTGAGTTTGACTATTCTTCCAGAAGCGATTTTATGAGGTCACACACTGACGTTGGACGAGAAGGTCTGGCTCTCAGTCTTCGCTCTAATTCATCCCAAAGGTGATCTGTTGGGTTGAGGTCAGGACTCTGTGCAGGCCAGTCAGGTTCATCCTCGTCTTTAGGGACCTTGCTTTGTGCACTGACTCACATAATTTGTATGGGTGAGCGAATACTTAGTGTTATATATGTATATTCCACCTTAAGATAATATTATGTGGAACGTCACTGTTTAAACATTTTTGTTTTTTAAAAATACAATAAAGCGTAGTTAATTATAAACAAACATCTTGGTCCGACTGATTGGATGTAAGAAGTGCTTATATGCACAAGGAACTACAGCCTTACAAAAGAGACACTGCCCCCTGTCAAGTAAAATCCTGCTAGAACGTGATGCCTTTCAAACAGCAGCCTCACAACCACAGGCAATAGGATTCACAAGTTCAGCCCGGGCACTTGACAACAATGTCAAGTGTACGACTCTTCAGCTTTCATCACCCACCTAAGTGCTAATGGAGCTTGATGTTTATTCCTGTTGACAGACACATTATCTTTTGTTGGACCACAGTTTGGTGAGAACTTAATTCAGGAACTTGAGGATAACCATTAGATATTTACCTAACTTGTTACTGAGGGAGCTTGTTAAGTGAATTGTGAATCATTAATAATAATAACTAATACTGATCTGTTTCTAATATTGGACTCCTCAAAGCCATATCCTGTGCATTCGTAGTAGCCCCTATTGATTTACTGACCAAGTGGGAACATGAAAGAGGTAATTCACATTTGTGATTGATTCTTTTTTATTATATTACAATTTTAGTATTGTTTGAGCAGCTGGAGCAGAAGAACAGCCTTGAATACAGCCTAGTTTGGTTTACCGTTTACCTGTAGGAGAACGATTTTTTCCTGGGGTCTGTAATTCAGTAACTGTGGTTTGTCCTCTTAACAAATGCATTAGACCAAAGAGCATTCATACTTCAGTTTCCCATTTTTACAACAGCAAAACGTTTATTTTAGGGTTCTTGCCTTTCACTCCTCCTTAAACGTAATTCTCTACTGTAAATATACAGTAAATATTTCATGTCAGATATTAATATTTATTAGAGTCTAGCCCTATCCTGGACATTGGTCCCATGACAAAGATACTCCATATCACTGTATCTTCCTCTACAGCACCAAAGAGAATAGGGAGTGAAAGTAAGTACCATCAATTCTGCATGAGTCCATAGCCCCTCAGACCCGACAGTCACCGACTCCAAGGTCAATTTAGGAAGTGGTTTTTTTTTTTTTAAACAAACTACTTAAACGTAAACTTGCATGAGGCCAAGATTGAATCTGGTAACACGTGGCACTTAATCCATGAGTGCCTAACAAATAACAATGTTGTCAATACCAAGATGCATTCTTTAGATTAGAAATTAGAAACATTATAGAAATTATTTTAAAAAATAAATTATTGTGCAATTCTAAAGAACCACATTAAAACAAATAAAACCTGGTTTACATGAATTTCTAATAAGCTATTACTACAGCTCAACATGAAAGAACAAGCACATGTCATTACAAGCATAGCAAAATCCTCCCGCAGTCCCCCACTGAGAAATGTTGATTTGTATACCAGCTGCACCATCTTGATTGGGACACTGCATATTAATGCCTATTCTGGTAGTTATCATTCTGTACAGTCGGACAGCAGAAGACGCAGCGCTCAGCAGAGCTGGCAGTGCATGGACTGTTGGCTGATGAGGTACTAGCATGTGTAGACTATTTGCTGGGTGCTGGGAACAAACAACCTGTAGCTTAGAAATATTTCTGAAACCCCATCCTATGTTTTAGAGACCACAATAGAGGGTTTCAAATCACAAAATGCTATTAGTTACAGAATTAAACCAGAGTGGGCGGATTCTGTCACCCAAAAAGTTGTGCATCTTTGCACTATGCAATGCTATAAGACCCCTCCCTACAATTTTCCTAGCTAAGAGGGATTTCTCATGCATTTGTACCCCCAGAGCTTGATCTCACAGTTTAATATTTGTCCATTATAAACTATATGTATATAATTTATTTAATAGAAAATGAACCATTTGGAGCAGTGGAAGCCGGTGTAGAAATGATTTGACACAAAACTGCATTTAACTGTGCCCATGCCTCTGAACCTCCATTTGTTCAAATGAAAAAGACAAATATAAAGCACATAAATAATTGGCTAGTGGGTATATACACAAAGCATTTTGTTATATAATAATATTGTATTGTGAAGTGTTTTGCACCTGCAAAATGAAATGTATCTGGTTACAAGTTGAGAAGGTATGTTGTTTTGACTATGTTAAGAGCCCTCTTCAACTCTGAACATCATGTTCTTGTGAGTGGTGGGAGTAGAATAATGCAGCCCTCTCGTAATCTTACTCAAAAGGCACACTGATAATTAGGATGGCAGGTTAATACATGTTGTTTTGCTTCATCCTCTTCAAACTTTTATTCAAACAATATTACATGAACAAGTTTGACATTCATTTCTGACCATTTAAGATTTAAGAGGACACATGTGTTTTATGTGGATTTGTTTTGAGGCATTTGGTTTTTAATTTTAAGGTTTTATTTGTCTTCCAAACAGGTGAGACAAGGACTCACAAATTACTACTTGTCTACACCAATACAGTAACAAACTGACTAAATCTAAGCAGTTGCCAATTTTAAAATCAATGTATTGTTCCTGTGCTACTTCAACCTCCCTTTTAAAGCACCCCAGTATACCTTAACATGTGAAAATACACAATAATTGAGGAAACGTGCAATGCTTTGGGTTGTTTACTAAGGGAAACTCACCATATAATTCAGTATATTAATTGAAAGCTGCCAGAAACAGTTTTAGGCATGTCAGCTTAGGGCTTTTATTAAGCTGTCATTTTGTTGTTTGGCTGCAACATCTGAGTAAATACTTCGAAGCACACACTATTTTAAGACCTCCTGTTGTAAGCCTGGCATCTTATTGACTGGCCACATCCATAGCCTAAAGCATTTTGACAGTTGTCAACACTAGTGTAGAATTTTTTAAAATGAAACAAATCAATATGTCATTCACTTTCACAGTCCATTTAAGTGACTGCTATAAAAACAGAAGGCAGGTGTTCCATTGTACAATAGAAAACCTTAAATGGTATCATTTATTGCGGAATGATCATACACAAGGCACAGGAAAGATACACTTTCAGAAAGGCTTATTTTTTTGTGATCAGTAATCCATTGGTCACAAATGAAGCCCCTTTTTTTAAATAAATTTCATATACATATTTTAATATGTGACTAGTCATTTCACTGCTTCTACTACTCAGTCATTCTCATTAAATCAAGCTAAAATGAACATAGATATACAAGAGTTATTGAAATTAAAGAAATATAAAAATTAGGAAGACCTTCGGTAATGAGGACTATGAATCTCAAACAAATACTATCAGCTCACACTTGTAACAACTATCCAACACATTACATTATATAAAGCTATATCTATATATACACACACGTCCAATATCAAGACAATCTGAAAGTGGTACTACTATACAAAGCCAAGCTACAAACTTTCTTCTGCCTCATTCTGCTGCCCAACATTCGTGTTGTGTAGTTCAGAAGGAATATTTGACTCTATTTAGAATACAGCCTTTAGTGCAAGAAGTCTGCCTTCATCTGTACATTTACAGTAACGATTATTTGTTGCAGTGTATCACTTCACTGTAATCTGTAAACAAATAATACTGTATACATAGTTTATCTTATTTTAAAATTATTACCATTAGGACCTTCTAATATTTCTTTTTATGATGAGGGTTGTATTAAATTCTTAATCGACTTAGTAAACCATGTTCTTCCTAATCGTGTTTTTCTTAGACTGCCAACCCACTTTGGACCAAATGCTAAACGAATATTTGATAGCTCAGTCAACACTGCCCTCCATTAACCTAGTTACAACTGTCTTTTTTCAGGAAGTTAATTTCTTGACTGGCATGTAAACTAACTAACTACATAAACAATTAAATTGGGTTACTGCAAGTGGGGTAGGGAAAAGAAAAACCTAATTTGCTTTGATAAGGTTGTATGATGTCTCTGACAAAAAGTTATGACCCCATCACATCCTGGATGATCTGCTTTGATTTCTGATGAAAGACTTCGCAAATTTAGAGTAAATCAGATGCATTTCTTCATTTAACAATGGATCATGACCATAGGAACCTGGAGTGGATATTTAGCTACTAATGAAAATTTACTGCATACTTGGTTAATGACATACAGCAATATAGAATTGTGGCATGACTGGCTACGAGTGTCTGATCGCCACCTACAGGTCATTTAGACGTAATACATGCTGTGCCTCAGCAAAAATGCAGTGGAAACGCGGCGGAAATGGCAAACAAAGGCGGTGGACCACAACACGCTTAACTGCTACCCCTGTATAGTGATTCCTTGTTTTGATTTTCAAATGCTACAAATTTGTTTATGAAATGGAAGATGTATGGTGTGTATGTACATAATTTTGTTTTGTTTGTAAAAAATTACAGCATAAGAAAATCTAGTTTGTTCTTTAACGCTTATTACCTTGCAAGCGATTCACTGTGCTCCATTTTTCATACACCGTTGAAGGTTCTAAGGTTCACTGTGAACCATACATTGTATCTAAACAAATGACACTGGCAAAGATGATTTCCATTTTGAATTTAGTTCCAACTAGAAACAATGTTTCAGTACGCAACTCCCAAGTGTGCTGGAGATTATTTTCTTGGTTTAAATGCTCTCATCGTCTGCCCGTCACATACCATCATACACATTAAATTAAACACTCACTATGTGGACAAGAGTGTCTAGGAATTCTAACTCGCAGAGGATTTGGTCAGCAGAAATAAGTAATGAAAGCTCAGATTATGATGACTACTGTAAAATAACTAACTGAACTCTCAGTGACCTGGCAAAGCAAATAGCAAAATGTAGAGAAGCACTGTGTAGGAATTTACACTTTGGCATTGATACTGGAGCAAACTCTACAGTTTAACTTTCCGTCACATGTGACAAATAAACAACAGCAAAATGCTGACACAAAATGTTTCATCTGGGCAACATCTGCTTTGAAGTATTGCTGGACATTTCTCGTTTTTAGTAGACCTGCTTCCAATTGATTCTTGTGGGGGGTTTCCATAAAGAGAAAACTGAAAAACTGCACTGCCACACTGGAAAAATGTTCAAAAAGCTAACTGACAACAGTACATGAGAGTAAAAAGAGACATTAGGTTGATATGATATTAGGTTACAGGTGGGAACAGGGACAATGCGTGAAATTTTATACAGTGCGCTTCAGGTAATATGTATGGCTTTATTGTAGAGAAAGAAGAAGAAAGAAAATAACAAGGGCAACAAAAGAAATGGAACAATGTCCAGCCCCTGAACCAGTCTCATCTTCAACATGTATGACAAACTTCTACTTCATTTCAAGATTCAATTCATATATTGAGCTTTATTAATCTCAAGAGAAAATTTAGGGGGAGCTACACAAAACAATAAAAGGTATTTTTCTCAAGATTTAGAGGATGACATTTTGCATCTTAGCAGCAACATGTCAGGGTCAGGCTCCATGCTCAGAACAGAGCCGGCCCTTCTAATTAATTTGTCCAGCCTCTTAGTGTCTCTGCTGCTTTCATGTTGCTGTACCAGCAGAACACAACCGATAAAATGGAACTGGCTACTATGACCACACCAAAAACAGCTTGTTGCAGATTTTTGAAAAACCTTAGAATAGAGCAGGCTCAGGGATTTTTCATGTAAAGTGCTGTTAAGCAGACGGTCAGATATCTGCAGACTTTCACAACATCTACTTCCACTACCTGCACAACACTCTAGAAAGTGAGGGGCGGGATGATCTTAGAAGCTTAGTATTTTTTTTGCACCCAGATAATTGTTTTTATGGTTCTCATATGTTGCTGAAATGTGGAAAGAGAGTCAGTCATTTAAAACAACACTTACAAAATGCACAAAAGTCTCTAGAGTTAACCATGTAGTATACGATTAAGCAGGATTATGTTACAATATGCAAATATATTATTTTTATTAAATAAAAAAACACCTCAGTGTTACAGGAATAAAGGCTGACGACAAGTCAGGTCAAGTGAGATTACCCATCTTCTAAGGGCAGTTTACTTTACAAACACACACACACACGGTTACCAAACAACAGAGGACAAAATGGGGAAAAGGCTAAAGAGGAGGAAGAGCGCTTTCAGTGCCAGATAGTCCAGATGGGAAACAAGGCAATTAGCAGCAGAGTAGAGGCCAGGCATGAGTTCTCAGCTTAAACAGAAGCTCTTTCGTTTTTTGCAATCCCACCCTGCCCAGGAGACACAGAGCACAGCAATGGATGGGATCCAACCGAGAACAAGGGAAAGTCACACACATCAAACAAAACAGTCAAGCTTTAGACAAGAGACAGGGGGAGTATTTCACCATGCAATTAATTAGGACATGGTAATAGCCTAGTGTCAGTGCACCATGGTTTCAAGGTGGATGACTGAGCTAATTTATGTGTGATTGTACAAAATGTGCTTTTTATTCATCTGTGTACACAGGTGTTGAGGTGATCTTTGCAGTAGTGCAGATACAAAATACATAATAATCCATCTAACCTTATATTATCAAAGCACATGTTATATTTCTACATTTAGGGAACACACACAATGACTTCAATAGCCAAAATTAAAGCAAAACACCTTCTTTGTGTTTAGGTTAGTTACAAGAAACAAACACTAATTCAATGTTTGGTAGTGTTGCTCTAAACTGTATTAGACATTCTGCTCACTTTATTAGCCACACCTGCAGTCTAATGTAATACAATACACTGGCTTTATCATAGGCTTGGGTATCATTAACAAGAGTGGGAGTGATCAACTCCAGTACTCATGTCGCAAATCAAGTGGGGTAATGCTTTCAACAATATAGTGCATTATAGGGGAGTAACAGTTTTGAAACAAAAAGATCGTCTGTCACGCTTCATGAAGAGTGAACACTTACCTCAGGCACTGCCCAACCTGTTGCAACTCAGCTGCAAATATTGCAGCTCATGGTGTGTTCAGGGGCAGTACAGAGTGTACATCGACCCATACTAGTTAATTTGAACAGCTTTTTGGACTCTTCTGGGGAATAGGAACAACATAACCCATTTTAATTACTCAATCAGGAAAGTGATTTGCTTAATTGTGAATTTCGAGTTTGGGGAGTTGCTTAATTGTTACGACAGTACAGGTTATCACTAGTGCCTTTCAAACTTTATATGAGAGGAGGGATGACACAGGGCGATTACAACAAAAACCTGGGCAACATTTTTCAAAAAGCTCAAAACAAAAGTAGCCTAATGAGTCACTCTATGTATGCCCTAAAGAGGCATTTCAACTAAGGTTCCAGGCCTCAGCAGTGTTTTAAGACAAGGACTGTGTGGGTGGCCAAGCTCAGGATGTGTAGTGACATTTAGATTTTTTTTTCACCACAGGGGAATAAATGAGTACAGGATAAATGACCATGACAGCATCCAGGAGATAGAAGAAAAAAAAAAGTGAGTGGGGGATAAAGAGCGAAACAGAAAAATACTGACTCCTGCTGTGTCACAGAGAGATGAATAGAGGGATGAAGGTCTTCATCTACCCAGCAGAGGAAAAGAGGACAGCTAGTGAGAGCAGCAAGGTTCCCTGTCGATTAAAAAAAATAGAAGGGGTCCTTTCCATCACACTAGGTCTTTGGCCCACACAAGCAATGCCTTTAAACTCTGTAGAGCAATACACAGAGGGAGACCGTGAAGTCTTACACATAAAAATCTAAAACTCAACTGGACAGCATAAAATCTTTTGATACATAGAGATAATCAAATATCTATCTGTGATATTTTAAACTCCCACTGTAGTGAACTGAGAATACACTAGAGCTCCAGATAACACTTGGTGCTCAAAAACAAAATTTCCGCAGTATACTCAAATCTATAAACCTTACTGACAAACCCTGACAGTTTTACAGATATGTTAATCACAGGTAAGAAAAGTGTGAGAAATAGGTGTCGGTGTCATTTCTCTTCTTGTAAAATGGAACATAAAACCGTCAGAAAAGCTCACAGGGAGGATGCAACAGGTGAGAGATAAAGATTAATGCCATAGTGTGGTGGAAAGAAACATGAGGAGAGAAGAAAAAGGTGTCTAGAGTTCAAACAAATGGATACATTGCAAGAACTGAGGTGGCCGCTGCATTTACTTAAAACAGAAGAATGGGGTGACGCGAGAGAGGAGAGGTAGGTTAAAGGAAAATAGACAAAAGGGAAAGACACAGTTTAAACTGACATTACTGATTGCTTTGCAAGATTAAGATGAGTGATTTGATGAAAAGATGAAAGAGGAGGAGGAGTTGAGGCACAGAGGACAGAAAAAAATGTTAGGTTGGAGACTGAGAGAATAATATGACAGGCAGGAAGACAGAATCGGGGGTAATAAGAATTCAAGTAGACAGCTGATGGACAGCTGAATGTCAGGTTGGCGGTCGTTTTTGTAAACAGCAACACTGCATGTTCACATCTCATCACATTGCTACGGGTGGGGAGACAAAACAAGCGAGCAATGGGGAGGGAGATGAAAGAGCAGTGTAGAGTCTCCCTGACTGAATCAAAAGCAGAGCACGGATGAGTAAGTCAGTCACTTTTGAGTTCACAGATCACAAAATGTTACAGATTAGGAACTGCAGAAACCCAAGGGCAAACAGAGCTGAGTGTAAATTACTTTGGGACACAATGAGAGGCATGTGTCAATATTGTATTCTCTTAACATTGTGAACACCTACAGTAATCCAATAAGGCTGACAGAAACAACAAGTATCATTACATGAAACAGTATATTGGACATATTGATACTGAACTGGCTAAACAGTCTGATCATATTCAGGTAACAGCAAGGGTACACACACACACACACACACACACACACACACACACACACACACACAATGGGCCCACTTACTGTGACTTAATCTAGGAAGACAGGAAAAGACTAGTTACAGTCACTAAAGTCAAAGTTGATGAACTGTTAAACAACCAGCTCTTTAGACATCGACCATTGATCGGTTTCCTGTGAAGGTTCTTTCACAAGCTTGAAATTGTAGTATAAAAACAGACCAAGGCTATATTTGTCCAGGAATGTATTAGCTGGAGGTCATGAAGCAGCAGCTTGCTGGGTTCACCCTTTTCCTTCTTACTGCCAAGCACAGTGACAGAGGGGAAGAAATCTGTGGGAGTGACCTTTGGTGAAGCAAAGCACTTCACTCCCTGTTGGAGTGTTTAAAGTTGTTATGCTAAGGTCAAGAGTATAAGACCCATATCAGCTGGGTCCCACAGCTGGAGCATTTGATTAAGCACTATGGTATATGCTGCACACTCCTAAAAAGGGTCCCAAAAGAATAAAGCATGGTTGTTGCAAAGGACCCTGGTGTGAATATATATATTTATCCCCCCCCGCAATGGACTCTACGCTGTACTACGTGTAGTGTAAATTCAAGGCTAAAGCTTGCATTTTTATTACTAAATAAAAAAAAGTGCCAGCTTACATTTAATTTTTCTGTAAAACTTACATAAGGCATCAAAGAGGGATACAGCACCTTTAAGTGCCACAGTGCAGTTAATTGCCTGTTATTTGTACCTGAATCAAAAAGCACATTGTGACACTGTTCAGAGCATCAAGACGGACTCAAAGAGAGACAGTGAACAATGAAAACTGAAGTGCAGAAACGAGAACAGACTGAAAAGAGAAAAGACAAGGGGAAGATGAAGGACTGAAATCTCCTCTTATAAAGGATAGTCGCCTGAAACGACTGTGACATTTCAAAAGGCCAGACTTCCTGAAAGGCACCGACTCTTCCTCCATTAGAGCAGGGAACGCCATGATTACACATATCAATAACATCTGATGACAGAACAGGCTCTCGCTTTATATAATACTACATACTGAATATGTTCATGTCGATTTGTTTGTGCGTGTTAAAAAAGGTCTACTGATGTCAAGTGCTCTGCAGCTCTCGTGAAGGATTTGCTAGTCAGTCAATTGACATAACTAGATCAAACCCGCAAAAGGTGGGTACGTCTTTACTGGCATTTAGTGCTACTGGGAAATTTAGCAGTAACTAAAAAACACAGCAACACCTGTTCAGGTTTCAGACGTTAACTACCGGTGAGTATGACACACAAATACCAATATAACATTGAGCATATTGAACTGTTTCTTTGACTGACTGTGGACCAGATCAGCAAGACAAAATTATTATCAGTAGTATGACAATAGTGACAAGAGACAAAGTAAAAGGGAGAATAAGAAGCATACATTATTAATGATAAATTATATATAAAATCCTAATCACATAAATGATATATACATCAGTTAATAAAACACTGATCCGTAAGCCAATCTACACTTAATTTAAAGACTAGTGGAATATTTTTCACTGCTGCGGTTTTAGAGTATAGGTGCTACAGGTAAAAACAAACATATTATGGCCAATTAACATTTCTGTTAAACTTCATTAAACAGGGCACCAGTGCCAGACTGCCAACACTGTCACATGGTTGAGATGTGATAGTGGTGGCCTAATGGAAAACATGCTGCTGCCACACAGTCTTTAATTACAGGCAAAGTCCTCTGACTGGCCCTTATGTGACATGGATAATTCTCTACAGCAGGCACACAAATGCATGTTCACCGAAAGCTACACTACACTAAAATACTCGACTGACGGATGAAATCAATATAATTAGCCTACACGAGAGAGGCTCTGTGACAAGACAATCTGTTTTAATGATAGAAAAATCTATCAAGCTCTCTCTATACCTCTCAGTCCTCAATCATGTGCTCATTCTTTTCCTCCTTTCAAGTCTAATTTATGATTCAAAGGAAACCATTAGCTTAGAGCCACACAGAGGACTGGCAGTGTCAAAGAGATTCCACATGCACAGCTCTGCACAGCCACACAGGAAAGTACACAGCAGGTACTGCTGGCAACACACAGGCCTAAGTGACTCGTAAATATACTGATTAACTGTATATATTAACTATGCATGA
Source organism: Macropodus opercularis (assembly GCA_030770545.1). Classification (NCBI taxonomy): domain Eukaryota; kingdom Metazoa; phylum Chordata; class Actinopteri; order Anabantiformes; family Osphronemidae; genus Macropodus; species Macropodus opercularis. The sequence goes on along the minus strand of CM061097.1, from coordinate 7,420,129 downwards.
CAGGTTTTCAGTATACGTCAGGGTAACAACCCAAGTCACCACTGTTATTGGCATTGTGACAATGACATTTATGTATCGTAGCGTAACAGTAATCCAATAAAATCAGCAAGTCTTGACAGCCTTTTAAGAAGTTCAACACACATACTGAGTTTGGCAAAATTACACTCACTACTACAACAACAGACAATGATGTGCATCTCTCATAGCAGCCTGTCCATGATGGTCAACCCAAATTTAATAACCTTAATCCAGTTGGAAGGCTGAGACATTCATTAACATAGGAATATTTATATGATCATCACAGATTTGATGTCTGATGTTTTAATCCTACAGTAGTTAACCTTGTATGTGGCAGTGGCACACTTTATTTAAATGTGATCCTTAATCATTCTCTGTTAGCAGGTCAAAGAAGATTACATTTCTACCGCTGTTGATAAGAAAACCACATTGTTCCAAGTCAAATTACTGGAAATGTGATGAAGAGTCTTGTTACTTTTGCACTGCTTTGCGCCATATGAATGTAAATGAGACATGAGTGAATACATTTCCCAGCTCTCATAAGCTGGATAAGGGGAACACCTGTTTCATTAAAAAGGAAGAAAACCTTTGAGATTTTCAGATACCTAACAAAAACCTGATCTTCTTTCCAAGTTCACTCTCACAATGTACACTGCTTGTCTAACTCGTGATTTTCTCTCTAGCAGCAGCCGAGAAGGTTTTGTGGCTAGAATGAATCAGTGTAGAAGTGCTGCAGTCAGGGACAAGGCTAAGTATGACATTGGTATTCTGCGGAGACAGAATGAGATGTTATCTATACAATCACAAGGCTAAAGCCTCTCCAAGAGTTGGAAATGGATCACAGGACCAGTTTTATTACATTTCTGACAGTCATTTGTAGAGACAAGATTTATCTGAAGTTACTGGTTGACACCCCCTTAAACTGCATGCCACATTTTTGATACTACATACACTCATTCCCTGAATAACATGTATCTGATAGGATCAACAGATAGTCAAAAAGGCAGTTTTACATTTAGAAAGCTAAATAATACAAAGAAGAGGAGGTTGTGAAGCTGTGAGGGTAAGAAATGAAAGTCATGTAAGCAAAGCTATCAGGACTTGAATTAATTAAAAACTGAGAAAAAGCATGTTTTTAACCACTGTTCTAACAAAAAAAGTCTTCTATAAAAGCCAGTGTGTTAAGACATTTTGAACATAGGGAATACTGATAACGGCACACGCATTTATTAATTTAAACTTGCAGCTGGCAGGTAATTCAAATTTACTTTATTAACTTCCCATTTTTGCATAATTAGAAAACCATAGTACTTCATTCAGTAGTCAGTAAAAGACTAAGCAAAACCCTGGAACAGGTCTTCCTGCCCAGTTCTTTAAATAACTAGTTTAAAATAAGGCACTGACTCCAAATAGCCCTAGAACTTGATTGACAGAAAATAAGGTTTGTTTTTTTCTGAAGCTCTTACTTCGCACAAAGTTCTTATGAAACACATCATTAATACCATGCTCGGTCCGATGGTTAGTTTTCCATGAGATGGCCATCTATGGTTTTGGTTTTCATATCGGTGTGCTTTTTATGGGTAGCCACAGATATGTAAATCTTTTTATTTTATATTATACACTGATGTGATGTACAGTGGTCTAGGACAAATCTTTATCGTGGCTCTACTCCATGTTTCCCCATTACCAAAGCGTTTATATATATATATATATATATCCTTGTAACAAGGTACAAACAGAATTATTACAGGCAGTAGGGAAAAGTAAGAATATCTTGTCCACAAGGATTCATGTTGCAGTTTATTTGGTACAATAAGCAATAACCAATTTAGTCTTTGACAGTTCTGTAATAAAATAACTGCAACACAATAAACTGTACAAAACGTTTAGGAGCCCCACTACTTTCTAAAGCAATGTTAAAGTATATTCATGTGCTTGGGATAAATCATAATACTACTTCATTGTATAATGTAGTGCAATTCAACAGCACCAAACTACAGCCTCAAAATGCCCACACAGTTGAATAGACATGTCAACTCTTAAGAATAACTCTCAACAGATTTCTTTCATTGCACCTCATCATCTGGCATTAAGTTTATCTCTGCCTTAGGACTTTATATTGTCACCATCCTCTAAAGTACGTACCCCTCGCTTTAAACCCCTAAGCTGCCAACCTCCACCTCATCATAATTATTTTTCCTCTTATCCACCCACCCCATGCCTCCTCTGCCCGTGTCTTCCTTCTCCCTCACCACAGAATAAGGCTACTTAACACCATCTTAATTCCAGTGATAAACAACAGACAAGTCATTCCTCTATCAACACCCTTCCATCCCTTTGAGTCTCAAGGGCCTTGAAATTCCTCAGTCATCTTACTGTCTGTCCTGGCTTATTCTTTGTTTTCCTCTCCCCACCAAATCTATACCATATCCCATTTCTGCAAGTTGAGAAATAATTGCATTTAATTTTCGTACAAACAAGTAAAACTTCTCTTGAAATTACAGATAAATTAAACTTTTTCAACTGAGAATTCCACATGTATATTTAATAGCTTTTTAAGTATCAATCTGATTAAAATCTAATAAAAAAGAAAATTATGCAAAAGACAGCATACCCTGTGCGTATTAAGAATTATTAGGTGCCCTCAATTTTTTAATAGTGGTTAAATACAGAAATATTGCAAAAGAAGCAAAATAATTAGATGCTGTAAAAACTGCAACCTTGGATGCCCATCCTGCAAAAAGCACTAGATGTTAAAAAGTTGAAATCTGGGATGAGAAACGCCAAAAACAATCATCAATTTCCTATTTGAAAGAAAGGGATTTTAGCCTGCAGTCTCTGTCTCAAAAGAATCAAATTAAAGTAAAACTTCTGGTATTACATTTCTGAGCCAATTTAATCACCACAGTACAAGAAAAACAGACAGGAGGAAAGAAAAGACAACAGCAAGTAATTGGAAAAACTATATCTTGAAGGATTTTCTTCAGTGAGCACATAGCTTTTCTGCCTCTTCAGCACACTTTGAATGAGAAACTGCATTGCAATCCTATTTAAGGCCTTGCTGTGGTTATCACTCTCACTGGATTCTAGAGCCCAAGTGATTTTTTTCCCTACTTTTAAAGCAGCTACTCAAGTGTCACATTTTTGCATGTCAACATTAAACCATTGTTATGATTTTAATGTTACATTTAATGTTGAGAAATATGAAAAAAAAAGTGTCATTGTTTCCTCTCACCAATCGATTTGACATACAGTATATCACCATATAAATCAAATCACTACTTCAGTTTTCTGTTTTTACTGTTAAGTGACACCCGAGCCAGAGAAGGGAATATTGAATGAGTGCTCATTCCTACTAACCCTAATCAAGTGCTTTATCCTCTTCTTTTCACAATCTACAATTACTTAAAAGCAAATGGATATTCATTCTGTAGTACTGGGTGTTGCGTAGTGCATCCAAGGAAATTTTACAATTTATCTGCTAGTTTATCTATAGGATCACATTCCTGAGTGTCTACAACCATGACAAGAGGGAAACAATATGGGTCATACAGTATCCCTAATTGTGTGAAGCACGCCTGTTTTCATCACACACATCAGTATGAGTAGTCATACTAGAAGTACATCTGTTTCCATTTGCAACCACTATAAAACTTTCTAAAAGCTTCACAAGTCTGAATTGTCCAAAAAAATATGTCTTCTGAGAGTATGAAGTGACAAACTGCACGTGCAAGTAAAAAAAAAAAAAAAAAAAAATCCATTTAACAAAAGTGGACTACAGTCATTTACATGTTGAATATGACGCTTAAAGCACAGTATTACATGATTTGTGAGTTTGTTAACAGACCTTAAAGACATTTAAGCAGGTGCATTTGTGCTACTTTTGAGCAGTGTTTCGTTGGACAGGGGAATGTGACATTTATTTACCTACAGTTGTTTTGATTCCTCTGAATTCATCCTTACAAAAAACACAGACTCATCTTTGTCCTCCGGCAGGCTGTTTGGATCCAAGTGACATAAAAGAATGTATTATTCATTAGAACTGGCTGGCTAGAGGTATGGCCTTCAAACTCATCCCCAGCCAATAAGAACTACTACCCAATAATAGTGCAGCAGAAGACTAGATTGATACAGTAGTTCTATAGATTCAGATCCTGCATTTGAAGTACACTAAGCAACTTCTGGATTGCACTTATGTCTCAGAACAAAGTAAACACAGCTAGAGGCATCTAGCTTGGTGTCACAGACATATTGTATTCCTTTAGCTAAATAACAGAAAAAAACATCTTCATGGGTAGTTTTAAAGGTTTATGTAGTATTTTAACTCAACTGAATGTAAAGACATTGTTTATGGTCATTCCACCCACAGTAAGAGATAAAGAGAAAAGTAAAGACAAAAATAGTGAGGAAGTTCCTTCAACGTGACAGTTAAAAAAGAAAAAAAAAAAAAAAGAAAAAAAAAAAAAGAAAAATTGTGATTTTACTTGATTCAGAAATACTAATACCTAGTCAGAACTACGTCATTCACGTTATTTGATTTTGGTGTAATAATAATAGCTTGTGAATCAGCAAATGCCCAAATCGGTTATAAACCGAATATTGCCTCTGCTATAAAAGCATGACAGAAGAGCCATTTTGTGGCAATCTTACAGTGCCCTTAGAAAGTAGCATTAAACAATAAGTGATTATTCTTGATAAAGTATCTCCATGGGGCAACAATATTACAGCGAACATGATCCAATATAAGCAATCATTATGCAATACTGCAGAGTTGCTGTATAGATGTAAAATATATAAGTGGAAGGTTAATAGTATCATGTGTGTCCAGACTGTGACTAGGAATGCCAATGCACATAATGGAATCATACAAGTTGTTAGTGCCAACAAGTTATTCTTATAGGTTGATATAAACAGTCGGCAAAGCTACTGCAAAGAAATGCTGAAGGGCACAATTATGGTGCACAGACAAACAAAGATAAGCAAAAGCATTTACTAGCCTTGTTTGGTTGTTTGGACTGTCCTATCCATTCATCTAGCAAATTATTCCTTCTGCTGTTCCACAGATTGATTTTTAAAAAAGGAAGAGTCGACCTATATCCCTTTCCAGTTTCGTTCTGGTACCACTCAACACCTGTAGCCTGAACATGCCCAACTTAAAATGCATTTGTGACACTTTTCAGACAAAGATCTGAAAACTGCTACAGAAAAGGAACCTGAAAACGTCATACATCTGTATTGTTCCTGTCAAAACACAAGATGGCAATTTTGCAGAAAAAATAAAGAACATTGTGAGATTACAGGTTACTCTAAAATAAAATCATTCCAATAAACTGTAATAAACGCAGTTCAGTTCTTTTCCTTTTATTATTTGGAGTCAGTGGGGTCAGATTTGAGTGAAGTGGGGTGCAGTACAAGCCGAGCAGGGAGCAGTGTTGAGCATAGAAGTAGCCTATCTGCTAAGTAAGCGAATAATGCAAATCTTCACCACCCCACTCCAGTTATTCATTTTATTGGCATTAAGATTAAACACATTCAAAAACCTATTATCATGTACATTTAGGATCCTATGGGAGGCTATGCACCCTAATTAAGATAAGTTACTCCCTAAAGTCCTGCTGACCTGGCGTTTGATATGGTCTAGCTTGGTACCTGGGAAAGTCCCGCTTTCAGCCCCCTAACATCTATCATTACAAATACAAACTGTAGCAGGTACAGTACTAAGCTTAATTGGGTTTGCATCCTATATCCCCACTGTTTCATTGAACACGCTTCAGGAGTGGTAATGCTGTGGATACTACCACAACTATGCAACATTAGAAAAGATGCAGGGCTATATCAATTGTAGTGAAACTCTTTTCTTCATAATAATGTTGAAAATATAACCATCTCATAGATGGTGAGATCAATGATCCAGTCTGTACATGTTGCCAGACAGTGACTCACCCTTCTCATCATCTGCTTCTACTACTCTGAGGAACATCTTCAGATATCCATTTTCCTATAGCCTGGCTCCCAGCTACTGATAATACAGTGACAAATGGCTTTGTACTGAAACTAATTTGTTTACCTTCACAAGTATGTGCACAGTGTGATTTATAGTTGTGTTTCTCAGCTGATCTGAAACTATGACATTTTAACAGCATTTTAAGAGAAAGTATCAATATTTTCAGTGTTTGTCCCCATTTTGAATGGTTTGTAATTTTGAAGTACACTTAAATTTATAATTTACAGGTTCTTTCTGAATTTCATATAGTTAACATTGTTGAAATCAGTCCAACTTACAGACTCAACTGTAAAACATTTGTTTTTCACAATGTAGAGCAGCTGTTGCATTGCACTGGTGATTGGACTACATTTACTTGTATACTTCTGTACTGGTTAAACCAATACAACTGAAATATTGAGAGACATTTGCCATATGGCATATGTCAGTAGCATGTGGCAGTGCCCTAAGTCAAATTGCTGACACTAATTTGAAATACATCCAGATAAAATTACTTCCTTGTTCTGCACTGCGTCTCCAACCCAGAAGACATTTCCTCATTGTATCGTAAAACTACTGTATTACAATTCTAATCTTTTGCACTAGGGAACTAACGTTTGATTTGACAATAGAATGATTAGGAAATAAGCAGTAATAACAACAATAACTTTGAACCTCACTGGTCACACAAAGTGGAGAGCGTAAAGCGTAAAGCAAAAAATTACAACAAAAGAATGATGCAAATCCAACAGTAGCAGATAGTCCCTTTGTAGATGATTGCCTTTGAAAGAATGTAAACACAAAACAAGCAACTGGTACACTCTCATCCAGTAAGTGCTGCAGCATGCACACACATGTTCATTGCATAACATTTCTATACATTGCTTTCTAGTGCATTTGCATGTTGTAAGCAGCATGTTTACAGCCATGTACGCCTATAAAACTTAGCAAGCTTGATTGAACAACAGCACGGAACCTGAAGATTAACAATAAAAATGCATTTGCAATCAGCACAAGCAATGTCAATATTAGATTTTTTTCTAGGAAAGAAATGGCCTTAGTGACTAATGACTAAACTGGTCTGTAAGGCACAGTTTGGTACATTGTATTAATATTTATTCCTATCAGGATCTGCTGCCTCCATGTCAGTCCTCTTTATAAAATAGCGATTTGCTATCATTTATTATATGATCTATTTGAATATATTCTGCTTCTCCTCCCATCCATCTGAATTTCAAACACAGTAGTCATGTGATTGAAAACAATTTTGAAAAAAAGCAAAGCAAATTACACACAGAGTTTTGGGAACCCTGTAAATGAAAAACCAACCCATGGGAATCCTTTTTAATTACATGAAAACAATTATGAATTCACTTCCCTAAACACCGAATCAGATAAACTATTCGAATAGCAGGCCTGCTCTCCTAGATCAAGTCAAACAATTTATCAGAGATATGCATAAACATCCGAGCAAACGCACTCCAGATCCCAAGTGGCCAATATAGTGATAGAAAGGGGAAGGTTGAGATGACTTCCACAAAAAGACACACTGTGTGTGTGATAGAACAGGAAAAAGTAACAAATTGATAAGCGGAAAAGAGTGGTGTTAGGAAAGAACAGTGAAATTGAAAATGCAAGATAGGATGACAGACATAGCAAAAACATCACTGGAGTGTTAATTTGATAGAGGTATGAACCCACTCATGTCCTATTAAAAAGCAGACTTCTGTAGGGATATTGAAACAAATAAACACTCCACAAACCCCTCCACATCATGCAAATGTGATGGCACTGCAGGATGTACAATGTGAAGTGGCTAAAAGAATGCACAAACAAAGCACCACAAAAGGATTCATTTAGAAAGAGGCCAGCAGTGTAGAAGTGAATTTACGTCAGCACTTTTTTTTTTCCTTACAAAATGAACCGAGGAGATTTTCTTGTTGTCTGTCACTTCACAGAGAAGGTCATAAAACATTATGCAATAAGTTATGCATCATTCTTTTTTTATTTTTCTAAATTAAAAAAAGATTTTACTTAATTCTCATTTTTAGCTTGATGTCTTAATAATCTACATAATAAGGTACAGTAATTGATTATAAGGGCATGGAGGGAAAAGACCAATTGTGCAGCCACTTTCTGAAAAGGGGATTTTTCCAGTCCTGCAACCACCAACCAACCTGAAACATTATTTCTCCCGCACCTGTCACAGAGCTGCATCGCTCTGAACTCAGTGTGGCCACAAACATGATGCAAGGCAGTCTAACAGCTATAGTTAAGTTTGTGATGTACAAAAATGTCTCCCCAGGTGTGATGTCATGAGAAATATTTGTGGGTTGGAAAGCACTATTTTTTAATTTACTCAAATATTGCACTTAATTCCAATTTTGATGTGGCTGTACTGTGAGTGCTTATGATACTAAGAACTGCATGCGCCTGTGTTACAAAAAAAGCCTGTTGTTGGCGTTAAAAAGAATACAATGCTAAATGCATCTTTAGATATTTCTGAAAACAAATACCCAGCATTGAGGTCAATGGTAATTATTTTAGTAATTTATTTTTTGATATTATTACTCTTGCACATGACAGAGAAACAAAATATATTTAAAAAACTGTTAAATTCGTTTTGTTCATATAAAAAAAGGAAGCCCTTCTACCCCACATACAAGCTTAGATGAATAGTTGTTTACAAGTTTTGCCAGACACAGGAGTTGATCATGGCACATGGTGGAAGTGGCGGTAGATAAAGAGACATTTATAGATACATTTGCACCCACAAGATCATAGCTGCCCACCCAATGTCTCCTGGCAAGCTAAAGTGTGACACGATGAGCAGTTGAGAGAAAGAATACCAGCTTTGTGTAAGAGCATATGCTTGAGGAGATTAAAAAAAAAGGCCAAAAGTGAAAAGAGAGGAACCGACACTCTCCCTCATGCCTGTTCATGTGGTTCTGCACTCACTGACACCTCAGGAAAAAGGGTTTGTCAGTTGACAGTGGTGGACAAACAGAATTAGGTACAATCAGTTCTTTGAGTTAGACTTCACTTAGAAACTAAAGACAGGGAAAAAGCATAATTCTGAAAGGGACCTATTAAAATAGTGAGAACTACCCACATTCCCACACAAGCTACAGTCCAAAGGTTATTGACAAGTTTTATCCAATAAATAAAACTATGATTATCGTCCAGTAAAACCATGGCTCTCAATCATGCAAGACATATTTGGCATACTCCCATACACCGATATTATCTAAAACTAGCTAATAACAGTGTACAAGACAGCCTTTTTAGCTACTAAAAGAAGAATGTTAAATTTAATACGGAGCATGTCTGACCTATAACAACTCAAATCAAGTTAAATAACAGTACATCATACACTGAATCATTTGTACTGACAAAATTAATAAGTTTAAGTTAACCCTATTTATAGCCCTCCCAAAGAAAAACACATCTACATACATAGACTGATGACACAATTCCCTTGAGAGCACTCATGTAGAGAGAGACAGATGCAATCAGTGCCCACCAGATACCATGAATCACTGCTTCATGTCCCCTGACATGACACTCACAAGCCACAGCACTTCAAAGAACCACATGCAAATCAAATAGACTATATCCCTGTTGGTTAAAAAAATAGGGCTGTATTCTGTCCAAGATTTGTAGTGCAGTTATATTTAGAAAAGTAGTGGAAGGAAAGGAGTGGGGCATCCTGAATGTACCACAGTACAAAGTTCAACAGAGTTCAAATGATGAATTTTCTTTCCATTGTTACAAGAAAAGCTTCCTTTTAACCAAATATATATACACAAATGGCCTATAATCAAATATAACAGTTATCATTCCTTTTGATTTTCAAAGACACCCTCAGCAAGACAAACTCAAAACTCCGTGGCTGTTTTCAGACAGAATATAAGAAAGCATTTTCAGCAGTAGTGAAGATGGTATTCTGTTCATATGATCCTTTCTAACATAGTAACCCCACTAGTATTTTCCATAAAACAGCTATGGACAACTAAGGCATTGAGGAAAACCCCAAGAGTAAAGGAGTCCCAGCACAACCTCTAACAGGGATTAAAAAGCATGGCCTTACACTAATACAAACAAAACAAATGCTACTCAAGTACGAGGAGAAAGACACAGAAGATTGCTTGTCTTACCTTTTTCTGAACCTGCAGCAGTGACTGGTGTGTGGACTTCAGAGCTGTCTTAAAAGAAAGAACAAGACAAGTCAGGAGCCCGTCCTTCAAGATCGTCTTTGAGAACAATGTCAAGACAACAATTCAATTATAAACTCTAAATAAACTCCAGACATGACAATCTATATAAAACACAGGGAACGTATTGCTTTTTTAAATAAGAGTGCAGATGTGTATTGTTGTGATGAGCAAACATCAGCATGTGCAGTCTCATACACAGCAAACTACTACATCTATTGGAATCATCAGAACTACTGAAACTAGGAACCTAATGGTTTTGTGGCTGAATTGTATAACTGTCTTTATAGTTTAAAAATGTGCAAAAGTCACCTTTTTATGGCTAAAAAAAAAAAGAGAGACACTTCAATTACAAAAGTCTGCTGTTAAGTCATTATCAACAACACAGATCAAAGAATTGGGGTTGTGTTTGGTTGTTAAAAATTAATTCATCTTCAGTTATGTTATCTAGCTATATTTCACAAACACAGCATAATACCAGGAAGTCAGAGCAAAGAGTTGCGTCTGGGACACAATGCAGCACACCCGGTCGAATTACAAGCATTGACTAGAGCGGCAGCGATCCGCTCTTGCGACCGCATCGGAGACGATGTCACAGGCGCTTCCGGTAGAATTCTGAGCCAAGGATCACTTCAACTGTGTGATGGCAGAAGGTAAAGTGATGAAAAATAAAGCATTCAAAACCTGAAAGTGCGACATCTTCAGCATAATTAGCTATTCACTACCAGACAAAAAGTCATATGAGAGGTAATAGGAAATACCTCTGTCCAACGACAAATGAAAAGGGAGAGGGAAAAGATGTGAGGATGAGAAAACCTTTGACTACAGTATCTAAACTCACCAGCAAACCAATGCAGATGGGTATTCATGTTTCAATGTATTTAGCTGGAAACTGCTGCAGCAAAGCCTGTGTAGATGGACTAGCTCATAGTTCAACATGGTACACATACAGTGCAGGTCCCTCTTCTCTCCTCTCTACCAGAGGGTGAAATGACATGATGCCTCTGACCCTGTCACAGCATACAAACATTATATTAGGCTTCAGCCAGGCTTTCTATTTCTCTCACTTTCACCCCTTGCTGTCTTTTCCTAACCTCAACCCACACGCCAACAGGCTTGCTGGATATATTTTACATATTTATCGTTCATTTGATGATAAAGACAACGTACCAACTAGGTAGTTGGCGCGTACACAACACAACTACAGAAAAGTAAAAACAAAGGTATTTGCAATTATACTCATTATGATTGTGTATAGGATTGTACTTGGAAGTCCAGAACGGTGACCTTTATTTTCATCAAAATGTGGGTAAACCAGTAATAACTAATAACTGAGGTTGATACACCAACAGATAAAAACATGCAAATGATTAAATAAATCTGCAAGTTTATAAAATTAGGTTTCATCATGATAAAAATAACCAGCACATCTGCTCTCTTACTAAACTGGCACTTAGCGTATACTTGCATAAAATAGTAAATGCAACATTTTTAAGATACCTCTTCTACTTTGATCCTGTCTTAATTGTTTTAAATAAACTGCGTAACTGTGGTGTATGGACGACGACTGTCATTAACCAAATATTACTGCACCTACTGTAATAGTTTTGGAAGCATTCTTGTGTGCTTACCAGCTTGTTATGCTCCTAAAAATAAGCTCCTGTCCAAAGAGACACCATAGACTTGAAGGCTGAGTCTCAAGGTATTTGCAACTCTTGGTTATAGATTTCATCAGTGCTGCATTCAATTTTAATTGTTTAATATCTAACAGCAGGAGTTGCATTTTCAGCCATCACTGAGCTTTCTACCCAGCCTGCATGGTGTGTTGATGCGAATTTTAATTTAATGTAAAGTAGGCTGGGGAATGTTCCGCCAATTACAACCACCTGTTGTGATACAGAACTGGGTGAAATACTGTCCAGAACGATAAGCGCAGCGGACAAGAACTCTCCTATTCTAGAGTTTTCCTAACCAGCGTTGTTTAGTAAAATATTCTGTTTAAACAAAATTTCAAATGACCAATAAAAACTCTTAACCTACTGTTCTACCTCACCAAACTCATCTTTACTAGATCCCATACAGTACATGTATTCGTCTTTCTCCAATACAGTTTAATCAGATGTGCAATTTGGTGCAGCTTTGCAAATTAATTTAATGTTTAATATAGGAAGTCTAATTTTTTAATTCTATGGAAGCTGCACTCAAACACAGATGGATTAAAAACAAAACAGATGACAGATTTTTTTAATCTGTGGATGGTAGGGAAGAGCTCTTGCACTTGTGGCAGATACTGCTGACATGCAATCGCACACCACAACAGAGAGCTCAAACATGAAAAAGGCAAAAAGCACACAATATGTTGGTGTGACAACAAAGCACCCATGCAATCTGAAGGTACTGGACTGCAAGGTTTTCAAACATTAAGTCTGAGAGACGAGGCGCATCCACCCCTGTATCCTTCATGAGAAGGACAATACACACTGATTATTAATCCTCATTAAAATCACTGTAACAGACATGATTAATCATTAGTTCATTGTGTTTTAAAATGTATTGAAACTCGTTTCATAATGTCACTTTTGTAAGTACTTTTATTCATTGTGCTGTTACCTCAGTGTGATCTCACAACTGCAGCTTCTTGGTAATAATTTTAAGACTCCTGTCAACAGGTGAGCTAAATAAGACATTTTAACCCAGAAGAGCATTTAAATCATATTGTAGCCCAAACACTTAACAGCTCGTCTCTCATGCACACACTGAAACTAAACACTATTTATTTACATTTGTTGCCTAAATACTCAGCTTTCCGCCAAAAACTACGACCAACTCACAAAAGTACGCAACGATTGCTTTGAGGCAAAAATAAGCTAAGTTGAACCGTTAGTTACTGCATCATTAGCCAGTAGCCTTTAATAACGCGTGTAGCCGTTTGTTCGACATAAACCTTCATCCCGAGTAACGTTATCGTCGAACTAAGCTCTAAAACACATAAAGTCAACATTTCTAAACAGACCTAGCCTCTAAATAGCGTTAAGCAGCCGCGATTATTACCAGCATCCTTGCTTAATGTCGCGCTCTGCCATATTATTACCCTGGTAATTAGCAAGTTAACACCTGCTACATTTGCAGTTAAAGTAGTGCGTAAAACCTATTTGCTAGTTGAATAACATGGCTAACATGTCCCGAGAGGCTAAACGTGTCCTTTGAAACGTGGCTTTCAAAACAAGCACAGCATCACTTCCCAGCACTTACCGCGTTTCTCTACGGTGGAACCATCGTAGCAGTAACGTCATCCGTGCGTTTTAATCCGCTCCTTGTCTGCTAATCAAAGATGGCTGCCGGAAGTAACACACCACAATCCTCTGCGCACGTGAAGCAACACAACTCACGTTGCTGGCTCCAACTAAAATGTAACGTTATTTATTAACTGTTGACTGACTGTTCTTGACCGTGAAATTGTGCCTCTACATATATATATAAAATTGTGTTAGGAAAATTTTCGGCATTTTAATCTGTTGTTTTGTTTTATAGTTCTGTTTTTTTTATCATTTGCAGAGGTTTGCTTGAAAATCGATGTTTCTTAATTGTATTTCTTCTCGTGTCCTGTTTTGACTTGTTGGATGTGGAAGTCGGACCAAAATGCTGTGTTTAAACTTATTGTAGTTATGGGGTCACCCTCTTGTTTAAGCGCCCGTAACCCTCCATGAGTTTAAGGCTGGCACAAATCAAACCATGGCAGATAAACTGTAGCTTGTGTGAAGAAGAGGCTAAAGGGAGAGCAGGGCCACACCGGGAAGAGATTCACAGACACTTAACTGATCCGAGTACAAGAACCTTTGAGACGAAGCAAAGCCTTTATACCTGTACCTGGAGTTGAACTGCCTTTTATAAATGCACTGGACTGTAAGCTGAACACATGGTTACCTCTCTGTGAGTATGATCCAGTTAAAACAGATGGGAAATGAAGGGCTGCACACACTTTGTGCAGCCCTTCATTGTGCTAACAACTTCAAGTACTCTCTTGGTGCTTTTCATATCTTTTCCCCCCATTTAATGAGAAGATACTTATTCCAAGACACTCTGAGAAGGTTTTTCTGCATTATAGGTTCATGCTGGTATTGACAAGGCATTGATGGATTTAGTGGTCATCTAAAATAATCACCTAAACATGAGCTCAAAATGGAAATCAACACTTGTATAAGTATGTGAGCAAAAAGAAGAGGAAATAAGAGAATGTGTTCCAGATGTTTCCTTTGCTGTACTAATTCATTTTCAGGGCACAACAACCTGTTGACACATCTAGCAGATGCAAACCAACATCTGCTTAAAGCTGAAGTGTTTTGCCTCTGGCCCTTTTTGTGTTTATTTTTTCCTTTGTGTGTTTAGAGAATAAAATATTTGGACCCTTAGCTCCTAATGCTCAAATGTGTTTATGTCTGTTTGTAATTGGAGCAGGACAAGTAGCAAGGACGGTTCAAAGCTTTCACTTTAGATCAGCCACATATTGTTACTTGACAGAATCTTCGATAAGGCTCTATCAGCCAACAAACCAAAACAAAGAACCGAAAGAGACAATGGGCTTCATGGAGTTGCACTAAACTGCAGGGTGATAATTCACCATTAGTTTGTCACTACAAGCAACCTCGCAGCATTTACTCTCAGCCCTCTGTTAACCATGACAGCTGAGACTGAGATAACATCTTACTAAAGGTATAGCAAGACCCATATGCTTCTGAGCAATGGTTTAGTTCCTAGTAGCATATTTACTGTAGGTGTTGGAATTTCACAGTTTTTAAAGCCAAGTGTGTATCTCAGTATTGCAGACACACCACAGGCTGGTTCTGACTCACCATATTAGCACTGAATATCTTTAATTTGTATCTGTTGCACGTGGGTGTTCATCTGCATCCTATATACATGATATCAGAAGGATTTAGTGCACTTTCAGCCAGGCAGAATATTGAGATAATTAGGTACCCACCCACATCTGAATTGTACAAAAGGCACACATGTACACACTCACTAAAGCAAGACAGGATCCATGATATATGACCTTTCCAAGACATGTCAAGCTGTATCATGTATAATTTGGCGCAAACACGAGTTCAACATCAAGACCCATTAATGTATGAAGAAATCACCCCTTACCTTGACAAATGTATATGTTTATTCCCACTATACACCAGTGTAATTATATATGGCGATGTCGTCACCTTGTAGGCGTAATCTCCATTTCATGTAATGTCAGACATTATAGGATGATGTTGGGAAACACAGTCCTGACAACCCACATATTCAATCCTATGATCATAAAGGTCAACATTCTCTCAGATACATATGTTGTATTATAATACAGTTTACTTTTGGGCATTGGCAAAGCTGGCCTACCTTGCAGCTCACCTTCCAGCAGATGACTCAGTTGCTTGCTTTGTATTCACCAAGGCTCAGCTGATTCAGAATTGATGAGCAGACTCTCTGATCTAGTGTTCTGCTGCTGCTGGATCAGAAGTCACACTGTTGCTTTAGGTGTTGAAATATTACATTACATTCCTAATGTGAACACGGTATGTTCTCTGTGTCCACGAGAAACACACCAAGGAATAGAAATGTACTTGCTGTAAACGCAAATAGATCCCACTCTGTGTCGTGTTTAATTATTGCGTGTCCCATCACGGGCTGTGATGTATGCTGAGCAATCTAGAAAATTTCATTACATCCCCATTCCTTTATGTATTGTCCTGAAATAAGACTTTGAAATGTCACAAATAAAACACCAACAAAATATGTTTGTACACAATCACCTTTGAAGGTCTGAGACAGGACATTTAAATGTCAGGCCATGGAATATGGTTGTCTATGCTTCTTCACTATGCAGTGTGATGTAAATGTCCTATGTTTTGTAAGTGGAAATCCTATCTGTAAACCTTGCTGCTTAACAATACAGACTATTTTGAGATTAGCGGTAGTTACATTAATAACAGTATAATTAAATGTTGACCTTTACCCTCTTCCAAAAAACCTCTCTGTGCTTGTTTAACCACAAGTTAAACTATTTGGAAGTTTACATATGTAATTCATCCTGAAGAGGATGAATAAGGCTGAATAACAGCCTTATAAGTTTCTTGTGTGTGTTGACTACTACTTGGCATCAAACTAGGTTTGTGTGGTTTTAATGTCTCTGCTCTGCAGTGTGCTGCTCAACACATGCAATCACAATAAATGTTTCAAAAAATGGCTTTGACATTTGACACAACATTTCCAAATGATTGGCATGGGAACACTGTATGCACACTGCAACAAGCTGGAAGAGGAGTTAACCTTTTCTGAATTATAATCCAGAGAAGGACAAAGGGAGGAGTGCAGGTAATATTCACCTTAAAGATCCCAGATGACTTGTTTCAGATGTCTGTTGGTGTGTAAGGAGTCATACATATCAGATATATTGAAATATTGTAAACAGCCTCTAAATCCTCCCTACAGTATGTGTCAACACCTTTTAAAGGACAATTATTCAGGCAGAATTACTGAAAATGTAAGAACATAATGCATAGTGCATAAAAGTGCCCACACAAAAACAGATGCATTTATGTGCTGGTTGAGAGCTAAATGAGTAGAAAAAGCTACATCAGAGACCTTTGAATATCACCAAAAGCAAATAAGAACATGTTCTGTGTTAACCAAGTCCTGAATCCTTACTCGCTTTGTTTGCCTCAGTACTATTCTAGTTTTTCATCGTGGAAAAAAAAAAGACGTATTAATCTAAAAAAATCTTTCCATGGTTTGAAAGCTTTTCAAAACAAAGACCTAAACAAGGCTTGAAATTGTGATAAGAAATAAATGCCCTGTTCTCTTTGCTGTGCTGGGTGCTCTCCTCCTGTTAGTCACATGAAGCCTTCATCCACACCAATGACGAGAGGCCAACCACTGAAATCAGTCACTGTTAGAGCTTCAAAGCTGAGGGGAGAAACTGCGGGTTGATGCCAGGAAACTAATGTCAGCGGCCTCATTTACAAAACGGTGCTGAGGTTAAATTTGATCTTATGTACCAATGTAAGCAGAAATGCACAACCAGACCGTTGGTGTTGTAGAGTTTTAGTAGTAATCTACTTATAGTAGATTAAGCAAATAACGCCCTCTCCCAAAGCTGCTGTTTCGAATGGAAGGTCAAATGTCCTGTTTCTGCTGAACAGCACCTTTGGGATAACTTGGATGACTGAGAGTCTTCACAGAGATTGAATGTGTTAATTTGTGTAACCACATAAAAGGTTAGAGCACTTTCAATCTTTTCATCTAACCCTAAGCAAGAACGTGAACACGCACATTTCCCAAAGCACCAATCTATCACCCTTAAAACAGGGTGAAATGTGCAATGAACATATTGAAAAACATTGTTGAGAAAGGTTAATGTGCACTGGTGATTGCTGTATATGCTTTATGAAAACGCTTGTGCAGCATTTTAAACGATGTGCGTTTTCTGAACACAGCAATAAGCATTTAACAATATACAAAGTTTCAGGATTTTGCTGAGGGATAATGGAACATTCTTTCATCCCAGATGGCAAACATCAGCAAAAATTCAGCAGAACTTGTCTGTGATGAGGTCTTGCAGACGTGAGAGCCCAAATCTGGCCAATTACAGCAGGTTAAAACTGCTGTTTATTCACGGCAGATATAGTGTGTTTTTAATGTAAACTCTCTGCAAATTGTTGTGCACTACTGTATAGTTCAGAAAGGACATGACACTTTCACATCCAGAAAGCACATCCTGTTCTCATGTCTGTGCCAAAAATGAGACCCCCCAACACACACACACACACACACACACACACACACACACACACACACACACACACACACACACACACACACACACACACACACACACACACACATAGAGATAAGCTATTAGTTTATAATAGGTATTTACAGTATGTCAACAAACATCGATCCTGCTGCATTCTCACCATCCTTTCTCTTCTGTAGTTCATTTAACCACACACTGGACCAGACTGATGTTTCACTCATGTTAC
Organism: Macropodus opercularis; assembly: GCA_030770545.1. NCBI lineage: Eukaryota > Metazoa > Chordata > Actinopteri > Anabantiformes > Osphronemidae > Macropodus > Macropodus opercularis. Next base: position 7,401,884 of record CM061097.1, on the reverse strand, counting down.
GTACAAAATATTTAGAGAACCATCAATGCTAAAAATGTTTTTGAACACATCTGTGAATTCATCTTGAGTCTATTCTCTGAAACTGTTGATGTCATCAGCAGCATATGCAGCCATGTCAGATGTGTGAGTTCTGATAACCCTAAGTGTGTATGTATTTGGAGGTTGAGTGGTCGTCATCTGTTTCTCTATTTTTGGCCCTCGTTTGTTACTCTTTGCGTGTGTATGAACTGGCCAGTGTGTGTTCGCCTTGGCGTGTGTGTGTGCATCTGTGAGGGTGTCTACGTGCATGTCTGCGTGTCAAAATAAGCCTTGTGACCTTTTCATGATGGCCCGGCTAAATAAAGACACTGTTGTTTTTCTCCTCTCTTCATATATGGCAACCTCGCTTGGAAGTCTCACACAACTGCACAAGGCATCACTTTTTAGCGTTGATCCGCCGACACATCAGTTACAGATTTTATGGACATTTCACAGACTGCGAATACTTTTCAATCAGATGATTCGATCCAGATTTGGATTCTCATCAGAAGCCTGGCTAGGCTTCCATTTTTAAAAAAAGACATTGCACTAATAGAGTTATTGCAGCAGCGCTTGATGCTGCACATGATAATAATGTGACAATTTTGCCTCTCGATTCTTTTCTTTACCAACACCAGGAGGCACAATAATGCGTCAGCCTTTATATGCATGAAAAACATGCAAGTAATTGTGTCCACAGGGAAAGTAAAAAGGAGTCTCATTTCTAATTCAATGATGAGGCCATAGAAAAATATTGTTTAAAAAACAACGTCACATTTCCAGCTGGAAAACAACTTGGCTTTTGTGACACGCTTCTTATGCCTCAGTTAGTGAACTTTCTGTTTATTGTTGAATCTGGCTCAAACTCATCGCACTTTCTTGCATCACTAAAGCTCTTTACACTTTAGGACTCAAGAAATTCATAAATCACATTATTTCAATATGGGCATCATGTACTGGCAGTAAAGTTGTTTAAATTAATTTAGTTTTTTTGGTTTTACTGGTAAATTGTTTTGTAAATCAAAACATTTGGTTGGATGTACTGTGCGTTCGCGCTACCGCTACTGTTCTGCAACCACACAAACTGGTACTGTGTTTATAAAAGCCCCAGTACTGTGATGGTGATTTTACCACCATGGAATTTACTGCAATTCTACTGTATATTCCTTTTTAGTAACACATGTAGAGTAATATGTAAGATAAACATCACATAACAAAAGTCTCACTAACAAATGAAGCAGAGAGAACGGAAACTGAGTACCAGGTAACCTACAGCACCTTTACCTCAACAATTGTATTAGTCTTTAAGACAATGTCCTTCCCCGAAAACGTCCTTAGTCTCAAGGCAAAGCTTAACACACACACACACACTGAGTAGCTCTCTTTTTAAACAGTCTCTGACTCTTAAAAGCGATTCTAATCATAATTGCCTGCGCCCCCCAAAATGGCGTTTTTATCACAGATTTCACTGAGCGAAAATGCACTTTAATGTCTCCACCTTCAATAGGCAGAGAGCCTGCCTGTGTTCTGACTCTCTCATTTTTCATCCTCCCTTTTGGGTGTTTTCAACAGCCAAATTACAGAGTGAAGAAATCTGGTGTTATAACGCGGAGGAGACTGGAAATGGGAGACGCTCTGTGCTGCAACGCCCTCCAAGCATATACATATTCATGCAGTCGAATGCAACATCCATCACAAATGTAAAAATCAGGCGTTTCTGTTTTTCAACATTTGGTTGTGAGGTTTGCATGTAAGCTTCTCTTTGTATCGGAGCTTGAGCATCTTCAGGCTCCTGAGGCCGCTGTCACGTGTGAATAAGACCTCATCGAATCAACGTGTTGCGTGCCGTGTTAGTCAGACCCTGCTTGAAGGGACACTGGGACTGTCTGAATGCACATCACTGTAAACACGCACATCATGGCACCAGATAAGTTACCGTATCGTTTGCCTCCTCATGCGTCTCAATTCACAGCACATCCACCAGTATGGAAATGAAACTGCATGGGCGTAAATGTGGGGCATCTCACTCTGAGTGAAAATGTGTCTGGTATGAAGAAGCAGGACAGAGGTTTAATTCAGGGCTGAGAAATCCCCAAACTGTGCTCCTCTAGCTGCAGGCTTGCTGACCTGGAATAAAACAAGCTGTCACAACAAGCGTGTGTGTGCGTTGTGTGCGCGCGGATGCATCTGTGTGCAGATTTAAAATGTTTCATGGCTCAAATACAGTATGTGACACTTGGTACAATCAATTTGTGAACGTGTGCATGTGTGATGTCTGGCAGTATGATCTAACTCCATGCAGTCTTCCCCCTGCGCTTGTCGGCAGCGTTTGGCGGCTACAGCTGCAGCCTACTCCTCATGTCCTACTGTGATAGGAGATTTTCTAGAGACATGTTGAACTGCCATCAGCCCACAATGTTATGGACTATTTCCTAAAGCCTAAAGAGTTGCTATTCAGGCCATTTCATATTAAACTGGAATTACTTTGGATTGCCCTTTGGTTCAACATGCCAGAAAAACATCATTCTGCTACAGCCTTCATATTGGTGGAACAACCTCATTCTCCTCCAGGAAATAGTCTGCATTCTTTTCCCTCATCCATGATGTTGTATCATGTGAAAATATAGGAAATAAATGAACCGAGGATGACTCAAGGTTTTTCAATTAGCTTTATTTCCAAACCGGAGAGGGATGATGACAGATGGGGGATAAAAGATTGTGAAGCTCAGACTGTGCCGTTTGTTCCAAACACAGCCGGGGAACAGACAATACAGGAGGTTTGAGGGGAAGGAATGTTGATCAGGCAGATTTCTACATCTGTCACCTTTAAGTCATAAGTCATACAAAGCAGCAGTATCACCACATAAAGCCATGACTGGGGTATATGAGCAGCATTACAACTCATAGGTAGTAGAAACACACACAAATCCATGACCTCTATGGCTACTTGATGTGATTTAATTGTGATCATAGTTGCTGTTTGTATGTTTGGAGAGTAAACAGCCATTTCAGATGAGGGCAGGGAACAGCTGTGTGCGTGCACGGAGCTCCCTCTTAACCAGCCCGTTTAATCTGTTATCTGAATCTTCAAGCAGCTCTGGCAGCGTGAATTGTAGCCTTAATGTCCTGCACAAAGCCTGCAAATCACACAACTGAAACTGGCAACGGGAACTATTGACATTTTCTTGTTTGATTACTCTTTCAGGAAAAGTAGCACTGGCGAGGAGAGGCCATCCTGCTTCCTGCTTGATAAATCGTACATCGGTGAATGTGCTTGTGTCTCTGATTGAACGTTTTTACTGCTATAACCAGATGAAACAATGACAACTATTGCATTGTGGGTTCTGCATCTGCACGTAACTCAAAGTTTATGTTCTCTCAGTTCAAGACAAATAAATACCCTAAGCTCAGACACAGCCCTGTCTCACAAAGCAAGAGCTCAATGGCATGAATCAATTTTCTTCTTATTCGAGATAATAAAAATCTGTACAGTGTTCTCGCTCTTTGATCGACTCCACTTTGTTCGACTTTCAGAATAAAATCACACCGACTGAACAATAAATAGGTACAAACAGAAAACACAAAATAGTTTGAAATAAATATTACAGTGTTTTCAGTCTTTGCCTGCCGTCACACACCCCAAATATAAAGTAATATTTAATTAACGTAGCACAGGGCCAGATGTCACTGAATCAGGCTGGTGTCCTGTAAGGCTCTTTGGTCCCTTGATCACTAAAAAGCCATGTGCAGATGATTCAGCTCAATAAGACTTCCTCAACTCAACGACGAACAGCTGATGACACATGACTGACAGCAAAGCGGTGCCTGCGCTTCAAATCTGGTCTCGGCTCTTATCAGTACTACAGTAGATCTGCAGTTTATAGCAGCCAGAGGAGGCACTTGCACAAAAAAAACCATTAACATGAAAACGCACACGTGCACACTCAGACACAATACACACTCGCACAGGTCAGCAGAATTAGACAATAAGTAAACCGAAGTGTTGCTGCTGACAGCCCTTGTCCCAGTGAGTCAATAATCCTCTGTGCTGTTCACAGTCGTGTTTTGTTTTTTAAGAAATCTGACAGAGCCTCAGTATCTTGGTGGAAAAAAGCAGCATTCATCATCTTGCCTCTCAACAATACACAAGATGTGCCATGTAGAGATCCACTGCAGGCGATGACGTGCCAGAGGCGTTGGTAAAGAGTGAGTCACCGAAATTATTCTAAGCATGACCCGTGTGGGTGTAATTAGGAGTAACATCACACAACCATAATTGCATTGTGTCCTTTATCGTCTGATGTGAACGTATACCTGCTAAATACTGATGCTCGGCGTTTGGAAAATAATAGTCAAGCTAAATAATAAGTCTTTAGGTTGAACCTCTTTTAAGCAACTTTAATAGTGTAGAAAGTTGCCTAACCGTCCGAACGCTGAGGCAGTTCGTTGGAAGGAATGCTCGTGTACGTCCACTGATACGTTAGTCCACGTTAGGCTGGAACGCAGAAAACAGCAAGCGAAAACGAAGAGGGGGAGGGTCCAAAAATCCGTCACAACGCAGCCTGGTTGGTGTTTTATGAAAAGTGCAAGCTGAGCGTGTGATTACAAACAACCTGAGTGTCCACCGTGGCCCAAGCCAAGAGCGAGGTGTCTGACAGGAAGTGCGTCCACGGGTTCAGTTTGAAAGGCTGCCGTTGTCTTTACTATCACATTTGACATCAGCAGAAACCTTTTTTCTTGTTGTTGCGCTTTTAGATACAAATCAAAGAACACATGTTTGCCCTGCAGCTGGGCAAAATAAGACTGTGGACGTAAGAAAGAACCACTAACCTTGTGTACTCCTTGAGTTGTGTGCAATAACTAAAGGTCCCTAGGCTCTCAGTTTTTCTTTTTCAATGTACCTCTCACAGTCCTACAGATTCCTGCATGTTACAGATTTTAGATCTGTATTCGTCTTATTGGAGTTAACTCTCCGCAATCTTTCTCTCAGCTTTGTGAGCGTGTGTGCATATTTCTTCTCACAGGATTATGCATCATTCGATGTTCTCTGTAGAATAAAGTTTGCATTCTAAAAAACACGGGTGTGCTGAGAGGTTTAGTGTAGTCAAGCTCTGCCTTCATCTCTCTTCACCACACAACCTGTAACCGTGCATGTTTATCAGCTGCGCACTGAAATCCCAGCTTCCACGCTACCTGTTCGCGCATATCGTTTGTCAAATGAGCGACAGTTCTGAATATAACACTACCATTTTGACAGATCAACATATTTTTAAAACAGCCCTTTGGATGTTTGGAAAAGAGGAATTGATTGTGTTTCTATGTCTTGTCTCCATGTCCTGTACAGTGGATTCCTACGCTAAAAGAAAGTACCCTTGGTGCTTCTGCACAGTATCTTTTTGAAAGCCTTCCTGAAGTCCTTGTTAAAGATGGTGTAAATGACAGGATTAAGCGAGGAGTTGCAGTAACCAATCCAGAAGAAAAACTTAAAGAGTGGATCAGGGATTGCGCAGGTTTCTGGGCACACTGCCTGTAGAGAGTAGGAGAAGAAGAACGGGAACCAACACACCACAAAGACACCGATGACCACTGCCAGAACGAAGGTGAAGCGCTTCTCCCTGTTGACCATGGCTTTACGCCTTGCTGCTCCAGGGTTTGTCTCTGTTTTTGACTTCCTTCCTGGCACCAGCCGAGCCCCCTTTGATGTCGCGATCATGTCCCGGTAACGCTTGACAGAGGCAGGTGAGTGGATCCCCCCTCCTGCAGGTGACCCCGGCATGCTGGTGCTACCACGACCTCCACCATGGCTGTGCTCCATATCGCTCTCTGTGCTTGAGCTGTCACCATTGTTGTTGTCAGCTTTTCTCCCTCCCTGCCGCTTGCCCTTCTTCCCCGCCTCTTTAGTCTTGGCAGGGGCAGACTGAGGCACAGAGGTGGGAGTTGAGGAGACATGCTGAGCGGTATCAGTGGAAGCTGTGACAGCAGTCACGGCAGGAGATGGGGCCGGGGGTTGCAGGAGATTATTGGCTGTGGGAGTCTGGGAGGTTTGACACTCTCCTGGGGTTGGGGAAGGGGTGATGGCAAGGGTGGGGGGTCTGGCATTGGAGGTTTTGTTGGAAGAAGGAGGTGTGCTTTCTTCATCATCCTTCCCATTGGCTTGTACGTGTCGTGGAGGTTGACTTGGTGTGGCGCAGCCAACCCCGTCCTTCCGGGGCTCTCCCGGTGGGCAGCGTGTTCTCTGTTTGGCTATTTGGTAAATTCTGATGTAGACCAGGATCATGATGAGGCAAGGGGCAAAGAAAGAGCCGATGGTGGAGTAGAGGATGTACCAGCGCTCATCATTCAGCTGGCACTGAGGTCCCCTCTCGGTCCCCTGCTCCCCTGCTTCACTTTTGTTCAGTGATAGCAGCGGAGGGAAGGAAATAATGGACGAGATGAGCCACACCACTACAATCGCAGCTTTGATGCGCCTGGGAGTTCGCTGGCGTCCGTAAGTCACCCTGGAGATTGAGAGGTAGCGGTCCAGAGAGATTGCACACAGGTGCACAATGGAGGAGGTGCAGAACAGCACATCAAGCGCCAAGTAGATCTCACACCACAGAGACTTGAAGTACCAGTAACCAAGCAGTTCATTGGCCAGAGAAAAGGGGATGATGAGTGTGGCCACTAAAATGTCCGCAGCAGCCAATGACACTAAGAACAGGTTCTGCGGACCTCGTAGAGACCTGCTGGTCAGCACAGCGATGATGACCATGATGTTTCCCACGATGGTGAAGAGGACCATCAAGGTTATGGCGGTGGCAAAGGCCGCCGTGGCTTCGGGGGAGTAAGGGGCGAGCTTCAGGACACTCTGATTGCAGGGAACCGATGCCCCGGAGCCGCTCACGCTGTTGTTCCAGTCGCTCAGCTCCACGGAGCAGCCACTGTCCGGAAGCGAGGCCATGCTTAGTTTCACAGGAGTCTTTATGAATTACAAAAACAAAAAAAAAGTTTGAACCATTTGTTTTAAATATAGTTTCCCTATTCACCAAAGATTATTGTTTCACCATCACAGGCTTTTGGCAATAACCTCATAATAACACGTTTAGATACACTGCGTTAAAAACAGTAAATAAATTGAATAAATGTTAATTTATTATTGTTAATCGTAATTACCTTAGTCTCGCGTCGTCTCTGTGATGTTTCCAGATGTTAGCTCCCTTGCATCCTCCACGGCAGGTCTTCCAAGTCCATTTTAAGCGTACAAAACAGTCCGAGCAACGCGTCACGTCGTCACAAGGACGTGGATCGGTGTATTTCTGTTAAAACACGATCTTTCTTCTCCCCAAATATTTTGTGACGTTCCCCGCTGTGCGCTTGTGCTTTGTTAAAAAATAACTAAACTAAACTTCTTTAGCACAGCGAGATTGGTCATTTTTCCTCGGCTTTTAAATGATTGTTTTAGGTCGAGAACAGTTCGTGTGGAATTATCTCATTTGGAACCGTCTATGACAAGGCAGCACTGAAAGCAAGAGGACGGATCTCCGTGCAATCTCCGCGCGTCCTCATTTGGAGACGCGCGTAAAAGACCTGGTCGCCGATTTGCGCAGCGAATGTTTAAAATAAAACAGACTTAATATAATACGATATTCAAAACCATCCATTACTGGTAAGTTATCAATCGCACTGTGTCTTCGGAAGTGATACGATCCTCTCTGCGTCTGTGCGTCTTAGCTTAGAGTTGTTTCTGTGTCGCTTCTGTCTGCTCTGAAGTTCGCCAGGATGTTATGATTCAACCGCTCCGCTGGCTCACATCACAGGCGCAGCAGCATCTTCACTTGTGAACAGGACCTTAGGAGTAAACCTAATAAGCGGGGTGCCTCCCATCTCCCTCTTGAGCTTCTTTTAAGTGCCGGTGATGTCACTGTGAAGCTGTGGGCGTCATGGGATCCTTTCCTTCTATGCCTCCGTGACTCCTCTCCTCCTCTCTCTCCCCATCAGTCACATTAAATCTGCACCCGGGCAGCTTAGCCGACGCAGTTATTTCAGAAATGGCTTGTTGGGCGGCACTGCTGCGGTCAATTAAGTCGACGGGACGTTGAGGTGTCCAGCTGTGAGAGCAGAGATAAACCCATCTGCCTCACAGAAAACACAGTTTTTCTTCCGAGGTGCTCATAATCATCACCATCGCCATCATTCCCTTCAGTTTGTGGCATTGCACATATGGCCTATCAGCGGGTTTCACTGCATCTTTACACGTTTCCCACGAATATGTTAAACATTCGTTATGTTTTTTGCACCAATTTACGAAAATATCCAACTTTTTCACACCACTCTACAGCAACAACTTAACCACAAGCACGTTATCTAATCTTTGGCGACACATCTGTCAAGTAAGACCAGAGGCTGGAAAACCGAGCCCGTTCTTGTATCAGGGGTAAGATTTGTGTTCGTGCCGCAGTGCTGTGCTGTGAGAGTTTTATCTGCGTCCTGATCAATACAGATGGGCAGATATATAGACTGACTTGTTTGAGGCTTGAAAAAACTCTTCCAAAGTCAAAGCTTCATTTTGTACAGTCACCCTTGAAATCATTTCTGTTTTAAACCGTAGGTGTGAAAATCATTTCTTGGATAGTTTTAAACCAAATAAATCAAATATTTATAAACATAAATATTTTATATATAAAGCCCAATTATACAGAGAAACCGATATTTACGACCTTCACATAAATATTGCAGTATAACTGGATTATTTCCTTATGAAATGTGAAGCCTCAGCTGAGCTCAGCTAGAACCGCCTGCACCATGGTACCTTCCACCTCTGCTCAATACAGGTGCATGATGGGGGTTCTGAGTACATGCTGTGGCTTTATGTGTTTATGTATTTACATCATCACTTGACTCCCATTTAAACCCCCCACCCCCCTGCATTAAGCTACACTTCAGCCCCCAGGATGTGCAGACATGTAAGGCTTCCCTCATTATTGGTTTCCAACCAGAGATCAAGTGGCCGATTGTTCAATTATCAAGTGAAACCTACGTCATACAGTGTTTTACTGAGCCGTAAATTAAACAGTGGCAGAGTTTATCCCGTGGCATTTGAAAGCAAGTAGGTGGCCTCTGTGATATCAACTCACACAAACAAACAACACATGACTGCCTACACACACACTCACACACACACATGCATGCATACACACAATATTATGAATGATGTGTGGGTAGGAGGTCCTGCTTGCTTGTTTTTGTAGTGCATCCTCCACACGCAGCGGCTGTGATGAGAGAGAAGCCCAGAGATCCAAGCATGGAATTACAATTCAGAGCCCTGCTCTGTGATTGTGTGACCCGACACAGCAGCCAATTATGGCTGCGCATTTTTCGCTCCACTATACATTCTAAATATAAAGGGAAACAGAATAAAGCTTTTAGCGGGAGAGTGCACTCCAATCAAGTGTCTTTGTTTCCGTGGGTGAGCTGCGCTCAGTTTCACGCTGAAAATGCATTCTGGGGTATAGGGGTGTGACATCAATGCCAAAGTTATAGCGTTTGAGCAGCACACAGCGTTCAGTGCACTGTACACTGCGGCTGAAGTACATGTTGTATAAGAGTATGTGGTGGTTGAACGTGTACACAAAGCCGTGTTTGCAGCTCCGCACACACGCCTGGAGGAGATTCTGTAGTCATGGATCTGTAATTCTAGCTCGACGCCCAGACTGCAACAACTGAACCAAATCACACAAACCTTTCCATTTCAAAAGGTTCCGATCCTTTAGAAGGCTTTTATTCTGTTGAAGACATTTCTTCGAATCTGTTGGTAGAGTGAGATTTACCGTAATAAGAATAGTTTCTCAAATGAGTGCCAGTTTACTGCAGCTAAGTCAGCACAAATGAAAGTAAGGCTGGGAGTGCACCAAATCAATTTCAGCACAGTACCTGACCTTTGAGTGGTTTTAATTTAGACCTTTTTTTTGAGTTATTGGCTTGATTCTCCTGTTTTCTGTGTTTTTCTGCTCCTCCACCTCTGTGAGGGCCGGTCGATTTTTGGGCTGAAGATTTGGGGGCACAACTGAGTTCTGTACACATTTAGACTTGGTGTAGGTTCAGCATCCATTCATCGATTGGCCAGGCCATTTCAGTTTAATTTGAAGTTTCAGCTGGGGGCAGAGACCAGGGCTTTCTTACATGTGGCCTATTCTAATATGTGATAATATAAATATTGCCACTGATAGTAGAATATGTTTTCCTCTCCTCTCCTATAATTTGTTAATGTTCTTGCAACCACCTCCACTGGACTTAAGGGAGCAAAGTTATTGACAGTGTCAACCTGCAAACAATACAGCAAGTGCTCCCATATGGCTGTACAGCAATTTCCCTGACTGGAATGATGACAATGTGTGTGTGTGTGTGTGTGTGTGTGTGTGTGTGTGTGTGTGTGTGTGTGTGTGTGTGTGTGTGTGTGTGTGTGTGTGTGTGTGTGTGTGTGTGTGTGTGTGTGCTTTCACCTGCAGGCCTGCATATGTGTGTTAGATCATCACACTGTAATTCTCCGGCTAACACGTCACACTTATTGCTTCTATGGTCTATTAGCGGTTTGCTGCAATGACTGGCTGTAAATAGGAAATAATCCAAATCACCACATCGAACAGAAGCATGATCACTTTACAAAACTCCAATTTTTCACACTGCTCTTTTTGCACACACATACATGTACGCGTACGCACAAGAACCCACTGCTGCACACAGGTATCGTAATGTAACAGGATCCTGACATTAGTTTAATCTGGACACAGAGTGTGTTCAAAGCTTTGGCTCCGTTTTCATTACGGAGTCTGGCTGAGTAAAGAAGTGAATGTGACAAATGAGATGTTTCGTTGGAAGGGAGGCGGGACAGGCTGCTTCCAGAGATTAATCCACAATCAAATGAAATGATACCAAATCTCTGTTAAATGTGCTAAATGACAAACGTTCACAGATGAGCCAGAGATGTGTGTACGTGTACAGGCAGCGGTGTTGATTAAACAGTCTGCTGGCGGCATCTGCTGGATAGTTTGGGTCTACATTATCTCTAGATCTGGTTATTATAAAACTAGTCACTAGGGAGCACCAGCTCACCAGGATAAACTCACCGTTTCAGCGATAACACAGGAAATGATCTGTTCAGTGTTGAGATTCTGTATCAGTATTGCCGTGTTTTACCCTGATATGACTATTACTGTAAGGCTGAATTTGACAGTTTGACTGTAAATACACAGCATTGCCCATTCCACAATAACCAGTTGGTACCACATAAACAAGTAAAAACAAGGAACTTGTTCCACATAGGAGGTGAAAATCAGTCAGATCCTCAACAACTTTTGTTTTCTCCGACTTGGTCCATCTGCAAATAAACCTGAACACAGACAGTTTGAATTAGGCAAATAGGCAGGTGCATTGTTGTCTATAAACATACGGGTTGGGCTCCTGCTTCGCTTTCTTCTTATTTGGAGCTTAAGCAATGGCCTCATACTGTCATTCTGAGCCACTGTGTGCTGCCTAGTCTACACAGTAGCAGCGCTACCACAGCACACAGGCGGCCGACAGCCTACAGGAAACTATAAACGTAACAGCTGGAGTGGTATGGTGACTTTTTACTGGTCATAGAGTGACCTAATTGTTTAATCACACTATACAGACACTGCTATCATTTTTCTGAACGAGTGTTCAATCAGCGTAAAAACCCGAGATGACTCTGATCTGCCATCCGTCTGGACAATTGCATCTAATGGAAGCAGTATCATTTTGCTGTTGGGCAATGGGCATTTGCAAATGAGAGGAAGTGATTTATTTTAGCCCAGGTCAATGTGTGGGCAGCAAAATTAGCATCATGGGAGTGAGGCAGCTGGTCTTCAATGTTAATTTCTGTAGAATTGTGCGAAAATTGTGAATATGGTATTTAATTATTTAAATTATTTGCTGACTTTGTTGCTTGGGACTTTCACCCATTATGGCCAAATAGTGGACATGCCTACACTGAGCATGCTTGATATTTCTAATAGGCCCATGATGGGGAACCAGCACTCGGGAAACAGGCCGCACGCATGCAGTGCTGGAATCGAACCAATCACACAGAATTTCCAAACTTCCTTATTACAATTCCCTTTGGTGGCTTACTGCTTTCTGTCTGGGAACAATTTAGTCAAGCTGTGTTTCCATCAAATATCATTTTTACAACATCAGCAAATAGATATAAAATGTATGTGGGTGCTTTTTGAGGTCAAACGAACTTCAAACGGCAGAGACCCATTCTTTGAGGATAATCCTCCGAAACGCTTGGCAATGTGTGGTTTTAATACCTTCTGATTCAGCAAGAGCAAATCAAGAGCAGGAAGGTCGGAGCGTGAATGTTTTCATTCGTAGCATACTCTGTAAAAAGCCTGCAACCATGTGGACGTGAAGAGACGACAGCGACCTGCTGAATAGTGCGCACGCTTTACAACAACTTGAGTACACAGAATAAGCGGATGCTCTTTCTCCAGCATGTGTTTATTTCAGTGGAAAACAGCAGGAATCGGTCAAACTCTGTAAAGTGCAGACACAGTAATAATAATAATAATAACACTGTCAAATTAGAAATAAATAAAATATTTACATGATAAAATCACTTTCAGTTTGAGTGCACTGTGTGTCATCAATCTCAGAATGATTCATCTTCTTGCTACACACTGTAGGTAGTGCATTTTATAAATTGGACACCAAAACTCCAGTATTGCTGTGAGTAGTTAACACAGTGTTGTCTCATAACAAGACAAGTCATGTCACAGTGGGCGTAACGGTGAATGAAGGACTTTCAGTATGAAAAGGAGGGACAAACCTTACTATTGATCAGGCACATAAGTATGACACAAGTAAGAACACGAGTGCACACACAACGGCAGACAAGCTGGCACAGTTCCCGTTTCAGAATATGCCAGAGCTGCTCCAACGCGTGGGAATCACAATTATTAAATGTATTACAGGAGGGTTTTTATTACCAGCTGCTGTTTGATCCCATGCGTCAGTTTCTAGTGAAAGCAAGAAATCGGAGCCGCCAGCCACAGTATGTGATGCCGGCAACACAAGTAGCTTCTCCCCTGAATGTTTGCTTGTGAAATGCCCTCCTTTAAAAGCAGGACGTGAATCATTTTTGAGAGTCTGGATAATGCCTTCAGTGCAGCACAACTCCTACAGGACGGAGCAGGGCTTAAAAAATGTACAGTCATATAAATTTCCAGTGTCTTAATGTGTCCCAGTCTTCAGCCCTGGCACAGAATGTCAACCTCGTACTGCAGCAACTGCCCCATGAAGGCCAGGTTGGGAGAGATGACGTTGCGCCTCTGCTTCACGAAGTTGAAAGCCTCGTCCAGTTTGAAACGCTGCGTGTGCATGAGGTAGGCCAAGCAGATCGTGGCCGACCGCGAGATACCTGCCTGGCAGTGCACCAGCACCCGCCCGCCGCTCTGCTTCACCGAGTCTGTGGGCGAGGAAAACACGGGGCGGAAAGAGGAAGAACGATCAGCAACGCTCCATTTCACAGCAGTACTTTGACATCATCAAGGGTTTTACAGTCAGGAACACAAAAAACAACCCTTAAACTCTAGTAGTTAGTAAGTAATTTTCCTCAGACATGAATACAATTATTATTCACCTCCTTATGAATCACCCTCTGTTTGATGGAACTACATTTAAGCATTTCTGTTCTGCAGCTTGTGCAGCACAGGCCAGTTGTTCTGCAGTGTGATTAAACTGTTGGTCCATTAATCCAGGCTATGAAATGGATTATGGTGTACAAGCTGCTTTGACAAATGCTTTGGATATTTCATATTTCATTACAGTGAGCAAATAAAACCCACTTGTGTCTTGTTTCGAGTTTCCACTGGACACAGTTAGCGAGCTACGGATGTTTGGATAGGAAACTCACTGATAAAGGTGATGGCTGCAGGGAAGCAGGCTCGGATGTCAGCCCCCAGACTGTCCTCCACAGTGAGCCGCAGGTATTCAAACTCCCCTTCGTAGAAGTTGGGACAGGTGGAGGAAACGTTGAGCACGGCTGTGATCCCTGCTGCTGCGAGGCTCTCTCTGCGAGAGGAGTGAACGGCGCTGCCCAGAAACAAGAAGGGCAACAGCTCCACTGGACCGTCCTGCAATTTAGAAAACCAAGACAGCCCATATTGAAGATTCTGACATTTACATTGAATCACATCGGGTATTGTTGTATGTGTTTAATCTTACCCGGTCATATGTTGGGGTTGTTCGACCCACAACTATTGGCTCTGGCTCCACTGTAGAGAAGCGACTGCTGGCAGACGTGTAACACAGCTCTGGATGGGTCTCTGAAAACCCCTCAAATCCACCTAAATGGGTCATAGCATCAGATAAGCATCAGACAACTGTGTTGTGCATGAAAAGGTACAAATACAATGACACTATTGGTTTGGTTCTTCTTGGATTATAAAGATTTTCACACAAACAAGTAGCCCAACGCTCATGTTAACGGTCAACACATGAACAGGCCTGGCTCGTGTTTCCCTCTACACCACATGCTGAACAGCACCCCCTTAATTATGACTCTCGGTGATATTTAGCCCCATTACCTCGCAGAAAGCAGATCTGCGCCTGGACCTCGTTTAGCAGAGCGCTAAGCAGCATCTGGGCCACACTCTCTGCCTTCAGCTCCCCGGCAGACGCGCTCCTGTCATCCACCACCACCACGAGGGAGAAATCGCCGCGCCGCAGCCGGCCCAGCAGCGCCTTGTCCGGGATGAGCCACTCCAGAGCCACCACCGAGCTCTTGGATCTGCGGCGCAGCATTGAGTTCCAGTTGACGTTGCGCGAGTCACAAATGTGCGCCAAGGAAAAGTCGAGGAAAGGTCTGCAGTCCAGCACCATGAACTGGTCCCGGGGCGTCCTCAGTATGTGAACCAGCTCATTGCCAGTTATTCCCAAAGGCTCGCTGCCCGTAGTCATGGCCGATGCGAGCCGTCAAAATATATTAAAAGTAATAAATAATAATAGATTTGCTGTTGTCTACTGAGAACATCAGATAATACAAAATAGATCTGATTTGAGTGTTTATCTGCGACAAGCTCAAGTTGGTGGAGTTCTTCTGTAAACGCGCTGATGAGCCAGAGAGCAGCCGAGGTGCCGCCAGGCCTGTTGGACTCTTCAGATGAGTTTCACTTGCTCATTGATAACAGCTGGGACCGGGGCGGCGTCTCCGCGGACCCTCCTCATTTTCCGCAGAGGTAGTAGCGTCACAGGCGGAACGACCATATTTGGTTCGCCCGGTATTCCACATATGGGCACTGACGTCAAAGCTGTGTTTCCTACCGCGCACGTGGTCGTTGCGGGTTGTCCCGTGTTTTTGTGTTGAATGACGTTATGGTGAATTTTGTTTTTTGAGTGAAATTAAACCTGAGCTTCTGGGTCGTTGTGTTTTTCTTCCTTCTGCGCGTGTTCGACCTCGAGGAAAGTGAAATCGTGCTTTAAAGGTCTAATCAGACCGTTTAGGTTTTTATTTGCCCCTCGCTGTGGTTGTATATGTCCCAGCCTGTCAGACAACTGCTGCACAGAGCACTGACACATACTGTTTCTGAGGAACCGTGTGGTCGGTGTCAGTTACACAGTGTTAGGAGGAACAAACAGGTGAGATCATACCTTATGTCGTAACAGACCATGCGCTGCACATGTGTGTAGCACAAACTGTGGAGAATTACACAAGAAGAATTAGTTAAATGAGGTAAATAGCACTAAAAGACAACTTCTAACAAGCACACAATCCCCAAAGATTAAAATTTAAAGCTAAATATGAAACAAATAAGAACAAAAAGGGACTTATTATATATGGTAACAGAAAAATCCAAACGATCCAACTAAAGTCTAGTAAAAGACAATTCAATTGTTCCATTATTAAAAAAGATGTGAACATATCATGAATGAATGAAACAATGTTTACTTTGAACCATGTAGAGCATGTAATGTTTACTCTAATTACTACTAATGTAACCAGGTTATACACTGATCTTGTTAACACTGTAGTCAGCAGTTCTTTGGGGAAGCGACCTTTGCCTTTTTAACTGGTTTAAATGGGGCATTATTCTTAATCTTATTGATTTTAATGATAAAAGTATGGCGCCACTTATATGAAAAAACATATTACAGTTATTATTATAGGGCAGTTTTACTTTACGTTTGTCCCTGGGAAAATTGAACATGGTGAAACAGAGTAGGGACATTACATGTTTTTTTTGCTTTCGCTCCAGCAGTTACAAGTCATTGTAATTCTTCATGAGGGATATTTAAGTAAAGCATCAGTGATTCTCATTGATTAGGACATCGTAGACGTCTTCCACCCCCTGGAAACCAGACACCCTTTGCCCTTTTTAAGACAGAGAGACATACTTTATGTTCTGTGTGGGCTCGCTCATATCACAACATCTGATCTGACGTCTCTGTCTTCATTTCCTCATAACCCACACTGAAATCACTCTGCCTTCCCACAAACGTCTCCCACTCAAACCTCTGACTCCACTTTCTTATGTTCCCACTTCCCTTCTTTATCCCTCACCGCTCTCTGCTGGTCCCTCAGCAACACTCCCACCCTGTCATGGCTGCTCTCCTGCTGAGGCTGCAATTCCAATCTACAGCAGCAGTCACACACACAGCAGAGCACAGTTCATCACGACTGTCAGTGGAGCTGCTGAGCACACATTCACTGTGGTCTCAACTTTATGCTTAAACATAAACCCACGCTGAAGTGGTGAGCTCTGTCAAGCTGGCAACATGTCTGAGGACATCCTAAAGAACATCTTTAATGTTTTTTTCCTCAACACTCACCCCCACCTCAGCAGCTCAACAGGAAACAGAACCGCATTTACATCCTGTCACCATCCATGCAGGCTAAACCTCCACACATACGCCCCCTTGCTTTGCTTCACTTCAACCTTAGTCTCATGTGTCACAGCTCAGACCCGCTACCCCTGAGTAAAAAAGTTACCAAAAAACCCTGAGGAACAATCAATGATTTCAGAAGTGACTTAGTTCCTGGATTATATGACTCATACATAATCAATCACTCCCTTTCATTTTCGGTTGGTTCTGGTGATGACTTCTGAAACAACGTTGTGTTCTTGATTAGGATATGTTTTCACTGTTCTATCTGAGGAAATCTGACTCAGCCATGGGGACAGAGGTACGGACCTTATTTAACAATCGCAAACAACCAAAAGCTGTGACATTTGTAGAGCTAATGACAGGGAGGCAACGAAGTTCATGACAGAACTTGGGTAAATAAGGGTGACTATTTGTGAATCAGAGGCAGCTTGTGTCATCACATGCACAGAGATCTCAGACAGATGGAAAGAAAACCATCTAATGACAATGTAAGAAAAGCAGCTTCATAAAGATAACAATGTTATAAAAACCAAAGATTTTCCCTTACTGAGCACTCTGACTGGAAATATGAGTAAATAAACATGACAAGATCCCTGAGGAAAATATTTTGTACTTGATTCAAAACACCTAAGTCTCCCCCTTCCTCCCACAAGGGGATTATCCAGGATTAATTGGATGTCCGAGTCTATTAATCTCTGAAAAAAAACACAGTAATCTGGGAGATTTGCTTCGTCCCTGAGTCCTCTCATAAACATCCATGTGACAATGCCAGCTCCTCATTCAGAAGGAACACTTCCCTGCTGGGGTCGCATTATTGATGTGTTCTGGAGAGCTGCTGTTGAATGTTACGGAAAACTGAGTGGTTTCCGGTGGATTTTTAACAAACCACAGTCTCTCTGTTTCACGAGTGGTATCTCAGCACCTGATTCATCGTGATTCAACCTTTTTTATGATTAATGACAATGTAGACACCTGGCACAATTTCATGCCTCACAGAGTTTCATATCATTTAGTCACTATTTTCACTTCCATCTTAATTGTACACATGCGCTGCCCTGTTATAGGGAAGAATCTATTCAACCAATGAGCAAAATGAAGTGAAGTGACCAAAATCTCTCTGACATTAGAATGTATATTTACTGTACACAGTACCACCATCAGATGGTGTTTTGTGTGCGCTCTTCCTGCCTCCTCCTTCCAGGCTCCTCTGCTGCTCGCTGCTGAATCACCAAGATTCTATAAAAACGATGACAAACAATAATCTGAACTTTAATGCACTGGCAAACATAAAATATGAACATAACAGAGACTGAGAGGCCTTCATAATGTGAGCAACTGTTGACATTTGCACCTAGTAAGCATCACTTCCTGGAACAAATGACTTTCAAAGAAAGCAAGTCAAAGACGTAACTGAACATATATATATATGTAAACAATGAACCGACAGTAATTACTTTACTAAAAATTTGCATATGACATAACCACTCGCCTATGATTTTTTCCTCACTACAACGTGACCACTTCCTTGGTCTTGTGTCATGTGGTATAGCATGATCTCTGTCACCTCTTTCACCCCCAGCCTTCCTGTGAACCCCATCACCCAAATACAGTCTCTCACCCCAGGACAACTATGAGGCCCACGCTTGCAGCCAGACTGAGCGCAGTAACCAAGGCGATGAGTGGCACCAAAAAACCCTCAGTATGTTGAAAAGGTGAGTATTCGTCTCCAGGAGGCGGGGTAGGCAGAGTGACGATGGGTCGGTGAGTCTGATTCGGCAAAGGAGTGACTAGGAAAGAGGACAAAGACGTTAATGGAGATGTAGAGAAACGTTTAGAGGAACAAAGGAAGTGCCTCTTAGTGGAATAGACATCTTCAAACAGCAACAAGCGAGCAACAAAAAAAAGAAAAAACACACCCACCCTCTTAAACAAATTGACACACCCTGCCTCCACCCCACAGAGACAAACCACACACTAACTACAAGCTTTTCAAAACCTAAATGTTGTGAACCTATTTTTAAACAGTGGGTTAATGTCGTTTAAAGTTGACTGCTACAGTATGTTTGTAGTTTAGCTTGGGGCCTGGCGAATATCATTGAGTAAGGTGTGACTTTGTCTGTTGCCCTTATCTGACAATACGACATGGACCGTGTGTCAAAGAAGCTATTGCTCTACCAGTGAGTTGGAACGTGACTTGATAGAAGACCGTTTCATTTTCCTGCAGAGAACAGCGATATGTTCCTTGCTCATCCACGTGCAGCTGATTTAAGATCACGGATGAGTCATCTGTCACTACCAAGGGTCTGAAGTCACTTTCATTTAGCTGGACATAGAAATGACATCATAGCTGAACATTAGGGGATGTAAAACTAGCAAATAAGGTACCAGGTGCACTCTTATAATAAGTAAAGATACAAATGCACCATGAGACTGTTAAGGAACAAAATGTAATGCATGGGAATTAGGAAGGAGGGAAAGTGAATACATTCCTGTTTTGAGACCTTTTTAATTGGCACTGCTGGGGCCCAGGAGTAGTGGTACTCGGATTTTCCTACCAGAAGACGATGCCATGGAAGAAAACAGTTCAGGACTGCCTGGCCTCCCTCCTCAGCCTGCACTGGGTACTCTGGAAAAACAGGGAGACGAGAAGAGAGGACGCTCTACTCATTTACATCTGGATTACGGCAATAATCTTTTCATTAGCTCTGCACATGGACATGCAGCAGCAGTGTCCTGCTTAGGAACACACTTACACACAGCAAAAACTGTGTGTGGCACAGCTCCCCCACCATCCACTCAGTGGCGCCCATACTACACACAAATGAAAATTACCTCCGCAGTCCTGCTGGCCCGAGGGAGAAGGACAGACGTATATCTTGTAGCGACAAGAAATGCAGTCTATCACTCTCTGTTTCAGAAGCCCTTCAAACAACACATACATTAAACATATACTATAAGGAATGACAGATATACAATAAGGATGAAAAAAAAACTTACCACACGTGTTGGGACACAGCCCTGGAGGAGACACATACAAATGATGCACAGAAATGACTTAGAGGACATGCCAAACTGCTTGAAACACCCACTGTTAGTGAGGGTAATTACCGTCACGAATGAAGACGTCCAAGTGTTTCTCTAAGATCTTCCTGCCTTTCTCCATAATCTGAACAGCTTCAAAAGTTAGAGGTCCTTTTTAAAACAGAGCCGGAGTTCGGAGATGAGTCCTGTTGTGTTTTCCCATTTCATGCTAATTGATTTAATTCTATTTGTAACTTAGAACTGATATTGACTATGACCTGATGATTTTGTTCCTCACCGGTGTGCTCGGTTTTCAGAAAGCGATCAAATTCACTCTGGTACTCAGTTCTGGCTCTGTAGAGAGTGGTGGGATCTGAGCCATGGCAGACAGGCATTTGGATAGTATGCGATTAAATCATACTTTCAATCAGAATATAATATAATGGAATTATGATTTCAAAACCCAAACATATCTCAGTCACATGTGTAATGAAAATAAGAGAAAAATAATAAGTTACTTTACAGTTTCTAGATCATGACCCTACCTATAACTCCCATTCGTTCCAGGCTGGTCTCTTTGTAGGTCACATACGCATAATCACAAATCATTTGAATTTCAATCTGTTCAGCCACTGTGGGAGCAGACAGGCCTAAATCTTCATTCAGAAGTCTGATCTTCTTGTCACACTGCAGACAGGACTTGGCCACAGGAACACAGTAGAGCAGGGGCATCAACATCAGCAGCATCTTTTACAGATAATCTGTGGAAAAGTACATTACTGTACATTTAAATCATATTTATTATGATTTGTAAATCACAAAAAGCTGAATTTTCAGAAACCATTGTCAACATTGTCAGGTACCACAGTAAACACACACACTGTCCATCCATCCATCATCTGCTGCAGCCTTATCCCAGCTGTTGTTGGGCGAGAGGCGAGGTACAGCCTGGGCCGCTTGTTAATCCATCACAGGCCCAAGTAAACACTCTTTAATGTTTTTTATACTCAAGTGCAAAGGTAAAGTAAGTACCCTGAGTTTTTTAAGCCAATGAAAGGTGAAAAACATCTATTCACAAAGATCTAAATGTGGTTGTTATTTTTTAAACTACTTATGTTGGAAGAACCAACTGGTAAAAGTGGAGACAGTGACAACATCTGTGCATCTGTGCTCATCATTTACAGCGTGTTGCTGTCACCCAGCGGTAGAAAGCGCGTCTCAGTCACAGCCACTGCGTTTGCTGCGGTTAGTCCGTCACGGTCAGCTAATCTGAAACAGACCAGTACGAACAGATTTGGGTGAAACTGCATAAAGTTGTACGATACAAACTGCAACAAAATTGTGTGTTTACCTTTAGAGGAGTGAAAACAAATAGTAAACGATGTAGTTGGGGTTAAATAACTAACATTGTTGTAGTACTGATAAAGTCCGGAAAATCGTTGCCATGGTAAACGGGAGTTCACAAAAAACGTACTATGATTATGAGTGTTGTTGTTGGTGCTGGTTGTATCTTTTCGAAACGAATGTTTACACATTTTTCCAGAAAGCATGCCGGATGTATCGTTTGTGAGTGACAGGGGCATTGGCGAACCAGTTTTTAGCATTTTCTCATTTGGGCGGGGCTTGGAAGCAACCGTGCTCCCGCCCCGCCCGCTCTGCACTTGCGCAGTGAGCTACTGCGCTCACAGCTGCACACATTGACCCCAGAGACTCTGATGCGAAGGTAAGAGAAGTATCTCACAACGGTTTAAAGGAGAATGTCTGACTTCTTTATGCGTCAGAGACACAACGAGCGTAACTGTTAGATTTATGATAACGATGATCTTAAATGGAAACACGATTTGAAAGCCAGTTGGTTTCTACGGGTATAACCGGTTACACTCGTCGTAATGTCCCAGTGCGGCGCCAACAGTTCGTGCCGAACAGTGTCTGTGTTACCGACCAGACAATGGCCCAGTAATTGATCTATTTAAACCATATAAGAAGTGATCCAGTAACTGAGGACTAAAATGTACAGTTATTATATGTGGTCGTCCTCTGCTCACACCGTGCAAGACAGCAAAGTGCGAAGTTAGAGCAGCTCACATAAGGGGCATTACGGTATTAATAATAACAGCGAGCTGTTTCATCTGTTATTGTACACACACAGGAGGTAAAGGTTCATTACGTGAATCTCTGCTTTGTATTAGCTACTTTTGCGGGGCCGGTATTTCCTAGATTGACTGTCCCTCCTGGTGCATTATCACAGATCATCGTTTGAAGAGAATAAGACTGCAGCTAAATAACACCCATGGGGAGTGTAAATAGGGCTGTGCTAGGTAAACGATAGGCTTACTGCAGTACTAAATATTATTTACCTGTATCATCTTACTTGAGCTATGCTGACATGGTGTCTGCACTTCATGTGAGATGGCTTCATAGCTTCTATGGCCATCATCAGTCTTTGGTTACTAGTCATGATGCTTAGCTGCACTGCAGGGCAGACTCGACTCGACTCACAAAGTAAACTCACGTTTGGCTTTGTTTCTAACTAACAGAATCACTGCGAGCTACACAAGACCATCAGCAATAACACCACGTTGTTACTAGACAGGAGTCTTAAATCATGATATATGATTATACCTAAACAGAGAGTATAGTGTATTTGTGAGTACAAACACAGTTCGTGAAAACAAACAGTGCAGTATTTCATGACACACTTCTAGTTTTCCATTCACCCCCATCTGCCTGTGTTTATTCTGCAGGGTTTGGCTTCAGCCTTCAGTCACAAATGGAGAATCTGTTATGTATCAGCAGGTAAACGTCGCTACTCAGTGTGAAGATATATCCCACTCATTTTCACCACGACTGACAGCTGACGCAAAGTAAACTACAGCTGTGACCTTTTTTCCACTCACCTCTGAGTGGAGTGTCTGAGGCCTTCAGTATGTATCACATTGTCCCTGTGGCTCCCGGGGAGCAGCAGACAGCTGAGCGATCTGGTGGCTCTCCATTCAAGAAGAAACTGGCTCAGGAAGGGCGTCCTCTGGTTCTGGCAGGAATGTTGGGCTGTGTGTTGGTGTTGGCTGCTGTCATCGCCTGGTGCTACTACTCCGTATCTGTTCGTAAGGCCCAGCTGCTGAAGACAGAGTTGTTAGACCTCAACAAGGATGGATTTGTCATTCGTAATCAAGCAGGAGCCGTCATCTTTACTATGAGCTTCAGGTGGGTTGTCTATAGGAGTTATTCTCATTTTTGTATAGAATATATGCTTTTGCTGTGACAGTGACTCAAAGCATTAATCAATAATAAAAATATCCAATTATGGAAATGGATCTTTTCAGTAATTAATTAAGGATATTAATTGATTGGGGGATTATTAGTAAGCAATTGACGTTGTGGCCATTTCAGACAAATGGGAACTTTTCTCTGTAGTGTCATCTGATAAGGTTGTATTATAAACCCAACAGGACAGTTGTTGCTCTTTGTGTGCTGAGCTTTATTAAACACGACTGTCTGCTGTGTTGATGGCTAATGGAAAGCCAGCTGAGCCACACACCCTTAGGGCATCGTGCTTCGGTCATGTCCTTTATCAGCAGAGATCACATGGACAAACACGGCCACACTACAGCCAAGTGTATTTAATGCTGTTTCCAAACAAGCACCTTTGTATCATATCCCTCTCTGTTCACCCTGCTCAGGTCTGGCACTCTAGACCTGGACTCCTGCTCAAAGGAAGGACGCATCCTGAGCTGCACACGCTCAGATTCTGGCAACCTTAACTTCTTCATCCAGACGGTGCGACCGAAGGACACTGTGATGTGTTACCGCGTTCGCTGGGAGGAAATACAAAATAAGCACTTTGTGGAGCACGCCATGGCCTATAATGACTCCCACTGGTACGGAGGAGCAGAGACAGCGTCACAGTATTGGCCCATCAGGATCCAGGGTGAAGAGGAACCTCGGCCTTTCATCACCAGTGATGTCTACGTCAATAGGAACGCTTTTGGGGGAATCCTAGAGCGCTATTGGCTGTCATCAAATGCAACTGCGATCAAGATTAATGATTCAGTGCCATTTCATTTGGGCTGGTCAGAGAAGGACAGGACTCTCAGGTTCCAGGCCCGGTACCAGAACTCTCCGTTCAAACCCCCAGAGGGACAACAGGCCCTACCTGAACTCAGCTACAGAGTGTGTGCAGCGGCAGATGTTACTTCTATTCACAAATACATGGTGAGTCTACAACGTTGTTTTACATATAACCACAATGTGCCATTGCCATTGAATCTCTCTGTCGTGACTCTGTATCCGTCTTTTGCTCAGGTGCGTCGGTATTTCCCAAAGCCTATCAAGGTTCCGTCTCCTGAGGTATTCAAACACCCAGTGTGGTCCACATGGGCTTTCCTCAAAACAGCTGTAACTCAGGAAAAGTTGCTGCGCTACGCCGCTGACATCACCAAGCACGGGTTCAAGTGCTCCCACCTGGAGCTGGACGACCGCTACACAGCCGACTATGGAGAGTTTGACTTTGACCCGCAGAAATTCCCAAACGCCAGCGGGATGTTCGACAAACTCAGAGACGACGGGTTTCAGGTGTCGCTGTGGACACACCCTTTCATCAACTATGACTCTATTAATTTTGGTGTTGCTGTGGAAAAAGGACTGTTTGTTCGTGAGCCCAGCGGTGAGCTGCCTGCTTTGGTTCGCTGGTGGAACGGCATCGGAGGAATCCTGGACCTCACCAACCCTGAGGCTCGGGAGTGGTATTCCTCACACCTGCGCATGCTCAAAGCCCGCTATAATGTGGTTTCCTTTAAGTTTGATGCAGGAGAGACAAGCTACCTCCCACAGCAGTTCAGCACCCAGGTCCCACTGTCTGATCCCTCCACCTTCACCCGTCGTTACACAGAGATGGCTCTGCCGTTCAGGGAGCGTGCAGAGCTGAGGGTGGGCTACCAGAGTCAGAACATCTCCTGCTTCTTCAGGATCATTGACAGAGACTCGGTGTGGGGATATGAGCTCGGGCTCAAGTCCATCATTCCCACTGTTCTCACTGTTAGCATTCTGGGCTACCAGTTTGTTTTACCTGATAAGATAGGAGGAAATGCATACCCCAACCGCACCGCAGGTACAGTACACCATTACAGCCCTGACTGTGGTGATTGTTGTCAACATTCTGACGTCAGTGCTGTACTTTAGGCGCTTTAGACGGCAGAGATGGTCTGCCAGACAGAGAACTGTACATCCGGTGGCTGGAGCTGTCTGCCTTCATGCCTGCCATGCAGTTCTCCATCCCACCGTGGGCCTACGACGATGAGGTGAGCAAGTCATTCTGCGGTCTTACAGTACAACACGTGAGATGGCGATGGTTGTTTCTGTGTTTACTGTAAATCAGAGCGTAGAATTCTTTTGTGTGTGACAGGTTTCTCTCACCACTAGGGGGCACTACAGTGTAATTTATGTGTATAGCTATTGACACTGTGTACATGTCTTCAGGTGGTACAGATTGCACAGAAGTTCACAGAGCTCCACAAGACTCTGGTGGCCCCAAGGGTCCTCGAACTGGCGGGTGAGGTTCTCGATACAGGAGACCCAATCATAAGGCCCTTGTGGTGGATCGCTAATGATGACGAGGCAGCCTATAAGATCGACTCGCAGTTCTTGATCGGAGATGACCTGATGGTGGCTCCGGTGCTCGAGCCAGGAAAGCAGGAGAGGGACATCTACCTGCCTGCTGGTCGATGGAGAAGCTACAAAGGGGAGGATTTTGATAAAGGCCCCATTTACCTCACCGACTACCCCGTGGACCTGGATGACATAGCTTACTTTACCTGGGTTCACTGAAGCTGATTAGACAGATAATTCACTCCCACACATAATTAATGCACATTCTGGTGAGGACATGTGCCAAATAATAGCAGGAAAGGTTGAGATGTTTTGCTTGTTAAAGGGAAATGACCACTAGGGATCTGCTGACGCGGCTGTTTTTAACAAATTATCCTCTTTCTCTTTTCACTGATATTTATGACTAGGACTTCTGCTGCACACAGTAACTGTCCACCCAAAGACGTAGACAGATACTAATTCGGTCCTTCCATCTTTGAGCTGATCCTCATCCTCATGTGCCTTCCACAGCCAATCACAAAGCCTCAGATCTCAGACTGATCACTTCCACCACATGAACATGTAGAGCCTAAACCTTCAATGGCTGTGGTGTGTGAGTGCTTTTAGTGGGATTTCATTTCAGGGAAGTTGCATCAACTGCACCTTAAAGTGACTATGTTCTTTATTGCAGTTTGATAAGGTTGGACTCTGGACTAGCGATAAACATACTCACTTGACCTGCGTGCATTTCTGGATTTAAGCTAACATGCCTCAATTTGCAATGCACAACAAAGTGATTTGCTCTTTGAACATTTTAATTTGTGCGTAATATTTGATTTGATATTATATAAATTTTTTTTAATGTGGTTTTAACATTCTTTGACTTGCTAACAGAGCCAACATCGACAGCTGCACATAGCTCAGGGGGGTTAAATACTTAATGAAATGTTTTTGTTGAGCCACAACAAGTAGTATTGGTACGATTCAGATCTTTAAGCTGCTGCTAGAGATTTGCCTTGGAAAATATGTATTTTTGCAAAGATGCCATATTTCAATGTGTTGTCCAGGTCTTCATTTTAACTTAATAAGATACAGTACACTAGAGAACAGCTACCCTCTGCTTACAGAGCTATGCTTTATGCATTAACTTCATGTTTTTATGCATTGACACAGCAAAGTATATAATGTTTTATTCTTAGATGAGAAATTTGCTGGAATGAGATCACAGCACACTGTAAAACATCTAAATGCTTTGGTTGAAGCTAATTAAAAACTAAAAGTCTTCATTCTGGATTTTGCTTGATGAACAAATCGATAATAAATTCTGCAATATTCACCTGTGACACAGTGGCTTTCACTGCTAAATTAGCCGTCTGAATAAATCACAACAATATGGACTGTTGTTAGTCATTGTTGGAACTTTTTGTACCAACATGGAGGATATTTTCTCTACACTGTATCGTGTTTCTGTTTGTGAAGCTCATCCACAGACTGTTGCATCATACCGTAGGTGTCCCAGGCCTGTTTCGCCTCCTTCATCTGTTACTGTGCTGCCATGACAAACACAATGTCCCTTTTATGATTATATTACCGATATAGAATATAGTCACATCTGTTATATCTATCTGTCTATCATAAAACCTTATCTCCCCTAATTGTAAACTTATTTTCTAGGCCAGGCTCTACTGAAAAAGCCCCTGAGTTTCAACTTGAGTTTGATTTTACATTTGGATGTGACTTATCTATAAAATCTGTAAATTGTCAAATTGTCTTAAATATATATAGTCTGACGGGAACTCACCAGCTACTGTAATAATAAGCATGTGACATAATTTCTCTCTTTCTGTTCCCTCTATGCCTCCTGTTATACTGAGGATGGCACCGTTGGCCAGTCTGCTGGTCGGCTTCATTAAACCAAAGAATTCATCAAAGCATGTACTTCAGGTTTCTTCATTTTATTACATATATGTGAAGATTGTATGTACAGTATAAACTCATTTATAATTTTCATGTAATGAGTAATTCTAACTGTAATTTTCATTCTGTGGTTTTATTGATCAACTCCGCTGGTAAGTAGCTTTTCCAGAACATCAGAGAAAGAGGGTGATGATGGCAGAGGACACCAGCAAGAGGACGACACTGGGACCAGTAGGTATGGCTCCGTTACACAGGTCTCCCTGACAGCAAGTGATTGGAGAAACACACAGGTTGCTGATCATACAGGTCTTAGAGACGACGCCTGTTGGGACATGACAGAAAAATATTTAGTACAATACAACAATACATTGGTTCAGACCCTGTTTGGTAAAATGTCTTCAAAGTAACTAATATTCTAGTATTTAATAAATGATTAATTATGGTATAAACCATTAAAAGAGACGGAGGAACAACGGTCAAACCCATCTGGACAAGGTATTATGTCTGTGCAGGATCAGTGGTTACACACGAGTAGCATCGCAATCCATGAGCTGTAAAGAAACAAAACTGTGTTGTCACACACATAAACTCTAAACAAAATGCATCTGATGGTCATGTTTATTTCAGCATCTGACTGATTCCTACCTGTGCACAGACCCATTAACAGGATGGTCAGAACTCCACGAAGCTGCATCGTGATCCCAGAGAAGAACAGACGTTGTTATTTAGCAACGTGAGGCGTGAAATGGACAAGAGAGCTGAACTACTACAAAGTGATTCTCTTTCAGCCCAGCCTCTCAGAGGGAAGCTGCTCACAAAGCCTCCACCCAGATTTCTGTGTTCAGACCTCAGATCTTAATGTTGCAGTGGTCAGTTTCACTTCTCAGCAATCAGTTCTGGCTCGTGTCATACATCGGTTGGAAATCTTTCAAACACAAGATACTGCCTCCATCTTGTGGCGTCTGGTGTTAGTGAGTAGAAATCCTGCAGATGGACTGATTCCTACATAAATGTTTTTCGAATCTTTATTATTTTTATTTCGTACGTTTTTTGGCATCTAACTCGTGCCGCACTGTTAATGTTATAGGAACCGTTCAAATATTAAAACGTGCAGCTTTTCTAGGAATCGACTACTTCTATACAGATTTTTGATATTTTTCATACTTTTTGAAATATTAAGCTATTTTCACTTTTTTCCCCCATTGAAAATGAATGGAAAGCTTGTATAGGGCAACTGGACACTCCCGCCAGAGACCCGGGTCAAATCCCGCTCAGGGCATCTATGTTCTGCTTGTTGTATCAATGCTTTTAAAGGTTCGGCCACCTTTGTTCTTTTACTTAAAGCCCCATCTTTTGGTTGTTCCTGAGAATTGCATTATAGTTGTTTAAAAATGGGGGTGGTCACATTTGAATATTCACACCTCCTTCACTAGAGAAACAGCTTAAGCTTATAAAGCTACTGCAAATTAACAATTGAATTACAATGTGGGCTGCATTTTGTGTTAGATGTAAACGTTTGATGTGCTTAACATTCACGTCTTTAGAAATAGTTCTCAACACCCTAACTGAAACTGCTGAGACAAGAAATGACCTTGACACTGTATGAAACTTCATCAACCCAGAAATACAGTTTGGCTGTGATGCCTTGTGCAGCATATGTTGGGCTGACACTTTGTTCTTCAATCACTAAACAGTCATGTGGTGGCAGTTCACAACCAATCAGAGTCATACTTTGGCAGAGAATCTCTTAAAACTACTTGCACTCTGCGTGAACTTTAAGGGGCAGTACTCCTCTACTTTTGTGATTACTGTAACCATTCCAGCGCAACGAGCCCAATAAGCGGCATGTTCATCGGCATCTCTCATAGATCTACGTGAGTTATGGATTACAGCTGTTATGATGGTCGTGTGTCTGTAATTATTTAATTATTAATACTTACTTAATATTTTTTCATTATGCTTTATTTTGACATTTAAGACTTTTAACTTGTTCTGGACATGTTTAGCCCTATTCTATCCACTTCTATTTTTCTTAAGCTACTTTTAACGTTTTAAGCTCTCAAGCAGTTATTGGGAATACATTCAGCATAAAGCATTCACAGTGCCATTTTCTTATGGAAATGCTTTTCTAGTATTAACATTCGATTGTATTTCTAACCAAAATGACAAAACATAAATAAAGCAAAGCTTCCAGTTTACATTGCTGACTCGTCAAACCGTGTGAGGTGTAAGGTCAAAAACCGATGAATTACACAATGAACTAATTACACAGGTCCAGATGCCTCAGATTTGGACTCAGACTGGAGGCTTCAACCACTGGCAGGAAGATATGAAAGCAACTTGAAGAGAATTTCTTCAGGTCAAACACGTCCAAGTCACTCTCTGACATTAGTAAAATAAAGACCAGCGCTGACCACTGACAGCAGAATCTTCAGTCTTCAGACTGAAACAGCTGTTCTCTGCCGTTGTCTCTGGAGATGATAAAACAATCTTGGACTGACTCAGAGTAGTATCTGTTTAAACTTTTACTGCCAATAAAAGCGATCCACTCAGGTCCTTGTCCTGGAGCCTGTCTGACCCAGTTCATATTGGAGCCATCAAAGTTAAACCCAGACGCTGTACAGGTCAATCTGTGGGATTCACCATGTTTTTTACCTACTGGTTCTGATTGAGTCAGAGTCTGACCAGCAGCACCTGTCAGGATAAAACAGAAGCAATGACATGAACCTGTGTGATGGCTGTTTGAAGATATGTATAAATATAAAAGTCAGATTAAGGCCAGTGAAAATGTTTACAGGAACATCCTGCCCACTAGAGAGTCAGCAGCCCCGTCCTGAAGCCCATCATGTTACTGCACCTCAGCTTGTCTCTCATCCTCTCTCAGACACAAAAGTAGAGCTGGACAGCAGAGGAGTTTACACTGACTCCTCCTCTCATTGACTCAGATGCTTGCCAGGTTTATTTTATGAAAAGAAAAAGAGCTTCTTTTTTATTAATTAATACAATTCACCTCAACATAACAGTAAACTTCATTGCAAGATTACAAAAAAGACAACACTGGTGTTTTTGAAAACATATTGTGCAACGTAACAACAATGGAGTCGAAACCAACATTAACAGCTGCTCTTTAATAAAGATGATGTTTGCTGTTTTACCACTATATTTATTTTACTTCTACCGCCAGCTGGTGGTTGGACACAGGAAATGCAGTCATGGCGCCTCAGCACTTTAACAGTAAGAAATAATAATTAATACGTTTTTTTCATCAGGTTTATGATAAATACACTGTTTCAGTAAGTCATATTAATATAAAACGTTACTACATTTCAAAACGTTTCACTCATGAAGAATCCAAAAACTAACCATCAGGCGTCTAAAGGCTCACGTGCCTCCACCAGGCAGGTGAGTTTGATTTTTACGACCCGCTGCGTTCATTTAACGCAACACTCGGCCAATAAAAGCCTGACGTCAGACGCCACTAAGAGCATGCGCCAACCACTCGTGGTCGCGTGAGCGGGCTTTTGAAAACCCACTTTGGCGCTTGACGAAACCAATCGCGTTTGCTAAGACAGAAGCCAAAGTAGAACCGGGTCGAGCTGGTCCGGACTGGAAACCTGATCCAAAAGGCATCTGAAGAGGTGAGTGACGTTCTGGAAGTTACCTGAGCGGCTGCTGTGTGATTAGCGTCAGGTGTTAGACGCCACCGGGCCTGGTGGACACACGCTAACTGGGGCTGAACTGCATTTATCCGTCGAATACTCAACGTATTTCTTAAAACTCCTTAATGTTTATTATAATTCACGTCTAAAAGAACCAGTGCAGCGCTGAGAGTCTGAGTTGCTACCGGTCAAAGAATCGTCTTGACCGCTGCTGGTTGTGACGCAGTTTGGCTCCATGTCATGCCTGGGCTTTAGTTTTTCTTTACATCGGCCTCAAAGTTTCTGGGGGGAAAATCCTGCTTGTTCAGTTGAATTTATCAACTGCTTCAGAAACGTTTTTACGCTTCCCCACGTTTTAAAGCAAAGGGCTTGTTGGAAGGTATCTGCACTTTTAAATCTGCTGCCGAACACAGGCTCCGTCAGTTTAAATGCGTTGTCTCATTAGTGACATGACTTAACAGCAGATGTAAGTTGGTTTGTGCAGCTCAGTGATGATCTGTAATCCTCCTACAGGTGTAGAACACCTGAACCTTGAGCAATGGACGGGTCCAGCACTCTCTGCTTTTCAGGTGAGTACAGGAATCTTCAAAGCCTGAAACATGAAGAATGAGCAGAATGTAACTTCAGTTTTTGTGTTTTTCTTCAGGTAGATCTACGAACTGTAAGTCCCTTTTATTTGCTTGGCCGCTGAGCCTGTTGTCTGGCTGATCAGATTGGATCTGTGTAGGTGGTGATTTTCATACTTTTCTAACTGTCCTTTGGCCGCCGTGCCAGAACTGCCTCAACTGTTGGTTTCATCCAATTAACACGAATAATGTGCCGTGTTTTGTTAGGTAGACCAGCCGACTACTGGTGAGGCCAGCCGACTACTGGTCCAGTTCAGAACAACGGGTCTAATTTGCAATGACCAGCCGACTACTGGTAAGACCAGCCGACTACTGGTCTCTTTATTTTTGGATGAAACTGTTGTCTTTGTATTTGAGAGGTTAGCTTGGTCAGGTGTTGGCGGCCGGCCATCTGCTTGGTTAGCTGTAGCTGGTGGTGGGGCTTCTACTTGTGTATATGTAGGGTGGTGGTGGTCGGCCGTGTGGCTGGTGGCTGCTGTGAAGGCTGTAAGGTTTGGCCTTTGCTTTAGCAGGTTGAGAGCAGGTCAGATGTGTGAACTTGGTTTCTGAGGGGTAGATCAAGGCCAGGCTGTCAATTTAATATGCAATAATCTTTTCCCCCCTCAGATCTCTACAAATGGTGAGTCATTTTTCATTGTCTGTCTTGCCCCCCTTCCTCTCTTTTGCCCCCCCCACCCCACTTTCGCTCTGTCTCAACCCCCCGATTGTTTTGTCCTACATGCTTTTATTTCAGGTATCGCATTTCGTCCATTTTGATGCCTGGATCCATTTTGGTGTCAGACCATAAGGTCCAAACGGTAAGTTTCACGGCCGCTGTGCCGTCATTTCTCCAAGGATTTCTCCAGCTCGTACGTACGCAAATTTCTTCATTCAACATTTCCGCCATAGACCTGGAAGGTCTATACACCGTAAGTGGGTTTTTGATGGCCGCCGTGCCTACTAACCTTTCTTTCCAGCTTCATCCAGCAGGACAATCCATTTCTCGTCGTCAAGAGTAAGTCCGTGTGTTTCCTTGGCTGCTATGCCATAATCGCGAGCTCACTTGCTCTCTGTCACTGTTTCCTTACTTTCTCTTGCCTGCTGTGCTCTCAATTGCTGCTTTGCTCTCTGTCCTTCTTTCTATCTTATTGTAGTCCTCTGATCAGCCTGTTGGTGCCACAGAAGGCAGAGTCTGTTCTAGTTCTGCAGCTTGGTGGCAAATGGCTTAGGCCATGTGGCCTTTACTTGATGGTGCCTGTGTTCCCAGTATAAGTTGGTTGTGGGGTGTGGTCCCAGTACAGTTTTTTTTTTTTTTTTTTTGTGTGGTCTGTGGTCGCAGTAGGTTTGATTGTAGTTTCAGCTGTGTGTGTGTGATGCCTCCCAGTAGGCTGGATAGAATAAACTAGCACAAAAAACAGACTGAAGTGTTTTATTCTAGTTGTGTAGACGCTAATCTCAGGGACAGCTGTTGTCCACAGACCAATGGATTCTAACAGAAGTAAATGTCCCCTAATCTGGTGCAAAATTTTAAATTCAAAATAAGTTTTTAAATGCCTTTATTTGAAGTGAAAGCTGTTGCTGACTTGAATAAATTACTAAAATCTGCAAATTTATAAGTCAAAATGATACATGGCCTCTTCATCTGAATCAGTCCTGTAAAAGTTGAACTGCCAGGTATAAATGCAATTGACCCTCCCACAAACTCCTGGTTCAGTATTATGCCCTGAATATAAGTTACTAACTTATCAAATGGGCCAATGGTTACAGTTGTCGATTAATAACTGAGAACCAATAGTGTCCACGTTTATTCAGATAAGTCTGTTTTTACCCTTTATCCGTCAGGTAGCGTTCATCCAGGCTGCAGCAGGTGTAGCACATGAAAACAGAACTTATCTGACTGAATGTGGACATTTAGCTTTCGCTCTTTCTCTAGCTCTGTCCTGCCCTTAATGACATGTGGTGTGTTTGTTTTTTTTTGTTTCTCTGTGGTTCTATTGCCTAAAACACTTAACTAAATGTATTGGCATCACAAGTACATGTTCTTTATACTGTAAAATTTGGTTTTGTACATTGTTCTGTAATTCTGACAACTAATATTGTTGCTCTGTGTAGTTGTGCTGTGATTGTAATTAACCCTTTAATGGGTTTTGACCCTTAATTTCAGGGTTAAGTGCTGGCTTATATCTGCAAAGTTTGAATTACTCCACCTCTAAGGTCAAGTTAGTATTAAGTTTCTCAGTGATAATTAATCTGAACAGCACAAGTAATTGATGTACCATGTGGTTGTGTACACTTTAAACCGAGGAAATGTTCATTCAACACTGGACCTAAAGGTAGTGAGACAATCGCTCACTCAGGACTCAAAAGACTTTGCCCCTCACTGATCAGTGATTCTAATCTTTGGACAGTCTTGGAAAACTACTCCCTTGGACACAAACAGTGGATTTTTTTTTTTTGCTGTTTAATTTCATTGCTGTAACTTGCTGAAGCTTTGTACACTGTACTTCAGTTTATGGCTACAGGTTTTGATGTCCACAGAGGAGGCCAGGAATCTGAGGTGCTGGCAGACCCCTGAGGGGGGAAGAGCAGTCACAGATGCCAGGAGATGTTGGACATCTGCACAAGACACCACGGTGAGTACCGAATCAGCGTATGGTTGCGATAGGTTTGTAACTTAAGAACATTAACTGTAGGTGTCTTTTTTTTTTTTTTTTTTTTTTTTTTCTACCCAGGTGTGCGATCAGTCTCCTCAGACGCTGGTACAGGCCTGACATGTTGCCAGTCACACTTACCAACTTGGGCCCCAGACTAACTTGCTTTGGGATGATTCTCATAGCATTTTATGTCTACATTGCTATAGCATGACTTTTGCTTTCAAGTTACTGCTGACTGTAGTTAGTCACCATCCTGAATTTTAATGTCAAATCTTATCCCTTAAACATTTCTGAGTTAAGTGCTGACTCGCCTCTGCCAAGTTTGAATTCCTCTGAAACCCTAACACGTTTGCGTCGATAGGTCTTTGCGTTGTCTTTTTAAACTTACTGGGAGGCCTCCCAGCAGGGGAACTTATCAGCCCCTGCTCTGTTTTGTAGCTGTAGGCGTTTGTATTTAGACTCCCAAACCTGGCAGAGAAGACTCGAAGTTGCTGCTCAGTGATCACACACTTGGGTAAAAATGTCTCATCTTAGGTTTTGGTAGTTGAAGTTTATATGCACCAGGTTAGATTCAAGGAAAATTTGTTAAATTAGTGGTTGACTTCATAAATTGACCAACACTTTCAGGGTCATTGTGACTTGACTTTAAACACAAGTTCAACTGGCAACGTGTCCTGTACCAGCTGGAGATGATCATGAGCTCTGTGAAGGATCCGACACAGAACATGGACGTAGGAACAGACGTGGGCCAGCCAAGAGACGATGGAGGAGGCTGGACTGAAGAGGATCTACAGCTGAACCATTGCAGCATCAAGAAACTGCTTGAATACAAGACCACACAATGGTGAGTACAACAGGGGTGTGAGTCATTATTTGGTGTTGTGCATTGGGAATGTTAACTGTAGATTTCTTGTCTCTACCCAGGTTGTTCTGGGTTTTTATGGACATCAGGTGTCTCCCCTGAGACAGTGGATGGCACTGGCCCTGACATGTTGCCAGTTTATTCCCTGTTCAAAATTTAATTTGGCCATATGTTTGAGGATAGCTAATGTCAGCTTTTTTTTTTTTATGCAGTTGACTGACAGCTAAGGTACCCAAGATGCATAACACTTGAATTTAAATTTAACCCAACTTTTTTTATATTAACGTCATAGCTATACTTACTTTACAAGTAAGCGTTAAGACCTAACACAACTAAACCCAACAAATCCCAGAGCAAGCTTTTAATTGTAGCCAATCGATAAATTCTTAACTTTAAAAGCATTGTGGTCATCACCATCCAAAATGTTGTATGTATCTGGATTTAAATTACTTTAACCCATAGATTTCAGGGTTAAATGCTGACTCATCTCTGCCAAGTTTGAATCCCTCTGAAGCTGTAGTAGAATAGTGTATATATTCAGTTTTCTAGTACAATGGGAGGCCTCCCAGCAGGGGAATTTATCCCACCCCTGCTCTGCAGTTTTAGAGTAGTTGATAATTGCATTGATAGGTTGCAAATGTAGAGGAGCAAACCTGGCAGAGGTGACTCAAAGCAGCTGAGTGTCCAGTTTAGAAATTTTATCCTAGGGGTGACCACAACAGCACAACTACAAAAGTCCGGTTTAAAAAGGGCTTTTTTTTTTTTTTTTTTTTTTTTGCTTCACCAACATGTGTCTGGGTGAATTGATGGACCTACAACCCCCCCGTTAGAAACTGCATTCACTAAACACTCAAAACTCTGAGAAATCAGTACTGGCACCATCTGGGAGCATGATCAGCACTCGGAGGATGCAGGAACAAACAAACTGGAGACGAGGGGAGACTGAGGAGGTACAGCAGCCACAACTGAACCAACGCCAGGATCAAACCATAAAACCCTAATGCGTTTTGAAACTTTGGCCACAAAACGGTGAGTATGAATTGCCCATCTAGATCTAATATGGCATTGAGGTTTGAAAAAACATTAACTGCTTGCTTGTCCCTACACAGGTGGCTCCAGGGATCTGTGGACAAAGTGCTTTCAAGTCTCTAGATGGTTCTGGGCTGGACATGTTGCCAGTTTGTCCTGTTCAACTTGGTCCACCAATTGGCAGTTTACTCCTCCGCCTTCATAGTTTAAATATAAAGTTGTTGCTGAGCATAGGTCTACTAATCACATTCTAAATTGGTATATGGAATCACTAATTGACATAAATGCTGACTCATCTCTGCCAAGTTTAAATCCCTCTGCGAAGCGAGAGTAAAATATAGTGAAAGCCGGTGCGTTGACGGGCTTGTTATAATTTTCTAGTACAATGGGAGGCCTCCCAGCAGGGGAATTTATCCCACCCCTGCTTTTACAGTAGTAGACTGCACAGCTCTTGACTATTTTCATCCGTACGTGTCGCGGTATAGTTCGGATCGTTTGCACATATAGAGGAGCAAACCTGGCAGAGGTGACTCGAAGCAACTTGGTGAGCTTTAAATTAGAAGTTTCATCCTAGTGATGACTACAACAGAAGCCTTAGTCGTGTTTTGGGAAAAAAAAAAAAAAAAAACTCTCCCTCCTCCCTGTTGAAAGAGCCATAATGCTAGTTTAACAGCCCCTCTGGTCGATTTTTACCATTGTTTTACTGCCACTGAGGTTCAGTGGTTGTGTGCACAGAACTGTGGTATGAGAAGAAAATGACACACAAATACAAGCAGTCAAATCAATCTGGCAACATGTTTGGCCCTGTTCCATCTGGAGCTTGATCCACTCAAAGGACAACACGGTGGCTGCAAGAACGACTGACTGAACCAATGGTGAGTATGAATTGACTGAGTGTTATCGTAGTTTAAAATATGTATATAATTTATTTTGCATTTATAGATTTATTGTATCTTGTTTCAGATCTGTGGACATGGGACCTGAGGTTCATAGCCGGGCTGAACATATTGCTGTTTTTGTTTCCCCCTTGAGCATGATGGTGGTTTAGCACATGGTTCATATGGCTGCCTGGCTTTTGCCCCCCCCCACCACCACCACAATGCATCTTCTAAATATAAAGCCCTAGTTGTGCTGTCACTCATCACATCCTAAATCTTATATGGAATCTGTTAAATGGCTTTGACCCGTAGATTTCAGGGTTAAATGCTGACTCATCTCTGCCAAGTTTGAATTTTCTGCAAAGAGTAAAATCAAGTAGTAAAAGTTAGCGAGTCTAGGTTCAGTTTTCTAGTGCAATGGGAGGCCTCCCAGCAGGGGAATGTATCCTACCCCTGTTTTTACAGTAGTCTATTGCTGCAAGGATAGTTTTCATCGCTGTATAGTTGGATAGGACTGCGTTCGTGTAGTGGAGCAAACCTGGCAGAAATGACTCTAAGCTGCTGCTGACAGCTCAAGCACAAGACTTTAAGGATTATGAACTTATTGATCACCCACCAATTTAATATTTTATTTATTTATTTATTTTTGTCTGTAAGACTAACTTATTTTTGGACTGTATATGTAAATTGAGGAATTGTATCGCTTGTCTTAACTGGCTGTTCAATGTCTGTAGATGTAAACCTGTATTGGCACTTCTCACTACTGTCAGAGGTGATTGTATTTGTTTGGTGTATTGCTCTGAGGATTTGTTGCATTTAACCTTCAAAGACTAAGTTTGAAATGATACAATTAAACATTATGTCCAGAATGTAAAATTGTGTCCACTGCTCTCTCTGCAGATGAGTAAAGGCGAGTATTTGTTCTCCATGCTCTTAAGTCTTTGATTCCCATACTGCCACCTACTATGTGGACTGGGGGAAAAAAGTTTTTGTAGAGCTTCTCAGTTTACTTTAACCAGTGTCTCTCTAGCACCGTAATGCACAGAAGAGTCCTCTGGCTTTAAGTTGGATAGTTTCAGATACGTCGTGTTGCTGTCATCTCTACTGATTTCTAAACGGCCTCTGACACTGCTGGCATAGCTGTTGCGACTGGCGTCATAGTAGCTTCTCCCCATCCATTAAAGTCCTTTTCCTGCCAGTTGTCTGATCCAAGACCTAACACAGCAGTTGAATGTGAATCCAGATCCCAGCAGCAGAGAGGGTCGCTCCAGGCTTCTTCACTACTGGAGTGGAAGGAATGGACTCCATGCTCTAACCTGAACCACCTGGTGGGGTGAAAGAGAAATCATGGAAGGAGTGTGTAACCGCCACCTGCTCACTTCAGGTGTCGCTGCAGTGATCAGTTGATGCATGATAATAGGTAGAAAAATCGACCGGACGCAGAGCAACCAGCAGTAGAGTAAGTGTTTTCATCATCCCAAGGCTGGAGATGTGAGCTCTGATGCTGCACAAAGATAAGACCAGGCAGCAGGACACACGAGTAAGGATTTGTACCAGGGTTTTTTGGGCGTCCAATAATTGGTGAAATGACTCCTGTCTTCACGTCAGATTAACTGCTCATCCACTAAGGTCTTTGTTCTGCTTTACTGATTTGTGAGTTTGTGCTAATGTTTGTTTCGCACAGTGAAATGCTGTTTATTTAGACGTGTTCTTTTGATGGTTTAGTTTGATACAGTCCATCTGCAAATGTGTTTTGTTACGATTTTACCAATTATTTTCTAATTCAATTGCTTCTTCTGTTGTGCTTTGCTTGAGCATCGAGCATGAGTTCTCTCCATGTACATAATAAACTTGATTTGAAAAATGCGTAAACTCTGGAGATCTGATCTTGATAGACTCCAGTTGTCAGTAGCATCAAATCTACGGATGATGCTTATGCAAACTCCTCAGTCTTCATGCTGACCCACAGTCACATTAGGTTAATTAAATAAAATGTTACTTACTTGTATCAGCTCTGCTGCTCCTCTTGTGTTTCATGCTAGAAACACTGAAGGGTTTTTGTTTAGCTCCACTCATGGTTTGTGTCACTGTGTGTGCGGCTGTCTGGCCCTTAATAAACAGCAGAGTCTTCAGGCTGCAGGTTTTGTCTGTTTAGAGTTGCTGTTTTGCTGGAGGAGTCCATGTTGATACTGATCTTGTTCTTTAGTGAGTCTTTGTAGTATGTTCCATCCCCAATATGTGCACTTCCAATCCACTCCAGTCCTTTACCTGCACGCTGCCTGATCCAGTGTGTGCGAGAGCTGCTAAGGGAATAAGAGACCTGACAGGCGATGGTCAGATGTTGACCTGGTCAGCTGTTGACACTTCACACCTGTGGAAAAACGTGTGTTAGTGTGAACAGTCAGCGTGTTGTGCTCATACGGTCAGTGTCTCTGTGAGACTCACAGGATCCAGCAGCAGAGCTACAGAGAACATGGTCGGTGTTGGAGGGGATCTGATGGAGCTTCTCTGCTTCAGCTGCAGCTCATGTGATGCCACGTCTTTATAGAGTCTGATGGGAACTCACCAGCTACTGTAATAAAAAGCATGTGACATAATTTCTCTCTTTCTGTTCCCTCTATGCCACCTGTTATACTGAGGCTGGCACCGTTGGCCAGTCTGCTGGTCGGCTTCATTAAACCAAAGAATTCATCAAAGCATGTACTAAAGGTTTCTTCATTTTATTACATATATATGAAGATTGTAGCATTGTAATCCATGAGATGTAAAGGAACAAAACTGTGTTGTCACACATAAACTCTAAACAAAATGCATCTGATGGTCATTTTAATTCAGCATCTGACTGATTCCTACCTGTGCACAGACCCATTAACAGGATGGTCAGAACTCCACGAAGCTGCATCGTGATCCCAGAGAAGAACAGACGTTGGTTTTTAGCAATGTGAGACGTGAAATGGACAAGAGAGCTGAACTACTACAAAGTGATTCTCTTTCAGCCCAGCCTCTCAGAGTGAAGCTGCTCACAAAGCCTCCACCCAGATTTCTGTGTTCAGACAACGGATCTTAATGTTGCAGTGGTCAGTTTCACTTCAGTTCTGGCTTGTGTCATAGATCGGTTGGAAATCTTTCAAACACAAGATACTGCCTCCATCTTGTGGCGTCTGGTGTTAGTGAGTAGAAATCCTGCAGATGGACTGATTCCTACATAAATGAAGAGAAGCTCAGGGATGGTTTTTGCTGCTGTAAACAAATAGTTGCTGCATTTCAACAGTAGCAGTAATCATACCGTTAAAATATGATTTTACAGTGAAACCTTACTGACGTGTGTGGAAGGAGTGTGTGAGCTTTTCTCGTATGGACCTACAGTCCAGGTCTGGGTGGTATTTTACTGTACGTGGCACAAGAATGAAACACTCTTAAAAACATCTCAATGACTTGAATGAAAGTCTACAAACAGTCAGTTCTGGTATTAGAGCATGTTTTTTAAGGAACCGTCTTGCTGTGAATTGGTCTGTTTCTGTCTTGTGTTCTTCATAAAACCACCAGATGTCACCACGGTCAGCAACATGCAGTTATTTAGATTAGCAACATCTCCAGAAAACACTGATAATCTACTGTTATTACTAAAAGACCAACAGCTGAGTGAACCATAGGTTGTAGTTACACAATGAAATCAGTTACAGCCACAACACACGTTTGTCTTTATTCAGAGCAAGTAAGTGAGTAAGTGCATGAAGGACGAGATAAATATTTTACCCAGGTCACCCTCACAGCTGCCCATACCAGGTAAACGTGTACAACTGGTTTGTCAACCTGCACCTGTTTTCATTTTTATATTGTTTCTACTTCCGCATTCACATTGCTTTACTTCACTCTGATCACCTTGTTCATTTGTCTCCTAGCGTAGGGTTTGTGTACGGTGTTGCTGGAACTAAATTTCCTTTTAATAGTATGTCCCTAATGTTATAAAACGATATTTTTTTGTAGCCTTCTGGCTGTATTTTCTATACACTACACATTCCTTTTTTCTGAAACAGTTTTGATTTAAACATCTACAGTCTGATGACAACACACCTGCTATGTGATGTACTAAAAGGTAGTTTTAGACTTAGAGAGAGAGAGCTGAATGCTAGACAAGCTTGGAGTTCATCAACCGGAGCCTCAACTCCTGAGGTCAATAAAATGTAATATTTATACTGTTTACATGAACAAATGCGTAGTGTGAAATTCATGTTGTTGAATCTATGTTGTATGTAGCTCCTTTATCCTGGAGGACGACACTGGGTCCAGTAACAACGGCTCCGTTACACAGGTCCCCCTTCTGGTTTGGACCCTCAGGCGAAGAGGGTGATGATGACTGAGGATACCAGCAGGAGGACGACACTGGGTCCACTAACCATGGCACCATTACACAAGTCCTCCTCACAGCAGCCCGCACCAGGAAAACATGCACGACTGGTTTGGCAGCCTTTAGTATAGAGAACCTGCAAGACGGGACACAAAAAACATAAAACACCACATTACAATCACATCCCATAATCATCTTAATCTCATCTTAATGTTTCATGGATAATTGAAGAAAGCATCGTAGAAATCGCTCTGTATTCTTTAATATCCTTCCTTCTGTACGTGTCCCTCACGTACGCTGTTAGTTGGTCTCTTAGCAAAGAGTTTGTGTTTTGTATAACACTCCTCATCTTTGTGTATGTTTAATGTTCCCGGCATGTTGCCACTATACAATATTAGTTAGGTCTCTGTGTTGTTACCATTGTTCTCTGTGTTAACTGGCTTCACCCTGCGCCTGTTTTCATTCTTATCCTGTTTCTACTTCTGCGTTCACACATTTCTCTTTTGGTGATTATTGTTCTCTAAACATATTGTCTTGTTCATATTATGACCCTAGTGTTATAAAACTAAATATCTTTATTATAAATATGTTTATTTAATTTTGATTTAAACATCTTCAGTCTGACGACAACACACCTGCTAATATAAGCCAATGGTTCACATTGACCTGTGTTAATGTTGAACAGTAATTCATTATACACAACAAGCAAGACGTTAAAGAGAGAGAGTAAGAAACAAATAGTGTAAACAGTCTAATACTGTACCGTCAGTATTTATTATTGAACAACTGAATAAATCTAGGAAAGGGGTCACAATAAAAGAAAACATTCATGTTCTAATTTCAGTTGTGTGTCTTTATTCTTAAATCCAACACAGAAGATAAAAAGGTATTTACACAGATTAACATATGATTTATTTTCTAATACAGAGCAAAAAATATATCTACATTTTGTGATAGAGAAACAAAACCAAAACTATCAAACTATAAAGTTAAACATGCTCCATTAAACCAACAAGTATATTATATGGCTTCATAATATGAACTTAACAAGTAAGTACATTTTATTACGTGATATTATTGGTCAAATCAGCTTTTTGTTAAATTTAGTTTCTTCTAGAATTGTACAAATGTGGTAAATAACATCAGAGAAAGAGGGTGATGATGGCAGAGGACACCAGCAAGAGGACGACACTGGGACCAGTAGGTATGGCTCCGTTACACAGGTCTCCCTGACAGCAAGTGATTGGAGAAACACACAGGTTGCTGATCATACAGGTCTTAGAGACGACGCCTGTGGGACATGACAGAAAAATATTTAGTACAATACAACAATACATTGGTTCAGACCCTGTTTGGTAAAATGTCTTCAAAGTAACTAAAATTCTAGTCTTTAATAAAAGATTAATTATGGTATAAACCATTAAAAGAGACGGAGGAACAACGGTCAAACCCGTCTGGACAAGTCATTGTGTTTGTGCAGGTACTAGGGTCAGTGGTTACACACGAGTAGCATCGTAATCCATGAGCTGTAAAGAAACAAAACTGTGTTGTCACACACATAAACTCTAAACAAAATGCATCTGATGGTCATTTTAATTCAGCATCTGACTGATTCCTACCTGTGCACAGACCCATTAACAGGATGGTCAGAACTCCACGAAGCTGCATCGTGATCCCAGAGAAACACAGACGTTGTTATTTAGCAATGTGAGACGTGAAATGGACAAGAGAGCTGAACTACTACAAAGTGATTCTCTTTCAGCCCAGCCTCTCAGAGTGAAGCTGCTCACAAAGCCTCCACCCAGATTTCTGTGTTCAGACAACGGATCTTAATGTTGCAGTGGTCAGTTTCACT
This sequence comes from Macropodus opercularis, assembly GCA_030770545.1. Classification (NCBI taxonomy): domain Eukaryota; kingdom Metazoa; phylum Chordata; class Actinopteri; order Anabantiformes; family Osphronemidae; genus Macropodus; species Macropodus opercularis. Next base: position 7,358,571 of record CM061097.1, on the reverse strand, counting down.
TCAGTTCTGGCTTGTGTCATAGATCGGTTGGAAATCTTTCAAACACAAGATACTGCCTCCATCTTGTGGCGTCTGGTGTTAGTGAGTAGAAATCCTGCAGATGGACTGATTCCTACATAAATGAAGAGAAGCTCAGGGATGGTTTTTGCTGCTGTAAACAAATAGTTGCTGCATTTCAACAGTAGCAGTAATCATACCGTTAAAATATGATTTTACAGTGAAACCTTACTGACGTGTGTGGAAGGAGTGTGTGAGCTTTTCTCGTATGGACCTACAGTCCATCTCTGGGTGGCATTTTACTGTACGTGGCACAAGAATGAAACACTCTTAAAAACATCTCAATGACTTGAATGAAAGTCTACAAACAGTCAGTTCTGGTATTAGAGCATGTTTTTTAAGGAACCGTCTTGCTGTGAATTGGTCTGTTTCTGTCTTGTGTTCTTCATAAAACCACCAGATGTCACCACAGTCAGAAACATGCAGTTATTTAGATTAGCAACGTCTCCAGAAAACACTGATAATCTACTGTTATTACTAAAAGACCAACAGCTGAGTGAACCATAGGTTGTAGTTACACAATGAAATCAGTTACAGCCACAACACACGTTTAGCTAAGTAAAGTATTTGAGGTAATATTTGATTCGATATTATATAAGTTTTTTAATGTTGTGGTTTTAACATTCTTTGACTTGCTAACAGAGCCAACATCGACTTCTTTTTCAGCTGCACATAGCTCAGGGGGGTTAAATACTTAATTAAATGTTTTTGTTGAGCCACAACAAGTAGTATTGGTACGATTCAGATCTTTAAGCTGCTGCTAGAGATTTGCCTTGGAAAATATGTATTTTTGCAAAGATGCCATATTTCAATGTGTTGTCCAGGTCTTAGTTTTAACTTAATAAGATACAGTACACTAGAGAACAGCTACCCTCTGCTTACAGAGCTATGCTTTATGCATTAACTTCATGTTTTTATGCATTGACACAGCAAAGTATATAATGTTTTATTCTTAGATGAGAAATTTGCTGGCATGAGATCACAGCACACTGTAAAACATCTAAATGCTTTGGTTGAAGCTAATTAAAAACTAAAAGTCTTCATTCTGGATTTTGTTTGATGAACAAATCGATAATAAATTCTGCAATATTCACCTGTGACACAGTGGCTTTCACTGCTAAATTAGCCGTCTGAATAAATCATAACAATATGGACTCTAGGGGAGATTAGGTTTTCAGATCACTGTTTTGCAGCAACTACAGAGTCGTACCCGTTTCTGTGAGCCCATATTAAAATCTGAGAGGAAGCATAGCAGGAGATGCTCCTTGACCACATCCTTGACAAAGTGAGACATATGTGACTAACCATTCACACCTCTTCACACCCTTGCCCTTCAGAGAGTGTTTTGTGCCTCCTTCCTCTGTTACTGTGCTGCTGTGACAAACACGATGTCCCTTTTATGATTAAATTACCTATTACATCTATTATATCTGTCTGTCTATCATAAAACCTAATCTCCCCTAATTGTAAACTCATTTTCTAGGCCAGGCTCTACTGAAAAAGCCCCTGAGTTTTATTTTGCATTTGGATGTAACATAACTATAAAGTCTGTCAGATTGTCTTAAATATATATAGTCTGATGAGATCTCACCAGCTACTGTAATAATAAGCATGTGACCTGCATAACAACTTCTCTCTTTCTGTTCCCTCTATGCCACCTGTTATACTGAGGCTGGCACCGTTGGCCAGTCTGCTGGTCGGCTTCATTAAGCCAAAGAATTAATCAAAGAATGTACTAAAGGTTTCTTCATTTTATTACATATATATGAAGATTGTATGTACAGTATAAACTCATTTATAATTTTCATGTAATGAGTAATTCTAACAGTAATTTTCATTCTGTGGTTTTATTGATCAACTCCGCTGGTAAGTAGCTTTTCCAGAACATCAGAGAAAGAGGGTGATGATGGCAGAGGACACCAGCAAGAGGACGACACTGGGACCAGTAGGTATGGCTCCGTTACACAGGTCTCCCTGACAGCATTTGCTTGAAGAGACACACAGGTTGCTGATCATGCAGGTCTTAGTGACGACGCCTGTGGGACATGACAGAAAAATATTTAGTACAATACAACAATACATTGGTTCAGACCCTGTTTAGTAAAATGTCTTCAAAGTAACCAATACTCTAGTATTTAATAAATGATTAATTATGGTATAAACCATTCCAAGAGACGGAGGAACAACGGTCAAACCAGTCTGGGCAAGTCATTGTGTTTGTGCAGGTACTAGGGTCGGTGGTTACACACGAGTAGCATCGCAATCCATGAGCTGTAAAGAAACAAAACTGTGTTGTCACACACATAAACTCTAAACAAAATGCATCTGATGGTCATGTTTATTTCAGCATCTGACTGATTCCTACCTGTGCACAGACCCATTAACAGGATGGTCAGAACTCCACGAAGCTGCATCGTGATCCCAGAGAAACACAGACGTTGTTATTTAGCAACGTGAGGCGTGAAATGGACAAGAGAGCTGAACTACTACAAAGTGATTCTCTTTCAGCCCAGCCTCTCAGAGTGAAGCTGCTCACAAAGCCTCCACCCAGATTTCTGTGTTCAGACCTCAGATGTTAATGTTGCAGTGGTCAGTTTCACTTCTCAGCAATCAGTTCTGGCTCGTGTCATAGATCGGTTGGAAATCTTTCAAACACAAGCAATTTGCAGATGCCTCACAGTCTTTGACCAGTTAATTAAATTAGCAACATCTCCAAAACACTGATAATCTAATGTTATTACTAAAAGGTCTTTGTGGCACAGTTGAAGACAATAATGTGTTGAACATTCACGGTATTTCCACAACATCTATATATTGTGGATTATCTATATGGTTTTTATACATCTGTGTCCAAATGTAAATGTCACACACAGCAGAACTGTGTGAACCACAGGTTGTAGTTACACAATGAAAACAGTCAGAGCCACAACACACGTTTATCTTTATTCAGAGCAAAAGTAAGTGAGATAAACATTTTGTTCATATTTTACACCCATCAAAGAATTAAAGCTATGAAAAGAGAATGTAGAGAGTGTTTTAAACTATTCCAAACTGGAAATGAGAGGAATGGTTTGTGCTGCTGTGAATGAGTATTTGCTGAACATGTGATCAATTAAATCTATTAATATAGTAATATAGCGTTGGGATTATATATAATATATGTAATCATGAACCCTTTTCCTCACGTAGTACAGTTACTGCACGTTTCCAGTCCACCTCTCTTCTAAGCTGATTATTGCTTCATGTGGTGATGGGAGGGCGCTGTGGCCCTGTCCTGTTTTCGTTCTTCTTCTTTCCTTATCATTACTTACACCTGTGTCTGGTTATGTATTTAAGTCTTGTCCTCGTGTCATTTGTCGGTCTGTCGTCGATGTGATGATGTTTTCTGTGTCCCACGTTGTGCGTGGGCCTGGTTCATGTTGTGTCGTCCTTGTCCTAGTGTGATTCCCATTCATGTAGGTTCTGTGTTTGCGTGTTCATGTCTGGTGTTGCTTCATGTTTTGAAATCTAGTCAAGTTTAGCCATGTCATGTCATGTTTATCTTTAGTCAAGTCACGTTTGCTTGCAGAAGCCTTAACCCCCACTTTCATGTTTTGTCAGGGATCTTGTGTTTGTGTCTTTAGTTTCCCGTTTCCTGCATGTGCAGTGATATAAGTTGTCTTTGGTTTTGTGTGTGTGTTTGTGTGTTTATCCTTTGTTGTTTAATACATTTATTTAGTTCTCAGTCTTGTCCCGGTTGTGCGTTTAGGTTCGTGTTCTTGTCCTTGTCAAGTCGTGTCATGTCCGAAGCAGTTTAGTTGCTGGCCTCACAACCACAGTGTGTAGTATGTGGACATCTGGCGCCATCTCGTGGCGCAGCGGGGAACCGCTACCGGTCCCACCACCATCTACAACCTCAGTCTCAGATGATCCTTTATTGGTCCCTCGTTGGGGAAATTCTGTTACAGCAGCTACAGATAATAGGCAGTGCAAAAAGGTAGAAATTTGCAGAAGATTACAAGATTTTATGATGTTGGGGATAATACATAATACATATGTGTAGCATGCTAAACATGGATTTAGAGAGAGACACCTGAACACCATCATGAACGGAGTCAGCTTCCCAGCAAACGCACGACTGCCAATAACCTGCTTCCAATTTCTGGCAACAAGTCGATGAGTTGATCAACCGGAGCTTCAACTCCAACTGTTTGCATGAACAAATATGCAGTGTGACCACTTTTCATGCCTGCAGACATGTTGGGTTACTATTGTTTTACCCAAAGAGTAAAATGATGAGTGAAACATGTAAAGAGCCTGGTTTACAACACGCAGTAAGTCTGGTCACACACTTTGAATAGAAGAAAATCAGAATATTTACTTTTAGCTGTTCAAGTGCATAAAAACATAGAAACCATTTGTCAAATTGTTTAAACTACCTACATCACAATGTACTGAACAGGAGTTGAACACAACAGAAAGACGAGGCAGTAAATTTCACATCACTTCAAATCAGTTTTTTTGAATCCGTTACATTTTGTTTCTTCTATTGGTCAGTGGACGAAGCTTGGGACCAGTTTGTGTAAAATTACAAAGGTCCCACGAACAGCAGGTCATTGGAGATAAACATAGAACATCGATTTCACAGCCCTTACTGAGGATACCTGTGGGACATGACAGAAACCTCAAGTTAACCAGTGTCACAGTATTTAAATGAAAGGAATAAATAATTAACTGTGGTACATGCCAAGCACAGTGAGGGAGAAGCAGCGATTGAATCCGGCTGGACAAGTCGTTATGCCTGTGCAGGTGCTAGGGTCGGTGGTTAGACATGAGTAGCATATTAATCCATGAGCTGTAAAGAAAAAAAAGATTCCTAAACAAAATGCATCTGATGGTCATGTTTATTTCAGCATCTGACTGATTCCTACCTGTGCACAGACCCATTAACAGGATGGTCAGAACTCCACGAAGCTGCATCGTGATCCCAGAGAAACACAGACGTTATTTAGCAACGTGAGGCGTGAAATGGACAAGAGAGCTGAACTACTACAAAGTGATTCTCTTTCAGCCCAGCCTCTCAGAGTGAAGCTGCTCACAAAGTCTCCACCCAGATTTCCGTGTTCACTCATCAGATGTTGCAGTGTTGCAAGTATGACTGGACTCAGCTCATATCCCCACTAACATCTGACACGTTTGTACAAACACAAGTTACTGTCTCCATCTTGTGACCGACTGACGTGAGTGAGTAGAAATCCTGCAGATGGACTGATTCCTGCATGAATGAAGCAGCGAGAGCCTTCAGCACAGGCTTGGGTCGTCCTCCTCCAGACACACGGCTGCTGGTCCACAGGCCTGAAAGGTTCCACAGGTCTCACATTCCTTTGTGTGTAGAGCAACTGTACAAACACGTTTAACAATGCAGCTCCTGATGCTTCTGTTACTATCAAATAGTTATCCAACAAAAAGAGACGGAGATCTGCATTCAAACAGATGGAAAATTAATACTTTATGTACAATATGAGCTAAGAAATAATAATAGTGCAGTTTATTTCAACACAGAAGAAAAACATTCGTACGAAATCAGTTTTATATTGTCTGAAGCTCATTGATTTATCAAGTGTTTAATCACTTGGTGTAATTGTGACAGTTAGTGGATCTGTTGGTTTCTCTTCTTCTGTCCCTCCTTCCTGAGTCTGGTGTAATTATCACGTACACCTGTTTGTGATGTCCAGTTTCTGTCTTAGCGTTTAAGTTCCCGTTCTGTGTTTGTCATTTGTCTGTCTTTGGCCCAGTGTGGGATGTTCCTGTCATGTCTGTCTGTAGGTTTGAGTCTGTCTAATTACTGTCCTCTAGGTTCTCCTGTTCCCCAGTACAGGGGGTTAAAGCGTCTGGCGCCATCTAGTGGCGGCCTGCAGTGGGAGTCCAGCTCTGCCTTCTCAGTCCTGGTCTGTCTGCCTGCGCTGTTCGTGACAGCAGTTGAATGTCTTTAACATTAATACATTAATCTGCTTTTATATTCCATAGGCCTTGTTTGTATTCTTCCTTGTGCTTCTTGTTCATATTATGGTCCTAGTGTTATAAAACTAAATATCTTTGTTATAAATATGTTTTTTTAATTTTGATTTAAACATCACAACACATCTGCTAATATAAGGAAATAGTTCACATTGACCTGTGTTAATGTTGAACAGTAATTCATTATACACAACAAGCAAGACGTTAAAGAGAGAGAGTAAGAAACAAATAGTGTAAACAGTCTAATACGGTACTTTATTCTTAAATCCAACACAGAAGACAAAAAGGTATTTATACAGATTAACATATGATTTATTTTATAATATAGAACAAATATATATTTACATTTTGTTGACCTTTCAAAGATTTGTAGGTCACGATAGAGAATATAATAAAAAAAATGTTGCTAGTCAAATTTATATGTGTTTTTCCAATCATGGACTGAATCTGGTAAATGGAGGCTGTTCGTCTGCATCAGAGAAGGAGCGTAATGACGACTGATGATACCAGCAAGAGGACGACACTGGGACCAGCAGCTATGGCTCCGTTACACAAGTCCTGGTCACAGCACAGATTATCTATAGGAGCTTCACATACTGTGCTGTTTACGCAGCTTTTAATGTGAAGACCTGCAAGACATGACGGACAAGGATTAGTAGAGCAGAGAATCGGGTCAGACCCAGTTTGACATAGTACATATAAAAACCTAAACCTACCTTCCCAATTGATGGAGGCACAGCGATCCATGTTGTCCGGACATGTCATGCTGGTTAAGCAGGGTTTAGCAGACACGCAAATGTAGCACCTTAGTCCATGTACTATACAAAAACATGAACAGGTGTTAGGCTAGATGCTCCAAAGGCAAATCGCCACAAAGTACGTAAATAAATAAATATGCTGACTCTTACCTGTGCTCAGACTTATCAGCAGGATTGTAACAACTCCATGAAGCTGCATCGTGATCAGCTGTGAGAGAAGACAAATGGAGAATGGAGGCGTAGTCCTTAAAGCATCTCTTATAGTCCAACCTAGCAGGTTTAAGCTTCACTTCTGAGAACTGTATCTGATTAATAAATCATCTTCCTCCAAGATGACACCTGTTGAGGCAGACACCTGGAGCGGCTCCACGTCATGTGCTGTTTTTTTGCATGATTTGATAATATTTTTGTTGTGAGGTCATGGACAGATGTCATCATCAACTTCTGGACTAAAGGTTGAAGCACTGAGCAAAACACATTGATGTGTTTCCTTCCAATGACATGCAAACGTAACAGGCACCAGTCACGGCCTGGGTCAGGGCGTGTCTGTTGGATGTTGCATCTTTGATGAGGCTCATACTTTAGAATGAAGGTACAGTATCGAGTGATTTGCTCTGCAGCCTGGAGAGCTGGACTCCACGTGGATTCGCTGTTGCCTGACTCTCTGTTTTAAAACATCTAATAGGTCAGTGAGAATAAATTCAAGACGACCTTTTGATGCCATGTAAAGGTTATGAGTTGACACAGGAAGATGGGTGGGTCTTGACAAATCCACGTCTACCTGTTCAGGTAGTAGAAGAGAAGAGTTGTGTCGGGATAACGTATAAAGCGATGTGATGTTAACGCCAGGGTAGAACGTAGCTCAGGCTCCCACATGGACACACAATTATTCAGATGATTGATCATGATTCTTCTGGTTAATCTCTGCCTTTATGATCCTTCAAAGATGTTTTTTAATGCAAGATGGACAACGACTGCTGCAATATCTTCTTTTTTATGGCCTATTTATTTAGATCTGAACATGACAAACAATGGACAAGGAAAAGAAAAACATAACATAACAAATAAAAAGCCGCCAGTGGCCCAGATTGAACTTTGTCTAAGGTTTACTACAATGTTTGCATAAATAAACCTGCAAGGACGGTGCTTTGTGTAAGCAAACATGCAAAGAGTCTGGTTTACAACGTACAATAAGTCTGGTCACACACTGAATAGAAGAAAATCAGTTACTACGACTATGATTCTATGCAGCTACTTAAGCACATGAAAACATAAAAAGCCTTTTGTCAACAGGAAATTATTATTTCACAAATAAAACATGAAATGTCGACATTTCTCATAAAGACTTCCAGGTATGACAATAGAAGCTACTCAGAACTGCCTAAACAGAAACATGACAACGTGGTTTCTGGTTTGGACCCTCAGGCGAAGAGGGTGATGATGACTGAGGATACCAGCAGGAGGACGACACTGGGTCCACTAACCGTGGCACCATTACACAAGTCCTCCTCACAGCAGCCCGCACCAGGAAAACATGCATAATTGATTTGGCAGCCTTTAGTATAGAGACCTGTGAGGACAGATGGAAAAACACTGTTTCAACAACAAACGCCACAAACCATAAAATACCACAACAAATGAACTCACACAACTTACCAGCCACGCTGACGGAAAAACAACGGTTGAAGGGGAAAGAACATGTTGAGATCTCTGTGCAGGAGTCAGCAGCAGAGCTTACACATGTGTAGCATCTTATTCCATATGCTGTGTAGAAATATAAAGATAAATCACTCTCACTTAACGGAACTCAATAAAAAAAAGATATCAATAATGCCTTTATTTGATCTGGGATTATTTCACCAAACAGTGTTTTGGTTGACTTGATTTGGTTGAAGTTTCCTCCTGTATTATGTTCAGTTTTGCAGATTTTACTACACTCAGATAACTGAGCTTCCTTCGTGCTCTAGTAAAAAGGAAACACGGCTTCATGTTCTCAGAGGAACCTGACACACTTTTCCAGTGCGAACAACACCAACAACTCCAACAGTAAACTCATAACCTTAATGTGAAGAAAGTGTCGCTATAGAAACCAGTCGGTTCGGAGTTTGGGTATTTATTAAACGTCTTCGCTGATTTGTTCAGTGGTTCAGTAAATAATTCTTACCTGTGGACAGAGTCAGAGACATGAGCACCAGAAGTCCATGAAGCTGCATCGTGATTCAGGCTGGTGATTAACTCCGTGAGACGCAGGAAAGGCGAAAAGGACGTGACTGAGCTACATGGGCTTTGTTTCTATTCTATATTTATTTCTAGAAAGTCTCCACCCAGAAGCATTTGTCTGCTATTTTTGCAGGTGAAGTCTATTTTATGTCTTAAAATCACACCGTGACGTCACAGTCTCCACCTGGCGTCAGTGAGACACACATCCACTCACCTCACAGCTCACGTGGGTCACTTTTTAAAGATGTAGATTATCCTAAAATATTATAAATACATGTTATTATTAAGGTTTTACACGCTGCCAGTAAAAAATAAAGTGGTCATCAATGACTGGGGAAGTGAAACATCATGACAGATACTTGCGTCAGACTCTGTAGAAGAGCAGGAGACTTTTTTCAGCTTAGTTTCACAATAACTGATCTGTATCTTTCCTAGAATTAAAAGTTGTTCAAGCAGTTGATTAGGCCCTGACACCTGACAGCTGAATCTGAAACCAGTTTCCCAGAGGTAGTAACTTAGGACATTGAAATTATTTTAATTGAGTACAATTTTTGGACCACCTGCATTTTTTAATCATCTGTGAGATTTTTGTACACATTTTTTACAAATCTGTTTTGAAGGGCAAGGTTATTGAGTCATGTTGTTTTGTTTAAATGCATTCACAAACAGGTAAATAATAATTTCAGATTAAAATGTTATTATACAACAGCTCATCAGAACATTTTTTAAATGACAATACCATAGTGACAATTGGTTTCTATAGTAACAATTGGTCAGACAATGCTCTACGTGTACTGGGCTTCCTAAGGCCACTGAAATAACTTGCAGAGATACATGTAATGGCACAATATACAGTAAACAAAGATCTGTGTTATGTGTAACCTCTACTCACCAGCACAGATGCAGCTGATGTCTCCTGAGAAGTCAGATTCACGGTACAGCCTGGCACCACAGCATAGATGCAAACCTAAAGTTTTAGCTTAGCTTTTTTTTTTATGTGACTCTTTTGTTCAAAGGCCATAAAAAAGTTTCTGCTTGATTTTGACAAAGATACCTGACAGCTGACAAATGCATCAACCCTGGATATTACAAATGTGTGAAACGCAATATAATTTTATCTGGAGCATGTTGCTGGATAGATACATCATACTGTACATACGTACTTTGTTATGAAGAACACATAGACAATACACTTGGAAGGAAAGCAGTTTGTGTAATTCAACCATTCTGTTTTATAGAAATATAGAAACAGGTGGAGACATAACAGAATATCCTCAGTTATACAATAGTTGTACCAGAGATTCAGAGTAAGAGTGCGATGGTGGCTGAGGTTGCCAGCAGGAGAACGACACTGGGCCCAGTGGGTATGGCTCCATTACACAGGTCTCCCTCACAGCAAGCCACGGCACCTACACATAATGTGCTGCTTTGGCAGCCCTTGGTGACCAAATTATAACCTGAAAGCACAATTAGAAACAGTCTGAATGCAATTCACAAAACATACCATGGTGTGTTTAATAACCATTGTGATGATTAATTTGAGGGTTATAGTTATAGACACTTACCCTCTGCTCTGACAGAGAAACAGCGGTTGAAGATGAAGGAACAAGATTTGGAGTCTGTGCAGGACTTGGGGTCTGTCAGTGTGCATGTGTAGCACCTCAGGCCACATGCTGTTCAGAGACAACAAGCAGACTGTATCTATTCAAGACCACCTACTGTGGGCAGTAGCCAAATCCTTTTTTAAACTAGTTAAAACTAGTTAACTAAAGAAGCTGTGAGATATTCTCAATAAAACCCCTGACTGAGGTGCTTTTCAGTACGAAGTGCGATAAAAAATGAGGATGTGAAACAAAGCATCTTAAATGAGTAAAGAAGACTCGAGTGGGACATGTTTTGTTGAACTTACCATAAATGTTATTTATATGTTAAAAATTCTTAGCCTAGATTAGCGTTGCTAATATGTTACAGCCAAATGAAGGTTAAACGCTCTGTTGATTTAGAAAAAGTGCTTATTCCTTTTCTTGGCATGATTGTGTTACTTAGCAATCATTACTTACTCCACTCAGTTCTGAACAAGAAACAAACCACAAGTTGTACAGTTGGAAACTTTTTTCTTTTTGATTAAAACATGAACATAAACTTTTCACTTATCCAAGGCAGTGTTTTTGTTAAAATGAGCTCTATTCATTCCACTTCCATTTAGCTTTTAAGTAACATTCAAACACCTACATGGTTCTTTAAGTTACACTTCTTAGTCAAAGCACATAGGTTTAGCTCGGCCAAGCTGCTCTTACCTGCGGACAGAGTGAAAAACACGACGAGGGCTCCGTAGAGCTGCATGGTGAATGTGGACAGAAACGGTGTGAGCTCTGTCACAGAACTGCAGAGGAGCCCAAGACTTTCAGTCCACTTAGAAACCTCCCATCAGAGCATTTGCATTTCTTCACAAAGCCTCCAACAAGTGACCTGAATAAAGCAGCAGCATTAGCTACTTCATTGTCATGGTTCTCAAAATAGATCCTGTCTGTCAGCAAAGGGCAGTGGTGATTCTACATCAGCTAAAGACATCTTACAATAGGTCTGAACAATTGAAGAACTTAAATAGAGAAGTTTACACCAATTGTATAACTTTAACCCAGAGTGACTCATTACAAGGAGGCATAATAGACCAAGTTCAGTTTCTTTTACTGCAATGTATATGTAACATTAAACAGAAAATTTGGTTTTCTTACATTGGTTGTGAACAATTGTCCATACTGACAAAATGAAAAGACAGTTTTTAGACATGCATATAAATAAAACAGTTACTGAGTCACAGCCTTGTCTGGTGCCTGAGTCCCAAACTGTCTAAGACAAAAAGGTTGCTGGTTTGAAACCTCCGGTAGAAATGTATTAACTGTTTAACCTTTTGCTTATTCCATATTTGTGGTTGCCCTGTGAACTGAACTCACTCACTTGCTGTAATTTCCTTTTTTTCTGCCTTTATTTGTGAAAATAAACCCCTCGTCACAGTTTTCTTTACTATACATGTTAAATCGTAAGTGCACTATTACACTATAAAACAGAAAAATGTCCGTTAAGTGTAAGGAGGAAGCTCTAAACATGTTCTTCAGCGTCTTCTGCTGAAAATCGTCGTGACCGGAAACCGTCTCACGCGCTGATTCGCTTGACGCCTGCTGCGTCATTCGCGCGCCCGAGTGATCTCAGCACACGCGCCGCACTGTTTTGAAAATCCGGCAGCTGCGGGCAAACCCTTAGTTTGGCTTGTCCGTGTATCTGTGTAGGGTTTGCCGCGATGCTTCCCAGCGCAGGTTGAAACATGCCGAAGGCCGCGAGGAAGGCCTGCAGCACGCAGACCTCCATCAGCAGGTACTTCGGAGGACTGAGCAGCAGCCAGACGCGGATTAGCCCAAATCCCGACGAGCCGCGGCTTTGCAGAGGCAAGGTGAGCTGTGCCCCACGTCACGAGCCCAAACTCCGATGAAACGCACGCGATTTGCTTATGCTAATGCTAATCGCAAAACCTCCGCTGGTTCTTCTGTCCTGCTGCAGAAACTGTCCTGTGATGAGGATCTGGGTTCGCCGTCAAAACGGGCCAAGCTTTCTGTACCGGACCTGCCGGTGGAGGATTCGGGCGTTAAAGGTGAGAGTCTGTCCAACAGATTTCTCCAAATTGCGTGCAGCCATGTTACTTTAAAGACATTGGGTTCCCTTGGTTTGAGTTACTTACCGGACTTTTTTACGTTCTTATCTCTTCAGAGAAAAGACCAACACGGAGCAAAGGAGCCGTGGGCCTCTGCTCCTCCACACTAGAGAAGCTCAAAGGCTTCACCTGCGCATCTGAGCCCGGTACCGAGCCCAACGACAGCCAGAGGGAAGCAGAGAAGGCAGATGATGCCAGCAGTGGAGGCGCCTCCTGGACGCCTCAGGGTGTTAAAGAGCCACACAGCAATAAAGCCACACTTCAGGACACAGAGGTGGAGCTCGAGGTTGATGATGATGATGAAGAAGAGGATGGTAAAGAGAAGATGAGTTCAGGGCTGGTTGCTCACAAGCAGGTAAAGTAAATGCTATGTTTCAAATGACTCCATGAGATCACTGTTGCCAGAGTGTGACTCAGGCAGCATGTTTGCTAAATGTGCCTGGCATTGTTACATTTGTCATATATGTTTTTCTTTTGCAGGGGTTCCGCTTCTCTCAATTTGCAAATTCAGGAGGAGGCAGGGGGCGTAGTGCAGAGCTGAGTCCTCCATCAGACTCTGGTGCCCCCTCCAGACGCTCCAAGAGCACGTTCACTCCTCTGGAGCAGCAGGTCATCCAGCTGAAACAGCAGCATAACGATGCCTTGCTGGCTGTGGAGTGTGGTTACAAGTACAGGTTCTTTGGAGAGGATGCAGAGGTGATGAAGGAAGGAAATGAACAGCATCATTCCATGTCACAGACAAAAGTTGTTTCAGTATAGCTTGATTTATTTCACCTTGCTTATAGTTGCTGGTTAAAGAAAATGTGTTGGTGTTAACAGATTGCGGCGAAGGAGCTGAACATCACGTGTCACCTGGACCATAACTTCATGACGTGCAGCATCCCCACCCACCGTTTGTTTGTTCATGTCAGACGCTTGGTGTCTCACGGTCACAAGGTGAGATACGCGTCCTGCGTGTTGCTCAGATTTAGACGTCCGTGCTGTTAATTCTCACTGTTCCTCATCGCTGCGTCGCCTTCTAGGTTGGTGTGGTTAAACAGACAGAGACGTCGGCGATTAAGGCGTCAGGAGCCAATAGAAACACTCTGTTCACTCGTCAGCTCAGCGCTCTGTACACCAAGTCCACTCTGGTGGGAGAGGGTATCCTTTTAGTCTGACTGCCCGGGTCCTCTTAATGTGTGCTGTACGTCTCTAGCTCTCCTTGACGGCTCTTTAAAGATGTAAACCCAGTCTGCAGACTGGTGGATGTGGAGGTGGGTGGCAGTGATGATGTGACCTTGGACCCTCCTGACAGCTTCCTGTTATGCGTCAGTGAGAACTGGGACAAACTAAAGAAGCAGCTCACTGTTGGACTGGTGGTGAGTCAGATGAGATCAAATAAAGTGAACATGGTGCTATTTTCATTTGCTCCCATAGGGCTACATACATGTATACAGTAATTATGCACAGTTGCTCTTTAGTTTTGGGTATAAGACTCAGTCAGGCCTCTCCATGGCCAACATTCAGGATGTAGCCATAGGAAAGCCCAGGATTTTAATCCTAATTCCCATCCAGCAGTACTTGCAAATGTTTTTCATTGTTTCAATGCATTGGTTGTGTATGTAGGCAGTGCAGCCCAGCACAGGAGATGTGCTGCTGGACTGTTTCCCTGATGGTCAGTCCCGCTCTGAGCTGGAGGGCCGTGTCCTAAAGATAAACCCTGTGGAGATCCTGGTGCCCTCTGACCTCTCGGAGCCAACCTGCAGACTCCTGCAGAGCATCACAAATGCCAGGTAATCTACTCTGTGGGCACTAGGGGGCAGTATGTTCCCTGTTAGTATTTTGTCTCTGAGGTGATGATCTGTGCTGTGTGTATAGTTCATTTAATTTTGACGGATTGTGTTTCCCCATGTAGGTAGATTATTGGCTTGTCTGGAGCTGTCTCATCCTAGCTTGTATGTAATTAATGCAGACTCTAACATAGATTATGTGATGCACCTTGGATTTAATCACACAGTTTAAAAAGCTCCAGCAAATATTTATATATTTAAAGATGCAGTGTGTGATTGAAGTCTATTAGCAGAAATAGCATATAGGATTAATGCATCATCTTGTTGTCATGATGTAACATGTAATCAACAATATCTACAGCACAGAGGGAGCATGTTTCCTTTCAGGGAGGCTGCCGTATGCCGCCATGCTTTTACAGTAGCAGGCTGTGGCCCTCAGGGACTTGGGTTAGTCCTGATAACTACTGTAGGGTAATGAACCCAGCTTTCAAAGTTGCTTTGTGCAATCTCACCACTAGATGCTGACAGATTTCTTACATTTTACAAAACAAATAATTGCTGACGTGTTCGATAAATGTATTGAATCGTTTAAATGTGTAAAGTACTTTAGAAATGTAGCTAAAAGTTGGTGGGTGGCCCTGGAACCACGAGTACAAACACTTAATTTGCAGCAAACGGCACAGCCAGCGATGGCGGCGTTGAACTGCTGAGCTCCAGAAACCTGTTGCCTCCCTTTGTGCCGCCATTGAGCTCATCTTCGCTGACAATGTGCACCCAGCATGTTCTCACCAGTAGGGACGGCTTCCTCTAGAGGCTGCCAGTGATTGCATTATGCTGTGAAAATGAAATGAATGAGTGGGAGGGAGTGGGGTGGATTAGATTAGATAGAAGAGGATGGTTGGGTAAATGGGAAGGATGTCTGCGACTTTCTGCCTCTTTTGTCTTTGACTCCTTGATGGTGTACATTTCTCATTATTAACCTTTTTTTATATCCACTGACTGATTTCTTTCCTTTTTCCTTTCCTCCTCTGTTTGGATATAAATCTGCAAAATATGGTTAATTTGTATTCATTTCTCTTTTTTGCGTCTCCCCTTCCAGCCGTCTGTGTTGAGTGATTGTAGTGGAGTTGGGCCAGTAAAGGCCAGTCCAATTATTGTGTTTGAACAACGCTGCTCTCTAACATTTTGCTCATCAGAGTCAAGACGCTTCTCGATTTCCCACCTGTATCATACAAATCCAAGACAGCTTTGTCAGTTCAGCTCAGACAGATAATTTGTCATAGTCATGTCACATGAAAGTTATCTGTCATATTCAGATTTGTTGGAATACCCTTGTGATAAATTCTAGGTGACTCATTTTTTCTGGATTCTCCATAATCAGACTGGAGGGGAAAAAAGGAATTTAATTGCAAAAATCAATATGATGTACATCAATGTTGTTGCTTGTTACCCTTGGAGCCATTTAATCTGAACTTGCTAAAACAATTCTGCACCCAAGTGAACATTTAAAACAAATGACGTGTGCTCGGCAGCCTCCGTGTCTCTGGGGCGGGCTGACGAGATGGGCTCCCTGGCAATGGGATGTATGGGTGTATGGGCAGCAGGTAATTAGTCCCTGAGAGCTTGATGGTAGCTTGGTGTAGTATTGTGTGTTTTACTCATCCACAGCCACACAGTAGGTGCAAAAGATCAGGGCGACGGGAAAAACTTCTCCTGTCAGCCCAGATTTCTTTCCACCTTCCTAAAGATTTGAGGTAAGATGGCAGATTAATATAAAAAAAAAATCAACCCAACAAACATGCACACTCTGTATACTGCATACATTTAAATGGCCTGTTTGGAGCCTGGTATTACATCCTGCAGCTGTAGATATTAATTGAGCAATTTAATGTGTTGAGCACATTAACCTCTGAACTGTGACAGTGCTGCTTTTGATTGATTCTAATCACAGTGGTCTGAACAATTGACAAAACAAATAATCCAAAGGGTCGACCACAAAACAACGAATTGCAGGAGTAATGGTGCATCATTCCTTCAATTATAGTGATGCTGTAAATCCAGATGACGGGAATGTAATTTGTTATTGTGAACAGCTTTAATTGGACCTCGTTCAAACAGTTGACACGCTGCTATTGAATTTTCGAAAGGCTGCTTGGAATGTAAGTCCGACTATGTCTGGTCAAGATATTTCAGTAGAATTTGGTGGATTGCTGTGAAATTGTGTGCAAACATACATGTACAACATTTCAGAAGACCACAGTTTTTCCTCTGTCTGTTCTGTTCGAAGACGGGTCCAAATGCACATCAGTTATTGTAGGTCGTGTTCTACGGTGTTAAAAACATATTTCTGAACGATATTTTTTTTTTGTCACGGTTGTCTTCAGACTCTTAGTTTTGTTTACAGTAAATGTCATTTTTTGAAGGCCTATTGTTTACCTCCAGGCAGCATACCCATCCACTTCACCCTTTTATTGTTTGTTAGCATAGAACCCAGTCCTAAACAAGTAGTAGCCATAATGGCTCAAAGTTCTCAGTCCTGTCAGTGTTTTTGCACAAACGCTGCTGCAGCTCTCTGTCCCTGGATCAATATGTGCAATTGCTGCTGTTCTAGTAAACCTTGCAATATGGTTGAATCGACTGGTTAAAAGATTAATGGTCCTCGTTGCTCTACAGGGACGGCGTTAAGGCTATTGATCACTTTTATACAGTCTTTTCTCCCAGTTCGCCCAGTAGCTAAAATAAAAAGATGGTGATGCGTTTATCTGTGCGTTTGTGTTCATGAGCGTTAGGAAACGGAAGAAAAAAAAATGCTCCATCACTCTGTCCAAAGCCACGTGTTTGCCTTGGTTGCCCTGGCAACAGTGGGGCGAAAGCAACAGAGTCCTTGAAAGCAGCAATGCAGAGAGAGTGAATGGAGCAAAAGGGAAATGCGATGGAGAGACGCAGAGCAAGAGTGAACGTGTCTGTGTTTGTACAAAAGGGAGGTTGGAGCGCACAATGGAATCTCTCTCTCTCTTGTTTTCTCACAGGAGTTAAAGTGGTCAGACGTGTTCTGGTTTCTTCACTTGTCTGTACAGTCACACCACTGACCTCTGTGCTCCCGTGTTGTTTCCCCTCCAGCTCTCAGGCAGATGACCGAGTGAGAGTTGAAAAGAGGGACAGCGGTCAGTTCGAGTTCGCCTCAGCGATGAACACAGTCACTGAGTTCTATTGTAACAACGTGGAGAAAGGTGTGTTTGGTTGTGTGTCCCTTGTCTTTCTAATCTTCCCCTTTATTTAAGAAGACACTCACTCACAGTAACGCAGCCATTCAGCTGTAAAACACTGGATCAGACTGAGAAGCGAGTCTGTGACTCAGATAATGGTGCATAATAGGGCATGGTTGCGTGTGTTCCTGCAGGATCTCGCTCTCTGTCGTGTGTGGCATCTTTGGAAAGTCCAGTGATCTGCTGTCTGGGGCCAATCATTCAGTATCTCCAAGAATTCAACTTGGAGAGAGTTCTTAGGAGTGAAAGGTACACAGAGACCCAACATGTGTACAGGCATAGCCTTTATGTAATTGGATAATTAGTGTCCTGTTCTTGTAGAAATGCATTGATCTAGCTGCTGTGTAACATTTTTTTGCTCTGTGAAGCTCATTTCGGCGTTTGTCCTGTGAGTCTGCGGGTTTGATCCTCAACGCTGCCTCTCTCAGGAACCTGGAGATCCTCAACAATCAGGTAAACTCTGGCCACCGACCAGTGTCTTCAACACTATTATAAGTATGACCTTCCATTGTAAGATATACTAAATGCTAGATGGGAACATCTGGTCTGCCTTGTGTTTTGGCCTGGTGATCATGATAACCTTGGCTAATATTGTCTTTTAAGCAGTTCCTTTAATAAATATAGGTCACCGGATGATTAGATTGTCTGTGTGGTTATGCAACGTCTGTCAAGTCAAGTATTTAGTCTCCGTGAAGTCAAATTTTTAGTTCTGAAACCCTTGTCTAAATTTAATCGTAGTGTCAAGATTCCTGTGTGAGGTGGTCATTTAGGCAAACTGCAGGCCAGCTGCTGCTAGACATTCTCTTATAGTCTTGTACACACCTGGCTGCGCAGTGAACTGTAAAAATGTAAGGTTTGAAAGACTACGTTCAGCATCTAGTGAGCCGTGCGTTGGTGAGGGCTCAGAAGTTCAGCACGATTCCGCCGCTGTGCTATGTGCGTCAGACATCACCGAGATCACGCCTAGTTCAAGTGTACTCCTGGATGCTTGTGTCTTCACCTGCGGACTTTTTGAATTAATCACCTCACAGTGTATTTTTCTACCCGTCACTAGGCTGGATTATGTCATTTTGCACACTTTACTCTGATGCTTTACGCCAGTTGGGCGCTGCGTGTGTGTTTAAGCTGTTTTTTTTTTGTTTGTGTGACAGACAGATGGTGGCGTGAAAGGCAGTCTGTTATGGGTGTTGGACCACACTCGCACTCCGTTTGGGAAGAGACTGATAAGAAAGTGGGTGAGCCAGCCACTCAGAGACCCACAGTGAGTATAGGATCCTTATGACCTCACTTTCAGGAAGTGTACCACACACAACCATGGACTGAAGCGCAATATGCAATGCATTGCAATTTAATATGAGCAATTAAAAAGCAGGAGCAGTAGTACAAACAAGTGGCAGAGTGCAGTATTACAGTGTTTTAATGTGCTTGTCATTAAATAGCATTTAATGACCTTTAAGACTGCAGCAGTAAAGAACAAAGTAGTGTCTGCAGTGTGACCTGCATGAATGATCTTCAAAACATACAGGAATGAAAAATATCTACGTCCTTTTTTTGTTTACGTTCATATTTCGAATCAGCGAGTCGCTGCTGTTAAAAAGCATGAAAGATCCCGTCCATAATGGCAACATGTGCTTATTTCTCACCCAGCTCAGCAGCTGCTCCCCTTTTCAGAAACCCTGCAGGGTGAAAAGGCATAAATAGAATTTTCGGGGCAATGGCTTTATAAAAATGCTGCCACTGACTCACAGCACTTCTGCTACAACAACCTCTCACTTATAACGTTGCAGTAGTTTCCAGTTCCTCGCTCTGCAGCGTGGTTTATTTTTTATCCGTGTATTGATTGCACTGTACTGTGTGTGTGGCCCTCCCTCCCCCACCATGCAGGGATTATAGCTGCAGATTGGACACTGCTCTCAGATTATACAGATAGCTTCTCTACAGAATTCCAACATCGATAAAACCCAGATTACACCCAGGCACATTAATTCCAAAACACAGCGCAGCAGCACACAACTCTGACATTTATGCATAGATGATATTTGTGCATTGTTGGTCCCCCCCCCTTTTTTTTTTTTATAACTTGTCTACTTTTATTTGTTTGTTTTCTGAATGCACATACACCCAGAAATGTCTAGTACTAGTTTTAATACATTTTAAAGGTACTCTTCTCCGCATCAACCTCTCCAAAAATCAAATGCTAGAGATCCAAGGTGAACAGATGTAACTCAGCCTGTTGTTGTAGATACCAATGCAGTCACTGCCACTGATCTCTCATTTGAAGTCGTTCAAACCACTGGTAAACCAGTAGCAGCCAATCTGAATTGAGGAGGAAGTCAGGCTTTTTTTTTTAAATTGTAACCCTTCCATCTAGTGATCAGTTTTATGAGTTAACGTTCCGATCTTCACCTTTCATTGGTGGCTTCCTAATTTCTGTATCGTTCTTTCATCTCTTGTTTCCTGAACCCACAGGTCCATCTCAGAGAGGCAGGATGCAGTGCAAGAGATCTTGGAGTCTGACTCGCTGACTTTAAATTCTGTCAGATCCCTGCTGTCGCATTTGCCCGACCTGGAGAGAGGCATCTGCAGCATTTACCACAAAAAGGTAATGAAAGAATTCAGAGCATGGCACAGGTGAGCGACATCATCTTTCCAGCTCTGACAAACATGTCTCGAGTTGAAAACTAAACAATATGCCAGTGACATGTTTTCCTGTCTTAGGCTGAGGTCTGTGCATGTAGTGACACAACGTACAGTATTATCAGGCCTACTTTGCTTCTGTTTTGCATAGAAATGAAAACCACCATCCTTTTGTGTCACACAGTTTTACTCATCGTCCTTTTTCCTCACTTTCTATGACATGCTTCTTGATTAACAATATGGAGCAGGCGCTTCAGTGGCACTTAACTGATTGTCTGACACAATCTCATTTCCCATCAGACCCGTCTTTGAAATGTCAGAAGGCTTCTGTTTTATCCCACCTGTGTGTGTGTGTGTGTGTGTGTGTGTGTGTGTGTGAGAGAGCCCGATGTCTTGTTTCATGTTCTGTTTTCTGTCGCCTTCATATATTGTGAAAAGAAAATGATCAAATGTCACCAAACACACACACACATCACACATTTAATTGCCATTTTGCCTGTCTAGATAAATGTGCCTGTGTGTAATGGCCTGTGTCTCTATGGCTGCATTGACGTATTGAAATGGAGGGCACACTTACGGTCTGCAGTCACTGTTTGTTTGGGTTCAGAGCAGCATGGGAGCTGCTGGCACGGGGGAACCATTAAACTGCAGCATGTGATTAATGCCATTAACTACTGTCAGTGTGACTTCCATTAATCTTTCATGACATTAACTGATGGCAATATCAAGCCAATGTAATTGACTATATCACCTTTTTTTAGTGGTATGCATTGATTATTTGTGATTTAATCTCTAACGAACGCTTTTATTTTTAAAGCAGAGATATAAGATGTAACCCTGCTGTATTATCGAGTCACAGATACAAAACAACAAAAGTAGCACAAAGAGTGTAGGGAGAACAGTCTACATTTGTTTGTTGAACGTTTTTTTTTCTTTTTGCCTAAATGATCAATAGCTCTGCTCTCTGATCGGCAGCAGATTCTCTTACAGTTGAAAGGATGAATATGTAAGGAGGACTCTAGTTGAGGTATTTGTGCTTCATCAAATATTAAGCGTATAATTGTTTTTGTGTTCCAGTCTTCAACGCAGGAGTTTTACGTCATTAGTAGCAGTCTCTCTCGTCTGGGCTTGGAACTGCAGGCCCTGCTCCCAGCTATCGAGTCGCAGATTAACTCGATGTTGCTCCGAGGCCTCTTGTTGGACACTCCAGACCTGCTGGCCCCAGCCCACACTTTTCTTAAGGTGCTTAATGAAAAAGCAGCCAGGTGAGGATCCAGCAGCATAAAAGCATCAAAAATCACTTTGTCTAAGTGATGGATATTAATCATGAGAAAGGAATATGGTCTATTGCACAGGATACACTCCCTGTATTTGGTAGATATAGAGTGAGAGTAGTCATTACTGACACATCACACTAGTAATTAATTTGTTGCTTTTTGCATTAATAGCAGATTTGTTACGTCAGTGCAACTTCAGAATATAATCAAGCTCAGTTCAGACGTGGTACAAGAATATCCCCAGTTTTGAGAAGCTGGCACCAGCCGGTGTTTTGCATTTGTCCTTAATAAGTGACTTAAAATGATTAGATGCTTTTCCGGGTTGTTTTTGGAGAGATTTCTTGCTAATCAACTTGCCTGGTACACTGTGTTATAAAATAGTAATATATTATCATAATTTAGGGAAGAAGGCAGAAATTGCAGTAATGTTTGTCAAAACCTACGTGTCATTCTCTTTTGCATATTTTTTTCATGTAAACAGATTTTAAATGTATCATTAGTTTACTGTTGTATAAATGTCTGCTTATGGAGACACTGTCACCTTCCTCGTGTGGATGGCTTGAACTTTTTTTGATTTTGTTCAGTATGATTGTTAAACACAGTTGAATACCTGTATAGTTAAATAAATCTCATAAATTAATATTTAAATAAACACTGACATTCAAACATTGAGTCCTCGTGATCATAAGTATGAATAATGCTGAAATCAGAAATAGAAAAATGTTACTGTTCAAAGTTTGTCTGTGCTTTTGTGGATGACTGTGTGGCATAATGGATTCATCAGCAGCTGTCGTTTTTGGACTGTGTATTTGTGTAGGTCGGGGAATAAAACAGAGCTGTTCTCAGACCTATCTGGCTTCCCGGTGCTGCAGGAAAGAAGGGAGCAGATCCAGACGGTCCTCTGTGAGATTCAAGACCACCGCAGGGAAATCCGACTCAAGCTAAAGGCTCCCACGTTAGACTATACGACTGTCTCTGGACAGGAGGTACTGTCTCAGTGTGTTTGAGGCACAGAGTGAAAGACAGGTGGGAGGCGATTGATGGCCTGATTTGGGTGGAAGGCTGAGTCACAGTGATAATCTGATGGCTCTTTGTGTGCATGTTTTATTTAGCAGTGTCAAATGATTTGGTCTGTCTGCTCCAATCTTCTTCATCACAGTCTCCTCCTCTGCTCAGTTTTTGATCGAGATAAAGAACTCGCTGTCGTCCACTGTTCCACCTGACTGGATCAAAATCAGCAGGTGAACTCATAATTACACACACACACACACACACACACACACACAGACAGGGAATTTTTTTCTTTTTATCAAGATACTGTAGCTTTATGTATTTTTAAGCCTTTTTAGAAATTGAATTGATAAACAAAACTAAAAAAGTGAACAATATATTTACTTTGAAGATTATGTCATGCACTAAAATAACAACATATATTAACAATAAACAGCAATCACCAATTTCACAGCAATTTTCATAACGATTGTTTAAAAACTCCTTTTTTTTTGCCCTCCCTCCGCGTCACCAGTACCAAGGCAGTCAGCAGGTACCACTCTCCTTTCCTGGTGGAGCGCTACAAGCGGCTGCAGCAGCTCCGAGAGCAGCTGTTGCTGGATTGCCAGAGGGAATGGACCAATTTTCTGGAGTATGACAGACACATGCCTCCACATACAGCTGATCATAAAGTCAAATGAAAAGCTCACATGTCCGTCTCTGTTTCAGTGAGATGCCTCCACAGCTCTCAGCCTGGCAAAATTAGTCTGCGTTCATTAAATACAAAGACTGTCATCTATTCAGAAAATGCAGCATGCACTTACCTTAATTTACACTTAAAAATCTTTTTCCTCTCCGTCTCTCTCTCTCTCCTTAGACAGTTTGGGGAGCACTATCACATCATGAAAAGAGCTATTAGTCACCTAGCAACCGTGGACTGCCTCTTTTCATTGGCCGAAGTGGCTAAACAAGGGGACTACTGCAGGTGATGTCCTATGATGACAGCTGTAAATAATAGTGCATGTGTGTCATTTTGTGTGTGTGTGTGTTCGCGTGTGCGTGTGTCCTATAGTCTCAGACAGGCTGCATGTGGGAGTATGTACCGGGTTCAGTGGAGTGCTCAGCCAGAACGCCCACATCTCTCCTACTTGCACACCTTTTTATTATCTATTTTTACACATTGTAGTCATTTTGCGTCTCTAAACGTACTACATAATATATATATTTCAATAATGTAGTGTTTTTACTTGTATTTGTACATACAGTATATTGATCACTAAACATGACACTTATTTTATGGTTGAATGTGTGCTCAGACCTGAGTTGTGTCCAAACCAGCCTCAGATCACCATCAGGGACGGTCGACATCCTGCCATCGACTTACTGATGGGAGAGCACAGCCAGTATGTGCCCAACCACACCGAATTACAGGTACACACATGCCCACCAGCTCATTCAGAGAGCTTTCAAACAAGAACACGCAGACGTTTGCCTGCTCGCTGCCTCATTGAGACAGTTTTGAAGCAAAAATTGCAACTTGGGTCTGTGCTGGAGTGGGTGTAGGTTCGCCTTGCAACAGAAGAACAAGTAGAAACGGAGTAGCCAAGCCTTTAGTCCACCCACCTCCTCAGCTGTGCAGGACAGCATGCAAATATCTTATGCTGTGTCTCTCCTCTTTTGCCTTCTGTCTTTGTTTGTTATTCTCTCTTCTCCTCTCTGTGCCACAGGGAGATGGCAGGAGAGCTATGATAATCACTGGTCCTAATATGGGGGGAAAGAGCTCCTACATCCGGCAGGTGGCCCTTATCTGTGTAATGGCTCAGATGGGATCCTACGTCCCGGCCTCTGGGGCCCAGGTGGGCATGCTGGATGGCATATACACCAGGTATGAACACAAGCACATGTGAATGATTTATGACTGTTATTAATTTAATTTTTGAAGGGTTGTTTTTTATTTGGATTAGCGCTACAGATTACCAGGCAGTGCTACTTGGTTAATATAGGGTATGACGTATCGAATCACAGTTACATCAGTGATAAAAGCTCTTATAATGACCACAAATCCAGCAGTATGTTGCAACCCCAGTAATTTATACATCTCAAGGGATGAAACAATGCTCTGTACTGTCTGATGCTAAATAACTTGTGTGTCTAGTGGAGCCATTTCTCAAAGTAAGGTCAGATTCAGAAGCTTAATGCTCTAGATGTATTTTACAAACCAAGCCTTGCTACGACTGTGCTTTATGTACTGTATGCCTACTATTAAGTAATAACATAAGTTATTAACGGACAAATGCTTTGTCATTGTTTGTCTATTAAACCATTAAATAAGTCTATAATCTATTAAATAGGTTTCTCACTTTCATCGCTGCATTACCTTCATCGCTGGTGACATGTTTGACTTTAATTTTAGAAAAACAAAAAGATGAAGGAGCTGTTTGACAAGGCAGACTGTTTTGTTCGGTCTGAGTTTGAACGACGTGGCTTCCTGTATTGTAGAAGCCCACAGACAATAAAGCTTTGTTGAAGATCTTTTTTTCTCCCCGATGATTATTCTCATTAGGATGAGAGTAGCTGTGAGCGCCGCATGTAGTTTCCAGTCCTGACTACACATTAGTGTGGAACACAGGTCTTTGTGATTCTGCCTTTGCTGCACTGTGTGATTAGCCATAATGGCTTGCAGATGTGTGTAATTGTCTTTTTTGTGGGTACAAGCATGTTCTTATGTGTTAAGCCAGTGGGAGGCAGAGAGTCGTCAGCAAACCCAAACTCTCTGTGTACATTGTTACTTGTGTCCCTGAGAGAATCGGCTGCTGGGGTTATACTAACAGTTAGTCATAAATGGAAAACAAAGAGAACTTTACTGCTGTATATGGAAATATTTACAAACACTTGACCTTGCATTGAATCTACTTGCTACTAATAACAAGACTGTAAATTTAATTTTTAGACTTTCATTAATCTACAGTAATCAGCCACCTGTCAACACATTACAGTAACAAGGACAAGCAGGCAAGACCGTTATCTGACAATCGGTTTGAGGTGATCTGCTTTTTCAGGTGCTTTAGTCCTGTTTTTGTTTTAATTTAATTTTGTTGAGCTTCAATGACATGAACTGTGCATTAATGTGCAACAGATGCTGAGGTTCGTGGAAGCGCCTCAAAGAGCCACCTCACCACGCTGGCATAACTAATGGGCTTTTTTTGAGCTGAAGGTTTCCCGTGAGAAATGTGTAAAAAATTGAGCTGTTTATGCCGTAGTTAATGGTTGTTTAGAGGCATTATGGAATAAGTGTCAGTGCTTGGTCAGACTAGGGAATGGGGGGGGGGGGGTTTACTCAGTGAGTCTATAAATGAAGCTTTGCAGACTCATGTATGTGTTTGAACATTTATCTCTCGCTGTCGTTTAGTCAGTCAATTAGAGGAAATTAAGATCTTCAGAGAATATCCACCTTCTCTCCTACCTCTGCTGTTCTGCATGTTTCTAATTGGCGTTGCAGCTTCTGTAAGAGCTTGAGGAGAATCTGTCTTGATAATAAACGCTCAGTCGATTCCCGCTGCTGTGTTAAGTATAATAGACGTAGCAGTGGGAACGGCGTCATCTAGTTTGTGTGTGTGTGAGAGAATTTCTGAGGGAGACGTGAAGTGTGAGCTCAAGAGTGGAATAAACTAGGTTTGTGGATCAACAGTAAAGAGCTGGTATGTAAGAGTCTAATGTAGTATTCTGTCTGAACTTCCAGATTATTTGTCTGCGAGGCTGAGGTGAATAATCCACAGATTGGTTTAAAGGTGCGTGCTGCCTCTCCTCAAGCCCGCTCCATACTACAGCTTTCGCAGAAGAACACCCAGACAATAGATTGAGTGTGACTGTGTGACTTTAGCAG
This sequence comes from Macropodus opercularis, assembly GCA_030770545.1. Lineage (NCBI taxonomy): Eukaryota > Metazoa > Chordata > Actinopteri > Anabantiformes > Osphronemidae > Macropodus > Macropodus opercularis. Next base: position 7,332,011 of record CM061097.1, on the reverse strand, counting down.
ATGAAGGATGTATATGTGTATGTGCACATGAGCAGCTGCTGTGTGTGTGTGTGTGTGCGCGTGTTTTCAGTATTGAGTCCTGAAGGTTATAGAGCACATTTTCCATCACTTCATGGTTGTTATGGAAACAGCAAAAGGAAACTGAATGTAAAACCGTGTTTTGAAAAGGACATCTAATCAACCATGGGCTCCTTGCACTGATTGTGTACCTTGTTTTAAAAAGTCTTCCACAAAGTCGTCGTCGTAAAATGCAGTGAGAATAGTTTTTCCTCTTGTGGGTAGAAGGTAGTAGATATATGGTTAATGGCTAAATTTGTTCAGTGAGTTTTTATAGTCCTGTAGTGTCCGTGTCTGTGATGTTGGTGGTTTACAGAGCTGCTTAGACCTTTGGTGGAGGATTGAATCAGAAGGTACCGTGCATGATCCAAGTAAGCACGAACAAGTCAACAGAGGATTCAAAATAGTGCTTAGTGGTTTAGACTTTCAGTGGTTTCAGTGGATCCTATTTAACGGGTTGCTTGACTTCTTCACTCATTATTGGAAAAACAGACTGCTCATACTACTACACAACACATAAAACAAAAAGCGCTGCAGCCTGGAGACCATGTCTTGTGTGTGTTCAGTCTTGACAATCAATCAAGCTAAAGACAATGCAGTGATATCAAAGCAAAAGTAACTAACCAAGCAATATTGAATTAAAGAAGGGTCCACAAGTGGGTGATAAACACTTGAAATGTGGTTGAACATGTTTTTGGAGAGGTGTGAGGTGATAAATTCTGTCCTGTTTTCACAATCGGTTTGTTTGGTAGAAAGGAAGGACTTGGTGAAAGCAGCGGGTAACCCAGCTGGTGGGGTGGTGTTGTGTTTCCACTGTATTTCCCCCCACCAGTGGACAGAGTGTGTGTGTGTGTGTGTGTGAGAACAGCCTTCTGCCTTTTCATCTGATTCTCTGATGCCTGCCAGGCAGAATGGATCCCTGATTCTAAATTGGCTAATTAAATGCAGCCACATGTCTGCCACCTCTCTACTATATGTGCGGTGTAACTATAGTAACTCATGGGCTGACCGGAGGCCTGGGGTAGCAGTTCATTGATAGGGAGCTTATTGAAAGTCAATCAAGACAAACAGGACAGATTTAGAGGTGAGAAACATTGACCTGTTTCGCTGCCTGGCAAAGAGACGCACCATCTGTGATCCAGTATGATGAGTCACTGCTCTGTCTGTCACTCTGCACTGATGGATCAGAGGAGCTTTCCAACAGGGTTCGAGCTTTGTGAAGAAGTATCTCTGTAATCGGTACATATCCGCCGACACTTTTATTTCCTCCACAGAAATGTTACCTCATAGAGCAGCGTCATGCCCTGCTGCCAGACAGACGGTTTCATTACTGTTATATTAGAGACCTGCATCCAGTAATATTTGTAGTACAGCTGCCAAAGTATCATCAGAGGAGCACTGGACTGTAAAATGTACTGCAGTAAGGGTGAAGGGTTTATTTAGTTATAAGTAATGTGTTTATATGTCAAAACTAATATGAGATGTGGATGATTTAATTCCTTACAGTAGTGTTTGAACACAGGTACATAAAAGTGATCTTTAAAAAATAAATAATCAAACAAATCTTCCATGCACCTATTTTAATATATTAATACTGTACTGGTGTTCTGACATAAAGCGGCACATTCCTGTAGAGCTGGAATATCAAATTAAAGCCACACTGCCTCACCCAGCATCAGATGCGTTGGTCAGTGCATGCATAGTAAAATATTAATAAGCCTTAAGTGTGTTCTTTTAGATTTGTTGGCTTTGTGACTTTTTAATGAGCTGTGATTGCTTTGGGCTGAATTGGGACAAATCCTTAATAATTAGAAAATAAAACCTGAAGGTATTTTAGGTAAGTAGCTGCGTGTTCAACTCAATCATCCTGGAGAAAACATTTACAGTATTTTGCATTTACAGAGGTGTTTTTGTGTTGCATGACGTTTGCATTTTGGGCGAGCAGGGCCCTGCTGCCGTCTGACTTCTGTGTCTCCTTTAGGTGACCTGGTTAACTGCACAATGATCTGCCTGATTTCTCAGCTTAACGGCACCTGTCAACTTGGTGCCACAGTTGCCTCTCACGAACTCACCTCACCTCTCTTATTATAGTTCTGTGCATGCACTGTAGTCTGTGCTTTGAAATATATTGTAGATATTTTCTGATCTCTTCATTTAATGTCATATGACAAACAAATTCCCCATCAAGGGATCAGTAAAGCATTATCTTTTAGTGATCTGTTTTATTTATTCCCAGTGCCATAATTCGGTCTTAATGACTATTTTTCAGGATGGGGGCTTGTGACAATATCTACAAAGGACGCAGCACATTCATGGATGAGCTGACGGAGGCCTCCGAGATCATTTCCCATGCAACTGAACATTCGTTGGTCATCCTTGATGAGCTGGGACGGGGCACGAGCACCCATGATGGAATCGCCATTGCTTACGCCACCCTGGAGTATTTCATCAGGGATGTAAGTGTATCAGTGAATAGAACATACACGCTGTGCTGGTCAGGAACAGATCAGACACCTGGCAACTGGTAACTGTTGACCCTGAAATACCAAATGGCTTAAGAAAGAGTGACCCCTAGCTATTCATTGATGAAGGGATTATGTTGTACTGCATGAGACATTGTCTCTATATCTGAATGACAGATTTCCTTCTCATTTGTTTTAAAAAGCCGAATGTTTACTGCAGAGAAGAGACAGAGCTGCAGATACAGTATGATGACGCTTTTCAGCTTGGCGTACTTGGAATTAGTATTCCCATGAGGAGGAGTCTGTGTTTGTAGTGTTTTCTACTGGGAATTTGTGAACTGGCACAGTTGGGAGTCCTCTGGGTGTTGCACACTGTTGCACGTCTGTATTTTGACAGATGACTGGTAGCCTGCGAGATGGTGGGTGTCAGTGTGTTAGTAAAAGAGGTTAAACCTGTATATACATACTGACGCTGATGGGCCTTGTTTGGACAAAACTACTACTGTGGTAATGCGTCAGTAGGAAAGAAAAGCCATCACAATGCATTTCATTTGATATGGACTGGCCGCTTGAAGGCATTAACTACAACTCTGAGCTGTTGACACACAATATTTTCCACAATTTAATACAGAATTAATAAACGCAATGATTCATATTGTTTATTTAAGCAGAAACTTGAGTTTATGGTTTTATTTATTTTTCATCTAATGACAATATAAAAGCAAAATTTTAGCCTCAGTTTGTTTTTTTAACCAGGAATCAGTGGCCAATTATCCCTGACTGACATCTCTGCACTTCAGACAAAACTGAACAAACAGTTCAGACTCTGCAGTTCCGTCAAAAACAAAACCTAACCCCAGGACAGAGGTCTGTGCTGTGTGTATCAGTTGGGATGCCCTCAGGGCTGTAGCCTCAATGGGGAGAAAGGATTTATATCGTTGGTCCATGTTGACATTTGAGAGCATGTATTTAATCTTGTAGTTGAGGAATTTGGTTTTGCGGGCTATTGTGGATAAGAAAACCACCACCTGTGTAGCTGACAGCACAAACCAGCCAAATTGAATTTGGATGTTTGAGTGGAAGGATCCATTGGTGACAAACACCAGCAATACTCTTGTATATGTTTAGTATTAGAATGTGCTGATTTTCCTCATTTCAAAAGCCCAAACTCTCCAAACTGTACAGAGTTAGTCATGTTTAAATTTAGATGAGTAAACATTAATTTTTGAAAACTTCCTTTCAGTTTTAATGTTTTGCCAGTTCCACATTAGTCTTTGGCCAGAATCAAGAGGTTATGTAATTCTGCTGGAAAACTGAAAAAGTAGCAGCTAATACAGCAGGGAGCTGCTGCATTAGCAGAAGGATGGACCTCTACATCTACCTGTTGTGTAACAGCATTGATTTGTTAGAAAAACCTTTCTATTAAAGGAAAGACAAACAAAGAGCACAAAAGTAACACTGTATAGCTAAAGGTTTCCTCAGTGCAGGCAGACATGCAAGTCAGGACTCTCACTCCTCTTCCTCCTCCTCTGCCTCATCCTTCTCAGACTCAGAAGTCAGACCCGTCCTGCTTTGACTCGGTTGTTATAGTAACGCACCTTTCCCTCTCCCCAACGCTCACCTGAGAGGTAGTTAAGAATGTTGATGGGTTTCATAACACCACTCAATAAAAGAGACAGCCTTGGTGAGGAAAGGGAAAAAATAAACCGGAGAGCGGAGGAAAGAGAACCACTGTAAGTAGGACTCGCTTCTGCTAAACGTTTCTGGGTTTTATGGAGAAATCACAAGCAGTGTTACGTTGGTACATCTTTATGTAATGAAACAGATTTTTGGTGGGTTGTGGGAACTCCCTCACACTGTCCTTTAGCATCAGACGCCGTCAATGTTAGCACTTGGACCCGCTGCATATGTAGCTTCGCGTACTAAAGCTCACTTTTGACTGTGCACTAATGGCTGCGTTTCCAGCAGAAAGTATTGTTCCATGTGGGCGTAAATGGTCTGATGTGCTCATGCTGATGCTCCGAGCTCCTGTGAAGACCTGCATGTGCTCCGCTGCGCTCTGAGCTTGCACTGTGCTCATACACACGGATAAGCTGTTTTCTTTCTGGCTGCTGTTTGACTTTAAGAATTTCATTACAATCTTTATTGTGTTCCCATGTTTGCAGCAGGGATTCCCAACATGTGGGTCCGGATCTCAGAAAGAGCTCTCAGAATGGGAACTGATTACAGTGCTCACTGTGATAATAACTTGTGTTCCGCCTCAGTTGAGACTTATTAGTCGGAACTAATTATTGTTGTCATCCTGCTCTTAGGATGATATGATCGATCTTTTGATTTGTAAGTGATACATACGTGCTTTGTTCTCACACAAACAAACGCGCAGCACCTCGGCGAGACGTGGCTTTGATGTGAGAACACAGCGGTTCTGACTTGACTTGGAATTGGATTTCTGTCTAATTGGATGGGAAGGAGTAACAAGACAAAGACAACAGTCCTGTTGTTGACGTCTGTAGTCTTCTCGTCAGGTCAGATGACTGCCTGTGCATTTGCACATCTTGGACAGCACATCATTGTGAAACAGCTGGGGTGATGCTCCCACAGGTGTACAGCACTCCACAGTGCAACGGACACCAATTTGGAGCTCAAACCCATCAGAAACATAGGAGAAGAAGAGGTGGACAGGTGGACACGGTGCAGGCATGGGGTTATCAGTGGCAGCTCAGCAGTCACTGGAGACACAGCTGGACCTGGCCTCCCCAAAGTTGGACCCCTCCAAGCATTTCTCCCTGCATTTATAAACACCCAGGAGAGTTTAGTTTACACTATGGATGGATATGTTAATTATATATTGTCAATTATAGAGGTGAGATAAGTTAACAGTTATTGTCCTGTATGATAATCCTCTAGGAGGATGCAGCTGTGCGGCTAACTAAACCTGCGTCATATCGTAGGTATGTAGCACTTGTTTCCAGCAGAATTTTTCTTAATACTATTTCTTCTAGCACTAGTGTTTTTCTGTCCTGGATGTTTTGTTATCAAATAAAGGAGGTGGAGAGCAACACGGAGCAAAAAGAAGAGAAATAAGTCACACAAAAGCCACCTCCACACAGATGGTACTGTCACTTCATATTGACTAAATAATTGTTCCAGCTCTACTCCCATCATATGGTCCAGCGCTGCAGAACGAGGCCGTCGTCAGGTAACGAGCTGCCATTAGCACCCGGTCACTTCATCGTTTAGACTGCAGCCTCCCTCTGCTGTGCTCTGCTCAGTCTACCTTTCAGTTCCGGTGAACAGATAGAAGTAGCTTGTCTGTGTGGTTGTGTGCACACATGTGACTCAGTTGGTTCAGGCCTGTATGTGTTGATTGAAAACTTCAGTTTGAGCCTGTCCATCTCTTTCAGGGGAAGCTGTAACTACTGATTCGACTTTTCGTAGACCAAGCAGTTAGAGCTGATCCTGGAGTCACCTGCTCCACAATGAGAACGCTGCACATGATTAGTTCTCATTATTTATCATTGGACCTAATGTTTACAAATGCTAGAACCATTTGTGGATTTTAAATCCAGCATTGGTAGATGCATCTCGCCAGCTCATAATGCTGTGAAGACTCCATTTACATGATTGAGTTGTTAAAGTAAACAGGAAAAGGAAATGCATTTGTTTTATTGAGATCTCAGCAGCTGTCCTAAGAGCAGAGCGCTGAGAGTAACGGCATGTGCATGTGTTTTACAGAGAGGCTGAAAGAGTGAGTTTGTGTGGTTTTATGTCGTCAATTTAATGCCAGAGTTCAATCATGTAGCCTTTGGGTGGCTCCCAGGCCTGACAGAGATTAAAGAATAGCAGAATGAGGTGAAGTGCTTTCACTTGGCTGAATTTCTCTCCAGAGCCTAAAAAGCTCATGATGTTTATGGTTAAGGGCAGAATATCTGCAGCGATTAACTGCAGAAATGGTTTAGGGAAAATAAAATAAAAGAATTAACGATTCTTATGGGGAGAAGGTGATACAGCAGTGCATAAATGCGTTGATACCAGTGCTAACATTGACAAAGAAATTCTCCACAAATTGGCTGTGCACAGTGCAGCGGCAGCTCAATAACACCGGGCCAGAGCACAGTACGTGATGCTCTGCCTTTTGTTCTTCAGCTACAACTTTTGCTCAGCTGTGATAACAGACAGTGTTACATAATGCGACATTTGTTATCACACGTACCATTTGGTAAATGTATTACTTTATCCCTCTTAGTTGTTTTCTGGTACTTTTTCCCTCCTACTCTTTTCTGTAAGAATAAAATAAATAAAAAAAATACAGATTCCAGAATACAAACAAATCAATTTAATAGATTGAACTAAAAATCTTTGAGTTTGTTATTTATTCTTATTGTTTATCATTAATGCTGAAGACATTTAAACTGCTGTATAAAAGAACACACACGGCTGCTCTGCTCTGCCTTCACTCTTTGGTCCAACTCCTCTTAAAGCATTTCAATTAGACAGCGATCAGGTGACCTGCAACAGACTATCACAGTAAATCTTCCATCTCAGTGACGATGGCAATTTAAGGAAGCAACATCTTCACATTTGCGATGATATTTACATATTTTGTGTCTATATATTATGTTTTGGTTCGTCTACGTTCTGTGGAAAGATCTCAGTTTTACCAGGCCCTGTTCAAAGCTGGGGAGTAGGTGGTAGATTTGTCATTAGTAGAATAAATAAAGAGGTTCACCATATTTTTACCTTTCAGGGAGTTGCCCTCTGTGGATGTGTAGTGTACCTTGCATGTAATGACATGACAGCTGGATGTGTTTTTACTAATGTGTTTACAGATACCATTACGCTGTGTCCTTAATGTCCAGGGTGTTGACGCGTCACCCTTCCTGCCCTCTTCCCAGGTAAAAGCCCTCATCCTGTTTGTGACCCATTACCCTCCCTTGTGTGAGCTGGAGCGGGTGTATCCTCAGCTAGTAACTAACTACCACATGGCTTTCCTGCTCGGTGAACCGGACGCTGGCGCTGATGGTACGTGCATATGGAATCTGCTTGTGTAGTGCAATCCTTTGGTCTGTTGAGATCTTTACATGCAGTGTGTCTGTGCTGACAGATGAAGAGGCTCGCCCAGAGTTCATCACTTTCCTCTATCAGTTAACCGAGGGAGCTGCAGGGCGCAGCTACGGGCTGAATGTCGCCCGATTGGCTGACATCCCAGATTCTATACTGCACACTGCTGCTCGCAAGTCCCGAGAGCTGGAGAGCACGGTCAGCACCAGGAGGTACAGTACAACGAGCATGTAAAGTTTACACGATAACTTAAAATCATGATGTGGCTGTGGTGGAGCTCGGTGGAGCTGACGTCAGTTTGTTTAGGAACCAACAGAAAACCTGCCGCAAAGGTTCGTACGTAGCTGAGAGATGGTCAGAAAGCTGCCGCTGCCTGACACAAGAATCATCACAAGAGTGTATCCAGAAATGTTTGACTTTTACATAGCTTAAGGACTAAAAGTTTGAAATGCTTGGCTTTTTCTTGTCTTATCTGTCCCTCACAACTCTCCCATCGGAGCAGTAAATTGCTGCAAAGTACTGAAAACTCATGAATCATAAAGTATATACCACTGTTTTTAGCAGAGTTTCTTAAATGGTAAGTGCAAATGAAGCGTGTCAGCTGGAGACTCAAATGTCTGAGAAAGATGCACTTAAATCAGCTCCACTGACACTACATTGAATGTTTATTTAAGCTTTAAGACTCCAGTGACTTGATTTCGTGTGTGTGCTAACACATCTAGACCAGAAAGGGCAAGAATATTCCTGAAAACCAGACAGGGCACAGATTAATGCAGCAGCTCTTAGTCACCTAATGACACGAGGGAGAGACGCCCACAAGTTATGACAGGATGTCATTATTTGCTTAAGTGAATCTTGAGAAGCCAGAGTTTAGTTTAGTTCAAAAATATATTGGTGACAACTTCATTTGAAATCTGCATCTCAAGTGTATGCTGTCAGTGCCACATGTAGGCTGTCGTTCAAGCACCAAACAGCAGCTAGAGACCCAGTTATAATTAGATTTATTCACAGTATTTGTACTGTGAGTAGTTTTAAATATCACTTTTATTAAGTTCTGATTTTAAATGACTGTTAATGGCCTATATAAATAATTCATTGCAATTGCTAAATGTGAATTCATATTCATAAATGTGATAAAATGGGTGATTTGAACCAAATTGAGTTGCTTTAACAGATCTATGGCATAATTTATCTCAGGGGGTCCAGCACTTATTGTCCCTTGGCTAATTAATTTCTCCAAGTATTAGATAGGTAGCTATAATACCATCACACGCTAATAGGGAAATGTTTGAAATCTCCCACAATGACTGAGTTAGGAAGCAGCTGATGTTTAGTCCTTTGCTCTCAACTTACCTGTCTTCCTCCAGACAGTCTTCAGTTTCAGTAAATTTGTATACAGCATCCCCTCGCTCTGTAACAGACGGCCTGCTGGGAGTTGAGTGCTGCTTAGAGTCTTCGTTTGTAATCCTCGCCATATGAGCTTTCTCTCAGCACACACACAAAGCCGTACCTCTCTGTCAGTGTAATCCTCTCTATATGAATTGCTTGCCCTTTGTTGGAGTGAACCTGTGCTGAGTAAACAATTATCGTACACAAAGGAGTGGAGCTGCTGGTTGGAGTTTAAAAACAGAGGTTTGTTATACTTGCACACAGCTGGATGGGACTGTTTTGTAATATTTTATTGTGTTTGTTTCTCTTTTTTTTAGGAAGAATAAGAAAGTTCTCTTCAGTCTTTGGAGCATCTCAGACCAAGCATCGCTTTTGGAATGGCTGCAGTCGAACTCTTGACATCTGTGACGTCAGAAGGCACGTCGCACATAAGAAGAGACTGTTGTGACTGAAGTAACAATGTGTTTTAGAAAGGCCTCTGATGGAACGCAATGCAGATTACGCGTTGGTGAGAAGGACTTTATTCTCAGGTTGCGGTTATCACCTGTACTGTAACGTAAGTGTCATAACATCAATTAATACTGATCACGATTCTACCTGCCAGACCGTGAATAAAGAAAGGAGACAAAGCTGTTGTAGTGTGAGCAGCAGCTCTGGTGCTTTGTGTGAGTGTGTGTCTACACAGGAGGCGTAAGGCTCAGTATTGAGTTGTAATTGTGTGGTTTGCAACCACTCGAAGCCACACACTTGTTCACTGTTGAGCGAGTAACGCGCACACAAACACAAATTTAACAGCAAAACTCTTTGAACTCAATTAAACAAGCAGCACCTACAGCGGTCTGGTAATGTCACCTTTCTAACTCCACAACACAGTTTGTTTTATTTTCAAGTTCAGCTAAACCACATTTAATGCAATATCCCTAAAAAAAAGCTTCTAACTAACTTTTCATGTATGAATGGGTACAGTACTCTCATGTAAGCAGACTGTAAGTGTATTTTGTCATTCTGGGAAAGTCAACACTTTTTAGACTTCCATATTATATTACCCGTTTCCCTTTATTGCTGTTCTCTGAGTGTGTACTCTTTGTTGCTATTAATAATGCAGAGAAGAATCACAGCGCCTTTTTATTCTGCCTTAGCCTGCGTCTCTCGCTCTCAAACACACACACACACACACACACACACACACACACACATGCAACCAACTCACGCTCCGCCTTTAATTCCGCCAACTCCAGGATCAGCGCGCATCGTCGGGGAGGGAGGAAGAGAGAGACCTAGTGGGAGTGAGCCTGTGCGAGAGAGAGTTAACTACTGTCAAAGCCGATTACAGCTTCTCGGGTCTGTGATTCTGTCACTGTCTGTCCACTTGAGGGTTCTCCCCTCTGTGAACGAGACGCCTCTCCCAGTCTTCTGCTTGTTAGGCGCTGTTATTTATGTTTCCTAGCGAGATGCATGGATTTATTCTAGTGCTTGTGGGACTGAGTTCCTCTGCAGACGCGCTTCCCACAGCGCAACTTTTCCGTGCGTCACGGCGCCGCTGAGCGCGTCTCTCTTTGAGAAAGTTGACTCGCATCTTCGGCGAACATGGGCTCGCGGTGAAAACTCCAGTGACCTCCTCTCTAACAAAATGCAGAAGAGCGTCCGCTACAACGAAGGGCACGCGCTGTTTCTGTCGGCGGTCGCGCGTAAAGAGGGGACCAAGCGCGGCTACTTGAGCAAGAAGACGGCGGAGAACAGCCGATGGCACGAGAAGTTCTTCGCTCTCTACCAGAACATACTGTTCTACTTCGAGAACGAACAGAGCGCGCGACCGGCCGGGATTTACCTGTTGGAAGGATGCACCTGCGAGCGCGTGCCGGCGCCCAAGATGTCCACCACAGGAAAGGAAGCGCTGGAGAAGCAGGTGAGAGTTAAAGAGCGCGGGGTGGAAATACACGAAACCCTGCTGTCAAGTTCCCACCGCCTCCACAGCGTCCCCCCTTTCTGTTCGGAATGAGCGCACAGTGTCTGTTGTCTGGTAAAAGCACAACTAACTCCTCAAATAGCAATTTCTGGATTATGTGGTATCTAATTCACACCGATTCTTGTGCTTTTACCTTTTGTTATAATCATGAAAACTCAAATGATTTAATCACACTCCACGTGATGACATAACCCACGTACAGTAAACCGAGCAGAGGCTCCTGCAGCATTAGGCTGAAGTGGCTGCAGCAGCTCTGCTCTCTGCAGTGACAAGAGCAGGTGACCATCCCCCAAGGATTCAGACCGAATGTTCAAATGGGAGCAGTGTGATTGGAGGGATGTCAAAGCATATTGGAAACACGTTGAGGCTTTGGTCAAACAGTTTATGTCCCGCTGTTCCTCACAGTGATTTTGGTTTTGATTATCTGGCTGCAGCTATCAGGTCTTTTTGAACCTGTTGAGCGTGAGCCCATTGTTCATGTAACAAGCGAATGCAGTGAACTTGCATAGAGGCTTGAACCTGTCCTTGGATTATCCAGACGCACTGGAGAGTTTCCTTTCAGCTCCCCGTTAAAATGATTGTTAATGTTGTGTATTGCAGTGGCAGGGACACACAACTACAGCAATGCAGTAACAGGTTGTTGTACAGTCTTTAACACAATAAACCATATTAAGTTAACAGAACATGCGATACTTTCAGTCCACATCATGTGTATTTTTGATTTTCTTGATCCAACATTATAAATAAATCTACAGTATATTCTCTCTTTGCACTTTATGATATATAAATGTCTTCTATGTGTCCAAAATAAAGCTAAATACTGTACGTTAGGTTGCTCCAGGGCTGAATTCGTTTATGGCTCCTTGATTTCACAGCTGTGCAGAGGAATATTTTGGTTAAATCTGTTGGTGTCTGTGTGTCTGGAAGTTGCCTCAGCATTGTTGCTCCAGCAGTTAGGAAGGTCTTGTTGCTAGGAAACATTAAATTGCCAGTAGAACATGCATTTCATTGAGGAAAAGAAGAAACTCGCATGCATGTGGCTGCAAGTCACATCAGCCACAGGTTCTGGCAACCAAAGCACCCATTTTTGTTACGCTGTTAAATTTTACCTTTTGTCTGTAATCACAGAGAAACAGAATACTTTCTGTTCTGGTTCCAGTTTTCACGTGGCCTCGGAGATGCACAGGCATCCTGCCCGTTTACATACAGGGGGAGAGCAGTGACTTTTTCCAGTTTGAGAACGTAGTAAGGAGAAAGTGAGCGGACGCACAAATAATGATATCAGCGTTAAGGAGAGGTCAAAAATAGCCACCAATCATCATCACTCAAAATACTCATCTCCACATACCCACCTACAGCAACAGTAGATGTCTGTCTCTTTAAACGTACTGTACCGGCAATTCAGTCCAGATGTATGCAAAAGGAGACGCAGCTCTAGAAAAGCCCCAGAGTGGTGAGGAAGAAAAGCAGGTTTTTATTAATATGTTGAAATGGAGGACAGACTACATTACACAACTGATAATATCGACGCTGATGTAAATGCTAAACCTGTTTGTCCCGATGTTATTTTATCCTCTCTTTTCACACTGGCTGTGTCTCCATCCCCGTCTGTCTCACTCTCGCACTACAGCTGTGATGTTTAATTATAGAGTTATTTTCAATCTGTCCTCAGCTGAAAACGTGTGAGCTTCCATGTACTGCAACTGTTTGACTACATGCATGAACCCAGGAGGACGACACCACACAACGGTGACAGTGTTTCCAGCTTATGATGGTGTGTGTGTGTGTGTTTTACATGATCAACTCTCAACGAAGTAGAGCGTTAAAGTCTGGTTTGGAGATTGTGACGTCCATCTTACCATTAGTTGCTGGTGCTCCTCTGTTTCTCTGAGCACTAGAATGAGTCTGCCAGCAAACCTGCAGTATCACACCCCCACAATGCAACCACACAAATAACACACAGCTCCTGCCTCGTGCTTTCCCTCTCTCTCCCTAGACACACATCCTTCAAGTGATACTGAGAGCATTCACACTGGTCTGAATGGTTTCCACAGTGACGACAGATGCTCATTTACGACACAAGTGTGCATGCGTCTAAATTGCTTTGTGTACGGCCCAACCATCCCTCTCCGCGCCCTGAAGCATCAGGTTAGCTACTGATCCCTGAGATAAGCACAGTTCATCCGCATCCATTAAGCGGAGGAGATGTCGACCGTGTTCAGTGGTGTTTCCAGTTCAGCATCTGCGCCTGTTAAAAATAAGCAAGCTGATCATTTCCTTTGTACAACGTTTAGACAGATACAATAGATTGGGTCTCAGAGGTCCACATTTGCAGTAACGCTTGCAGTAAGACATTAGTATGTCAAGAAACCAGCTCCAGCTTCCAATTTTCCCACATCTGATTTGCTTTTCTCTGAAGGCTGCTTTTCATTTTGCTTTTAGTCTTCTGCCAACAATCGGAGCCATTACGGACCCTTATGGTCGCATAAGAATTTAAAGTTGGCATCAGCCTTAAAATCTGTCTCTTGTGTTTAAAATGGCTCACCAATCAAAGCAGCTATGACAACAAGGGTGGATTTTAACATCTCAGAGAACAATGCAACTACACAATCTCAAATTCTTATCATGTTCTTCCAACTGTTTCTCAACTACTATTTATCTGCTTCCTTGCTTCCTTTCGAATAGATGTTTGTGTGCGTACAGAGCTAGAACAGATAATTGTCAGGAAATCTTGCCTGTCCAAAGTTTAGTAACTGTGGTGATGCAAGAGTTTTGCAGTGTGACATTGGGGGAAATAGAAAAAATTGTAGAGAACCAGCCTTACACTCTTTCTCCAAGCATCCAGCTGTGCCACACCTCCTCACAAAACACATGCACACACGATAGACATAATAAATGTAACATTCCTTTAAGGCTCTTCCAATTAATTATTGTATAGCAACCTTTATTAACCTGTACATATATTTAATATAAAGAATATGATTTGCTTTGCTTTGCTTTCTGTAGAATCCATTTTAGTGACAATCAGGCGACAATGTTTGTGGAAAAGCTGCAAAACTCTGCTGACTGCAAACTTTGTTTTAGTCAGCACTAAAACTGTTCGGTAAACAGTCAAGCATTCGGCAGCTAAACAGAACTGGATTTAAATACACAGGTTGGCTCTAACTTTTCAAAGCTCGTAGTCTCGATCCACGCTTTGACGGGATCAGGGTGACCATTAATTAAACGTTATGACCTTTAACAGCTGAATTTAAAAATGTCATGTTTTATAAAGCACGTCAGTCCCCACACTGCCGCAGGTAAGACACCGCACAGGTGAGTAGAGGATCATCTGCGCTGGGCTGTTTGTGACGACTCCCTGGGCGATTAAATCTCTCAGCACTTGTGGTGTTATTGTTATTGCTGGAGCTGGTCCCGTCTATTATACACACTGGAACTGAGGTGAACTGGTCTGTCTCTGTCTCGGTCGCATACACACATCCCTCAAGCACTGAGTGTATCAATTAAAGCTCAGTGTCAGATAGACAGGATTGTCCAGTAGCTTTATGTGTCATATAAGTCAATATAGTCAGTTTGAAGTTACGTGTTGACACGTCTATGCTGACTGTGGAGCCATAGACTCCCGCCTCTACTGCATATAAGGCACCAAGCTGTTTCCTCCTGGAGAAGAAGTGCAGAGCAGCTATAAATAAATGTGTGTAAAATGCAGAATAATGTGTAATCATAGCCGTGTTTAATTATACGGTTTAGTGTTTGTGACCCGTGCAGAGGGGCAGCAGCTCTCAGAATCAGTAACAGAGGATTGGAGCTGTCTGTCTGATCTCCTGATAAAAACACAGGCAATCCCTGATCAGTTTTACAGAGTAAACGGTGTGTACGTTTGTGTCTCTGTATGGGAGACACAGTGTCAGAGCTACTTCAAAAGGAGCGAACAGCATGGAGGGCAATGAAGAAGCAGCAGGATGTGGGGTGTTGATTCAGCGATTGTCACATTAGCTGGTACATCATTATTTGAATTCACTGGTTACATAAAGTACTGATGCCGCCGCCACTGCTGTCGGATTAATGTTTTGTGTCTCTCCACAATGACAAGTCTCCAGGAGTCTCTGTGTTTTTGTTCGCAAATGAAGTGAAGCGCTCCGCTTGTGAAGTAACAGAATGGGCCTCACAGGATGGAAACGCACAAAAACGCCAATTTAAAGTCACGTGAAGGCACGAACCCTGTTAAAACAACCACGTTGGCCTCTTTCACCGTCGGTGCTGGGCGAGAAACAAATCAAAGAAACGGCCTCTCTGCTCACTCTGGCCGTCGCCTTTTGTCCAGTCTTGGTCATTGGAGGTCATTTGCCAACAAATTAAAAAAAATTTGGTTTGATGTCATATTGCTTACTACATCGCAAAATTAGATGCATTATTAGATGTGCAAGGTTTTCATAATAAGAGCAGTTTGTTTCTTTTTTCTACTCTTTGGAACATTTTATGAAGCCACAGTCAGCACAAAAAGACATTATTGGCCCAGCGGGACACGATAGGAGCTGAGAAATGAGAGGAATATGGAGGCAGATTATGAATCTGATCCAGAGGACTGGTGGGTGGAAAAATCAACATGCACCCCTCTCTTGTATTTGTCTCCCTAAAGTGTTCTTCTCACAAATTACTTGTAGTGTTTCATCAATTGGTTTTGCCGCATAAATGGGCAACAATGCCTTCTGCTGCTTTACATCCTCCTTTAAACTGTAATAGCTGATCTCAGTTTGCTTTTCTCATGTTGTTTTTTTCCGTGTATGTGTTCTCAATCTAAATAATTGATATTTTTTGTGAAACTGACTTGCTGGTATGTGTGGGATATTGCGTTCCCTCATGAGATCAACAACAGGTGGCATGAGATTATCTCTGTTTTAATAAACCCTCACCATCACTACGTGTGGTTCTCCTGTAGTAGCTCATTCTCTGTTTCTTCTTTCTGTAGCGTAGATACGCCCACACGTCTATGTATTATATACGTTTCTTCCATACGCCCTCTCTGCTGTGTTTCTCTATAATGGTAATTAACATCCTGTGGGACTCACCCCGCTGTTCTTCAACAGTTAACGTAGGGAATACGGTGCTCTGGAAATGGTCAGATCTTAACTCACACTAAACAGATTTCATACAGTATAATCTGCCACACGCTCGCTGACTTCCCCTGAAGCTGTGAGCTTTGCTACAGTGCATGGTCCTGTGCCATGATGCAAATTACAGGTCGTGCTTGTCCTGTCGCTCGCTTGCCAGAGCCTTCGCTCAGTTGTGGCATTGTCTTTTCCTTTTATACAAATCAAGTGCAGAAGAAGTTAGACCGGTGGAACACACAACCACAGAAACATGCTGCACATGGGGGTGAGACAGGGATCAAGGTTCAGGTTCCTCCTCATGAAACTACATTAAATAAAAATCCTACAAAACTTACCAGTCAAGCAGAAATAATCATTCTTTTCTGACTGGCTACAAGAGCAGACCTCACTGTGAGCTCACAGATCAGAGCGCTACACATACAGCACATGCTATAAGAGATGGGCTTCATTTAAAAACAGCTGAGCTGCTCATTCTGGTGATTATACTTGTGACACTGGCAGCTCATTAGCGACCACTGCAGCGTACTGGTCCTCTTATCAGCTTGTAAATGCAGGTTTTAATCTGGAATAGTGATCAGTCAGACAGAACACCAGTTTACATAGCAAAGCTTTGAACGCACCATCAATCTCGCATTTTGACTTGCAGCCCTAAACACACACTAACCCTGAGTATCTTAGCGGCATTTATTCCTACGGTTTAAGCGTAACAGCAGCCTTCATTTCCAGAGCTCTGACGAAATCGTGGGAGCTAAGAGATAATTTTGAACTCAGAGCTCATAGGCAGGTTTTCTTCTCTGTAGAATCAACATTATCCGCAATTATCCTGCAATTTTTGCAGCTTCAAGCTATTTTTCATCTCGATTGCATCATCAGAGCAAAGCTCCGTAACTGAGTATGTACTGTAAATGTTACCATGGATATACACATATGGCTACGCTTGAGGCGATGTTGTGTGACTGTGTAGTTTACAGTAATTCATTCATAGATCTACTGTAAGTACGCGTAGACGCAGTGGTGGCCAAAGCTTTAAAGTAGACATCAAAGCAGTAAAATGCCTCTCGCTTTGAAAGACAGAGAGTGAGAGTCGAGCAAATAACAACTTGGTCCATCTGTAGCACTGTACTACACAGTTTGGCCAGTCGTCAGTGCAGATAGCGAAGCAGACGGCAGTGTTGCATCATTAGTGGCTATTCTGGTCTCTAACCATTAGTGGATCTCAACAGTGATTCTGTCGTCCCTGCTTTTAAATATTTATCACAGATGAGTATTTCTGGGTCTCTGAGCCCTCATTTGCCTAACGAATCTGTTACCACCAAGTCCACTTTCATCGTTGACTCTTTAATAAAGGAAAAGTATTTCATCACAGTGCTACCATGAACTCGAGCACTTTAGCGGTGGGTTATAATTTTCCAACCTTCAGTATTCACTAGACTGTGGAAACTAGGGAACTTCTCAGTTCACGAATGTGTTCTCACAGTTTTGAATGACTGACCCCACATAGCTCCAGAGTAAGACGGTTTCCTGCCCTTCACTGAGCCTCGAGCCTTTGCTCTGTGGTGGTAAAACACACTTCTTTTTGTTGCGCTGTCAGTTTCACAGCTTCATTTTCTACAAAAGCTCTGTTCCTCTGAAAAAATGATAAGGTGAGCAGTGAATTGGTTGTTAGTGACAGTGAAAGACTAGAAGAAGTAAAAGAATCTTTGTCCTGTGTTTTCTCGCTGTCTTTATTTCCCTAAATGAAATTTCTTACAGTACAGCGAAGGCCCCGAGGGATGGAGGGTACATTTGAGCTGACATGAAGGGAGATGCGTCGGTAGTCCTGAACGGTACTGTAGAGTTAGGAAGCTTGGTGTTTACAGCTTAGACAGAGTCAGCTCTATTTTATCATTGCGTAGTGAATGTTTTAATAGCAAGCATCCCAGCCTTACCGTACCTACCACTGATTACCTGTTGAACCTCGTTTCACAACATTTAGCTAAATGTCTGAGACTTAGGTCAAACGTTTGATGTGCTAACCTCTCATAGAACTAATAATATATAGAGTAATACCTGGGGCAGAGGTCATTCCGCCTGCACGATGGATACCTTCGTTTAACATTTCTCTAAATAACCTTAGAAACATTTTAATTCCAGACTGTTCACGACAAAGAATTTTAACATTTTCCCTTTTTACCTTTTTTGAATTGAGGCAGTGCTGAAAAGCAGAAAATGGAAGTGCAAAACACATCGGAAGCGTCAAATATTGCGTTGCCATGGAAATGTTATTTTGTTAGGTGGTGACACAATTTAGAAATATGTACTCGGTTAAGAAATATTATGTAACGACTCCTTCTTCCCTCTCTCTCCATCCTTCTCTGTGTCGCTTTCTCCCTGTCAGAGACGGTTAGAGCACAGATTATTGTTGATGTAATAAATTCTAGCCAGGCTCTGACTCGAAATGACAGATACATAAAAAGCAGAGATAGGGCGATGAGCCGGGATGGAGGAGGGTCGTCTTAGTGTGCGCGTGTGTGTGTGTTATAATAACCTTGGCAGCTCTGTCCCCAGCCCTTCCCCACTGCAGGGGCTGAAGCTCATCCATCCTCCTGCAGGGTAAACGTCTCTCCTCTGGACTCTGTTTGGTTCACTGATTCCTTACTGAGAGAGAGACAAAGAGATGAAAGTATGAAGGGATGAGGAGGAGGAGAAGGAGGAGGAGGAGGAGTGGGTTTCGACAACAAGAGAAGTGAGAATGCTGGTGGTGCTGGGCAGAGGAGGAGGAGTGGGATGATAGGTGAAGTGCAAAGAGAGGGGGAGAAGGAAAGATTGGAGCTGGATGAAGGGAGGGCAGGAGGAGGAGGAGGGAGAAAGTCCATACAGAGCTTGGTCTTCTCTGTTTTCCCTGACTATGAATAGCAGCTCTTCTGGTAACCCAGTGCCCCAGGACATGGCCATTTGAATAAAAGCCTCTATCACATCACATAATGCCTCGTGTGTGTGCATGTACTGTATCACAGGTGCGTGTCTCTGAGCTTGCATGTGTTGGCATATGTCTTTGGGTAAGTGTGGGGAAGTGTTTTAATAGCGGTTACTCAGGGAAATTCATCAGCACAAAAGACAGACAGGAAACGCAAGAGAGGAAAGAGCGAGCGGGATAATTGATGGTGATGATAATAGGCTGGTAGAGGAGAGAGGCACAGAAGAGACGCGATGGTTTATTTCAGTGAGCAAATAACTCTGATGTGTGTTAAAGCCACCCACCCTCCCCCGTCCCGTCTCCTGCTCGGTGCGCTCTGCTGGCTTCATGCGAGGCCTGTGGAACTTTATAAGGGACGAGTGTGGACAAGAAAAGAGCGTGAAAAGCGAATGCACTTGAAAGCAGCGTTTCCATATGTCTGTGCCATATGTCTGTTGTGGCTAGTGTTTCAAAGGAGCAGCTAAAACATCCCGTGCTGTAAAGTGTGGGGTGGTGCTGGCGCGTTGTTGGGTCTCACAGCCACAAACACAAACAGCTTCTTCTCGTTTTACTCTCCTCTCCTCAGCACTACTTCCTCGTCGTGTTTGGCCACGATGGACAGAAACCTCTGGAACTGCGGACAGAGGAGGAGAGCGAGTGCGATGAATGGGTGGAGGCCATCCAGCAGGCCAGGTACTCGCGTCGCATTGCGTAAAGGGGACGTCCTATGAGCCATAACATGCTCCCTTCGCTTTCCACATCCAATCAGGCCGCATGTCGGCAGCCTGTTTTACCAGGACATTAACTTTAAAGAGCATTCAATTAACGTCAAATGCCAGACTTTGTACACTGTAAATCATGCACTGGCCACCAAGTACAACATACGGTACATAGATACAAAGCAACAGCATTTTGATTGCGTTTGACAGTCATCTGTAACAAGTCACCAAGTGTGAACCTGCTTTAGTTTAGTTCCACCCACGTAAATTGGGGCACACATGACAATATGGTATGACGGACAGGACCAAGTTGTCTTTTGTTGTGCCGCGTACCTGTTGAACTGTGGGCTCCTTGTTTTCTGTCCAGTTATTCTGACATCATCATCGAACGAGAGGTGCTGATGCAGAAATACATCCACCTCATACAGATCGTGGAGACGGAGAAGGTCGCTGCCAATCAGCTACGCACCCAGCTGGAGGATCAGGACACGGAAATCGAGAGGCTCAAAGCAGAGGTGCAGCACATGTGCACACTCAAACACACAGTCCTCCAGCTTCTCACTACATTACACCCTGTTTTCATACTTTGTATTGTTTCGTCAGCAACTGACATTTAATGGATTTGCATTGAGTCATTTCCTCTCCCAGTCAGATTCAAATGTCATACCTACAGGAAACAGTGTCCTGTAGGCTACATATGCTGGTGAATGAGCTGAGCTGAGGAGGAGACGACCATAAGCTTCATTACCAGCAGCACATTCACGTCCGACGTAGAGCTGACGTCTGATTGGGATTCTCTTCTCAAACAAACGACATGTACAACCCATTCCTGCCTTTAGCTGTAATTCCTGCTCAGAGGAACAACCCTCTGTGACACAGTGAGCCTGGTTGATGCAGTCTTCATCAGGAAACATCTGGCTGTGTGATGGGCTGCACATGAAAGAATGATAAGAGCCAGTCTCATTAAAACATAGCCTTGTTTGTTTGTTTACGAGTGTGTCGCTCCGTGTTTATGAATAATTAAACCAACTAGCCACTGTAACTGTCAACACTTGGCAGGCTGGCGTCTCTCTGCTGCCATTTGCATGATAGTGCTACTGGATAAGAAAATGAAGATTAAAATATGGGGCTGCGAATGGCTTTGGTTTCCTGTTTCATGCTTTAATTCGTGACGATGTCAGATGCCTGAAGGTAAAAACAAATGGATGAATGTACAGTAATTAGACCCATCGTTCCTCCGCTGACTTTCACAGAAGACAAAGCTGCCAGGAGAAACCTTTAACCAATTACTCCACTGTTTAAACACAAGTGTTTTTAACTATTGGTTTTACAATGTGAAATTAGATTTTTCCCCCCACTTTAATAACATCTCCAGTTTGGCATCTGTCTGGCTTATTCCCCTTGTGATGCGCCTCGTGTCTGCCTCTGTGTTCTAACCCAGGTGATGACATTAACTTTGTGGTAGGCGATTGGCTTGTCTTTGCTGCAGTGAGTAAATGTCACGTCTAAAGGCTAATCTGTCTCTGCTGTCTAAGGACAGTATTTTGGGTTGTCCACGTTACATGTACACAAAGGCTTAAAGCCCAAATTAGCTGATAGCGTCATCCTTTGGCTCATTCTGGCTTTTTGAATGAATCACCATCGGATTTTCAAAGATAGTAAATTGTGAAAACAGATTTGAATGTTCTTATGAAGTAAATGACCAGTTTCAAAGGACTATGATCCACAACAGTCACAGTGAGACAGCGATAAACCTTAATTTCATTTTTTATTTATCCAGCTGCATTTTTTGTCATTTTCTCTCATAAGATTGTAGCTTTGAACAAAACTAAGGAGCGAATGCGGCCTTACCATGTCAACCACGAACGTGAAGATCCGGATATCAAAAAGATCAAAAAGGTAAAAAAACGTTCTTCAGATATTCTGGAATTTAAATTTAGTTTATGATGTTTCGTGTAGCATTCGCACACTACTACTCTGATCCATGCATACTTTTCTTTGCACCCCTTCAGGTGCAGAGCTTCATGCGGGGTTGGCTCTGTCGGAGGAAGTGGAAGATCATTGTTCAGGACTACATCTGCTCGCCTCACGCTGAAAGCATGAGAAAGAGGAACCAGATTGTCTTCAACATGGTGGAGGCCGAGACTGAGTACGCAAACACTTACAGAATGTCTAGAGCGGTACCGTAGTGCCCGCCACTGAAAGGTTGTCAAGCCGTTTCCCCGTGTAGGCTGTTGCTCAGGAGTCTTCATGCTGTGTTGTACTGTCAGCGCTGTAAAGAAGGCTTAGAAGGCAGAGACATGTTTTTCTGTGTGACTGCAGGTACGTCCACCAGCTCTACATCCTGGTCAACTGTTTCCTCAGACCTTTGCGAATGGCTGCCAGCTCCAAGAAACCCCCGATCAGCCACGATGACGTCAGCAGCATTTTCCTCAACAGGTGTATATCAGTGTCTAAATGCGATCAGCCAACGCACTTACATCGTCTCTGCTTCAAATCACAGACGTGTTAATTATTCTAGAGACAGTTACTGAACAATAAAACATCTTCCTCCAGTGAGACCATCATGTTCCTACACGAGATTTTTCACCAAGGCTTAAAGGCAAGGATCGCCAACTGGCCAACTCTGGTGCTGGGTAAGCTGCTCTTTGTTGAAACACAAATAGACGCTGAGAGCCCCTACTCTTCAGCCACTCAGTGACATCAAAGTTGGGTTTTCAGGCCCTACACATCCCATTCTCCTCATTCAATCGCAAGCCTTGACGTTTAAGTGTCTCACATACACACACACACACACACACACATTTCCTTATCTTAGCCTGCAACGCTCAAACTCATTGTGTTGACAGACAATGACCACCCAGACCAGAAGCCATCCTGTGATTTCACCTCCTGAAACCAAAGCCCCCTCGACAGATAAGCATCACCTAGGCGACAGGATGCTGAAAGATGTAGCAGCAAATCACTCGTGACAGTTTTAAAAAGAATAGGATCCCCTGATTAAACATGTCATTCTTATCTGACCGCCTGCTTCAGACGGCCGCTAAACGTCGAGTTCACAAGCAGGTTGCACATCAAATCTAAGTCTTTCCAGTGACGAAGCGTGTTGCTGCATGGATGAAAAGCCAGATGAGCCAATAATTTGGAAAAAGCCTCAGCTCGCACAACTGCGGCAGACGCGCTGAAGCCTTTTTCAATAACGGCTGAAGAAAGCAGTTTTATTGGAAGCTAGTGTCACTGGTACCAATAGATCAAATACATATAAAGACACACACAAGAGTTAGACGGAGTTATTGTAAAATAAGCTACAACAATAAAACAGAAAACTAGATCTACAAACAGATAAACTAGTCATGACGCTAGTTAGATCCGCTGGCTTATATATGACCTCATTTTGCTTTTATCTCGACTTCAATCATTTTTAATAGACTCAACTCCAGCTCAGTCTCACTAAGACATGAACGCTGCAGTGAAACACCAATGACCAGCAGCATTAAGTAACGTGCTAAAAACCTGTAACATGTCTGGACTTTTTTTAATCTAGCTGACCTGTTCGACATCCTGCTGCCCATGCTCAACATCTACCAGGAGTTTGTGCGAAACCATCAGTACAGTCTGCAGGTTTTGGCCAACTGCAAGCAGAACCGAGATTTTGACAAGCTGCTGAAACAGTACGAGTCCAACGCCGCCTGTGAGGGAAGGATGCTCGAGACCTTCCTCACGTACCCCATGTTCCAGGTAGAGCGTGGAAAGGAGCACACATGAATGAAAACTGTCCTTTGATACTGTGTTTGTAAATATGTATTATATTCACCTAATCAGATTCCTCGTTACATCATCACCTTGCATGAGTTATTGGCGCACACGCCTCATGAACACGTGGAGCGCAAGAGTCTGGAATTTGCCAAATCCAAATTAGAGGAACTGTCCAGGTATGTCGGCAGGATGATAAGTCTGCTCTATCTTCAAATGAAATTTTCAACCAACTGGGGATTTTCCTTGTGCCCAGGGTGATGCATGACGAAGTGAGTGACACAGAGAATATCAGGAAGAACCTGGCCATAGAGAGGATGATAGTGGAGGGTTGTGACATCCTGCTAGACACCAGCCAGACCTTCGTCAGACAGGGTGAGTCTTCCTCAGCGCTCAGCAGTGCTTCTGCAAATCTCCCGGTTATTTGTTAATCAGACAATCCCGACAGTCTGAGCTGTTCTTCTCCTTTCTGTGGATCATATCTTTCCCTCTTGTTCTCGTGTGCTCGCTGTGCAGATTAATGAATCGGGGCCTGTGTTCACTGGTGAATCCTGTGGAGTCGTGTCACACAACATACCATATAAATTGTATTTAATTTGCCATCGCTGACCTAAAGCGACAAGTGGTTCAAGTGACAGCCCCATAAAGACACTTGTTCCAGCATCTTGGGAAATATACTAAATGAATATCTGCACTGGTTCTCACGAGAGGGATTATAATTACCTTAGTGCACTGAAAACTAATAAGCAAAGCTTTCTACTGTTTCTGATTCATGACTTGAGAAAATCATCTAGACAGATAAAGTCAAATACTCTGCTTAATGCTGTGCAGTATTGAGCATCGCTGAAACACGCATGGAGAGTTACCTGACGGAGCGGACTGGGACTTGCCAGCTGCCGCCAGTTTCACCTACTGGTCATTGATTCCTCTGGATCTGTGTGGCTGAGACGTTATATTTCTGACATGTGCCAGCACAAATACTTATACCCGAAAAACGCCGGAACACAGCTTAGTGTCAGCTTCATGAAATATGATGTAATCCTTTGCTCCCCCTGCTTTTCAGGCTCTCTGATCCAGCTGCCATCTGTGGAGCGTGGTAAGCTGAGTAAGGTCCGATTGGGCTCGCTCTCCCTGAAGAAGGAAGGTGAACGGCAGTGTTTCCTCTTTACCAAACACTTCCTCGTCTGCACTCGCAGTTCTGGGGGAAAACTGCACCTTCTCAAGGTGAGAACGTCGTCACCTCTGTCGTAATTATCCCGGAGTTTGTAAGTAAATGAGACTTCTAATAAGCTGTTTTGTGGGCTGTGCTTTTGCTTGGACACTAACAGCAAGGTGGAGTTTTGTCCCTGATTGACTGCACACTTATTGAGGAGCCAGATGCCAGTGATGAGGAGTGTAAGTTCACAGAAGCTGCTATTTGAAAGAATACGTGCATGACAGACAGCGCTTATTGGCTTATTTAGGCCCTTCACCGCTCACAGAGGTTAATTGGGTGTCAGAAGATAAGTGTCCAGCAATTACTTCCCTTTAAATATCAGACACTCACCCCTTTAAATGTCAGCTTTTGATCTTTTAACATTACAGGTGCATTAATTACTTTTTCTAAAAGTTCATTTTGCAAATAGGAAGATTAATGAAACACTAGGACAAACAGACACACAGCACAGATTTAAGGCTTCTTAATGGAAAATGCACATAGCAGCTCTGCTCTATGTGCCTGCACAGTTATTATCTTTGTATCTTACAGCCAAAACTGGAGGCCAGGTGTTTGGCCAGCTGGACTTTAAGCTTGTAGTGGAGCCGTCGGACTCACCTTCATTTACTGTGGTGTTACTGGCGCCGTCGCGGCAGGAGAAGGCTGCGTGGACCAGCGATATTAGCCAGGTAATACACAAAGTCACAGAAACAACCCGACCTCGTCTCTTAGCTTAGTGAGGAGTAAACACAGACGTGGGTGCAGTTCTCGGTTTGTGCACTGTACTTCACATCAGCAGCACCGTACAGGCCTGACGAACTGGATTAGCCCTTATCAGACAGAAACACGACAGTTTTAGATACGTTTTTTCATAAATGTGGCTAACTTAGATTTTTTTGGGATAATAAAAACGGTAGTTCAAACTAATAGGTAAATAATTTTCCGATTTTGCTGCATTTTATTTTCCCGTTACCCATGGTGCATTTCTCTCTCTCTCTCTCTCTGTAGTGCATAGATAATATCCGCTGCAATGGCTTGATGACCAGTGTGTTTGAGGAGAACTCCAAAGTCACGGTGCCTCACATGATCAAGTAAGTTTGTTTGTGTGTGAAGAGGAGCGCCCATCAAAGCATACATTTACAGCGTAGCATACCTGGGTGAGGTCATGCTGATGTATTATGCTTCTATCATTTTTGCTTGACGTTATTCTTTGGTGTTCACTCTTATTTCCCTCCTTTGAAATACGTGACCTTAATTTCTCTTATTCTCTTTTACTTGGCTGTTTTTGCTCAGCTACATTTTAAAACCTTTTTCCTTGCTTAGCAGCCCGGTAGTCACCCATGCTTGGTTATGTGTGTGTTTGTGTGTCTGTTTGTGTGTACGTGTGTATCCATCAGATCCGATGTGCGTCTCCATAAAGATGATGTTGACATTTGCTTCAGCAAGACGCTCAACTCCTGCAAGGTCCCCCAGATCCGCTACGCGAGCGTGGAGCGGCTGCTGGAGAGGCTGACCGACCTGCGGTTCCTCTCCATAGACTTCCTCAACACCTTCCTGCACACATACAGGATCTTCACCACAGCTATGGTGGTCATGGACAAACTGGCCGATATCTACAAGAAGCCCTTCTCCTCCATACCTATCAGGTCGTACAATGCATACACACACATGTTCAGATTCACACACAGAGTGCAGGGCCGGGTTTTCAACCACGTGCTCAGTTTGTGTTAATGTCTGGTAGACTGAAGTCACACACTGCCGCCCCTCTTCTCGTCAAACACACCTTTCAGCCATTCGTTTATCATTCTTCCATCACGTCCCCTCCAGCCTTCCTGTTTCTCTGTCACATCTCCTACTTGTGTTTTTGTTTCTCAACCCGATCCGTTGGCATCCGTTTAATAATCTTTCTGTGCGTCTGCCTCTGTCTTCATGTCCCTTCTAACTACAGGGCTCAGTACTACTCATTTGAGCGTCTGTCTATCTCATCCATCTGTCCTGACTACAGTCTGAAGATTAAGAAGATAGCCATGGACCAGTCCAAGTAACCACCTGCTCTCTCTCTGTCCTCCTTCTCTTTCCTGCCTGTTCTTCTTCTACTTCAGTCTTGGTCTGACACTGAAGCATGACTTTCCTCTTTCCTTTGACTAATGTACCTGCTACAAACCTGCCCTGATAAATAAAAGAATACCAACTCACAGTTACCAGACATTTGAGGTTGATAACAGTGACAAATTACTGTAATTTTTTGATCTTCTGGTCTGTAGCATGTTGTTTCACTGGAGTTTCATTTCTTTAAGGCTGTTACTTCTCTTTGCATCTATATTGATCCCTTTTCCTCTCAAGCCGGCTTTGTACCTTCTCCTCAGCATCCTCTGCTGCTCCTTTCTCCTCTCTGCTTTTCCATTTGCTTTACCTTCCGCTTTCAACAGCAGTTTGTTCGTTTATCTCCTGCAAAATAACGGGCTTTAGCGAATAAATGATGGCTGTGTTTATCTGTGCATGATTACCCCTTGGTATAGCTCTGTATACGTGACTCTCAGTCACAGTGTTAAAAATAAAACGCTAGCTGCTTGTTGATTAACGCATTTGCACTTCCCTCCCAATCAAAGCCTGTAAGTGAGGGAAATGTGAAAAGAGTGACGATTGATAGGAAACATGTTTAGTGCACAGAAAGTTGCAAAGTCTGGCTTCAAACTGTCACAGTATCACAGTTTCTTTTCATCTGGTTGCTTGAACTTGCTCCTCTCTGCGTTCCTTCAGGTCCTTGGAGCTGTTCTTTGCCACCAATCAGAATAACCGAGGTGGTGAGCACATAAACGACAAGTCTCCTCGCTTGTGCCGCAAGTTCTCCTCTCCTCCTCCGCTGTCCATCCCGTCTCGCACCTCGTCCCCTGTTCGAACACGGAAGCTTTCCCTCCACTCCCCCATCACTTCCAGGGTTGGAGGACTTGATTTGACGAGTCCTCTGTCAAACTCCAGCATCAGTTACAACTCTTCCCAGTCTGCCGCCAGCAGCCCCACATCCGCCCACACCCCCCTCTCCACAACACCTCAGACCCCGACTCCGACCACCTCTCCTCCTCCCGCTCCTCCACTTCCTCCTCCTCCTCCTCTTCCTCCTTCCTCTTCCACTTCTCCTCCACCTAACAACTCCAAGTCACCCCAGGACCAAGTGTCTCCTATTCCCTCTTCTCCGGACCAGATGCCCAGCTCAACCACAGAGGGAGAGGAGGTGCCCAGGATCGATCCTTTCTGTGGGAAACTGCGACGGAGCATCCGGAGAGGTGTGCACCAGCAGTGATGTTACTGTTTCCTGGCTGATGCTCCCTGTCACACATGTCTTGTCACACATGCAGTCACGTCACAAATTATACCACAAAGGGTCAGAATGTATGGCTGGAATTATTCTAGACACATACATTTTGGAGACATTTGTTCTAAAGTACTGTACATGCTGATGTTCTGTTCATACCTTCTTACTGTGCACAGATGCTGTGTAGAGTTTCTTCTATAGCTTTATGACCTAAAAAACCTACAGTATGACTGATCACCTATCTATGTCTGGAGCTTTGAAATGCTTATGAAGAGCTAGAGGTCAGTCATCAAATGCCACCGTGTCAAGTGCTCACCATAAGAGCAGAGCAGGCGCCTTGTGGGGTGTCATTATTATCTCCGCGCATTTGACTCAAGTAGCCCTTGAGTCAGCTACGTTGCACACAGCCATCATACATGCTCCGATCTTTGAACAGGCCTCTCACACTGGAGAGATGGCATAAGGGCATCTGAAGCAGCAACAGCAGGAACAAACTGCCGTCAGGCCTCATTAGTATGAGCACACAAATAAACGCTCTGTCGGTCTGCAGCATGGACAAGCATATATTCACACACATAAAGCTGCATCATCTCCACCTTTCTGATTGATATTATTGTCCTTCTTCTCCTCCGTTCCAGCTGTTCTGGAGTCAGTGTCACTGGAGAAAATAATCCCAGAGTCTCCTCAAAGCAGTGAAGCAGGAGACATGTCTCCATGTCGCTCCCCTTCGACACCTCGACATCTCCGCTACAGACAGCCTGGCGGTAAGACCCCGTCTGTGTGGCTTATGACTCATAACCAAACCACACTACCCTTGCTGTAGTCGCCTGCCCACTGACAGCTACCCAGCAGAGCTGCAGAGCCAGGCACATCCCTCACCCCAGAGGCTGACATCTTTAGTACACAACATAACACAAAGCTGAAACACCAGGACGTTAATGGGTCCTCTGGTTGTTAGACTGTGTGCTTATATAACTGGCATGGTCTTAAGTAGTTTTCCAGCTGTAACCAGTTAAGTCGAGCTGAACGTAGACATTTTTTTTTCTATATTGCGCATGTTACACTGAAATAAATCTTCATTTTTAATGTTGCTTCCTCCTTATTCAGCCTTTCTCTGTAAGTGATGTGTTTGTGTGCCTGCAGTCCAGTCAGGGGAGAACTCGCGTTGCGCCGTCTCTCCTGCGTCAGCCTTCGCTATCGCCACAGCTGCAGCCGGACACGGTGCGGCACCAGGTACACACCCGCCACCACACGCTGGTCGAGACGGGAGCATAAACAGCAAGTCTATTAAGCCATTTGCCATCCTCTGCGTACAGTATCAGAATCATTTTAATAGTGGCAGGTGTATTTACCAGTACATGGCATAAGTAAACTGTACATGGGAAACATTGTTCCCTATGGAGCGTAGCAGCTTTGTCTGTGTTCACTGTTAGACTGAGTGGTGGATTCATGCGCTGTGATATTAGTCACTGCCAGAGAGGCCGTTAGTTAGACATCACCCTGAGTTCTTTAGGACTATTACTCACCTTACGGCTGGTGTGACCTTTGCTGGTCAGCTACTCCCATGGTAAGTAATTGTAGAGTAGAGTGTAGAGATGTTGTAAATGTTGCCTGACAGCACACGGATGAAGACCAAACCTTTTAGAAACTCCAGCTGCTGATGCTGAGCAACTTACGAGTCTGAGCCATAACATACCTCCACACACCTGAGTCTGGCCCAGATGTTTCTCATTTGTTTGACTTTTATCTTATCCTGTTATCTCTTATTTAATCTACACAAATACCCCAGATCATAAAACAAAGTGTTGTAATGTCAAGTATGGAGAATAATGTGAATGACATACTCTCTCTGGCTCTGTTTCCCTTTTTGGTTCTAATTTTCCTGACAGTGTTTACTAACTCTGAGCGAACGTGTGATAAAGAGTTCATCATTCGCCGAGCTGCAACTAACAGAGTTCTCAATGTGCTGCGCCACTGGGTCTCCAAGCACTCGCAGGTCAGTCGGCACCCGCCAACGTGTGCGCCGGGTCCCCTGTTTTGCTGGGGTGAACACGTCTGTGGTCTCATTAAAGCAGATACGTTCTGTCTCTGCTCCGCTTCTCGCAGTGAACGTGTAAAAACAAACACACACACACTGCATATCGTTGCTCTGTCTACTGCACAAGCAGCTCTACTCGCCTGAGTCCGCCTACCTACTCTTCTGCCAAATTGCCAGTGTTGCCCCTAATGAGTTGAATATCAAGGTAATTGCCTGACTCCCTGTATATAGGTCTTTCCAGTCTAACAGCATCGATCTGTTTTATGTATTTTCCTTCAATAATACCAAGCGCTGTGGTGACAGGCCAGCTTTACACAAACATACATCTACGCCCACTCATGGTTCTTTCTTTCAGAGGCCAAAGAACAAAGAGCTTGCTCAAAACGAGCCAAATCGAGGTAGTAAGGAAATAAAACAAGTGCAACGTATGGAAGGGAAGAGGAAAAACAGGAGAAGAGCTGAAGAATGGGAAGTCATGAAAGTTTAAAGAGCAGCGATTGATGATGGAGCTTGAGTTGCCTGTGTGCCAAACAGTGATAATGTAGAAGGTTAAACCGTAGTAATGGTCAGAGTGTTTTATGGATTTATATATGTTTAAAAACAACATCCTCCTCTGGTTTTGTAAAATGGAGCTGGCTATTTTATTCATCAACATGTTCTCAAGTGATTTTCTAGACTATAGCTCTGGTAATGTTTACTGACATATTAGTCTACACCCACCGGATTACTGAAAAATGACTCAACAGTTTACACAAAATCTTCACACATGCAGGTATTAAATTATATATACTGATAGTACACGGAATAAATCTTCACACATACATTGCTAATTATCCCAAGAAATATATGTTAGAATCATATTACAGCAAATACCGTAGCACAGTAAAGTATTTCTGTAAGTAACTGTGTAACTAGTACGTCTACGACAGCGTGTCTCGTTTGTCTGGGAAGGTGCTTTCAAGGAGCTCATTTGTGTCTTTGTTTAGGACTTTGAGATGAATGGGGAGCTGAAGATGGCGGTGATCTGTCTCTTGGAGGAGGTGCTCAGAGACCCCGACCTTCTGCCTCAGGAGAGGAAAGCTACTGCCAACATACTAAGGTAGAACAGCACACACACAGACTCACGGAAACATCTACACGTATTCTATAATATTCTATTCTATAATATTCGATATTATTCTGTTCTATTCTATTCTATTCTATTCTATTCTATTCCTAGTGCCCTTTCTCAAGATGAGCAGGAAGACATCCAGCTGAGAATAGAGGACATCTTGCAGATGGTGAGAAAGTCAAAAGACACAACATCTTGAAATACCTTTTAACACACAGTTTAATATTAAATATAATCATATTTAATGCATCTTATTATGACTTTATAATTAACAAGTCATTATTCTATTGGATCAATTCACTCTGTATGAATGGAGACACTGCCTCATCCTGCATAATGTTATTACAGACTAGCTGGCTGACAGAGACATCAGTTTGAATTTTGTTCTTTCTCAGTTGACTTTGGTTTGTTCAGCGCCTCTGTTGTATGTGCACATCACGTCTCTTTTATCTACTCATTTGCTGGCCGTTCCACTTTACCAGAATTAAAAACATACAGTAGTATCCATAAGAACAATCTTAGCTTAAAAACAGGGAGGCATAAACGTATACACGGTCTTTGTTGGGTGTGAAAAGCATCTGTCAGAGCACACTGTCCTTTCCTTCAGGCAGAAATGGTAAATACACCCTGTCCTGACTGTGACGGTCTCCAGGGAACTGTCAGCTGTCATGAAACATATTCATCATAGTCAGTGCCTTTACCAGACACTTATATATCCTGGTTGTTTTGGGTTGACATTAAAATTTGCTCGTTCATGGCTACTCCTTCCCCTTCGTGCGTGCGTGTGCGTTTAGGCGGACTGTCCGAAGGCCGAGTGTTTCGAGTCTCTGTCAGCGATGGAGCTGGCCGAGCAGATCACCCTCCTGGATCACATCGTCTTCAGGAGCATTCCTTATGAGTCAGTGGTCTCATAATACGCTCACACCTTTAGGCCAAACAAAGCTCAAGCTTGTGTGGTATAACATGTGACACTATCGTGCTCTATTTTGCTGCGTGACCTAATTTGGATCGATGTCTTGTAATGTCTTTGTCCTCCATCTTTAAGAGAGTTCCTAGGTCAGGGCTGGATGAAGGTCGATAAAACAGAACGTACGCCCTACATTATGAAAACCAGTCAGCACTTCAATGATGTAAGTTCCATCACTGCCTTTAAGCATTTGCTGTTTTTTACCCTTCTGTGCAGTAAGGATCCAGCAATTGCTGTTAATCTGTTTCTATTTGTAGATGAGTAACCTGGTGGCGTCACAGATTATGACCCACACGGATGTGGGCTCAAGGGCCAACTCCATCGAGAAGTGGGTTGCTGTGGCCGACATCTGCCGCTGTCTCAACAACTACAACGGCGTACTGGAGATCACATCTGCGCTCAATCGCAGCGCCATCTACCGTTTGAAGAAGACCTGGGCTAAAGTCAGCAAACAGGTGGAACATCATTCAGCTCCTACCTTAAATTACAATTAAACTTCATACTGTGCGTAAAATGCCAGTAAGTGTATTTAAGTAATGTTAATAATTATAGTAATGAATAAAACAGAAGGTTAGTTCATGTCTACAGATGCTTATCCCTGTAGTCATTGCAAAGTTCAAGACAGTGGACAAAGACATAAACTGTCCTTGTATCTGCACTAAATCGATTCAAACCATCATCATCATCTAACATAACCACCAGACAGTCTGTCGCGCCGCCAAACCACGCTGCCTATTCAGGGCTAAATCAAGTCTGAGTGGCCATTTTAATATTTTTGTTAAGAGTACGTTTTGGATGTTGATGATAATCGTTTAGAAGGATTTTAATGTGTGTTTGTTGTCCAGGCGAAAGCCCTGATGGACAAGCTGCAGAAGACCGTGTCCTCGGAGGGAAGGTTTAAAAATCTGAGGGAGACTCTAAAAAAGTGAGACGTTAAAAACAGCATCATAACACACACATAAAACCATGCGTTTGCCGACTTCTGGACTGTCTACTCGCAGCTGCAACCCTCCGTGTGTGCCGTACCTGGGAATGTATCTGACAGACCTGGCCTTTATCGAGGAGGGAACACCCAATTTTACTGAAGAAGGTCTTGTTAACTTCTCCAAAATGAGAATGGTGAGAAAATCAAAAGTACAAAGAGGATGCGCGTCGTCTGTACATTCACACTGAACCTTTAATCAAACATTTCCTTCAGATATCCCACATCATCAGAGAGATCCGACAGTTCCAGCAGACTCCATACAGAATAGAGCATCAAGCCAAGGTATTTAGTGTCTGTAATTGTGGGTTTATTGTGAGTGTATCTCCCCAGCAGCCCCTCGTCATCCAGCCTCTCTTATGGCCTCCCCTCTTTTTTATTTCTTCTATCCAGGTAACGCAGTATCTTATGGACAAGACTCTGATTATGGATGAAGACACCCTCTATGATCTCTCGCTGAAGATCGAGCCCAGGCTACCTGCCTGAGTTACAGCTGTTTGTGGCCAGTAGGAGCCTCTCCAAACCTGGACCCCCCCACGGGCAACACACCCACATGATCTCATCCATCAAGAGGAAAGTTTTGAGGATGACTTAGGGATGGAAATAAGAAAGCTAGAGTTAGAGGTGTCTTGAGGACGGTTGAACAGATAGTGGACTGGGTGTCTTCAAGTTGAAGAAGAGGAAAGGCTTGTTTTTGGTGACTTGCATGAGGGTTTTGAAGAAATAATCGCTATGTGTGCTCATCATTCTTCAGTAGAGAGTGTGGTGCACTTTATATCATAGTTCCTCAGAGTGCTGTAAAGGCTGGGAGCATGCAGGGACTGGTGAGAACACAGCGGATACAACAGAGTTGTAGCATATACAGATATCGTGACAGATCGATGTCCGAGCTTGTGCGTCTGTGCTGTCGTCTGTGTTCTGTTGCCTGCGCATTTGTGCCATGTCCGTGAAACAAGAAGCCCCCAAAATACTTAGTCATAATGGCATCTGCATTTCATTTGCATGAGTTCATTTCGGGATGTTACTGTCTAAATGAGCCTGGACCTGACCCCTGACCCCTGACCCCTGACCCCAGCTTAGCGTGCTCCACTCTGACCAGGGTGACTCTCTACGCCACTATGCATCTTCCGTGGGCTGGGTTAGCCTGTGAGCCTTCGAGTGCAATGTCGGAAGACACTAAAAGTAAACTAAACAGAAAAATTTTCTTGATGAAACAACTGAGGCAGACACAGCCTGAAGACTCCCCATGAGGATGGAGAGCTTGTTTTAAAAAAATGTCCACCTGAATGATACAAAATTTAAAACTTTATTAGTGCCTTCCATAGTGTAGGTTGATTTCCAACAGTTTGCAGTTTTCTATGAAGCTTCTTTAGAGATTTTCAAGTTTCCTTACAATTGATCTGTAGTGTAGTTGGATTCATAGGTCAGGTAGACTGAGCGGTAGCATGTTAGTGTAAACACAGTAAAGCCATGGCAGCAAATGTCTCCCTCTAGTGTACAAGTAATGTTCTAACTTTGACTGACATGAAGCTTTTGCGGCGTCTTTGTGTTTTGTTTTCGCAAACGGTCACTGACACCGTCATCAGTCCCAGTGTGCCCTTCCCGGACGTGGGCTGGGACCGTTTTTGCACTCTCTGATATGTAGCTTTGCTTGAGTGACAGTATAATGAGCTATTTACTGTGCTATTTATTTCATTAGATACCATATTTATATGATTTTTGTATATAGTGACTCCACACATATCACATGTCCTGCTATGAGTATTGATTTTTGTTTCCCTTTTGCTTTTATGTTGAATTCTCGTTTTGCATCCCAGGTTCTTATACTGCGAGAAACCTGTTTAACTTAGTTCTAAAAAAAACGACATTAAAAAATGTAGCATCTGAGTAGGAGTCAGTTTTCCATATCGCTGATACAGTTAACATAGTTGTCTTGCATGCGCACAACAGTTGCATGTTGTGCATGTCTGCCTGGACAGTCCCTGTATCTTCTCCCTCTGCTTCTCTATAGTAATCTCTACAGCTGTCAGAAGGCTTAAAACAACTTGGTCCATTAACTGTGGCACGTTTGTCTCTTAGTTCTACCCACAGAGCCGAGCATATTCTTTAGGCTTCGCCGTCTCTTGTTACGCAGTAGCAGTGTTGAACGCTCTGCCGGGCGTGAAAACAGAAAACCTTCCTCATAAAACTATAATCTTGTTGCAGCGTGATTAGAGGAAACGTTTTCAGGCTTTGCTTTTGGGAAAACTTGTCCTTTGTGCTGCATCTGTAATTTTGTCTGTTTTACAGGTTTGGGCAAACCAGATGCTATGTTTGTATTGTAATGTTATTTTGTGTATTTTTTTGTGTGTTTATTTATTCGTTTGCATTTTTCACTTGTAGGTGCAGGGGAAATAAATTCAACATGCCTTATGTGTTTGTGCATTTCCTTGGACTAAGCAATAACGTCACAGGCAATAAGCCACATCTGCTCCAGCTTCCTCTGGCCACATCAGGCCTCAATGTTGGTTCCCATTTCAATTCCTCTGCATAATATAGAGCCCCAACATTCTCTGGGTCGTCACTAATTCGGGTTTATAATATAAACAATGCCAGAGACAGGATTATGAAAAACTTTCCTAAGGAAGGCCCTTAGCATGTTTTAGTTTTTAACCATAACCATAAAAATACACATATTTTGGAGAAACAGGAAATATAAATACAATAAAACAAGGACATCATCATCACCATTAATTAACAATGTTTTATGTTTTTACCTTGATGTAAAAAGACTGAACATAGAATTCACTAATTATAAAATATAGATTTTTTAAATAATAATTTAAATGTTTGGGTATATTTAAATATTTTTTCAGGATTAGTCCATAAAGTGATAATGATGACACCCACTGAGATTCTTCTTTCATTATTCTTCATGAATATGACATTTATTTATGTTTTTTTATACACTATATTTTCTGTGTTGTTGAGTTTTGACGCCTGTGTCAGGATCTTCCAACCAAGGCCTCTACACATGCTGTCAGAGGTGTCGTCCTGCCCTCCTGTGGCCATCAATGACATCGCTGCTTTTTGCTTGAGTAACGACGCACGGCCCCATTTTTTATTGTGTCGGTGTCACAGTTAAATATCTCAGTCTCACAAGTGGAGCAACGATTTACTCGTCTTTAATCCCAGTCACAGCTGATTTGCTGATGCACGACACATTTCTCTCCATCTTCTAATTCTCTGCTCGGCCCAAAGAGTCAGACTGGAAAGAACTAGAATTACAGTGTTAAACTACAGTACGGACGTGTGAAGAAAACCAAGAGGGGGAGAGAAAAAACGTCTGGTGTCAACCACACATACTGTAACTGTTTGCAAGGTCAGGAGACGCGTCCAGTGAGAGTCAGAGTCAGAGCTCGAGGCTTTTCACGCCGATGGCTTTTACATACTGGGCAACAATGTCATTCCTTCTGACAGATAAAGTGACCTTTATCTCACAAGTGATGAGCAAATGCTTCCGCCTTCATCTTAATAATGACAAATGTTACTTCAAAAGCTCAGCAGCTGCGTTTTTACTCGATTCACATTACTGGCATCCAGCCACAGATGTGGCCTAAGATTTAAGCACTTTCTCTAGAATGGGCTTTAACTGCGTTTCAAAGTTGGGACTGAAGGAGCTTTTGAGCTGTAATAGAGCTCAGAGATTCAGTGAAACAGAGCATTAGAGTCAAATCTCCTGCTGAAGTGTCTCCAGAGCACATGAGCCCTGATCTGCTCGCCCTGCGTGGGAGGTGATGTTTACTCTAATGATTTATCTCTGGTGTCAGGAGTGACTAGAGCCTCCTGATCGTCCCAGTTGTGTCGCGTTCACGATTTGTGTCAAAGCAGCAAAGACTGTGACGTTTCTCACGCGCTCAGTCGCATTTGTGTTACAGAAAAAGAACCCATGAAATGGTGTGGCTGAAGTTTTGTGTGTGCGCGTGTGAAGAGGCAGGCAGACATGCTGACTGACAGAAAGAGGATTTTCTGTCTGTTGCCTGGTCAGAGCCTAATCCTGAGCCAGTGTGATCCTGCCTCGCGTCTTCAGCCTGCGCTCACTCTGCACACTGAGCCTCTCCAGACCGAGCTGCTGGAAACACGCCTGCTTTCTGCTACCCAGACGCTTCAGCTCTTCTCAGGTGAGTGACAGGTTCACTTCCCCTCTTGTGCTTCACACTTGCTTATGTATATGAGAACAATTAGATCGACTTCTACTGTTTACTGTGCAGCGCTTCAGCTTGTCTAGGAAGAAATACATCACATGCAGTTATATTGTTATGAGAATGTGCATAAATAGCAGTTGAGTGAGAGTGAGATCAGCTGTCTGAGCGTTTGTTTAGTTGTGCTCTATCTAATCGTTTATAACAAACGTGCATGTGCACCGAGGCTTCTTAAGCATCCACACGTTAACAGAAACCAGTCACTTGTTCATCAAAACAGCAGAAGGGCCTCCAGTTTGTAAAGAAGCCCACACAGGCTACATTCACAGCAGCATTGATCAGGTCTTCCTTAAATAAAACCTGGTGGTTAAAGAGAGCAGACGCCACTACTCAGTACCTCCTCACTTCAAGTAATCGTCTAGTCTTTCAGGAGAAACCTCTAATCCTTTCTCATACTCTTGAACCCCTGCCCTGACCTTAACGCAACCCTCGACACCGTCCTTTTGTCTTTAATTTCTTTACTTTAATAAGTACTCTTTTGTTTTGTACATGTTCAAACACAAATGTGTGGTTTCTGACCTTTTCATGCACCTTGTGTCTCAGGTTTCTCATTCTCTCTCGTTTCTCACTCTGTCTCAGTCTCTTTCTGAGCTCAGCTGATCACTTGTAGGAAGGATCAGGTTCTGTTTAGGGTCGATTCCGACTCTGAGCTGGTATTTTAGCTTAACCTCACCAACTGCTGCATCCAGTTCTGTGCGTGTATGTAGGTAAAAGGTGACACTGACCCACTGATTCAAAGCCAGTTTGAATGAACATTAATTAAATTTTTTTAAATATCTTGTCGTCATCCCATATTTTAAATCCTAGAGCAGCAGAGAGAAAACGAGCGAGATAAAAAGCATTTGTCTTTATGCCATTGTCTGAAAAGATTAGTACATATAATGTAATATGTAAAAAATAGTTGTTCTAGCTAGTTTTCTGTTTAGAAACTGAATATCTTTCCTAATTTTAAAATCACAAATCATCTGATCACCTGAGCTGATGGTTCCTGCAGGCTGGCCAATCAGAAGGCTTCTGTCTGCTTCTAGACTTATCTTATCACCCAGACCTCAGGTGTGTCTGTGCGTTAAGCATCTGATAGCCTAATGCTATTAGTGGTTTCGTACGGGTGTGTATTTGCACACATGTGCGGTCATTTTCATTTCTGGAGTGAATTATATATATTTAAAGTCGCTTTTTTCCTTCTGAACTTTCACCAGGTCGTAAACTCAGACCACGTAACCATGGCAACCTCTTTCAGTCGTATGATGCGTGGCCGTAACACGGCGATGATTTTGGCCAGCGTGGGAGCCAGCACGCTGGCAGCTGGTTATCTCCTCAGTGACAGCGCTGCTGCTGCTGTTGCTGAGAGGCAGAGGCTCTATCCTCCCAGGTACGTGAGGTGTTTTGTTGATCATCTCTACAAACAACTAAAACACCTTTCATCACCTGTCAGTTCTACAGACTGTGGTGCAGTTCTTGCTGAAAAGTGAATGGTTTGTAAATTTCCACAGCGCCGACTTCCCTGACTTGAGGAAGCACAATAACTGCATGGCAGCAGCCCTGACTCCAGCCATTTACTCACACCTGAGAGACAAGACCACCCCCCAAAACTGGACCCTGGACCAGTGCATCCAGACTGGGGTGGACAACCCTGGCCACCCCTTCATCAAGACTGTGGGCATGGTGGCTGGAGATGAGGAGAGCTACGAGGTTGGTGGTAATGTTAGCAGTGAGCTGTTGTGTGGTCAGTCCTAACATGAAAATGAAGCCTTTGCTGTGCCCCGTCAGGTGTTTGCTGAGCTCTTTGACCCTGTCATCAAGGATAGACACAATGGCTATGACCCACGCACAATGAAGCACCCCACCGACCTGGATGCGTCCAAGGTTACACCCCCTTTTCACGTCACACGGTCTTGTTGAGGTGTTTTCACCCCTACAAACGCTGTCCGTTCACTTTGTTCTCTTCAGATCACCTCAGGAATGTTTGATGAGCGTTATGTGCTGTCATCCCGTGTCCGCACCGGGCGTAGCATCCGTGGACTGAGTCTCCCCCCAGCATGCTCACGCTCTGAGCGCCGCGAGGTGGAGCGTGTGGTTGTTACAGCCCTGTCCGGCCTGAAGGGAGACCTGGCGGGACGCTACTACAGCTTGGGAGAGATGTCCGACAGAGAGCAGCAACAGCTTATTGATGTTAGTGCATAACCGCTCACACATGTAAAAAACACTGGTTTCTGTTCTCTTTTTATTACTTTTGCCATCTAATGTCCACTTGGTTCCTCTGTTCCTTTACTGGCCAATCAGGAGCATTTCTTGTTTGATAAACCAGTGTCACCTCTGCTCACGGCAGCTGGGATGGCCAGAGATTGGCCTGATGCCCGTGGGATCTGGTAAGAGTAGGAGAAAAAGTCAAAGCTGTAGCTTAGAGAACCAGAGGCTCTGCAGTCACCTCATAGTTTAGCCATAGTGGCTAGAAGCTTTTAAAGCCCCAGAGGTTTACTGGAGAGCAGGGTTTGGTTTTGCATTGGCTGACATCACTAGTGGTTCACTTGTCTTGTCTTGTTTGATGAAATGTATATTTTTTAGACATTTCTGTTTTCAGTTTCATGCTGTTGGGCCAAATTGACTGGAGGGTTGTGGATTACACAGTAAAATGCTGTAAAACGATGTGAGAACTGGCATCCAGAAAACATTGTGCCCACATTACTGCGTTTCGTAACGTCAAGCACCACCAGAGCTCTGTGTGCAGTACAGTGTGTTGCTTTAGGCTGCAGAACATTTAGTGGTTGATAAAACACTGGTATTACTCAAAAATGAGCTATTGAAATTCCCCCAAACCCAAACAAATGAGAAGACTTGAGTTTGATAAATCAAACCCAAAGCAAACAATCGTAAATGTCGTAGTCCTGTTTTTTTGTTCGTCAGACATAAATCAACGGAAAATTATGTGAGGCAACTTTAAATATAAAGTTACGACCATCTTCCATCTGTTTTACTCACCCTGTCTCCTTAAATATTGCTGTGAAGCAAAACATTAACTGCCAATATTTTCTCTACAGAACCTTTGAATGTCTTTTTTAGTTCGTCAGTATATTGTATGAATGAATGAACAAAACATTACACACGTCGGGCACGGAGACGCAAGAAATGGGATTGAGGATATGCTGTGTCAGCAGACGTTTAATTCTGTCTTCCTGGCTGTCTCAGGCACAACAATGAGAAGAACTTCTTGATTTGGATCAATGAGGAGGATCACACCAGGATCATATCCATGGAGAAAGGAGGAAACATGAAGCGAGTGTTTGAAAGGTTCTGCAGGGGTCTTAAACAGGTGAGTTTGTTCCCATGTCTTCCGGCACCAGCATAGTCCAGTGTATGTTTTGAAGATGACGTCAGTGTTGATGATTTTTCACTTGGTATTGTTCTTGCAGGTGGAGCATCTGATTCAGGAGAGAGGCTGGGAGTTCATGTGGAACGAGCGGCTCGGTTACATCCTCACCTGTCCCTCTAATCTCGGCACTGGGCTCAGAGCTGGTGTGCACATTCGCCTGCCCCTTCTCAACAGGGTAATGCAAAGCAGCACTGGCAGTACAACGGGAGCGCGTAGCTCTACCCTGCTAAAATTACAGACTTATGTGTTGATGTTTGTGACCCAGGATCCTCGCTTCAAAAAGATCCTGGAAAACCTGAGATTACAGAAGAGAGGCACAGGCGGAGTTGACACGGCTGCTGCTGGAGACGTCGTTGACATTTCTAACCTCGACCGTCTGGGCAAGTCAGAGGTAAATGGAAGAAATGAGCAGCAAACACAGGCAGAGGACGGCAGAGGAGAGCAGGCATCCCAACGGGTTCCGGCAGTGAATATCCGCACCCCCCGCTGGTCTTTAATCTGTAATCCAGGCAGGCTTGAGCCAGTCAAGGGCTGTTTTCTTGAGCAACACACAGGCTGTGAACCAACCGTCCTACCAATCAAATGTGATAAAAGCAGTGTTGTTAAGTTCAGGGCTATTATTGTGTGTTCCTCCAGCAGGATTTGTGTGTGGCCTTCGAAAAGGTGTCGACTCAGCGAACACAAACTCAACTGAATTCTAATATAAAGTGTACAAATGCGCTGAGACGCTAGTTACTATGTGTCCGCAGGTGGAGCTGGTGCAGTTAGTGATCGATGGCGTCAACTACCTAACTGAATGTGAGAAGAGGTTGGAGAAGGGCCAGGACATCAAGATCCCCTCCCCCATCCCTCAGTTCAGGAAGTGAACGGCTCTGCTGGGAACCCTGGAGTAGAGCAGACGCTCCAGCCTCTGGTTCGGTTGTTAGTCTTAAGACATATATACAGAATATATGGAGTGCAGCACTAATATGTACACGAACTCTAAACACAATAAACTATATTGATGAAGTTCCAGAACTTTGCTTGAATTTCTTTTACTTATATAAATGCAGAACAAGACAATCAAACAACTCAAAATCTAGATCAAGCACAAAAAAAGCACCTCTGACGTGACAAGACTCAAAGTTCAGTCCACGCCTAATGTGACCAGCTGCAGCTCCTACTGCTCCTCTGACAGATCAGAACATGCTGCACGTATCTCACTACGTATGACAAAGTAGAACATGTGGGTGAAGCACATGTATAGTATTCAATGGCTTATAAGTACATAGACGCCTCTAATGGTGCAGCTAGTGGTTGACCTGTCACTCAGACCCGGCCTGCGTTCTATCCCAGGCCGTTAATCCAGGAGTAGAGGGCCAAGCTCATTACTGCTGGACACCACACAGGCCCAGCAGAGGTGGCTGGTTAACGCCGTGATATTGTTTCTACGTGAAGATGGGAGACGTGTGGCTCAGGCTTTATAAATAAAGGCGTCCTGCCATGGGAAATTAGGGTTTTAATTATATGGGGTAATGGTCCTTTTAAATCTTTCTGAGTCACTCGTCCTTTTCTGGCAGCAGATTAATGACGTAGCTCTATTAATGCTATTAGAGTTCTACACTCAACAGCTCAGAATCTGTGTTGGTAGGAGTGTGGCTTTTCTGCAGTTATTATTTCAATGAGGCCATTTTTAATGGTTGATAAAATTAGATTTTCTGAGTAGGGGTGGTGAAAACAAGACCACACGCCACAGCGTCTCACTGTGTGTAGCTAACGAAATCTGCCCTTAGAGGGCAGTATAGGAGAAATCTGCACATTAGCAAAGTAAAAATGTGACTCCATCATAAGTATGTGTGTAAAGTCATATAAATGCTTTTAAGAGCAATATTATTACATTTAATAATTCATGTCAAAACTAACGAACACTCAACTTTACTTTCACTAAACAGGGCTAATGTTAACAATAGATCCAGGTTCCACTGCCATTCGAGCTTTTGCAGAGGGAGAGAAAAACTGAGCTTGGCGTGTTCTAATGTTTGTCTACAGCTTTGGAGATCTTCAGCCAGAACAAAGGTCAAGTAGTTTGTGTTTTCTTTTTATTTGTAACTGTTTTATTAATTTCCACCACCACTATGAGTTGTCAGAAAACTGAGGATACTCCTTGTTATTACTATTTACAGAACAAGGATGAAACATCTAATGAAATGTTACAACTTAAATTACCCATAGCAAACGTTAGCATTAACCGATGTACCTGCTTTCATGTTCATGGATCAAAATAATAAAGTCACGCTTGATGAGCACTGTCAGGAGCCATTCTTGATGTTTGTTTATGTCAGTTTTCCCACCTTATGCTGTGCCATAAATGTAAGTGTAAAGTGTAGAAGACAAACAAATATAATATAATATATATATATATATATATATATATATATATATATATATATATATATATATATATATATATATATATATATATATATATATATATATCACTAAATAAACCACTACAGAAAAGGGAGTAGCAGTAACGGATTTCTCTTCACAAGTTCACTGATCAGTTCAGTGTGAATAATGCCTTAAATAAACATAATGTCCTCTCTCTGTACTTCAGTGTTATTAATAACCAAAGTCTGTCTCATTGTGTACAGGGTCACATGTCAGCTGCATGGACTTGTCACCACTAATGGAACAGCAAGTGACTGACTACGCTAATTTCGCCACAGATCTTTGTAAATTCTGTGCTAGAGACAAATAATCAGACTTTAACGTTTTGGATGGTGTCCGATGTGCATTTCATTCTCTAATAAAGACTGAAAAAGGCAACACATCAGGCAAGAAAAAAAGACATCCGCTGTTTAATTGAATCATCGTGGTTGAGCAGGTTTGAGATTAATTCTATGTAAGGAGAAGATCAAAAGCGAGCCCGTTAGAAGGATGTCAGGGGGAATGAGAGCACTGAGGCTTGTGGGATAATCCTATTAAGAGCCGTATATTCATTCATAACTGCATAGTACGTAAGAGAGTAGGGCTCCACAGCCAGTGAATGCAGAGGGGTCACAAGCAAACCTGTATTCTCAGTGTGTTGGAGTATTCTGTGCGCTCGGTGTTAGCCTTTCTAATTATCATACTGAGCAACGATCCGCTGCTATGAAAGATATAGTTTTTCTCTGGAACTAATTGGATTAGAAGAAATAGGAGGAACGCTTGCGTCACTGCTTAAAGCTGATATCCAGCAACACATTTGAATACACTGAGGTGCACATGTACATGGCAGCGTGCACACCATGGGTAACTCAGTGTCGTCCTCTGTTGCCAGCATGTTTCTCTTCTGCTTTCAGAAACGGTGTTACAGTGTTGAACATCTCAGCCTTTCCAGCGGTGTCTCGTTTGTCTCGTTTCAGCAGCTTCTTCAGAAAAATCTGAAATGTCTTTGCGGCAGCACTTGAAGAAATGTCAGGTGATTACTGGGGTGGATGCTCTGAA
This sequence comes from Macropodus opercularis, assembly GCA_030770545.1. NCBI lineage: Eukaryota > Metazoa > Chordata > Actinopteri > Anabantiformes > Osphronemidae > Macropodus > Macropodus opercularis. Next base: position 7,287,873 of record CM061097.1, on the reverse strand, counting down.
ACCATGAGCATCTGTATAAAAACCCTGTCACAAAACGGCTGCGGGGATATTCAGACTGGACATTTCCACAGCCAGCTTTAAATATTAAACGATTTAACAACAACACCTCGGAGACACAGACAGGAGCTGCATTTGACGCGGAACTAGGCTGAAGATCATTTCTTAGGAAACTTATGACCAAGTGTATGCATTGAATTAGTAGACGCATATTGGTGCAGAAAACACCAGATAAATGCTCAGTTCTATAAAAAAACAGATTAAAGATGTGCTTTATCATGCAAGTCATATTTATTTTCACTTATCAAGGCAATGTAAACAAAGCCTCCCCAAACATGCTCTGAGTGATATATGCTGAGGGTGACAGAGGGAAAATGCTTCACAGGTTGTCATGAGAGGAGACTAAAATGAAAACTATTTATCTATAAAAGAAACATTATTCAAATAAATATGCAAAGGTCAAAGTTAGCATCATCCAGGAACTAAATGAAACATTTGGCCAAAGCAATACAAAGCTTTTATAAATGATATAAGACAGAGCATTTTCAGTAATGTGAAGTATTTACAGACAGATGGATGAGTGTGATGTGTTTGTGTGTGGGGGGGGGGTGTCTTCATTCCACAGTGCAAAAGTTCTCCAGACTGTTCTCTCGGCTTTTGGGCAGCTCGTTTTGCTCAAGTAGTCGATACTGGAATGAAACGCGGTTTATGTAGTTTCCACTGGACACCAGCCTCACCACTGAGTTATCACAGCCAATCTTCATCTGGGCTGAAAGGCCAAAGAGAAAACAGAGCCTTTACACTGGAGCAAATCCAGAGCAGCCTCCTCCAGCCAAGCCTCCTTACCTCCCCCCGTTACTCTGCACCTTCTAATCTATCATTCTACTATGTGGGGAGAGTTTTAAACTGCATCACTCAAATTATGATTTGAGCATCTGGACCTTAACTCATATATTTTTGTCAGTACTTGTGGTAAAATTCTGACAATTTAATATGAATATGAAGTCTGCTGCTGAAATGAAAACCACAGGAAACTCACCGAGTCCACTAACGGAGAAACAGAGGTCAGCCACAGGGAACATCTTAGACGTGTCCACCCCGTTCCCCCCCAGCAGCTCCACGTAGTCACCTGATCCCGAACAGCCCGACCACAGCTGCCTCTGTGCGAAACAAATAACAAAATGTTACACTGTGAAAGCTCAGTAACAGACAACCTGCACTGTGCTTATGGGAATGTGTATGGACAGATATGCATGTAGTGGGAAGCTTAGTTCAGTCATGTAGCCCTTCAGTCAAACGCTATTTAAAGACATTGCTCAAATAAATCATGCTCGGAATTGTAATGTTTGACTTTGGACCTTGTGGAAGCTTTCTCAACATTTTAGTAGAAATCTGAGATTGTTGAGTTTGGCCTGATACATGCTGCGCTTACAGTTTGTCAAAATACTGGCAGTCAGTGGAAGAACAGCTGCCACCTTCAGGTGCTATTTGGTTCCATTCAGGCTTTTGTGAAATGATTTGCTACCTTCTCTACCTTGAAGAGTTTTGAGTTTCATGTAATGCTAATTATTAGCTATGTGTTTATTATATATGTCAAAGTCACCACCTTTATCAACCTTCAGTACAACTCATGATTACTGCTATAATATTCATATCTTGATGATACTGTATTATAAATGTAGGTTTGTGGAGGAAGTGCTTTACTTTCTACTATTCGTCCCATCATATGATGTCTGCCTGTCTGTCCGTCCGTCCGTCTGCCTGCCTGTCTGCCCGTCTACCTGTCTGTCTGTCTGTGCATGCGTCTCACCTGTGCTCTGAGCTCGTTGCTTTTAGCCTGCCCCAGGCCTAGTTCTGTCAGCTGGATGGCCACAGGGTAGATGATGGAGAAGCTACAGTTTCTGTGCTGGTGTGGAATCACCATGGTGAAGCTGCCCTCTGGACTCTGAGACATGATGTTGCAGGCTTTGCACACAGCCACACACACAGACAAAACGAATGAGAGGTTTCAAATCAGCAGCTCTCCATCAGCAGAGAAAGTCATTATTGACACCATTTGTCACAAATTAGACACAATCAAGGTCGACTGAGGGAGGGAGATAAAATTAGGGGAAAGCGTTAATTCGGCTACAGTGAAGACATTGTTACTGAAAACATTAGTTCTGCAAGTGCAGGGTTTGAAAATGAGTTTTATTACACACTGGTGCATGATTTATGATGTTTCCTGGTAAATAATCTGGTCAAACTCCCTTTTCTGTGGCAGCTCTCTGTTTTTTTGTCTGGTTGTCTTTGTGTTACACCCACACTGTGATTGTTACCTCGCTTGACACAGTGTTAACGCTGAACCCGTCAAGCAGCTGGAAAACAGGTGCATGTCTCTCATTCCATCTCTTCCTGTCGCTCGTGGTCTTGACTGATGCTCATCCAAGCACAAAGGCCCATGAAGAGCTCAAAGGCAAGCCCCAAACCAAGTACCGCCACTCACTTTTATTTAAATGCATCTGGATTTTAACAACTTGTCCTTCTCTCTCATGATTTTGGATTCTGCTATTGTTACTTTAAGACTGAATCCTAAATGACGTGGTGCAGCAGGACTCACGGAAGGGGTTGTGCAGTTTTTTGACTCCGAGGGTGAAGCTGCTGTCGGGGCTTTGAATGCGGAAGAAGATCATGGCGACGTTCTGAGAGGAGCGGCTGGAGGCTCCTGGAGCTGTGGACGAGCAGTAGTCTGTGTAGCGCTCGTGCAGAGGGAGCTGGTGGTCGTGGCTGCTGGGGAATTTCTCTCCCTTCAAAACCCAGCCATCAAACATCTGTAGAAGAAATCATTTCAGATATGAGGATCATAAACATATCACATTAAAGCTGTGTCCTCAGCTCTGGGACCAGAAAGGATTATTCACAATTCCTAGTCTTCCTCTTTGCTTTTAGCTGTTTGGCACACGTAAGCTGAAAAAGCAATATCACTGGCAGGCTTGGCTTCACAACCAAAGCCTCGTCTTCCCACACTCCACGCTGTGGGTAATGTAGGATCCAGTGTGGTGTTTGGCCCGTAAACGCCTCCTTAACCCTGTTTGGCACCATTTTAATCAGAAAGAAGGAGATGAAACAGAATTCAGGGTTTCAGTGGCAGAACACTGCACTTCCTGTCTCCGAGGGCTTGGAGGATGTGTGTGGGTGTTATTTTTGGTGAGTGAGGCCGACCTTGATGAAGTCTCCAGCGCTGCAGTCGATACTGACGTCAGACAACTCCAAGCTGATGACCTCACTGGGTTCAGCAATAACGAAAGCGGCACAAGCCAGCTGTGGCCGAGACGCCACAAAGGTGAAGTAGCCGTTGGTGGCCAGCATGTCCAAGCATCCTACACACACACACACACACACACACACACAGAAGTTATTGTGTTTTATGCCCAAACCCAACCGCACCCTGACTTCTAATCCAACCTTAAAGTAAATGTTTTCATAGATGGGAACTGCTTCATATCCTGAAACAGCAGGTGAGCCCCTAATGTGGCCACATACACAGTTTTAAGAGGAGAGCACAAATGACTGTGAACCAGACAACACTCTCAAGGTCTCTTGTGTGAAAGAAAACAACAAGGAATTACCCACAAATTAGTCCTATGCTCAAAGTGCGAAGGTAATTAGCTTCATGGTCACACACAACCAGTCTTCCAGTGGATAAAGTGGTTTATGGGCGAACCACTGAAAAGTTTATTTTCACACTTTCACCACCTCTCACCACTCACTGTGGTGAGTTAGTGCCAAACAGACTCAAACGAGATGATTTAGTTTATATACATCTACTGTAGTCTGGCATTGATAAAGATATACTGAATGTGAAATATGTCTGCGTGTATATGCGGAACAGCATCTCTCCACTGAATATCGTCAGCTCATTCAACATTCTTTTAGCGATGAAAAGCTTTTGAGTGTTGTCTGCCAAGTCGGTAAACAGTGTTGATCATAATCAGCTGTGAATAAAGCCATTGTTTCACGGGAACTTACTGAGGGGTCGGCGGAAAATAAAATCCTCTGATTCTCTTTTCTGGTCTGAACTGAGCAGGGAGTATAATCCATCTGAAGGTTCGTTGTCCTGAGTAAAACACGACAGGCACGGACGTCACATTCCAGGTTACAGCTTTACGCGCAGGAACTTTACGCGCAGCAGCCTGCTTTAATCTGCGATTTCTCTTCGAGTAACCAAACACGAGATCTTACCTGAATGTAGAGACCGAGCCCCATCCTTGCTGTCAAGTAGAGCAGAAAAAGGAACAACTGTGTGCGGGGAGCTAATGACATGCTGAAGTGCGTCTCTCCTGAAGTGTTTCGTGAAGCAGAGGGGAAACTAACGGCGCCCACTGGGAGGTGGCAGCTTTTATAGCAGCGCGACAGACAGGCAGACAGGCCAACATCAGAGTGTCACTGAAAACACTGATCATAATAATGCAAAATAACCATCAAAGCAAATGTAGGACATTTAAATGTTTGTCTGTGTGGAAACAAAAGTAACAACGCATCATTTTCAAATCCCCTATTATTAATAAAGTTAAAATATGATCAATGGTAAAGTTTAATGATGTGCACGATGTTTCTGGTAAAATATTTTACTCTTGTATTTCTAGAAAATCATTGTATCAGATCAAATTAACCTTACAGGTTGAATACTACTGTAGATGGATGCGACTGCTGTAAAAAACATAAACAATGTTACAATGTTTTTCCTTGATATAAATGAGAAAAATGTAAAAGTCACGGACGGCACATGGATGTGAACTGTATGTGATACCTTGCTCCTGTCTTCCCTGTTTCTGCTCAAGGGTTAGGTTATTTACCAACTTCTGATTCAGCTCAGCCAGATTTTTGCCAGAGAGTTTAAGCCCCGCCTGAGTGGTTTCCTGCTAAAGAGCTTCAATCAGATAATCAATGGCTTTAATGTGCTAATGGAACAGAAGCAACTGTGCAGAGAATCGTACAGTGCACAGCAAAGAACACCAGAAGCACAGCACGGTACAGAAGCAGTCAGAGGGACAGAAGGTGTGCGTTGGTCTGTAGTGACAGACTGGGTTCATTCACATGAGACTAATTGTGCTGCTGTTGTGAAAGGTCAGACCCACACAGCTGATTGTAACAGTCCACACATTCTCTAATATCTCAAACAAACACTGGAGACTCTGGCTCGCAATTATGGCGAGCTAATGGTGGCTGGCATTTTAGCACAGCGATGAAGGTCTGCGATGGCACACACAGGAATAGAAACACAATGAATGCCATCTGATCTAGCAAGGCCTCGGCCACTTATCTCACAGCGCCGATGACCTACTCAAGGTGTATTACTTTCATTTAAAAGTCACTGGTCAGTGTTAATAATTAGACGTCTGGCGAAGTCTTGGAGCAGAGAAGTTGTCTGAACCTATTAGGCAAGGTCTCGCCGCTAGAGTGTGTTTTGCTAATGTGAACGACAGCAGAGGAAAAAGGAAAATGTTAGTTAAATGCTAGATGGTGTGAGTGAGAGGGTTTCAAGTGCTGCTCTGCTGCAAGCGAGCGTCCCTTTGTGATTCCACACAGTAGAGATGCAACACACATCAAAAGCAGGTTTATTAAATGCCTTGATGAGCAGCCACAGAGCCTCGCTGCATGGCTTTCGGTGATGAGCTGTTCATTCAGAAATCAGGACACAACAGTGGCCAGAAAAAAACACCACAATTAAATCAGGAAACATAATAGCATACATAAAAATCCCCATAATATGACTTAAAAGTGACAAACATATTAACTCAGCTGTCAGAGCCAGTGGAATCTATTTGGCAAATGTTCCAACTCTGATTATGGTAAAAATATAACATTAATTTGAAGTAATAAAAGCTCCATAACCTCATTACAAAAACGACATCAGCTTCCACTGTCCCAAGACAAAATACTACAGCGCCATCTAGTGGCGAAATGTAGAAAGGGCTTTCATGCTTTTGCGCCTGAGACTCACTCACTGGCCACTTTGTTGGGTGTACGCCTGTTGTTTTAAGTTGAAGCTTTGACTGAGTGATAAACACAGACCATTGCCTTTGCGCCTTTGCTAACCGGACCAGATGTGACAGTCATCGCTCCATGTGGTCCAAGTTAACTCACAGTGATTGTTGACGCCAGGCCTTAGCTTCTTACCCCGGCCATGTATCCCAGCATGCAGCCTTGTCCTGCACACCTGCTCCCTGGCAAAGATAGCACCTTTAAGTGTTTTGCTTTTGTTGTGAGTTGACTCCTTTACACACACACACACACACACGTCCAAACACACTTCGTTGGTGGATCTGTCTATCAATGCGCCGGCCCAGCCCGGCTCTCCTCACTGCCTGACTGACCCATTCATCTCCTGCGGGGGCCGTAATGAGTCGACCCTCCCTGTTTGGACCGACCTGACAGAGAGAGATTACTTTAAAGCCGGCATGGATTTTCTTCGCTGTCCCCTCCTCCCCAGTCCTCTCCCCTGAATGTGGTTAATTCAAAGCTCATTAATGAGGAGCGATGGACAACACACTCTTCTTTTAATCACCTTCCACCGGAGTTCTTCAGGGAGGTCTGGTGTTTGTTTTTTGTTTTTAAAAGTAAGGCCTTTAATCTCATACATTTGCTAGAAAAGATAACAGGACATTTCACAAAAATTGTCTTGATTTGCATTGAAATAAATTAATAAGTTATTGGACAGATTAATGTTGATTATTAGGAAAACTGATGTACAATATGCATGTTGATCTTTTTGTGGTGTTAAATAAGCTACCGGAACATCTCATAAAGAGCATTTTGGGTTTTTTTGGCGTATATAGGAATAAACACGTTTAGAAATGGTGAGTGGTGGCTGATGGTGCGTGCGGATGATGAGTAATTCTACATAATAGCTTGATTTGCAGAGAGAGGGAGCAAAATCATCGCATAAACTCTAATCTTGTTTGGTTGATTGGCCAGGAAATGGTTGGTGCGAAGTCAAAAATCATCACATTGAATTTCTGTTTGTTTGCTGTTTGTTAAATGTACCATAATGTGTATTGTTCTCATTACTAAGTCGAGCCTGATTGATGTGACCCTGGTGTCCAAGCTTGGCCTGATGGAATAATGCAAAGCAGTATTAAAATTAATTCAATTCCGAAGGGACGCTGTTGATATAACTCTTGTAAGACGACTTGTTCTTGCAAACAAACAATTCATATCAGATTGATGTGTTTTACTCAGAGGGGAAGTAAAACAAATGAGAAAACAAACCAGCTTCAGAAAAAATAGTAGGATAATAAATAACCTAATGTTGTTTTAATCTTCTATCTAGACTCACGTCTGTCTGTCTGGAGCTCAAGTGAATGTGTAGCTCACATTAATGACACAGCGGTTCTGCTATAGGTACTATTTAGAACTCAACCTGCTCAGATAGGGATCTTGGTTGGTTTAATATTTGCATGCTGGTGTATTGGTTAGCGAGGCAGCAGAAAGGCCTGGGCTTGAATCTGAAAGGTCGAGTATCCTGATGACAAAACTGAACCATAACGACAAAAGACCCTCCAGGGATCTCTGCACAGAAAAAATAAGACTGTGCTGAGAACAGTTGTTATCTGGGTTCTTCAGCAGCTGATGCTTAATGGAAGAGTCGTAAAAGACACAATTATGGTATATATTACCACTTAGCTCAAATGTGCCAGTGTGCAGATCATCACAAACACATCCATCCCATCAAGGTGGTCGCATGTGTCTGTGGAGGCCTTTTGAGGATGAATCCAGCCTCGTAAACGAATGCAGGCTTGTAAAGGCAGAGAGCAAAACAAATGCATCACAGTACCAAGAACCTCAGGTGGAACTTGTCACCTGGAAGAGAACATTTAGTCAAAAAACACAAGACCCCAGTCAGGTTAAAAAATGGTTTATAAGCAAGGTGTTAACGTTAGGGTCAGAGATGAGACATCGGTCCTTTCATCAGTCTGGGCCATCACAGCTTCCTGCTGATAAGATACCTGTAACCATCCTGTTTGGATAAACACACGTCCCCTAAACACAACCTGCTTAAAGTTCCTCCAACTCTGAGTCAGGTCTACTCAAAGCTTTAAATATGTTCCTTCATCACTCAGCCTCCACTGGGGCTTATCCAGCCTAATAAACATTGATTAGTCCTTGTAATCAATGCACTCAATGACAATGATTCAGTGCACTGCATAAATGCATCGACTGCAATCAGTTATCAACTCCAGGCCTCTTTTCCCTGCACTTTCTTCATTTTATTTGCTATGTTTTGCTGCTCTGCTAATTGCGGTGCTCAACAGAGTTAACAGACATATTTCATTAGCTGATACTGAGATTACATCAAATCTATTGATCATCTGTCTAGATTTAGAAATAATAAATAAATAACGGTATGAATTGGAACTGATCCGTGTGCAGTGCTGTGGTTGTATTTACAGTCACCAGGAGGTGGCAGTGTTTAGCTACTGTTAGCATTAAAGTACAAACAGGTGTTTTGTTTTGGTTGCTGAATGACGTGTTGTATTTTATTATATCTTAGCATTAGAGATTAAGCAAATGTGAAATAAACAAGATATCTGCACAAAATGTAATTGTAATAAAGTAAGAAGAAACAATCAGACTTTTGTTAGCACTGAGCTAAATAAAATGTAATAAAATCTGTTTATCCACCTGCAGTCGAGTTCATCATCGTCTCATCTGTCAGTGTGGGACAGGCAAGTTTTGGGGGATTACCACAATTCACCTTTCTGCTCATTTACTTTCAAAATTATGAGCCAAACGAAAGACGTGCCAAATGATATACGGTCTCATCTTTCATTAAGCAGTTTGAATGAACTTAGGGAAAGATGACAGCAGGAAAACCCCAACATGAAGCAGGCAACTTTTTTACTCCTTGTTTCCAGGTCCATGCATGACCAGGTCACGTAATGAATGTTGATAAAGTAGAAAAGCTGGTTTAATCAGGACAGATCACTGTGCAGAGGTGGAGAATGTCACAGAGAACCGGCACAGCTGCTTAGTGAGAAATCCAATATTGACTGTCTGGATAAATGTCCTGCATATTCTCTCATCTGTCCCAGGGGCTGTGGTATTATGCCTCTCACGTTAGCGCCCCTAATTGGATTAAAAATGGCTTGTTATTGGGAGAAAAATGACTCAGAGAAATATCATGATTATTGCCTCTGAACAATGTTGGCGCACAGCTGAAGTAATGTCACGGCTGTAGAAAATGTCAAAATCAGGCAATGCCGTCTGTTTCGAACCAAACTGTTCCTTTGATTGATTGTGTTTTAATATCAAACCAATGGGAAATAATTCATTGCCTTATTTATTATGGTGCTCAAACGCGAGAAATGTCACGTGAAAGTTTCGCAGCTATGGCATTTATTTGCAGAATTCTTGCTTTATGTCTTATATCAAACTAGACTGTGAGGTTGGGCACGTTTGTGTTTGGAGATGCACTGCATGCATGTACGGCTGTGAACGCATGTGTGAAAACAAATGAAACAGACAAATCCATCAGACGTCCACTGGGTTTCAGTTTAAACACCACCGGGAGCACCCATTAACAGAAAACAAATGCTTGACGCCACAGAGCTGACAGTTTCTCATTCATACTGACAATCTGGCTGAATTACACATAAAAGCACTGATAACATCATCATTAAATATTGATTTGAAGCATGGCTGAAGCAAAAACACATCTGCACGCATTCTGCGGGAAGGGTTTCGGATGAGAGCGGAAGCAGACCGAGCAAAGAGACGTGGGGAGACGCAGTGGGTTTAGGGGTGTAGAAAGAGATTTAAGGCTGAGGCTCAGAGCAGATGTTGGTGTTGATGATGATGGATGCAGGTTGTTGAGATGCAGAGTTGTTGTCATGAGAGGCACTCGCAGCCTCCTCACAGCGCACTCTCCCCACAGATGTCACTGTGTGAGGAGGGAGAGGCTGAAATGAGCAAGCCCACGTGGCCAAATTAGCTTAAACGCCTTTATCCACGCCGGCTTTTACAAAGATGTAGATGACAACTGTCTGATAAGACGTGTCCTAAACTTAGATCGAGTTGAGACACCGATTGGCACAGACGAGGCTCATGAACTAGCTTTTACAAATACGCAGAGACACAGTGAAAAGTAGCGTCTTTTAAAAGCCTGCACTGGGCTTATTTGAGGTTGCGTTCTTCAGCAGTAAACCACGCATCACCGGGCGACAACATGCATCCCTGGAAGCCAAACACACACACATACATAGGCAGCAGGTGGCACGTGTGTGAATGGGACACGCTGAGTGGTAACCTGCTCAACACCCTCACCAGATAAAGGGTGCAGGACAGAAACATGTCAGTAATTGATTGCTAATTAGTTCTTTTGTTGCTGTTCATTGTGTCCTGACAGAGCTTTGCCCCGGGCTGTCTATTCAAACACACACACACAGACACACACTCAATAAAAAATAGGCAAAGCCAGTCTGTAATGACACAGACCGACGTGACCCCGGCTGACGACTCAAGCTGCTTTACTGAGTCCCAGTCATTCAAGTGCTGGGTGCAAGTCTCAGTGTACGATTCACTATTAGGGGGTAAATTTTGCCCTGGCGTCGTCCAGATGCCCCCCAGCTGTTTGTACAGTGTGTGCACCATTTACACCGACTTGCTAGACCCACTTCTCTCTCCCTCTCTCATCAGTGCATGAGAAATTATCTAATGAGGAATGGGTCGCACATTTCCACAAACTCATTAACCCGTGAGCGAGTGAGACTAATTGCAGCGTTTGGGTAATGTGATTTCACATCTGTTACTGCAGCCCAGGACACAGTAGTCAGCACAGGGCTGGATCTGGTGGGCTGTGCCACACATAGAGCTAGATCTACCAGAACAACACACACATTCTGCTGCAGCTCCAATCTGGATGGGAGGAGCAGACAGTGTGGCTGTGATTACACTGTTTGATCTGCTGTTGTCATGGGTCTTTTGTATTGACGTGTGTCTACAGGGTGGGTGGCTCCTCATGAATACAGTCAAAACACATCAAATATTAGAAAACAATGATCTGTTTATTTTTTTTGTTTTTATGTCAAATTGAAAAGGTTTTATTACAGGAATAAATGGGGTTCACATGCATTTCCTGGTCCTGTTTGGCTGTGACGTCCACTGAGCGCAAGCAGCTGATTTAACCTTTCAGTGTATTTGTATCTACACCTTCACTGTGTTTTGAAAGGCGCGTTTTCAGCAACTATAGGTTTTCATTCCCTGCTCATCATGTGTGAATGTGTGATTGTAATCCCACTGTGATCACGTGTTTTCCTGCTGTATGGCACACTAGCAATATACAAACAATAATATAATTCTTATGGTATTTTGGAAAAGTTTATGCTATTTCTATGTTATTTAGGCTAATTGGAAGCATAGAGCTAGAAACACACAGCCTCTCACACACTAATGTGAAAACACAGAGAAATTAATTTTCAGGGTCTTGACTGAGGTTGGTATTTTCAGTAATTCTGTAAATTGTTCCAAACAAATTTATGTTAATAGAAAAGGTGCGCACCAACTGTTTAATATGTGGAAAGTAATATACTTTTGTTAATTGTGATTAATCTTTTGTTTAACCCCGCTGCATTGTTACAGAAACTCCAATTATAAGTTTACAGGCGGCGGGGCTGCTTATGGTAATGCCATATCTTATCAATTATCGTCCCGTGACCGTAAATTGGCCTCAGCGCTGACAACGAGATGAGGTTAACACGCTGATTAATTTGAGCTGCTGTGATTTCAGGCTCAAGTTGACACTTACAATCTCTGACACCGACAGTGAGGCCCGCTCACTTCCATGTTAAAAAAAACGTATTTACTTCCTTCGGTTTTAGAGTCGATCGCATTAGAAATTTACAAGGCGCGTGTTTTTGCTATTACAGAGGTTATTGGCAATAACGGTCAAATTACGCAGCCCAGACGGTTTGTGACTGTTTTAGTTGCGTTAAACGAAGCTAAGGTTATCAGCTATAAAACTGATATTCATAGTTTCATGTTTGAATGGTGCTTTACTAAAGGGCATATTATTGCCTTCAACTTTACCCAAGTCAGCAGAAATGTCCCCGATTGGATTTTGCATTTATGGATTCATTGACGCTTTACTCACTTGTGCTAAGGCACTGACTGATGTGGGACAACGGTTCCTGCTGCACATACGTAATAGTCTCAGAAACGTGATGGCGAAAACCTCCTGAAAGCTGATGACTCTACTGCAGTGTTGAGGCCTCAGTATAGTTCAGAACAACACATGATCAACCCCAGCAGCCAACGACCTAAACGCATAGAATGACGTTGTGGCAGAGCCGCTAGACTGAATCAGATCCGTGTCCTTTCCATCCGCGCTGGCACCGCAGGCCTGTATAGATGCGGCGACTCTGCTTTGATTAGAGTCCATCCAGTCTGTGGAGCGGGATGACCGTCATGGTTAGAAGCGATGACCGTCACATCAGCAGTGACATCTTTACCGCTGCTGTCTGCCACACAGGGCCAGTCACTCCTCATAAAGCCTTTAACCCTGTCAACCCAACACTGAAAGAAGAAACCATTATAATACATAGATTAAAAAGAAACTACACGACGGCGTCTATAGTTGTCCAAACCAAATATAGTCTAAAATAAATTAGACACCGCGTTTCCTTATCCTCACCAAACGAACGCCTACATGGTTTAGTATGGACACATGAATCATTCGTGTTTGACATTATTGAAAATTACTTTTATTTGTTTGTTCATTTTTAAACTGGTACAAACCCGTCAATGTGGTGCATCTCGGTGTAAGATCAAACATTTAAGAAATGTCTCAAGTAATAGCACATACAATAAGTTAAAACATGTCACAAAAAAGACCAGCGGGTACATAGCAAGAATGTTTTCTCTACACAAAACATCCTAAAACAGAGCAGATACTGAAAGGTCATCGCCATTTTTTACTCTTCAGATTTATGCTCCAGTCTCACGCAGTAGAGACCAGCGAACCTGTTCAGTCTGAGTGGGCATCGTTTTCATCCACATGCACAGTGCACAGACCCAGTTCAACAGGCCCGCCTACAGTGTGGTGCGTGTGCGGTACAGGCTGTTACCAAAATGTTTATCCAATCTCATAAAGAACCGTTTGACGTAACACAACTTCACCTGAACACAATAACATGTGTGCGTAAAGACGCACTCAATGAAAACGTAAATACGACGATTGTTTGGCTCTGTGTTATTAGGGCCTACAGTCTAGTGATCATTACAATAGTATTTATCATCAATAGTCGATAAAATCCCTCTGAATTAAGATAAATAACCCCGAACCCAAGATTTTTCTTCCATGTGTCCATCAGTGTTGTCCCTTTCTTTTCGTCATTATGTCTAGATGAAGCCACACACTGTCTCCACTTTTTTCACATTTCAGGCCAGATTTGCTCATTCGTTCTCTGATTTGACCTAAATAGGCGGAAATAAAAACGCGCTGCGAGGCTAGAGGTGGGGGTTTGGAGGAAAAAGGTGTGTGAGGTGTGTTTTTTTTTGTAAAGTCACTAAGTGAAACTCATGGACACTGTGTGCTCCAGCGCTTTGCGCCGCAGTGACGCGATGCTTGTCCCTCTCCACATGTCACTGTCCGGGGAACTACACAGCTGAGGGGAACCCGATACGTTCGTGGGGCCGGAGAGAGAGGCCGACATTCCAGGGAAAGGCGTCTGGTAGAGGTGGGACTGCAGGCCGGAGCCATTGGAGGACAGCCCGTTAGAGAGCCCCATGGAATTTGGTGGAGGGCCTGGACCCAGGCTGCACTGTGACAGAGACTGCGCCATGCCCGGTTGGCGACCCAGGGCTGGTGGGAGCTGCAACTGCGACACCCCCGGCATTCCCGTGGCCCAACGAGAATCATTGGCGTGGAAGGAGCACAGGCTGTTCTCCATGGCGGCCGCGGCAGAGAACTGTGGCAGGCCCGGTGTTGGGAGCAGCGTCCCCGGGGCGCGGAAAACATTGGTCGTCTTCTTCCTCTTTTTCCACTTAGCGCGTCTGTTTTGGAACCAAACCTGCAAGAAGAAAGTCAGGAGGGTGAGCCACGAGAAGGTCAGAGCACCGAGCACCAAACAACCACAGGCACCAGGCCAGCAGCACCTGGTGGCTTCACGTTGTGGTGGACAGGAGTCAGCGTGGACATGTTGGACAGTCGCGCTGAGCCGTGACACCTGACGAGCAGGGTCACAATTCACAGCTTCTCCTGCTGACGTGTGTTCACCACAGCAGTCAAATGCACGAGGTGTGACCCGCACACATCAGTCCCAGTATCAGTTTATATACGCTACGATGCAGACCACGTGTCTTTTCTATGCGCGTAGCAGCCTATACTAGCACCTCAGGGTTGTAGCACCACTAAAAGGTTTATATTTTATGACATAGCAGGAATAAGAGCAACAAGCTGCATTCTCGGCACAAACTGAATTTGAGCAAATGGCCGGGAAATAGTTGCACAGCGTTCCTGAAATTAGCTCAAGTACACCTTTAAAAACTGCTCTAGTGCTGGTGTAAATCAGGAACAGAAGCTTCTGGCGCAGCTCTTGTGACGGTTACTCAGAGCTACTGTGATCATAATGGTAATACTGGTCCGCAGCAGCAGCCCAACTATTTGTCTTTCTAGTCTCTTATTTACAGGCAGATTAAAAGAAAATCGCGCTGAACACAGAGCGAGTTTAAATACAAATGGTGCGCGTTACTGTACAGTCTACGGTGAACATAAAACCCAGCAGGCTACAAACACGCCGAGCGACGCACGCACGCGCGTCCTCGTTGGGCTTTATAAAGATTTCATCATCTTCGGGTGTGATTAATGCGCGCGCGAGGCCGTGAGTCGACGCCTGCGTATTAAAAAGTGAAATCTCGCTCTCATTCCGCTCAGCCATCCGTGAAACGTCGCCCAAAGCCATTACACTGGAGGAGAAAGAAAATGCAATTTCTCATTCCATTAAAAAAAAAGCACAATATATTCCTGAGTGCTATTAAGACGTCGCTGATGGAGCATTTTTAGAGGAGAGGCTGTGAAGGCACGCTCACTGGCCCACGCGCCCACTGGAGCTGCACCTGTACAAATGTTTACCAACAGCGCTCACGAGCCGCTCTGCCCCGAGCGGCTCCGATCCAGCAGCCATCGGAGGAAAGAACCGGGTATTAAGGTGACTAATGATGTCACCGGTTTTATTGCTTTCAGTGGGCTAATTTGCATGAATTGTACATCACTGGTTAATAACCCGTTCACTGTTATAAATAAGGCTGGAATTGGTTGATAATGCGTTTGGTTTATCAGAGCCTGGTATGTTCCTGCTGCGTGTCAGCGTAAAGAGATGAAAAATAATTCGTATACTCAATTTTCTAAAATACGAATAATTGGAAACCTTTTTAAATCAACACTGTAAAGTAAAGTAAAATGCCGTACGCTCCCACTGTAATCAATTTAATAAATACATTTGCCTTATGCAATTTTCTAATGTAATATGTCCAGATAAATACAACAAAAAATAAATAAAAATTGGATCAAGACAGTTGTGCGTCCAAACATTTTTAAGGATAATCACGGCAGCCGGGAACTGTGGTTCAATATATTACACATGTTATGAAGACATCTGAAGATTTGTTCTGTATGTTCCTAATTTTTTCCCACACATTTATCCATTAAACAAACTATATATGCTTACAATTAAACACTGTGATGTAAGATTTGAGTTGTTTCAATTGTGTCATAGGACCTCTCCTTTTACGCACACTGCTTTTTTGTATAGCGAAGCAGGGGATGCAACTGTGTACAAGGCTAAAAAGAAAATATTTACCACTGTAATTTATCTGGGAATGTTATTTTGATTCATGGTATGTACATGTTAGATGGTGCCTGCTGCCGTGGTTTGCCGAATTGTCAACATTATTTGGAGAAGCTGGCGTTGATACGAACCTAAAGGATTATTTCCCTCTTTTCCTAAAGCCACCCGGTCCAATCTGAACCCAAAGCCACACCCTGCCCTAATCACCCCAGTGTTTGGATCGTGATAAATCGTCTACATCACCTGGACTCTGGACTCGGTGAGGCCGATCCTCAGCGCCAGCTCTTCCCTCATGAAGATGTCAGGGTAGTGGGTTTTTGCGAAGCTGCGCTCCAGCTCGTTGAGTTGCGCCGGGGTGAAACGCGTCCTGTGCCGCTTCTGTTTCTGCTGGCTTGGGGGCTGACCGGAGCTCTGCTGCGGCTGCTGCTGCTTCTCCTGCTCCTTCCCGTTCACCTGCATGCCCGCAGAGTTGGATCCCACAGTGGTGATGTCTTCTCCCGGCAGGAGCGTGGTTCCCTCTACAGACTCAGACCCAGGGGCCATGTCTCCCGGGAGCCCCTGGTCTGGCACCCCACCTCCTAGCCTGCACTTTAGAGCCTCTCGGTGTCCTAGTAACTCTGCAGCATCCTTCATCCCTGAGAGGATGAAGTAGAGATAGGCTTTGAGTACACACGCGGCAAACCTCACACACACTTTAAAAACAGAAATACATAAAATTCCTTCTTTAAGACAAAGAGAGCATTTAAATAAACATCCCTCAACTCAGTTTAGCTTGGATAACAATTTTACAGTCAGTTAATAATCCCCCGATAAATTCTTGTGAAAATGCTCAATCAACAACAAACCACTTAGCTGTTAACACAATTAACTACACTGTCTATTTATCACTTCAAAAGGTTAGACAAGAAGTTGAAATCTTACACTGGAGTTTAGGGCCGGAGTTTAGTGATGATAACTCACCGAGCCGAGCATCCAGGAGGTCGGCATGAGAGAGCATCGCGTACCGCTCCAGGGCGAAAGGCGCTGCAAAAAAGTCCTACAACTTTGGGGCAATTTAAAAAGTATACATGGTCTAAATGAACGAAAATGCGCTTTGTGGTTAAAAAAGGAGGTCCCTTGCATTATAATGTCCTTTAGAGCGACGGGGAGGCGCTTATTAGTTGAAAGAACCCGTGAGCTTCCTCAAATAAGAACCAATCAGAGCGGGAGCTTGGAAATGTCAGCGCGTGACTCCCCCTTCTTTTTCGCTTTCTTTTTTTACTCACATACGTACGCAGGCAAGCGAGCACGCGCGCGCACAGACCCAAACGCGCAAGAAGACTACAATTCAATTCAATCCTCTGCCACTGCGTCCTCTGATTTATTAGCTTTTCATGCGCAAATTATTCCACGTTAAACATCTTAATGTGTTTGTTTAATCTCATATAGCTTCTGCCATGACACGTATATCTGTTTGCAGACAGATACACGTGTAGAGCGTTGACGCAGAGCTCGTGCAGAGTCTTGTTTAATAGTTAAATGAACCAACATAACATTTTGAGAAGTTATTGTTCAAAATGTTTAAGCAGGTCGACTGTTTTTCAAACGATGCGTGTCGTGGGTCACAGTGCTGACTACAGAGGGCTGAGTTTATGGATCACAGTTTGGACTTTGGTAACAGAATGAAAAACTGGACAGGGAACAGGAGGCGAGCCGCCGCCAGGCCCCTTTCAGCACCTCAGAGACCCACTTCCACCCCGTCCTTGGCTCGCAAACACAACAAATATCGCTCCCATTCCCCCATGGCATGTGATTTGTTGAGACAAATGGAGGAAATAAATAAATAAACGAGTACAGATGGTTTTAAGATTGTTAGTGATCGGTCGCTTTAACTCCCATCGACTTTTCATCAACGTAGGCGCAATTAAAGGCATTTAGGCCTGTTTGGTTCAAACAGAATCAGACGTGGTGCACCCTAAACGATAGTGCCCCTTTAGCAGTGGGCCATGAGTAGGTCTATTATACAATTAACAGGACAGCCATTGATCTGCGCTCCACTCCTACCTCTGCAGACAGTGTTGGTTAGAGAGGGCTTTGGGCAGATGTCAGGGTAAGTCTAGTGAATAGACCACCGTCTGGGACTAAATAGGTTTCTTTGCAGCCGCACAAAGGAGGCGTCCGAGCGAGGGCTCCTCTCTCGTCCTGCACCACATGGAGGCAGCTCATCTTTTATGCTCCTCAACTGCAATCTGCCAAGACGCAGGGAAGAAGCCTATATGTGGCACAGCGTGAAAACTTAAGGAAATAGGACTGGGGCACGGTCCACTGAGACGAGGAAAGCTGAGACCAGATCCCGAAGGTTCGGGAGAAGCAATCAGCAGCAGCAGATCCTCAATTCGTGTTATTCAGACGTGCAGGCAGAGAGGAGAGGGACTTTGTGTGGGGAGTTGTAAGGCCAACCCTTGAGTCAGGAGAGACGGTCTGTATGCTCTGGAAGAGGTTTGATTTCCAATAGAAGAAAACCGATGTAACAATACACTGGCGAACTAGATTGGAAATATTTTGTTTTGCGGAAATGCAAATGTACATTCATATAATTTGTGATACTATTTACTAATAAAGTTCGTGTAATAACATTTATATTCAAGCAACTGTCGTGCAGAACTATTTTGTTATCAGTTAATGGATAAAGGTGTGATTTAAAAACTACAGTCTATAGTATTGGACTATTACTCGTGTAATATATAAAAAAAGACAATAGTAATAATAATTTTAGTAATACCAACAGTCAACTTTATTTATATAGCATTTT
The DNA here is from genome assembly GCA_030770545.1 of Macropodus opercularis. Classification (NCBI taxonomy): domain Eukaryota; kingdom Metazoa; phylum Chordata; class Actinopteri; order Anabantiformes; family Osphronemidae; genus Macropodus; species Macropodus opercularis. Next base: position 7,269,261 of record CM061097.1, on the reverse strand, counting down.
GGAGCTGTGCGCAAAGTGCTTGACATGGGTCTATATTATTTTCTAAATTTAATAATGAACTTTCAAAGGTCAAATTCAAAATAATTCATACTCAACTTCATACTCATGCAAGATAAGACACGTGTGAAATCAAAGGTTGTGGTTATTTTGACAGTCTATTTATCTGTGGACCTACGTGATAAATATTGATATTGTGGTTTGCAATGAAAGCAGCTCGGATGGCAGATCTCCCCTCAGCTGTCCGCAGGCTGTAACTTATTGCTGTAATAAGAGGAACCCACTTGAAATGGGTCTATGTCTCACTCAGCCTCCCTAACTGGACCACATCAATCTTCCCCAGTAAAAACACACTCACACACAATCCTCCCGAGTTAATGCGGCGCATCTGAGTGCGGAACGGCTGTTTACACGCGAGGAGACACTTTTAATGGAAGCGCACCAAAAACAAATGCAATTTTGTAGAGCAATTTCAAAGATCAAGAATTCCGTGTCCACCCTCTCCGCGGTTTTTTAGCAATCAAATTGCGTAAAATCCGTTGCTCATATGGGCTTTTGCAGAACAGGTGAGAAGAATACAAGTAACGAAAGGCAGATGCAGAGAGAAGATCCTTTACATCACAAGCCCATTTTAACGCGGAGCAGCAGGAGAACGGGGTGTCTGGTGTGCTCGGGCCTAGTGCATCTGCATTCACTCGCTTATAGAAATCTAAAAGGACAATCGATTTTCCATCTCCAGAAATGGCTCTCCAGCAAATCACATTGTAGCTTTGTGCGTGTGATTTGGTGACAGCCGCAATAAGAAGCAGACCAATAAGTGCGTTGCATCCGAGCCCGAGAGATGCAGAAGCAAGCGAGAGCGGAGAGCCACAGACAGACAACCCCATTAGAGGCTTCCCTCTTCGGCCACCCAGCTTGCCTGCACCAACCTGCGCATCTCACGCCCCAATTAGGCCCGTTGCCCTCAGCCCGGGCTGACGCGCTGCGTGATCTGGTGCACAGAGCGCTAATCACGGCTTCAAATAAAATAATCAGCAAAGAAGAGCGATTTCCTTAATGAGAAGGAAGAGGCGTGTGTCACGGAGTGCGGTGTGGTGGCGGAAAATGATTGTGTGTGTGTGTGTGTTTGGGGGTTTATTAATATAGAACTGAAAAGTCACAATAGGTTCATTAACACAGCGGTGTTTGGAGTCTGAACGTTTCATTACTTCTGCTGGTAATAGTTGACCCTATGATCAGGGGATGATCTATGTTTAGCATTCTGAGATCATTTATTAAAAACAAATGGACAAAGTAAACGAACTGGAGAAAGTTATAGAAATGTGTTCATTCTCTTATAAGACATAAAGATGCAACGTTTCAACAAATAAAAAATGGCAAATTGAAAAGTTATAAATTGAGTGTATATATAACATTAAATGCGTTACAATACCTGTCAATTTTCATTAAAACAATTTTAACGCTAACATTATACTGCACACTGCGCGTATTTATAGTAAATTCCAGATGTGACACGTGGTTGAACACACAGCATCACATTCATCTTCTATTGAACTGATTTGAATCAGACATCACACGAATCTACACTGAACCTTTCAACATAACCAATTGATTTCCCTGGTTCTGGATAAAATAGTAAATATAATTGTCAAATTGCATCTTATATTGTTGTCCCTCTGCAGACGAACTACAATTTACAAAACAAGCTTTCTGCTTTTATTTGTGAATCGTTTATTGAATTTATTGTTAACAAAGATAAACACCGACTGTTGAGCTGGCGGTAACCACAGAGTGACTTACTTTAACGTTTAATTAGTCACCTAATGGACTTAAAGGCTGCAGGCCATTCCAGTCCTAAGACAGACGTGGATGAGACAGTGAACACTGGCAGACATAGCTCTAACTGTACACAAACCCTAAATATACATAAGTTACTAGATAATTGTAAAACTAAATGTGTAAACAAACAACATCACTCAGTAATTTTCTAAGTCCAACACAAAATTCTGGGGGAAAATCTGAGCTACTTGAAACCAATGTTGTCTCCTTTTCTTTCCGAAAATGGGACTTTTGGGAAATGAAGGGTTTAAGGTGTATAGAGCAAAACAAATCTTCTTAGAAATCTGCTTTGACGGCTTCTTGGCTCGGACTATCTACTGATGTTTGCAGCACGATTCAGACAAAAGCTGGGGTTCACGAGTCCTGTGTGTTTTCACCACCTCTCATGGTGTAATGCACCGTGTGGATGTGCTTTTAATTCACACTCAACTACTCAACTATTTAAAAAACCTTATTGAGGTTAATCATTTAACTTTGAAACTGAAGCAAAAACATTGCACTAACACGGCGAGAGTCTGAAGCTTAGGGTGAAATTTACTGTATTTACAGTGCGACCTCCATCGTTTTGGCTTCTTCCTGTCTCCAATCCTTCCATCTCTCTGACACCCGACTTCCCCTCCAGTTCTGCTTCAGCTATTAGAATATGTTCTTTCTTAAGTCTGATCATTAGTTAGGTCCATTACTGTGGCTCCGTCATTAGGAAACTGTAATGCATCATTGAAGGTAATGAGTGCCTTACATTACAGGTGCCAGCGAGCCTCACAGACACACTGAACGAGAGCTTTTTCCACACTGCAGCCTGGAAACAACTAGTTTAGATCATTATAAATTGCCATAGTCATGTCACATAGTGTGACAGTACATTATGGAGGATTTTATCTACATGGAAATGCTGGAGGGGCTATATGGACTAGCCATGGTGCTCCTATAAGCAGATAAAGGGGGAGGACTTGGGTCAGTAGTGTCTCTGAGTAGCTCGAAATTAGAAACATGTGCTGGTAATTATCAAACTGCAGCAAAGTCACATCATGCAATTTAATGCCTCGGCAAATTAAAGAATAAATGGGATCAGTCTCTCTGACCTTGCTCACTCTGACTTGCCCAAAGTGATGTACCTGATACTTTAAGTGTGAGCTGGATACAGACACGCACACACAAAGACCAGTTTAAATACATGCTGTGGTATAATATGAGTTGATGGTATGACGAAGGGAAAATGTGGAAGCAGTGCAGAACAGACCTGCAAAACAAAACGCGCAGACGCTGCTCGTATTTCTCTGCTGCACCTCGCAGCTTCATTGTGCTTCCAGTGCGTTACTCACCCAGCTCTCCTCTCACTTCACAAATCCCACACTTTCTCATCCATCCATTCTCTTTATCATCCTCTCCTCCCCCTTTCTCCTCCCTCCCCTCCAACCACTCCACCACGTTTCTGCTGCTCCTCTGCGAAACGCGGAGCACTACCCCTCCCAAGATTAATTGATCATCAATTTAGCTCTAATTTGGACCAAGTCAGCTGGTAAATGGGGCAGTTTTCCCTGATTGTTAGTGAAATGTGTGCAAGTACATTGATAAATTTTGATTATTTATCAATTACAACCAAATGAACTAAATCTATTGAATAAATTCTAGCCTGATTGCCATAATAGAGTTTGAAAATATGGCTATTGATAATGATTCCGGCTAATAGTCTTTTCCGGCCGTGGTTGCCGGCTTGTCGGAATGACAACACAAAAGTCATTTTTCACAGAATCAGCTGAGTGAGTGCGAGGCCGAGCTTTCATTAGTCAGTCACATTACGGAGCTGATCCGCCGTAATACGCGGCGCTTTCCTCACAAAGACTCAAACGCTTTGTCATATTTTATGTCAATTACCAGTCATTCCGTTGTGTTCCATCAAGACATCTTGTAATAGTTAACATATGCTAAGGTAAAGCTCCCCTGTCCCGCCCTCCGGCAGCTCCACTGGAGGATGCCGTCGCTGTGTTTGGGGGAGACAGGGGCTGATGATGAAATGGGCCTCGTTCTTAATTTCTTATTTTCCTGAGCTGTGGCGCTTATGGGAAGGGTGGAGCACGGGCTTTTTAAATGGACCTGCCACCGTGTTTTCCCAAAGTTAATGGAAAAGCAGCTTGGTGGAAAATAGGAGAGGGAAAATTGGAATTAGGTTCAGAGGCTTTCACACACAATAACAAGCGATAACTATGAGCTACGGACCTATTTCCACACAGACATACAAATTAGTGCTGTCATTTTCTCGCCGCCTCGCGCTTTTAACTAAAGCCGATCTTTTAGGTTTTCATTCACAGTTTTATCAGTAAGTTGTGTGACACGATTGTTCGGTCTGAAATCCCATTAGAAATAAACCAAAATGACAAAATGCCATTAAATATAAACCGTGTAGAAATCGTAGCATGAATTATTGCTCCGTATACCCTTCAGTGAGCAAAAGTGATTTGATCTCATGTGTCTTACATTTGCCCTCTCCAGCCTGACCGCCGGGAGGAAGGAGGGAGCTGAAATAACTGCGATATCAGCCTTCGCTTTTAATCAATGATATGAGCCCCACTGCACCAATCATGGCTGCTGGAAGCAACTTAATGATCAGCATTTAGACCGGGCAGGTAAACCACTGCGCTACGGAGCCAACACAGGGGCCAACTGCAGGTGAATTAACCCAGTCCAGATCTAATATGCTGGTGTCAGCTCTGGTTAGCGCGCAGCTACCTGCGGCCTGTATTGGCAGTGGCATAGCGTCCAACATTGTCTCCTTCATATGCCAGCTATCTATAATCGATGGCCACTTTTAATTGGACAGACTGCCTGTTAGTGGAAACCGAAAGTTGTGCAGTGGGAGCAGCGCTGTATTTACCACTGGTTATTGTGGATAAATAGGTTGGGGACGTCGGAGGTTCTCTCTGTAAAAAGCCAATCAATGCTGCTGTTGCGTGACAGTCAATTATATTTGAAAATTTCGCACGGTTCCTATACAGAACATTTAGCTTTCATTTAGCATATAATGCTATGGAGCCATGAGTATTTATTAAGCAAAGAAATTTTAATTGCGTTAACATTTTTAACAACATGAACTGAATAAGAAAAGCAACCAAATAAGTGCCCACAATGCATTTTATCATCTATAAATATAGCTTTAAAAAGATATGACTAATTGGAGCTATATCAGTATGAAATCTATTGTAATTCCCCTAAGAAATGAAACGGTTTCAGATTGGACTCCAATAAAATCTGACAGAAATATTTCAGTAATGTAGTGAATAAATGAAATCATCCGCTATTAGTCTAATTTCTACAGAGGCGATGGGATCAGAGAAGAGGAGAAATGTGAATTAATTTTCTCTAAGCCGGAACGACCTGCTGACGCCAGGTTGAAAGGCCGTTCATTCCGTATCCACATACTCTTCATTATGTCAGATTGAACTCCGCAGGGGTAGGCTGCAGTGTCTTGACTATAGGCCTGGGCGACTTTCCCTTTATTTCGACTCTTGATTTGAACCTCTGAGGTGCTAACTTAAAAACGATCTTTCAGATGGGTGGCTGCGTGAGTTTAAAGTTGTCCGAAATGCTATTTGAAGTATCCGAGGAACCATCTGGTGAACACCGGTTACGCACTGCATGTCCTTCCCCATTTCTCCCTCATGGATGAAGATTGCTACCCCCAGCGCCAAGCATCTGCTTTTTTCATTATTAGGCTACTATTTTTAAAGCAGCGGTTCGCCAGCTCTGTGAGGAGGCTGGAAGCAGGAGACGGAGGGCCACCGGTGGACATGCTGCTTTTGGCGCAGCTTCTAATTGATATTGAGCGAGCTGCTGGTGAGGAGCGCACAGGGCCACTGCTGGCTAATCTATGCTTTAATCAGCGTGTGTAATGAGAGTGGCGGCACGCTCTGAGAGAAAAAGAGACTTACAAGCAACGTCTGTCAGGGTCTGGGGGAAAATATTGGGTCTAATTGTCGTGATTAAAGAAAACTACAAGACACTGAGCGTTTTTTTTTTTCCAGAAGGCAGAGAAGGTCCGAGGGACTTTGCTTTTCTTCAGCACCACATGAGCTTCACCTTCAGGAGCTTTCCAAGATGCTGAGGTTGTAGAGTTTACACTAGTGGAGCTTTTTTATTCCTCTTAAATTAACATACCCGTAGTTTACAATAAATTGGTCGCAACTCGGGCGAAGGAAGGTGAAGCAGGCTGCTTTTGTAAGGGAACAATCCGTACCGAAAGGAGCGAGGCGAGGAGGGGAGGGGAGGGGAGGCAGAAGGAAGGCAGGCCGCAGACTGAATAGCAAGCGGGACATTAGTAGAGGTGTGTGTGGGAACACTGTCAGACAATTAACAGGGCATTAGAGATAGCGCGCGCACACACACGGACACGCACACGTTCACGTCTGTGATGTGGTCAGAAACATAGGCACCAGTGAAACACGTTGCACGAGCAAAAGACGTGGTAAAGGGCCGATAAACAACTAAACATATTTTAAGACATTGCAAACAAAATCAACTATTTTAAAAAATAAAAGAAAAAGAAAGAAAAAGAAAGTGAGTGTTTTTAGTGTTTGTTTGGCACCAGCAGACCTGTGCTATAAGCATGAATGACAGATGCATGGGAAGAGGGAGAAGGAGAGAGAGGAACGAAACTCAGCAACCCAGCGCCATCTTATACTCACAGCCTCAGCAAAGCTGCCTGACAGAGATTAGCCTCATCTATCCGGTGTCAGTAACGGCCGTGTCCAGAAAATCACTGCATAAACGGGTCTGACTGGAGAGAGAGAGGGAGAGAGAGGGAGAGAGAGCGAGAGAGAGAGGGGGTCAACTGATTACTCATACAAACAGACTGGAATAGACCGCGGTGCTGTGGGAATGTGGGAGGGGGGACACAGGGATGAATTGGGTTTCCGTGTGCCAGGAACGGAGCAGACCTCAGTCTTCCTCGGCCGGATCTACTTCCCGTCCCCGGCGCTATAACTCTTTGTCCTTTCATCAATCACACCTGCGTGGATTTATACGCCGAACAACGCTCAGGACACAAACTCGGGTTCTCTTATCGTATAAATTACCCGCCGTTTGGGTAAGAATAGCCTCCATTTCAGACGGATAGTTTTTATTGTCACATAACGGACGAGGGATTTCCCTCAACAAAATGAGATATCCCCCTGACAACTTCTCTAACAAAATGATTGATAGCACAAACTGCAAAGAAATGATGACACTTTTTAAAGGTGAGGAGGCACCTGAAATCATCGGCTGACAAAATGATTACACTTGTAATAAAGTGGTTCTTGCAAATTTAAGAGATTTGACTTATCAGCCCTGGCTGCTTTCGTTTATTTAAAGAATATTGCGTTTTGAAACTCAATTCTTGTCTCATTTACCTGAAACCATTTGTAAAACGAAGAGACGACTGGGAAATTTGAAATTAGACATTGTAAACTGAAAGTGCTATTCTGTAAATTTAATAGCATTTTCTGGAGCAGACATCTCCTTGATTAAACCAAAAGTTTAAAGGTTGTTATTTTATTTTAATTAGTAATTTATTTAGTATCTCTCTCTCTCTCTCTCACACACACACACACACACACACACACACACACACACACACACACACACACACACACACACACACACACACACACACACACACACACACACACACCTGTGCTCTCCACTTAATAAAAATCTGTCGGGAGGAGAAATGGAGATATCAGACGCGATGGTATTTATGAGGCTACCTGACAAATATGTACAGTTACGCTCCGCCGACGCGCTGCCCGTTTACATAGACCAGCTCCATTCAGCCCTGGGCGTTTATGGGCCGTGTATGTGTGTGTGTGTGTGTGTGTGTGTGCGTGGACGTGCAGTTGTGTACGTGTGTGCACCGTCCACAGATGGCCCGATAACCTTAGACAGGGTCACCTGTGAGGAGGTGATAGATCCCTAAGAGACAGAAAACGAACCCAAGTTTTGTGGGCGCAGCCTGTTCCGGTAAAACCTCCAACCTGTGCATGTGCTGAAGTTTTAAAGGTGACTGCTGGATTTTCCCTCATGCGTCTGGAAATGCCTCCATCCTGTGCCTCTCCTGGGTTCCCCTGCTCTCTAACAGCCTATTATGGCTCATATTGAAACGACCCGCAGTTATTTCCTATACAAATAAAGTGCCTTTGAAAGAGATTAGAGAAATATGTATGAATTTCAGCTTAATTTATTTGATCATTCCACATTACAAAGCCGAGTAGTGCTCAAATGTGATAACAAGTTTTCAGTTCCTTTCATTATGTAAGAGAAATTAGACCTCGATAGGCTTTCACTGGGGCGCGGTAGTTCCTCGGATGAAATGTAATTTGTGGGGAGAATTTGTTGTATCTGTCACAAATATTCCCAATTAGCTGCGTAATTATTTGAGGGTTTCTGCAATTACGGCTTAAACCGGTAAATTTGAAGCTGTGGCTGTCCCTAATTGGTCTAGATTTGATATTTTGCATATTTGCATAATGAGGAAATTGGGAGGAAATTGTGTTCATCCATTTGTGAAAAATTCTATGAATTTTATGAATCTGAAAGCCATCCCCTTGCGGTCGGTGACTTTGCCTCGGCTCCCAGAGGAAGCAATGCGGGGGCGCGCAGGGCACGTCTCCGTGTGCGCTCCGGGCGCACTCAGGGTGAACGCAAAGCTTTGCAGTGTGTGCAGGAAATGTTGCAGGCTTACCTAAAAAAACAATACACAAATTAAACTATGTCAAGATTTTACATATTCAATCCTATAAACCACAAAAGCATAATCCATGGGGTGGAGTGTTTAAGAAGATTTGATCTGGTGGTGGAAGCTGTGTAATGGAATCCGCTGTGTGCCTCTGGTCACCTGTTTATTTAGTATTAACAAAAGGGTCATGCCTATCTTTTTCATTTTCCGTCAGTTAACAAACAATATGGCTGTATGGGGTTTATTAAGAAGGCTTTGATTTTGTCATTAGGTTTATATTAGATAATTCATTCAGATTGGTCTGTGAGACTTAATTATGCATTATCACACTGTGCTGATTGATATTGAGAAAGCTAAGTGTTCTATGTAATTGGTAATAAAGAAGGCAATTTTAGAAATTTGTCCAATCAGTAATGATTATGAGGCAGTGAGTAGGTAACGATGTTAACCCTTGTTTCCTCTTACACAGCCCATCTCCAGAATATTGAATATAATAATCTTTACAAAAAGCGGAAATATTCCAATCACACGTATTAACAGTATTAACAATAAAGTAACACAGGCCAAGCAGCAGTACAGTAAGACACGTCACCTCTGTGGTGTGTTAGACTCTAATAGGACGGATTGTGTTAATAGTGGCGGTGGAGTGTGTGTGCTCCTCCTGTAGGGCTGTAGCCCACGGAGAGCCGTATATCAGAAAGCAGTAAAAGAGGGACGCTAAGAGCACTGATGAATGTCTGAGATAGATGTGTTAAGTGACCTTGGTACATTACACTCACCTTCAAAGGACGAGCGGACAAGAAGAGCACAGTCTTATCTAGTCATGCTAAGTGTGCATCGGTGTCTATCGGTGTATCAAATACGTTCTTATCCACAAGAGTCCAGATTTTGTTAAGGAATAAAAACACCTCTATGTGACGGTGGCTTCAGGACTCTACAGGTCTCTCAGCTTCCTCGTTTTCCCTTTGATTCCCTTTACAAATACATGTCTGTTTGAGATAAAAAGTTGTGGATTATATTTGTTATCAGCTAACAAAAGAAACTGGTTGTTTGGTAAATGAAATATAAAAGAACAAAAACATATGACTTGTCTGAGCTCACAATGTCTTGTTTTGTCCGACCAACAGTTAAAAAGCCAATTGACAAATTACAATGATGCAAATGGTTACAAATCGCCCTCAGAGAGTCGGAACTTCACTGACAGTTGTGAATATTAAATTGTATTAATATTGAAAATAGTTTGTATAGTCACCATTTTAAATTAATTGCAGGTCAGAATACAAAATAGTTGGTGGTCTTTAAATATTAAATAAAAGTGGTGAAGAGAAAAAAAAAAACACCATCTGTCAAGATCCTGAGTGACTCCTATAGTTTTATTAGGAAGCAAGAACACAATCCAAAACAAACACAATCACAATGATTTATATGAGAGATATCGCACAAAACATCCTTCTTTAATATTCAGAGGCAGCTCGTAAAACAGGCTGCATAATAATTTTACCATTTCATGGGATATTAGACCATAATGACCACAGTCCACCCCTTTACACCCCACAGGCCCTACAGGCTACGCACACATACAGACATACACCTCAACCCTTGGGCAGACCAGTGTCGGGGCTAATTTATAGGTGAAAATGAAAGGCAAGCTTAATGTAATAGCTCCTTACAGCCGTGAGATATTATTCGCACCATCACTCCATGGATTCAGAAAGATTTGGAAACAAGAGAGAACGCGGATTAAAGTAGGGAACAGGTCGAGTGAGGGAGAGAGGGAGACAGAGACTAAACACACGAACACAGGGTGCTTTTCTTTGCCAGAAAAAAAACCCAACAAAAAAACAAAACAACAGCATCCATGAATGTGTTCCCAGTGACTCTACAACTACAAGCCTGAACAAATAGAATCACACACACACAAACACAGCAGCAACAACAGCAGCAGCAGCTGAAACCGGCGTATTCTACTCTTTGAGTTAATGGGAATAAAATACCTCAGTGGATGAGTGCAGATGTGTTTGATACAAATAGTCATTTTCCTATTTGCTGCCTCATTGGGCATGATGAATGATGGAAGTCAGGGAGGCGGTGTGATAAATGGCAGCACCTTGGCTCTACTGCATGGCCTATTGATTCTCCTTCTTTATTACCCCTCCAACCCAGCTGGCTGCTCTGCCCCCCCCACCCACACACACACACGCACACACTCCACACACACCGCTCACCGAGAAACAAATACACATGTGCATGCAGTCATGTGCTCAGCTAAAACACACAAAGCATGCAACACATGCACATTTGGAGAAACACTCAGCACGAGGAGGTGATGAAAAAGTTACAGCAATAAGAGGTTGGAGGAAGGGTGACGAGAGCAAAGCAGAACTTCACGTTTTTAGTTTGGCACAGCAGCGACACGGCTGCATCAGACAGAAATGCACATGCATGTAGGACGGATGAAAAACAAACGCAACACATGTAAATGAGAGGAACGCAAAATGTACAGATGACTCAATTAAAGAGTTTTGTGCTGGCAGTTTAATCTTCCTGAATATGTTTGGTTAATTTATGAATTCCAAGCTGTCAAAGACCAAATACTTTGATGAAGGATTGGCCTGTGTGTACAGCGCCATCAGTCACACAGACAAAGCAGGCAGGATAAATCAGTGATATGACCATCTACTGAGCTCTTCATCATGAGGTAATGAGGATAATATCCTGCTCTGCACAGTAACATCCAAGCAGACTTCTAATAGACAATCAGCTCCAGACTACTGTTATTGTTTCTGCTGAACATACAGTAGGCACATGCTGCCAGCCAGGTTGAGCAGTGACAGCATCTGTAGAGGTGAACCAAAGGCACTACTTCCTGTGATACTGCAGAAAGCGACACGGGTCAAAGGGAATGAGGATCTTGTTTAAGATAAATCAAGGAAATGCCTCTATTATCATTGCAATACAAAAGAAAACAGCATTTTTCTGCATTCATCTTTATAAATAGAGGACGAAGAACAGAGAGATCAAACCCTGCTGACCACTCAGACTTCAATTTACTTGCTGCATCTCCTTGACCTTGAACTGGGGAGATAATAATTCAGGGTCTTGGGCTGGTGATGAATGGTTTTGTGCATGTACGTGTGTGTGTGTGTACATAGTTCACAAATGCAGGAATAAAAAATGGAGAGGCTGAGAGCTATACAAACAGAGGTAAAGCACACAAACACAGTTGTGACTTAATCTATGGAACTACACAGGGCTGGTCTGAGACGAGCTCTTAGCAATTACGATCGTTGTAGTGTTAGAAGTGTTAAATGCTCCTTATATTATAAATGAAGGTTTACTGTGTTGAATATGTTCTTCTAACGATTGTAAATGGCTGTTAGTGATGGAACAATAATGCAAACAATAATATTATTATTACATTTACATTAGTGTCTGAGAAGGGTTGTATTATTATTGTTGGGTACATGCATATGCATGTATAATAATAATCATGGGCGAAAGAAAAATGTATAAACTTACTTGAAATACACAAATAAGCACACATACAGAGGCCGAATTTAACTCCTTACTGGCATATTTATAATAATTAAAAGAAAAAAGTAATATTAAAATGTTATAATAGCGGCTTAAATCAAATCGGCTAAACATTACCTATTCACACAAGTGACTAATTGCAATTTAGATCTGTAGGTAACCTACTAATTTAAACCCGTCTTCCTAACTATTAAAAACTGTTATTGTTTGGATAAAATGACAAGCCAAGCCTGAACATCCACTAGCAGAGATGGCACAGGAAGCTGCAATGTAATATTGGAGAAGCTATAACAAACTACATTATTTATAAAGTAGTTGTATTAATAATTTCTATAATTATTATTAGTAATTTATGAGTTGTGCTGATAGGAGTTATTACAGTTTGGTAAAAATATGTGCACGTATGTGTACATGTGACTTAATGGCTTCTGCCTCACGCTCCCTGCTTTAAAAGTCCATTTGGACTCCTGCCTACAATCACCTTCTCCTTGTCGCTGTGGTAACGGAGCCAGGCCTAATTAGTATGCATTATCAATTAACAAACTTAATAGCCGGCAGATTGATTAGATCCTCAGTTATAGGGGCAGAACTCAGGCGAAACATGGAATGAAAAATAATACACACAGGCTTTGAAACACACTCACTCTCACTTTTACCCACACACACACGCACACACAGCAGCAGCTTGCTAACCTTCTCCTCCTCCTCACTTGTGTAATTACTGTATGCATATGGCGGTGAGTGGATTGGGAATGAGGCAGTGTGAGGTTTTAAATAAACCTTCAGCTTCTAATGAGTCAGGCCGCCATGGCTAGTTTAGTTCTGATTGTGCTCCACTCTAATGAATGACAAACCTTCTCTGCACATGTATGTACAAACACACACACATGCAAACAGGGAAACCGTATCAATACAAAACAAATGTGCAGTGTGCAACTTTCAACCACCTACTTACCCTGTATGTGGTGCATATATGCACACACAGAGACACACAATCTCATTGCCACACACACTTTGAGAATGTAATCAGGCGTTAGGTTTACCCTCCTATCAGTCTAATGGAGGTTAATGAATGATTAGGTCTAATAATTTTAGAGTGGAGCTCTAGCACAGCCACACAATCATCAAACGCTTAACAAAGTAGGAGCAACCACAGAGTGAGTGTGTCAGCAACAAGAACAATCATCAGAGCTTGGATGGCGACATGAAAGCAGGAGAGAACATATCTGTACTGCAAGTGAACAAACGCAAGTCAACATGGTCAGTAAATACATCAGTAATACAGACTAAAAAAACATTAGTGAAGATTTCACTCTTTATGTCCTAGTCCCTGCTGGAGCTGTCCATGGTGCTGAAATTATTAAATTAGTTAGGAACTACACAGAACCTTTCTTTTTTATGATAATTATCTTTGTTCCTGTATTTGCCTTATAACCAGGCAATACATTCTGTTATTTGATCTCCCAGTAATATCAATGTGTTTCATTTTGAAGTTGCACATTTAAAACTTTTATAAAAACATATAAACCTGTTTGACCACAATCAAACCATAAAACCTTTAAAAGGTTAAAAACAGCCTAAAACAAAACCTGAAAGTTTTGAGTGACTGATTATCCAAACTGCCTGTGGTTCAGCCTGCAGTTTGTCGTTGGGAATGAGAATCCATTTTTTTTGTCTATGAAAATGACGATGCAACAAGAAAAAGACCATTTTAGGGCAAAACAAGACTTTAGAGGAAGTCGTCGCCACCACTGGGCTCATGCCCAACCCTGGCTGCTACAGTAAGTGCAGGGCTATAGAACATATAGAACCAGTGACCTACCACATCAGTGTGAGGCCAATTCATGGGCATTAAAATGCAAACGCGTGCATATTTCACAGTGTTAAATTTTATGAAGCATTTAAAGCACCATCCCTCCAGTAGTAAATCCTAATGGTCTTATTTCCTATTCATAATATTCATACTCACCTCCTCTGAGCAGTAACATTAAAAATGTTTGCATCTCCACCAAGTTACAGATTGAAATTAAACTATGTTTGGCAGCAGAGACACATACTTATTTGCACATGGACACACAACATGCACACACACAGTGTGACTTTAGTGCAGATGTGCGCCTGGTCTCCTCTGCTGCATTGTGGCCCAGTTTGCAGCCATTTCCCTCTGATGTATAACTCGTTGTCCAAGCCTTAATGTTGATTTATTATCCATCCATAAATTAGAAAAATATGTTTGAGAATTCCGTGGCGCAGCCAGGCTCCGCGGACCGTCTGGGGATTGGCTGATGTGTCAGAAGCGCATATTGGCTCGCCAGGCAGCCTTTTGTTTCCCTGCACCAGCAGGCATTTAATGAGTGCTGATGGCTTAAGGTAAATGTGTTAGGACAGACAGCAACAACAGCCACAAAAACAGGCTGCTACATGGGAGAGATGTGGACACTCTCAACAGCACTAATCTGCTCCTCTACTCGACAGACGCCTCTGCACGTCAGTCAACAGCCTGACGTGCGTCGTCCATTGTCTCACCCTTTGTATGAAGTTTCATAAGCTGTTCATGAGCAGTTTCTACGCGCCACAGAGAAAATGCTCTGCTAATTCCACAAAGCTTTGAAATAAAATGCCTCTCCAGAGCCAAGTCATCAAATTAGCTCCAGTTTCAGCAGTATGCAAGCCTATTTTTCTCTTACCCTGCTATTATCGAATAAGGCTGATTATTACTGACGATGATTCTCCAGCTGGTCCTGGCTGACTTGTGCACCAACGTACATACTAATTTCTAATAAATCCTCAGACATCTCTGGGGGTAACATGTTGCAGCACAACCCAGACTGTGCCGCGGTGCCATCTCGAATGTTTTTGTGCAGTTCACGTTAATCACAGAAGTAATCATAGGTCAAGGTTTAATTTTGTGACATAAAAAGCTGCCATGATGTACGCAGGAGCTTCATAGCACATCTACCCAGAACGGTGTCTAGCTCTGTGAGACACACCGTACAGTGGGCAATCAGCACACTGAGACAGAAACATCATTGTCATCTTGTCTTGAGCTGACACTGTCACTTCATTGTCATGGCTGTTAGGTCTGCTGTGCTGATGTCCTGCTCTGCTGTTTATGTTACAGATGTTGCAGTAATCAGAGCAGCAGCGTGTGAAGGACTCAGCCTGCAACCCCGAGCATCATCACGCCTGCAAAGGTCATTGTGGAAATGCTAGGTGATGGTGATGACTGGGATAGAATGAGACATGGCTGCACTGAGATAACCCGTGTTTCCCACATTCATGCCATCGCCGTACACGTTTCCCTTCACACTTTAGAGGCTTTTTTCTTCCTGACAACTTCAAATACAGCGAAGAAATGTTAAAATATATCTCATCTCCGTGTTTCAGTACAATATCAGCGATTAAACAAATTCACTTGGACAATGTGTAAGCAGAGGCTGCCATGCATGTTCAGTGTCTGTTCATATTCTATTACTACTTTTTAATCATCTTGTTTAAATTTTGAACTAATTACAGCGCTTGTCACAACATTAACAGGCCAGTTTATTCTCAAAATGGCCTTACCCATTAACTGGGACTTTAAGTGCCTCCTCTTGCCTCGACAACAATAATTCTTTCGCAAAGAAATCCATATCGGCCGAGACATAAATGCTGCCGTTTTGATGTCAGTCTAGCTTGCGAAAACAACTCATGTAGGTTTGAGTAGGGGGAAACAAAAAAATAAAAGATGCCTGTGGGGCACACTTATTGTCCGTCTGCGGGGTTAGCTATGTCTCAGTCGGAGCATTTATCCTGGGCCATAATGGGCTGCTGAGTTGCTAGTGGCGGCCATTGTTTAATGATCTCCTTGGGCTCTGGGAGTAAACTACTGTGGTAATCAGAAGGGTAAACTCAGCTATATTTCAATTTGGAGAGCCGCTCTTCCGTTCAGAGAGGCCGCTCTGAGACGATAAATAATAGGACTATTTAGCTTATCCCACAGGCTGCCTCCCTGACACCCACCCAAACACACACACACACACACACACACACACACATATATACATATATAAAAGTCAGCCTATAACAACTCATGTCCCTTCCATAAATCAGCCCCACTAAAAGCTGGTGATTAGCGACATCATTTAGCCCCTAAAACCCAAACAGCGACAACCGTTTCCTTGTCTGTTTTAGGGAGAAGATGGAGAGATGCACAGATGGTAAATTGGTTGGAGGGGAATAAACTGTAGCTGGATGACTGGACTTGGGCATGTAGAATAGATTCACTGCAGGTTTCAGCTCAGGAGCTCAGATTGGTTGAGCGGTTTTTTGTGGCCAGTGGCAGTTTTGACCTTGTAGATTATGTCATGGTCACTGGGATGTGATGGTGTCCTTTAGGAAGTGTTGCTTTAAACAAACAGCGTTTTCACATCGTTCTTAAACCAGAGAAAAGAAAAACTGCAGATAAGCAAAACGTATTTTCACATAATTGATCCAAAATGATGCAAATGTCTTGGATCATTTCAATACTTGTAACTTTAACACAATCAGTATATTTCCTCTGTTCTGTACATACAACCACAAACGGAAAATAACCAATTGCTATACTTACTCTCCCTTCCAACATCTAACAGACCTGCAGGTCAGATCACATATAGTTTATTCTTTTCCAATCCCCAGTATAATTTCCGCAGCCTGTGGTGCCTTTAAATATATGTTTTTATCAGCACGTAGGGACAATTGTATGGCAATATTTCTTTACTGTACCTTTTTCTTATCAAATGTCATGTTGACAATGAGTGGAAACATACATTGGAAATGAAATAAAAGAATAAAAGCAGATGATGGAACATAACCGTGCTTAATGAATAAAATATATATTTTTTGGAGTAAATACGCTGCTATTCCTCCTCCTGTGGCCTCCTGTACAAAAACTCATCTCAATACTCATCTTTTATTTCCATTTTAAAATGCATTTAAAAAGCAAATAATATTAAGTTTTGTATGTACAGAGATAAAGAAATAAAAGTTTTCTGTCTCTGTATACTGGTGCCAGCAGTGAGTTGTTTAGGACAGACCTATCTACATGCAGCCTGCAATATAACTTATTAAATTACTAACATTAAATTCTAACTGAAGCAAAAGCAGTTTGTTAATGGGTTGAGGAGACGTATAAATATTGTGCAGCCAATAAGAGTCTCATTCTTTGATTGTTTTTTTTTTTAACCCACTGGTTTACAAGCACATTAAACTATCTAACCCAACAATTTCCTCATCTTCCAGCCTGCAACACAGTTCTGCTGGTCTCAGTGGAGAAGGATCAGACGTGTCTCTGATGACGGCTTCCTAAAGAGCTTCAATTAATGGCCTGTCACTTATCATTAGAGCTGCTGAAAGGCGGGACACCAGGGAGCAAGATGCAAACAAAGGCACGTTTTAGAACGTCAATTCTAAAAGCACCCATCGACTCTCTATTCTAGCAGCCGGCCTCTGAGGCCCTTGTCCCTGCTGGCCCAGAGCCCTGCTGTCTCTTCTGAGGGATTAGCTGGATCTGCAGAAATTAGCCGTTTGGATGACAAGCAGGGGCCAAAGGACGAGCGGGTGTTAATGTCCCCTTTTACGGGAACAAAAGCAATGGGTATTTTAAATAACATGTCTCCACTGCTGCCACCCCAGGCACGGTGTGCGTGTGGTAGGTTACTCAGCGGTGCTAATTGATTGACATTGTGCACTAGCAGAAGAAATTGGCGAGTCTGATAGCCTACATCATCCTGCATCTGTGGCTCTGGGTTTTTAAAATGCAAAAGCGTTGTCAAACGTTGACTTAAATTGTGGGTTAATTCAATAATGTGAAATATGAATTAAAACAAAAAATTCAAAAACTATGAACTGCATTTCAAAATGTGCTAAAAGGCGCATGATGTCATCGTTCACCCCGATCCCCCTCATACGACTCCTAATGCAGTCTAACTATCTTTGGTCTGACTCTAGCAAGGTTGTTTACTCTTCATTACAGCGTCAGACAGAGGCAGGGAGATTCTCAAAGAGAAGATCCACAACAACATCCTCTTGACTGTGGCTCTGCAGTGCTGCTTTTGTCCATTACGCTTGGCCTCCTCATTGACAGCCAATAAATCATTCATTTAGAGGCAAAGCAGGGAGAGAATCAAAGCCATTTCAGAGCCCGAGGCCTTTCACTGTAGTGGCTGCTGCAGGCCACAGATCTAATGTAGAGTGGCTAGGCTGCAGGCGGGTGGAAGGGCTCTTAAGAGACAGGAGCGCATTGTTTGGAGAGACGGGAAACGCTGCTCTCATTAGACCCGGAGCTGAAAACCAACCTGAAAGGCCTGCTTCAATTTACCTGCCCTGTGCTTGGAATAAATCACCTCTGTGTGCGTTTGTATGTGTGGCATGCACACATACAAACATATGTACAATTGCTAAACACACACTCATAACCAGACACTTACAGAGAGCTTTATACAGGCCTTTTAGAGCACACCTCTTCAGGTTCAGAGTTGTTTTAGTGCAGCGCTTGTTAAAGGTAAAACCTTTTACCTCTCTACCTCTGATGGCTTCTTTATTAAAGGAGCTTTCTCATTCAAATCAGAATCACAATTAAATCTGACCTGACTTTGGGTTTTTTTCTTCTCTGTTCTCCTGTAGGGTTGAGTACTTCTTTGTCTGACTCACTACTGAGTAGCGTATGGACAGGTAGGACTGTCGTCGCTGCAATAAAAGCATCTTTTTGACATTTCAGTAGAGGCATATGCTGCAACCACCGTAGCATCGAGGCAGATATGCGTAGGTACAAACATATAACCATTTTTCTTTCCATTGGCTATTGCCAGAATGATTCAGATTCTGTACTTGGAGTCAGTCATTGGCTTGTTGCCATGCTGAATTTCACTACAGCCAAAAAGTCACTCAGTGCAGCCAAAGTAAAGACAATCTAATACTTTACACCTGGTAGTCAGGCACAGCAGGTAACACTCTGTGACAAATCCCAGCACACACTGATGCAAAACAAAGAACGAAAAGGGGAATAAATTACACAGTCTCTGACATAAAGCCCAGAAAATAAACTGACAGAGCATGAGAGCAACCTGGTGGAAGAAGGATGGATAGAAGGTAGACGGAAGACAAGCTGGAAGGAAGGGAGCAGGGGACAGGAAAGGCCTGCAGATATGTGGCGGCAGAGACGTCACAGTATTTAAATACTGATGAGGCCCACTGTCTCTCCTTCTCTCTGCTAATGACATGCCCGTCAACGCCGGACAAAAGGACCTGCAGCCCGCTCCACCATGCCTGTCACAACACACACGCAGTCAACACATCAGGGTACATCTGTGTTAATGTGTGCGTCACATTCTTATTCTGTCAGGGTGTAAGGTTCCTCTGGAGGAGAGAAATCTCCTCTGCCTTGTCAGAGAGTGCTGGCACCCCATCCTCAGATACAAAACTCCCACAAACAAAGCAACAAAATCTTGGGCCTCTTTAGCTTTTTTGTTTGTACTCTTTCCTCATTTCTCTTTCCCTTCTCACCTCACTCTCTCATCCACTGCTTCTTTTGGCCTGCTGTGTCTCCACCAGCATTCAAAATTAAGGTGTCACACTAGAGCTGATGGATTACACACATACACACACACACACACACACACACACACACACACACACACACACCTCATAAATGAGGTGAAATGGAATCAGACTCTTATTGAATGTCTGCCTGAAAAACTGTGTGCTGTCCACAAGCACACTTGGTTTTCCTTCGTATCGATTCCCCCGTGTTATTTGTATTGAAGTGAATGGAACGTACATGTTTGCACTAACGACAAAGTCTTTGTCTCTCTGACTGCTGACAGGAAACAGCAGGTGATAGAGCAACATCACGGAATGAACGGCCTGCTGTAAAACAGGCGATAAATGCGTGTCACAAAAGTAAAAGTGTGTGTCACAAATAAGTCTGTGGATACACACTGAGGGTCCATGCAACAGACACCGAACGGACGGGACGGGTTATGTTTGTTTGGGCTTCGCTGTGTGACTACATCTCCAACTGTTATTGCAGCCAGAAACAAAACTTTTGCTTTAAATTGGCTTTAAAAAGATGTCATAAAACTGTCTCTCCATCTTTCATCGCCTCGCGCCGTCATCTCCTTCCGTCTCCTCTTTGTGACTTTAGCTCTAAAGCAGAGGAGAGTGTCAGCGAGTGTTCTGTTTGATTCAGTGCTATCTAACCTTGCTTTATGAAAGCATTAAATTGATGGTTCCAGACCAGCCCAGAGAAAATGCACATAAAACTGAGACTAACTGAGAGATAATAGTCCTCGTAAACTGGTCTAAGAGCTCTATAACTCACAACGTCCTCAACTTGTTCGGTCTTACACAGCACAAGCTGTCGCATCCAAAATACTGATGCCCCGAAGGCACAGACGGCAACGTAAACGCAGACCAAAGGAAAGCACTCCAGGACTTTATTGAAAACATGCATGACTCAAACCTGCTGTCTCTCGATCACATTAAATCTCAGTCTAACAGTCAAGACGCTTGTTAGTGTGTGGTCACATCCAGTTAGTGAGATACAAACCGAGGTGGGATTGTTTGGTTTAGAGCTTCTTTAGTTTCCAGGACTTAATAAGGCCCAATAAAATATTTGACTGTGATGATTTTTGAAGATTAATTTATAAAACTGATTTTGCAAATGCATCAACTCATGAACATGGACTCAAAGATTACATTCCCTGCATTTCCCCATCAGTATTTTTTGATTTGAGTTTTTGATCACTACATGAAGACAGCTTTTGCAAAAAACTAACTACTAAAACTGTTCTGTCTGTTTCTGTCACCTGTTCACCTCTTTGCGAGTTGGATAATTCTTTTAATATGTACCGTTTTTCTAAGTTCTGTCGAGCCAGACTAGATATCTAGGTTTGCAACTTCTTGCAATGTAAAGTAACAAGTGAGTTAGTTTCCCCCAAAACCATCTATGGAAGATTCAATTACAAATTGAAAAGTGTGTGTAAAACAGTCAAAGTTGGTACATAGTCATTAGTGACCCTGGTGTGTGTTATGTTTGGACAGAGCCAGTCTATGAGCTACACCTTCCTCTTGCACTCTTCTGCACATGTCTGCCTTTTTGCACTGCCTATTATCTGTAGATGCTGTAATAATTGAGTTTCCCCAACGTGGGATCAATAAAAGGTTTTTCTTATCTTACACCACTCCAATCAGCTGACTGTGTGTCAAAAACGCTGAACATTTCCTTTAAATAATGTCCATCATGTAAATGTAAATGCTGAATGTTTTAATGTGCTTTTTAGCTGCACCTGCAATGTTTTTGTCTCCATTGTCAATTGTGTGCGAGTGTAGAAGTAGCAGCAGCTGCTGTCAA
Organism: Macropodus opercularis; assembly: GCA_030770545.1. Lineage (NCBI taxonomy): Eukaryota > Metazoa > Chordata > Actinopteri > Anabantiformes > Osphronemidae > Macropodus > Macropodus opercularis. Next base: position 7,247,809 of record CM061097.1, on the reverse strand, counting down.
CTAGATGAGTGATGAGCTATGTAAGGGCAGCCCAAACTGTGTGTGTGTGTGTGTGTGTGTGTGTGTGTGTGTGTGTGTGTGTGTGTGTGTGTGTGTGTGTGTGTGTGTGTGTGTGTGTGTGTGTGTGTGTGTGAGAGAGAGAGTATAAGAGGGAGCAGATAAAGCCATTTTCCCTTCAGCCTCAACATCTTCAAGCTCCACTCCCACAGAACCACCCTGCCTCTGCTACAGCTCAGTAATACGCATCATTCTACAAACAATGTGAAAGAAAAGATTTCATAGAAATGGTAAGTAGCCATGCATAAGCAGAAGCACTGTGCATGCAGTGGCAGCGTGGAATGTGCGAGTCCACCGTACATCTTTGCAGGTTGTACAGAGTGGTAATGGATGGCTGGCGGGCGCCCGCTGACGTGTTATTCTTTTATAAAACATTGCCTCTGCGTAGCGGAGCACAAGGGAGAGCGTGTCACGTTCGTGATGAATGACCAAAGGGTAACATCTTCACTCCTGACCCCTAACACGAGAGAGCAAGCTCACACATAGACACAGGAGTGTGAACGCAAATACACGCGAGCTCCGATAAAATCAAGCATGCGCTCATGCACATACACATTAGTAAACAGTGTACATAAAAGCACACAAAATAATGTGCTGCTGTGGATCCCCTAAGCAGAACCAGACGCGGGTTGGTGACTTCACAGAGTACCTTGATTCTGAGTGTGTGGTGAATACACACACTTGTCCTTTCTACTGCTTTTGCACGTCCCACTTATTATTTTCTCATGTCATTAAAAAGACTGTCCTTTACTTCCTTCCGTCTGTCACAGTCAGATTAACAGGCCTCCCATCAAAGGTAGCTTCAGATACAGCTCCAAACAAAGCATGAAAGGGCAACATCAAACGCAGCTCCTATTAACACTGGCAGAGCCGGACCTGCCGGACAATGCAGAGGAACTGGAGAGGTGGGTAACAAGCAGTGACCTTATGCATTTGCATGCACACCACTCCTCATGCCTGAATGCAGCACACGGAAAATATAACACAGAGCAAAGGATAGTTATAGATCAGAACACTGAGCCCATACAGGCATACCCAAAGAAGTGCATCAGCAGGAACGCAAAAGAAAAAGAGAGACAGAGGAAGAGATGGGAAGAGAAGGAGACATGATAGGAAGGAAAGCAGAACAGAGAGGATGAGGGGGGCGACGATGAGACAGGGAGACAGAGACAGAGTGGGTGAAGGTGGTGGAGGAGGCAGCAGAGGTTTGGTGCGACGGGTGGGGTAGGGAAACAAGCAGCCAGTCTATTATCAGGGGTCTATAGAGAAGCATTTAGGGACAAATAGGACACCACCCCCCCATCACCCCAAACTATTCAGCCCCTGTCAGCACAGCCCATTCAACCAAACCCCAGGGGGAAGCGAAAGGAGTGGGATGCAGGGGAGGAAGCAGGATAGGGGTGGAGGGTGGCTGAAGATGGAGTACCCCAGTACCACCCTTCCATGACGCTTCAGATTCCGTATCCTAGCAACGGCAGTCAGGGTGTGACCCCAAGTCATATGGCTCCATTCAGTTTCACACCTCTTGAACACGCAAGCGCACACACACACACACACACACACGGGCATAGACAAGGGCCCCACCGAGCCAAAACACGGTCTCATGTACAACAATTAGCACGGACGACGGCCCCGCTCGCCTCCCCCCAACCTGGCCATACCGCCAACCCCGCAGGGAGCAAACTTAATTACTATTAAGAGGCGGAGGGGAGTTTATCTTCACACACTTAAGATGATCCACTTTGTGCCTGCACACACACACAGGCTGCGTCATCCTATGCAAAAAGGTTCAATTTCTGCACGCTGTCAATCACATTCTAATTAAAGCGGCGTATTGATGGCATTCTCCTCTCCCCGAGTTTCATATGGAATTAGTATTTAATGAATTGTGTGCAGATTAATCACAACATAATGATATTTAATTGTTACCAGCTAATTATTGTGGCACTGTTTGTTTTGCACTTGCTGGGAACTTTGTTAAGTTTTAGTTCAGAGAGGAACAGTTGGCTGGAGAACACTTCATTGAGCACCGTTTAAACTTCAATTGTTTGGGCGAGAGAGTCTTTTAATCACGATCACATTTTCTTCTTTTCTGTAAAAAATGAGTGCGTAATGTGTCAGTCAAGACAAGTGATTAAAGACAGAAGGTTGAAGGCATGTCGTGGCTGAGGGGACTATGCTAATAAATGAGCTTTGATTTCTTGAAATTATATTGCCTGAGGCTCGTCTCTGTCACCTTCATAGCCAAAGACAGACGAGGACTCTGGTGTTTGTTGGGTAATCCCCCCCCTTCAAAGGGGACTTCTTGCCCTTACTAATAGATTTATATTTGCCATTTATTACTTATCCAAGGATTATGTCTGTAGCCGAAAGCCGTGTATGTACGATGTTTACAATGACCTTGGGCCACACACTTGGAACTGGTAAGTCATAATAAACAGCCGTGCAATAATTGCCCCAAAGTCACTTTACTTCTTTTCAACCCTGAGGAACCTTGCGAGCCAATTGCGAGGCCTATTGAATAAGATTGTCTACTAAGTCTTTATGACTACTCATTAGAACCCACTTTTATCATTTGTTATAATATAGCTCACTCCTCTCCAAATGACATCATTAAACATAATTCACTCTTTACCTCTTCTTCATGTGTGCTGGTTTTCCTGATTTATCCCTACTTTTATTTCATTTTCTCTCCTGCTTCCCACCTACTGCTGCAAATTGCTGCACTGCCCCTCTGTGGCTGATTACGGAGCTGCAGGGATGCTGTCACTGATAATTGAAAGAAAAATAGCAACAGAAAAGCAAAGGAAAGCCGAACTGTCCACTCGCTTCAGACTGATCTATGATTTTTGATGAAATACAAACAGAGAGCAACAAGTTTACCAAGAAGAAACATCAGGCAAGACACACAAATACATTGTGTATGCGTTTACAGTATATACTACACACACACACACACACACACACACACACACACACACAGGCACAGGGCAATTTAGAAAATGTCATCAGGTCTGCAGAAAGAGAGGGAAATAGGCCTGCCTCCCATCTTTGTATCGGGAACACAGGTGAGATTGATGAGTAGCGTCTGTTTATGATATCGGTTATTCAAGATGAAAGATGAGGGTTTGTGGAGGGGTTCCTCCCATTCACTGTCATTGATTTACACACACAAACACGCACTAGAGCAGCGCGTGTCCTTGCTTTGTCAACAGCGAAGGTTATTTCATATGCAGTTGGATGCTTGACTAATATGCTGAGATTAAACGCGGCTAATAAATTGTTACGTTTGGTGACGACAACAGGGCGAACAGGAAGTAAGAACAAGGAAGTAAGTACTGAGTGAACATCCATCAGCGAAGAAAGAACATAAAACTGTGGTTTAAAAGCAATAAAAAGACGGCAGGTAAATTTGTGAAGAGCAGTCACAGTAGAAAACAAAGCACTCAAAGCTGGAGCCAATTCTCTTCTGGTGAATTAAAACCTAAACCCCTTTCACATTAACATCCACAGAGAGACAAGTGCTGCAGTAAGTGAAAGTGTTGCCTGTGTTTGTGTCAAAAGCCCGTTTTTCTTCTCGAGCCAATTAGAGCGACTACGGCACAAAGGCAGCTAATTTTGTCAAGCTCCTGTAAATGGAATGATGGATGCTGACGTTTGGGAGGAGGGGGCACCGCCAGTGAATGTACACGCTGCCATTACCCCGGCAAGGCCTCCTTCATTAGGGCGCCTTCCAGGGAAACGCATACGGACAGACACGGTGAGGTGCACAAACATTCCCTATTCAGTATGAATTAAAAACCTACAACACACTACTTTTCACAAGAGAGCATTCATTATGTAGCCCTAATGTAATAGCATAAAGCACAGGAGCAACAGCCTATCAAGTGCAGCGATTTGGCTTTTTTCACTTGTGCCGTTTCTTTGCTATAGGGTAATTTGTAGCACTCAGCAGGGCAGGGTAAAGTGAATCAAGATTAATTTACATGCAGGCGAACACTTAGGCAAGGTAGAGTGGTAAGCAAACGCACCGTCTCTGCGGCTCAAGCGGGGAAGAAGGAAGCACGGCAGAAGGAAGCGAAAGTGTTGGATAATTAAAGGGCGTCAAAAGCGATTGCTGAAGGCAGTTAAAAGGCCGCAACGCGCAAGTGTGGCTGCTCTCAGGATGCAGCCCGTATGCTTTAGATTTAGCCTGTTCTGATGGAAGCCTGGCGTCTAATGGGACATTTAATTTCCATTGATTGGGCTTGTTTGTATTTTTTGGGAAGAAGAGCAAAACACTCGGAACAAACCAAGCAAGCGGGGGGTTATTCAATTGCAGCGCTTGATTTAAATAACACATTGCTGCACACGGTGACGCAAAGACAAAACCAATGAGCCCCTAAAGACGCGAGGTTGAAGTGACAAAGCTAAGTTGGACAAACTGCCGCAAACATTCAGACAACTACAAATACAAATGCACCACGGACAGCGGGGACGAGAACACTAAATGAGCTGTTTGAGGTGGACACACATCTCAAACCAGAGATGGAAGCTAAATCTTTGCCCCACTGAACAGACTTAACATATCAGAGAAAGAGAGAGAGATCACAGGGATGGGATAAAAAGAGAATAGTTGGTAGACTTGCTCCCCTCTATCACTCAGTGGTAATGGACCCTGGACCAAGCCTGTGACAAGGGAATCTGATCAAGGATGCCATTCTGGAGACGCATGCACACACATACACACAGATTCATTCTGTCAAATCTGAATAAACACAAACACACATCGGTTGGATTGCAAGGTGCAGCTTGGGGATTTGGGGCAAGCGTCTGGCATATTTGGCCATCTCAGATCTCCTGTCAGGTCCTGAATGCGGGATGACAGCAAGAGAGAGCCCGCTGCGTCTGGAGACCTGTCTCCATCTATGCATCTCTCACATAAACAAATTCTCCCATCGCTGTATTCAGACTAGCCTCTCTGCTCTATTACACACAACACACAGCTGCCACAAGCACTCAGACACCCAATCAACAACCAGAGAGCGCGAAGGAGGGAGAGAGAGGGAGAGAGAGAGAGAGAAAGAAGAAGAATCAACGGAAGAAGTAGCATAAAAAAAAAAAACGAGGGGTTTGGGGGCAGTGGAGGGAGATGGAGGAGAAGAGAAAGCGAGACGGGAGCAGCGTCGAGGGAGACGCTGAGATGAGAATGTTGAGAGGAGGGCCAGCGCTCCGGAACTGTGCTCAGTGTTCTGTCTGGCCGAGCAGGAACCTCCTAAGAGCAGGACGACGACCCGTGCGGATGAAAGAGAAATGGGCTCTAGTGGGATGAGGAATAGACAAGGGCAGGAGTGGCAGACTAAGGGTTGCAAAAGCACCGCATGCATGAAATATTAGGACCACCTGCTTCGTCCATGAAATAGGCTGAGCTGGAGAGTGCAGCGGCTGAGGCCACGCGTAACGAGGGTGATCCCAGTGTTTTGTGTGATGATGACTCCGCGTCAGTGTTGTCGTGTTCTTCTGCCCTCCACAGATCCCAGGACGTTATTTTATGAGCCTACAGGTTTATTTGTTAGTTCCTTGCTGGCCATATCTTTTATTTTAACAAAATATAAATGATGGTTGTAGGTTACAATAAGATTCCCTTTTGTAATTTCTACATTAGAGAGTTGTGTTTGTGAATATAATTAAAGCGTAGCATCATCTATAACCTGTGGCTCTACTGACAGGAAGACAACAACAATTAGAAAAATGTTTCATGTAGCTTTGAGTATTATTGATTTTTTAGCCTTTGGTTTTACAGAAGTGGTCTGGATCTTTGCTGTGTCCTTTGAGTGTGAGCCTGTGTTCAGATTTGTTCAACTGGTGCAAATTGGTTGGTTGGCCTTTACCCTCTATCAGACTGAATGGGACCTCAAGGAATGTGAAGGACTTTATAAAGATCCTAATCACCGAGATCAAAACGAGCTTAGCAATAAAGGTAAAACAGGCAGAGCCGGGAGTGTGACATGTTGACTGTGCTTTTCATCCAGATTGATCTGCAACAATGCAAAACATCCCTCCTGTTTCCTCTGCATCCCTACTTTATGCTGCCGCATCTTCTGATCAGATTATTGATCCCCTGACTGATCGATCGGCTGCTATTCTGTGATCCGAGCTGGTGCAATTACTTTAGTGAGTAATAGTGATTAGTTTGCATCTAGATCAATTCATACTGACAGTGGACGAGATCCTGAGGATGGGGGCCCAATGAATCGACTAAACGCACAAACACACACAACAACAACCATCGTATTATTAAAGTAATAATAAGTAAGACCTTGTAAGTAACTACAAGGTCTGGACATTTTCTACAATGTCCCCTGTAATAAAGAGAAAAAATCTTGAGACTTTTTATTTTGCAAAGATAGAGAGTATGTATTTAGTGCCTAGAAATCAGCCGGTGGCCTTGGTTTGACATTGTAAAGGTCATTACTGGAAAGCTGGTACTAATGTTGAGGGCAAATCTATTTATGTTGATAGTATTCATAGGCAATCTTTCCATAACATTGATCAACACAGTTTGTCTAATAGGAAAATAATAAACAATTACTCCTGCAGACGAGAAGGGTAATTGATTTTCTTCTGTAAATTACTACCGCCATCAGCCCTCCGTACACAGAAAGGTGATCATCTGCATAAAATCAATGGGATATGATCCTATCTGTATGATAATCATGGACTGTAACCAAGGAGCCTTCATTAGCTTCAGAGAGAAAAGGGAGATGGAGACTGAAACAGAGACAGGAAGCAGCACAGCTTCAGACTGATGTAAAGAAAGTTGTCTTTCAAACACACCTCATCCAAGCCAGCGTGCTTGAAGTTAGACTGATCTAAAATTAGTGCTACTCTTCATTTATGAAATCATTACACACACACACAAAACAACAAGAACTACATTAAAGCTGATCTTGAAGCAGTAACAGACAAAAGCTGCATTAAATCTCGCTTATTAATTTCTGATGGGTGCTCACACCAGCCCTGGTGTTCCCAGCTGGACACTGACTTATGGTGATGGGTCGGCCCCCCATCAGACAGCTAAATGTACGACTGAGTGCAGGCCCCCGAATCAATATGACCACCAGTATTAAAACAGATCAACATGGGAGTAAGTGCCTGCAGGACAATGAATGAAACCAACATGACTTCCTATCCATTAATCCAGACAGAAGTAACATAGGCAGCATTTGTCTGGTCTCTCAGAACGACTGGACGTTCGTTGGGTGGTGTAGTGGTGAGTACTGTTGCCTCCCAGATAGTGGTCTGGGTACACTTCTGTCTAGAGTCAGGATTCAGATTACCGTGGACTGGTCATTTGATGCAACACTCAACATCACTGAACATCTCTCATAACCTACAAAAGTATGCAATTGTCCTGTCCTGTTAGAAAACGAGCACTGGCCCACATGGGATGACGTGTGACCTGCAGTGAACCTGGACGAGGGGGTGTGTGTTGCAGAGAACGGCCACCAGTGTTTGTTTAGCACATAAGAACATTAAAGAAGCGAGTCTGTGGATTTCACAACAGAACGTTTAGTGTTTACTTTATTACATCTTCATGACTATTAATCATCTTTCATTTAAAAGCCACAGTAATATTGATAATATTAGTTATTATACAATAATATTCTATTTTGGACACCAGCAGCACTCACCTTTTTCATTTTTGTTCACTGAGGACAATGTACTACACATTTCTGTTGGATCCCAAAAACTAATAGAGATCTTTTTAGTAATAAAGGCTTTGGGCTTTTACAGCTGGTAGAAGGAGTATGTGAAGACAAACGGCAGGAAGAGGCTTTCACTACATTAGCTTCTCAAATCAAATCACCACAGAGGGAAGACGGGGCCAGTATTTAAACATAGTAAGAAGCCCTGGATACAGAACAAATAAGTAAATGCTCTCTTGGAATAAGTCTCACATTAATGTCCGACTGTAAAGTAAAGTGTGTCGACACCTGATTACTACAGTTATACTACTCTGGGACAATCTTAGCCCATTTACCATTTATATTTCCATCGCAACTCATTAGACAAAATAAAATCAAAACCTTTCACATTCAGCCCATAGCTTTTTATCAAATTACACTGAATTATAAAAACTATTAAGACTCAAAGTGCAGTAAAGGCACGGACTGACATGCAGTGGCCAGTGAATGCATCACCTCCCACTGACGTTACGTTTGCAGGCTCAAAATGTACAGTCGAATTATAGCTGTTGAAGAAGTAGTTTTGTCCAGATTGATGTCCTGTTTCCGTCATGACCGACTGGAAGGCTGAGATCACTCAATACTAATCAACAGGCTGGACACGAGCTGGTCTTTATCACTTTGTCCCTTTTATATGACTCCCAACCTTGGCTGCGCGACCAGTTGCCTGATTTCTCATTTTGTTGCACTGCGACTGACAGTGAGCAGCTCTGATTGAGGGGATCCATTAGGGATCAGCCTGAGGAAAGCCTGTTTGATGGATGAGACCAGCAGTCACCTTCAGAGCTGGCTAACAACACCTGTATCCTCTCTGTCTCTTTCTCCCATACACACATGCCATGCACACATTTGCTGACATCTAACAAAGCACATTTATTGTACTGTGTACAGAGAGAGACAGAAATTTAAAAAGATAAAAATCCATAGTGTTTTATCAGCACTGACTGCTCAGTTCGACCCGTAGCAACTAGTGAAAACTTAATTTTAAAGATACATGTGTCAGATAACTACAATACGTTTGCTACGTCTATGTTATCTATTAAAGACATTAAAAATATTCCAGGGTGACAGATGGAAAGCTGCGTGTAAAGCGTGGCAGTAACACATCAAGTGTTTTCTCTGCTCGTCCTTCAAATCACGTGGTCTAATGTAGACAAACAGATCCTGAAGTTGCGGTACTGTACATTCAATGCAAACTTAAAAATCACTTCAAAATCATTACTAAAACCAACAGCAAGAATAAAAAAAAAACTAATAACCCTGATAAATTACCATGGTGCCAACAAATAATTATGAAAAAAATAATATATATAAAAAGCATCTAGGTCGTTTACACACAAACATACTAATAAAAAAATCAAAACGTTTTAGTTTCAGTGATTGTACAAGGCAGGTACAAAAAAGACACTTTGTTTTCAGTGCTTGAACAAATTACACAGAAATTAATTAAGCAATCTTTCTTTTTAATCAGCATTATACTGTAGAGTTTGTATATGATTATACAAATGTACAACGTACAAACCTGCTGTACAGTACGTGTTGATGTGTCTTCTCTGTGTCTAGCAGGCTAATTGCTCTCAGCTGTATTATCTCATTAGGGCCCATCAGCATTTGACATTTAAATACAGAGCTGCTAAAAGCCTCTCTGCTTATTTAACATTAACATTACCATCCATCACGTCCTCCAGAGGCACAGGCTTTGGTCTTGTTAGCTCCTTTTCTCCTGCCTTGCAACTCTTGAAAGCACCAGGTACTCCCCCCACACACACACACACCTTTTACTTAAATAAGAAATTGATGCATTTAATAATAATAATGTTAATAGTTACAGTGCAGATAGAAAGAATGCACAATCATATCGCACACTCAGCTTGTACTATGCTCATCAACTATGGTGGGAATGCTGTGATGAGTTAACATAAGCAGAAAGGTGAAATGAAATATGGGAGATGGAGGCGAAAAGAGGGTGAAACTGAGGGAGGCAGGTCAGCAGAGCAGCGTGAGAGAGGGAAGGTAGAGCCTGATGGGCACCAAATGAACAAATTATGACGGGCTCCATTTTGCAGGATGGGGTCACCCCCGCTCCCCACAGTCCCACCCTTCGCTTCCCGCTCTCCTCCACTCCTCCTCTCTTCTCTTCTCCCTCTGACAGTTCAATTTCCCCCTCTCGCCTCCCTGCTCCTGCCTGCTAATTGTGACTGAAGCCTTATCATTGGGCCCCCCATCCACCCTCAGTCTGAGGTATTGCAGTGTCTGAGAAAGGAGACTGGAATGTCAAAATGTTATCCAAGACAGCAAACAGCCAGAGAGACAGAGGTCACACAAAATAAGACCGGACGTTCATCTGAATGCACAAGCGCAGGCCACCGCTCACTGGATACGCACATAAAACACTGTAATACAGCTCAGTGCAGAACATATCGTTAATAAATATAGTTTTGAGGTGTGAAAGAATGATGTCCGCATGCTTTATCAAGTGTTTAGCTTGTTGTCAGTGATCTGAAAGACTGGTTGCAGTGCAGGATAACTGAGTGCCAAGTGTCAATCAAATCCAGTCATTAGAAAACACCTCTATTACACCAGGGGCAATAAAGCTGTGAGCCAATAGATTCTCTTCTAAGACATATTGGATTTTGAGACTGACAAATCGAACTCGCATTCACAACAGGAGCAAATTCTCAGAGCCTGATTCACGTGCTTTATAAAAATGCCCGAACAGTGGATATACTGGACACACACACGCACTTCTGCTCCAATCTTGGCAGAGAACACTTGACTCTTGTGTGCAAAGTGGAGCTGAGGCTCTGTTATTTAGAGACTGGAGGAGGCACGGTTTAAATGACGCCTGAGGATAGAGTTCATCTCACACCAGTGCTCAGCTCTCCATCTCTACTTTGTCATTCCAAATTGAAGTATTGCTGAAGAGCTTTTTTACTTGTGGCATCCTTATTTAGTTGCTTACTTCCTCCTTTTCATACACGACTTGGTCAGAAAGACAAACAAGGTGAGAAGGACGAGGCAATTTTTATTCTGAGGGGAACAGCTGGCTTTTGATAGCTTAGAGTTTAAAGTGCTTTCGTGGTCAGCTGATAGTGCTGATCTAAGGTCAGAATAATCTGAATGATGGAGGAACTATGAGGGTCGATAGGACAAAAACCACTGACCCAGACACCCCTCATCACTGAAAGCTAGATAGAGGGTAAGAATGGGATAGAGGGGAGAAGATTCAGAGCAAGAGGGGGAGAGAGAGCACTTCATCTATATTCCAACACTGGTAATGAGGGTTAATTCATTGGTTAAGGATTAACAAGGTGCAAGAGTATGATAGGAGAGCAGTTGTCTTCTCAAATATAGGCTTAAGTCTAGCCCATTACGCATGATGTAATTTCAGCTCCAGAGCCCCGCCTAGTGGGAACGTAATTACACCATGACTTCAGGGACTCTTCGTGAAGTAAAACTCAGTGAGCAGTTCATAGTGAAGTCATCTTCAAAGTCTTTATTTCATTGTGTACGGTTATCTCTCCCATCTCGCATTGTGCAATTAAGTCCTTATGAAAGCTTTTTAACCCCGTCAGAGTGTAATTGCACTTTTACATATTAAATACCTCGTGTGTCACATGCAAGATGAGAACATATCACCAGCTTTTGTAAATATTTAGTAATGAACTTAACATAGATAATTACCACACAGCGGTTTTTGTACATATGCCTCCGCCAGGTTCACCATACAGTAGTTGACAATGCTCGACTCGGCTGACAGCTAAAATTAGCTCGTGCAATTTTAGGTGAAGTCTTGCATCAGAACGAAACCATGCTTACATTCAAATTAACCAGTTATAATGTGTTTAAACATTTAAACATTAAATTCACCAAGGATGCATCTAATGCAGATATTCTAGTCTGATTTGTCATAATGTTTGATCATATAATGTAAAAAAGAAAAAAGCCAAACTGCAGTGAACAGAAGCAAACAAAATGCAAAAGGTTTTCTGTAGCTCTGCGGCTTAAACAGAGTCCAATACAAAACAAATTAAACGTCTTTTTTGCTTTTGTTGAGAAAGGCAGATTTGAGCTGCAGCAGTATTCAAGTCTAAAAATGTGTTTCTCTACTGACAAAGTTAAGAAATTAATCTGCACATTGAGTTAATAACTGGGTATGATGTGTGGGAACTACGGCAGACCTGACCTCCAGGCAATCAGAGACCAACTAATGACAGGATGAGCTAAGCTAATATTTCATCATCAGCTATCTGGTCTCGGACTGATCTCAATGCTGTTGGCAGACTAATGGCTAAATACTGTGGTGCTGCTAAGGAGGAGCCCAACACTGACACGCTTTGCATCTACAGGCTCGTTTAGCATGAACATAAATGAGAACGTGAAATGGAGACGTGCGAGAGATCCGCGTACCAGTGACCCCATACATCTGTACGTACACATACCACCACACACACAGGCAGGCACACGAGCACGGACATGGTGACCCCTACACGGTTGATGAGATGGGAGCTGATGTGCGAGTCAGACAGAGCCACATTTGTAAAAAAACGATAGCCAATTACAGCAGGCCGAGCTGGGGGATAATAGCCTGCCTGTCAGGGTCTGTGTGCAGTATATGCATGTGTGTGTGTGTGTGTGTGTGTGTGTGTGTGCCTGAGCACGTAGTACCCAGGAGTGAATATTCTCATCTATTTGCCCTATATCTCCATTCCGTATATTAATTTCAGTGCAGTGCTGCAGCACAGGGCCTGGGTCATTAGTGTGATTCATCTGGACTTCTTCAAAAAAACGGGCACGAAAAAGACAAAGCGTAGGACATGACTACCAAAATGGGAGGCATATTTCTCTAAGACTTCAGCACGATGGAATAATGGGGAGGTTTTTTAGCGCATAATATTCTCTGTCGCTGCTTTATATTACAAATAATGTGCAATACTGGGCGAAGCAGAACATAAAGATGGAGATAAGATGGGTGAAACACTCATGACCGCAGAATGAATGATATATTACGGCCTGCAAGCTCTCAGAAAATGCAAAAACATGCATCTCAGTATGTGCCAAGACACAGAGCTCTGCCAGACACAAAAACACAACAGAGAGCAGCAGCAGACACTGGTGCTTTTTCATGTACTTTCCACAGACACATGATCTCCTCAAGGACTCGGCCCTGTCAGCCACAGTGGCCAGCCAGCTGAAACAGAGGAATGATAGACTATCAGAGGAAGGGAAACTGTTCAAGGGAATTGTATGGATTTAGTGGTCAAGTGCTGACACATGGCTTTGAGCATGGTAGAAAAGCACTTTAACTCTTCAGTGCTTTTATCGCATGTACACACCCCATAAAATGTGGCGTCCGCGTCCCAGCATTGCTCACACATACTGTACCAAACACACCGAGAGCGAACGCATGCGTAAGACTGGCTCAGAAGCAGCAAGGCTTTCAGAATAAATTAACCTTTTCTAATATTTTTGTGTTTATAGTTGTGTTCTGTTTCATAGCTGTAAACATTTACAATTGCCACACGGTCTGCAGACTGGTTGAAATGGCCATATGTTCCTGATGTGCCGATGCTGTTCTCAGACAGCGGCATCTTTTATGCCTCTGTGAGCAGCAGCTTGATTTTACGTTGTTACCTGCATTCCCAGTATTTCAGCTGTTAAATTGCCAATGGTGAGACACACAAAAGCAGCCCACTAGAGTCCTGTATTTACAAATGCATTGTCCCTGCAGAAGCCATGTTATCATTTCCATATAATCAAATCACACGGGGGGAAAAAAATGAATGAAACGCTACAGCAAAAGCATCATGACAATGGTGGTTATTGCATTATTTTATTGATTTAAAAGTGGTTCTCTATAAAAATTGATTAAACAAAAATTGAAAAACTTTTTTCTTTTTCAAGGGCTGCCAGCAGACAAGAGTGTGATTTAATGTTTAAATCTAGTTTGGAGGTGCAAACTGTTTGTTCTGTTCATGTTTATTAGCATTGAAACACTAGAGAAAAAAGAAAATAAAACAGTGCTGATATAATGGATTAGAAAAGTTTGACGGGATTTTCATCCATGTACATAACTCATAACTCGTAGTTAAAGAAATGCCAGACTGGGGTTTTAATGCTGAAAAACAAACAATGAAGTTGGACCGCATCCTATGTGATATTCCCCTCTCTCCTATTCATCTCTGTAATAGAGATGCAAGCTCTGTAATGCTCGCTGGGAGCCAAGCATGAGATTGAGGATTTCTCACACACTATGCATTATTCATAGTCCAGACCAACAGAGTGTGTAAGATGAGAATTACACAGCATGAAGAGAACAGGGGAGAGGGGAGAGGAAGGGGAGAGGGAAGGGAGGAGAGCAAAAGGTAAGATAGCGTCTTAAAGAGAAAGAGATAAAGGTGAAGAAACACGAGAGACAGTGGACGCTGTCAGATCTCCATTTCCTGTCCCTTTCAGGTTAACCCCAGGACGGCTTTTGGAGTTCGTGAACAGCGGGGTGGAGGAAATGAATATGGAACCTGGGAGCCCAGATAGCTCGACCAGATTGGCTCACAATTTGCATTTGTTAAATTTGTGTCTTGTGAGTTGGTTTGTATTCTGAGCACAAACTGAATAGTGAGCAGGAAATTTCAGGGTTCTGCTACGATTCGTGTCCGGCCTTCGTTCTCCATAATGAAAAACAGTGGGAAGTGAGTCAGGGTTGGAATTGATTTGTTTAACAATGGAAATGAAACAAAGTAGGAAGCACAGACCAAAATAGGAGGCATGTTATCTTAAATGAAAGCTCGAGACCAAGAAATTGCAAGATTGTAGCTGATGCAATTTGGCAAATGACTTGTAGAGAATGATATAGAGGACATTTCATCAGAATAATTGGTAGACGGTGAAAGAAAATAAAGATTTCATGTCCATTATGGCTCAAACTATTCCTGTGCTGACCAACAGACTCCTTGCTCACCTAAACTATACCTTCTTAAGAAAGAAGTGACAACAATGTCAATCCACCCACAACCATTTTTCTGATTATTATAAAATCAAAGTAGGATGTGCAACATAAAATAGTAGCAATAAAATTTTTGGTATTCCTCTGATGACCCCATTTACTTGGTCTGAAAGCCTTTCTCAGCAGGAGACTAATGTTATTAGTTTGTGTAGTTAATGGATTTTTTTTTTCCTTCCAAGTTAAATACACATGTGTGTGTGTATAAGTGTGAATGTGCAAGTGTGTGTCTCCTCAAATGCAACCTTAATGACAAGAATGTGATGGTTACTGGCTTTTTAACTTCCCAGTGATGAAAAGCCAGTATTAATTTGGGCTACAGATTTCATTTGTTCCGAACAGGAAAAACAATATAAATCACTTTTAGAGTGATTAGAGAGAGGGTTGGATTAATCCAGGCCTGATTAGGGCATTATGCTGGCTTGTTATGGACACACAGGGTGACTGACGGTAATTACTGTCTGTAATAGAGGAGCACACACAAGCCATGGCACGGTGTGTGTGTGAAAGTATGTGTCTGTGTGTGGTAATGTACTGTGTGTGTGCACAGTTTGATGGAAACCAGGTTTGATAATGTTTGCTTTTCACCAATTACACATTGAAATATGTAAACTGCGTGCGATTAGAGTTGGAGCTGAGAGCAGGCTGTGTGAGAGACAAAGGCATGTTTGAGAGAGGAGAGGTGAAGGCAGCACAGCTTTGTTTATGATTATTGATAACCTTGGACAAACATATTCACCCAGGTAATAAAAACAAATGGCAGTAGGTAGGGCAAATATTACCCAGTGGAAAATTAGAGAGGTACTAAATCAGCAAATCGAACATCAATGTGTGCAAAACACACACACACACACGAGTCTAATCTATATCCACAATATAGACAACATCTCAGCGCCGATTTGAAGATCAAAGTTAGATATAACTAAAAAGCTCTATCATTTACAAGCAGCTTGTTTTACAGCATTCGAAATCATAAAGCAGCTGCAGTAAAGACTCCATATGCCAACATTGTCTTTATAATGGGGAATTTCCTGCAGGTGTAACGCTGGATATCTTTTACAGTTTGGAAGCAGACATAAGGCAGCCAATGAGATGTGCCCCATTAAAGCCACGGAAAATAAGTATGCGTATTTAGCACAACCCTGCACATCTCTCCTCCGACTGCACTGTCCCCTCTCCCAGAGCACTTTGTCTCTCTGCTCCACGTTCCTTTCCCATCTTTCTTTCTTTACGGCAGCAATTGTTCCTTTTCATCACATCATTGCTTGAAAGAGAACTTTAACACACCGTTGGCTCAGCAAGACCTCCGCATGATTTGATAGGCTGAGAGCCCACCCCCCCACTCGCATCGGTCCCTTTGGGCTGTAAAACAACAGTCTAGAAGCTTATTTTATGAGTGCACGCCTCTGCTCTTTGCATGTTTATGTCAAACATTTGGAACAAATGGCATCCATTGGCTGGAACAACACAGATAAATCTAGTCAATTCACAAGCAAGGAGAGCAACACAGGCCACTGAGAAAGAGGCCCACTTGATGGCTGACAAGAGGAGTGCTTGCATTATTCAATTAATACCTGAAAGGGGCACATTTTATGCAGCATTTACTAAAGCAGCCACTGGTAAATGTACGCATGGTGCACACAAATACAAACACACATACTCAAACACAAACACTGGGACTTGTGTTCGCATCCTGGGGAAAAAACTGGACTCCCCTTCCATTTTGCCAAATCAAATATACAGTGAGAGCAAGCTAAAAGGCACTTTCAATCAGCCGCTCTGGGTCTGTCTGTCAATCTGGGAACAACAACAATCTAGCCTACTTGGAGTGGTCTAGTCAACATCCATTCTCCAATAAATTCAATCAGTGATGTTTTGTGTTTGTGTGTGTGTCTCGTGTCTTGCGTGTATAAGTGCAAGTGTTTGTAAGGGAGGCACAGAGAGGCAGAGACTGTTACTGACAGGGTTGTTTTAGAACAATAAAGTACAATTTTACTGTGACACCTGCATGTATAAAGGATGTTGAATATGCAAGGAAAGATAGAGACACAAAGTTTGGGATACGCAGGAAATAAACTGGAAATACATCAGCGAATCAATTTTACATTGAGCACAATCCATTTCTTTATTCGAAGTGACAATAGGAATCTCTAGTTTGCCAAATAAACTTGGAAAGCAAAGCAGCAGAGTTAACAGGCCTGAGCTAATAACACTGATGTGGAGGGCTGCACGCTGGAGTGATTGTCTGGCTGTTTGAGACCCAAAAGCAGCTCTAGCAGGCTCATCATGGCCCCGCACTCTCATTATTTGGCCACAAATGGAAATGCAAATCGCTCGCTTTGCTGCGGACGCCTCAAATTTATTAAACTAAAAGGTTTAATTTCCATTTTTCTCGGCATCAGCTTTATTTATAAATGTCGTGCCCTATGAAGACCCTGTTATTTTCTCCCTCTCCTGCAGGCTCTTAACAAATCTGCTCATTAATATGGAAATGGAGAATCAATCGCTTTTCCGGTGACAGAGGGCTGTTTCACTTGGCGGTGTGTAATGCGCTCTGACTGGTCATCAGCACAAACAAATTCACATGCATACACACACCATATATGAAGCTGTATATCACTGCATAAACCATATACAGTATCTATATTTACATCCACAGCAAAATATATATCCCTCATACTTTATCACACGGCCATAACCTCAGTGCAGCGTCGAGTTTTCAGGCCCATTCAGTTGATTGTCAAACTACTGCCAGAACGGCACCAGATGTTACAGCATTAATAACCCATAATATCAAGTCCTGCTTATCCAACCTTTCAGAGCCCTAAAATAACACTCATAGACCTTAATGAGATCTAATTATGCACAAGGTTCTTATTCAAGGCAATATGATGATAATTGCATCTGGGGCTTTTAACACTTGGTCGTCATGTTGGCCAGTAAATTGCCCCTCTCTCTCTCCCCCGCTCCCTCCGTCTGTCCGTCTGTCTCTCTCTAGCTCATCTTATTCCGTCTTTCTACAGGCTGCAGTGGGGAGTGAACTATCACACCTATCCACTCTGGTCCGCGACCTAATGAACATTTCTAAATGGCCATGACCAGCTGGTTAAGAGACTAATGTTGCAGCTATTAGCCAAAGCGGTTGTTTCCACACAGTCATTTGAGGAGAGCTGTGTCAGAGTCAGGAGAGAGTGGACAAAGACAGACGGGTTGTCGTTCGGTTTCACACTGCTGCTGTCCACGCACACATATCTACAGTATACGCATGCACACACATTGCACAGCATGTTTATCTTTCACATTCTGCAGCAAACAAACCATGTGACGTTTTCTCAACCCACAGTGCATTAGTGCTTATTAGGGCCCCTAAGGTGTGTGAGTGTATGTGAGCATCTTATTAGGAAAATTCTGTTTCACTCAGGGTCTTAGCACTGCGGTTGCAGACCAGTGGCCATTGATTATTCATAGAGTCTGTGATTGGGTCCATTAATACGAAATTAGGGAAGGAACCGATGCTCATTTTGTGTGCACGCGTGTGTGCGTTTGTGGGCAATGTGGACAGGCGCTGAATCGTAATGAACCCACAGTTGGCATTGGGGCTGCTGGTATATAGGTAAAGTATATAAACCACAACCCATAGAGTACCTAGTTCTGTAGGTGCAAAATACTAACCAAAGAGTTAAAGCAAAGTTATTATTATATTAGGATGCAACAAAACCAAAGTAGCATGGTGCCTTCATTTTAATACGAATAGAATTCGAACAAAAAAATATCTTTAGCGCCATCATTTACCACATACTGTAGGATTTCCACCTAATAGCATTTGTTCTTCAATTGAAACTTAATCTGGGTAAATGGTGCTTAAATGTTTAAATCACATTTACAGGCTGTCAACTGATCTGGTGCTCTTCACATGGTCACCCTTCGTTTAAATGAAAATAAATTGATGGCAAATGAGAAAGGATTCCGCAAAAGCAGCTGAAGGCGTCCTACTGGATCGTAGCTCCCCCAAGTGGTTATTTCTGGCAACAAAGAGAATCTCTGAGTCACACAAAGAAGGAACAGCAGCAGGACAGGAGACAAAATGATTTTCGGTAAATTGTCTGGGATTGCTGAAGAAACCAGGCTACTGGTACATGTGTAATAGGTGGCCTGGTTTCACCTCTCCATTTTCTCCTCACAGGCATAAGCAACCAAGTAAGCAGCGGACACATCCATAAATCATTATCACCATTAACATAGCCACCAGGATCCTCAGGTAATGAGACAGCTGTTGTATTAGAGGCACAGGAGTTCAAACGCTGAAGAGGCATATAATTTATATACGGGCCGAATGCAATTATTATGTGAAACTGAAGTCTGGGGGAATTCTTGGTGCGTTGCGCGTTTGCTGTTATAATTGACTAAGTTTCACGGTGCCGGTAGATGAGCTCTGTAGCATGGTCAAAAATCTGAATTATTCCCTTCATGTACAGTGAACTAAAATTCCAGTGGATTTTTGTGACTTATAACAATTACAGATGTAATAATTAATTCAGGTTGACACGTATACAGACATGCGACACTGATTCCCTTCTTGACTATTTAAATACAGCATTTCAAGTAATTATCAGGGATTTACTCATATAGATGCAGTGATGCATTGGAAGCAAAATGTACTTAACGCGTCACAATATTACTACCTTACTACTAATAATGACGGTTGGTCTTCTTATAAAGCTATGAATCATACTAACTTTGAATGGAACAATAGATGATAAATATAGTGGAAGGGTGAGTAGAATATCCCCCTCTAACATGTAGAAATCTAACATGTAAAGAGTTACAGTAGACTACAAAGAGGTCTGGTTTGTCTCGTTAAAGGTCAACCCGCTGCTAAAGCGGTGCGCAGCTGATGAATAAGGGGCAGGAGGACGCAGAAGTGTGGGAGGACAGAGGCCCGACATCAGCGCCTCCTTCCCTGCCTTCTACTAACCTGCATCCGCGGCGTGTCCAGCTGCACCGTACCTGCTGTGACGTCGCGCTGAGGCGGTGACGTAGAGGACGCCGCTGGTCACGCATCATCCCCTCCTGCCATTTTTCTGCTAGCAGCTAGCGTGCAAGGCAAAGGGGGTCCCCATCAGCAGGGAAGGAGAAGACTGCAGGACGCAGAGAGGCAGGCGAATCAAGGGAGAGAACCTTCCGTGGAGAACAGTCTACGGTCATCAGACATCCTTCGTAATGTCCGACTTCGACAGCAACCCGTTCGCAGACCCGGACTTCAGCAACCCCTTCCAGGTAGCCGCCTCGGCTACTTAGCCTGCTAAGAAGCCCAGTGAGGCCAGCCCTGATGCTAGCTAGCAGCTAGCAGACCGCTAGCTAGCATCAGAGCTGACCGCTAGCTAGCGCTTTTACGGCTTGGGGCCGAAACGAGCCCGTTATCAGTCACATTATGTCGTCTCTCACACAAAGCAAGGGCGGTGGTTTGTAAAGGCTGCGAAGGGTTACGCAGCGCTGGTAGTTTTCAGTAGGTGGTAGATCTACGAAGAACAAAGACCAGGGATGTTAGCTGGCTGTGCCTGCCCAGCGCTAGCAAACTGACCACTGCCTTTTCCAAAGGCAAGAAACTAATGCTTCCAAATGTCGCTGGGACGCAGGTTTAGGGGATTATAGATCCAAATACGACCACTTAAGTCGAGGGTTATATTTTCGCAGGGTTTACGTTAAGCAACCAGTGAATTACTGTCACGCATTGTAAACACAGATTTCGCTGTAAAATGTCTTTAAATACCGACTCCCTACTCATCGTCACACACTCGTGTGCAACACTAATAGCTGAGCTGATGCTTGTGTTTTTAGGTGTAAGTCACGCCAGATTTTACTCAACTTGTAAACTGTCCTACCTCTTAAAATGGAGCGTGTGCTGCCAACACTGCTGTTTCCACCACAGCAGGTGATGCGGTTGTGGCGCCTCTACTAAGGTGTTCTCATCAGTGGGTGGAGTCAACCTGCACACTGGCTCCTTGATGAGACGCAGTCCCCCGTACATCACTGTAAACTACTACTAGATCGAGAAAAGCCACTTCGAGTGTTTCTTTGTATGTTTGTTAATTTAGTTGTTGTGCTTAGCTGTGGTGTTTAACAAACCCTCTGTCCTGTAGGATCCTTCGGTGACCCAGGTGACCCGATCTACCCCTCCTGGTGGCTTGGAGGAGTATAATCCCTTTACAGATGCCAGAACGGTCAGCTCAACTATTATCACTGTTGATTAATGTGCACATGGATGTGCTTGTCTGCTTCTGAGTCACTGGCCTCATTTTGTCCAACAAACGCTGTCTCCCTTTTTGAACTGCTCACTCACAGAGGATTTCACTGACAAAATATAAGCGTGACCTAATTACGGTTTTCATTTTGAGTCGTTCTTCGGATCGTACGCATACTGACATAGCAGGTCTGTGCTGGATTACAGGCAGCCCCTGGAAACGCCCCCAAATCCACTCCTGCCCCTTCCCAGAACACACAGCCCGCGATCATGAAGCCCACAGAAGAGCCACCGGCCTACACGCAGCAACAGACACAGGTACTGTGCATACGTGTAGTTTATCTTAGAGTTGTATCTATACCAGTTTGCCTGGTTACATGTGCTGTCATCATTTAGAGTTGCGACAGGTCAATGTCAATTTCTGTCTTTGTCTTAGGACCAAGCACGTGCTCAGGCTGAGTTGTTGAGAAGGCAGGAAGAGCTGGAGAAGAAAGCAGCAGAGCTTGATCGTCGGGAGAGAGAGTTACAGTCCCACGGAGCTGCAGGTCAGTCGTCCACCATCATCCGCCACAGAGAGAAGAGATTTCCATTTCTGGCACAAACACTTGATTTCAGAAGTAACAGTTTGTATGTTGCTTTTCATTGTGGGGTAGTATATGTGATTTAAACATTGCTGCCTTTGTTTTCATAGGGCGTAAGAACAACTGGCCCCCACTGCCAGAGAAGTTCCCTGTCGGTCCCTGTTTCTACCATGACATTGCAGTGGACATTCCTATAGAGTTTCAAAAGACTGTCAAGATCATGTACAACCTTTGGATGTGTAAGTAGATCAGTCTGTTATTAGAAATTACTCATTCTCGCACATGCCACCAGACAGGAGCGCTTTGATGTCTACACAGGATACAGTTTATGTCTGACATTTCAGAAATTTTCTTATGCAGTTGAACACACCTCTCTACAGTTTTGATGCTGTCAGCTACATAGGGGTTTTCACTTTCTTCCTTTCTACTAGTTCATGCAGGCACACTCTTTGTGAACATGTTTGGCTGCCTGGCCTGGTTTTGTGTGGATGCGTCTCGTGGTGTAGATTTTGGTCTGGCCATGCTCTGGTTTCTCCTGTTTACTCCCTGTTCATTCGTCTGCTGGTACAGACCGCTGTACGGGGCTTTCAGGTAAGCCAGAGGAAACATGTACAAAAGCGTCTCTGTGGTCAACCATAAGAGCAAGAGCAGAAATAATGTTTAATTGAGGTTGAGGAATGACAGAGTTGAGTAAATGTCTTAATTTCATTGCCGCTATATTACTCTCTCTAACTACCTTGTGGTCTGTCTTAACAACAGGAGCGACAGTTCATTCCGCTTCTTTGTGTTCTTCTTCATCTACATCTGTCAGTTTGGAGTTCACGTGTTACAAACAATTGGAATCGCTGGTTGGGGAACATGGTGAGCACTTTGTGCTTTTGCTGATTCTATGTCTATCTGTCTGTGCTGAGTCTACTCATATTGACATTGTTCTGTTCTGCCAGTGGCTGGATCGCAGCTTTAACTGGCCTGAACACCAGTATCCCAGTGGGCATCATCATGTTGCTGATTGCAGCCCTGTTCACAGCACTGTCTGTGGGCTCGCTTATTATGTTCAAAAAGGTAACAACCTAGCTGATTCATGCAACGCTTTGCCAGAGCCTTGTCACAGTGGTAACTCACGTAATTTGATGCCAAATTACTTTCTCCTCCACTCTCTCCAGGTGCACGCACTCTACCGTACTACCGGGGCTAGTTTTGAGAAGGCTCAGCAGGAGTTTGCAACAGGAGTCATGTCAAACAAGACGGTTCAGACTGCAGCCGCCAACGCTGCAGCTAATGCTGCATCCAATGCTGCTCGTGGCACCTTCAAACCACATCCCTAAACTGGCACACATGTACACACACACCTACAATACACGCACGCACACACACACACACACACACTGAAAAGATAAGATGAAGGTGGGCATCTCCAACCCAGCTGTTTTTCAGATAAAATAGATTTTATTCATGAATGTTGAAATGCTAACATTTACCTAAAAACTGTAAAGTAAACAACAGACAACTGAGCAGAGCTGTCCATCTTCGCTTGAAGAAGCTCTCCTACATCTACCCTCTCTGCTTCTCAGTCAGGCTACTGTCTGCTCACTTCTCTTGAAATGTCCACTGAGTGACTCAAGGTGAGTTCTGAATCTCCCAGTCATCCTTGGCTTTCCCCTTCTCCTTCCCCTTTGACGTCCTCCTAGGCCAGGCATACCTTATTTTTGTAATGACGATGACCACCACACAGCTTCGTGCCTGGTTAGTACAGTATGGAGTCATGAAAAGTGATAATCTGATCATGGTGTTTTGCACATACAGTAGTTCTGATTCTCTGGTCACGTACAGAAAGTACAGTGTTGGTGTGAATGGCCAGGCCTGTGTGTGAATGTAGAGTACTTCACTTCAAAAAATTATGGCTATGACTTGTTTGTTAGTTTTTTTTAGTAATCCAGTGCTTGATCACAGATATCTGAAAGGTAAATTTTACCTTGTCCTATATCAGCGCTTCTATTCTGAGACAAAGATGTCTCATTATCGTAAAACTTCATATAAACGGTAAACTTGTGTATGTTCTGTTTAAGAACCGGCCACCTGTCACAAGTACTTAAACAAGTATTCCCTCTATTTGTGCTCCTCTTATTGGCAACGTAGGCTTGATTGGCATCTGTGCTGCTAACTGAAATTTGACAGCATGATAGCACGCATGTTTAGTACAGTACTTGAGGTGCAGTAGAAGTCAGTCTGTCCACTATTAGCCTTTTGTGTGGCTACAGGGATCGCTTCATTTCTCCTTGGTTTCCGTGAACGTTGCATGTCGTGGTGGCTGTTTGACTGATTGATGATGATCAGATATGTTTTGGAAGATGCACTGAACACCCTGGTCAGCAGGTCCCCACCTCTCACCACAAATCTAAGACAAGGTTTCATCAGATGCCTTCCTAGCCTCCACAAAGGAGTAAACTTTAGTACTTACAGGATCTCATTTTTATTTCTAAGTGTTTGACATTAACAGACTGCTATGTGTTCTGTAGCCCTTGCCTCTTAGCTGAAAACTAACGCTGCTACGAACCTGAGAGCCGCTTGGCTGTATTGACTGTGTCGTGTTTCCTGTTAAGAAGATTTTCACACAGAACATGACACTGCTATGATTTTCCTTCAGATTAACCTCCATTAAAACGTAGCCATTTTACTCCACTGTTTTAATCCTGTCAATACTGAATATCACAACCATGAATGAGCATTAACATAACAAAACCATTGGGCTTGATACACATTAATTTATATACAATGACAAGTGTTATTTAACACAAGGTTGTACAGACTACTGTCACTGTAGTGAAGTATGGGTTTGAGATATATTTGTGTTGTGCTTTAGCAGCGAACATAGAGATGGTGAATGTCTGGAGAAGCATGATGACTGATACTGCTGTTTTTACACATTTATGGATAGAACATTATCACATTATGGACGAAATACTCCTGTGAGTGTTAACAAGAAGATTAATTTGTCTTGAAACTAACCTACAACCTGGCTTTGTTTGGACGTGGTTTCAAATTGGTTGCAATTTTTTTTTTTTCTGTTGATCTTAGTGCAAAAGATGAAGATGTTTTTATTTATGGTGTAATTTAAGTTTGGTTTGATATTACGTTATGCGTTATGCTTGTATGGTTCCTGTAATGACATGATCATAGCAGAGGCAACTTGACTGTGCAAGAGGAGTATTTGTGTGGATGAGCAAGTGTGTGTGATTGGAATGAAAGGAACGAAAAAGTCTCCCTCAAGTGTTATTCTATATCCTGAAAAGCTGTGAGAAATTACCAAATGTCCATAGAGATTTGTTTTCAAATCTTGCTTTGTGATGTGTTCCTTTGCCATCATTTACTTTAAGATATAACACAACTTTTCTTTACCCAGCGTTCTCATGTATCTGTAGTCGTAAGCTGTCATAGGAAGCCATGCCACAGTGGGTACTTTCTCCATGCATTTAGCGAGGGGGGCGGCAGTACAGAACGTTCAACAGTTTTGACCTGCAGCCATGTTATTTCACTGAATCGGAGAAGAAACTCATTCAAAAGGGACACTTGTATATTTTGTAAAGTTGAAAATTTGATCCCCATTATCAATCACATGTAAAAAGAAATGTAATGCACTCTTGTCTGGCCTTTGTCGCATGTGAAATAGTTTGAGTTTTGTATATTTATGGTATTAACATGGAATAAAATTTGAAAGAAATGTTTTTACATTTATTTCAGAAAACCGAAAGGTTTTGTCTGAGGGACAAGAAATGCAGAAATTGACAGGAAGCTTGACGTTTCCCAGTTAACTACACTTTACCTACAAACAACATGGTGAAAGCTGTTGAGCCAAAACGTGGTGGTTTAGTGGTGAAACACTGGTTTAATGTGGTTGACAGCTTGGCTTTGGTTCGCTTGACATTGAGTCTACTCTCCACCTCTAGGTGTCAATGTTGCTGCCAGGTTGAAATTGACAATTACCAGGAAAATCTAATTATCACACATAACACATCAGTGTAGTGGGGAAAGTATTACTCAGTTTTCACTTTCTTTTACTAAAGAGAGTTTATTTGAGTACAAAATACAGACTATATGACATCATACACACAGAATCAACCTCTCACACAATGAGCCACAGGTACTGTTACTCTTTTGTTAATGTAACAAAAACAGTCAACGTATTAATTTGAGCACAGACAGACTAGAAATGCTTCCTGATACCAATCCATGCCATGATTGAACTCACACTCACAGCAAACACACAAGCTGAGTTATTGCACATGTCATCTTAAATGAGCAAAAGCAGAGCATTACAGGGAACCTTATTACATTTACAGTAACTTGCAGTGGTTGAAACAAAGGTGAATAAAATAGCAACGTTAAATGAATGAATGCATTATCAGGTGCTATGTTGTTAGTATGTTGGAACCAAGCGTACTAAGATAAAAACAAGGTCTCTGATGATCACTTTTTTGAGGCTTTAATCTTCTTGACCTTGTCACTACTCTTCTCTGCATGTCCTAAAACACTGTACCTCGTTTTACGCTATGGGGCTTGGTCTCACTGTGAGCAAACGTCCCCTCTGGAAAGCGTAGCACAGGGAAACATGTTATTAAACTGCAACAGACCCACAAATAAACTATTTACGGGACGAGCTCCCTTTGTAAGTCCCGCCATTAGCCAGAGAGTCTTACTGTCCTGCTGTGCCACACAGTCAGAGCATTTGAACATTTAGAAACCTCCTCACGTCATGTTTCAGTAATTACTACTAAAGTAAACAATACCTTTGTCAAAACTCTAGATAAGTGTGCAGATGTCGTTCCTACAGCCTGCTACAAGCATCAGAAAGGCTTCAGCAAGTTTGAGAAGAGAACCCAATGCCTAGCTATTTGAAAAGCTCTCACCAAGACATCTAAGAGCATTTTATTCAGTTTATCGTGAAGAACCTCACTAAGCGAAATCAAGTCTGCTCTCCCTCCACTGAGATGCACAGGTGTATCTGAGGGAAATACATTACATTTCACAAGGCTTCTGAAGGCTCAGAGCAGGCAGATCAGACTCTTCCCCTCCTCAATCTCCTCCTGAACTTTGTCGCTGGAGGTGGCAATCTCAGCCTGCGCGGACAAAACAGCGCACAGGAAGGTTGCCAGGTTTCCTCCTATGGCTGCGTAGAACGCCCAGCCGAGGGAACACTGAGCCGGTCTGAAGGGCGAAGCCTCTGGGCCGCAGTAGGACATGACTTTCTCTGAGCCCCAGCCAGCAGGGTACAGCATGAGGCCCACCATCAGCAGCAGCCCTGGAGGGAGAGCAGGCCATGAGATGGGTTTAGTCACATACATGTCAACACTGGGCCTGAACAGCATAAACACTCAGCTGTATTTTGCATCTGACACACATTTGACTGGCGATAAGAGGAAAGACCCCATTTGACGAGTCCTGCGGTGATAAGACGCGACGATAAATCACCCACTTGACCGACCTGCCGAGCTAAACACACTTGTGGGAGACCGTAATGACACTTGGACTTGGACTTTGGCTGGAATGTTTAAAGTGTGATAACACACCAACTTGTCAGTACAAATGTTTTCAACATGCAAAAATCAAAAGCATCAGCAGATTCGTGAAACACGTGGGCATATGCTTGCATTGCCCACATTCAGAGGAATCGTGGGAATTAGTAGAATGGTTGTTTTTACATTTGTTTGTTTTTTGAGGTAATGTTGTAACACATGATCAACTTTAAATATTGTTTCATTGTTCTACTCTACAGAAATGTTCTTAGATCTCCATTTTTTGTCTCTGCTATGTCATCTAGAGAGACAATATTTATACAAAATACAGCCTAGGAGACTGCAGTGCTGATCTTATCTCCACTCCCTTATTCCCACATGCAGACAGTGAGGTCCTACCTGCGATTGCCTGGAGCAGTCCACAGATGTTGAATATGCTCTTCTTCAGGATGCTCTGAAAGCACAGGCTGAAGATGGAGATACAGGCAACGCAGCCCAGCACTAATGTACCTGCTGCCAGAAACAACATTGCAGCCTGCCAGAAGCCACTGGCCACCTCTGTGAATGCCCCCGCGTAGGGCCCGCAGCTCACGCCCACTCCCCGTGTCCCGATATGAAGGCAGCGGCTGTAGAGGCCCAGAGACGGTCGGTGCTCCACAGAGTCCACTGCAGCCCCACTCAGGTTGGAATCTGACCGAGGGAACCCCAGCAACCAATCAGAGCTCATGAAAGCAATGAGCTCAGCAAATGCCACTATGATGCTGAGCAGCGTCCAGAGCATGGAGCGGCAGGTTACGATGACATGGCACATGACGGCAGCGCTTTCTGATGTGAAGAGCAGCAACAAACAAAAATATGAACAAAATCTTGAAGTCCTTTGAAGGTCACCGCAGATATTTCCTGGTTCAGATCCAGATGTGATGCTGAGCTTATCCTCTCTGGGCGGATGTTTTACCTCGTCTAACTTTACTTTCCCCTTTTCCTCTTAGGTCCAGCTCTGGTCGTCCCAAACAGCTACAACGCTCCGAAGCAGCTTCCCTCAGCCATGGTACCTCAGAAACCACGCCTACAGACACAGAGACACATGACGGTCAGAGATACACACCATCTGTTTACACAAGAAGTGGGAGGAATTGACTTGCAGCAGGGCTAAAGTTTAGAAAAGAAGACGAATGAACAGTAACTCATTTCCTATCCACGATGAATCACCAGCTCCCTTGTGTATGTTAACTGTCCCACAGTTGTCCACTTTGTATCACTGTCCTCAAATCAGATCTGTTCTCACCCAAAACACTCCCACAGCAAAGTGCTGCTTCAGACTCACTCTGATCCAGCTGTGAGTGCATTGTGAGCAACACTTCCAGATGTTTGCTGAGCTAGTCATGCCGAATCACAAACACACACTCATCCTGATGTCATCCTAGTGTGTTTGTTTGCCCCGAGCACCTGTCAACACAGCTCAGTACTGAGCTCTGTTGCAGCACGCCGTGTTTGACAGTAACACACAGATCCAGACTCGACTGCAGCGGCAAGCACACACGAGCTGCATCGCTCAGTTTTCCACTGCAGCCTGAATCAATCCGATACATGAAAGTCAGTGGCTGTTGGCTTCACGTTAGCATCTCTCTCCATCACAACCATCAAATGTTGATTACAAATAAGCTGTAACTTATACCAGATTTTCAGCGCGGTCCTATCCAATCTTGTCGCTATGTTTACCGCAGCGGCCTCCAAACATCTGTGATACTATTGGATGTTTCTCACAAACCTTCTGATGTCATGGTCCAACATTATGACACACACAGGAAAATATGTATTTGCTGCGTTGGTAAATTTCGCTGGTGATGTCTGTACTGTACATCCCCCAAGTTTAAAAAGCCTATTCACCCAAGTTACAAACACCTTCCGATTTATTATAGTGGCCTTTACATCAATACAGCAGCTATGGTGATGTTCACCACCTTCTCAATGAATTTATGTATACAGAAAACCCAGCAAATCAGCCTATTGAGCAGAGGAACTATCTTTTTCACAGATTCAACAATGTTTACACTGAAGGAAGGAATCAGGGGTTTTTTTTGTACAGCTTATTTAAGCGGCTTCAGTCTGTAGAAATCAGGCTTTACTTCATTTTAAGACATTCACAGATATAGAAACTGGAGGGGAGGCTATTTAAACTGATAAGAGTGACCTGTTTTATTGCGTTATTGATTTAACGCTTCTAAATTTGTCAAATCGTTGCTGATGAAACATTCAGCACAAAAACATTCATTAAGAATCGTAAATCAAGCCGATGCCCTGAGGGAAATTACTGTGGGACTGGGTTACACATAACCTCCCTCCAGCCTCCATTTAGGGCGGTGAATCATCCCAGCACATCTGTAAAGAATGAGCCTTGATGTTGTATATTGTCTGATATGATCTGAGTTCAGTTCTCAGCCCATAAAAAGAATGTTTTATCACATGCAGATAACAAGGAGAGAAAAAGGAGCCTCATCTGAACAGGCACGACACTGAGGAGAAGGTACAGTTGAGCTGGAGGTGGGTTTAACTTCAGCGAGTTTCAGTTGCGTCGGCTGTTTTCCTACCGTCTTGACTTGAACAGTGACGCCTTCAAACACGTCTCATTCCATCTATTTAGAGATGAATTTCAGGGACACGTCTTCACTTGAAATGTTCTTTTATCCTCATTCTACAATATTGCTTTCTAATTAGAGATTACGTGAAGCCTCAGCCAAAATACACTGTCATACACTGCATACTGTGTAATTACCCGGCTTGGAGATAAACTGAGAGAAACTGAGAGACATTATAGCAACATCAGAAAAAAGCTATAGTAACAGTGCGTTTTATTATTATCAGACAGAAAGGAAGTGGTGGAAATAAACAGGAAGCAAACAAGAAGCAGCACTGAGTCTGTCATGATGATCTGTCGTATTAAGAGAAAGGCAGAATATTTATGATGCCATCTTCAGGGGGCCCTGGTCCATTTTAGTGCTTCACAGATCATGGTTCTCCTTATTGTTATCACAGTTATTCTGTCATGGTTACAAAGATTACACACAATAACACGCTTTGGCACCATCTATAGCAACTATTACCAAACAGAGAAGGACCGTAGGTTTTCAGTGGGTGTGCTCTCTGAATAAATATAGCACACGAGTCTTTGAGGTGTGTACACAGCATGTATACACGGTATGAGTGCTTGTTTGTTTGCACGGGTTCTGTGTTGAGCCACCCAAGCTATAGTTTGAGTTTCTCAGTGGAGTCTCCTCTTTGCAGCTGATTATAGTCCGTGTCGACCGGCCACGGTGCTGTCAGCTCAGACTACAATGTCCACAAATTAGCAGCTCTGACTGCTTAAACTACAGGGATGGAGGCTAAACATACCTTGTGGAGGCGCTAGACAGGCACCTTGTGTGATCTCCGCTGGTTCGTACAGGAAATCTCTTCAGTCGTACCTTATCATGTGTCTGCCTTTTCAGCTGCCCATGCCTGTTTGCGTGTGTGAGTATGCTGCCACAAAGCACAAAGGTCACTACATCCTGAAGCTGATGAATACTTTCCGCTTGTTTGCCGGTTGTTCGACAGAGCTCTGGGAAAAATCCCCAATAGCACTTCCTCAGCAAGGTCAGGAGTCTCTGTCTGTTTATGTGCGTGCTGAGGGAGGAGAATTTACACATCAGACTCTGAGAATTATGACTTATTCATACCCCGTGATGGAGACACTGTCTCTGCCTCTGTCTCCCACTTGCTTTTGATAGATATTTATCTTCAAACCGTCAGATCTTTGTGTCTGTGGAACCCGTAGATATGTATCATCTCCAACAGATCGTGCTGCCTTGTGCTTCCGCCACGATGCTGAGGTTGACTGATGATGCAGCAGATACGCTGCGAAGTGAAAGGCGATCAGCATCGGAGCTGGACCTGCTCTTTCCCACGCCGCTCTCCTTGTCCTGACAGAAACCAAGTCTGCCGACGCTTTCTGATCCTGCACGCAGCCAGTATTAAATCTTGTGCTGCTTTGGGATTTTTTTGCTCATGGAATTTATAACTGGCTATGAGTCATCCATGTGGACTACAGGTCTGGCTGTGAAACCCTCTTCGCCAACCAGCGCTTGTATGCTCAATCAAATTTGCAACTAATGAAGCATAACATGAGATTGAGTCAAAGCCCCAGACAAAGGAGTGGATTCAAGCATATGTGGGTCAGAGAGTTGGTCGTTAGTTAGAGCAGTACATCTACAGTAATTGGTCTGAGATATCAGCAATGGCTCTGGTAACATGCCAAGGTGCTGAGGTAATGAGCGCTGGCCACTGTAGTCAGTTTGGGAGGGTGAGAGTGAATGAGAACTGAAGGTGGGTGGCTGAGCGACGATCTGAAGCACAGTTGGCCCATTTGTTCTGTGAGGGAGAAGCTACCAAAATAAAAGCAAATCCATTCATGAACTACTTGTGAAACAATGGAAAAGCTTCAACTAGTCCCCGTTAAGAGCTGGTAAAACACCCAGGTCTGGATCAGATGACCCAGTTCATTTGGACTGGGTGGACTCTGTTTGCTCACTCACAGATCCTAAACCAGAAACCTCAAACCAAGGCAATGTGTTCCCTAAGCTGCTGCGTCTGTGCTGCTCTGGTCGTGCATCTGGACGAAGCCAGGAGGAAGAACCTCAAACCGAAGCCACATAAGAGAGAGTTTCACCATTTTCAGGGCTACACAGCTACTCAGTGCTGTTGGGGGCTTAAGGCCTCCTCTGTATGTCCAAGAATCAGGAAGAAATAACACGAGATGTGAGCCTAGGATGATACTTGTCAGCTGGGCAGGACCTAACATATCCCTCTTTCATGAAAGAATGCAAGAGCTGAGTACTAGGTAGAATATTCAGCAGTGCAGAGTAAATGCCATGAACATGTACTAACTGCAAACGGGACCAATATCTCACCCTCATTTCCCAATTCTAATCCCCTTTCTTATTAATTCTTTATTCTCATTAAGACTCTGTTCTTCCAGGGAAGATCAGCCCGTAAGTCAACACCAGCCGTTATACAGACTCATGCCCTCCAGTGCTGACTCATAGAGTTTGATCACAGCACGTTAATCCCTGCACAACAACAATAGATCAACGCAAAGCTTTTGTTGCCTCCAGTGAATCATCTGAAAGGCCAGAAACAAGAGACAACAAAGTGTTTCACACAGAAAAGGGTGAGAGGACTCTGTACTAATTGTTTGTAAATCATAGCTCTCTTTGATTGTCACATTTAATCCTGAAGCCTCAGGGAGGCAAATATCCACCAGCTTTAACAGCACGAGTCATCCAAAATAACAAAGACAGAAGACAGATGCAAAGGGAGGAAAAAAGCACAGACATGAGATTACATGAGTCCTGTCAGGTTTTCAACAACCTGAGCTGGGCTGTTCACTTCTGTAAAATCGTAACCATGTGAGCCGCTGCTTTTGTAGTCCTCCATAAACAAGAATGATAGATTTGCCAAGAAGAAAATGTTCCCCATGGATGTGCGTTCGCTGTGACCTGCGTCTCATTAAACCTCAGCCAGTGCAATCAGATCTGTTTGTAGTGTAGATTTGTGTTACAGACCCTGATTAAACATTATAAAACATTTCAATCTGTAAACGTACATTAGACATTAATATTCGTTTATGCATGAGGACTAGTTTCAGCTGTCAATGCAACCAAGGGACTGAGGTCTCGACAAAAGAGGCCCCACGATGTAAACAACAAGTCAACAGCTAGGAAGCCTCCGACAGTGAGCTGAAACAATACAGCACTTTACTGACACACAAACACACACACTCTGTGGAAGGTGCCAGCCTGTGCTCCCTCATCCAGAGAATAATTGCATCAAAACGCATGACTTCCCCAGAAACAGTCTTAGCCAGGCTCGTTTGAGTACGTTTGTACGACAAAGTGCCAAAGTCTGAATACATCTGCTGCGTCTCGGCTCAGCCAAGTCCGCACAAAGACGCGCTGACACCAGCTCCCTCGCTCGTTCCTCAGCTCTCAAAGACACGCCAGCGGCTGCAGCCCCAAACCTTTTCAGTCTGTGCAATGCCGGGGCCCCACACTCCCCCAGCCTGACTTTGTAGTGGCCCCACAGTTCCTGCGGCACACAGTCTTTCAGTGACCCTCACATTTCACGCACAAGACAACCTGACATGTCCTCCCTTTACTCCCTCATCCTTTATCCTTTGCTTTAAAAGGAGCTTTTTTATGTACTTGTTATGGAAAGTTCTGCTTGGCCAATGTAATGAGTGATGGCTGCTGGGAGATATCCCCCACTCAGCAGCATCAGAACATTCACAGGGACTAATTAGCAATTTGCATTTGGACGTTGACTGTTTAGTGCATAGAACATGACACAGAAGTACAGAATGTACCAAAAAGCTGCTACGCTTTCTAAAGCTGAAATGGACAGATATGGCAACTATTAGTATGTCGGAAATCCCTGAACTCACCTACTGCTCAAACACTCAGGTTGAAAGGAATCCCCCGCTGTCTAGTATTATCCCAGATACGCTAAAACAACACAGGACCTCGAAACACAGTTTGCATTTTCAAGAACTTAATCTTTTTAACACTGTAAAAATTCCCCCTGCTCCATCCAGTGACGTGTAACATGTTTGCACTTGTTTCCTAGGAGAAGCAGTCAGGTTAGGGCGCACAGAAGTAAATTACAGCACATCTGCATCATAAAGATCACTCCTGGAATTCGCAGAAGAGCGGCTGCGTTGATGAGTAACTGTGTAAATGCCTCAGGGCAGATGAATTATTTGTAAAGCCAGAGAAAGGTGATGCCCCGCACTCATGGCTTCGCTTTAGTCTGTCCTTGAACTCCTCTTGAATAAACACTGCAGATTGTGTTTAGTTCGTGATGTAGTCCTGCTTCCCCTCTCGGCGTGCATCAGGCACAGAGCTCCGTGGGTGGCTCTCAGATACTCAGACCTCATGCCGGCACTTCAAGGACGTGAGGTTGTGGTTAAACAGAAGCAGAGAGCATGGGATGGTGCCGAGAGCATGTGTAAGAGACACATTAAGACAATAAAAACAAAACTATAAAAAGTATGCTGAGCAGCTTGGCTTCTGCTGGAGGTGATGCCTAGCTGCTTCCAGATGTTGCACCCAAAGCTGCAACCTCATGTCTCACTTCCAGTTTGAAGCAACTCTACTAGCTGCTTTCAGAGAAGTGAACCCAAATTAAAATCCAGAGGCGGCTTTAGCTAAAGTATAAAGCTTTGTTTAATTAATGACACATGTAGCAGCGTTTGAGGTACATTTTATTCACGTGTACGTTTTCTTGTACTTACCAGAAGTGGGAGCGTGTGGAGGTTTTGCAGGCGCGGCGAAGGAAGGAGCTGTCTCTTCTTTTGAAACGCTGGCTCTTTAGCCGGGGCAGCCCAGCAATCACTGAGTCTCCTTTCTTCAGGACGCGTCTCTTTCCTTCTCCCTCTCAAACAAAGCCATCCCACTTTTACCATCTGACGTCCGCCCTTCTCCTCTTTTTCTGGCCCCTCTCTCTCTCTCTTTCTCTCCTCCCACCTCTTTCCCTGCCCCCACTCTGTTTGACAGAAAGAAAGGAGAAGAAAAGCTGCAGAGGCTGCGTGAAAGTGGAGGGTGAACTCCTGGACTTCCCAAAAGCTCCTTCAGCGACAGGGAGAGGGATTTACTCACGCTTTCATTTTAGCTTCACGCTTGGTCTGGAAATAAAAGATTATTTCTCCCATTTCCTGATGGATATATAAAATATCATATTCAATAACAAAAACATACTGTTGGTGGAAAATGGAAACTGCATTGTGTTGGATCTATTAATATTGTGGGACATGAGATATTTGTGCCTTCAGGCGATACATAAGAACATTGACATCACTCAGACGTCTCAACAGCAAAGGCTGCAGCTTAACAGACGCTTTGCTTGTCTTAGCACAATGACTGGAAACAGGAAGACAACTGGCTTTGCCCAAAGTAAACACAATCTATCCAGGAATAATCTGAGTGAAAAGACTGATTGAGATCTGACTTGAGCTGCATGAGTCCCCTAAACCTTGACATGTCAAGGTCAACTATCATTACTGGGGTTTTGTTTTTAGCAGCGTTAAGTAACTAAAATGCACCTTCCTTGTCTTCTTCCTGGTGAGCTCCAGAAATGACTGCATGTCATAGGCCTCTCTCTACACGTTGTGCCTCCTCCCTGTTCTTTCCTCTTACTCGGGGCAGCAATCTGGAGACAGAAACCACACATATTACTCTGTGGTCTGTGGAACAGTGACAACTCAGGGAAGACTGTCACACTGGGGCCGTATGAAATTTCCAGGGAGGGCAAACACACTGCATCAGGGATCGGTGAAAGATATTTGGCTCGGGCTAAATGTTTCGATGGATTGTGTGGCTTGTAAGTAACGTTAAATAACTGCAATAAATCACTGGAGAAGGTCTGTGCAGTTTAATGAAGGTCTGGGACTTCCTTAAGTGTCTACATCTTTCAGGCAAGTTTGAAAAAAAAAGTTTTTGTGTCCTTTTTCTCAAAGCACGGAAACATGCTACATATTTTTTTACATGGTATGAAATGACTTGATACAAACAAACCTATGAGGCCTGTCTGTGATCCGTTTGCTGTGTTTAGTGAGTCTTGAATCATTCTGAGGGAGTCTGAATTTCTTGGTGTTTAGTTTAAATATTCCACCAGTAAAATGAGTCTTTATAAACACGCTGAGCTCTGAGTAGAGGCAGGTTGGTTTGTACAGCTCAGTCTTTCGTACAGACCATCTAGGAACCCAGCTCTGGCTCTTCCCCGCCTGTTGACACCAGCTCTCATTTCCTCTCCGGGATGCTGCAGTGGGAGTTTGTTAAGTGCAGCCCTTCACGCTGCCTCCTGACATTCTTCACAGCCCCAGACTTCATGCTTCACAGTTTGCCGCCTCGCTCACACAGCTCTTAACTGGGGCGGCTGAGCCCATGTGTCGCCTGCTCAGGACGTCCTCCTGCCACACCAGACCTGTTTGTGTGTGTCGCCCCAGCGAGAACATAGTGGGGGGCGAGAGCAGTCTGTGAATAGATGAGTGCGGTCATGACGGTGCTCCGTTCTCTAAGGCAGGAGGACTTCGCTGCAGGGTGACTCCATGGGAAATGCAGACAGGGCTTAGGAGACACAGGGAGAGACGTTCGGGTTTGATGGTTAGTGGCTGTGGGAACGAAATGACGCTCTGTGCAGAAATTATGCCATGATGCCGTTCCTACTTTATGTGTTTACGGATGTGTGTGTGTAAGAGGCAGAGAAAATAACACTGGTGTTATTGTGGTAAATGCTTTAAGTCTTTAAAAATATAACAGCATTGACTCTAAAATAACCAATACTGCACTTACATCATAAACAAACCATCGTGAATCATTTGTGAAACAGTATATGGACAAACCAACAAATCTCATTTGATCAAACCTTTTAATTAATAAATCAACGTATAATACACGATCATTACATTTAATATCAACAGCTGAGAAGAAAAACTCTCAGACAAGATATATTCTTAAATGGTCCATTTTTTCTAGTAAGATAAACACGAAGCGTAGTCAGATGCCAGACATTTAGTAAAGAGACGATTCCATTGTTTCCATTTTTGAGCTGTGGGATTTCCCAGCAGTTTACAGTTTGCTATAAGCATGAGGCCAAATCAGGACAGAAATAAAATATGACACAGAAGAACAACATAGCACACGAGTGAGGTCACCCAAGCAAATCCTGCTGGGACAAGCCAAGCGTGACTTCAGTCGTGACTTCATACGAAAGCGTCTCTGCTCTGGCCACTGTCACATTTTCACCACAGTGGACAATTAAGTCGTGTCTCATTTCATCTGAAAAAGCAGCTGAATCACACAGTCAAACACAAACTGGAGATCAACTGGTCTGAGTATTTTGGCTCACAATTAGCTGTAAAAATATTTGGATTCTTTGCTTAACCTGATTTTATTTATGTTACCAACCCTAATCCCAATTTATAAATCAACCTCCACACACACAGAATGAGCTGCTGACGCGTTCCCATGAAATCACTCTAAACGTTTAAAGTAAACCAGCGTCATTTAGTCTCGCCAAGAGAAATATAACTCTTGGATGCAGGTGTCTTTACGAACTGTGTTTGAACAACGTATCTGTGGTTGCAAACAAACACAAAAGAGTCAGCAGCAGCTAACTGAGGCTGATGTTCGAGGAGGGTAACGCTTCAGGAATGCTTTTTGTAGCTCCACAGCTGTTTGTTTTACATCATTTAAAACATGGTAAGCGTATACAAGGCAGACGGAGACTGAGCAAGGATCTGCTGTTCACGGTTCACATGTTCTTTCAAAATATACACAGCCAGAGGTTTTAAATGTCGTATTTGATGAAACATTCTCTGCTGATTTATTTGTTAAGTCCACTCTGATGTTTTGAGTGTTCAGAAGAGTTGCAGAGCAGATCTGGGGCAAGAAGAGGACTTCAGGAAGATGCACTTCTACATATTTTCTTATGACTGGAGCCAGAGTAGCTGGTTGTTCTGCACAACGGCTGAGGTAGTGAAAACATTCAAGATTGAATTGAGGTTGTTTACACCACAGACATTTAGATGGTAAATAGAGTAAATGTGCTTGAAACACATTGGCTGCTACTTCAGGCCCTTTTGTGCAGCTTTTGGCTTTTTTTTGCACTGACAAAGAATATGCATATTAAAACTTTTTTCATTGCTTTGCATTGAACAGCTCCCTCCGGTGCTGACACATCCAGAGAGTCTCCTCTTCACAGGATCGGTCTGCTGTGACAGTCGTGAGACGCTGCTGCATCACATCTGCAAAACAGCTGCACTGCTCCAACACCGTAAGGGACTTAGTATGTGCAGAAAAACACATCATTTACATCTGAAAGTGAAGGCTCTTCAACGCCTTCAAACCTCAGAATCAAGTGCAGGACTTGAGTAAAGAAAGGAAGTGTGCTGTTTCGCCCCCTGGTGTCTCAGAGTTGTATTACATCATGCTTTTTTAAGCTTTTTTACCAGTTTCAGAAATTCTTAAAAAAGGAAACAGTTGCCCGCAACGGTAACTCATTTGCTCCGTGTCTCTTTGCCTGTCTGTCTTTCCGTGGCCTACAAATCCTCGATGACAGGACAGTTGGAGCAGATTGTCTTCTTCTGCTGATTGGACCAGAGGAAGGGGTGGAGGACAGAGGGCTGCAGCGGGACAGCCAGTCGCTCAAAACCCGGAGAGGCCAACAGTAAAGCCACACAGAAAGCATGGCATGTGTGAAGAATGTGTGGCTAAAAGTCATCAGCATTGACTGCGCCGGCTCACATCACAGTATCTAGATGAGTGTGGACTCTGGGCTGTTTCTGAACATACTGAACACCAAACATTTCCCCCATTCTGTCACCTGGTGAATCCAGCACTTTATCAGTTTGTTAGGAGTCAATAGTTAACCACAGCTTCACCAGAGAATCGGGTTTTGTGCACCGTGTTCCCTCACTGCCAGGAGTCAGAGCTGTACGTGTTCCCAGACGCACTTCGTTCCAGCTCCAGACAGTAACCGTTCATTCATACTCTGCTTCAGGGTTCAGTTTGTTTTCAACGTGCTAGAAGTAGTTGACCAACTGGCTGCAAGGAGACGATATCAAGTCAGTGCAGCTGCTGGTCAACGCTGGAATATTTAGAATCACCAGGGTGTGACTGCTAGATTGTGGAAGTGGACCCTGGAAAAACATAGTTTTTGTAATTATGAACTTTTTATCATTATGTGGTCACTTTATAGCTTGTCGTGAAGCACGTCTGTCAACAACTCAGTGCCGTGGCAGCTCTTTGGTTGCGGGTCAGTGCGTCTCTTCCAATCTGGAGATCTGTCGCCTGACTCAGCAGTTCTGTGACACTTGATACATCAGAGCTATTTCGGCCCATACACATAAATACACACACATGCAAACTTTCACAAGCATGTAGACGCTCTGCTCTTAAAACACAGCCAAGTAGTAAGAAAGACAGACAAGTCTAACTTCACACCTAGTGGATCGAAACCTCATCTCATGCAAGAATGCAAATAGAAATCTGGTCCTCATCTGGTCCAGGTTCCTTACATTTTCGTCTAGTTCCCTCGAATGAAGTCATTTGCATTTAGATTTACAAAAGATGATGAGCAGAAAGACAAACTAGACAGGACCTTGTCTAAATAAATAAGGAATAATCAAGATTATTAAAAGTAAAGGAAGGAAGTCTGACCTGTGCAAGCACAAGCTGATGAAATTCTATAATGAACAACTGTCTTTCACATGAACTTTGACCTTTGAAACACTTTAGTGAGACCCACAGTATCTGAATCATTCCCCAAACACCGGAGAGTCAAAGACACACACACACACACACACACACACTGAATAGAAAAATAAGGGCAGCCAAAAAAGGTGCAAGTTACTGTTTAACTCAGATTAATGAACTACCTGCAGCAGTTTCTTTTCTAATCCAGGGTGATACTGTGCCTGTCGTGAAGCCAAAACGCAGCTTCCAAAGCTGCAACGCAAGCTGCTGTTAACTGGCTGCTTAAGAACCTGGGATCAAGGTATTGGTATCATGAGAAGAGCTTAAAAACAGCTTAACCATCAGTCAACTAATCAATTTAGTCAGCAAATAAACTGATGAATTTCTAGTTCCATATCTGCTACAGTAAATAGATTCTGTCCACAGCACACAAAGGAACTCGCAGCTCTTTTCTTGCTTGGGTTGATTTTACTAGTTTTGTGTTTTAAGATTCACAGAAACTGGACAGAGGTGCAAAATAGGCTTATCTCTGCCGAACGTTCCAGCTGAGAGGGCAACAAGTCTGAAGTCCGAAATTGCATCAGATATTTCAGGGTCACAAGAAGATGACCAACACCTGAAGTTTTTCGTTTTGGTGTGACTTGATCAAGACATTACAGATGTTACACACACACGCAACAACTAAATTCACTGTGTCTGAGCCAAAGTACGTTGCACAATGTCCGAACAGCCGCAGGTCCGGCGCTGACCTGAAAGCACACACAGTTCATGCAGCAGTTTAAAACTGGCGTTAGCAGTGGCACGCTGTAGGAAGTGTTACATTCACAGTAAACATGTAGATCAAACTATTTCCACCACTGGTAGTATCTGACTGAAACTCTGCTGTGCTGACCTTTACCAAAAGTGGATTTTTAAGAAAAGTACAAATTGATTTGAGCCCTGGATCCTGACCTGCTGGCATGTGTGTAAATATGGCAGCTAGGTCCACAGTGCTGGCATCCGCTGTGGAGCTGAGCCTCATTATGTCAGAGCTGTCTGTAAGGAGGGTCAGTGGCCTCTGACTCAGAGAAACTCAACGTGTGATGCTGCCTGGAGATGCACATCCTGAGTCAGGCAGCACGTTTCCTACCGTGCACAGTAACACAACAAACAAAAAATGTTTTAGAATAAAATTTACAATCAAATGTTTATTCTAAGATAGCTACAACAAATAAAAACAGAAAAACGTGCAGATTCTGCAGATTCAGAAACCTGCAACGGTTTGTTAAACGTTGCCAACTTGATGAGTTTATCTCCATAAGGTCAATAAAAGAGATATTCACCAGAAGGCAGACAATCATCAACAGCCATTGTAATTACTGACCAAACTCAAACACCAACAACAGTTTGGTCTGCTAAAGAGCGGAAGGGAAGGAGTAAACGTGCGATTGTGCAATTTGCCTCTTGCCAATCAGAGGAGCTGTGGCTTGGACCCCTCCCCTGCCACACACAGATTTATAGTGGCCCCCAGTGAGTCTCTAATGTCACGTCAGCCTCTGAGTCTGAGCCGTCAGAGGTCCACACAGCTGCAGGATCATGGCACCAACGAAGAAGGTATGTGAGACGTTTTAGAGCCATTTAAAGAATCGCCTGAAACCTGAGGAAGTGTCATTTTCATACGGAGCTTTCATAAACTGCGGGAAGAGATTTTTATTTTAAATGTAAGCCAGTGCAGTAAAACCAGGGTGTGAAATTATTCAAAATATGACTTGGTAAACAAATGAATAAAATAAATTCTTTAAGAAAGCAGGGACGTTTAGACAGTTTGCTCTTTATGACTGAACTTACTGTAGATGCAACATTCTGCAGTTTGCAGATATGGAATCTATACTACAGCCCTACAACCAGAGTCTCGTGGGCAAGCAGGTCTTTCATGCTGTGAGCAGTGCAGCTGTTGTGCTGCTTTCTTGCTGACTTGGAAGACTGGGCACAAGGCGTAGATAGAAACATGGAACAGCTGGTGTCACTGGAGCTTTAGCATCAGTCGTGCACTTCACTGGGTTTCCACTTATCACAGGGAGTGCTGGAGCGTCTTAATGCTGGGGAGGTTGTGATTGGCGATGGAGGGTTTGTGTTTGCCTTGGAGAAGAGAGGCTACGTGAAGGCTGGTCCCTGGACCCCAGAGGCGGCTGCAGAGCACCCTGAGGCAGGTGAGCAGCTTTCTGAGGAGCTTTAAAGGCCTCTCTCTGCAGAGGCTCCCTGTAAATCGCCATTTCTTCTGCAAATGCATTACAGTTTCAATTGTTTGGCCTTGTGATGCATTCTTCGTGTTTGATGGCTTCCAGTGCGACAGCTGCACAGGGAGTTCCTCAGGGCTGGGTCCAATGTTATGCAGACCTTCACCTTCTACGCAAGTGACGACAAACTGGAAAACAGAGGCAACAAACTTACCTTCACTGTAAGTGAATGAGGTCTTAACAAAACTCTCACGATAATAGGTAGAATTTCACCAGCACACTAAAAACCCAAATGCTAGTCAATGAAACAGTTGTTTTATATAGTGTTTCTATAACGTATTGGCTTCATGCAGGGAGCTCAAATCAACGAAGCTGCCTGCGATCTTGCTCGTGAGGTCGCCAATGAAGGTGACGCTCTGGTTGCTGGAGGAGTGTCTCAGACTCCCTCCTACCTGAGCTGTAAGAGTGAGAACGACGTTAAGGCCACCTTCAAGAAACAGCTGGACGTGTTCATCAAGAAAAATGTGGACTTCCTCATTGCTGAGGTAGGAACAATAATAACTGGCTTTCTGGAGGCCATTCTCATCCTGATCGAAACATGGTTTGACTGAGTCCTGGCGTTTCTCTGTCGCAGTACTTTGAGCATGTTGAAGAGGCCGTGTGGGCTGTGCAGGCGCTGAAGGAGACAGGGAAGCCCGTGGCTGCTACTCTGTGTATCGGACCAGAGGGAGACATGCACGGCGTCACGCCTGGAGAATGTGCAGTCAGGCTGGTCAAAGCCGGTCGGTACAGAGCAAGACTAGCCTGAGAGCTGAGGTTTAACTTTGAACTCAAGTGCAAACCATAGTTTCTGTTCCTGTTCTGTAGGTGCCCAGATTGTTGGGGTCAACTGCCACTTTGACCCTATGACCTGCGTAAAAACTGTCAAGATGATGAAAGAGGGAGTGGAGAAGGCTGGGCTGAAGGCTCACTACATGGTGCAGCCTCTGGCCTACCACACCCCTGACTGCAACTGTCAGGGATTCATCGACCTGCCGGAATTCCCCTTCGGTAAGAAGAGCATTCTGCGTTTCCTTTAAGTCCGTGAAGTGGCACATGTGGTAAATGCTGACTCCTCTGTCAGGTCTGGAGCCAAGGATCCTGACCCGCTGGGACATGCACCAGTACGCCAGAGAGGCCTACAATGCTGGCATTCGCTACATCGGCGGCTGCTGTGGATTTGAACCCTACCACATCAGGGCGGTGGCAGAAGAGCTCTCCTCTGAAAGAGGCGTCCTGCCGGAGGCATCGGACAAACACGGCAGCTGGGGTGCTGGTCTGGAGATGCACACCAAGCCCTGGGTCAGAGCCAGGTACGAAGCACCTTCCAATTTGCTAATGTATCCTCAAATGTCAGGAACATGTTCCAAACTGTCAAGTAGTCCTTTCAACACCTGTGACCACTGACTTTGTTTTTTTGTAGAGCACGCCGTGACTACTGGGAGAACCTGAAGCCAGCCTCTGGTCGTCCCCAGTGTCCCTCCATGTCTAATCCTGATGGCTGGGGGGTTACGAAGGGCCACGCTGACCTCATGCAGCAGAAAGAGGCCACCTCTCAGGACCAACTCAAAAAGCTGTTTGATTGGTCCAAGAGCCACTGAGTCACTGTGTCACCTTCACATCTGGGTCAAACAGCTGCGCTCAGAGCTACTGATGATGGTAAACTGTGCTGCAATAAACGAATCCTCTGCCACTGTTCATCTGTTTATTGTAAAGCTGTACAAAATGTAAAACTGTTCCTGTGCAACAAGTGTATTTGCACAAAGTCAGCCTGTGTTGATCAGGATGTTTTTATTTTTCGTGATTCT
Organism: Macropodus opercularis; assembly: GCA_030770545.1. Classification (NCBI taxonomy): domain Eukaryota; kingdom Metazoa; phylum Chordata; class Actinopteri; order Anabantiformes; family Osphronemidae; genus Macropodus; species Macropodus opercularis. Next base: position 7,204,346 of record CM061097.1, on the reverse strand, counting down.
GGACCAGCTTGTTAAATTAAATGGGATCATTTGCGATGTAGTGTCCTGCTTGTGAATTATCCACAAACACACTGAAATGAAACTAAACGCCTCCAAGCAGAATGAAGCTTCAGGTTGTAAAGTGTTAGAATATTTCGAGTTTGAAAAATTGCGTAATAACTTAACAATCCAGCAGATGGCGGTGTTATCCCGTTTCTAGTTTGCTTGAGTCTTTCCAGCAGCGTCAAGGTAACAAACAGTTTGGGACTCATCCTTTAATTCCGCTTGTTAAATTTTAGACACCACAAAACATATTTACATAAAAATTGATTGGTTAGTGCTTAAATGTTAGAAACTCTTCATAATTATTCTGGACGTTTGATCTAGAATTCAGAACACATTATATGAAAAGAAGAAGAAAAGAATGACATGGCTGTGAGTTTTCCTCCGGTGATACATCTTTAACTACAAAGGATCTCTGTATTTTTTTTACATCTCTGATTGGACGAGCTGACCACGTGACCACGGGGTCTGCGTTGTAGTGAAATTGAAGCTGGGGTATGAATAGTCTCTGTCCTGGCGTAGGTGTGTGTTTGTGTTCACGTTTTTCGCTTAAATACTCAAATACACCGAAAGCTATTTTGTCATTTTACTGCTTTATGAGGAGGAAAAGCTTGCGACGCCTGCCTGGTCCTCGACTGGCCTGCTCTGTCTTGGATTAGTGTCTTTTATAGGTTTATTTTTGAATGACCTTTTCTGACAGCAGCCTGGTTTAGCGTGTGGAGAGTCATGGCCTGACCTTTGACCCAGCGGGTCAGTCTCTACAACACACATCGAGGTAAAGCTAATGAAATCAAGCTTTAACGCTTCGTATAAATAACCAGTTTACGCCTTCTGGTATGTGATGATTTCTTATTATGAATATGTCAAATGTCGTGTTGATCCCATTCATCTGTATGTTTTAAGCACGTTTATCCCAAACTGCATCCTCTGGACCGCGGTGTAGTAATTAACCGCCCTGTTCACCGCAGCAGCGCCACCGTGTGGTGTCGTTCAGCGTCTGCGGCCCCTTCTTGAACCGGAAGTGAATCTGTGAGGTCGTCATGGGGAGTAAAGTCAGCTCCAAAATGGCAGCTCCCACCGCCCGAGTTGTTCAGGTAATATTGCTTCTGACGTTCAAATACCTTTAAGTTGTCTATGTGAAAAACATCCTGCAGTGAACATGTCGCGTGTCTTGTTTTTCACAGGGTTACACATTATTCGTGAGGTATAATTGCGTGACATGGTGTCGTACCCTTGTTGGTGTCCTTGTTAGAACACAAAGCACACAGCTGTTTACGCTGTGGCAACAATAACAATTCACCGAATAAACCATTTTAACATAATTCACATTTCTCGTTGCTGGTCTTAATTATTAGCAGAGGATGCTGTAGTCTCGTCTGTCGAGGAGCGAGCTAGCATTAGCTTCTGGTTTGCAGTAAAGTTTAGCACTGCAGAGGTTTTCATCATAAGGTCACACGTCACTGAGGAAAATACAGCGACAACGGTAGCAAATGTTAAACAAAGAAGAGCTGTGATGCACATTACGCTCAAAAGAGCAGCGCTACTATAAATGAGTAGCTACTGTTTGCTGAGAGCAGTGATGGAGATGGAGTCTGATAAGCGTAGGGTCACTGAAAGTCACATAAAAAATGTGGATGCGATCAACAATAAGCTCAAAGATTTATAGCATTTATTTTGAAGTGCAACAGGTAACTTTATCAGACTGTTGTTTAAAACGGCAAATGTGTGCACACACAGTCTCCTTGTGTTTTACTGAGCTGCAGTGACATAAGCCTGTGGAATCCTATCATCAAAAAGTGATTCCCTGCCAGAAACTGAGGGCGCGTGCACCACTATAGCCTTGTCCACTTTGTGTGTGTCTACAGCTGCTATGTGATTGCTGCTTGTTTTGTCTGTGTGTGTTTGCAGGCTATTCGACCTCACGCTCCTTTGATTAAGTTCCCCAACAGGCAGGGCCTCCCAAGGCCCAATGGTGAGTCTGACAATGGAGAGTAGTTGACGTGGTGATGGTCATATATCTGGTACTTACTGACTTTGTTCTGTGCCGCCTGGTCAATCACTTCACGTTCTGATATTGTAGTCGCAGCGAAGATTAGACCATATTTGAACCTACAACATGAATGAGTGCATATTACCAAGGCCTAAATGATTTTTCATTTTGCTGTGATTGTGTTTTGTCAGGTCTCTTTTATTAATCTTTCTTTCTTTTTCTTTTTTTAGCCCAAGAGGTGCTAAAAGTGTTAGCAGTCAGCTTCCCACAACACACTGCCCCCAGTGCACCTTCAGCTGCAGCGCCGCCTCCTTTATCAAGACCTCACGTACCTGTGACTTCAGTCGCCGGCACACCAGACACCCTGGCCTCTGTTCAGTTGCTCCCGGCAAGGTACCGCAGGAGACCGTTGACACTGGATGAAATTGACTACATTCAGGTGAGGGGTTAAACTGACTACTAGTTCCCTGAGCAAGTAAACCAAATTGCCTGACCCTTTAAAAAAGTGTGATGTAGTAGATTTTAAGGCAGAGCTTCTGTGTGTACTTATAAAAAATTATTTTAAAACTCCACATCCGCATGAAAAACATTTGACAACTGACTTCTCGAAGTTGACCTGATACTAGAGTACATCCTTTAAGGTGCGTGCATCTTGTGTTATTGGTAAATGTAGTGTTTTACATGTCTGTATTCTGTCTCTTTGTTCCACAGCGAGGTGGACCAGAATGACGGGAAGCAAAAAAGTAACTGCAACCAAAGTCCTTATCCGTTGGAGATTAATATGCGTCTTTAATTCTGTTCCTTGGAAGCTATTGTGATGAGACCTGGTGTAGAATAAAGTATTCAATAAATCCTGTTTGATATATATGTACTTATTTTTAAATGCTAATTTTGTGTTGTGTACCATTTCCGCAGCATTACACCTATCGCTGACATTTATGGAACTGGCATCGCAGATATGTTAAGGAAGGAAAGCTCAAAGTTTTTCTGCTCTTTAATTTTGAAATCTGATTTGCTGGACCTTCAGTACTACCATCTTCAAATCCAGGTGTAAAGCTGAGATGCACGAGTAAGAGGACTGAAAAGATAATGTGTTACAAAAGTAATAAATGAAACGATGCTCTGTCGAACTATTAGATGTATATGATTAAATGACTATTGTGTATTGAGCACAGTCTTATCATGGTTGTTAGATTCTTCCACCCAAAAAGCAGATAATGACATAACAGAGGAATATCATATTTTGAAGTATTTATTGGTAGCGTTGCTGGCATGCTTTATATGGTAAACATTAACACCACTGAAAGATCACAACAGTGCAGTATGACCGGCTACCATTAAACATGTTACTGGTTTTCTAGCTATCAGACTTAGTACGTTTTTATTATTCTGTTGAATACTGGAACGTAGTACAGACGTGACAGTTTCCAGTCACCTGTCTGACAGAGCTGAGAGAAGCTCACAGTGTTGATTTCCCCTGTTGCTGTGAACTGATGGAGGAGAATTCACAGCCTGGCAAGCACACAAAAGAAAACATTTCTGCATTTAGAAGTACATGCCTGCCTTTGGCAAACATATGAACCACCAGCTGCTAAACACATGAATGTCAGTACAGACCACTTCATGGATTTACAAAAATACCTCTGCATGTTCAAAACCCAATATCAAACACAACCTATGAACAAGAAAGTGCAGTATATTCATGTACTAATATAAACACAGCAACATTTTCAAATCACACATGGGCACAACACGAGAAGAAACACTGAGGTATGCATTGGATTACTGTGATTAGTTCTGGAGATGATTCAGTCCTGTGTCGTGGTCATAATGTGATGCCGCCTTTTTAACAGCCTTTTAACATTTTGCAAATGCCAGACTTAACATTGCACTTGAATCACAGTGAAAGCAAACTGCGCTGTTCTGCAGGAACTTTGCTTACTTTGCTCAGTGGTTTTATTCATCCAGTTCCTCAAAAGCAGGTAAGAAATCAGCGATGGTGTCCACTATGTAGTTAGGTACTAAGCTGTGGTTGGTGGTCAGCTCACTGTTCTGGTACTCCTGGGCCTCCTCCATCTGAGACACGCCGGTGAGAGTGAGCATGGTGTCGAGGCCACAGTTGGACCCAAACAGCATGTCTGTCTCCAGCCGGTCCCCGACCATCAGGCACTGGGCGGGGTCCACTCCCCTGAACTGACTGGAGATGCACTCAAACATGAAGCGGCTGGGTTTGCCAATCACGGTGGCCTTGCGGCCTGACGCCACCTCCAGGGCTGCAGTGAGGGAGCCGGACCCTGCAACAAGGTTAAGATAAGAGCAAGGTTTCATTACATACATTTTAAGAAACACCCCCTAAAGCTCTGTCTGCAGCCACTGTCTATGCTGATCTGCTACAATATGGACACAAACCTGTTTACATCTGCTGATTTCCACAGAGAAACTGGTTGCAGTTACTTTCAAAATCGGTTTGCAGGAAACCAGTCGATAAACCAATAAAAATGACAAACAGAGTGAAAAGAATTTTACAAATAATACTAAAATACTGCTACTGTCTAATTGCTGTTCTGTATGTACAGCAGTGCAGCCAGTTCAGGGCAGGTTCTTCCAGTACAGTCCTGAACACAAAACACTACGACGGCCCCGAACCTGGGTGACATGCGCAGCACCGGTCAGACCCGAACCTCCCCGAACTGACGCGAGCCAGCTCGCCTACCTGGCAGGATCCTTCCACCTGACAGCGGGTGCCAGGGGTCGTTGTCGGTGGCCAGGAACAGACAGTCCGGATCCTTCAGGTAGCACGAAGCTTTGGCCAGTTTCAGAAAAGTCAGTTTATCGTCATGTCCCACCAGCACCGCCTTGACGTCCGGAGCCAGGGCGCAGTCGTAGATGGTGGCGTCCGGGTCGTCCGCCTCCTCCACGCAGGGGATGCCCGCCTCCTCCAGCTCCCTGCGCAGCCCGTCGCAGCCCATGACGAACACCTGGCCGCGGACCTTGACGACGTCCCGCAGGTAGAGGGCGGAGCAGTAGGACGAGCTGAAGATCTGCTCCAGCATCACGTCGGTGAAGCCCAGCCGGTAGAACTTGTGCACGTAATTCTCCCGGGGCCTGGTGCAGTTGTTGGTGACGAACACCACGTTTTTTCCGTGTCGGATGAGCGAGTTGACCACCTTGGCCGCGCCCGTTATCGCCTTCTCTCCGTGCCAGATGACCCCGTCGCAGTCGAACAGAAAGAAGTCCTTCGCTTCGAGCAGGTTTCGAATCTGCGGACCTCGAATTTTCTGGCAGCCTTTGAGACCCAAGGCGCCCGCCATCCCGGCGGCTTCCTCGGTTCCGTCCGTGTTTCGCCTGCTAGTGGCTCCACATGTTAACGGCAGGTTGTGGCGCCATGTTAGCAGCGGGTGAGAAGGGGCCAAAACAAAATCAGTGGCAGAAAATCACATTGCGGAGACCTTGGTGCGGCTACAGACGCGGACAGCGGGCTACGAAAACATTGGCGTCTGGTCCCACCCACCCTTCACCACTGACCAATCACACTGCAGGACTTTAACCAATCAGCTTCAAGCGTGTCACAAGGCTTTTGTCAGCAACATCCTCAAAAAATGAAATTGCGCCTCTGAACGAGGCTGTGGTCCGTTTAAAATGGGATTTACTACCATTTACACAAAAACAAAGGAAAAACGTAGTCAGTTGTAATAAGTAAATAATAACGGTACCGTGACACATTAAATAATAAGGCCCCAGGCATGACTGTAATGATGTAAGTCATTATAGTATAAACGCATAGTGTATATAACACTTATGTACACTTATATATACTTCTAATAATACTTACAAATCATGCTTTCTAAAATGCTTGGTTTGGCCTTTCCCCCTTTCTTGTGAAAAACAAGAAAGTTGGCACCTGCAACAGACAAATTAACTGCTGGGGAGGGACAGACAGCTGAACAGTCAAAGACCAAGCTGTGCTAATTGGTTATTATTTTCTGGATAATATGCATCCCCCCAACACAGATGTGAGTTGGGGGGGGGACAGAACAGAAGGGAAAGGGGTCCTCAAAAGCTTAGCTGCTCTCAACACTGGCTTGATCACTGACCGTGAACACTGCCATGAGCTTTGTTTAGAAAGGGGCTGGGAACTCAGTGGAAACCAGTGGTGTGTTGGGGTCAAAGTTGAGACATTCAGGTGCTGCTGGTGGTTAATGATTGAAGAGGCAGTAGACCATAACACACACACTTACACACAAAATTTCAGATAGAGCAACGGTATCACATCTATTCCATGACTCTAAACAAATGTTATTTATCTAGCATTGCGTGGTCTGCTGCTATATGGACAAATGCAACGAAAGCAAAAGCATTAGGGCTTATGCGTGCGTGTGTGCATGTGTGAGCCAGGTCGAAGCAGCAGTGAGGTGTTGGACGACATGGCGCTGCCGAGCAAATGAGATGAAAGGTGCTTGGAGGCACGACGGCAGCACACGTGTCAGTAGAGTCTTCCACTGAAATGAAGTGGAAATGTAGAAAACGGAAATTCTTTCAGTATCACTTCACTTTCACTTCAAGTCATGATGTAAAGGTGAAGCGTAATGGCCTCAAGTAAAATGTTTCGATTTTTTTATGAGTCAAATATTTCTTCAGATCCCAGTGGAGCTACAGGGGAAAAAGAAAAAAAAAGGGTTGTGACAACAATCATCATGTCGGCCCTCTCCATGTTATTTAATTCATTTAAATGAATGACACATGAATCAGTTACGTCAGGATTTCTTTATTTACTGACTTTTCTGACAGTGATACACTACATCAAGTTCAACGTGTACATAACAAAAGCAGCCCTGAAGTTCTGCTAGTTCATTTTTTTGTGTTTCTCTCTGCCCTTCTTGATTCTACAGAGAGTCCAGCGGAGAAATGCAGGTCCAAGCAGCCCCAGAGCGAGAAGAAGCACCAGGTCCAGCAGGTATCTCTGGTACCATGGTTGCATCAGTGAAGTTGGCTTTAAGTGACGACCATTTCCACTGTGCAGGATGTGTTCCACCCACAGTGTGAGTCGAAGGGTGGGAGGGACAGGATGTGACTTGTGGATCCTGCTAAGAGACAAAGCTGAAGACTTGAACCTGAAAATCAGAGAAATTATTGGGAAACATTAAGCAAAACAACAACAACAAGAGGAGTAAATGTCAACGTGTCTGTATTCTGTCATCATAAAAGTCTAATAACTTACCTGATGTCCAGGATGAGTGTTTGAATGGTGGACGTGAGCAGTTCCCTGCTGAGTTGAGTGGGGCTGATGGTGAGGCCGAGTCCTTTAGCTACAGCCCTCACAATGTTATCAAACTGATCCCCAAACAGAGGGATTCCAAGCACAGGAACAGCGTGGTACACTGCCTGGAACAGGCTGTTTTGTCCACCATGTGTGACGAAGAGACGAGCTTTAGTGTGACCTGTGGCAAACAGAAGGAAGAGAATCCTAATCCTGAGTACAGGAGTCATATTACTACAAGTTGTGCAGGAATGTACACACATGCTTGATTATTTCCATTTGACACATCCATGAAAATCACCCATAAAACTAAAGCTTGGACTGCATCATTGCATGTCAGTAAATATGAGGAAGTATTTTGATACAGCAGGCTGTTCCTACCCAGCAGGTCGTTAACAGGCAGCCAGTCCACTAGCCTGAGATTGGGAGGCCTCTCCAGGTCAGCAGGCCATCGCTTGAGATCATACCTGCAGGTTTTATTTGAATACTTGATTATTTATATTTTGATTCTTAAAAGTCATAACTGTGTCTTGTGATCTACACAAATATTAGAAATGAAAAAAAAAAGTTATGTCTATGTCTATGGTTGTGGTGATACTTTTACCTCCAGATCACCCCCTGAGGGATCCTAGAAAAGCCAGCCACCAGCTCCACGAGCAGAGGGCCGACTGAGACTGACGAGATCATTGATCCCAGAGACACTACGCTGAAACCTTCCTCTCCGAAACTGGAGATCCACAACTCAAGGTCCTAAGGAATCAACAAGACTGAGGTGTCGGAGCAGGGCCGATAAGAAAACAATGTTTGTGCAAATGAATAACTACAAGTATTTGGATAATTTCCTGAAGAGAATAGACCTGTTCCAGAGGATTCGCAGGTTTATTCAGTAGACCTCCCACCAGCACAGTGTAGGGCATCAGAGGCTGGGGGAACTCCAATGAAAAGTCAGTGTTGAAGGCCCAAAGTTCAGCTCCGTGGTGAAACTCCTGCAGACCACCTGGCGGCGCACCTGCCTCAAGGTGATGCTCAGCTACGTCCCGAAATATCGACCATACAAGTTCTTGGCCTTTCATATCAGCACAGACGTAAGACACAGGGCACAGTGTCAATAAAATGTTAGTCAAATATATTAGAGATGGTTAAAAAATAGTGATGTCCTGTGTAACACCAGTCTTACCCACAGGAGCCAGCAAGGAATAAAAGCAGTTCTTTGCACGACCCCACAGGTCCATGCGGTCAGACATGTGGGAGCCGAAGACTGGGACATATGAGACCGGACTGGGGAGGCCGATGGACAGAGGACCGTTGAGAGTGCTAGGAAAGAAAGCTATGTAATGGACTCCTGTAAACCAACGGTAAAACACATGGAAGCTTTGAGACGTGCGTAGATAGATTCATATCCATTGTAATTATAAATCTAAGACTTATCTCTAAATGTAAAAACAAAAGGCAAGTTACTTTACGTGATACTTTAGTTATTATGAAGAATACAAAAGGATGATCCAATTATGTATGCAGAGCAATAATAACTACAGCTGTACCAAGTTTGTGTGCGAGGATGAAGGAACACGGGTTAAAGCCATCGAGGATGATGATGTCGAAGAGCTCCCTCTGGAGAAAGCTTATCAGCTCTTTGTCCTCTAACAGCTTGTCACATTGATAGGACAGGTGCCGCATGAAGTTTAAAAACGTACTAAAACTGTCCCTGAGAAGGAGAGAAAGGACGAGTAAGGAAAGGACTACAGGGAAATGTAGAACCAAATTATTGACTGTTCACAGTATTCAAAAATCTAAAACCTCAACTTACCTTCCCAGTAAAAACTCTGATTGTTGCTCCAGGAACCACTCGTTGTATTCTCTGACGTATTTCTCTCCTAAGGACCAGGCGCTTGTCTGGTAACTGTCTACACGGTCTGCATAGGTAAGACCTGGGAGGAATTCAGTCACAATGTGCAGGATTTGCATGACCATTAAAATAAATAAGTAACCGGATGAGAGAAACGTGTTCAGTGTTTTGAGGTGTGTTGATGTCTGAATGTCTACCGGTAATAACAGGACTTCCCAGCTGTAAGAGCATGCGAACCTCGTGGCCACGCTGGTGTAAGTTATGAGAAATCTCATCTAATAGCAAGTAGTGGCTTCCTCCTATGAAAGAGAACATGAATGTGTATCAAACATCTTTAACAACTTTACAACTTTGTAGAAGCCAGTCTAACAAGTAGATCATTGTTCTCCTGTTTCTCAACTAATATTTCTATAGTAATATCTCTGTCCTAAAGAGTCTCTGCTGCACTACTCACCAATCAGACACACAGTCAGGATCTTGGCAGAATAGACTACTGGAAGAGCCAAAAGAAAAAACGCCCAGAATACAACCCTCATGTTATTAAAAACTAAGTGGAACAAAACACGGGATTACAAACATAAAAAATAAAAGAAATCACATTTTTAAAATAAGTAAAAATGTCCTGTCAGTGCAATATTCTACTCCTTGAGAAGGGGAAATTCCAAATCCTTATCTACTGTGCAAAAAATTTGTCCAATGTGTTTTTTCTTGTAGAAAATGGAAAAGATTCCTGATAATGACATTCACTCCTTATTGTTCAAGACGCTCTGGATGCAGGCACGATTCTGTTGTGTAACCTATGGGCTGTTAGACCCTATAGTCTCAGAAGCTTGGACATGCTGAGAAAAAAATAGGAGGGAGACAATGAAAGGGCGACGGGACAGCGGGCGGGGTGTTTCCTAATCCTTCTGCTGAAGAAATAACACCAATACAAACCAAAACAGGACATGGGTTCCTGCAGAAAAGCACGATGATATGTTTTAACACTTATTTATATTGTATTAATAGTTGCTTTGTCGCAACAAAACATCTAGCATAAATATAGACGGACAGACAGCAGTGTGGGATGAACAGAGTAGCTACACATCTGTGTCCCGGCCTGCAGCTGCTGGTACGTCAGGCTGGACATGTAGGTTGTCCTGGACAAAATGCAGATGCTTTTCTGTATCAGTCAGAAATACTGCTGGCAAAATTTCTACTTCAGCATCAATAATATACCATATGCATTGAATGCAACCACTTGACATATTTGGCCAATTAAAACTCACTAAAAATCACCACATTTCTTAATGCCTTGTTATTTACAGTATGTGACGCAATGGATTCATACACACAAGCAGCTTTAGTTTCACTTGCATGTGTGATAGGATAAATGTGAATAATGTCCCTCACAGGACCTCATAGTAATGATTCCTCCTCTTTACTGGAACTATCTACTGGTGTGAGTTTCTCCTTTTTCTTTCATTTGTTTGATCAGTAAAATTCAGCAAATAAAACAAAGCACCAACAGAACCCAGACTGACTCGCTAGTCTGCGTCCACCGCGGAGCAGCAGAACCGATCGTCAACTGGGTCGATACCAGGTACCGTGCGGATCACACTCATTTAGTGGATTAGTCTGGATTTGTTTAAGCGGAAGTGAACCAACGTCCGCGAGAAAAACTCGGACAGTTGATGTTAAACAGAGAAATGTCTGGGTCGTATCTCAAATTACGGCTGTAATTAGCTGTGACATGTTGGGTAAATTAATTCATTTACGCATGTAAAATCAGACGTAGACGCACATATCTACGACTGATTTTACAGCGGCGTGAAAACAGGAAATAAGACATTTTATAGCGCCTACAATGAGGCTCAAGCCACTATTTCCCACATTATTAATATAGTTATTTTCACAAAGAAATCACATTATGTGCAGTGAAGGCTTGAAGCGCAGCATCTACTCTGTAACAGTAAAACATGATCAGTTATGAGTATGAACATTGTTAACAGCTTTTAAATAAACACCCTGTTGGTCATCACAGTCATTTTACCAATGCATTCAAAATGCAATGTTTTCTTAAATGTGGGGAAACAAGTGTTTAAAAATGCTTTTGATGTACAGTAGTTGAGTAACGTGTAGCTCAAATACATCAAATGCATCCAGGCTTTATTTTCCACAGAAATCAATAAAGCACTGTTCCTGTTTGTGTAGGCAAGACAGCAGAGGCCCAGAGGTGATCCATCACAAAACACGTTTTCATAGCTTCAACATACAAACGCTGTTAATTGTTAGTATTGATGGATTAACAGGACCAACCAGGTAACATCCTCTATAAAAACTGATTTTCTGTACTTTTTTCTGTACGTTGTAACAGACCATGTCTCTTTTGAGAATCGTCTATTATATATCAGCAGTTCATCCAGTACTGCGGCTTTATTTACGGGTGTGTGTCTATTGCATGTGTTTTATCAGGGAGGCTGATATGATGGACAGTTTCCAGTTTGCATCCTGAGCCTGGTGATTGTGAAAAGTGACTGTTAATACCAGTAGTGACATCATGGCGACAGCAAGTGAGGCTTGTTTTAACGTCTCAGATTTGTTGGCGTCAGTTTTTCGTGCACTTCAGTATTAAATGCAGACAGATTGTATCTGATGTGCATCCTTTGAAGTCTTATCTACTGTGTTACCATCTCTACAGATCCTCTGACACGCAGCAGCAGCTATGAACTCCTGCCACCTCACAGTGAGTCTGAGCTGATCAGTGTCTCAAGATAGAAAAAGCTATAAACTCCTGAAGCTGAAGGTTTTTAATGTTACTTTGAGCTACCATTTCTAGATTAACTGCATTTGGTTGCTGATGCCACTTACTTCATAGGGAAGTTCAGTAATCCAACAATGTCCGGGAAACAAACACTCTTTTCTCTGCTGGCAGTGTCACCCAGAAACATATAATAAGGAAATATAAGTCAAAACCAAGTCACCTGACTTAATCAATATCAAAACACAGAAATATAAATCTTCTTGGGTTGTATTGGATGGAAATGTCTTCATTTTCTTTCCTTTCAGTGTCTGAGCTGAAGGTTGTTCTGCTGGGAAACAAATGGTCTGAGCGGAGTCAAGTGGGGAACTTGCTATTGGGCAGGAATTTAACCATCCCACCGCCTACCGAGTGTTTGAAGTTCAGTGGACTATTTGAAGACAAGCAGATCACCGTCATTCACACCTCAGATGTGCTGTTTCCCCAAATGGCTAAATTTACAGAGTGTCTACAGCAGTGTGAGAAGCTGTGTGATCCTGGACCTGACGTCTTCCTGCTGGTTCTACCTGAAGACTTCGCTGAGGAACACAAACGGGGGCTCAGTAGAGTCCTTGAAAGCTTCAGCGATCAATCATTTGACCATTCACTGGTCGTAATATCACCCGGACGGATTAAACCTGAATGGCAGAAAAAGAAAACAGAATTAAAAAACATGATCAGAAAATGTAGATACAGACACTTAATGTTGAAGGAGCTTGAACGTTCAGAGCTGTTGACACGCTTGGGTCAAATCGTTAAAGAGAATAATGGACAGCACGTTGAATTATTTGTGGACACGGAGGAACCAGCAGGAACATTAAGTGAGATTCAAAGCTCAATATTAAAGAAAACACATTACATCAAAGAGGCCGTAAAGGCTGCTGGTAAGTCATGAAACAACTCTGAGGGGCAGGGTATTAAAATGAATGAATTATGCAGCTTAAACTAACTCTACAGGAATCCTACGACTCTTAACTCTTGCTGCACCGAATCATAATGTGACAACTTTTGGCACTAATATAGTTTTAACAGGAGGTTGGCTGACAAAACCATTACAGTATTACAATAACGTCAACCTGGTGCTTCGGGTCAGGGAGGCTGCAGCATTTAAGCAGCCTCGAGCTGCAGAGTCAGCTCAGGCTAAAGCTGTTGCCAAACCAGCAGGGAAGTTTATCGCTGCACTCATGAGACCATATGCTGTTGTGTTTTATTCTTTATACAGTCTGACACATGAACGCTGAGCTCACTTACAGTACACCCGTATTACTGGACTCCGATTGGACAAGGCCTGTTTGTAACCACACACAAATGGACATGCAGTCACTCACGTCACTCACGTACTGCACACAGTCCACACCTTTGTTACCTGTTTACGTTCCTAATGCCAAATGAACACATCTAGAGGAAAACTGCTGCCGCCAACGCAGCTCACTGTGGGAGCCTCCAGCTGTTCTCATCTATTTATTTTTGTCCATCATGAAATAAACCTGTCCTCTGTTCATTTCCAGGGCTGTGTGCAGGTGAACAAATCTCCAAGCATCTCTCCAAGCCAGGTAAAAACTCTCAGTCGATTACAATGCTAATTATTGAGTGTATTTGCAGATAACTTTTTGTAGATCTGTTTGTCAAGGATTAACCTGATTTCTTGATTTCTATTCATTCTTGAAAAGACTTTAGAACGAAATTAAATTATTCAAATTATTCTGTCTCAAAATGATACATAATTTGTACTAGGTACTTTGAATTTGCAAAATATGTTTGTCTTTTCTTGGAACTGACTAGAATGTTCTCATTCAATATGTCAGTTACTTAAGAGCATCAAATGCTAAGCTACTGCACCAACCTTCTCACCCACAGTACAACATTTCTCAAGCCCTAAGAAAGTGTGTGTTGTAAATTTAATTTGTTTTTGTACATATGTCTGTGTAATAACTACAGTCACGCTGATTATTTGGTGTCATTTTATTTTGCCTCTCTGATGTGTTACAGAATCTGCATTTAGGATTGTGCTGATTGGAAAGAGTGAGGACAAAAAGACAAAACTTGCCAAACTCATAAGGAGTGAAAGGCTTGAGAGCCAAACAAGTTTACCAAACGTAACCTATGGCGAGTGGAAAGGAAAACATCTAACAGTGGTGAAAACTAGAGACCTGATCAGTCTGACTGTGGAAGCAGTGAGACAAGAGATGAAGGTCTGTACGACGTTTTGTTCTCCTGGACCAAATGTTCTGCTGCTGTTGGTGAAACCGTCTGAATTCACGGAGGAGAACAGAAAAACACTGAAGTTCATCCTGAGTTTGTTTGGTGAAGACGCTTTTAAATATTCAATGGTTGTTCTCACACGTGAGGAGGAGAACGAGACAGTGAAGAAACTGATTGAAGACTGCAAACAAAGGCATCACAGAGTCAGCCTTGACAAAAAGCATTCCATAGAAACGGATGAAGAGTTAATGCAGAAGATGGCAAATATAGTGAGTAACAACAGGGGAAGGTATCTAAAGTTAAATGAAGAGGCTGATCCTTCGACAGCGTTCAGCTGTTCCAAAGCTCCTCTAAACCTGGTTCTGTGTGGGAGGAGAGAAGCAGGGAAGACATCAGTAGCTGAGGCCATTTTAGGTCAGACAGTGCTTCATGCAGTCTCCAGCTCGTCAGAGTGTGTTAAGCATCAGGGAGAGGTGTGTGGACATTGGGTTTCCCTGGTGGAGCTGCCTGCCTTGTCTGCAGAACCTCAGGATGTGATAGTGATGGAGGAATCATTCAGGTGTGTCTCCCTCTGTGATCCTGAGGGTGTCAATGCCTTCATCCTGGTCCTGCCGGTGGCTCCCCTCACTGATGAAGACAAGGCAGAGTTACAGATCATCCAGAACACGTTTGGCTCTCGAGTCAATGACTTCACCATGATTCTGTTCACTGTGGAGTCGGATCCTAGAAAAGCAGCTGTTGTTAACTTTCTACGTGGAACCAAGGAAATCCAGGAGCTTCGTCAGAGCTGTGGAGGAAGATCTGTTGTTCTCAACATCAGGGATAAGCAGCAGATCCCTGATCTGATAAAAGCTTTAGAAGAAATGAGAGCTGAAAGACAGAGCTCCTTCACTAAGGACATGTTCACCAGAGCTCTGATTGAGAAGGTCACAAACCTTAATACTCACAGCTGTGAAATTAAAGCCGATGAAACCCAGAGCAGAGAGCCTCTCAGGATGGTTCTGATTGGACGAACTGGCAGCGGGAAAAGTGCAACTGGAAACACTATTTTAGGAAAAGAACATTTTACATCAAAAGCCAGCCCAAAGTCTGTGACTAAGGTTTGCCAGAAAGCCTCACAAAAGGTTGACGGACGGCTTGTTGCTGTGGTTGACACTCCTGGTTTGTTTGACACAACTCTTTCTAATGATGACATTCAACAGGAGCTGGTGAAATGCATCAGCTTGTTGTCTCCCGGACCTCATGTGATCTTACTTGTGCTGCAGATTGGTCGCTTTACAAATGAAGAAAAAGAGTCTGTTGAGCTGATCAAGAAATACTTTGGCAAGAATTCACAACATTTTATTATCATTATCTTCACCAGAGGAGATGATCTTAAAGACCAGACAATTGAGAGTTATATAGAAGAGTTTGATGATTTTGTCAAAAAACTGATACATGACTGTGGAGGAAGGTACCAGGTCTTCAACAATCAGGACAAAGCAAATCGCACTCAAGTCACAGAGTTACTGGCAAAGTGCAACCAAATGCTGAAGGAAAATGGAGGAAACTGCTACAGCAGCGAAATGTTCCAAGAAGCTGAGGCAGCGATACAGAAGGAAGTGCAAAAGATCCTGAAGCAGAAGGAAGAGGAGATGAAGAGGAAGGAGGAGGAGCTTAAAACAAAACACGAGGCAGAAATGGAAGCAATGAAAAGTAGAATGGAGGAAGAGAGAGCGAAAGTTGAGCAAGACAGGAAAGAGAAAGAAAAACTACTTGAAGAAATGAAAGAACGTATGAACAGGGAGCGAGAGGAGAGAAGGAAAGAACAGGAGGTGAGAGATGAAGAGGACAGAAAGAAAGAAAGAGAGGATGCAAACCAACGACAAGAATGGGAGCAAAAACTTGAAGATATGGAGAAAAAAAATAAATCAGAATCAGAAAAAAAGGAAAATACTGAGGGAGAATTGAAACGGAATAGAGAGGAGATGAGGAAGCAACAACGGGCCTGGGAAAATGAAAGAAACGAGTGGTGGGAGAAACGATACAGAGAAAACGAAGAGAGGCGTCGAGAAGAGCAAGAAAAACTGAAAAATCTGGAAAAAGAATATGAACAGGAAAGAGAAGAATATGAAAAGAAAAGAAAAGAACAAGATCAACTGAAAAGGGAACAAGAGGACAAAGAAAGAAAAGAGTTAGAGAAAAACTATAAGGAAAAAATGGAGGACATGAAAAAGAAATATGAAGAGGAGGCCAGAAAACAGGCCGAAGAATTAAATGAGTTCAGACGGAAATACACCAGAGACTTTACAGCACTGGTAGAAAAGCACATGGAGGAAATACAGAAACTGAATCAACAACATGAGACTCTAATGCAAGAGACCAAGGAAAAACATGGCCAAGAAAATGAACTGCTCCAAAATCTCTACAAAGAGTACAAAGAACAGAATCTGAAAAAAGAACTGGACAAGTTGAAGGAAAAGCATGAAAAAGAACTACGTGAACTTAAACAAAAATACAGCAGCAAATGTAATATCCTGTGATCTGCCCTCTCAAACAGATTAACAGTGATTTTTAGGAATGGACGCTTGTGTCAACAAGACTGAATGAACAGACGTTGTTACTTGATGACTGTAATACAGCTGCAACATTTACTCAATAAGAGGAGTCACCAGCCACTTTATAGTTTACATTTCATTTACTGTACATTCTTTGAATTAATTCTTTTTAATTTGCCCCACATTTACTCCTTTAGTTTAATCAGTAACAATTTTACTTCTTTATATTTGACAAGTCAAATGTTTGGTTTAATATGAGATTTAAAAAAATAAAATAAGATTTATATTTCTGTCCATATTGCTGATGATCTGTCACTTGTATCACTTTGTTTAATTACTTACACAGCACCTAGAAACATTAACTCATAAATGTAAATGTTAAACTTTCTGGAATAAACATTTCAAAAGTAAATTCTCCAGTTCTGACTGACACCTTAGACACATGTAGCTGACAAAATAACCTACAGTGATTGTAATGTCCATTTATCACTTGCTCTGTTTTACTTGCCTACCACCCAAATTCCAACACTGTTCAACCAGTTATATGCAGCGCGAGTCAAAGTGGGCGAAACAGTGGGAAACTATGGCAAAGAGTTAAGCTGGTGTGTATCAGGAACAAAAGCTCAGGTTTAATCCTGCAATCGCTGATGCTGGTGTCACATCAGCCTCCGTCGGTTAGAGACCGACAAATAGAAACAAGCCAGACTAACAGTTTTGTTTATTTAATACTTCAATGAGCAATACAACAGACATATCAAATGTTAAATGTGTGATCTTGAAAAGGTTCTTCATTACACATCCAGTCTTACAGTATGTACTGCACACGCTTTGCAAAGTGCATGTCTCATGCTTATGAAACTGACAAGCCTTTAGATTCCTCTTCATCCTGATGGGCAAGTAGCACTGTGTGAATATTCTGAGAGAAAGACATAAAGAATATTAAGGGTGGTGAGCAGGAAGTAAAATGAAGACAAATCCTTACGCAAGTTTGTCGGTCTTTAACAAAGGTAATGAGACAGGTATTGCACATGAACAAGCATCAGAACAAGTAACAAGCAAATGCACGTAAACACAGACTTACTATAAGTTGGTAGCGTGTTGAAGACTCCATTAGGCCTCGGATGGAAGGATGTTGAGACAGAATACTGAAGGGCACACTGTCGTCAGGGCCGTAGCCCAGCTCTCTGAATATATTGACCAGGTGCTAAAGACATGAAGGGTTTAAGATAATGAATTAGGAAGTTACTACAGTATTTATGCTTTTTATTTAATTAAAACGTTGATTTATTTTACCTCCAAAATGGAACAAGCTGTGGTAACTTTTACATTTTTACATGCTCTTAGAAAAGTGTGGATTGATTTAATTAATTTAATATGTAATGCCTCTTTGTGCGTACTAAAGCTATGTATTTCCTTAAATAACAAGTGTGAACTTTTGCTATACCTCAGTTTGCTCCTCATTACTCAGGCAGCCTTGTGGAAGGTCTTTTATTTTGGTGGCTTTGTAGCAGATAACAGCAAGGAGATCAGTTACAGAAACTTCCTGATGTCCTAGTGAACTGTTTGATGAACAGAGAGTCTCATCCTCCTTGTGCTCCCCATCAGGCTCTAAAGAGGTGAGCTCTGTAGACACTTCGATATTGGGCATAGACTATACAGTGGCATAAGAAAAAGTTTTTTCAAGCAAACACAAGATTGAAGATTTGCTGACAGAATACAGAGATTCATGGTCTCCCATGTAGCATTAGTGAGCGTGAGCGTTAGTGAGCACTTTAAATTAAGTAATGGTGGAAAAAGCAACATGTCTACAACCAATAAACATGCTGTTACAGGAATTTTAGAAGATGTCACAGGTTTTAGCTCTAATTCTAGGTCAGGAAATAATTCAACTTAAATCTTTTTAGGGTACAAAATGATGACAAATTCCCTTTTCAGATAATGTCATAATGAGGAAAAGCCATTCACTTTCAGAGTTCATTGATTTACTCACCACGACGAGCTGGTCTGGTGAGGAGTGCTTGAGATGTTGTCCTAGTACTACACTGAGCGCTCTGATAAAGCCCAGTCTGGGGCTCGGATGAGATGCGAAGTACTGTAGCATGGACACGTAGTCCAGATGAGGAGACTGGAAAGAGTGATCTGCAAACAACTGGAAAAAGAACTAGCAAAGAAGAACACAGACAGTTGTTCCAGAGAGGTTATGTTTTAGCATTTTATTTGACATATCTACAAGATGGTAATGGTAGTAAATACGAACAAAATTTATAAAGGAAATGTTATGTTGTTTCTATTCCATGACCACCTACACTGACTTTGACTTAGGTTCTTGGATATTGCAGTTACCTTGCGTAGATTAGCCAGGCGGTCATAGGGCAGAGGCTCAGAGGGGTCCGCAGGCAGAGATTGTACACTCTCAGTGGAAAACCACAAGTCTGTCTGGTAAAAAAGGAAGTAATATTAGCACTTAAATATATATTTAGGATGCTACAGTTTATATATCAAACTGTGTCTATCTAAGATGCAGATAGAGGGTGAACCTAACAGAGGGACTTCTGAACAGCGTGTACAGGTCTGAGGGAGATCATAGACTATACAGCCCAGAGAAGAGACTAACTTTTAGATACTGTTCTTTGTTGATATATCCTGTGTTGCCAATATCTGCTGCCCTAAAACGTTGTAGCACAAGCAGCAGCTCCGTTAAAGAAGGAAATGGCCAAGGGAGGGCAGCACTGAGCAGAAACCGTCGCCAGTCTATCAGCTCATAGTCATCTGTTAGTACAGCCACAAACTTCTTCAACTGCAAAAAGCAGACACATTCTTCTGTAATATATACAATGCATTTTAGGAAAACATATATATGCATATATATATTATATTTTGGATTATTTGGTGCTATGAAATCATTGCCCAACGTTTTCTTTTGTATCTCTGAAATACTTTAAAGTACACCTTTGTTTCATTCTTGTCGATCCAGGGCTCAGGCAGGATGTTCCGGCACATGCTCACAGAGATCAAATCCCTGAGCAATCTGAAGAACTCAGAACTGGACATGAGACCTGAAAGTCAGAAAGGAAGGATTTGATGGTTGTGGTGCAGCATGTGATAGCTTCATTAGTACACCAAGTCACACTCTCTCCTGAATGCACCTGAAGGGGAAACAAAGTATAGCTGTTGGCAGAGTGACTCCAGTTGAATGATGGTTGGGGTAGAACGTGTGGGTTTCTCTACAGGAGGGGGCCGAGGAGGGTGAACCGGGCTGGCCACCACCTGACAGTCTCCATTCAGATAGAAGTCTGTACATTCCTGGACACAGAATATTTAAAGGCACACACTATGTCCCACTCATCAAAGGATTTTATTGTATATTAACCACTACTGAGAACCACTTTGTAGCTAGTTTCAAATTAATATTACTAACACTGGTAGTATCTTCAAAATTAGAGTCATGCAGATATAAAGTCTCTTCATACCAACACCAGTGGATTCTGCAGCTTAGCACCAGCCTCTATGTGGTGGCAGGCCACCTCTGTTAATTGGTCAATACTACAGACAAGATGGCATGAAAAAAACATTAAAAACCACAAATATACTTTAAAATTGTACCAAGGTTTCAATGTGTCAGAAATAACTCAAGCTTTGTGGAGACTACAACTATAACTTTAGGGGAACGTCATGAGCTACCAGATTATACTGTCCCATACCTTTTCATTTGGGCAAGATAGCGTGCTTCTAACAGGTTTTGCATGTTGGTAAAAGTCTGCTCTGCTCTGCTTTGCAGGGTGTGCACCATCACTAGACCATGGCCTTTGATAAGTGCAATGCGCACCTTGGCTGCATTCCCTGGGCACATGCATACAGAGGACACGTTTAGGCATATTTGTGTACAAGTGCATGTACAGTATGTGTGTGCATTTATTCATTGTACTTCAGATACAACTACAGCCGTATCTGAAGTTGTAAAGATGTGTGTATGCATACCCTCATGATCCAGTGCAGCAGCATATTCTTCATGTAATTTTTGTCTGGTTTCTGGGTTTGTGCTGTTAGGCCACCCCTTTTCCTTCTGCTCCTTTGTCTCCCCCTGGTGGATTTCTGCTGACATCTACATTATCGTTATCATTATTATTATCATTATCATTATCATTATCATTAACGTTGTTGTTGTTTAATACCAAGTTACTGATGATTTTTGTTGCCTCCTCATAGTGGAAAATAAGTTCCTCATGGCGTGGCTAGAGAAACAATAAAAATAAAACAATCAAAAAAAAGGTCAGCACTGACCTATAGCATAGCACAATGTAAAAAGGTAAGTACTATAAACAATGACAGGGTATACAGTTCCTTTAGTGAACTCAAAGTGAATTAAAGGTTTGTGTATTGAGGTAGGAATGACCTTGACGGGTTCCGGCTGACGCTGGTCTTTCATTTTAACAGCCTCTCTAGAGGTGTCAGGACGTTTAGGGTGTAGGGGAGTGCTGAGGAGTAAGAGGCAGTTGTTTATGTTAATATATCTACTCTGTGCTTAGGTTTATTTAGGCTGCAAGGAAATTACAACAATCCATTTTATGTAACAAATTATCAAAATTCATATAAAGTGAGAGAAACATTGTGCAAGACTCATTCTCTCTCACAGCTTAGCTCGCATTTTGTCTCTACATTTGTTAGTAGTTTGATCATTTTTTCTGCTCTTTTTATTCATAGACATTCAGGATTTTTCAATGCATTATTTTGCGTTAGAATTGCTACGTTGTTCATTATTTTAGTCTTGCCTCTCATCCTTCATATCTAAGGTGGTCACAAGGGGGATACGAGCGAGGTCCATAGGTGGCTCAGGTAGCACCTGCTGGCACATGCTTGAATAGTAGACCTTGAGAATAGAGCCTGTCTCCTGGTAACGATCCAGCTCCACCTATATAATACATGCAATCCAAGATTAGGGTTTTGGTAAAAACTAAGACAAAACTAAATCCACAAGTACCTTGTCCATAAGCGTCCAGTGCCCAGACATCCTAGAAAAAGTTACCTGTATGAGTCTAGAGTGATGTTCGATGAGCTGAGAAATTTGATCCTCTAACCAGCCATCACTTATGAAAGCAGTCCTCTCTTGCTCATTAAGCTCCTTACTCTTATCACTGATGTCCCACAAACGTTCTCGCAGTTCCTGTTTACACATCAGAATATCATACTTTTGTTTTGGTTTGTACATGGTACCTGTAAGAATCTGTGTTGCATTATACAGCAAATTCTTCTTACATCCAGTCTCAGGTGAAGCTCTGCTTTGGTATCTTCATCTTCTCTCATATCATCAGATATGCTGTTAAAATCCTTCTGCCATTGAGACACTAACTCCTGCATCAAGTCTGGATGCTCTACGTAATGCTTGAACCTCTCTCTACGCATAAAGAGATTAACTGGGATTATTAATTTTATAATTTAAAAAACATTACTATTAACACATATTTGACCTTTCATTTGGAAAAAAATATTATTAAAGGCGAAATTATGTATCTTATCATCTTAAAACCCAATAAAAAACTGGTATATTATGCAAAAAATGTGTAATTTTTTCAAAAGCTCATCCACTGTATGTCTTTATCTAACATAACTTGACCCATGTTTAAACTACTTAAAAAGCAGGCAGAACACCTGATGCTGGATAGATGATGGTCAATGAATGTGCGTTGTGAGCGCAGCTGCTGCATCACTGTCTTTATGTTGTTCACATAGGAATCACATACTGTGTCCCAGAAGGAGCATAAGTACTCCGGGACCTCCTTTAAACAGAAAAAGATAGAGATGGGAAAAGATGAATAAAACATGGTGTAAGACTGGAAGTTGAGTCATGGTATCTGGACTTCTTTCAAGGATCATGAGAAGCCACAGTGTCATGCAACAGATGACACAAAGATGTCACAACTTGTATTTTGACACATGTAGTAAAGTAATTGCATATGCAGATAGAAATCAGACACAGAGGGAAACACATTTTTCAAGAGAGAAAGGAATTCAACAAAAAACAGGTTTCTCACTGGTGGAAGGGGTTCATCCACGTAGACCCAGGTGATGGAACCTGGACTTGGAGTGGCAGCCTCAAGTGAGTCCTTGGTAACTTCCTGGGCTTCCTGATAGGTCACTGAACAAACTGATGCTTTTCTAGAGGGCTCTATTTATTATGCAGAAAATATACTGTAAAATATCATCTCATATCAATAAAATGTGTTCCTTATTTAACAAGCAGTGGGTGATGTGTTTGTTTGCTTATGTTAAACATTATTTCAATTAATGTGTTAGTG
The DNA here is from genome assembly GCA_030770545.1 of Macropodus opercularis. NCBI lineage: Eukaryota > Metazoa > Chordata > Actinopteri > Anabantiformes > Osphronemidae > Macropodus > Macropodus opercularis. The sequence goes on along the minus strand of CM061097.1, from coordinate 7,181,400 downwards.
TAATCTAATGATCAAATCACCTTTGGTGGCTTGTGTGTTGGATCTGTAAAGTGACGTTGCAATTTGGCCGTTTTCCTCCCTGAGGTTGGAACTAGACTCTGTGGGAACAGGGGTGTCATCTGCAAGAGGTGAAGGCTGGTCTACAGGTAGAGGTGTGTCTGAAGTAGATGAATCTGGAGCTTTTCCACTGTCCAACCCATATTCAACAGGTGGAGGGGCAGCTCAGGAAGGAAAGTATCACAATATTAAATAAGTATATACACATTGTTTCTTTGAGAGAAAATATATATGTCACACATTACGCACACACATAACATTACAACTGCTACTACTATTTTCAGCCTACTTTCACCTTCACCTGGATGACTGAGAATCTTCACAGACACATGTATAACAGACTTTCATCATCAGAGTCTGACCATATAAAAACCTTACTTGAACTTTTTTCAGCCTAATATTATGACAAAATAAAGAAGATCATCAGTCCACTAATGTTCACTAATACTACAATGATTAGTTACCTTCTGATTTGGCTGACATCAACCGCTGTAGAACAGCCTCCACCCTCTTATAGAGCTCCACTTCATCTGCATTGGCATCAACACGGACCAAAATGTTTTGCTTTTCACCAAACCATTTCTCTAGTTTTGGCAAAGCATCCCGAAACGCTGTGATTCTTTTAGGGGAAATACGTTAATAATAATAAACATATCATGCTTGGTTAGCAACCTGTTCATATCATGATACACTCCTGTTTGATTCATCTTGTTTTACCTGTTTGAAATCTGTGCCAAATACACATTTTGGTCAATGGGAGAGGACACTGTATCAGCAGCAGAGTTAGCCTCTGCACCAGATTTGAGAAAAAGACATCCACATGAGTACATGAACATATCATTTATATTTAGTTACTTTTCTGTAAATATATATGCACACACTTATAACACATAATAATCGGGTATTCTTGGATACATAGCATTAAACTCTCACCAATGTGACTGTATGCACGTTGGACCACACTCTCATCAGGGACATCCAACAGCAGAGCCAGGTCCAGCACAGGAGCCGGTGGTGGCGGAGGTGTGGTTGGCTTAGGATCAGCAGCAAGGTTCGTTCTGCTGTTTTCAATGCGACTCGCTGTGCTTACAGACCCACCCAGAGCTTTCTCTAGAAGGTGAGCTTGGGTGATGTCTACTGGGAAACCATCTAGGATCCAACCTGACTCAGCTGGAACCTGCCTTTTAGGGACACACCACTACTGTGTCATTGTTTTATTATTAATTTTTTTGTAAAGAAAAATCTGATTGTGTAATTCAGAATGTAAAATTAACTGCAAAGTGGCAAACTCTATATACAGTATTTTAATTGCATACAGACAATGTGCTTACCTGATAGCCTCCACTATGGCGTCCAATAAAATCTCATTGGGGATTATATTGCCATTTCTCAGCTCATCTTCAATGGCTGCTCCCTTCATGGCCCGGGTAGACAGCTTAATAATGGACACATTTAAGGGACAGATAAGAAGCCTCCCAGATTTTAGTGAACTGTTCATCACTGGCATTGTCTGCCTGCTGCTCTTTAACCTGCAAATTATTTATCCACTGAGGATGATTTCAGGGCAGTGTGTACAGATTGCTAGATTTACTAGTGGTACTGGTAGGTGATTGGTGGTTCTAAACAACCCTGAACAACTAGATTACAAATAGGAATAATATTCAGTTACAGTGATGTTAAACTTTACCTGACTAACCTCCTCTCCATTATGGTAAGCATTCAAAGCCTCCATAATCAGTTTGTCAGCTGATAAAACATAGATCCCATGGGCTAAAGCAGAATATAAAACACACTCAGCAAGAAGACAGTCTACATTATCACAAGAAAGTTAGTACAATACTTAAATGGTGTGTCATTGTGTCTGTGTGTGCACAGTCTGGATAGCATGCCTTCAGCAATCTTGGTCAGACAGGTGGTCTTGCCAGAACAAAATTTGCCCAGGACACAGGCCTTTAGAGTAAAGTGAGGAAATGAAGGTGTTAAAGGTTCCATGACGGGTGGACGAACTATGCTCCTCAGCCGCAGGACAATATGTCCAAGAATGTTGTTGTTGGTTGGGGGCAATGAAGTTTCCCCTACTTCCTCTGGCCATATCCACTCACCCGCCATGCTCTACAAACATACAACATGGCCAAGATAAAGATCATCTTTAGCACTGAGGTAGTTCATTGTATCTTTTCAACCACAATTCCAACCTTTTCACTATCCAAAACTTATTGTCTTTTATTTTGTTCCTGTAGTAGACATCTGATCCTAACTGCATTCGTTTGAAAATAGGAGCTTGAATAATACATTATTTAGTCTTTACTGTAGAGGCACAGGGCACGCAAGCATGAAAGCACACTACACACATGTCTTAAACTTACAGTGTATTCATCATAGTCCTGATTGTTGAGTATCTCCTGCTTCTCATGCTCTACAGGATCTAGTGTGGTAGAGAAGACAGTAGTGGTCTGCTGGCCCTTGATGGGCTCATAGAGAGGTAAACCACGGAACAGCAACTCCTTCCACTCTCTCATTTGCTTCTCTGGAGCCAGACTGCATATGATAGCAGAATAAAAAAAATACATACAAAATAAAAATACAAAGCTCCAAATAAAAAGAGGGATTGTGATTAAAACTAACACATCTGAAAATGGTTGAACTAGTTTGACCCATTTCATTTAATATAAGTGAACTTGGCTGTACAGTAGTTTTTAATGTCTCTCATATGATTTTAAAGTGAAATTGTTTCTTATTAAGCCTGCAAATGATTAAAGATAACGTTATTTAAGGAAATGGATGATCAGATTAGTAAAGTGTGAGGAGGGTATGTTTACAGACGTGTAGAATCTAGGGCACCAAGATATACAGTAAAGGGTCGCTTAGCTTAGATTTTATTGGACTATTGCTCAGTTGTACAAGAATGTTTCAAAAATTGTTTTTTGCCACGTTTCTGATTTGCAACTAAATTAGCACTGTACTGCAATGCTTCAATGTTCAGATTTTATTCTGAAGTCAGATTTGTATTCTCTGGTCACATTTTAATATTGTCTCAACACAATCACATAGATCTATAGTTACATACCATATTTGATTTGATTACTTTCCAGTTGTTCCTATCTTATCAAGCTAATTGATGTCATTAATTGACCAAATTTTAAGTAGATTCAACTTCAATCAGTTTTGTAATTTCTGATAATGATTTGGAATTTCCACACATCAGTCAGTTTAGAGGTCTTACTGTATGAACAAATACTGTGTTTGTTTCTACTGCATAATTTAAAGCGATAGTGTAACATCTACCCTTACATCTACCTACCCTGCAAGAAGTTGGTATTCTCCAACCTTGGTGGCCAAGTCCACTATCTGCTCCAAAATGTCCTTGCAGATCTTAAAGTGTTTCTGGTGTCTGATTTTTGACCGCTCAGCTGCAATCTTGTTAAAGAGTTCAAGCTCTTTTCTGATCTCCTCTGCACAGTCCAGCTTAGCCTGTTGAGCCAAAGCCTGTACCAGGTGCCAGTCAGAAACATGGAATGAGCGGAGAATGAGTAATGAAACATTTTATATGGACAGGTGTACATATCATTGTATCATTACACATATTATTATCAGTTTTTCTATTCCACAGTTTACTGGTATTAAACTGCAAAAAAACAGATTACATTTTCTATGTTGTTTCCTCGTGCAACTGATATTATACAGGAGGTAAGATCTCAGCTTCAACAGACAGAACATAATTAATATGCACAGGTTCAATGTGCATCAACATGATTTTGTCCCTAACTCATCTAACTGATGATGGTATTAAGAAAGTCTGCTCATATCCACAAAATTCTATAACATACTGTTTATTTAACACTGCTGGACCATTGGTGGTAACTAAATCTATCACTGAATCACTGGAAGGACTATAAAAACACATGATGTCTAACTTTACTATAAACAGTATGGAGCAGTACAATGAGCTGAACTGTAGTAAGAAAAAAGGTGCAGCATTTTCTTAGCCATTCCACAACTAATAACGAATATTTTTATCCTTTCTGACTCACCACAACCTCTTGGTAGATCCTTATATCACTTGAGGGTTTTTAGCCAATTCTTCCATTATAGATTATTTCACCTTATATAAACTGCACACTGAACATTAACTTTTACTTCCTTAAAAAATATGATGTGTGGTCTAAGAGGGTTCTAGGACTTAAATTTATGTTAGAAGATGCTGATGTTATGCAAACTATCATAACCCTGTTTTTGCTTTCCCTAAGACACCACCCATATCACTAACACTGTCTAATACAAAGCAACAAAAGTGAGTTATTCTTTACTTATTATTCGTTATTGATTTATCATCCATCCTATCTCACCGCCTCCCTCTCCAGAGCTTCCTGGAAATCTCTTTCTCTCCTTTGCTGGTACTGTTGCTCTCTGAACAGACGGTTTTCAATGATCACGTCCTTTTGCATACGAATCTGGAGGAGCTGAGCAGCCAAGCGTTGTTCCTGTTGAGTCTGACGTGTGAGGCGCTTCACCAGCTGCTCCTCACGTCTTGCCTCCTGCAAGGTGAGACAGAAATGGCTAATTAGACGATTAAAATTCTTCATGACATCATTAACTTCATGAAGTCAAAGTTAATATAGTGTTAACTTAAGAGGGATTTTCTTGATGGTATTGAAATATTAATAGATTTCTTGATATAAATGACTGGAGAAAGATTGTTAAGGCAGCAAATTTTACTTTTCTGAATGTATTCTCATGTCACCGAACATATCTTTATAAATTTTAGATACTGTATTAATATTTGTCAGTGAAAGGTGTTTCACCTCATGGGCTTCATGGGCCTTGAGTTGCTCCAAAATGAACCTTTGACGTCTTTTTGCCCTGTGCTCCTTAGCTGTAGCATTCTCCTTCAGCCTCTGACGGATCTCTTGTATATAGTTGCTATTGGACTGTAATATTAACTTTGTTCCCCTTTCAGGGACCTCGCAGTCCAGGCTACTGCCCCAAAGAGGAGAATTCACACTGAAGGACTGGGCACTACAATTAAAAACATAAACATTTATTCCTATTCCTATTATAATATTAATAGTAAAACACAAAGTACAAGTCTTAATTTAGGAAATGTTCCTTTTTGCTTACCTTGTAGATGAAGCAAAACCAAATTTAATTAGTGTTTTATTCCTGTTTGTCTCAAACTGGTCTATTTCGGTCTGCACCTACCAATGACAAAATGACAGAAACTGCAATAATACTAAAAGGACAAACAGCTCCCACTTGTTTTTAAATTAGATGTGCAGCAATTGAGAAATTAAATCAATTAGGGCATGCATCTGCTAATGATTAACAGTAAATTTGAAAAGTCCCAAGTAAAACATGAGAATAAATAACAAAGAATTACCTCTCTGTAACCAATGACTAATGCTGAATAAACATACAGCTTAATACTTGTCAGCAAGCCAAAGAAAGAAGCATCACATCATTATTGTTATCACACCATTATTTTTTGCACCTGTGCTTGCTTCTGTCTACGTTGCTGCTGCTGCAGTCTCTTCCTCAGGCTGAACTTTAAAGTGTAGGAAGGTGGCTTGGGTGCTTGGATAATAGTGCCAGGGTTAAAAGGCATGATGCTATTGTGCCTCTGACGACCCAACCGTAGCTGCATACAACAAGAAACAATGGTCCACTGTTCAGCATTTTCAATAACGTTGTAGTCATAGATTTGATTGTAATTGTAAACAGGGAACACATTTAACAACACTTAGTTAACATGATAGCCAGTACCTTTTCTATATTCTTCACTCTTTTCTCACTCTGAATGTGTTGTCTCTTTTGATAGATGGGATGGGTTATGACAGACCTGTCATTCAATGGTTGAAACTTTTCTTCATAGTGCTGAGAAATTTTCTGCAGCTTCAGCTCGGCGTCACGTTTCACTACCTGATGCAGTCGCTTTATGAAAAATACAAAAACACAACACTCTATGATGTTTGAAAATAGATGTTTTTGCTACATAATGATGTTACCTTAAAGTAGAAGTAATGCACTGAACATCAAAAATGAAAAATAGCCTAAGAGACAGTTAGACTTGAGCCCTTTCAATGTTTTTTAACCGTACAAGGAAACCCTAGTTTAATGTCTCTACAAATCAAAACATGCCATTGCCAAAACAGAGTGGCCCCATTACCCCATACTACTGTACATACACAAATGTCCTGCTTACGTCAGAGTAGCTGTCAAACTCCTTTTTGTGCAGGCTTGCAATGGCTACAGGCTGCATCATTTCCAACATTGTCCTGCTGATTCCCACTCTCTTCCTCTTTTCAAGCGATACATACAGTTGATAAAGCAGGTGTGTGGCAACACCTTGCTTTTCTTGCATCAGGTCCTGTGCTGTGTTTAAGTTAAAGGATATCCCCAGTAAATGAAGAGTAGGCTCAAGGCGGGTGAAATTGTTCAGTTTGGAGATGGAGGTGCTATGAGAAAATGCACAATTAAAGTTAATGACTGTCATCCTAAATAAGCAGGTAGACACTAAATACAAAGGAGATAAATACTGTAGCTTAAGACACGGTCAGGGTTTCAACTTACTCATTTTTCATAAACATAGTGAAATCATTTTGCAATTGATATTTATGTAGGATCTCTCCAATTAAATAGCCACTTGAGAAATCCTTGGCAAAGGTCTTTTGCTCTGTGGAAATGAACACAAAAAAGTAGATGTTAAAAAAACATGAAAATTTTATTTGCCTAATCTGGTCTTTCCGAGTTAACATTTTAAGGCTGTGATGTTCTTTGTCTCTGCCGTTAACCTTAACGAAAAGAACCATGTTGCGTCGCATTTTAGTTGTGAATCAACACGTCACAGTGCCATCATGTCAGACACCTTTGTCTTTTGTATAGTTTATTTTAACAACACTGGATATGGGTAGATAAAAGTTAAATATCAGCTATCACGCTAGTTTATAACTACCGAGTAACGTTATTCATTCATTTTAATATTTCACTTCAAAACTATCTTAGTTACTACAGTAACAGTAAATAAACCAGCAAACTAACGAGAGTTAGTGAACTAGGGTTAGCAAGGTGCTGTAGCTAAGCTGTAAGTGTAGACACACTTACCAACCGCTTTTGACAGCCGGAGCTCTTGGTTCAGCCACCTGCATAATATTTCCGACATCTTTAAGTTCAACTCACGTTACAACCAAACCGCCCACATACCACTATACCGCTGATAAAATGGCCCCTTAGCTCGCCCGCACACGCCGAAGCTAAACACCGAAGTCTCAACGGTGCAACCGTTACCATGGTGACACGTCAACAGGGTTGCCCAGAATACTTCGGGAGGGCTCTCGCGGGAGCGGGCGGGCCTCGCGCATCAGTTTCCATTTCTCTACCAAAATGTAAACAGGAGGACAATGACTACAAACATTATCAAACACACAAACAAACATCGTCAAACAAACCCTTTTTAACTAGCTATGGGTGAACTGTGGTTGCTTTAGCAACACGTAATAGAGCTGAGTACACTGATTTTGGAATATAAACATTTCTGTAAAGATTTTAGACAAATGTAACAGTAAAACACAGACAAACAAGTATTCTGCTAATAAACTTTATTGCCTTTAAACATATAACAACATTTCAGTTTGTGTTATTAGTGTTAAGTTCAGAAGCACTGCACCATCTGTCAATCAATAGTAAAATATTATGCAAAATATATCCGTCAAAGCACGTCCAGAAATAAAAGCTATTTTTAGGTGCACATTGCTTTAATCACATTCTCATGCACATTAGTCTGTGTTAGTGTTAAAGCTACAGGTTAACATAAACACTGTAAAAAAAGGAGCTACTGCAGTTATGGTTTGCACAGCATGCTTTAGTATTGCAAAAATACCACATATGTAAGGCAGAGAGTGCAACCTGGTGTATAACCCAAAGATCCGACACGCTGTGGGGGTAAACCCACACTCCACTTATGTTTACATAAACAATGAAAGGAGAATTGTAACTGAATGGAAATACTCACCACCAAAAGTCTTATGGTGAGTATTCCTCCCTACTTTGAGGCGCCTGGCAAAGAAACACTGCTGACCGGGTTGCAAAGCAGGCTACACCATTATACCAAGACATTTCATCATACATGACACTTAAATGTTTCTATAGGGTAGGCACATGACAAATAGCGTGATGCCACAACATTTCACAGGATTACAAATCTGGTGTTGTCAACAATGACATTTGCCTCAAGAAAGCTGGTTCAACTACATTAAATCTACATGTTGACAGGAATATAATTTACAATGTAAATTAAAACTTTGCATTGTAACAGGATTTTGTATTGTAAAATTTGAAACAAATTATGTACAGTTAGTTGCATAAATACAAAGATTTTGAGGAAAATAAAAGTGCGCCATTTCTTGATCCAAGTCAACATTAAAGCATGTAACGTATAGTGTTCATCGGTCTCCAAAGCCTTGCTTAACAGCAGGCTTTAAAAGGAAAATCATTTGCAGCCACCTTTAAATAGTCAGAGCTACATCCACCTTACCACTGACTTGAAGTGATCACCAATCACTGTCAAAGAAAATGGTTCATTTCACTTTGCTTTCAGTTTCACTGGTACAGGGTGTAGCTTTTAACAAATTATGTCAAACATTTCCCCCATTCGCAGGTTAAGATTCAGATCAGTGTTTTATGACAAAGACAAAAAGGGATGCATATTTCTCAGTAGTTAAAGAAGACTGACAGCCTGTTATAAGGTAATCATTGAAGCCATCCATTAGAAGTCATCTCATGTCACAGTAGTTTTAGTTAAAGCTTGTTGGCTGGAGGCACTGAGCACCAGTCAACCACAGCCTGCCACATAGGCAAGTCAGAGTCTGACCACAAAAAACAATAAAGCAAACATCTTGATTATCACTGGATAAGAGCATCAAAGGATATTATTTGCATAATAAGAATTCTGAGAAGCCCAGCCAGTGATGAATCAACAACCACAATGTACACAAGAATGGAGCGCTAATGGAGCATGTGAAATATACTTGGGCGATCATGGGCCCTTGTTTGACACCATTATGAAACTATCAAACAGCAAAAATTCACAAGTCATTTTCCCCCACAATCAAACTGGCAGCATTGTTTCCCCTTGTTTCTTTCTTTCCAGTCATAACATTTCAATGGCAGTTACAGGAAAGGTTTTAAACGAAAAATATATAGCTCTTCACTTGTAGTGTAGGTTTAGCTGTCTCTAAAAATGTGCTAACACAAACATTGAATGCATTATCAGCCATCTCTCTGGGCTACAGCAACCAAAGAAACAGGATTCGTCAGATCCACATACAGTATACTAAGAGGGCAGAAAGTAACGTCATGGTGATCACAATGTGACCAAGGTAAGAGTCTGCACTGCTAGAATGGACAAAATGGAAGATCTTTTGTTTATTACACCCAGTGCTGGTTCACTCTGTATGCCCAGTATAACAGATCTACTACTATATATACTTTTCACTGTAAGTAGTGTTTGGGAGTAAGGCAGTGTGTGAATTGATATGGTGCAATTGATTGAAAGCAATGAGTTAAACTAGGCAATTTAAGTAGTAATTACAGGTTTAACTCAAATCTTCAATCTGTTCAATGTCAACAATCATGAAGTCTCAACATAAAAAACACACTGGCCTTGTTGTGTAATATGTTATTTAAAAAAGTTGAAGTGGTTGAGAAAGACAAAATAAACTACAACACTTAAAAGTAGCATAATATTGTATTTGTTCATTGAGTTACTTCAGTTTGTTTTCATGTTCTAGCTTATATCAGTGTGTTCATCATCCACATAATTCCAGACCATTAATGTAAAAGCACCACTCCTGTATCTGTGTAAAATAATGCCTATTCTCATTTGTAACAGTATGACACTGTTTCGACAGTAACATTTCAAAAATACTTCCATCTTTACATAAAACTTAATGTTTTTTTTTTGTTTTTTTACAGCTGTCAGAAAGCAAGAGTGAAATGTCCTTTCATTCCGTTTTTTGTAGTGTAGTAAGGTTCACTAAAAATAAAAACATTTGAAATTAATCTAAAAACGGCATATGCTCTATATAAACACATGGAAAAGGCAGCGAAAGGACGTAAGAGCCACCAGAAGGATTCCAGAGGGTGCAACAAAAAAGGGTAAAAATAAAATATACTTTGATATGGAAATAGAAATGTTTTTGCACATAAATATATAGATTCAAATTCATGATATTTGCATGAAAGAGATATATTCCATATATTTATGTATATATATGGGTGTATAAGATCGCAGTGCTGTAACAAACGGCATATTTACCCAGCCTAGTCCAATTCATGATACTGATAACATTATTAAATCTGAGTTTTTTGCTAGCCCCTTTGGCCTGGTGGCTACTAGTGGCAGATATCATGGTTTTGAAGATGACAGCAGGTTGCTGAACCAGGTTGCTGCTGTTGATGACAGCTGTCGTTTTTCCTCTACATTTTCCTCATGATCACCGAGGAGAAACTGAGTGGAAGCAACAGAGGTCGGAGATCCAAGAGAGGGAGCAAAACCAGCACTCTCCTCGCCTTGCACAGGGGAGTCTAAATGCCAGGAGCACTGGGGTTTGTAGCCCCAAGCACCAGGATCATCCTGGGGATCATCAAAAGGCTCTGCTGAGACTAAGCCCATATCATCATTTGGCGCACTAGCTTGCATCTGAGGCCGGTAACCTCCTCCTCCATCTTCACAGCTGGTCGACAGGTCTGCCTGTTTGTGGCCCTCAGAGGAGCCCTCTGGATCAAGCTGGAAGACGAAAGAAGAGCCTGAAGTCTGTATCCCTGTGTATGTTACATCAGTGCGTCCTGAATCCAGAGAAGACGTAGAAGAAATAGAGGAGTCTGGGAAACGTGGTCTAATTGGCCTCTCATCTACCACTTGGTTGTAGTAACGCAGTGATGTGGGCTCATCTGTGTCAGCTGGCTCATCTCCCATCCCCAGCCCATCTTCACCCTCATCATCTTCGGGAATAACGATGAGCACTTCCTTACTAGAGTCCCACTCTGGTTTCTCTACAATATGAACCATGCTGTGGGGAGATGGCTTCACATCCAATGGTCTCTGTTAGACACACAAAGTTAAACATAAAAGTAAGAGTCTATTTAAATGGCTGACAATATTGTCTCATTACAAAAATAAATGGTCAAATGTAACAGTTGCAGTCAATGACTATGCCCACAGAGGGAAGGCTGGAGTGAGCAGATGCTGTACCTGTGTTCTGGACCAATCCCCAGGCAGCTTGGGCTCAGGTATGTCAGGATAGAATGCCATTTTCACCCTGGTGATAAATGTAGACTTTCAAGTAACATTTGTCATAATAAAGTGCCTCAACAAATCCAAATAATACGTTGTAATAACACATCTTTCATACAGCATAGAATACATACAAATTTTCTGCTGCTTAATCAATGCTTGTACTATAGTTATGGACCACCTACAAGGGCATGAAATAGAATAGCAAAGCAGTCTCACCATTTTCTTTTCTTGTAGCAAAAGAAAGCAACAACCACCAGGAATAAGGATGTGATTCCTAGAGAAGCCAAGATTTCCAGGATCAACCAGTCAGCTGTTAGGACAAGGCAGTAGAAATAAATGTAGACTATATGAACGTCAACGTTTTATATTACATGGCATAAATCACTGTAAGTTGAACCTAAACACACGAAGATTTGTAAGAAAGCATATTTTCTTATAGAATAAACACAGCTATCTGTAATACAAGTTGGAAGTGTCCATAAATCTATAATTCACATACAGGATAGCTCCAGCGTAATGGAAGTAGTAGTTCCTGTATCCTCCCCTGCTGAGGTATAGGCCTTGACAGTGAATTTATAGGATCCCTCAGAGAGGCCCTTCACTCTATATCTTCTGCTTCCTGGGTCTGACAGATTGGCTGTTGCAAGGACAGGGCACAGAAGGAAAATAATCAAAGCAAGGAGAAAAGCAGGGGATATTAATAAAAGCACAAAATGCACTTTTGCCAAGACAATATGATGGAGGTTTATATGAAATGAATTACACTTGCTATGAACAATTCTTATGACGTACACATAACATTTACCTAAAAGTGTGAGTTGTGAGCCACTAGAAATGTAAATGTCATAGCCCTGGAGAAAGCCTCTTCTGCTGACCAATGGGATCTCTTCCCAGGTAAGGAGAACATCTGAGTCCTGCTGATTGGCATTCAGCTGTGAGACTGAACTGGATGGGACTGTGGATGCAGCAAGGGTATAGGAGGAAAAACAACAGAAGACAAGGAAGGGAGGTGTGATAAAGAAAAAGGAAACCAGGGAGTTAGCAAATGCAATGCAGAATATGAATTCTTCATACATGCGGCGCTGTCCTTACCCAGCTCTTGCATGTAACCCTGCCACCGGTCAAGAATTTTTGGGGCCTCTGAGGAGCAGCTGTACAGGGAAAGGTTGTACCTCACACCTGGCTGAAAGTTTACTAATGGCAACAAGGATTGTTATTACACACTATTCAGGATTATTTTTAAAGCACGTTTATTGTTTAAATTATTAACCTCCGTTTGCAGTTTCAGGCTGTAGAAATACTACATATGAAAGATGGTGAATTACAGAGGCAGTCATACCTGATTCAATGGAGATATTAGTGTTTCCAGCAGCCACCCTGATCCACTCCACAGAGCAGTTATGTATGCAAGAGACATCATGCCATTCCACCACATAACCACATGTGGCGTTGGCATCACTCTCCCAGGACAGAGGAAAACCTCCGTTGAAATAAACTGCCCTCGACACAACAGTGGGTTCTGCATGTAAAAAAGTATATATATCAATGAAAAAATAAGAATGTCTATGAGTCATGGTAATGGAATCAAAAAAACTTAACTAAGACAAAGTTAAGATTCTGCCATTGGTGACAACATATTGTTGATATAACTGGTAATATATTAATAACAATCTCTTGCTTATAATACGATAAAATATGTCTAACACATCTTTCCTCTATTTCCATATACCTGTGAAATGTAGCGGTAGAACTACGCTTGCAGGTTGAGATAACCCCTCAGCATTCTTTGCAAAAATGTTTGCTGTGACCTTGCTGTCGCTGCTGAAAGTAGAAATCTCTGTCAAGTTGACAGGGACAGCGAAAGTATCTGCTGGATAGATCTCTGTGCGCTGTAGATTTTCTTCAGAGCTCCAGAGAGTAACTTCAAAACCTGTGATTTGACCATGACTCTGTTTTCGTGTCAGAGGCTAAAACAAAGAGAAAAATTTAATTTTTATTTATCCGACATTTCTCCACACCAACACAAATCAATTCAAGTAAAAACAAATTACCTTCCAAATGATCTGACCAGTGTTGTCTCTGTTCATCCACATCCACACATCAGGAGCATCTGGAACTGAGACAACAAAGCAATAATCCTAAAGCTTTTTGAATTTTCATTAATTGGTGGAACATGTGTAAAAATTGTACAGTGGCCCATAAGTACATATGAGATTTGTACCTACAGGACACCGTAAAATTGTGACTGAAAGACGTAAAAAAAAAATATATATATATATATATATATATATTTACCACAGATTTTGGTTTTAAAAGTAAATGGTGTGCTCCAGTTTCCCCACTTCCAGAAATTCTGCTGAGCACCACAACGGACTTGAGCAACATACGTTTCATCAGGGTCCAGGTCTGAGAAAAACGCAGACTGCAGGCCCACACCTGAGAACGTATACTGTACACATACAATAAACTTAGTTAAAAACTGGTATATAGATAAATGAAAACTGCACTAATGTAAATACAAAGACAAAACAATTAAAAACACAAGTAGACACTGAGGGAGACATTGCAAACAAACACAAGCGCTTACGTTTTTTTTTAACTCTTGGGAGGTAAGAACTACCTCACAAACAAGAGGTAGGGACAAATAGCTGTTGTACTTCCACTTCCATAATACAGTGGCATTCCTGGCAAAGGCAACAGACGTCAGGTGATGTGGTGCCACGGGATGCACTGGGGAGACAATGCAGAAAACAATTTAACTAAGAAGAAAGAAATAACGCTACTCCTACATGAAAAACACTGTAGTAAGATGGTTCAACAATTAAGATTGTAATAACTGATATGTGTCAGCCAATAATTCTGATTCTGATTACCTACCTCTGTGACCAATTTCTGCAGAGTCACTGAGACTGTACTGGCCAAGAGGATTCTCAGCTACGAGTGTCCAGGTACCCTCCCACTGAGCCAAAGTAAACCGTTTACGCTTCTCTGTCCTGCTGACATCAGTATAGTTCCTAAAAATAAAACACAACAAATGAAAGAAAAATATTGTCTACCAGCCAGCGTAAGAAATCAAAACAAGCAAATTAAATTAAAATGAATTATTTCAAATATCAAGCCTACTGGTGTAGACACAGACCCAAACATTATTTCATTTTTTTTTTCTGTAGATGATTTATGTAAAAGCTCTGGCAGACAGCCACAACACCATCTACATCAACGTAATGGAGCCACAGAAGCAGTGAGTGGTTACTTAGACTAAGTGATTTTTGTGTTCGTCCTCTCTCGTTTGGAATTCTTTATAGTCAAAAAACATGTTTTCGTTAAAGCAGGAAAAACTAAAGCAGTAGGGACTTCATCTCACAAAAAAAAGACAAAGTAAAATCTGGCTACAAAAATCAGCATAGCAGGTTGGGCAACTCTGTTCCAAACCAGAGGGTTTGATATACTTTTTCCTATACTGCATTTTTATAACAAAGTAAATGAATGTGGAATACTGTAGATTTCACTGTAAGTACTGTGGGTTGTTTTGCTAAGTCCAGGTAGCTCTGGTAGACTGGTTTGCTCAGTGACAGTACATGTGTGTTTATTAAAGCAAGATTTCCTACAGGTCATCATGTTGTTTAGAAATCTTAAATTTGCAAATTAGAAATGTTTTCTTACCAAACCTATTACCTACCCGCTATTTTTGTCCAACTAGATGTCGACTTTCAGGTAGTTTAGGAAGATTATAAGATTATATTGTGAATGTGCATATGGCCATTATACCTTTTGTTTAGTGAATAATGTGTTCTTCGTGGGCCATACAGGTGGGTGTCTCTGCCTGCGTTCCAGTAGCACACAGCTGAGATTAAATCTTCAGTCTCACACATAAAATCAGTGGGCTGTGGTGGATCTGAGGATGGGAACAACAAATACAAATTATTTCCTACATTAAAGTAAACAACGACATTCGTAACTCTGCCATTGCAAATATAGTTGCTTATCTCACATATGACGATTAATAGCCATCTTACATCCTACAAAAATAACTGCTCCAGTAAGGTCCGTCTTTGGTTTGTTGAAACAGATGACGTTGGTCCCAGTGGCGTAAGATGGGTTTTGATGGACCACTGTGGTGGCGTAAGTTCGCCTACTCAGTCTTGTTGCATTCATGACTATGTCGCCGTACCGCATGGTACCAAATTGGTTTCCCTCTTCCACAATACAACAGAAAGTGGTGTTTGATCCCACAGGTACAACTCTGTCTTGGGGAAACATCTGGAATTTTCCATTGCTGGGAAGATCATTTCCTGAAACCAAAGACGTTCGAGTGGAATACAAAATAAGTTGTTAATTTATTTATTTTTAAACTTTAGATTTTTATTATGAGAAATGGACACAGAATGGATGCCAGTCAAGGAATATTTATGCTTTAGTTATAATTGATGTGCATTATATCTAGATGTAATTATTAGCTCTCTGACCTTGAAGTATCTGAGTAGTGCTCCATTCACTTGTTGTCTGTCCATCTCTGGAGCGGATTTGGAGTGACAGTGAGGTACACTCCAGAGGTTCAACTGAGGTCCAAGTCCACTGGTGTCGACCACTCACCGAATTCACTGTTGCAGACACGGTCTCCTACAGATAAACCACAGAAGACAAGCTCAATGAGAAAGTCAACCAAAACACCATCAAGCTGACAGAATACATTTATTATTAATAAAATCCTGTTATTGTTGATTTGACATGAGAACTTCCAACAAGTACAAAAAGCAAAAACGAAATGCTCTTACATAGAAGACAGTTTCATTGAGTTCCGTTCTGAGAATCATTAGATCAAAGGATGTGGCATCTCCTCCCAACCAGGATATGGAGAGTTGTTGTGCATTCTTGTTGGGTGACAGGCTCAGCTCCTGGGGTACGGTAAGGACTGGGGTGTTGCATGGGATACACGGTTAAATAACACACACTACACACTGAAATACAATCAACAACTCCATAGCTTTATCATAATGTTACTGTTGTACCATTTTAAACAGTGTTATTCTTACCAACTTTGGCATTGGTCTGTCTAGCCAAGAGGTGTAGGGCAACACAGATAAGCCAAACCAAGATGAAGGGAGGCTTTGAGTAAGGACTGACACTTAAACGGAACATGTTGGTGAACTGGCAAAGCAACGGTCTACAGATGTGGTCCTTTCCACTACATCGACAGTAATCTCAACATTGTGCGAGGCAAGACAGTGAGGCAGCCTGTGGGAAAAAAAAAAAAACACACAGGAGAGAGGGGGAAAAAAAGTTACAGCTGTTATGAACACGCAGACACATACATACATAAAACATGTGAGAACCAAGCTCTAAGGGATCTTGCAGATGGTACAGCTAGTAAGTTCACAGAATTTCTCTGCAGATTTAGACAGTTTGTTGTTCTTATTGTTCTAGTGTTCTGATTGCAGGTCAAATCCAATAGAGGTACTGTTGCACTGCAAACAAAAGTCACCAGTTCTCTCTGTTAGCTTTATTTAGGGCTACGTGCGGGAACACACCAGTCAGAGAATATGCTTTATTGAGAACTAAGCAGTTTTTGAATGTTTGACTTACTCCTGCTTGTCTATCAGCTAAGATAAATAATTAATAAATTTGCTTCACACAGCCAAGCATTCACTTACACACACTCAATTAAATTTCTCTCGTTTCAGTATTATTATTCCTGCTAGAAACACTGAGCATTACATGAATAAACCGTTTAAATCATATACATATCCTACTTTGACCTTTTAACATTTAACACCCTCACAGTAGTATAACCTGTTTTAAACTCACTGAAAAGTTAGCGAATTAATATCTATTTATCTTCCTAACATCAACAGAAAATGAATCAGCAACTTTTGTGTGTTTGAATGTCACAGGTGTTACTGTGCTGTTCTTCTGGTTTGCACTGAGACAGGCTGGGACAGGCCTCCAGCAGCAGGTAGCCGTGCTAATATCATGCTCTCAAATAACGCCAAACCCCAAAACAGTGAAACCTTGGCGCAAAACAAGAAAATAACCTAATCTGATACACACATCCCAGACAGTTACACAGTACAATATCACTCTGTTACAACCTTAACACCAGATCATTTCACTGATATTGTGACTGTAACCAGTATGAACAACATGCATGGGGCATGTAGCTTTATAATTTCATGACGTTGAAAAACAAACCAACAGACAAATCAATAGTTCTCCTTTGTTTTGTACAGTAGCTATATATTTTTTTTGAAAGTGGTAGCAAACTATGAGTAGTACAGTTGGCAAAACAAGCTGCTACATGTCATTTTGGAAGGAATGAAGAATGTGAAGGCACATGAGACTATACAAACAAATACACCCTGATTTCATGAAACAGAAAGCTTATGCTACAGGAAAAGTCGAGCAGGACAGGAACAAACAAAACCTTGGAACTTCCTTTGCTGGCATAAAGAAGATTTAAACATCTTAATAATCTTTTACATGGTAAATTGCAGCATTAACTTTCATTTGCATGATACTGCAGCAGTTGGAGGAAGAGACACATTTCAAATCCCATTTGTGTTCCTACAAATATAGGCTTCATATTTGGTTTTAAAGTAACTCGTAATCAGATGTGTAGCCTATAATGACTAAGTTCACATTCATCCAGATGTTTGTTTTGGCTGCATAATAATAGACTTCATGGTTTTCAGAGTTCTTCCTGCTAAACACATCACCCGCAAGATGAAATTCAGGAGCACAGACCAACATCAAAGCAGCTGTGTTTTTATTTTGCGTTTCAAATGTCACAACAGTTTCTGAGCCTATTGCAGGCCAATGGGTTACTACACAAGCACATTTGTATTGTCTGCTTTAGCGATTCTAGATTAGAAAGATCTAGAAACAGAATTATAGCGCCTGGTTAAAATGTTTTACAACCTTTGACCGTTAAGGCCTAAGAAAAAAAATGGTGATGGATGATTAAATGCACTTGATGGGAAGTGGGGGAAAAAAAATCTTTGATTCTGGGAAATCTCTGCAAAAAACTAATAGCTGCAACTGCACACCAACAAACAAATCAATATTGCTCTGCTGAGCTTTAGGTCACATCCTTGCAGCAGAAATAAATGTCACCACAAATAATAAACATCACAAGAATATTGCTACTACTTGAAATCCAAGCAGACTACACCTTGTCTGTATGTCTGCTATAGTTTATTTAAAAAGGGCTGAAACAAACCCCAAACCAGACGTCGCCACTGCACTGCTCTGTAAAGGACTGTTTTTGAGACAGCCAGGGAAAACATGTACGGTGCAGGACACCCCACCCTATGGTTCCATTATTTCCCTACATTCAAATTAATTTAAGTCCCCAGTAAATTTCTATGATGTTTAAACATTAGCCAGCGCTAAAACATGTGCTGATTTTGTAAATTATAAATTAGATTGAATTACTGACATATGATATTTTTATTGCATTGAGTTAGTATGTCAGTGTTGGTTGGAACAATTCAACTAATGCTTCTTTGGGATTAGTATAGAAAGTATAGTTTTCTTTTGTTCAAGCAATAAAATCAACCAGTCACTCAGATTAAAAATTGAAAACAACAATAGTCACTAAACACCTTATTATTACAACTGCATATATCAGAACTTGGCAATTAAAGAGAAATTTTAAGAAAAATGTGCACATCTGTTCTCAGCTCACACTCAGCCTATCATTACACTGTCACAAAATGTCCACCTGGACCCAGCGGCTCTAGTGTATTAGAAAGCGTGGTGACACTTTGAAACCCAACCTACAGTTGCTGCTAATTATGTCTGACCTTTACTTGGCTTGAGAAGACCGGATGCTGGCGGAAAAAAAGTGAAAAACAAAAAGTGACTGAATGAAAAGCCGGTGCACTGACCTCGGAGGAGAAAGAACATTCAGTTCTCTGTTTGTGTGAGGGTAGTGAATGCGTGTGCGTGTGACTTTTGAAATACAGCCAAAAACTGTTTCCTTCCTTCACTCTGTTGCCCTGTGAAGCTTTATGAATGTAAATGTGAATTGACGAAGCACCAGGCGATAAAAAAGTCATTTTAAAGATACGTTGATTTTAAATGTTTACTTCTAGCTTCTGGCTTAAGGCATCAATCACAAGCACAATACCAATGTCAAAAGCCTGCCTATTGAAAACAAACGCAACCTAGTCGTGACAGGAAAGACTTGTCCTGCTAGGTATGTTATGTTTGTTAAGTTCACTAATAATCAGTGTTTTCGCCTATTGAAGAATACTGGGATGGTGGTATGTTTAAAAAAAATAATCAAGAGTTTTTCAATTTAACTGAATTTGGCCAAAAATAGCTCCTATGTTTTAATCACTAAATTCTCTGCAACTTAACTGGTGCAGTTCCTGTGGTAGAGAATACAGCTATGCGCAGAATAGTCATTAATTTATTTAGTCTTCCTTCCTTATGGTGAAAAAAATGAAGGGAAGCTTTACTAACTACAAATATACAGAGAAACCAAGACACAGTCTGTGTATGCTGGTCATGTTTGAGCAACACAAACCGTTTGTTCACAACATAAGATCATATTAGGTGGTAAATTGAAAAATGATACTTAAAGCTCAGTTAGCCAATCTGATCCTCTTTACTAACTTTACTCTTTACTACTGCTGTATGCCACAGTATCCCTATAAAGTAATGCACCCCACCTTGGGGTAACCAAGGGGAATAGCCCTTGGGGAATATGTGGGGTGGGGGAGAATAAAAGTACACAAGTACTCATTTACACATCATAAATGTGCACGTGTAATAAATAGTTTATGAGTTAGAGTCTAACAGTCTTAAATAAATGGCCAAAAATCTGATTTATCAAGCACATCCTCGCAGTAACGTTACGGTTTTCACACTTAGCAGCAGCAACAGAGCAGCTCGACGGACGACTTTATATACACACCGAGTGTTAAACAACAGACATAACACCGCATGTGTACCGCGCCTCATGAACAGAGATGAACTGCTTCACACGGTCCGTTCACTCAGCGCCCACCACGCACACGCAAAACAGGCCACTAGCGTAGGGAGAAAACACGAGCGAAGGCTAGTTGGCTACAGTAACGATAGCGTTAGCTGTCATCCACGAAGCTACGTCAAACGATACTGGGTTCACAAATAAAACCAAAACTCACCTGTGGTGTAGCAAGAAATATCCTCCAGTGGCGTTTCGTCGATTTTCTACTAAAACTGCTTCGTCAACAACGCGATAACAGTTTTCACAGCCGCGTCGTTACACCATTCCCACTGGATTTAACCTCGGATTACTGGAATACGACGGAACACGACTTGATTGACAGGGGGACTGACCAATGAGCTTCGACCAAAAATGTTCCGTACAAGCGGGCTGCAGCAGAGTTGGGCCGCTCACGAGCTGCCCAAAGGGAGGGTCCGTCCAAAATACAGCCAATTGACAAAATGCCACTTCGGTCTAAAAGGTCCTGCTCTTCTCAGTATGCTTATGTAAAATCCAAAAGTCGACAGACGGCAAAGGTGCCCTACTCGTTTACCTGGTTCAGCGGGACAACTGCTAAAATGACACACGTTTTAGTCATTTAGGTAAATCTTTTTGTCCACTATGATTTAAAGGTTTAAATCCTTATTATTATTATTATTATTATTATTATTATTATTATTATTATTATTATTATTATTATTATTATTATTATTATTATTATTATTATTATTATTATTATTATTATTATTATTATTATTGTTATTATTGTTGTTGTTGTTGTTGTTGTTGTATTGTCGTAACCCTTGAATGAGTAATACTGTAATGCTGTAATAAAATCAAAATATTTATAGATTACATATTGCTCAATCACAATTGATTTGTGTTTTACAGTGTTTCAGAACAAGTTTATTTCAATTTATTTCCTGCTGTGAATGAATGTGTGATGTTAAAAGAGTGGGAGGTCCACTCTGATTCTGTCAGAGGTTGTTTTTTGTCTCAGAGACAAATGTAAAAAAAACAACTATCCTAAATCCTAAATCCTGCCATGTAATAATTGTGTTTGCTTATAAAAACACAGTAAATCAATGAAAGCCTCCATCTTCGCGTTGGCGTAGCCGCACCAGACAGTCTGACTGCCACTGCCCATCACTGGCAGGACACGTACTTCCACGTCCCCGCCGGTGGGGGCAGCAGAGCTGTGTTCGCAGCCGCAGTCATGCGGCGAGGAAGAGAAGTGGACGGACGGCAGCGCCACTTTTGAGCGGTTAGTGAACTCGTCAACAACAACAACAAACCGCATTAGCCAAAGACAGCGGTTTGGAAGGCTGAGAGAGCAGCGGCACGGCGGTCGATCCCCTGGTTTCATGTTCAAGGTATATTTCATTGTTTTATCTCGTTTATAAATGAAAAACGTTGAATACTTGTCAGCAGCACCAGAGTCCGTTAGCCTCCTTCACGACCGACGGTTACTAGTAGCTTCACCTACCTGGCTGCTGTAATTCCACCAGTAAAACACCTATTAAAGACTCAAAGCGCAACGGGATTTCATTAGTGATATTTATATCAACGTGATGGGGCGCTTTAACTTGTGCTTGATTGATATTTGATTAATAGCTACTAGCAAACCAAAGTAACGTTATGAGCTGATGATACCTCAGAGCTGAAGTTGTTGTAATAATTAGCAATAATACAGTAAAGGTGTCAAATGTGCAACTCCCAATATGAGCAGGTTAAAGAAGGAAGACTAACGTTAACCTAGTTAAATATCGACTGATGTGCTGTTATCTGTAATAACAGAATATGTCTTTACATGGTCTAGTTCTGAGAAGATGCCAACCAGCTGTATATCTACACAGTAGCTGTGCATGCACATCGCTACTATAACTTAACTGACCAACAGTTTTAAAATCATGCATCTATCATCACTATGTGTTCTCATAGTTCAATTGACCCTGTTTATAATTGCACAAACCATTAACTAGATGTTTGTATATATTTAGTATAGACATTGTTTTCTGATTACTGAACAGCATTTGTACAGTAATTGCATAGTAAGAATATTGTTTCAAAATTTCCAGGTCAAAGATGGTTCAAGACAGTGCTCAGATCCGACGCCAGGGTGCCCAGAACTTTATGGCATACTACGACTTGGCTTGTGCCCGGCAGGAATTGGTACCTCTGCCTGCTGTCAAGATCAACCTTGACAAAGGGATGCTTGACTTTAATGGAGACAGACTTAAACTATCAGACTGGCCACCCGTTCTCAGCTCTATTTCCATCAACAAACATCTGCAGCACATTGCCATTAGTAGCACATATCAGGCTAGTCTGGGAAATGAAGGTAAGACATACAATCAGCCTGGCACATTAAGCCACAGTGAAGTAAAATGTGTATATTCTTGTAACTGTTTGTTACATGCACAGGATAAGGTACGCTGTAAACCTGAACAATGTGCCAATTAGGCAAATAAACATTAATCATAAAACCACATTTTCAGATAGAAGGTTGTATAAATCTAGCATCAGGAAGAAGATCCCAGCCATCCGCTCTAAGGACATAACCTTCAAGTTGTGCAAGGCTTTGAGAGAGTGTCTGACTGTCTCTCCAAACCTCAAGACTCTTCAGCTAAATGGACTTCCACTGAGAGAGAGAGACCTCGTCACTCTGACTAAGGTAAAAATGGTACAATTTGATGTAAAGTTGTAACTATTTTGTTTTTTATTTATTGAGTCTGGTGAAAAAATAAATCAGACAGGTGCTCTGCAAATGTTGTTAAAATACATATAATCTGTTGTAGGGTTTGGCAAAAAGTACTTCCTTAGAAAACCTTTCCCTGGCTAAGTGTCCAATTGCTGATTCAGGCTTAGAAGGTATCTATATTGACAGTATTATTTCATTTTATTGTATATTGCAAGATTATTCTGTATGTCACTATGTCTTTTTTTCATATCTTTTAGTCATTTGCCAAAGCGTGAAGTATTCCTCTAGCATCAGGACAGTAGATTTTACAGGGTGCAGTCTCACTTGGAGAGGGGCAGAGCATATGGCCAACATCATCAAGGTGCAATATCTATTTTAATATAATTCTGTTTATAACTTTTAGTTAGTTTTTTGCAACCAAATTTTGCCAATTTCTTTATCTCTGTTCTGTCTTTTGTGTACTTTCTGTATGTAAGCTCAGCACCAATTTCAAAGACTCAGATGCGTATGAAATGCATTTTAAGATAAAATTAAACTAAAATATTACTACAACATGGTCAGTTTTCAGAAAATGAATAAAAATAAGTAGAGTAAGACTTCCCATCAAAACATTAATTTAAATGATGTAGTTGAACAATAACTAATGATTACAAAACCAGTTATTGTAGAAAACATGTGAATTAAAAAAGCATGTTTGTATAAGACTGTGTGGTTCTTTTTCAGCACCAGGGGATGCAGAGGCACGGTACTGCATGGGCAGAGTCACTGAGGTACCGACAACCACAGTTTGAGGGAATGGGAGGTCTTCGGCGTGTTACCCTTAACTGTAACACTTTAATTGGGGATCGAGGTGCTGCTGCACTTGCACATGAACTGACTGAGGACCTCTGGGTTAAAGGTTAGTAGATGAGTCTGGGTTTGAATACAAAGATAAGACTTACTCTTTTGTTGCAGCCTTCCTACTTAGAAGTATTTTGTTCAGGGGTTCTGTTTCTGTTTTTGACATTGTGAACAGCTGTGGACCTACAGAGGTGTGGTCTGTCCAATGTCGGAGGTCGACGTTTGCTCGAAGCTTTGAAAACAAATTCTACTCTTTGTGTCCTAGATATTCGGAATAACCCTTTAGTTGGTAAGGTACACTTTTAGCCTGCATTATAAATTATTGTATTCTTTTTTTGGAAGCACTTTAATATTGTAGCGTTATTAAACAGAATTTTTATTACGTTTTCCTTCTTAGACAAAGACCTCATTAAAACTATAATAGAAAAAGTACTGATGAATGCTGATGGACAGTCACCAGAGGTCAGTGTCTGCATGCGATCATCATTTAAAAAAACAAGGCCATGACTGCTGTCAACATAAGTAATATTAGATAATAAACCGTGTTCATGCTTCTAATGGTTTGTATTTTTCAGTATTCTTGGATCAAGCCTGCAGCCACAGAGGCCCAGAGAGCTCCTGGTCATAAGAAAGGAGTGTTGCCTAGTTCAATAAGAGGAAAACCTGCCTTCAGAATAGGTATATACGTTTGTTAATAAATATATGAAACTTCTATGGTCATTCTATTCTTACACACTCTGTCAGAAAGAAAAGCATGAATATTATATTTGTACGTCACTAAAAGGGTTGACTCTTCATCAAACACAAACTGTTTAAGCTGGTTTCATCAGTTTTCCCTCCTTCATATTCAGTACCACAAACCTCCTAGTCCTCAAACTGCAGATTAAGCCTTTTGACTTCCCAACAAAATTTGAATGACTCTTATGTCTGCAGGAGGGAATACACACATTCATGAATATGTTAAAATCTCATTAAGAATATCCCGTATTCATTTTATCTGTTTCTGAATTTTCACATTGTGGCTTTTAAGTCATCTGGAGACTTGGTAAGGATTGAATTTATTTCTATTCTGTCCTCCCTTTGTTACATTGGACAGTGCAAATGGAACCTTGAAAATTGCATTATTCTCTTTTTGCTTGTGATGTTTTGCCTTTTTAGATGGAAAGCACCTTGTAGAACTCAATCCCTCATAACCAGTAACCCCATTCCATTTTCTTTGTTTTTTTATGATTCTTTCTTTAAATTGTTCTTTTTCATGCAGCCCCTCGTAAAGGATCATCTCCTGCAGGGCGGAGTTCAGGTGTCGTCCAAACCAAGAAGCCATATTCCCGTTGTCGATATGTGCCTTGGCGCACTGCTGCACGAGCTGGACGCCAGAGGTGAGGAGCAGTTTACCTTTAGTAACAGGAAAGAAACTGACTCACTTATCAAAAGGTAATTGATCGTATTGTATTCATCTAGATCCAGAATAGAAGCTACTGTAGATTTCATGTTACACTGCATAACACTAATAATAATTTAGCAGGTATAGCTGTGTTGGCACTGTGTGAATCCTAAACTAGACTCTGTTAACTCTGTTACAGAGGTTTGCCACCTGGAGTTACTGTGATCGACCAAAACTTTCAGGTAGGTTTTATGTATTTGTATTGTTTACATTCGCTACTGACTGACTAGAATTGGAACAGAAGGTAATGCATCTTTATTGTCATTGTCACATGTACAACGGAATTTAAAGTGCTCTCAAAACAGTGCACCATTCAGTTGTAGTAAAAAAAAAATCTAAATAATACTAATAATAAATTGAGTGCTAAAATGCCAAAAGCACTATTTTTCATTGATTTCTTTCTGTGAAATATGTGGTTCTCCTTAGGGTGCAGCTACTGTGAAGGTTGACATGGAGTCAGATTCAGAGGTAGAGGAGGAGGAAAAAGTAGTGGTGGTTGAAATGGAGCAGAGATCACCTTCTCTCAGTCTCCAGGACAAAATCACCAGACACCAGTATGAACGTATTCAGGTCCGTTACCATACTGTGGTCATGTGTCAGTCTTGTACGGTACAAAACTTCACTGTGCTGAAGTGAACTTTGGGAACATTTGACAAAGCAATGCTTTCAGTAAACTGTATATTTACTGTATGTGAATGTTGTGCTTGTGCCCTGCAGATGGAGCTAAAGGAATGTCGTCTTAGGTTGGCAGAGGAGCGCAGAGCCAGACTGAAAGCTCAGTCGAGGCTCATGGAGGTAATGATAATATTCACAAAACTTACAAATAATTGTATCTTGTGATTTTTTTGGTTTTATCTGTTTTGGATCTGTGCAGTAGACACTGATTTGTATTTCACACTAATTAATTCATTAAATGACCTGGTGATCAGCCAGCTTCATATAATGACTTTAAAACTCACAGTACTACATTATACTGGTATTGTAAATCAGCAAACCTTTTACTTATTTTGATTGTTTTTCTGGTTTATATTCAGTACGAGTTAGAGAATGCTCGTCTTCGTGATGCCAACCACTCCCTGTCTGAGGCGCTTGCAAACACTGGCTCTGCATCAGCACCACCTGCCTTCAGTGCCCTTGAAGACGAGGCTGTTCTCGAGAGCATAGAGAGCTCATTTACCAAGTTCCATGCTTTCCTGGATCTCCTCAAAGATGCTGGGTGAGTCTTCTGAAATCCGGCCAGGAAAACACATCACCTTTATTTAGTTTGGCTCAGTTAGTTGGCTTAGTTTGGGTTTGGCCCTGGGTGACTAAGTAAATCAGATTAATCAGGGAACTTTCAGTTTCAGTATGCTTCTCTGGTCATCGTGTTAGAGTCAGTCATACTACCTACAAAAATGTCTGCAGCCTACAACACATGCAAAATGCACTGACTGACTACTACTAGGTGTGAATATAAGTGCACCATTGCTAGTGATTCACTGTGCACATTTTATTACCACTTGAAAAGACCATTTGGTGAGATTGGCACATAAGAAATCAAGTGTTTTACTGGAGCCTCTCCTCTGTGTCTGCTCTGACGTCTTTTTGTCCGACTGTCAGTATGATGGGAAATGCGTGTGGTTCCCAGAATACTGAGATATATTTGTTAATTGGACTTTTTACTTCTGCCGTGTTTCTGTTTCGTTCTGAAATGCCCCTAACACCCATCCATTTGTTTTGGTCCTGCTTCCAAAGTTTGCCAACTTGGTCTGAGTTTCATTCTGACATGATGAGTGTTGTAACAGAGATGCCACACCCTTTCGTTATTCAGCGTCTTTCTTTTTTACTTCATTGTTTTCATTCATTTTATGTTGTTTAGTTGCATTTACTTTGCATTAACAGATCCATGTTTTCTCACTTATATGAGAGATAGAGTACAGCACTTCAGTAGTGCTTTAGTGAAATGGAAGTGCTCTATACTCTGGACCTTTTAATTTAATATTTTGTATTTTTCATGTCTCTCTGTAGTTTAGGTCAGCTAGCATCATTGGCTGGAATAGACAAGTCAGATTTCCAGCATCTTGGAGGACCACAGCTCTCCTCTACAGTGGGACCACATTTGGATGGTACAGCATCTGTAACTAAAGGGGAGTATCGGGATGTTCATTCTGAAACAATGTTCAGGACTGCTCCTCTTCGTGGACTAGCTGACATCAGAAGTCCTAGATCTCCAGTCACTGTCAGGGAGTCTGCGCCTGAAGAAAAGTTACTTGATGTGACCTTTAATAAGGTTGTTGGGTCTGTTGTAGAGGAGGAAGTAGATGAATTTTCCAAACCTGTTACCAAGCTTGATTCAAGTTCTGAGCGAAGTATTTATAGCCAAAAATCAACCAAAAGTCAACCAAGAAGCCACAAGAGTAGCTCTCACAGAAGCCATTCTCGTCATAGCAACAGTTCCCATGGATACAGCTATAGCAATAATAATGCTCACAACCATGCATCTCAAGGCAATGGACATCATGGTGGATTTTCATCAAGGGCAGGTGTTAGTGATATTTTAAGTGACAAGGCAGAGTCTGTGGGATCTGAAGGCTCAAGGAACAGGGGAAAGGGAGGCCTGGTGGCTGTAGGTCAGTCTGGGAGAGAGGCTGCGGAGCTGATCAGGTCCCTGGACAGTCTGGGAGGGCAGTCAGATAATGAATCCTTCTGACCAGCTGAAAAGAGA
This sequence comes from Macropodus opercularis, assembly GCA_030770545.1. Classification (NCBI taxonomy): domain Eukaryota; kingdom Metazoa; phylum Chordata; class Actinopteri; order Anabantiformes; family Osphronemidae; genus Macropodus; species Macropodus opercularis. The sequence continues at coordinate 7,153,390 of CM061097.1, read as the reverse complement.
GGATTGTTTTTCTCTGTGTCCTTTTACTTAAGTTCCTGGTCATTTTATTATGTTCACTTTGCATTTGGGGATATGCATTAGTAATACATAAAAGTAGGCTTCAGTGCATTTTGTTTCATGTTCTCAAATCCAGCTCCTCCCAAAGTTACACTGGATTTAAGATGAAAAAAAGTAGGACTTTAGGCACAAATAAAAAAATTACTGCTTGTTTTATGTGTGTTATTACACACTTCACACAACGTTTTATTTTTAGAAGAGTCTGCTGATGTAGAGAATTTTCAGATTTTTATTTTTGAGGTGATGTAAAGTTGTATTATGTGTCATTCCAATGCTGATATTTTGCACTACTGTCAAAGTTACATTTGAAATAAAAAAGCGGTTCACCTGTTCGTCAGCAGTAAGGCTTCTTGTGAGCTCATGAATTCACTTTGAGCAGCACGACCACTGTGTTGAATTTAGTTATTGGTTAGCTAAATTCATCACATCACTACATTCAGCACACTATCCCCTAAATGAAACTGATGATGTTCGAACAACGTTAATTCTCAGTGCTGCATGTGCGCATTGGAACTGTCCTCTTCCCGCTGTCTAATCCACGTAGCCTGTCAGCCAGTCCTCTATGGGAGAAAATTATCCTTCTCACTCAGCCTGACAACCTGTTTATTGCTTCGCTGTGTACAGTCACTTGTGGTGCTGTGTCCTGACAGAACAAAGTATGACTTTGGTGGCTTAGAGCAGGACATAGTGTTCTGTTGAGTGTGCCTAACGTTTTCCATGACAAAGCCGCACTTAACACCACTAAAAGCCAAAAGAAATGCAGCCTGCAGAGGCAAGGAGGTCAGAATGTTTCTCTGTGTTGCCTAACTTTTTATCCAGTAGGTTTGTTTTTTAATGTGTACTTTACATACTTTTCATTCTGCATTGCATTGTACATGGTACACTGTACATTGTACACGTGACCTGGAATAACGATCACCCACCTCAGTGGACTATAACACAACTGATGGTGACTATTTAGGGCATCATCAAATGAAACCACTTTATTCACGTACAGTATATATATTTTATTTAGATAATTTAAAAGAGTTGTGTTTTGATTAGTTTTTTTCTGTTGCTCAGCATAGAAAAGCCAAATAAAGTGTAATTCATTGTTATTAAAAACAAGAGAAGTGAATGAGTGAAAGAGGAGAGTGAAAATGTATAGAGGCAGTGTAGAAAAAGGTCAGAGCTGCTACTAGACTTTACTGTAACTGTATTCAACCCACAAGTTTTCTGTTTACTTTGCTTATGGTGTTTAATAAGATGGTGGTGTTTAATTTAAATGGTGTTTTGACTGACGTTATAAATTAATAAATAGAAATTTGGCACAAAATGGCCAAAAGGGAGGCTCTTATGTGACCAGAAGTGAAACTGTGATTCATCCAGTCGAGCTGAAACATCTGATTGTTAACCTCTGACCAATTTTGAGGAAATACTGTAGGTTTCTTAAGTTCATGTTGATAGAGCCTCTGATTAGCGTTACCTACTCTCTGTCTCAGCACCCAGAACAATTACAGTAATAATTACAAGGATAGTTGCTAGTGTAGCAGCAAATACAGTTAAACATGCTTCTTCTGTGTAGCACAGTAAATCAATCTCCTTCTTTCCCAAAGTGATCCTAAGGTGGCAAGTGGTCCAGTGGCAACTGGACTTGCTTTTTTGGACATTTCACTTTCTATCCAAAAGGACACATAACAACCTTGTTTTTAAAGTCCATACAACATAATATTTAAAGAGTTACCATGGGAAAATGTAGAGTAAAGAATCTGCTTTGTGAATGGACAAAAGAATAAGTTTAACACCAAATAGCATGCTCTGAACATTGTAATGAAATTAAAAAGGTTGTGTTGCAGGATTGGTGTCATGAAGGTCTCAAATTGGCAAATCTAGTTTGCCCTCCTGTGCACTAGAGGGTACTTGACCTGAGTCTGAAGAGGAAGAGAATATAGTGAAAGTACTAAGTAAGTTAGGTTTACTTTATTACTTTTTTTAATGGTGTTTTTATTTATTTATTTTTACTTTTTATTTATTCTTGTGTACTTTTTCTTTGTCACACAGTTAATGGATGCAAACTAGAGGTGCCAGAGGTGTTTACAGGTGAGTAAGGACAAAAACGCCAAATATATAGTTCATCCAGAAAAACAAATATCAACATAACATGCAGGTTCAGAAGTCAGAGAACAGAGAACCCAGGTTAAACAGGGTCAGAGACTTAAAACAGAGCAAAGTCCCCAAACCACAGTAATCAAAGTCAATTCACGTCAAAGTCACGTTGTACACTTTGTGGGCTGAGGCAGAACAAACAGAGAAACAACAGGATTAAAGGCTGACCAGGCAGACATGGTTGTTCTGAAGGGCAGGTCTACTGACTGGGAGCCTCTGAGAAGGTTCACTTCTTGAGAAAGTGGCCTGGGCTTTATTTAAGACCATACTGAGGTCTAGGTAAACATACGGTAGGAGAGTTTGGGCTGAGTAGAGAAGTCAAAGTCATCATCAGAGATGGTTAGATACTAATCTCAGGCATGTAGCCAAACTTCCCAGTACCCAAATCAGTGGGCCATGTGACACACGGTTTTCACCAGAACTGATCGCTGAGTTGCTTTGACATCAACATGGACCTGACTAAAACTGGGAGACCCTTGGGTCGACCAAGGAAGGGCTCAGCAGTGTCCTCCCAGTCTGACATGATGCCCAGAACCTCAGCAGCACAGGCAAAGGTTCAACAAGAATCGCTTGCCATTTATTAGCACTAGTATCCTGTCTTCAGCTGTGGCACTGGATTAATGATCAGCCGTGTCCACACACATGGACACTGTGTTGCAACTGATGGTGACGGCTGAGGTCTTCGCTATAGGACACTGGGTTATTCACCGTGGCTGTGTAGAGAAACATCTGTACTGGGTCTAGACTTGGCTTTGGTCACAGGGTCTTGTACTACATTTCCACATTTTCTTGACTTTATGAATCTTTTCTACACTTTTCTTCATTACTGTTAGACAATGTTTTACTGTAAGCATTTCATAATAGCAACGTTACACACGTTTTGAAAATCTATGCTTGTCATGTTTTCCTGGTGCTAAAGTTCCTCTTTTCTATTCCTCAACCTCTGTTTTAGACAAATGCACTAATCCTTTATTCAGTCTTTAAAAAAGAAACAGTTTAAATAAAGAATAAGTGTTTTATGAGGTTTTTAAATGTATGTTAACAAATAAACAAAAAAACTGTTAAAGAGCAGAAGTGTTATCGCTCATGTGTTAAATGTGCTGTCGTTCATCACAATGTTGATAGTATGACATGCTGAATGAATGAGGGTTTCACTATCAATGTACTGAGGGCACTTTGATAAGTAAATTATCAATAGTCTTCCGCTTCTATATCAACCATCTGTAGTGCCGGCTAATTGTTATCATCACAGGACACAGTCACAGACTCTACTTTGCACTTTCTGTCTCAGCGTCCAGAACAAGTAAGACAAATTGAAAAACTGTCAATGTTTTCACCTTTACGATCTCTGCCGCGAACGACTGGAGAAATGAAGTTCATAGGGAAGAGTCAGGACCCAGAAGCCAGACAGTGTGTCCTGACTACGCCTGCTTTGCGTGGTCATTAGATTTAACAGCAAGGTCACTAGATAATAAGCAAGCTAGTCAACTGGAGTAAAACAAATGATATAAATGGCAGTAATGCATGAAGCAGGTTTCTGAGGCCACAGTAAATGTCACTACACCAAGAAGAAACAGCAAAGACAGCAGCACCCTGCTTTTCACACAGCTGCCCCGCATGATAATAAACCTGTTCAAATTTGAATTATTATCCACATCCACTGGACTTCAAATAAACAGACAGCACTAGTCCCCAGTCATAAACCTGCTGCAGCTGAAGCTACTGTTACTGTGTGAGCACTTTTTTATATACAGCTTTCCTGCATTCGGGTCCCAATACAAGAGGGTCAAGATCCTTTTGTTGTTGTTTTCTTGCTGATGAATCATCATCCATCAATGTTCTGACACTGCACTATTCCTGTTTTATTGAGGGGCGCTACATTTACGACCATAAATATCAGATACAGATAAAAGGCGTCTGGAAGAGCCTCCATCCTGCCTGGCACTGGCTTATCGTGGCCTCTTATAAAACAGGTGCCTCAGTGGGGAAATTAAGGCAGTCACTTTCTAATTACATAACACTGGCTGGAGGCCATTCCACGGATGAGCTGGTACAGAGAAAGGCTGAGGCTGTTTGCTCAACAAACTCACCTTGCTCATACCCCGTATGCTTTCAGCTAACGCAAATAATGATGAAATGCAGCTAAAGACATACATTTGTTGACTGACCCGTCCATTTTTGTGGTGAGTGAAACAGGCTGTGACTAAGAAGGGAGATGGAAAAAGGCAGTGAACTCGATGACGGCACAGAACTGGCTGTTCATTTCACTGCGTCTTTTTGTTTTTTGTGTGCTGAAATAACCACAAAAGAAATCTCCAATGGCTACAATATTCAAAGTACAATAGGAAGCAATAGATTATTACCTTCTACACTGTTACCTACTCGCTTATCGGGCCATTGACTACGTTTGCAACAGTCTGACCTGATATCTGCAGCTGAAACCTGGAACAAGGTGGCGTATTAATATTTATGATCATCATGTTACTTCGGCAGGGAAATGAGGCTTTGCACGTACATTCATGTTTGTTGTGGCTTATCTCTGGATTCATTCAGGGTTAACACACTTGTTTGCTTGCCAGAGGGATGCAAGCTTGCCACAAATGCTCTGGCCTGATGCTGTAACACTGTTATCAGTGCAGTATTAATTTATTAGCATTGTAATGGCCAATCAATACTTGCTCTAAACCAAAGTACACATGTAACAACGCGCCTCATTTTCCTTGTCACACTGGCGCCAGGCAGAAAGAATAAAAATATTAAACTACCCTTAAATCCAAAAGACTCTTAGCACAGTTAAGCATTAGGTGTGTGTAGCATTGCTTCTTGTTCGTAGTGTGAAACGTGACAGACAGAAAATGACGACAGCCCAAATGAGGTTATGTAAAGGGCAATTGCGTTTAATGGTCTACAGTTATGGCCAGATTTATTAATTACTGCATCGCAGAAATCATGCATGGATTTGACAGTGCTGTAAAACTAGTCATTATACTGCACAGAGCTACTATTAAAACATGCCAAAATCCTGAGATTCATCTAAAAAGTCTGCTAATACAAAATAGCCTCCTTGAATGTGTCTAGGAGTAATACGACCTGGTAGCTTAGTGATTTAAACACCTTTAGGTAAACAGAATACCGTGAATAAATTACAAGCATCACACTTTTAAAAACAACACATTTCTCAAGCTTTACATTTCATCTTTTTCCCCTCAAAGGTAAATGAAACAAACTTTGTTTTAATCAGACTGTACAATATTACATTTCATTACAATGTTAAACAGGTGTTACAACTAATTTGAGTGGTACCGTATCAATCGACAGTGAATCCAGTGCTCCACTGGGAATGAAACTGCTGATTGCTGGAGCTATGTTTTTAGATAAAAAAAAAAAAAGTTAACTATATAACAGTAATATTTCTCATCATTTTAAAATGCTAATGCTCTATTCTTCCACTATGGGCCATAACTTTACAAAAGTGTGGTTACACAGGAATGTTGTTATTGGAAAGAGGTCTCCTCAGGCCCAGCAAACAAAAGGCAGATTCAATCCACGTCCAGGCCTATTCATACATTCGTCCTGTGCTCATCAGTATTTGCCAAGCTTGCACTGGGCAGCGATAAAGCCATTCTAATTACTGGGCTATGCTTTTGAACAGGCCCGCTCCTGATTTTTAAATGGGTTGCTTACTCATAGTACGCCCACATTTCGCTTCCCCAGCAGTTCAAATCAATTCGACAACATTGACATTTGAAATGCGCAGTCTTCCTCATCGGGAGCCTTCTTCTGGTGACCCTTAGTTGTTCTCTTGTGAGACTGTGGTTTCCTAAGAAAAGGAGTCACAGCAGAAAGTTAAACCATGGAGTCGTGCATTAGTCACAGAGTTGCATGCAGTTGCAGAGGCTTTACATAAATAACACCCAACTGGCCGTGCATTCAGAAACATCACCTGAGTGTACTACGGTACTTCTACTACTGTATCTTATCTCGTCTTTTGTGTTGCAATGTAGTGAACTAACTTGACTGTTGTGGTCAAGGTGTGCTTATACAGCTTCAGATAAGGTGTTGGCAGGGTGGCAGAGGCAGGCAGACATTCTGTGTTGTAGGTGCACTTTTTCGATCCCTTTTTTGTTTTGTATTTGTAATTCATAGTATTATGAGCAGGGATCATTTTAGAGGCCTGCGTGTGCCTGCAATTGGAAACACATTAAATGGACATTAAATGGAACCTTCTTATTAAACTCCCCAAACTTCAAGGGGTGCTGCTCTAATTGCTTATTGAATGAAGGCTGCAAGGCGCTATAAAACCTGCCACTTCCTCCTCATGAGGCAGTTTGGTTCAGTTAACTGTTTGTAGGGATTCTAACTGCAGTAAAAGGTAAAAAAGGGTAAAAGGATTAACTAGGAAAGCATGAAAGCATGTAGTAAAGTATGGTTCTGATGTAGAAAGTCTCTTACAAACGAAGTCCTCTCTCCAAACTGGCTCCAGAAGGTCATCTTGACAGTGTTTTTGTGCCCCGTCCTCTGGTCGAAGGTCTGGCAGGTTTGGAACGGGGGGCTGTACAGGTGCAGACTGACCGCGCCCTCTGTGTGGCTGACGTTTTCCACGCGGTGCAGGCCGATGGAGTCTACAGCACACGGAGACACGAGTAATGTACATCTAGACGCCGCAGGAATGCTGTGAAACGGGACTAGCAATGTTGGAGCAGACCGCTGTGGTCAAACATCACACCATGGCTCGGCTGGCTTTGGGGAAATACTCCATGCTCAGCGTGAAGCTAAAACTATGCTGATGTAAGGATGCACTATGTAGTTATAGCAAAGCAACAAAGTCACTGTTGAGAACTACGTTAAGAACGTCTCTTACCGTTTATGTAAGCAACCTTGTTTTCCTGGAGAATTCTCTGGGATTTCTGGACCATTTCTCCGTGAGGTTTACTGTCCGGCCATTTGAACAGCGTCTCCTTCAGCTGACCCTGCAGCAGCTTCATGAAGCAGTGGGAGTCTGTGTGGTCGTGGATGCTACTGCAGAGTGGAAAAGAGCAGACAGGCATGCGTTGTCAGAACTCTGGAGGCGAAATTGATCAGTACTGAATAGAGATGGCATGAGGCATATCTGCAAATGACAAAACCATGTGAACTGTGAATTGGTGTCAACATGTTCAGAAAATGTCAGGTGTTCCGCTGACACAATGGGGCATGTGACAGATCTCATCAAATACCGTTATTTACACAACCTTTCTGTCACTAGAACATTGGACTCTCTTATCTTTACCAACTAATAAAATAATAATGGCAGGGAAAATTATTGTGTGACCAAACTGTACAAAAGTTTGGCCAGGCAAAGAAATTATTGAGAATATTTAATGAATATTTTCCATTTCTTCTATTATATGACATCATTATCATGAAATACGTTCGTTTCTTTCCATGTGGACGCATCTCACCTGCCGTGACCTTCACCCCAGCATAGAATCATGAGATTGAACTTGCCGTTACCCTCATCAACCAAGTTCCTTGTGTACCTGCAAAGGACAGCAAACGGTTCAATGTGCACATGTCCTGATGCGCCACGATCCGGCAACAGAGCTACTGCAAAATGTGCTCAAACCAGCAGAGGTGAGTTTGAGCACGTTTGGGTGAAACCACATGTGCAGTATGTGGCTTTATATGCTGTTTATTTTCAGCTTTGGGGGAGACCACGTCATTTGACACATTCCAAAGTCGTCACCCAGCTGAACCCCGCTGGACAAAGAACACAGGGGTCAGTGTCCCTGAACCCTTTTGTTCCCTTTATTCTACCACAAAACGTCCACCGCCCTCCCCGCCGGTCACAGGCCGCCCTGCGTCCTTGCAGGCTCGGTAAATACTGTTGACACCGAGTTCATCAGTCTTCCCAAAACGCTTTGTGCTCACTGACAGTCACATCACAAACGCACGTCTGACAAGTTTAAAAAACCAAACAGCGGGTGTGTGTCGGTTCTGGGTTTTGATTGGCTGGTCCGCTCCCCTCCCGACTCCAACACTAATCAAAACACCGGGACGTGAGAGCTTCCGAGACGCTTTGAATAGAAGAAGCACTTTTATTGCGACGGGCTCAGGCAAGACACGTTGCACAAAATATTTGATACTGGATCATGCAGACAACAGGTGGTTGTTTATTTAATTACAAACGTTTTAGGAGACAAACTTGTAGCAATGCTAAATAACTTCATCAAATGAATTAAATCAACCAACCCGCGCCCAAGAGTGTCATCCAAGTGCATTACGCAATTAAAGGACCGAGAGAAAATATGCAAATAATATGAAGCCTTTGAAATCACAAATAAAGCCGGATGAATGAAGGCGTCTGGACGGGCTGCAGGGCTGTCCTACCTGTACTGGTCGAACTTGGCGTACTTCACCCACTCCTGGGGCTTGCTCTCGTATGATTCCATGATGTCTTGCACCTCCTCAACATTGATGCAGTCACTCTCGAAGATCTTGTGCAGGATTTTGATCAGGTCGTCCAGAGTTTCTGGCTTCACCACCTCAGTTTGGTCCATGGCTCTGAGTCGTGCTGGAGGCAATTCAGCTTGGAAAATTGCGCTATTCAGTGAAAACAACAGGTTTCTCTAACTAACCAAGCACAGTTGCTTACTTTTTATAGGCTACGCCGCAATTTGGGGGTGAGCTGGGGCTGGACTGTACCATTATGGAAAACGGTGAACGCCCACAGCGCAAAGTTCCAGTTAAATTGACTTTGTAATTAGCACATAATGGAATTTGGCGCGATAAAACGCGTGTGGGTGCGTTTATGCCACCGGCGCACTGTTGGGAATATGGCATCATTTTTATTTGTGACATTTTTTGAACACAAGCAATTCCTTCATCTCGCACATTAAAGACGTGGACTAATCCTCTTTGAGGACAATTCCACCACGTTGACACAAACTCAACCTCCCCCCTTTCTCTCGCTCTCTCCGTCTTTCTCAGCGAGCACAAAAGCCGTCGCAGCCTCTTGCCTCTGCCCAGAAATGCGGTCATCCGCGGTGAGTCTGGGGTGCGTCCAGTCCACAGTCCCAAAAACAAGACGGGTTGGAAACCACAAACGAAAACCGAGTCCCATTGTGACTCACCTCACCTTCTTCTTGTTATTTATTTTTAGGTATTTAATCAGTTTCCTGTAACTGTCTATGCTGTGAGAACAGTGCTGTGGTATTGAATCAGTTTTTGCAAGGTGTGAGAGACAGACTTGCTAAGTAACTTTCTATGCTCTGAGAACAAAATATGTAATTGGAGCAAAGGGGGAAACGCTTTACTGATAGTACAGTTACATAATGAGTAATTGCTGGTTACCGATGCCATGAAGACAAGTTAGTTGTGGGTGCGATTGATCAGGGATGAGTTGTCAAGTAACTGAGCTTAGGTTAAGAAAACAATAACCAATATTCAGTTTAATGACAGTGCTGTGTTGTTAATAGGGTCCACTGTCCGTAGCGAATAACCTCAGTGCACAGCCTCCAGATGTGGAGTTTGTACAGTGTAGTTTCCACTTCCACCTCAGATCAGTACAAGGAGTTGGACTGAGTAAATGTTTGGACTCTCCAGCCTCTATGTTGCATCTGTTTGCGTGCCTGCTTTCATTAAAACACACCTCCGAGATAATAACGGAAGATAATGAATAAAACATAGACACACGGTGACACAGATCTCACTCTTGTTAATGATTTTTGTTATTTTATTGCTATACGACATCCTCTTAATTGGATGTTAAGAGTTTGCTGTTCAGCTGTCACTGAATGATGAATGGTTTTAAATGCATTGAATGTCTGCAGGCACACATCCTGCTTTCAGACGGTTGTCTTAAACAATAACCTTTAAGCCTTCATGGTAAAGACAGCAGCGCGAGTTGTTGCATGCAGACAATTTATGAATGTGCTGCTTTGCTCATAGACACGTTGCCAGGAATGTTTGGGGAATTAAATGGGGATGATTTTCAGAAATCCAAGATGATACTGATTTCCCCAGGTTGGTCTCCAGACTGAGCTAGAACATTCCACCATCAGCATCCGGAGCCCTACAACATGCGTCAGCCTGTTAATGGAAAAGTCCTTCAGACTGAGGAAGGTGTTGAGGATTTCATGTTTGCTGGCAGCAGTAAAAGTGGAGAATGTTCCCTGCATCAGGCCTGCGCCAAGTTTTCCCTGAGGTGCCACATCATCAGTGCGAGATGTAAAACTGCTCCACCTTGTGGCTGACACTTACACTTAACACCGCCTTAACCCGTGTTCAACCTGCTGCGTCACGTTTCAGACGGAAGTGCAGAAACAATCTGTTAAGCGGTCAAATAGTTTGGAAACTGATTTAAAAACAAACAAACCTGCAGCCTGACAAGAAGCCGCCACCTCCTCTACACACATTTTGCACCAGATATATTATTACTTCACACACGGAATGAAAGCGCAGCACAATGCTTTACTTACCGTTTCTGTGGCCTTCTTTGATTCAACTTCTCTCAGACTTCAGTGAGATGGAATGAAAAAATACCAGTGGGAATGAATCTCAGTCGTTTAGGTCGTGATGTAGGTCACGAATCCTGGAGGTCCTGAACCCCAGCACGACCCGTGACATGACCTCCCTGATTCACCCGGGATGCGGGACGTGGCTTTACGATGGAGGGCAGCGTGGAAACATTCGTAACAGATTGTGTGTGAGACCTCTATTTGTGGCAAACTGTGTTTATGAGAATTTATCAAACATAATTTCATTGCCTATTACACAATGACAATAAACTATAGTATCTTATCTTATGGGCCTTGGCTGGACTACTCAAGGACAGCAGAGACACTCCAGTCCATCCACTCCATTAGAATCAGATCTTAATATACTTTCTTCAGCGCCCACTGTGACCTGATTTAACAACTTCACCTTGTAAGTGCTGCTGTACTGAGTTGAAATTCGTCGTACAGTTGAGCCCAATCGGCCGCAGGTGAAGTTCACTCAACTTGTTGACGGACCTTGGTTAATTAGAGTAAACAGTCCGCACCTGAACACACATGACTCACACAAATCAATTCACACGAGTATTTTAGTGATTTCTGCACATGTGCAAACACGTCCGACAGCAGCGTAAGTTCGTCATGTGCGGAACGTGGATAAAGCTAAACGTCCCTCCGTGGCTGGCGGCGCCGGAGGTTTGGGCCACTGCGGCTGCTGTAGCTGCGGGAGGAGGAGGAGGAGAAGAACCGAGACCGCTCCTGACGTGGACGATTTCCGTGAAGAGACGATGGAGCTGTAGCGGCGTGGAGCTCGACCGTCGCACATTAAGCTGAACTCTAGCCGGGATCTCGTTCCGTTGTCAGGCAGCGGTCTCTGACAGCCCGGTCGCTCCGTGTCCCTCCCGCCCGGCCACAATCATGATAAAAGCCATCTTAATATTCAACAACCACGGGAAACCCCGGCTGTCTAAATTCTACGAGCATTATGTGAGTAACATCTGTGCCACTGCTGTAGTTTGTTGTGTAATTTCCACAGGCTGGTTTGTAATTTAAAACGTAAATTTGCTGACAAACCTCCCGCAGCTGTTGTGAAAACACTCGATTTACTTGATTTAAAACGTGAAACTATGACGGGAGACTGTGTGTGTGTGTGTTTCACCACCGCCCAGTCGTGCGCTGCTGTTTCACGCTGATCCTGGTCGTCATGCTGCCTTCTCTTACATGAATAATTAAACGTGTGCTGCAGCCTCGCCGTCACGTCCCTGCTGGTTCTATACGAGCTGGGCTCGGTCCATCTGGTACAGAACCAGCTGTGGTGATGAACAGCCTGGAGCGAGTTCACTGTTTGTGTCACGTGACTTCATCGAGGCCCTTGTGAGTGACTCGTGTTTCACCACTACTGAGCCGCTTCTCGCTGGAACCTGAGGGGACGAGCTGCAGGTAGATGACGCGTCATCTGTTTATAGGAGCGTGTCTCATAGCTGGATTAATGTGAAGACTGGCTCCCTGCCCCCGCTGTGATATTAGCACCGCTGCGGTGACAGAGCCATAAGCGACTTAATGAAGGCTCGTAATCAGCGCCTGGATTTTCTGAAGAGACCAGTGATACATAATAAGCACCAGCGTCTCAAATGTAAAGATTTGCTGATTCTGATGTGTGATGATGTCATTTCTTTCGAGCTATTAGTTAATCTGCTGCAAATGTCCTTAATTGAAATTTGTTTTCCTCCCACACACACATTTTAGCTTCCTGTTCGCCAGTTGTTTTCTTACGCATGTTCCAGATGTAATGATTGTGTAATATTTGCCAGGGTCCACATGAATGTCCTTTATTTCTCACTTTGTCCAACAATACAGAATTTATTTATGTCCCGAGATTGAATCCCCCATATTTAAGATGCTAACCTAATAATGTAACAGAACATATGAGCTGTGCTTTTGTTCATGTACAGTTACATTTCTGGAGGATTGTATGTGCACGCCATCTGTTGCCTTTAAAGCTGAGGTGTTGGTTTTCTGGCTGGCAGCATGTAGTAGTTCACGCATACAGTACTGCTCCCTGTCGGAGCCGCCTCTCACATTCAGTTTATTTATTATCCGCGTGTCGAGGTGAACTCTGGTGTCAGAGGCTGCACAAGCAACACAAGACCTGTAGAACAACTGCCGTCCTTTAGAATATGTCTTCGTATGACAGGTTATCAGCATTTGAATGTGTCCTGGGCTCTGAAGGTGTAATTTATTCCAGAGGAGGAAACTGGAACCACTGAGTCCAATAAGTCCCTCAAAGCCCGAGTTTCTGCTGTTCTTCGTCTTGTGTATGACTGTGAGCACTGTGCTGGTCCCATGGTACATGTCACATGATGGACTCAGGCCTCGGACCAGCTGTGTACTGGACGTCGTCTCCTCCTTGTGTTCACTGACCTGCAGAGGACCCTGCGAGGACGTGGGGGCCCTTCCTGAAGCTGTGTTAGAGCCGCACATTTTAACGCGTTGGTGGAGATTTCGTTGAAATCCTTACACCATTTATGTTTTTGTTTTTTGATGCTCTATCTGCAAACTTGTAGTTGCATTGACTAGTTTTAATGTAATCGCCTGAATCACGTTTGCGACTTTGGCCTCAGCTCATCAAGCCCTTTTGTTTAATTCTTGCACATGTGCCTGCAGCTTTTTGACGTTTTAAACGCAATCACATCAGTAGCAAACAATGAAACTAGCCTGTGTTGCCTGTGGACACTGGAGCACATTGAAATTACGCAAAGGGAATGATTAGTATACAAGTGATGCAACAACCGCTTATTTACAATAGATTTTTGTTTAACAGCGTCTGTTTCCTCCTTCATTCTGCAGACTGAAGACACAGAGCAACAGATCATCAGAGAAACCTTCCACTTGGTCTCGAAAAGAGACGAGAACGTCTGTAACTTCCTTGAAGGTGGAATGTAAGTTATGAGGCGTGGGTGCATTGAGGAGCCATACTGAATTCCTTTCTTAGCGTAAACGAAACCTCCGACGTCTTTGTGACAGCTGATAGTCACCGGGCTTGTTTAGGATAATTAATCTTTCATGAATGAGGCTCCAGGTGTCGTTTTACCTTGGACGACTCAACACAGCAAACGGCGTCACCAGCGCCAGTCTGTTGTTATGTCGTACATTTTGAGTAGTATTGCAATAATAGGCCATAGCAATAGCATGAACACCTTTTATTTACCATTGCTTCAGACTATTTCTCCATCTCCAGTGGCTCAAGCTACCTCTGCATGTTTAACAGTCCTTAAGGTCCCGTCTTCCCCAGTGACGGATCGGTTACAGGTGCAAGTCTCGTCGTGTCCTCTCATACAGAATCTTTACACATACAGGCCAAAACATCCTGTTGTTTTCCCCCAGGTGTCTGTATTATCTTTGTCGGTGTCATGACGTATTTATGACCTGATAGTGAAATTAGGTCATGGTCAAGACTGGCGCAGGCTGCGTTGTTCTCTGTGGGTATAAATTCCCCACAGACAGCTTTTTGTGTCTATTTGTCAGATTGCAAACTTTCTGAAAATGCTTGAGATTTGTTGAAGTCCTGTTTTATCTCCTCGTTCAGGCTGATTGGAGGATCAGACTACAAACTGATCTACAGACATTACGCCACACTGTACTTTGTGTTTTGTGTGGACTCCTCAGAGAGCGAACTAGGAATTTTAGACCTAATCCAGGTAAAGCATTAGAAATGAATCCAGATTACCATTGCTACTACAGTTACTGTTTGGTTTCTAAATGTAATTCTTCCCCGTTAGGTGTTTGTGGAAACGCTGGACAAATGCTTTGAGAACGTCTGTGAGCTTGACTTAATTTTTCATGTAGACAAGGTATGTTAATGTTTGTCTGAAGTTTATAAATTATGTGATTTCAGTTTCAATCTCTTTATTGTCATATTTGTAAAATAATAGATTTTTTTTCAGTTCCATTTCTGATTACACTGAACAGATTATGCAGAAAATCAGCCAAAGTCTTTCTGGGTTATCATGTAAATGATGTAAAAGTGGTCCCATCTATATATTACTGCACATGCTTTAAAATGATTGTAAGATGTTGTTCGCCTGCTCATAAATGCAAAATATGTGGAAATAATCAAAACATCACTCTACCATATCTTTTACTTTATTATTATTATGATTATTATTATTAAAACATTAATTAAATTTTGCCCAGGTGCACAACATTCTGGCAGAGATGGTCATGGGTGGCATGGTCCTGGAGACCAACATGAATGAAATCATCATGCAGGTGGATGCCCAGAACAAGATGGAGAAGTCTGAGGTAAGCCCAGCTCTGCTCGTCCTCTGTTTTACGACTTGTACCTCCGTGCTCTGAGGTACTGTGTAGTACGGGCATGTGTGTATGCTGCACCCTGCATGCTACTCTCCGTGACCTTGTGGATGCTCCCTCCTGTACCTACTCTTGAGTGTTTGTGCTCCTATTTTCGTCCTCTCCTCTTGCTGCTGCACTGCTCCAATTGCAGACCAATACTTAACATATACTCCCATGTATCCCTCCATGTAAAATACACTGTCACGGTCATTACTATGCAAATTTCCTGTTCAAATCATGTTAAATGCATTTCCAGAATTAGTGATTAATGAATTTCGTCTCATCTAAATTTGACATAAAGTGATGGAAACAAGCTGATGCTAGGCTGTTTTTAGACGCACATTGTTTCAGATGAGAATGTGAATTTTTATACGCTGTCCACGTTGAAGTATCCGCTTTCTAAATGTGTTTTGTAGCATCTCTAAGCCAGTGTCCTTGCTTAGATATGTGCTCTATGCAAGGACAAAGCTTATTCTCCCACACAGCTTCTGCTAGCTGAAAAGCATTCATTCATTTAGTGGAAGATTTTAATTAGACAGACAGCCAGAGACAATTTCATGAAATCATTTCTGTTTTGCATGACATGAAATTAAGCCTTTAACAGTCCTGAATTTTAACCATAATAATATTTGGCTTTATTTCTAAATACACTTATAGCGTTTTAAATATTTGTGTTTCAATGTTTTTTTTCTTTTAACTTTGTTTTATTGATGAAAACCTGACAAAGTCAAAATGTTATACAAACTCGTAATTTGTTGCTTACATAACAAAGTGAAGAGGTAAAGTACATTGTCAACTGTGTGGTCCAACATTTGCATTTAAAGTTGTATTGTTTATAAATGAAGAGTAATAAGTCAATCTTCATTGTGTGCCTTTAACCTGACAGAATCCTCCTTTGAAATGACTTTTACTGTTCTGTAATCATCAGAGCTGCTTTGATTCTTCCTTCCTGGACCTACCCTAGACCACAGTTTGAATTTACACACTGATGCTAATCGTAAACAGCGCTGTCCCACTATACATCAGTGTCTGGTTACGTAGCACGTTTTTTTTATTTTATTTTTTTTCTATCTACTGTCCTCTAATTTTTGTGCAAGCTTACAGTCACATTTGAGCTCATAGATGTGGTCTATGATAGGTCCCATCACTCTTGTCTGTGGAGATGAACTGTAATTTCTTTAATCTGCTTTAACATTCCTCATTCCTCTTTTCCCTGACCCTGTCTAGTTCTTTCCATTCTTCTCTCTCTTTACAGACGTTTATCTTTCAGTCTACCAGGCAGGACAGGTAGACACAGGTACTGCTAAATTTACAACCAAGTGCTCTAACCTTACCAGAAGCTTTAGTCCCCCTTAGTCTCCTCATACGGCCCTTCATTTAACAGTGAACAGACTCCACTAGCATTCCAGGAATCTTTCACGACAGACCCAAAAATGTCTCTCTTCTTACACAACCACACACAATGTGGCCAAGCAAATAAGATACAATCCAGGATGTTCGCTTGTGAAAGTTGCTCTTTGTGAGACTTTTTTTTTTTTTTTTTTTTTTTAATCATGATGGTTATAAATAATAGTCTAGCCGGTGGGAAATGCACCAGGTAATGTTTCCTACGGCCTGGCTTCTTCATCACATTTATTATTTATGTCACCATTACTCCAAGCTATACTTCACTGGGAGATGCTTCATTTGCTTTCCTCCTGAGAGGCGTTAATAATCTCACTCTCATGCCTCTTCACAAAATTTGTTGGAGCAGCTGATTGAGTGATAACTAAGCCGACCAATCGGTTCCTCTGACAGGATTTTAGTCATTTGGTGTATCCACCACAAAGACTACTCTATAGGGGATTAGGAGTAACAAACTCTTGTTCAAAACACACATTATGGCTGGTTAGGACTTTACACAGATTGGAGAAAGCTCTCCACAGCTGGTGTTTCTATTTCTGTGTGCATTAGTCACCCAGCGTTTCATTTAAAACCACGCGATAATGCACTTTCACAGTATGTCTCCAGGCGACCCGGCGTGAAGGAGAAGACTCCTGAATACTGAACCCATGTGCTAGATCAGCGTGGCTCTGCGTTAGCACCGTGGTCACCTTTCCACATGACACAAGTCTCCTTCATTCAGGACAAATGTTTCACTCAGATAACCTTGTGTCAACAGCTCTGCGTTCCAGGCATAGTTTGGGTGTGACACCACTCATTCAGGACTAAATTGATTTGAATTTGTGACCTAGGCTGATGACTTTTTTTCAGTTTTGTAGCAGTTTTATTTTTGGGTCTGTCTGCTAAAGATTCGTTTGGGATCTCGAACTGTGGTGATTCTCAAATGTTTGCTGACACTTGAGATAAGAACATCAAATCCTTCACAACCTTTAGATGTGTTTTTAATGTTCCAGAACAAAGACCTATTCTGTTGCTT
This sequence comes from Macropodus opercularis, assembly GCA_030770545.1. Taxonomy (NCBI): domain Eukaryota; kingdom Metazoa; phylum Chordata; class Actinopteri; order Anabantiformes; family Osphronemidae; genus Macropodus; species Macropodus opercularis. The sequence goes on along the minus strand of CM061097.1, from coordinate 7,135,942 downwards.
GTCTTAAAAATGATGAATCGCTCCTATACTGTCTCACGTTGAGATTCATCCTCCTCTCGCCCTCAGACTAGATCTCCCACTATAGTGCAATATTACTGGGGAAGCAACCAGCAGCGGGTGAAAGGTGACTGATGGCATATGGCCACTAATTCCCTAGTGGTGCCACTTGTTTGCTACTGCTAGATACAATTTCCTGCCAGCAGACGACTCTTCTCTGGCTTAAGAGTGAAGGCCTATTGCTGTACTGTAGGTACTGCCCACTTGCCCTAAGCCAAAACCTGGTGTAGTGGTTGCACAGAACATCTCCTTATGACACCTTGTTTGTAGTAAACCAAAATACCACTGCTAACTAGCATTTTACACCACATCAGCAACTGATGAAAATATGCTCCGTAGTACGTTGTGTAAATCAGGTTACCACGGTGACATGGTTTATACGGGAGTGGTATGGCGTCAGTGAAACAGAAGTAGTGTGCCATCAGCCACGTTTAATCCTCCTGTCATCACTATCCATGAGTAAACAGCACAACACTGTTCCTGTCTGTAGTAAAAAACGTTTTTCCAGACTCTTCCCCACTAGAGGTAGCGTTTCACCTGTATGATGGCTTAGGTCTACAGTATGTTATGTATGAATCTGAGATGCACATTCTAGATGTATCTTTGCAAACATCCGTCTTCACGTACAGATCCATTTTTCTGCTTTACACAATTCTCTCTCTGCATTTTTACCCTTATTGGTTCGGTGGGTTCACTTTCTAAGCAATGCTGCCTTTTGTCCATTTGACGGAAAATTAGTGAATGGTGTAGTACAGAATGTCCTCACAGTTGATTCATAATTGGCTCTGGTTGTGATGTAAATCCTTATAGAGCTGAATAATGCATGTGCATATGAGGCTATGAAGGCATCTGAATGTACATTTGCACACGTCTGTCCTAGTAGCTGTTGGTGCTTTTGCATTGTGTTAGCAGGTGACTGTTTTGTCTAGTACTGTTTTGCACTGTGTTCAGTGTGTTGTTGTGTACAGCATGTTCTTTTTTAAATGACTGATCTTATCAACCCTCCGTGTGTGTGTGTGTGTGTGTGTAGGCGGGTATTGCAGGAGCTCCTGCTCGTGCTGTATCAGCTGTAAAGAACATGAATCTCCCGGAAATGCCCAGAAACATCAACATTGGTGACATCAGCATAAAAGTGCCAAATTTACCTTCTTTCAAATAGTGGCAGCGAGGTCCTGAGCCTGCAGATGTTAGCCAGTGTTTACCGTGATGCAATCTGTTTACCAAAACCTCAAATTACTAACTTTTGAAAATGGTACATCCTAAAGGTACTGTGTGATTTGACACTCCTTGTTCTGGTGTTCTGTCTTTGAGTTTGCTAATAAAGAGAAGAATATTTTACTGTGTTTTGTTTCTGAAAAGGAAAAATGAAGTATTTATCAGTGGTACATTCCTTCTGCCTCGCTGGAGGTTGGTCCTTGACGTTCAGCTGCTACAGGACAGATCTGTTTAGGTTTGAAGTTATTCTGCTTATTAATATGTTTACTTAAAGGAGAATGTGGCAGACGTTTTAGGCCAAACATATTAGTTTGGTTATACCAGGATGGAGGAAAATAAATGAAGTCCTTCTAAACACCAAAATGCAGTGGTCTGCTACAGTATTGAAAGTCGTACATTTTAGCTTGTTTGTAAAATCAATATACACAAAGATTATTTTGCAGATATGCTGTGTAATGGATAAATGCTGAAATGTTTGTTTGTATGCAAAATATTTTTAAATGATTTGTCATGACTTCAAACGGTTCTGTTAATTTGAATTTAAATTTGTGCACGACTTCTTTTTCAACATAATAAAATGCTGAAACTCCATAAGCGTGTCTTGTTTTCATTACCATGCTCTTATTTTATGATAAAGGATAAACCTAAACTTACATCCCACAGAAGTGACATTTCCATGGTTCACTGGAAGCAGCTCTGATTCTGTGATGCATTAAACAAAATGTCCTTTATGATTCCACCCTTCTTTCCTGTACATTTACAGGACCTTTAGAGTTTGTGTTTAATAATAAATTAATGGTCCTTAAGTGTAAGCACAATTCAGTAAGATCAAACTTTCTGAGTCCCCTTTCTGAGGTCAATCTTTGCAAATATGCGATTAGTGACAGTGTTGATTAAAACTTGTTTTTGTCACAGGGTTTGTCTAACGTTTATGCGTACTCTTGACGCAACTGTATTTTAAGTTCAGTCAGATTTCGTTTCTTCATCCTGCGCGTGACTGCGCAGCTTTGACTGTCACGTGAGTCGTCTTGTGACTACAGGAAGTAGAAAAAACAATCGTGTGCAGGAAGATGCTGCTGCTGCTCTGACACTTCACCAATCGTCATTTTTCGTTTTAGACAAGTATGACTTCTATCATCAAAGAAACACAGAGGTGAGTGAAGCCTTCCTTCAGTAGCTAACGCAACGCTTAGCTGCTGTAGCTTTAGCTCAGCTCACTGGCTCGCAGGCATCCTGGATGTTATTGATAGTGTGGTTTGGTGCACGGATTGAATTTGGCAGCTTGTCTTGGAATGAGTGATTCTGCAGGTCCTATCAAACGGTTTCTCCACCTGTTCATGGGAGAACGTTTTGCTGAATCTTGTTAATTTCTTCAAGCCGTAGTCGTCCTACACTTTGTTTTGCGCTAACGTTAGCCAGCATCGTGGTGAAAATGTTTATTTATCTACTTTAATCTTCTATTTTGATCAAGTGTTATTGTCAAAGTTTGACATATTTTGTGTTTGTGTGTCTGCTTGAGCGTTGTTTATTGTACAATACTCCTATATCCCAGGCAGACTCACTAAATGCCCTAAAATGCTGCATTGTAAGATCAAGCTACTAGAAAATAATGCTTAATATTTTACCATCAGCATCTTTATCTGTCTTATAACCATCAACTGTATTGTGTGTAAAATGTAAAAAAATAAAAATAAACCCACAGCAAAATCACTTTTCCTGATTGTCTTAAGTATTTTTATAACTTAATCATTATCAATTAAAAGTTTTTGCAGCTTTTGTTTTTTGTAGTCTTACAATGTCTTGCTTTGACTGATATGGTTTATACATTTATCTGATAAAAGAAAATAAGATCAGCATCAAGTCCAGAATCTATGTCAACAGACATATACATGTCATGTCTAATATTTAAACTCATGTACTGTTAGATGCACAAATTGGGCATAAATAAAAGAGGCTGATACAGTGTTTGCACTATTTCACGTTAGTCAAAATTCACTTCTCTGATGTTCTTATCTGCAATATGCAGCCTATTGCAATAAAGAGAGCGCTGGTATATGGTGATGATGTAAGTTTTATTTTGAAAGTGCACGTGTCTGTTGTCAGTGTATAGAGATACATGTGAAATATGACACCACACCTAGCCAATAAACTAAAGATCTGAGAACTTTCTATCCTGCTGTCATGAACACTCACAACTCTTTTTTCCCCGCAACAGCATTAAAGAAGCTGTGACTTTCATCAATGCGACTGATGCGAACAAATTCTCCAGGCTGATCTCCCGCATCATACAAAAGCTTCATCTGAAGGTACAGAGAGTGCACAGCGGTGCCCGTGCCAAAGACAAGAGGCTTTTGAGGCTTTTGCAGCAAAGCTCTAGTGCCAGAGAGAGCAGCGCATGCATAATGACTTGTCTGGGGCTGAAGCATCAGTCACACACACAGGCCTGTTTATCGTTTGGGTTTCTCACAGATTTGCTGGTTGTCAAAGATTCCAACCAAAAAAATTATTTGACTGTTTTATTTTAGTTATAATAAAAGAACAAAGGCATGTTGAGATGTTATAGCTGAATATCACTGCTACAATGATAATCAGCACAGTAAATTAAGTTTTTTCTTTTCAGGGAGAGAGGACATTCAGTGAAGAAGAAGAGCAAAAACTTCAAGGTGCTCTTTCATTGGATAAACAGGCTCTTCATCTAGTCCTGGAAACATCTGCCTTTATACTAGAGCAGGTGAGGAAACTCCACCTGTCACCCTGTAATTTTTTTCAAAAGGATGCTTCTTTGATTTATTAGCTTAGCTCACATTATTAGCCTGTTTCTCCAGCTGGGGTCACTGTTGTTAAGTCTATGTGCAGTGGCAAAGGTAAGTAGGGAAAAGGCTGTAAGAGACTGAACCTGTAAGGCATAGTTAATGGTAGCATTCATAGAATGGAAATTAACCTGCATCTCCTGTCTTCTGTAGGCAGTGTATCATAATGTAAAGCCAGCCTCTCTGCAGCAGCAGCTGGAGGCTGTTCAGCTAAACCCAGACAAGGCTGAGGTTTTCTCTCAGATCTGGGCCACCTCTGGGCCTGAGCTGGTGGAGAAGCTCAAGCAAAATATCTTTGCCCCGAGGAAGGTAAACTGACTTTCTTAGTCTTTGTCACCATTGTTTTTCACCACTAACTCTGATCATGTTTTAACTTAAGTGTAAGACGCCCTCACACTTAGTAATTAAAGGACGCTTTTCAAAGTGGTTCCTTTAAGCTCACAGCTGTAGCAGCGTTTGACTAAATTGAGAATCAGCTTTCCATATTAGGAATGAACTGCTTTTGTGTGAACGCATTCCAACTGTTTGGAGAGAAAAAGAGTTTGTTTACAGCTCAACTTGTCACATTAATTTTAGAAAAGCATGTTCCTCTTTATAACTTGATTAGGAAGTGACACTTCAAACACAGTTCCTTTTGAAGTCAAGGGAATTAAGATCTAACACAGAATAAATAAGCAGAATGTACGCATCAGTTACATTATTCTCCCTCTTACGCGTTGACGTCTCACCTGCCTCTGTCTAAGTCGTTTCCTGGTGAAATGCTGCCAGAAGAAGCCTGCGACATCCATACATCCATACATCCATTCCAACCCCCACTGCTTCTGCATCACAGAAGAGATTGAATGTAACCAACTTTTATCTGCTTTCTCATCCACTTTTTCTGCTGAACAGAAAGCGTTTTGTGATTTTGGCCCTTTCACATGATTTCTGCAATTTCAAGGAATAGTAAACAATTCCAATTTCCATCTTGCTCTTCTTCCCGATACTCACTGAATAACAAATAATAAATTCTTATTATTGTCTTCCCAGTAACATTTTCAGTTAAATAATAACATAAAAAGCAAAGGAGAAACACACAAGTGAAATTCTGTATTAATCTGTTAATCAGTTGTAAGCAGCAGAACCATAATCATATAATATTTAAGCTAACAAGCCAAACATTTGGTCAAGTTTATTGTTTGTTTTCTTATACATTAGTATATGTAATTAAATGTTTTTGATAACTTGTAATTTGTGATTTGCACAAATATCTTTTCAGACCACAAACAAGCAAAAGATTAACAGTTATTTATCTAAGTTCCGTCAAATATAGCATCTGTTTTCTGCTTCATCCTGGGTCTACAGGAACAGGATGCCCCAGTTAGTTGGTGTTTTGCTCTGGGCTATTTTAATGAATTTGATTTGTCTGTGCCTGAAGTGAACAGTGGTGATTTCTTTCATTACTTTAAAAAATAAGGAAATATTAAAATGCCGTAGTTGCGCAAACAGTGCTTTAGTTACTGTTCTATTGTGTTTTACTAATGATTTTTTTGTATTACATATTATCAAAAACAATTGTATTTGAATGAAATAATGTTATTCATTGAATTTGCATACGTGAGTTAAATTAGTAACACTTCACTCCACTGTGATGTTTATTTGTGCTAATGTGGTTGTTGTCCATGTTGTGAATAATGTGGCCCAGGCTCTTCCCCTCACACCTGTTCTCTGAGGCAGCGGGAGCATCCAGAACCAATAAGTCACACGTGGTTTATTATTATGGCCTCTCACTGCATCATAAAACACTAAACTGCCCTGCCTTGACTCAGTGCTGCTAATCCACTATGCTGCTACAGGTGATTGATGAGGTGTCTTCAGTAAATCAGCCAGGCTGGTGGGGTGTTGGTGGGATTAGTGTCAGCAGACAGTGCAAGGTTTTTGTCCACATTCATGAAAGTGAAACTGTAGTAATTCAGATGGCTATCGGCAGCAGCCCACTAAGGACTTAACTGTATAGGAACATGGTAGTGAGACAGCCTTACGATGTACAAGATGACGAGATACTGTATCTGAAGACGTGTAGCAGAGATGCACAATACTATTATGATAATTTTGTTCAAAGGAGTAGCATCATTTGATTTTTTTTTTAAATTTATTTGTGAAACTAATTTCCACACTAATCCGTATCGCCATCACCACCCTCAGCTGCGTAAACCAGGAATCATAAGCTTTCTCAGGACCAGTTACCCAGTTAGGTTGGGAAAAGAAAATCAGCTGGGTGTATAGAAAATTCATCCAGGTCACTGTAGTCCCAAAGGTGCAATTTGGTGACAACTGGTGGTTTTGCTTGAGGTGGTTTCTCATCCTAGAGGTCCTGGCATTTGTCGACTTGTTAAGAGCTAGATGTGTCATTAAGTACAGATATGTCAGTAAAAACCAAACGACATATTTGTAGTCAATGAATCGCCTTTCTCAGAGCAATCTACTGGTGTCTGGATGCTCTTGGGTTTTTGGATGAATCTGTAATGAAAAAATAATTAGTTGCAGCCTTAGAACGCATCCAAATAATGTCTCTAAGCTCCAAAGGATGGTTCAAAAAGTTTAATTGCCAGTATTTTCAGATTTTTAACTATACACACAGAAAAATTTAAAATGAAAACAGCAAAAACAGCATGATGGGGAAAATTACTACATATACAAATAAATAAATGTAATAAGAAATACACAGAAACAACAAAATTCTATATATAGTACCGGATGAAAAATACATCTCTGAAAATGTGTCTAGGCCAATTAAGACCGGCTGTTATTGCGTGTTTCAGCTGGAGTATGTCGGCTGGCAGTTGAACCTGCAGATGGCCCAGTCCAGCCAAGCCAGACTGAAATCTCCCAGTGCTGTCCTCCAACTGGGGCTTCGCAGTGAGGACTCTGAGGTATCTATGAATACACTGACACACACACACACACACTATGTGTACACACCCTTTGTACAATTTAGCCATTTTATCCTCTGCTTGCAGGAATTTAGTCATTTATTGCACATACACACATACTCCTACTTAAAATCCTCTATAATCAGACAACTCCTCTGTGCCAAATGAGAAGCGTCTCCAGTCTGTCCTGGTTTCTGCGCTAATAGATGGTAATCCCACCGGTGTGTGTCTTGACCCAGAGGTACATGTACATCTGGCTCCAGAGTAACTGTAGTGTAAAGACCAGAGATCAGGGAGCTTGTTATCGGAAACCTCCAGGGTGTCTTTGTTCTCTTGTGAGACTCTCTCTGTAGCTGGAATTGGACCATATATGTGCATCTATTACAGGCGTGTATTGTACCTAGCATTGAACTGCATCTATTTATACTCAGTGTTCACCCTTGTTTACAATATGCACCAGGTTAGTGGTAGATGTCTGCCTGCTGTGGTCATTAGTGATGATTTGATATTCTTTTCTTATTTATATTCATTACTCTGCTCTTACATTTCAATATTAGCATCAATTCAAAACAAAGTACTACATTAATCATTGTGGTGCAGGGCCCTAATGAGGCCTATCCCTAAATATTTAATTTAAAAACACTAATAAACATGGTTGTGGCTTTAGGTTTTTCCACTTGAGTGTTTTCCCTGTTTCCATTCATTTATATTCACTAGAGTTTGTTTGGATGCCAATTAGTTAATGCTGTGTACTGTAGTTACCCCGATAGCCAATAGCCTCCTGAGCATCTCTCGCTGGTTTCTTTCTGTTCCACTGGGGGAAGGATTGCTTTCTATGTGTAGCGCAAGGCTGCTTGTCTTTCACATTACATTATTTCCAACCTTTCATCTTTGTGATTTGTTTAATATCGAGTCTTGTTGCCGTTCGTCTAACAAGCTCACATGCAGTATGAACACTTAGTGAGATAAGGTGAACAGAACTGATGTTGATGTGTTGACAGCCGTTTGAAATATATTCTGCAGATTGGAAATCCTACAAAGCATTGCTGTTTGTTGACACTCATACTGAAAATTTTAGCTAAGACCTTCAGGCACCGACTGGTTTCTTTTAAAGCAGTTTATAATCACAAAATGGTGGGATTGATTATCCGCTGAGCCCTGATAGTACTATTCCAGCTGACTTGTCTTTCTGGCACTATGTATTCAGTCCCTTAAGAATGCCGGCTCAGCCTAAACGTGGAATTAACCATGACATATTCAAATTGCTGCCGTCTTAAATGGAGAGCTATAGGCAAAAAGAAGAGAAAATATATGTTTATCTTTATCGTTGCGAATGCAATAGCAAAGCTTTCTTTTTTTCATATTGAGCATTATTTCTGCTGTGTTTTCCCCAGGCTAGTAAAAGGAAGCATTAATTTATTTAAATCCACTTACACAATTCCCCTTGTGGGAGGAGATAACTGGAGGGCTGAAACAAGGCTGGTTAGAAGTGAAGAGAGATCAACTTCAGTGAACATCACTGTGGGCACTGCCTCTGGTGAGCTGCAGGGGGCACTGTTGCCTCACTAGTTGGGACTTGTCACTCGGGCAGTGTAGCATCTGAGAAATGGATGGGGCACCTCCTTTAACTTTGCACTAAGGCAGTTTGAGTGTGAAGGCTTTTTAAAATTTCCATCTGTGTTTTCTGAGAGTTTCCTGTCAGTAAGTTGTTTTTTTTTCCCCCAAAGTCTCTGGGAATTGCTCAGCACAACTTCTGTAATGTCAAAACACTGCACTGACTGAGAAGTAATTTAGTTGCAAATAGAAATGAAATACAGCTGCAAGTGTCATACTAATTACAGTGCAGATTTATAACACCCTCACAGCTAAGTCTTCAGAAGAGAGAGGAAGAGATGGGGCAAAACTGCAAATTGGAGAAATTAGAGGATTTAAGGTGGCAGGGAACGGGGCAGGGCTGGAGGAGGGGGGTTGAAGCAAGAGGGAGAGTGTAGGTGACAATAAATATCGCAAGGCATAGGGAGCAAAATAATGAGAAGAACGACGATAAAGGCACAAAATGAAAGAGAAAGGCGAGGCCAGTCTGTATATTATTGATTGCTTGGAACCAAAGTGGAGAGTTAGCGACTCTCCCATCTGACCAGCCTCCTGCTTCATTAGCACTCTCCCTGAGGAGGAGAAGGACTGCCAGGGAGCGTCACATCTCCTTCACCAAACAATATGTGACAAGCAGTCTATCTGCAGTACAGCGGGTGACATGCTAGACCACGGATTTGGGGGAAATTTGTTGACTTTTTTTTATGGTGTGTTTGTTTAGTGTTTTCTTATAAAAAATATTTGTGGTCAGGGCATTTCTTCCCTCTCTGCCTCTAAAATATGTGGACTCAGGGTATGTATCGAAGTTATAGATCATCGTTTCCTCTTCCATGCAGCAGTCCCTCTACCCAGGGGAGCCTCCTGTTCTCTAAAGTGAATTTATATCAGGTTCAGTGGAAAGCTGCTGTTTCCTACATGAAATCTGTGAAGTGCTGCATGACCTCACATCATACCCTTAATGTTTCAAGAGTGAAACCTCCCAGTTTTTTCTTACAAGGACAAGACGTGGAATGGTCACAGCCGGTGTGTGTATGACAGGAGACCTGTTGCATAGCTTGTTTGTTATCCCAAAGGAGAAGCACCTGAGGTGGAAAAAGACCTGCGAGTGATCTCTTGGCAGAAGAAAGAATTAGAGAAACTGAATCTACGCGTGAGATAGAAGGATCTGTTGATGCAGCAGAAGGTGATGGCAAGGACACAGAGTAGAAGAAAGAAGACAAGGGGGAAAACAGGAGAACGTCAAGAAGGGTGACAAGATAAAAAAAAGTAAAAGGCAGGGAGGTGACAACCAAGATAACACGGGGAGGAGAGTGAAAGTCACTGTTAGCCAAGTTACATAAGGAAATTATTGTAACCGTGGCATGTATGGGATGTCTCTTCACCTCAGGCAGTTTAAGTTATTTTGAATTCAATGGCGTCAAGCTCCCCGTTCATCAAAACACAAAAAGCGCCAGTGTTTGCAGATATCTGCATCTTAACAGGGTTTTTGTTAAGCACAGCGTTCGGACTCCAGATCACCAGATCTAGATCTATTCTAGCTGCACAGATATAAATAAAAAGAACACAGTCTACTAGTATTAATACTGAGGTGCGCTGCCCATAGAGGTTTGGTCTTTGAGGGATGAAGCTGTGCTTGAAGAGGAGAAACTAAAAACAGCACTCAGTGGCTTCCTGCCCAGAACCTGGTGCTTCCGTGCTGCCTTTTTTATTTTGGCTGCTCATATGTGTACATGTCTTTTTCCAGTCAAAGTTGCTGATTGTCTCCTGCCACACAAGGATTATGCAAGAGAGCTGCAGAGAGGTACAATCTGATAAAAACCTATCGTCTATCAGGTTATCACTTTGGAATGAATGGACGGCATACAATTTTGAAAATTACGATTAAATGCGCAACAAAAAAGACCAGACAAAAACAGCTAAATAAGATGTACTGCACATAATAATAGGTATATTACAAGAAGTGAAACATACAGTATAAATGAGGCGCGTATTCCCAGGACCATTAGTCATATTTAAAAATACTACCAAATCAATAACAGTTGCCCCTTTAATCTCAGCAGTACAAAGCTTTAGATATAGTAAAGTACTGTATATGTATGTGACAGGTGGAAAAGCGTTCGTTCTGCTTCTGGAGAAGAAACGACATCGAGGCTTTTAATGAGTGGATAGCATATTCTTAGATGTACCTAGAGCAGCGAGGCCAGTCTGTGTTGGTCGTTTTAAAATGCTGCCCACAGATATGGCCATGGGCAGCGTCATCGACCTGACATTAAAAGAGCTCCCTTGTTTCAGAAATGTGGAACAGTCAGGCATCCTGCGTCACGTGGAGCCAAGTACAAACGCTGGACATGGAGTTATCTAGTTCAGCGGTAAACAAGATGTAGTGTGGAACTCGTGACTGTTTCAAAGGTTACACAGTTCGACTACCGTAGCACTGAGCACCATGGGTGATTTAGAACAACCTGAAAGAGATGGAGACCTATCTAGTATGTTGCAGACGGGCAGAAAGGGGTTTTGTCATTTTCCACGACCACCATTTGAGCTCAAACTGATTAAAAGAACGCTCGTATCGATGGGCACTTTGAACAAACGGCTGGCTCGCTCTTCTGCCTTTTTAGCTGCTTCTTTCTCCAATTATTATTCACCAACATGTAAGCAGGCTCTGTGATGCAGCCTTAATGAGTCTGAAAGTTGAAATCCCCTGCCGGTTGTGGTGTCTCTCCGTGGCTCCGTGTCTCTGTCCTGTGGCATTAGAATGAGCCACTGCTCTGTCGACCAAGGGTACGGTGACATTTATAATACAGAACATCCGCTCGCAAGGCACCCACCGCAGGTTTCAATATTTATTGTAAACACGCTTGGCTGCCAAGACGTGTGGTAGGAGCTGGTGAGCTAATGTCACTTGTACATGCAGTTTCAACCCACAGAAGGGAGGGATTCCCTAAATAAATTCTCTGGTGCCTCTTAAACATTCAGTCAAAATTTATGTGCAAGGAGCCATTTTTCCAGAGCTGGAGCCTCATTTAACCTAACATGACACTGAAAGTGTTGATCTTGTGAGTGACCTCTTAGACTGTTTATGCTATTTAAGTTTAATAATTACTTCCTCCTCCGAGCAGACGATCAGAGTTGAGAGATGCGGGTCAGCACCTCTGAGCCGGTGGGCACAGAAATTTCACAAATGGCCTGTTCCTCAGTTCTGGTTATTGTCTTGTTTTTCTTTGTACCACACAACCTTTTCAGTCCAAATCATATTAAAAACCATCTCCGCTGTGCTCTGTTCTCTCCTGAATGTCACACAGTACGGGCTGAAATCAATATGGTGAAATACAAAACTCCGGTCTGTTAACTGGTCACTTGTTGTTGCTTTGGAAAAGATTTCCCCAGCATTGCTGCGGTACCCGAGTTGTTCAGCTATTTGTCACTAAATGTGGGACTTAAAGAATAGCTGCAGCTGTATCTTTCAAATTTCTGAGTGATGAGTGTCTGTAAGCTTTACAGAAGCCCTGCTGATAATTGTGCTCATTCATACCCAGTTGCTTCTGCATATTTCTGGTAGATCAGTGTAGCAGCATCTTTCACATTTGCTTTATTCTTCCTCGACACTCATGCTCTCATTCTTTTTCTAGCATCTTTCTTTTTATTGATCCCAAAAATAAATGTCACAATCTTTCCTTCCTTTTTTTTTGGTGACTTATTCATGAGCGAGCCTTCTATTGTTTGAGATTTTTCCGTCAAGTTGTCCCCAACTAACTCCAAATTATAAGCCAACTAATTCTAGTTTGTGGGAACCTGCTTGTTTGTGTTATCAAAGCATCAAACATGAAAGAGTTTCCTTCTTGTGATTCTAATTTATTTTCTGTGTTCTGGCTTACCGCTCCAGTGCTGTAATCACGGAGGAACCGACGCTCTTTGTTTGAAAGCACACAACAGCACACACACCGACACACACGTGTTGTGAGCCCTCCGAGCGAAGGCTGCGGCTTTATTTATTAACTCTGTGTGATGAGGAATGCAATTAAACGTCCCATTTTGACTTCTGCAAGGAGGTGCTGTGATCAGAGGCTCCCCTAACATCACCCCCCACCCCTCTCACCCGCCTCACGTGTCTCGGTCAAAACGGCATCGCGAGCAGCAGCCTCAACTTCGAACGTGGCTCAAAGCTTCCTTGACAAGCTACGGGAAGCTCGGTTCTACTTCCCACATGCCAGATCCAACCTTTTCATTTATCATTTGAGGGATTACATGGCCCCGATCAATATATTGGAGAGCTGTGATGGAAACGCTCCCAAGTTCAAATCCTTCACACCAAGCCACCCACCAGCCACGGTGGACAAAGACAGCTTTGTCTCAGTCTCTACTTGCCTTGCTCTACATGCCCCAAGATCCTTTGTTGCTTTGTGTGCACATCCTTTTTAAGGGTCTCTCCTTTCTCTCTCCATCTCTCTCTCTGTCTCTTTCTCCATCTCTCTCCCTTGCCCCCCCCCTTTCCCACTGGTGATTTGTTTTTCTCCTCCAGGATTTGGGATCTCATTCATTGAGGAGCACATTGTTCGCCTCTTATCCATTTCAGAGGACGGGCCCCGAGAGGCAGAATGGGTGACTGTGGGTGCTCTCGGCTCTCCCCTCGCCCTCTCTCACTCTCTCTGCTCGCCACCCTACTCCTCGCTGCTTGCCATACGATGATGTCATGGTTTTATTTGCTCTGGGGGTACCCATTGATTCTCTCTGCCTATTACATACTCTCTATATCTCTCTCTTCCACCCACCTCTCCTTCCTCCCAACCTCCACTCCTGTTCCTCTCAGCCAGTTCCTTTCCCAGATCCTTTTGCCTCTCAAAAGGCGCCTGGGGGATTTGGGGATGTTTGGATGTTGTTTAGCACACCCACGCTACACGCTTGACACCCAGACAGGGAAGCCGTCAATGCTGCAAATCCAACTGCAGCTCCTATTTAAACATTTCAACATCCTTCTTTTATTCTCAAATCTCCCACTTCTGTGATCAGCTCTCAGCCTGTGTTTTGTTTCACACCCTGTTTGAGAGCTAATAATTGATGCCCCCATAATGTAGCGCCGTTTTGACATAGCCAGTAGCAAAAGTAACTTGCTTAAGCCAGAGATTTTCAGATGAATGTGTGTGTGTGTTTTTATTTTTTGCAGTTTTTGTGGGAGTTTACTTTAGAGAGGCTGCTCTGCCTCTTGGCTGAACTATGCCGGGGTGAGAAATCTATTTCAGTTTAAACAAGATGTACTGATTGCAGAAGCACCCAGCCAAATCACATCCATTCATTGCAGTGAAAGTTGGCTGATAGGCATATGTTGCACGAATGGCAGGGGTTTATTGAGATGCCAAATATTTGTAATAATGAAGACGCATTATCATATCATGAAGCGGTTCGCACGTTCCTGTTCCCGTGGTTTCAGTTTAGGTTGTTGCAGCCTTCTTTCTTTTTTTTCTGGATTGTGCTGCCTTTCATGTTGACAACAGTCGTCTTTGTCTGCTTGCACCGTACTGTGACAGGATGTAATGGCAATGAAAGGATATGAGCCATAGGCCTGTTCGCTTCCTTGAAATAATGATTCTAATGAGTGGTTTGGAGCCTGGCACGGTTGTCAACCGAGGTGCAATGACATGGCTCTGAGTGCTTCTTCCGCCTGGATCAACAAATTGTCACTAGGGTCTTACTGAACACCCAACTTCACACACTTTTACACTGAGCTTTTATCGTTTGTGTTTTAAGTGTAGAGTATTGCTTTTAATGTAGTTCGGAGTGACGTGTATTTGTTAAGGACTTGCTGTAGGTTTTGTCTTAGCTTCCTATTAATTTCCCAACAGCATTGCTCACTGCGGTGACTAATTATTTTAGCATGACGCAAATACCACGGCAGAGAAATGGGAAACATCATTGTCTCTCATCCTCAACTACACTGTGTTGATGACTCCATGTTTATGTCTGGCTTTGAGTTGCTGGTTAGCCATGAGATGTTTTCGCTTTATTTGGATGGGCAGCTGATGTTGTCTCCCGCAAGTCATACTGTAAACTCTCCCTGACTCCCACTCGGTCTTTATCGCTCGTTCTCACACACAAACAGATTCAAGCCACCCCCCCTCTCTCCCTCCTCTTGTGTATAGCAGCGACAGTGTCTACATACCACGGGGGCACAGGCTGGCTGCCTTGGAAATCTACAGTTGTGAATAGCAGCCGTTACTCTCGCACACGCACGTGCGTACCCACACACAACTCTGCTGCCCGTGACCCCCCACTCCAACCTTGAGCCCGCCTAATACATTAAAATGCATACTGTTTCAAAATGGAGGCCTTGGCTGTAGGGGTTGAGTGCCACTTATCCGAGGACCTGGCACCCGGACGGTGAGTTTAGGCTCACACAACAAGACGCTGGCTAGCTCCAGCTTTTTTAAGCCACCCTACACACATTTGGGAGATTAAGGTTTGACACCGTTTTTCAGATGCTTTCTTTTAAGTTGTGTTGAGATTCAGAGGTGAACACAAGTGAAGAAACTTTTTTCTTGCGCTTTGTTGGTTACCAGGGTAGACTGAGTGCAACATAGAATAAAACTGAGCAATAATTTCTCATATTAGTTCACATCATGCATTCGGTACCTTGGCATCTTACGTTTTATGTGGTGCCTGCTTGTCAGTTCAACCTCATTTCCCTGCTGCAAAGTAGAGTTTGTGGGTCTGGCAGCCGAGCAGGACAGAAGTCATGGCACCTTCCCTTTTTCTCCATATCAGGCAGCGGTAACTTGCTGCCACCACCATAATCATCTTGTTATGGCTCACACATGGCTCATGTTCCTTGGCTCGCTTGTCTTGGCACCCTAGCCGTTGAGTGGCTCCACTCTCCGTTGCTCTGCAGCCCCAAGCTTCTTAATTTAGATGCTCTGAAATATGAGGATTTAGTTCAGGTTTTAAAAGACCCAAGGACGAATTTTAAGATTTTTTTATATTCTTAGATCAGTAAATAGTTTAAAAATATGTATATAAATGTATATTTAGCGCAGCACTTATAGTGAAAAGCTGAACACAATTATACAAAATTGAAGGACCCGTATTAAATAATTATCAGACAGTAGTAATAGAAACATGGCATGTATAAAAGAATGAAAGGAACTACATTTAGTTGAATGCTTCCAATGTGAATGAGCAGAAATCTGAATTATAAAATAAATAGCTGTGATGTAGATGTTAAAACGTGGAGAGAAAAAGGGAGATGATGAAGAAATTCTATTCATTTTAATAGCATTGTGATACAGTTTTTATGCCACTCTTATGAAGGTATTTTCATCTTTTTTTTTTTTCATAGGTATATACGTGTATTTTTTTTATTTTGACAACCAGCTTTTAAAAATGACTTCAGCTCCTCTGGCAGAGACAGATCTACATGTTTAAGGATCAGATGTGTCCTCCTTGGTGTGGGCATGGCCTAAATTCAATTCTGAGCTGAAAGGCTCCAGGGTTGAGCTGAACGTCTTGTAAACAGTAAGCCTTGGATAAATAGTCCACAGAGGCAGAGCTCCTCTGCCCACGGATAAACTGCCAGCTCGAGTCGTTCCAATTCATGGGTCGGCACTTTTTAGGTGCTTAATATGTTTTGTCTCCTTTCAGTGTTTGCACCCTCCATCTAGGAAATGTGGGAGGTGTGAACAAACAATGTGAAAGTACCAAGCTATTTCTAGATTTTTCTTTTTTGCAGCCAGGTGATGTTCACATAGAATTTACCATAGACGTAGTTTGAACAGCAATAATCAGGATTTTCATTTTGCTTTGTTATTGCTGTGTCTTATTTAGATCTATGCTGATCAGTTTTCTGTTGGATGCTGCCCAATACACTGCCTGTTGAATAATATTTCTAATATTAGTAAATTGCTTGTGTTTACATTTTGTGGAACTAAAAGCGTCCTGTAAAATGAATGGTAGCAGTGGTGGCATATTGATTCTGGGTTGTGAATAGCTTCTCTAAGTGGAACAACAAAAAGTAATAGAAAAGTTAAGCAATTTTCTATTACTATTATTGCCATAAAGGTACAACAGTAGGAGGGAGAATGGTCTGTGAGAGCATGATGCAGAGCGAGGAAATCCATAGTGGACAAACAATGGTTTACAGCCTTCACGCGTTTCTGTGGTTAAAGATTTTGGATAGGACATACATGGTGAAAAGGCCTCTTTCAGCCATGCTGACATTTTAATCCTAACAATATATTAGAATACGTTTTCCTGCACTGTGCACTACACTTTTCCACCTCTCTAGTAGAGTACCTTCGACTTTCTAACTCCTGTTGCATTACCGGTGATTGTTGCTCAGAGCTGGAGTTAAAGAGAATGCATTTGAGGGGAAAACATATTGTGTGTGCAGTTGGCGAGAAAGCTATTTTTAGCTGCGCTTAAAGGATGAGTCATAGCGACATTTGAATGGATAAAAAAAATTATCCGTCCGTCATTTTTGAAAAGCCACTTTTCCACCATTACTGCGTCCACACAATTTCTTATTGCGTTTTCTTCCATGTCTCAGCTTTCATTTCTTAACCCACAGCACCTTGTTTTACTGTCTCTCCTCCCAGGTTTTCTTTACATCTTAATGAACAACACTCCACCATCTGCCTGGCCTGGTGATAATTGGAGCAGGCGTCACCATGATAGCTAAAGCCCATGACAATTGTTGTGTATAGCGCACCAAATATGCCACCTGCAATTAACAGTATGTCGCATTTTAATTACAGTAGATACATGAACCGTCGATAATGGAGGTGTTGAAAATGAGGCTCACAGGAGCAGATGTAATGTAGGCCCTGTGGAGCCACCATGACATATTAATGCACTGAATAAATAGAAACAACAGCAAGTCCCATTGATCATATCGGGTGCAGAGGATGTGATATCCTGTTAAATGCTCCTGAAGCTGACACGTGATGCCAATGTAAAAAGCAGCTGTGCGACAAAGTATGAACAAGGGATCCACTGTTTTAAAAGTGCATCCTTGTCAATTTTCTCCCACACACATTCTGTCCAAGGCTTTTCAGTGTGCCATTCATATTTTTAAGTGTTAATGTCATGAACACCTGACAAGTAGTGAAATAATGTGATGTGGTGTGAAAAGCCCCTGTCCTGATACAAAGCTCTTGGCGTCCAACCACAACTTTAACTTTTAAACTGAATGAAACTAAAAGTGATGGAATGAGACTTCATGCTAGGCTGTTTGGTGCATAAAATATGATTTTGATGTATATTTTGAAGGCTAACAGGGTTGAGGTTAAAATTGGCTTAAGATCTACGTCTTACATGTGATCATATAATCATTTGCATACAGTTTTTGTGTTGTGTGTAACGTTAGAGTTTTAGCAGACTGCTCCACCTTATGTCTGGGAAAAGACAACTACACGATTATTCAGCACAGATGGGTGGTGTGCATGACTAATATCTCAAACTTCATCCCATGGAACAGCCAGACACACTTCAAAGCTATAAATACCGCATCGTTCCTCTGAATATGATTTGAACTTAAGTTTCTAAATACTGCGTGACTGTCCTCCATGTGACCACAGGGTGATTACAGGTGTGTATCGCAACAAAAGAAATATGGGACGGTGTTGAAAGCGCCTTTGTTTCGGCGTAGACAGCTCACTGAGTCATATTTAAACCTGCTTATATGTCTGCCTGTCTGCGTCCTGATAATATGGGTCAGAGAAAATCTGTCAAAGCCGAGAGAAGAAGAAACGGAGAGGAAATAGTATCCCTTATTCCACATGTGGCTGTCAGCATGCCTGCCTGTCAGTCTCTGGGCTCTTTTCTAATATCACAGTCGCTCTTATTAGCTCCAGGTCCTACCTATCCAGCTGTATTTTGTTTGCAGCTTTTGCAACGGTGCTGGTCCCTCTGTCTCATGTTTGATGGGAGCTGAACACTCTGTTCTTTGTTTAGAGCCTGTGCTATGAATTATAGATACGGGAAGCTCAGCCGATATGTCACTTTCTCAGGCTTGGCAGAACACACAGAAACACACTACAGGGACTGACGCAGAGCAGACACGCGCGTCAATACAGAAGTGTACATTGTATGATGCATACAATGTAAATGTACACAATCTATGTACCTGCAGACAAATACCCAGCAGATACACGTCAGGTGGCATTCTGTTCTCAATGCATTTCAGAGTCGCCCACAGCGCTCCAAACACACACACCCCAGGAAATCTACCCTGGCTGTGGCTGCCTTTATCTGCTGTCAGATCCAAGAGCACACACACAAACACACGCAGGTCTCGCTACAAGTACAGGCGCAGAGTATAATAATAATAATATTCACACGTCAGCCTATAGGGATAAGCTTGTGCTATCATGTTTTCTATTGTCTTGTCTGAGCTTAACAATAAAGAAAGCTCAGACACAGTCTCAGCAGTAGGTCCTCACACATATTTTCACAAACTGGGATATGGCCCATGTTGTGTTTTGGTCTCCACTGTTCATTCTGTTTCTCGTCTGCCATACTACTCCATTGTGCTGCCTTTTGTGTGGGTGTCTACTGGAAGTTGAACTGTACAGTGGATATTGGTTCCAAAATGGAAGATCCAGTTTGATAAGACCCGCATTGTTTTTCATTAATAAATTATGTCCCAGATCTAAGTGTGTGGTAACAACTTGCCGATCCTTGTTGCACAGCATTAGCATTTTCAACAATGTAGATCAAATTTGTACTAAAGTGAAATCAGAGTCTTCACTCAACGTGTCCCTGCTTGTTACACAACTCTTTAAATATACATTAGCGCACAAGGTGTGAACTGCTATAAAAGTATGAACTAATTGAACTTAGACTCACCTCTATAACGTCACAGGTGTTAAATGTGGAGTGTCTTCAAAGATAATAATTTGAGAGAGGTGATAAATGATCTGGAGAAGCACCCAGGGGCATGTTGGGGCAAAACAGACACATCTTTTTGTGGGAACAGCTGAAACCACCACAGACAAAGCAGCTGCCAGTCCATAATTGGAAGCTCAATCCTGAAGCAATGCTGGGCTTCCAACTCTCTGACAAGTCTGACTCTTACTCTAATTTCTCTTCTTAATTTGGCATCTGGCTGTTGTGCATGATCTAGAATATTTATTGGGGCATGGTAAAGCAGTGGGATAACAGATAAATTCTTGAATTTAATGATGTTCTTTTTAATATCTGTACAGATTGACTAATGCTAAGTGTTGCTTTCTGTGGCAGCGGTAATATTCCAAGGCCATTAGTTGGCCCTGATCTGCTGCTGCACTGTGACTGTTTTCTAAATGATATAGGAGGAGCCTGGGGAGAACGGAGGAGTAAGCACTTTTGTTATCATCTCCTTGTCACATCCTTACAACCACAGCCCTCTATTACACTGCTAATAATAGAGGCAGGCTTTATCGCTTGGATCACCATCGCAGTGGAGAGGGAGAATGAAAGAGAGGTTGCGGTGCAATATTGACAAAACTCATATCACGATACTTTTTTCAGAATATTGTGAGGAAGAAAGAAAACAGACAAGCTGGTGGAAAGAGATGTTGGAAGTCCAAAAGCGAATTGTTATGAATGTTTGACTGGCGCCATAAAGAGGAAACAAACTGTAGCTTGGAAGAAGAGCGTATATTTATGTGTGTTTTCAGTGTGTAGCTGAACATGTGTGGGTGGAAATAGGTGGACCCAGATTCTCTGCTGGTTTGAGCTTTTGGACCTACATCAGAATAGAAGATTGGAGCAGAAAGCTTTGCTGCATCAAATCACCCGCAAATACAATGTCTTAAACACTTTATCAGCTGAGTTGTCTGGAGGAGCCTTGAAAGTAAGGCAGCTCAGAGGTGCTGATAAGCCGGGCACTGATGCAGAAATGCTTGGTTAAAAACAAAGCATGAGAGATGAGAGATGGCTGCAGATGCATGTACGGAAAGGAAGGAGAGACGTTTTGATGTGAAAACGGCGGAACAGTGGCGTGTTTGTTTAGCTGTTTGATCACTTCCAAGTCTGGACTATTTGTGGAGCTGGAAAAGTCATTTTGAAGCAACTTGCAGCTTGCTAACAATTGTGTTTTTGTTTTAGTGTCTCTGTCAAACACTTGCGTGATTTACACTTAACATTTAAGCTCCAAGTCCATTATGTGTTTGACATTTATTTTTGTGTGCAACAAAAGTTGAACAAAAATTTATGAGCCTATTTGTAATGGCTGGGATTATGCAGCGATGTTTCCCTGGGTTTTCTACTACTTTGATCACCAGCATCAGCCTTTTCTGTATTGTTTGGAGCAACAAACTCCCACAGAACTTGTGTCAGTGTTTGTACTTCTGCACTGTCAGAACAGTTCTGCAGAGTCTGTGCAGAGGCAAAATACGAAGACTTTGAAAACGCGCACACGAGCATAAAGTCTGCTTGTTCCTTTCACACATACACATTAATGCAAACACACGCTCGGTGTCCATCTTCGTTCTCAAATGCACACACACAGACACACTGATACAGCACGCTTTGGTCATATATTCTCTTTGCTGTGTCAGGGTGTTCTGCTTCACTTGTCTCCCCGTGCGTGTGTGTGCGTGCGTGTGTGTGTGTGTGTGCGCGTGCGTGTGCCAAAGACACATGCGGGTGCATACGTGATCACCTAAGAGTATGTTCAGTACAGAATATGTCCGCGTCTTCACATCCTCGTGTTTGAGAGTGTATTTCAGAAAGTTTTCTCGTCTTTTATAAATAATGAAGAAATGAATCCGAGAGTGAAACTAGTCAAACTGACAGCTGAGACTTTGATGGGTAGGTCTTTTAAGCACTGAAAACCAATTAGGTGGGTCAGGGGCCTGGGGAGCATGACAGAAAAGAACCCAGTGCCATCGTTCTGTCATCAGCGGCTTCAATCAGCACTCGGGGACAGCGAACACACTCTTTACTTCTTAAACACTCATGCTCGCACATGAAAGGGGTTTATGCAGCTATTGCAACAGCACAAGATAGTTTAGTTTTCTGGGTGTCTCTGTAGCTGTCGTGTTTCCATTCAGCTGTCAAGTGATGTGTACGACAGCGTTTAAAATGTTGCGTAACGTTGGCGGCCAAGCAGATCAGTCAGCAGGACTATCAGCTGGAGGTAAACGTCCCAGTGGTGGGGAACGTAAGAAACATACAACGACTGATATAGTTCTGTACGGTTGGGTTTTCTTGCTACAATCTCCAACAAATGGATTTCTTCAGTTTCATATGGCTTCATAAACATAACTGACCCGGTGACATTTCTATGTTGTATTCAGATATTGTTTTCGTTTGTTAGCTGCGGCTTTTACTTTATTGAAAGCCGCGTCTGAACTTGTGCCACCAATTTCTTTATTCCTACATGATTCTTTATCCTACATGAGAAAAATATATATGGGTGAAGCCTGTTGTACACGTATCTGAATGCATTTGTTGCTTTCTTTTTAGAATGGAAGCAAAATTCGAAGTAGACTGTCAGAAGCACTTGTACAGATTGAGCATTAATTCTCCCATTTACAGTAAAATGCTATTCACAGTTTTCTGCTCTGTTACTGTCATTCACACAAATCAGTTTGGAAAGTGACTCTTACAATTTGCCGGTGCACTGGAGTTATTCAAGGGTCAACATCTGACACCTAAGGCATAAATGTAAAATCGTCTTTGACCTCTACTGAGCAGCTTTCATCTGAAGCTATTTATCTTTTTATTTATATATCTACTATATTTAAGAGGCCAGTTTTTATTGAGGTCCAATGAAGCGAGTTCTCTGCCTGAAACCTTTTCTGAACTAGACATTGAACTTGAAATGCAGCCTCACAGAAGAGGACAATAGCTAAATCTTAAAATTTAGTATCTGAGTAAATCACTGCAGTGAGACAAGCTGTCAGAGTTTCGAGTTAAACCTTCGATTTAAACCTGGGCTAAACCTCTGCTGTCTTCGGGGCAGATGCCCAACATGTTGCGTGGTACAGGCCTCCCTTCCAGACAAACTTGTTGAACTGGCTACGATCTGAGCCGCTGAGATAGCAGTGGCCTTTTTCTTCTTACCTCAAGCTGTGTCAGTTTGACCATTCATCCAGCCAAATGTGCCAACCTCATCAAGGTGCTCAGCTTTGCCCTTTTCAATAATTCATCCCCGAATTTGCAAGGAGCAGCCGAGGTTTGTCTAACAGCTTGCTGTACAGGGGAGTGTTTCTTCTAATTGGCGTGACACACAGTCAGTATCGGTCAGCGCTAAATGTCATTAGAGTAACAGCCAAATACCATGTGCTGTCTGAGGCTAAGTCACTGCCATTAGATTAAAAGTGGCAGTATAAACTGTGGCTGACCTGACAGGGATGAATATGATTACAAGTGCAACCCTCGTATGCACTCAGCTGCCAGGCGTACTTTATAAACAAGAATCATTTACTCACGCTCATTCATACGACGACAGCAAACGCCTGCGAGCAAGAACGTTTCTCTCTCTCTTCTTTCACCTCATACATTACTTTGATAGTTTTTCTAAATTCACGCAATCCTCACAAAAACACAGAAATTCCAGTGAACCAAGGCCTGCCTGACTTTCTTCACAGCTCTAACTAAAGCAACCATTTAATAGCCACCGCTATTCTCTTGGAGTTAATTAGACGAACACGAAATGCACAGACACATGCGCACACGCAGCGGACACACGTACACGCATGCACGCTGCACCCGTAGAGCGGTGGAGAGGTATAATTACAAAGTCTAATTCCTGGATCGTTTTACATTATTTATGAAGTGGTGTTTCTAGTGTCGCACTGACCTTTCTCTAATGATGCTTTACCCGCACACATACGTGTACATGCTCTCATGTCGTACAAGCAAACAGATGTGTAGTGCGCACATGCAGTACACACAGCCAGACAGCTGAAGCCCCACAATTCCCTCTAGTGATCTGAATATCTCCCCACATTTTGAACCAACTTTAAAAACCTTCCAAGTTGCTCCCAGCTGTGATTTGGTGCCAGTTCAACAGCTTGAAGGTTGCATTCGTTTTCACTTTGAAAAATCTGTTGTTGGAAGCCAAGTGAATCTGTCACCGGAGCACTAAGGACAACTGACTTATCATTTATTGAAGGACAGTGGGACTTGGCGCTGCTTTTGAGCATTAGCATTGTGCGTTTGATATGAATGGGTCAGGACTACCGTTTAGGATGTGCGCCGGCGAAGATGAGGCATTCAGTTCTGTTTCGGAGATAGTGACGCCAGTGTAAGCAGACCCAATAGAAATGGCTGTAATTTGGCTCTTTAAATGTTTGCCAATGGTGGAGATTACGTACTGCAGTATATCTGTGTTCACTGTTCGGTAACACAGAGGGAACAATGCTGAAGATGACAGCTTGTCAGATAGGCTGGAATATGCCAGTGGTGGTGGGTGTAGAGGAAGAATCCTCATTGTTCCAAGCCTGGTGCAAGTGTCGGAACCCAGTTGTCGAGGCAGCTTTAGCCTCATTGTATGTAGGTTTACAATGCAACACACATTCTGTATACTTGCAGTCATTCTTTCCCACGACGTGTGGAAGGATACACGGGGAGCTGGGCATAGCGCTGCGCACCTTTTCACACAAACATCCTCACCGTCGGCTGTAAGAAAATCCATCCTGCAGGTGATTTCCATCCCATCCTGTTGTGTGCTTCCTGTCATCTGGACCCGATGTAGGTAAAACACCTGGGGTTTCAGTTTGTCCGCAGCTGTGAGAGAAAATCAGCAGAAAACAAAGGTTAACAGAGGTAAATGTCACACACTTCAGCTCTCCAAGGCAATATTTTTCTCATTTTGGGTGCGCTGTGTTCTTTTTTTTTTTTGATTTGTTTCACAGAACTAATGTCAAAGTTTCAGCTATTTCACACTGCAAGTTTGAACATGATGTGTGAGCTCTAAAATAAGCATATAGAGAAACATTCAAAAGCCTGTTGATCCTGAAGAGTAGACACAGAACAAAGGGAAGACAAATGGAGGAAGGAACGTGTGACAGACCTCGGAAAAACTTCGGTGCTATTGAGTGATCTCTTTTTCTGCTTTCCTCCAATTTGCCCCAAAATGTTGGATGAAATAAGGATAAATAAAGATCTGAAGGTGTCTGGGTGCTGTGCTGGGTGAGGCTGTTGGAGGATGGACGTGTAACATGCCTGAAGTATGGGGAGAGTCTACTGGTTTCACGCACATCTAAATAAGTGAACGTCTCTTTACGTTAAGATATGTTATTGACTAAACGCCTCAACCAGGAAAAGGGGATGTCAGTGAGATTTAGATGGATGAGCCTGGCTGCTGTCTCTGGCCAGTCTGAACCAGTTAAGATGGTTTCTGGTAAACTCAGTACATCAGAATGTTGTTTTCCATGATACAGCACATCCTCCCTCCTCTGTTCTGCCTGCGAAACTCACACACCCTCTACAGAGGCCCAAATGCAAACAAAACTTGTGTGCAGTTTCACAACGCGCACCTGCAACGTGCCACTAACGCTGTCATCTGCGCACTTGTTATTGCACTGTTTGCATGTGATTTCTGGGTCACTCATTAAAACAATGAGGCTGGTTCAGACAGATTGCCAATAACACCTGCAGTGCAGGAGAGAACAATGGACAAAGAACACAGTCGGCTGCATGTGCTGTCACCGAGGATTTGTTTCTCCCTTTCTCGGTCTGTCTGTCCTGTCTGTCATAGATATTACGTACCGGTAAATGTGATTAGCAGGAATGTTTTTTGACATTTTTTTTTGTCTGCTGACAGGAGTCATTCCACATTCTAGGTTAACCACTCTACAATAATAAACACAGTGGCAGTTTATGAATGAGGTTCTTGTCTCCGATTGACAAACGTAACAGTTGGCTGTGAAATGACAGGAATGAAGTAGCTGATTTATGACTCTGTGCTGGGTGGTGATAGATAGAAATATAATTATCGTTTGTCCTAACAGTAAAAAACAAAGGCATATTTAGCAAGAACGTTATTTTTACACAGAAAGCCAGCCTCAATGCTATCACCATTTAGTCCTTAAAATCAGTTTGACAACAATGCACTTCATATGCATTGCTTTTCACTGGCTGGAAAGGAATTAGATGTGTTCAGCATCTTATTTGAATAAGCTGTCAGCTTGTTGTAAGCTTTACCCACTCTCTATTTACTGGTCTACTTCCTCTTGACAGGTTTCATAAAGCGTTTTTTTACAATTATGTCCACTAAGCACAATATTTCTTTCTGCCAAATGTGTATGAAAATGACTCTAGTCTAAACCAGACTTTTGTTTGGAAATGATAAAGCTGTGTGTGTGTGTGTGTGTGTGTGCGCATTTATTTCCATGTGTTTCTGTGTGAATGTGCTGGCTTGAGTATTCATGTCAGCCTCATTGTGACTGCCATGGGGCTGATAGCAGAGGATGGGGTTGACAGTAGCTTCTCGTCAACCTCACCCGCAGACCTGGGAAGCCTCGATAAGACACCCCAGCTCTGAAGCCTCTAAAAAAGACATCGGTGTGGAGAGTAGAATGAAGAGATAGGTTAGTGAGGGGGAGGAAGAGAAGGGAGAAAGGTGGGGTAGGGGTTTTGAGAGTGTAAATAAATAAATAACAATCCTTTGCCTTCTGGCAGTTGCTCCCAACGTTGCAGTTTTCTCTTTCTACCATTATGTCAAAAATCCCCACAATCCTTTTAGTCACAGCGAGGATGGGAGAAACCCTCTAAGGGAGACACACACACACACACACACACACACCACCACCTTTTAAGGGTTAATCTTTTTCACCAGTGATTTAGAACTTAGTTAATTCTATCTGAAGGCTTATTTTCAGCTTTGAAACTGAAAAACAGCACAGACCATTTCAAATTATGCGGATTAGGCATTAGACTGAGTTTTTGGTTCACACACCTGTAACATGAGCAAACGTTTATTATTAACACAGGTAGCACTAAGCGTTTTAAGGTTGGCAGGCACCTTCCCTGACCCCCACAGGTAAATGGCGAACTTGAGTTTGGAGCCACATTTTGAGCGAGGCACTTAAGTCGACTGAAGTCATCTATTTTTGAAAGAGACAGCATGCAGCCCCTACTCGAAACATCAGAAAACCTTTCACAGACCTTTCCAAAGTTTGCGAGATGATGAGCTTCCTTTAGCAGGAAGCATATTTGACCTGAGATAGTGAAAGTGTGGCTGAAAAACAACTCTAGCGTTTCAGGAGGCTTGGCCTGGCTACGCTTCCACTGGCTCTCGCATCTTGGATGTTGTCACGACTTGGTTGCCGAAAACACGAAAGGTTAAAGGTCTTTCTGAGGTTGGGTGCTAGTATGTGTACATGTGTTTGCAGGTGTGTAATATTTGTGCACCCTGTGTCGACGAAGCAAGTTGTGATTTCAGTTTAGGAAAACACAGACTGATTGATGGATGGAGGAGGCAGTAAATGTGTTGACAATAAAGACAAGAGACATGAGCATGTTTTGATTTGGTCCTGAAAGACTAAAGGATAGCAATGGAATTTGGATGACACCTGAAGCTGCTTTTCCATCATTTTTTTGCTCGGCCCTCATTTACTTTCTCACACTTCAAGGATAAAGTACAATCGCAGCTTTCATGTTTATCTTTTTTCCTCTGTGAGATGTTGAAAGAGATGAAAAGAGTTCAGGCTGCTCCATTGGGATGTTGTTCAGCCAGGAATTCAGGAATGTATTGTTTACAGTTTAACAGTTTAGTATTATGTCTGTATGTGATTGTCTAATTAAGTTATGTTTACTTTTACATCGGGGATGGTTGAAATGGTCAAAATCATCATCATCATATTTATCAAAAACCTTTACCTAATTTGTTTTATATCCCATAATAAGCAGACAGATAAATGTGCCGCTTGCAGTTTAGCTACTAGTGTAGGACTGTAGCATATGTTGTTGTCGTTAAAGGAGTTCAGGGACTCTGCGTACAGTACAACACCCTGTCAAGTATTTGATTCATGTTCAGTTTATTTGCTTTGATTTGTTTAGTAATTCTGAATTAATTTTGATTCAGGCTTATGTTGTATAAATGTTAGGATACTGTTAAATCCTGTTATTTGTATAATGTCAATTATCATGATGTAGTTTTAAATACTGGCATACATTAACTAGTTACCTCAAATATTCCCCACTGGAATGTGCTGATAGTTAACTGACTTGCTTATGTCTCTCAGTGACTTTTACTCAGTGGATCAGCTGTTGTGTGAGTCCACATTTGTTGTTTCCCAGAGTGCTACTGATTTCATGTTGTCTCTGCAAACGTGACTGGGATAAATGGGATTATTTATTTTAACCTCTAATAAACACCAGTTTGGTCAATATTTACTCGAATTGCTCCACACCCACTAAAACCAAGTCACAGCATTTTTTGATTTCCGTCTTATACAGTAGCTCTGTGCCGACTCTGGTACCTGGGATATACTGCGGGCTAATAAGTGATGATTTTGTCATGTGTCTGAACCTCACAGCACAGGTTGAGCTCATTATTTTGTAATACACAGTTCTCACTGCCAGCAGTCATTCAGCCCCTATGCTTCATTTATTATTCAGCTCTATCTGTAGCCACGCTGACACGTTGTGCAGGTGTTTTAGGAAGAGCAGAGCAGTGCAGTGGTAGCTAGCAGAGTAAAGGCTTAATAGGCGGGTTCGTTATAAAATAGCTGTGCATTTACAGTAAGTCGCCACAGAAGTGTCTCTGGTTTAACAAATCCTTTGTTCAACTCTCTGTAAAGTGTTAGACTTTAACAAATGATTGAAAATGCCACTGTGTGATATGAAACCTTTATGGACCGTGGGATATGATCATTTAATTTTTATTGCCAAAATTTAGTAGTAGTAGTAAGTATTAAGACAAAAGTAAGGATTGAGGGCAAAGATCGTGTGCTGTATTATCTAGACGTTCAGTAAGAAGATTTGAAGTGCCCAAGTGTGATTTTGTGAGTCACCACCTATCTCAGTCTAGTAAAGCTTTAAAGGTACGTCTTTGCTTCAATCTCATGTGTGACCTTTCCTCCTAGTCGAGGATATAAGTAAAATCTTTGTCAAGGGATGCATTACAGAGAGGAAAGCATGAGAAATGGTGACTCCAAATATTTTCCTGTGTAATATCACTCAACTGTGAGTTTAAAAATGGTTTCAGTAGCTGAAGTTCATAGAGATTTGGCACAGAGGCCTTTCTTTATGGAGCACATAAAGACAGCTCATTAGCCTAGAGCACATTGTTCAATCTGAATGCCTCCTGGCCAAAGTCAGCTCAGACTATGTAGGTAATAATAACCCTGCCAACCTTTAGATAATCAGCCTCCCCCCAAGAGTCCAGCAAAGAGAAGGTGTCAGCAGCATGCAGCTAGAACGAGGGGGGAAAGAATATTTAATCAGCAGGTGGGTAGCAGCATTATTTTATAACAGTGGGACAGCAGGAACGAAAGAAAGGAAGGTTACAGTATATGTTTCCCATAGCTTTCTTTAATTGTGAGATTTGAATGGTGAGCAATTTCACTTAATAGAGTCAAACAGCGGTAAAAAAAAACTTGTTGGAGAAACTTGTTAGAGTTTGAATTGGATTATTCACAAAGAAAGAAAAACTTCTGCCTCCCTCTAATGTGATGACAGTCCTCTCCTAATTGTTACTCTTGGTGAGTTTATATAGGGTACAAATATGTCTGTGAAGGTTCATCCATGTGGGCTTCCAGACAGGTTGCTCTCACAGCATGTGTGGGAGACTGGTGACCTGCCCAGGGTACAAACCAGCCGTCACATAACAGACAAACAATAGATCAGAAACACTGAGCAAAGTTCATTTGCGCTTATCGAGGCATCCCGTTGCAGATAACCTTCCTAATTAGGCCTGTCTTCAACTTCTGTTTTTTTCAGTAGGGCTCAGGATGTTTGTCCCTTCTTATGACAGGCACTTTCTCTAATTAGGCCTAATAAATCTAAAGGTTCAAAACACTTCAGTGGAATTTATGACATGCAAAGAGGTCAAGGACAGGCTAACGGGAATTATTTGTCCACACAAATTTGGAGTCACTTGGAGTCCAGTTAGAATTTCTGTAAAATGCTAATTGTTGTAATATTTGTCACACAACTTGTGAGTCTGCATTTACAGGGAGGAGCTGCAGCCCACACACGACTGTAGCCAGCGTGTTTTCTAAAATAAATGAACAATAGTATACTCTGTCTGTGCATTCTTGGTGTAGTTTAAGGAGCTTATTGTTAATAAACGCTGCTGTGACCTGCGCTGCCAGCAGGCCGACCGCTTCAGAAGCCGGTTCATTGTTCTGCAGATCTCCTTCCTCTTTAGCGTCAGGCTAATTAGAAGACTGGTCTGGCTTTGTCGAGGCCGGTGGTGGAGGGACTTATGGTAAGAGATGCAGGAAAACTATACAATAAAATGAAGCCGCTCCTCATTTTAGGAATCACGGGGCAGTATGAAATGTAGGAAAGTCAAAGAGGTGGTAAAAATGAGAGCACTGACGATGAATGAAAGAGATATGGGTACAGACGGACAGACGGGTAATTCAGCCGTGCACGTTTACGGTCGGAGACATTCAGGATGCCTTAATAGCAAATTTTATACTGTACATTGATTTTCATCTTTCCCCAAATTGAGTCCATCTTTTCCCCACCACTTATCTCTAACTCTGGTCTTCGCCTGCCTTTCAGACTGTGAAATGGAGAGTGGTAATTTCCCCTGCTTCTCTCTGTATGTTAATGAAGCGCTAATCTGTTCCTGAGCGAGTGCCTTAATGAGGCCGATGTGCCCCTCACTCAGCCGGCTAGCTCCCGTTAAGCTAACATTATGGAAATAACTTGGTCCTGCCATCGTCCTGGGACCAGACTGAAATGTATGCCTTATTTCCACTTTTAAAGCTTCCTTCTCCCTCCTTAACAAGGCTGGCTGCTCCTCAGAGGGAGCGGCTGGTAGATAAACAAACATGGTAATGACGAGCACGGGGAGACGCTTCGCACACTTTGAGGTCTGGATGTTGCTTGGGCTAAATAGGCCACGTAGGATGGCTCGCTGCAGATAGAGCCGCTTGAACCAAATAGCACGCGCTCAACCAAGCCAGCTGCCTTATTGTTATTTTCTGTTTGTGTTGTGTCCGCTTCTCAGGTGCTGCTGTACATGCAGGGTTAAATTGAATTAACAGGGATTATTGACATCATTTTCCAGCAATTTAAAGCATCACAATGATCTCGTCACGTTCTCGTACCCATTATTCCTGCTGACGACAAAATTCCTGGCCATACGCAGAGAAACACCCTAACCAGATTAGAAGTAGGAACAGATGCTGCTCTTAGCTGAACACGTTTTAAAAAGACGGGTATCAAAGGATATTATGGCTTTATGCGTTTTGCATGTATCTAGGCCAACCCAGCCCCTGTCACTCCCACAGACCACATATTAAGCTTATGTGAATATGAAATGGATTCACTTCTTCTGTAAAATTGGAAGTGAAATTGCTTGAATACAGGGTTTTTCATTGTCCCCCTGCTTCTGTGTTTCTTTCCTTTTTTGGTCTTTGTTTCGTGTGTTAACGGTCGTACCACACAATTAAATAATCTGGTTTGTCATTTATGAGTCATGTTTTTGTTTACATTTCGATGTTGTTTACACCAGGTGTCAATAGGCTCCTCTGCCGTTAACCATCTTATGCCTTTAAACAGAGACTATGTGTTGCTGAAAGATGAGATTACAGTCATGTTAAGATGGCACTGAGCTGAATTTCTCATCTGCAACAACTTCCTAGGACTGTAATGCTCAGCAGTCAGAGTGAAATACGCTGGCAGTAGCTTAAAAGGCCTTTTTTTGGAAGGAACAAGTGTGTGAATGCAAGTGGGAGGTGGAAGAGAGGTGTCTCATTTTTTTTTCTTGCACTCTGCTGCTCACACTACACAAATTTACTACAGGGGCTGAAACCTCAGGATTCCTCTTAAGATGATGAAAAGATCTCTGAGCCTTGTCTCAGATGAGTCTTTAAGAGTGTGCTTGGATTTAAAGACTCTCTGGAGGCTTTTGTTAGAAGTTTTCAAGTTCATACATCAATGAAATAGTCATGAACCACGCTAGTTTGTCAGATTAAGACTGTCAAGCTGTGGTGGTTGGGAGGCTGATTTGATGTAGGCAAAGCTTAATGGCTTG
This sequence comes from Macropodus opercularis, assembly GCA_030770545.1. Classification (NCBI taxonomy): domain Eukaryota; kingdom Metazoa; phylum Chordata; class Actinopteri; order Anabantiformes; family Osphronemidae; genus Macropodus; species Macropodus opercularis. The sequence goes on along the minus strand of CM061097.1, from coordinate 7,104,218 downwards.
CCCTGCTTCCATTCCCCCCATATGGAGAGGTTTAATCAGAAATCCATAAAGACTCCTGCATGTGTTTCCTTCTATTATGATTAGTTATCAGTCATGCATCATACGCTGGGCTTCGAAAGGTGAATTTTGCAAAAGGAAATTCTGTGTGTCAGGCATATAATTTAAATCTGCCGCAGCAGAATATCACATTGCTTCTGAATATGTACAATATGCGCTGACTTCATAGTTTTCAAAACGCTGCACATTCAGCACACCTGGATTGTTTGCATGCCATCGATCTAGTCAGTCTACTTCCAATAATAAGCCAATGAAAATCTGTTTGTAGAATGTTTGCAACTGAATTACAAATCCCAAACTGACTCCTCTGGTTTACCAAAGACCCTCAGCTGTAGTAATCCAAATTGTGCTCTGCTGCATGACTACAAGCTTTAATTATCCTTGAAATGTGTGTAGAACCTGATTAGAGTCCACTCGTACTAGAGTGAATTGATTTGACATAGTTTCGAAAGGCACACCTGTGTATATAAGGTCCAGTGCAAGTGTGTGAAACATTTTCTAAGCTTTGAGGGCACTCATGACGACAGCCGCATTAATATGATATTAGAGTTATGAAATGCAAGAAGACTGAAGTCGGCCGCCCAGCTAGTCCGTGTATTAGCCAAGAACAGCCTTGTGGTTTCCCTGAAGATCCCTGTAACCCATAAATAGCTTCCAAACAGGTACATACGTTACTAAATATGTTTTCACATGATGATTATCAGCCTGATATGCATTTATTTAAAATTAAATGTATATTAAAAGTAAAGATATGTATGACGAAGCCTATACTGTGACGTGTAACTAAATAGGTATCTCTGAGTCCACTAAGATGAAGGAAGTGCCCCAGATTCACTTAAATTAAAAATTTACAGACGTGTTTGTGCGTGGCGTAGTGTGCGTCAGTCTCTCTTTGCTGCCGTTGGCTCAGCTGTGGGTGAAACTGGCTGGATATGCAACAGAACCTGGCTGATACATGAAGTAGGATCTAGTTATTAGAATAAATATTTCTACTGTGCCTACACTGACATAGAGGCTTGGTTGCTTTCTGTAATGCATCGACTCATACTGTATGTATTCCTTATATTGTTTTAGACTCATAGGCTGTCGGGCCACGGAGAAACCAGCAGCCGCTGCACATGGCAGATGACGCACTGTAGACACGGAACCTGATCAGAACCAGGCTCGGTTGCTATTCAGCGCTGACCACAGAAGTGAGAGAGCAGCATGGATGGGTTGAGGAGCTGTCATACTTCCCCCGGGAAGGGAGGGAGAGATTTCCATGTGGCTGAATAATAATGTGGCTCTACCACAGTGGAGAGAAGTTCTGGGGAGTCTGGCACAGGGAGGGAGAAAGCAATTGGTCATAGAGCATTTGTCATAGAAGTTCAGAAGTGTCAGGGGCCCACAAAAAGCGCCCCAGTGCCTTTAACTTTATATAATTTGCTGGTGTGCTCGCATGTAGGTTTTTGTGTTTTTTGATCAAAGTTAGGTCTGCTGAGCAGTAAGAGACAAGCGTGGAGGATGTGGTGATGCTGACAGTGTCCTATACATGGAAGCATGCCACTGGAAGGTACAGATGTTGCTATGTGACTTCTAAAGCACCATATATACACACACACCCTAAAATGTGAGCCAGATGTATCCCAAACCGTAATAAACCATTCACCCTAAGTAACTGTTCATCCACAAGCTCGATGGAGGCTATGAAAACGTTTTCCTACTAAATTTGGTGGTTTGTTAAACATGCCTTTATATGGACACCATAGGAATCCTGACTAATGTCTCCTTTAACCATTATTTATCTTGCTGTTAAATTCTCTCACAAGCTGTAGCTTTTACTCATTTAAGGAAATGCTTAAGGAAAGTGTGTTCAGGGACAACTACAGTATTATAGGAGGTCAGTTCATCACTGGTGCTTCCAGTGATGAACTGACGTTTCTCAGAGGACCTAGTGTGAGATTGCAGCATTGGCAGTATTGTTAGAGATTGTACAGTATAGTAGCTACTGTAATTGGATAACTAAAATATCTTCTGAAGTAAATAATACAATGGTTGGACCTAACTGTTGCACATACTGCTCTTTGTACTTTGTTTTGTTTGTAATGTCAATGCCCAAACCTTGTTTCAGTTTCACTTTGCTTTAGCCTTAGAACTTTAGAGAGTTTTTGTAAAAAGTTTTTTCAGTCTTCAGTGAAAGTGTGTGCAGTTTGCTTTATAGCAGTGCACCTACATGGATAATGAAGGCAGGAGAAAACGTACGTGACAAAAAAGTTTTGTGTTACAAGTCTAATCCACTGCTGTTGACTGACAGAGGACTTGATAGGGGAAAAAGAGCGGCAGGGAGAACGTACAGCAAATGTACGTACATGGGTTGAAGAAGCAGGAAGAGGAAGCTTGGTCGTACAGCATGGTATGAAAAGTAACAAATATGCTATTTATAGCGATAATAAATCTAAAATATAGCACATCACACTGTAAAATGTGTTCGAATAAGCAATGACTCATTCATGATGAACGGCTTTGCTTCTCTAGACTATTTATCCATTGTGTATATTCCTTTCAGCACAATTCTGTCAGTCTTCAAAGACAAAGAGAGAAAGAGCTTTTATTACTGCAATGCTTAATAAATTAAGCAGAACCAAATGTTTTATTATGAGAACAGTAAGTGACATCCAAGCATTTATTTCTGTTGGGTCTCTGAGTGGTGGCCTTGGATCGTTTTTTTGAATTAGATGCTCAGTAATCCTCATAAATACCTTTCAAAGCAGGGGAGCTTAACTTGCATCAAACTACTTAAAAGTAACATTTTTACATTAGTGGCTGGATTTGCATTTTCAGTTTGCTGAGCTTGTCCGACCCAGTAAGAGACGACTAAAAGTTTCTCTGTACTGTATTTAGTTGTCAGTGTTATCTAAGAAGTCAATCAGAGAGTAATTAAAGAGTTAATCAGATCGTGATTGTGTCCATGTGTTGGTATTCACTGCAGGCTTTAGCTTTGCCTGAATGCAGTGTGTGTGTTGATGCATGTCTGTAGAGCCTGTGTATGTATCAGCATCTGTGCTTCAGTGTGTTTCTGTCATTCTAGTTCAGCGAGTGGCCCGCTGGGTGCAGACAATCCCAGGCTTTGTGTGTGTGTGCGTGCTGCTGCTGCCATGCTGTGTACTGTACTGAATGGGCTCTGGGGAGCGAGGCGTGTGAAAATCCCACCCATATCCACCTAGAGCCTGTCAGCTGTGTGCGCGAGTGGGTGAGTGTGCTACACAAAGACACCCTGAAAGGCTGCTTGGATATGTGTGGGATGGGAAATGATGAGTGAAAGACGAGACTCCCGATTGCATTAACACGGACAAGCTAATGACCTGACAAATGACCTGCGTTGTCTCAGACGTAGCTCATAATGTGCAGGCCTCGTTGCTAATAACAATGATTGGCAGTACTGTTTCTCGTCTGATGCCCTTTAACGTGAATCTGTACTTCATGAAATAGTAGCTGCACAGTGTTTCTGTTCTTATTATGTCTGCTTTTGTTTGTTTCTGCACACTGTACGTGGTAATGAGTGTGATGAAGCGCTGGGTGAAAGCATTGCCCTTATCACTTTTAATAGCCCGGCAGATCAGCTCCCAGGTGTTTCCAATTAGTCTGGTTGATTAGCGCTTCTAGTGAGGTTGACGTGAACTATAACCAGTGATTACTGAGTAAACTGGCCGATCCAAACAAAACTGTCAATTAGGCCCAGTTTGTACACACTCATAAGGTGCAATCAAGCAACTTGAGTGAAAGTGAAAACACCTGAGTGTGTGGACTGTGGGGGGATTCTGTAGCCAGTAAAGGTCCTAGAGAATTGTTTAATAAGTAGTTTTTCAGCTGTTATTTAATGTATCTGTGAAACTCCTGGCATCTCTGAAGCGGCTAATGGTTTTTCCTCCTTCGTTTATACAGTACAACAGGAAAGCTGCATGCTGAACTGTAAGTGCCTCCGTCGCCGGCGTTTCCGAAGCTTTATCTGCTGTAAGACGCTTGAAGGAAAACGTTCGAAAACGTTTTGAGAAAAGTTACTTTAGTAAAACTGGCAGGAAATCATTTAGGTGCCAGTGACATGGAATTCGTATCTTGGCGAGGTGATGTGGTGTAAACTTCCTGCGCTGCCTTCTTGCGTGCCAGATGCTACATAACAAGCCAGCATTGTACCTTGATAAAGATCTTGATCTTCCAGTATATGTATGAAAGGCGAACAAAATAATGACTTTAACAGGCACCGGCCACCGATGTTCCATATTCCAGGTCTGAATGGGCGTATTTATTTTTACGCCTTCCTGTTTGCTCCCGGTGATTAATACGTGAATGGATACCTCACATGTAGATCCTCACCACCTAGTGTTTGTGTTGTACTGTGTCTTGCTGCGTAGCACGTGAAGAACCGAGGGGCGGATGTGGGAGCGGTGGAAGCCCGGTCACATTCCCATTGTCTCCAACCACAACACAGGATGTGGTGGATTCTAATTGGGGAGGTGGATGGACAGCACACACGCAAACAAATAAGAAGAAGCCCACGTACTCAGACAGGATATAGGTGACCTCATGCATGTGAAACAAAACCAATAGGCAAAATCCTATTCAGCCCACCACAGAGGAAGTTATTTGTTTAGCCGCAGTAGCTACCTCCCGCTGCCTGTAAATGTCAGGTCTCATCATTGTTGAAGGGGAGTTTGCTGCACAGTTCGGCTGTGCAGGGTGTCCCAGTGTGTTAAATGTCTTGAATAAAGGTGCTGGGTGTTTATTTAGTAAGCCTGTTATGTCACTTTCATTCTCGACTTCATCCTTTGTTCCTGCAGTCATTAAGCACAGTAGGCAGTGTCCCCATTTCATCAAAAGTTGCTGCTAATATTTAGTTCCAAGTAAGCAGCTTCTGTTAGCTGAACTATATATACAATACAGTGCAAAAGGTTTAGGCAAGTGTAAAAAAAAAATGCTGTAAACAAAGAACTATAAATAATGATTGTTGTATTGAATTTTGGTCAATTTACAAAATGCAAAGCGAACAAAAGAAAAATCTAAATCAAATCAATATTTGGTGTTACTACGTCACTACTGGAAGTGATGGCGTGGCCCCCACAGAGCACTGATCTCAGCATCATGGAGTGAGTCTGGGATCACATGAAGAGACAGAAGGATGTGAGAAACCCTGCATCCACAGAAGATCTGCGGTTAGTTCTCCAACATGTTTGGAGCAACCTACCAGCCGACAACAACAACTGTGAGCAAGTGAACCTAGAAGAACTGCTGCTGTTTTGAAGGGGGGTCACACCAAATATTGATGTGATTTAGATTTCTCTGTTGTTCATTCACTACATTTTGTTCATTTATGAAGATAAATGTTTAACACTTTAAAGCATTCTTTGTTTACAGCATTTTTTCCACACATGCCTAAAACTTTTGCACAGTACTTTCCACAGTATATGAAAAAGCCTCCTCTCCTCTCCTCTCTCCATCTGTCTGTCATCCCTGTTTGGGTGTTTGTGGCCCAGTCTCTCAGTGCATGTAGACATATGCCCTGTTCCTCTTCTAATTGGTTCTCTGTATTCATGCGGGGATGCAGAGAGAGACAGGGAGACTGCAGGCAAAGCTGACTCTTAATAAATGTCAATCCGCAGCCAGGCTACGGATGGACAGCTCACTGATGGGCTGTTTATAACAAGGCGTCGCTTAATGCAAGGGGAGACAGACGCTGAGGCGAGTTACGGAGATAAAGAAAGGGAATACATTAAAGGTGATGCATCTTGCCAACGTGAGATGGAGAGAAGACGAGAGAGGGACACCAAGGCAGAGTCACCTCACCAGGAAGAAGGAGACAGAAAAAGACCTCCTCTCTCGTGCTGTTGCAGCCTGGGGGCAGCTAGTTTGAAAAAGCACGGTGTGTGTAACAAGAGCGAGCGCTGTGTCTGCAAACTTGTGACTTTGATTAGTTAATGCAGTGGAGGAAACTTTTTGGAGTTGCCAGGGGGCATGTGAAAATGAACTAGTACAATAACCAGCTGACTGTTAGCTGGTGGAAGGCTGATACTGCTGATGATCGGCTGCATACTCTGGATTGTTCACGGGGTGTGGACCTTCTGAATCAATGCATACATCTGTGTGTGTGTGTGTGTGTGTGTGTGTGTGTGTGTATATATATACACATGCCATGTGTGTGTGTGTGTTCGTCTGGGTAATATTTAAGAGTGAGTGTGTTTGTGTTTTCAGGAATCCATCCTGTCAGGCCTGGAACCTGCTCCGAGCTCCTGTCTCCACACAAAACAAAGCAAAAGCCCCAGTTTGTTTGTTGTTTTGCCTGCCTTGTTTTTCTTTTGATTGTTGTCAAAGTTCCCACTGTCTCCCCTGGTGTAGCACCAAACACTCCACTCTTCTATGCTATTATTTACTCCCCGCGGTTTCCAGAGTTTAGGTGTGTGTGTGTGTGTGTTATCAAAAGGCCTGTTGAAAAGGGAAGAAAACGCTACGAGGGATGAAATATTCAGACTGATGGAATGTTCTAGGCCAATTCATTCCCAGGTGTTTTGTCTGTGTCATATAAATTAGAAAGACTGAATGACTCGTTAGCCCATTTTCATGTTTTTGGGAGGCCTCTTACTGTACATTCAGAAACGTTCAGAATGTCATTCTGTGTATGTGGCGGTAAGGTTAGGCCTCTCCTCTCCAGTGTTTGTGCGGCTGCGTGCGCGTGCACGTTTCTGCGTGTGCTCATTTCCGTTATAAATACCAGCAGTGATTGACAGTTTCCAGTGTTCGGGTTTGACAGCTCTTATTTGTTGTAGTCGACAGGCTTTTAGTGAATGGCTGACGTTTTGAGGTTCCGTGTCTGTCACTGCGCTGTGGCTACGGGGCACCGCTGCGGATGAGGATGCCAGTTCACGGTGCCCCCCTTTCAGCATCAATGCACGGTGCATATGTGACTCCGACGTACAGCCTCTGTTCCTCAATGGCTCCGGGCTCAAAGGGTCATGGGAAGATTACACATGGTTGTTTCTTGAGCTATTGATTTGTTTGTTGTTGATTGGCATGCTACAGCTCTGGATGAAGCTTTTGTGTGCTGCATTTTCTGGATTATGCCAAGAAAATAAATGACACATAAGAGATGTTGAATGACTGGTTTCTGGTTTTGAAGATGGTCATTGAGCTTCAGGGCTCGTTTTATTATCTAGTCTACTCTATTTCCGGGCTCTGCTGGGACTTTGATCGTATCAAAAGATCTTCATCAGTAGTTCATCAGAATTTTGCCTGAATATCATAGACTCCCATCATATTAACCATCATAACCAGGCCTCCTGGTTAAAGTTTCAATTCAAATTCAAATTCAAATTTTATTTGTCACATAGACATACGGTACAATATGTAGTGAAATGCTTGTACAACACCTGACCTTTTAAAATGTAAGAGATATGAAAATGTGGAGAGGGACAAAAATAATAATAATAATAAAAATATATATATATACACACTTTTTTTAAACCTCTGTACAGTATACACAGTACAATGCTATACAATGTGTCATGGGATAGTGCAAGTGCGCAAAATGAAATGAATACAAATGTCTCAAAGTATACAAAATAAAATGAAATATTAAATATGGGGTATAAAAATGGAGTATAAAAATTTCTCGTAAGACCTCATACAAACACTTTATTTACAAATTATTCATAATAAATTATTTTTAGTGTATATGGAAAATGCTAGGTGCAATTTTGAATGTTTGGCAGTCACTGTGTTGTTATTGTCCTATTATATCGTCCTCTTCTTGTTTCTAAAAGCACATAGAGAATAAATTAAATGTATAGTATCTCACAATAAATAAGTCTTCTGTGATAAGAAGGCTATTCTCAAACACACCTAATGTTCAGACCAGTTCCGTGTCTGCTTGTCTCCTCACCTGAATCGTGTCCAATTCCCCATCTGTTTTTCTCCTTCACCATGAATCCAGTGGCTGTAAGCTATTCAGACCTCCACAGCGCTGATGAGGTTCAGACAGATAGACAGACATATAATATAAAAGAGGAGGCAGCACACCTGTAGCACCGAAGCGCACAACACAAATCTGTATGAAGACATTAAAAGAGTCTGCGTTGACAGCACAGCTGCCTTCGTCAGAGCGGCTTTTTTAGCGAGGCAGCCACACAGCACTCAGGAACATCTGCATCCTCAAGCACCAACACGCTTTTATCCTCAGGTCTACACTTGCTGTATACAGTACTTTATACTTATTAGCAACCTTTAGAATCAAAATCTGTCAAACTTCAGGAGTTTCACACGGTGGTGACTGGATGTGCAGCTGTTGGTGTAGAGCAGGGGAGGAAGGACGCAGCCTTGGGGGGATCTAGTGCTGATGGCCCTAGAGTCAGAGACAAGCTTCCCCAGCCTCACGAGCTGCCGTCTGTCTGTCAGGAAGTCCATCATCCACCTCCACATTCAGCTGGACATAGGATCCTGGGGAGTCCAGATGCTGGAGGATGAAGTTCAGGGCCACGTTGACAGCGTCGTCTGCAGATCTGTTGGCTCTGTAGGCAAACTGCAGGGGATGAGGGTCTGTCTTCTCCTGGTTAGAATTAAAGTAGTCAGAACTAGCATACAAAAATAAGGGGGTTTGAAGTATTTTCTTCTGACTTTATTTTTACTTTAAAAAGGTGAGAAAGAGGAATTTCATTTGTCATAAGTTTATTGCATGTAATTACCTGTTTGTGAAAAATAACATTATGTGGTGCCAGAGTGTTATTTGTGCTGTCACCATGCGCAGTGACAGACAAACCCTCCCCACGTCTTCATAAATAACAACACGGCACTGATCATCCTTCAGCCAGGCGGCAGAATGTGGCTCTGACAGCCGGGGAAGCTTTTAAACGTAGGCTGGTACAAAGGAGAAGTGGAAGATGGACCGATGGGATGGCAGACGCCTCGTTTTTGTAAACTAGCTGACAAACAACGGTGACACTTATACACTGGCTGCTGTAAGCTGGCCGACAGAGAAGCAGTCAGGCATGCAACCAAAGGTGATGGAGCAGATAGATGAGTAGTCAGTCAGCCAGCAGCTTTATAAACGTGTGCACTTGTAACAATGAGAATTGCAGATTTTCTTTTACATGGATAATGGTCCGGATGTTTTCTGAAGTCACAGACAGATTGTCCTTGTATGGGAGGAAGAGAGAGGGTGTATTGGCTGTGTGTGCGTGTGAGAGAGAATAAAAAGGGAGACAAGTTTCCAAAATCCAGCAGCTGATCCTCCTTAGCATTTGGTCCCTCTTTCTGTCCGTTTGTCTTTCACTGTCAAGATTTCTCTTTCAGCCTGCAGCTGATGACCAGGAAGCGGCAGACGGCTCCAACTGGACGAAATGTCAAAGAGCTCATAGTCTCAGAAGACGTGTAATTTAGCAAAGTCGCAGACGACTTATTATGTTTTGTATTATCTTTCGGAGCACTCGAGCTGGCAAAATGACAGAATCCCAGTCTGACGCTGGTTCATATCGACAGAAGCAGAAAAGCAGTATGACGCCGTACTTCTACAATAAGATCAAAATATTAGCTGTCAGTAGATTCAGTGCACGTGTTTGAACATTTGCAGGTGGAGTAAGTCAAGTTTTAAACAATACTTTAACTATTTTGAATGTTCATTACGATACATTACGTTGAGCAGAGATTTCATCGGAACATGCAACCGAATGAGTTCTGCACGATGCTTTCAGTGCACACGTATAACAGAGTGCAGCCCAAACTTCACGTGGCATTTAACTGTACTGCAGATTAACTGGCACTTGGTGTGGACGCTCACGCGTGGTCTGCTCCGTGTCTGTCTGGGGTGGACTTCTGCTTAATTTGAGACCGCTTCACGCAAGACAGTATCTCACAGACAATACAAACTGTGTTGTTCCATATTTATTCTCTTGTCTCTTTATGAATTTATAGACGGCTTTGTTGTTGTATTAGGTTTGAAGTTAAATTTCTGGAAGTAAGATTTATTCTTTCTGTCAGTGGACTCTTTCTAGCTTGATGTTAGAGAAGCTTTTGGTTGTTTGTTAAATTGAAAGCTCTCTTGGGTTATCACATTGTCATTGTCTTCTCTTCACTTTCTCCTCTTCTCTCTCATGTGTATTAGCATTACCACCCCCACCCTCGTCTTGTATTACTCCCTCTTCCTTTCCTTATTCCCTCTGTGCCGTTATTTACTTTTATCAGTGCGAAGTACGAAATTCAGTTTCTGTGAAGTGCTCAGGGGAAAAAAAAAAAATCACTTCTTTGACAAGCGTCTCAAATCCAAGTTGTCCTTGTGCTGTGCTGACAGAAATAATTGATGAAGAGAGCTTCTTTGCGTCCACTCAGCCCCTTTAACGCAGACTCTTCGCGGTATGAGAGTACCACCGCTGGCTGTTGTGCACCGCCGTCTAATATGAACTGACATTACTGACACCAGTAACCGGTTGATGGGATAAAAGCACCTCTTGGTAAATGGGCCTGTTTTTATCAATTGGACTTGGATTCGTTCCTTCAAGAATGTACAAACCTCCTAAAGCTGATAATCACAGAGTTTGTCAGGTGTTGCGCTTATTTGGCTCTGCACCTTTTTAATGGGGACTTCATGTGTATTATGATGCAACTTGCTTGGCAGATAAACCCACCTGTTAGGGGAACAAAAACTCAGGTGGTAGATGAAAGAAAGGATCAATGAAGACCATCAAGGCCTTGATTAACCTGCTTGGAAATCAATCCAGCACTTGTCCTGACATTTCACTCTGAAGCACAGCGAACCCCGTCCGTTTAAAGATGTATAGATGTGCCACTTCCCAGGCGTTAGTGAATAAGTTTGGATTCTTCTCATAGTTTGTGTTTTTCTTTTATTTTCCATCTGGTCTTCATTGTGACATGTAGGGCACATAGAACATCAGATGCAAATAAATGCATGATTATCTTAATGGCTTAATCCCGTTTTCTGTCTCCAGACACAGGATTTTCACGCTAAGAGGGATGTGAGTGTGTGGGAGGGGGGGTGTTCGTAGTAGAGGGCTGTGATGATGCCATGATGCATTCTATCCCCATTAGTGTTAGCCTAGATCTGTCAGAGTCTTGTTGGGTTACTGCCTGGCAAAATCATAACCCTGAGGAACAATGGGATGGGCCAGACTCTCACTACACACACATATAGACATACGCCCCTGTGCATATGTTCCCAAGACAAAACACTGTGTTTCTGTCACACACAACACCTGGAAATTCTCATCAACACACTGTCAATCTGCAGACACACACCCTTTCATCCTCACCCTGTATAACAGACGGGAATTGTTACTGTCTAGGTTGTTGTTTTCACTTTATTGTAGCATACTTTTGATCGACATCATATTTCACACCCTGAAACTTCGTTTTCAGTTGCCCCCTGTCTCACCCCTGTAAGACAACAACAGAGGCGGCTCAGCTGTCTGATGAGTGTCTCTTTCTTTCCACCTAAGCTGGGGCTGCTACTGTGACCCCACCACTCTATAGACCATTAACCTAAATATCTGATGAAGCAGCAGCGGTTTCCCTCATTAAAAACAGTGTTTGCCTCAGTAGAGATCAATAAAAACCTGCACGGTGTGAAGTGAGAATCAGATACGAGCCGCTGGCAGCACAAGCTGTGTTCATCATTGAGCTAATTTATTAGCATACATGGGCAATTTTTATTCATAGCCACTTCCCAACAACAACGTTGTTTACTCTAAGAAATGATTTCTCACCTTGCACAACCACTTTGATGTGTATCTTCGATTAATTTTTGATTACTTGGTAACATCACTTTAATAAGTTGCTTTATTACCTGTCGTGCAGCGGCTGTCCTTGCAGTGATCCCTCTGCAGGAGCTATATTCAAGGCTGTCCTACATTCCCGTCTTGCTGCTGTGGAGTGGGGGGTTTCACAAGAAATAACATTTTCCCTCTGTGCGTTCCGTTATGGACTGTTAATGTTGCTTCTAATTAATATCGCTGTCATTAATTTGCCGTGACACATGGCCTCCCTACACCCACCCAGCCAACCAGTCAGCCAGTTAGATTCAGGCCCCGGAGCAACATTTAGTCTCCAAGCACCAAACTGCAAGGAGGACGCTTTTAGATCAGCGTAAAATCAGACAACTCACTTTCAGCATCTTCAGCACAAATGTTTCTTTCTCTTCTGTTTGGTTCTTTTGTTGTGTGTGTGTGTGTGTGTGTTTTATTCTTTTCCTCCTCCTTCCATCCTCACTGGTGCCAGAAGTTCAGTACCATTACAGTAGCAACAGTCATTGTGACAGCACTGAGTGCACTTTGCTTGGCTACGAGACTGCCCCCTCTGTGCTACCCAGAAAGCATTTCACATATTACAGCTATTTTCTCAATGAGGGTTGTTGATAAAGTGTCTCGCTGTTATACCTGCTCATTGTTCAGCCTTCATTTCTGATGGTGTGATGATGTTGATAGCGGTTCAGAGAAGCTTGCCCTTGTTTTTGTTTTTCTGGGCAGCCTTGCTCCCCTCAGTAGCTTGTCAACCCTGGTGTCTTTTCACAAAACAAAGAGGTAGAATTGGTGAATGTAACTTTGTGAGACTGTTTACAATGAATTTAGAGCGTTTACACATTGACACAGTATAAGGAAAACAGAGTAACGATCAGAAATGTTGACACACATGTTCTCCCCCCAACTAGAAACCAGTGAGTGTTGGTGAAGTGGACCTTTAAGACTCTCAGTACGTTTAGTCACACTGTCCTTTAAAAAAGCGAAGGAGTGATGTGTTCTCCTACCAGGAGTTCATGGACAGTGACTTTGCCTTCTGCCTATTTTTAAACGCTGATGGATAAGACTTAGAGGATCGTCCATACTGGCCAGAGAGCAGTAATAATTAATGAGGCTTTCTTTATAGAAAGCTCAAGACACTGACTGAAGAAGTCTTTGTCATGACTTTTATGTATTTGCTTTTATCAGCTTTTCTATCCGTTGCTCCTGTGAACTTATTTTTCTTATTTTTTGGGGGAGCCTATGTTGAAACGCCTCTAACCTCTCTGCTTTTTTCCCTTTTTCTCTCTCAAGGTTCAGGAAAATGTCTTTGTTGAGTTTAACCACCAGGAGCTGCTTGAGTTCTACAACAAGGTCTGTCTTGCCTGCATATCCTCCTGTTACACGTATATCTTGTGTGTTGTCTACTGTATGTTACTTGTGATCCTGCTCGGTAGACACCGCCTGACTAGTCTATCTGCATGTCTCTACATATTTTGATACGTTCTGTTTTGGCTCTTTTTATCGATGCCTCCTTCTTTCTTTCTGTCTTTATTTGTGTTTTTCTTTGTCTTGTTTCCATCAAGCAACTCACCCTGTTCTTGTTTTTCTTCCAGCTTGAAATCGTGCAAGGCCAGTTGGATTCCTTGACTTGATGTCTGGGACCCTTTGTACAACTTCACGCAACTACACACACGTATTGTTAGTGTTTTAGCTGACAGCCATGCCAGCTGTTAGAAACATAGCAATTTCCTGAGTTTTGTTCCCTTTTGAGGTCTTCTAATCCGTGTTTGAGCTCATAATTTAGGAAGGTGCATCTATTGAACTTTGCATTTTTATGACTCCATTAAAAGATGTTGTAAGGATGTTGGGAAAGTTCACTGTAATCACTGTAGTTAAATGAGCTTCTTAATAACATTGTCTATTGGCTGACAGTAACTGTTCAGGCTTTCACTTAGTTAAACATTGTTTATGATCTGAAATTTGTTTTTGTACCCAGACAGCGTAGAAGTTGAAGGACTTCCAATGTCAGACTGTCATGTAGAGTTTTAGCCGATTCATTTTGTAACTTGGAGAACGAGTCTGTGCCTATGCCATTCCAATAAATTCTGAGTTGGAGGTGAAATCCATCCAAGCTGTTGTTATTTAGTGAAGACTCATTATTTCTCATTAAGACCAACCTGGACTGCTGGTTTAACAGATGGGACTTCTGGGAGGCACTGTGGACCTCCAGCGTGCCCACGTCTACGTCCGTGTGCGTGTGTGTGTGCGCCTCCCTGTGCATGTGCGCAAATCGTATTTTCCCTACGTGAGAACTTCCTACAGTCCCTGATGTTTTAATAAAGCTCAGCTCTGTCCTGCCCACTGGCTCTGTTGTCACGCAGCTCGTCCAGTGGTTGGAGAGGGGAGTGTGTAGCCGTCCGGCAGTCAGGCCCTCTTCAGGCTAGGAGTATAACACTGAAGGCCTCCCTGTGCAGCCTGTCCGAAATGACGCTGAATCCTGAATTAAAACGATGCCGCGTCTTGTCCCAGTTCACGATGGTTGAGTTTCCACTCTGCCTCCCAGTGTGGCTGTTTGGAATAACCAAACATTTTGATCCGCGTTATGTTCAGACATGTGGAGATGCTGTGATGACAAATGTACTTTTGTGAACTATAAAACATTATAGATTATACATTCATAATGCGCCTACATTATGCAGGTTACCATGTTTATGGTCCTGTACCGACGTGCATACTGTATGTATATGCTTCTTAGAGAAATTTTGCAATAAAGTCTTTTGAAATAAAGTAGCACAAAGATTAAGAGAAAAGAAAAGTTGAAGCCCTTGACTGTGGCGACTGCGACTCATTTAGTAGAGCAGTCGTCCGTGAACTGCAGGGTCAGACACCGACACCCTGTAGTAGTGCCATCGTACCGTAAATGTGCATCTGTCCGACAATTTCCCCCTGGGCATCAGTGAAGTATAATTATTTTTATTACTCCTGACAAGTGATTCACAAACTTGCTTAACTATTTTCTTCCTGACCTTCTCAGATTAAAACCAGTTAAGAACGTTCTTATATTTAAGATAATAGTCGATTTGAAATCAGTGGGAAATATTTGGTGCATTTTGAAATGATAGTTTGAACATGGAAGACCCAGCACAGTGTGAGCAGGTATAGGATGACTCTCCTCAGTTCCCAGACCTTCGCTGACTCCTGTGAATACTATGTTATGCTAAACATGGCTCTGTCACAACTTTTTCAGAATTTGGCTTAAACTGTTGCAAATCCTAGATGCTAAAAATATCCAATAGAAGAATAATCATAGAAAAGTATCAGCTTCCTCTGTTTCCCTCCTGTGAAATTGTAGAATGGGAATAAACCTTAAAATACTTAGAAGAGACGTGAGCGTTCACATTTAGGTGCGTTATCACCCACGCACAGAACTGGAGTCTGATTCACCGAAGGACTTGTGTCTGAGCCCTGCCTAAACCGCTTCTGTCCTGATTCTTTTTTTTTTTTTTTTTTAAGTTTTGCCACCACCTGAAAACGCCTGCAGCCAGAGGGAGCGGCGTGTGCAGCATGGGGAACAGATGGCGAAACCGAGCAGAGATGGCTTCTGGGGAATAAAATAAAAACACTCGCACCAAGATCCGGTCCCGCGCGTCTGAGTTTGTGCGATTGTGTGTGGTGAGGGTTCAGCTGGACACCAACGCACAGACCCGAGCTAATCAGGCGGTGCAGTGCTTTTCCAGCTTTAATGAGCACCTGATGGACTCACGTCATTGTGCTGCTGTGGTCCTGCAGGGCTGACATGACCACAGGTCACAGACACTGTCATCAAGCAAGGAAACACGCAGGAGCCAAACAGACGCAGCAAACATCGTCCTTCACAGTCAAACTCTGCACCTTTCTGGTTGTGCAGGAGGGTCTAGTGTAGTTTGGTGTGAATGTGATCAGAATTTAAGATTCCTAAGCTTGAAAGCAAAGAACTTGTGTGAACAAAGTTGGAGGTTTACCTAAGGTGAACTCCACCAGCGCATGCACCATTGAGGAAAAATCCAGTGAACTCAAATTCAGCTTTTTACACATGCAGGTCTGACCGAAACCTAAGGCCGAGCACAGAAATCGGGTTCATTAAAATGGGCTTCCTGCCCAAGCAGCCTCCCAGCAACGCGTCACACAAATGCACCAGCTGCCCACCTCATAACTTTTTAAACATTTTTTTGCTGATTTGTTCAGTTTGGTTTAAAGGCTGAAACAAACGAACTTACTCTAAACTAGCAGCACATAGTGTTAATAGCTCAGCAGCTGATGATGTCGGATTTTGCTGCATTACTGTTTTTTCTGAAGCTTTTGAGGGAGTAACACAGTAAGTTTTTCTGAATGTCGTCATTTGTGTCAACACAACCTCTCACCATTGATAAAACACCGAAGAGCTTTTGCCTGAGCACTTAAGGACTAGTTGAGTGTGGATCAGTGTAAGCGTACTAGACTTGTGTTTGTTTGTCTTTCTTTACAGAACATTCGTGTATTTATTCTGACGGCGCGACTATGCCACTACAGAAAACAAGGGAGGCACGATTGCGAGCGTCTACTGTGCAACATGAACGGCGGCTAAGAGTCACAACTGCAGAATTAAGCCGCACAGATAGCACCGCACTGCTGCATGAACAGCGCTGCACAACAGACGAGCAGCCAGTAAACAGCGAACGAGAGCAGAGAGGTAGTCACCAAAAATCAGTGCCAGTGTGTCTGACGTGCGACTGGTTATTAAATACTTAATAGGCCGCTCACAGCAGTGCTGCTGTGGTCGGACATCAGCTGGATGTAATGTGACCAATCTGCTGAACGATAGCCAGTATTTCCTTCCTCCTTCCCTTAAATGTTTGGCTCACAGGACCCCAGTATCTCCACTATTCCTCGTCACACGACTGACTCCTGATCTCCTGAACTTCGAATAACTTGACATAAACTCACATGGCTTGATTCAAGGTCTGAGGAACGATCATGGTCATAAGTTCACGAGGCAGTGGTTTCAAATTGCCTCTAAAGTTTACTGCTAGTGCGACGCTCGCATCTGTCCAGGTTGTGTTCACACGCTGTTGTCCAAAGTCTTTTCCCTGGAGTAAACTGAAATGTGTGCAAACACCTGAGTATGTTTCTCTGTTAATGTGTATTTTGTTTCCTGACACGCGTCAGAGCTCGATGTAGCAAAATGTGAGACGGCTTCAACAGCTGACGCCTAAAATCTTTCCTGAGGCAGCAATTTACTTTCAAGCACCGTACAGAACTTTACTGTAGGTAAGCAAATGTCACCTCTGCCAGCCTCACGGTTTTCCAGTCTTCAGGACACAAAGCCAACAACCTTATTTTTAGTATCTAAACTTACCTTCTATTTAAATGACATTCGTCTTAGTAACTTCATGGATTTGACTAAAAAGGGCCTCTCACATTAACTTAAGAGTTGGACGTGAGAGCGAAGACTATAATTTTGTTATGCAGAATAATTTAACATGGGATTACTAAATTATTGAGGCAATGACTTGCTTTGAATTGGAAGTTCTGTTCTTTTGGCACCAGCCTTGTCCAAGGAGCTTTTGGAAAATGGGTTACTGCTGTAATGGCTGGAAGTAAAGAGTGATACATGAAGAGTGGATTCCTTCCCGACCATGTCACCCAGACTGTGTTTATTATAGTATCGGCATTATGCCATTAATGAACCTATAGATACTGGGAGTTTGTAGATTTAAACCCACAGATGAAAACCTGTCTGTTAACGTCAGCTCCTCCGCTTCCTCAGTCTCTGGAGCTACAGGTTCGTCCCACAGCCGGTTCTGAGCGTTGAAGTACGGTTTTGAATGTCTGAATTTTAAAGGCCTGACTGATTTGTTTTCAGTTCTGATTCCGCCGGTGGCGGTGAAATGGCCACTTATCACATATCACACATATCATTCCTCTGCCTTTCATCCTCCTGCGTCACAGAAAAGCAGCATCAAATATTCATCGCTGCTCTTTTTTGTTTTCCTGCCAACATGAGCGTTCTCCTGTCAGGCCCAATAACCCACCTGTGGTCCGTCCCTGCACAAATGATCACTTTCCCTTCCATTCTAAAAGCGTGTTCTCTGCAGCCTTATATGTCTTTTCTGGACTGTTATTATCCTTCCCACCCCGCGGAGCCGCGTCTTGCTGCGGGGCACAGACAGGAAACACTAGACACCAGTGTCTTTCCCGCATGCTTAAGTGATGGTTGCTGGCATGAATGGAATTTCACGTTATTTTCTGGAAATCAACCGGGACACCTACTGTACCGTAGCCTCTCCCCGAAATCCGTCTTCTCTTCTCACACCTTTATGATCCTACCAACACCCTCCCTCAACTTTCCAGCCTCACTATCTCTTCAGCACAGCCACGAGCCCCACTTGACCCGTCAGCCTCCGGTTCCGGAGCAGATAAAGGCAGTTCACCCTTAAAGCTTCATTTGCTCCTCAGGACCAAGCTGTGCCTCTGGGCAGCGGTTATTAGAGCTCTTTCTGCCGCTGCTCTCCTCAGCCACACTGTCCCCTCTTCCTGATGACCCTTAACTTTTTTAACACTGTCATTTTTGAAAGTCACAGGAGACAAATTCGACATATAAAGTTTGTTGTCCTTTCTATGAATTTGCTTTATCTGTCTCTACATGAGATGAAACTACATGAGACATCTGTCAGTTTTACGAATCTGTTTGACTGAATACAACGTGTCGCCAGCATCACTCGTCATCTTTTTAATCAGACGCTTGCTTCTTCTGTGGCTTTTTGCTTCCTCTCAGTTATTCTGCCCCTGCAGCTGCTTGTCCATCTTCAGATCAGCTGCACCAGGGCTTCTGAGTTCAGGCGTATGCAGAGTTGTGACGACTGCACATCGGTAGAGGCTAATAAATTGATGTTCTGTCATGGTAATCGATGCAACCTGCTGCAGGGGCTCAGCATGCTATCAGGGTCGTCTTCCTCTGGTGGACTGAAATGTTTTAGCCCATTCACTGCGGATCATGTATATTTATGTTACATCCACCGTTCGGTGCCTTGTTTTCTAGCTCGCAGGAAGCCATCAGTTTCATTCATGATAGTACTGTAAGAAAATGAGCTTTAGATGCCGGAAACTGCATTGAGATGCCTCACCAGGAAATGAGTCACCTCTCTCTTCTCACCAACGATAAGTTTACATTACAGGGCTTTTCATTTGTTTCTTCCTGGCATGAAAAGCAAATTGACATTTTGCTTAATTACTGTAACTGATTCTTCCTTTTTCACAGTTAACGTACATCCAGTAAAAGCTGAAAAGCCGAACTCCAGCCTTTAATGTTAATTGACAGCGTCTTTAACTAATAGCACCAATGCACAAGCCAAGAGCAGAAAACACCTGGAAAACCAAGATGATTCATTCACACTGAGCGGCATGAATGAGCTGATACAGTAACAGATGCACAGGGTCTGTTGTGCAGTATAAGTTGTTCTCCTGACTCTCCTGCTGTTCTGCTGCTGCTGCTGTCCTCCTCGCATGACGCAGATCTCTTCATCTATTACGAACCACTTTCCACGTGTCTTCCTAAAATCCTCGCCCTGTTGGCTGCACAGTTGGCAAAATGAAAAGCCATAGTCGTTCAGCCTGCGCCTCTTGCTGGGCCGCTGCCCTCGGTGGCAGTGCCGGGCGCCCAGCCTAGTCTGGCTCGGCCCGGTCTGCTTTGCACTGCACAGCCAACGGGGACCTGCCAGGCCTTACTCACGACTCACATGGTTTGCTTTCCCCTCATTCCCCAACATTGCTTCTCGGAGTCATCTTTTCATCTCGCTGCCAGCCAAGATGCTTAGCCAGATGGGCACATTTTCCAATAAACAAGTTGCAGTTTAGTTCGTGCAGTTATGATTTCACGCAGTCGACCTTGGCACAGGAGAAGCGAACCAGGCCCAAACCAAGGAACGTCTCTGGTGCGACAGAAGAGAGGCTTGGTTGTTGTCTCTGATGTGCTATGTTTAGTACTGGAGCAGGTTGCTCTGACATGCTGGGTCTGCCTCAGTCGCTGCTGCGGGTCCCTTTGGCTACAGACGACGTTTACCCTTAGTTCCACATTTAGTGGCTGATGCTTCATCTGCCAGTTTATTATGTTTAAATAAATGGCAATTTTTTAAAGGTATCTGTTTTCATTGATAAAACAGTTACATTGACAGTTTTCTTCAAACAATAAAGGTGGACGTTATAACAGGAATGAAACATACTGTACATACATACGCACCTACGCTACAGGATGTGCTGAATTCAGCCTTGCTACAAGAGCACTTCAAGTAAAGTACACCTGTTGATTCTTCATGCCAGGTAGTGATTTTATACAGGAGATTATAGAGTGAAGGGGAGTCGCAGGCACATTCCTTTGTAAGTCAGTCTGCTCAGCCTCTGTGTGGAGGAAGTGAAGTGCTCGTCTTTATGTTCGACCAGCACCTTCTCTGTTTGGTTCTACACAAAGAGGACACGCTCTGAGCAGCCAGTGTCTGCTGAAGTCATCTCTGGGTCTAGCTGGCACCGCCAAGACACCACAGCGTTGTCCGCACACACACACACACACACTCGTGTCTTCATTCGCTCGTCTTTCACTCATCTTGCTCTGCCTCTTTCTCTCACTCTTGTTATTCTCCCTCATCGCCGTCTTGCCTCGTCTTGCCTGCTCGATAAGTGTGACATCACTTCTGTTGTTTGTTCTTCGCCTCTCGCTCTCTCTGGCTTGTCTTTGTTCCCAGTTAGAAGCTGTGGCAGACGCTGTGTCGCGGTTCATTGTTTGCACTTCTTAATTGAAATTTATTTTGATTAGTGTCTGTGGGTGATGGCTGTCATTACTGTTTAAGGTCATGTTGCCTGGGGAAGCAACATATTTTCTGTTGTTTTTAGTTTTATTTGCATTTTGTTTCTAAACTAGTTGTTCTGTGTCTGGCTATTCCCTGCTTTTGTAATCACTCATTTTCCTCTACTCGTTATTTAGCGGCGTTCCGCATGAAGCATGCCACCGTCCTGCCCTGTGATGTCCCAGGACAGGTAGCGTGTGTTGTATTTGTGTGGCGTGTTGCGTAAACAGTCTCAATGCAGATGGTGCAGCCTGGCTCCACGCACGGCGGCTTCACAGCCTGGAGAGCTCCTCCGCCCCTTCCTCTCCCGCTCTTCTCGACATCTATGGCTCTTCCCCTCTTCTTGTCGATGGGTGAAGATAAATGAGATGAGAAAATGGAACGAGTGGACGCTTGTTTGCTTTTGCAGCATGTTCAACCTGAGTTTTAGTAGGAGCTATTTCATATGCTCTCTGGTTATCTTTTGCACATGTTTATATTTCATTTCATTTAGCATATTCAAATATTGCCCATATGAAATGAGAACTCAGAGATATTATGGATAGCTCAATAAATCCTGTCGAGGGTGAGCTGTAATTTATGATAACCAGTGATCCAAGCCTACAGCTTTCAATTGCTGCTGAATTCTCCCAGATACAAGCAGAAAGTGGTGTTTTTATTTTTATCGATAGCACATTAAAGCAATCAGACCAGCGCTGCTATTTTTTATTTTTTATTTTGCAATGGAGGAGTGAAATGAAGGGATGGAGCTACATGGAGGGAAGATATGAGAGGAGGAGGAGGAGGATGAAAAGAGGGAAAGTAGGACAGAGCGATGACTGACTGCTGGAGCCTTCTGGGTAGTTTGTAGTGGGAGCTGGTCTTGTGTTAGGCCTGATGGAGAAGTTCTGCTTCCCAGTTCACTGAACACGGTGCGTTACAAAGCAATTCAGCCAATTCAGCAGACTCCTGGACTCGTGGATAGAAAATTCTGTTTTCCTCATGACAAACTGCAAAGTCTGATTAGATGCTCAGACATTTTGTCGACATCGTAAACCATTTGGAAGTGACCCCAGTAAAGATTACTGCAGTACATGTGGTGTCTTCCCGCGTATTGTTCCATGTATCCCTCAGAAATTCTCTGTGTACTAGACCATGTGCCCAGTGCCTGACCTGCACAGAAAACAGCTTCATCAGACACTTTTGACCTTGTTCTCAGCTCCACTAAAAGGAATAAAGCAGCAGATACCGGTATTATTTATAAAGAGGAAATATAACAGCTCCACAACCGAAGCAAGAATGTTCGCTCTTCATTTCTAACAAGGCACAACAAAGATATAAAGTATGTTCATTTTGCATTTGATTAAGTTTAAGATATTGTTTTAATTTCTGCCTCTGAAATGCAATCATCTGCACCTGCTTCAGTGTCATATATTTTTTAATGTGTTGCCTCAGTGCTAGTCACGTTTACCTAGACCTCTTACTGGGATTGACTGTGTGTGTTTGTTGCCATAATTTAAGCAAGTGAAAATGTGCAAAATACTTTTTATTTATTAGTTAATAAGCACATTTAGGGAGAGTTGGTTTTAGAGAGGATTTTAACCATGAATGTGTTTTCTTAATTCATCTATTTTTGCCTATGTCATGCGTATTATAAAAAAAAATGAACTCCAAATACTTAAGGCATCGTATTTCTGTGCCATCGTTGAAGTAGCGTATGCTAAGGCCTTAAGGTCCCTCAGAGGCCACAGCGTAGATTTTAAATACATGCTCTGTGCTGACCAGCGTTGCTCATTTCTTAGCTAGTGAGCTGAAGTCCGCGTGATGTGAACTGGAGCAGGCTTGTCCAGCGACTGAAGGCGGCGTACTGTAGATACAAGATGACAGATCAGAGGTCGAGGCTGTACGCGCCAATGGAGAGCTACTCACTTCCTAACCTGTCACTACAGATCTGTGTTCAGCAGGGCGCCGGTCCAGTAATGCAATACTTCCAAGTTCTACTCAGCGTTTTATCAGCAACTATATTAAATGAAGCATGCAGGGGACGGAGGTAGAGTGGATCCGGGGACAAGCACCTTACTACAGAGTAGGCCACAGTAATAAAAGGCGACATGACGTTGTTTGTTGCTCTCCATTCTCTCTGTTTGTCTGCAGGTACCTTGAGGTGAAAGGTAGTAATATTAAATTCCATCTTCACAGCTGCTCTTATTTTAATATATGTAGCTCAGAGCAGATGCAGCAGTGCACTTGGATATGGCCAGAGGAGTAAGATGCAGACAGGGAGGTAGCATCAGGCAAAAGGTCAAGTGACAGTCGCGTCACAGCCTTCTGATCCGGCTCCACAAATCTTAGCCCAGCCTTGAGTTAGTGCTCTCTGTGCTTTGAATCTTCAGTTTGTCGTCTGGAAATGATATGGCCACAGGAAGTTTATTTTGAAAAGCTACCGTGGAGGTTATTTTATAGATAAAGCTCTGTAGCATAGATAGTCTTTTAGGTCAGCTGTCACAGTGTCTGTTTTTGCCATATTCCACTAAATAAAGGGCTTTTCCTGTTCCTGCGCTACCCACAATGCACCTCTCCAGCTGAGCCAACAGTTGAACACCACTGCACATGATGCAGGCCTTCAAAGCTTCAATCAAGAAGCAGCAACTAGAACTGTGGCATTTATCATAATCATCATTGTGTTTGTGGTGGTTACACCCTTGGAGGAACTTGGAGGCGAGTCAGTCTGTACAGCTTTGTGTTAATGGCGTAATAATGGCTCAGATGTCAAACATAAACATTGTCATGTTGTTTGTAATTTCCCTGATTAGGAAATTTTGCTCTCGGCTAAATGTTTTGAATCAAAGTAAACAAAGGTCCCATCATATAAAAAAACTGTGTGTGTGTTTCCAAACAGACTTTGGCTTTTGTACCTAATTATTATTTAGAACCACTTTTGATGGGATTTGAATTGACAATTTATTGGTATTCAGTTTTTATATTTAATGATGGATTTCATTGGATGTGAAAATACAGCAAAGAGAAGAAGAAGATTTCATCGTAGGGCCCTTCCTAATCCCTGCGACTGCTCTCTTTGACCCCTTCACTCTACACACACAAATACACACCACGTGGGATGACTCTTTCGAGTGCACTGCCCCCATCACATCCACATTATTACACAGCTGCTAATCCTGTTTCCCAAATCCCAGTACCTTGGAGTCCGCTGAGAAAATCCGATTGGTGCTGCACATTTTTCATATGCCTTAGCATACGGGGATCCGCTGTCCTCCAGACTGCCTTTGTCTTCTTCCAGCCTGCCTTGCCCATGTTTTCTGCTGTAAATCACCCCCTAAATCCCTGCGCCGCATCCATAATCAACAATGTCTCAAGTTTATTATTGCGTGCATTGTTGAGAAGAATATCTTAGGAAGACACAAAAACACACAAAGGGGACACTCAACATCTCTGCCAGCCTGTTGTTTTGCTGTAACTAAAGTTGTGGTTTATTCATCACTCTGCTTGTTTATTGATAGAGTTTCATTTAAGAATTCATGGGGCTGCTTTCTTTGCTGTGAAACTCGAGAGTTTGTTATTCAAGGAGAAGAGAGGATGCGTAATCTCTATTCCGTCGCTGCGGCTTGGTTCATAATTAATCACGTGAGCGAAGGCACGTCGGTCCAAATGGGCCATAACTGACGGGCTCGTCTCATGAGCCAGGTGACGAGAGTAGAAAGCCTCCTGAGCCGAAGGCAAGGATTAAGATGCTTGGTTCCTGTGTGTGTGGTTGTGAGATGACGGCAAAGATGAACCATTGGACAGGTGGCAGATTGAAAAAAGAGCGTGTCATAAAGTATGTGTGACCTAATAAGACCGACAGTCACAGGTAGGAACCACGCTGCAGATGCATTAAGTGTAATAATACGCCCCAGCTATCTACATTAAATATAACGCGTAGGATAACGTGTGTTTGGATGCTCATCCTTTCATCATAAACCTTGACACCTTGTACTTTGTAGCACAGGTTAGAGTTGGCAGTGCACAAACTTTAAATGTGTTGTCACTGAAGTTTTTCACGATAAGAATGTTGACATTTTGATTAGCTCGACTAACTCGTTGAAGCTGAAGCATTTCATGAACTGCTGCTAAATGAATTAATTGCATAGCAGCTGTGATGGAGGTACAGAAGCCCAACTGATAACTGTTGCTAAACCGAGGAAGATAAATGGTTGTTTGAACTAAATCCTATCAAGCCGACTTTGCTTCTCCAACATTAGATCAAAGTAACACTCGCTGGTGTCAGCTGTAATCAACGTTACAGATTTATCACACGAGAAGGGACCATTCGATGTTTGGTGTTCGTGTTCATGTTTTTGTCGTAATCAAATATGAGCTAGAAAGATTCCCAGAGCTCGCACCCATCCATCAGTGCTACCGTGCTGCGGTCCTCTTCACACACTTGTCACAATATTTAGATTATGGTGAACCATGTGAGAGATGGTAAAAGCTGCGCTGCATTTGTTGTAAATGAGTTCATCTCTGGGGTATAAACATTGCAGAGACTCACTCAGTAAGTGTGTGTCTGATCAAATGATTCAGCCTGAGCTATTTGTTCTCTCTCTCTCGAGCTCAGGGGCGTTCAAGTCCATGATGATGAAAAACACTTTGCAGCATGCGTGATTAGCGCCCATTCGACCGGCAGGAACCACCGCGATCGTGCGATGCCTTCACTAATGTGCAGCATGTGCAGGAGAATCGTGTGAAGCCCAAAGGGAACGCATGGCGACGGCCAACCGTGCTGGTTTCATGTGGAGCAGCTTCTGGATGTCAACCTGCAAGGTCAGTATGTTCATGTGAAACACACCACAACATATGTTTGTTCATTAAAAGCATGAACACCTGGTCAAAACCGACGCTGGGCTTAGTTTCAGTGACTTTACTCCACTTCCCTCCATAAATGCATGAATCATAAAATGAGGCCCGTAGTTCACGTTCAGTCGTTACAATTCCTAACATGACGTGGGTATGATTGCGGTACAATGGTCTCAGCTGAGGACCATTTGGACCAAAGCACCAATTAGTTCAGCCAGAATAGCTGGATAGTTGCATTAAAAACAAAATAGGAGAAAGGGAACAGAGCTTTAAATAACAGGCTTCATTGAAGAGGATGTTTAAAACCAACCTCTCTGTCCAACCCCTGCTTCCATCCTCTTCATTCTTCATTCATCCAACCAGTCAGGCTGAAGCGTTCCTACGTTTCTGAAGGCAAAGTAAACACTTCCTGTTCACCTCTGGATGATTTGTTCCTGTTTTGACAGAACAGATCTCATGTTTTCTGTGTACATCGTGAAGACATGCACTCTTGGGGACTGCAGGTTTGATTCCACTTGACAGATGTTGTTTTATTTCTCCCTCTGCCCATCTTCCCTTTCGCTCTCCACCCTGCTGTCTGGTATTAAATAGAGGCAGAAAAGATTCTCTCTTGCCACATAAGATCAGCTCAGTATATGTGCTGCATGTAAATCCATTCAGTCTCTCTTATTTGTGGGCTTCGAATCTGTTGCAATGCTTCTTTTCTATAGAAAAAAAAATCACAAAACCTCAGGAGTCAAATAGGAGTCACTGCACATTTTCACTCACACTGCTGCCAGACAACAGTTTGGAGAACAGTACATGTCAGTCGGGTTTTACTTCTTCCATCCATCTGCTGGCCCGGGGCCTGGAGGTTGGTCAGATGGTCCCCAAGGAGCAGGGCCCCCCTCAGGGCTCCAGGCCTGCCTGCCAGGCAGCCCAAGCAGACAGAGACAGCAGACAGTCTCCTCAGGCTACATCACAGGTCACTACCATTGCATCATTTACCGAATAACATCGTGCAGTGTCTGGAGATTACTCACCACTTGTGGCTTTAGTGTTTGCTTATCATCCTGAATCTCAACATGTACTTTATTTGTCAGACAAGTGGTAAAATTGGTTGTGTTTTCTGTTTTAATGGCCTAGAAATTGAATGTAAACACACATTATGAGCATAATAAAAGGCGACGGGCCATGAAGGGCGTCTAGATGTAGATATAGATACCAACATTTTTATCAATTCAGTTCTTCAGACAAGAAAATAAAACACAATCTTCAGAGAGAAACAACATGAAAGCTATAGAATAAGAATTTTTTTATACGTCAGAAGTGGGAGAGTGCACAGACGACCTTCTGAAGACAGAGGAGTTTGTGAAGTGTTTGTTACTTTTAGCCATAAATTTCAGGGACCTTGGCAATAAATCAACTAAGGATGAATTTAAAGCAGTATTAAGTTGCTTTATGCCTCAAAGAGTGTATGACCGTCGTTTCTGATAAATTGAGACTCACTATATAAATTCATTATGTTGGGTCACCTCATGCTGTTCTGTTGGAATCTAAGCCTACTGCAGGGTGACAGACAGGCCCAGCAAATGTGTGAGTCTGTTCAATTAAGAGGTTTGGATGGTCTCACAGGAAATTCAGCCTTTCTTTAATCACGCATCTCTGTCCTGTGTGTGTGTGTTTCTCTGTGCTTGTCTCCTTCTCACTATCGGCACCAGCCAGGAAGACACGCAGCATCTGGACAGGGATCCAGGTATAGTGTGATAAAAGCCTCAGAGGGGAGAGTGCTAACATAAGGTGTGCACGTCTGTGCAAAAGGAGGATTTTTTGTGTGTGGGGGGAGGTTGAATGTGGACTGAGATATAGATTTAGATATAGAGACAGACAGAAGGAGGCCGAGGTTTAAAAGAGAGCCATCTCGCTGAGAGCGTAACTCAACTGGTAACCCCCAGCATTGTCGGTGCATTAAATGGACGAGGGCCTGCAGGCATGTAAATTGGTTGACAAGATGAAAGGCTGGAAACGTAGGGGTGAAATGAAAGAGAGCGGAGGAGAAGGTGAGCAGGAGACGGCGAGGAACAGCTGGGGAAAATGGGAGGGATGAAGAGAGAGCGGCGATGGCCCCTGGGGAGACTCATCTCCCACATCAATTATGGAGGAAGCGCATGTGTGTGAGAGGCAGAGCAAGAAAACACCCTGACAGCTGGAGCCCGGCTCCACAAATGCACCACTCCTACCCAGCTAACCGACCACGCAGAGACACCGCCAAGCAGCATGCTTTACGTTACAGCGCGCAGGCAGCAGAGACCACAGAAACACACCTCATTACGAGTTCCTAATTAACATGTAAACGTTTCTGGATTGTTGTATATTATGCTGTCTAATCACAAGCACAGATCTATTACACCATGCATCATTGGGTTATGCCTGCATTTCAGATCTAGTTACTCATCCCGTAAGTAAAAGCCCTAAAAACTATGAAGGCAGTGGAACCTCCCAGACGCTGGGTGAGCTGAGCATCCTTACACAGGCCCAGTGGTCCTGATTAATGATGTTTTGAACTGTCACCGGGTCCTGCAGCGATTATCGGGCCGTGTCTTCATAAATCTTGCAGTTCCCTCGACAGGCAACGCTGTTCTCTAACCTGCTGTACCTCACGAATGACCCAATAGCTTAACGCTGCTTAAAACTTCTACCCCCACCAGAGTAAGTAAATACAGGGAGGCTTGACCCAGACTCTGTACATGCTGGGGATGAACTGCTGTGGCTGGTCCCCGTCAGCTTGGGTGGCACGGTCCTCAGTTTTCCATCTCATACTAAATATGTTATTGGGTCATTTTTTGTTTATAAGATCTAAAAAAGAGCGCAGCGCTGTAAACGCTTTAAATTAAACCCCTGGGCCACAACTGCCCCTGTGCTTTGTCAAAGAATCGTTTCACAAAATGTCAGACTGCTCGTCATGGTTGTGAGAGACCTGTTTTAAAACAGTATGAGGAAATTATAGCGTCAGGTCAGATGTGATGGATTGAAGCCCATTACATGCTGGTGGTTTTTGTTTGCAGTCCAGCTTTTTGCATAAATATTAGACACTGATGTCATCACTCATGTTTCTCCACTTATTCAGCCCTGACCTGTCAGTGGGAATGGGGCTGTTAGCGGAGTCGCGAACGGGCTTTAATGGCAGTCGCCATTCACGAGTCACGTCTGCAGCCTGCAATCACAGAAGCCTTTTAAACGCGTGCGTAGGGGCTAAATGGGAACGTGGGGGCGCGTGTGTGTTTGCGTGACGTCTCTGTTTGTGCATCTGCGCCTCGTGATGCTGAGACATCGTCCTGATTCCGCGATGCACACTTTGCAGAGGTCAATACGAAGCGTCCAGCGTGACGGATGCCCCCCCTTCACAAACCACGCGACCCTTGACCTCTCCTGTAACAAGGCCAGGTCAGGCTTGAACCCAAATAGCATTAAAAGTCCATCTAGCCTGGGTGTAAATGCTTCTCATTATAGGACAATTGGTTTCTTGGTCCAATAATCCCAAATGGAGATCAGTACACACATTTTGGGCAATTCATCAAGTCCCCTCCTTTCATGCATATTAAGGAAGAATCAGACAGAAGCGATCACTCCATTCATATTCATGTAGAGAGATTGAGAAATACTGGCGATGTGGTCATTTGAATTTCAATACCGTGGCAGACGTTTTACATCGGAGAATTAAAATTTCAGATGAAACCTTCTGCTGTGACCTCATTTGACAGTTCATTCAGATCCCAGAGAATACATTTCCACCTGTCCACGAAACCATCAGTGACCTGTCACAAACACAGGCTGCTCCCTCACCTCTTAACTGCTGACTGTGAGATCATTCATCAGCGTGAGGGTGTGTGTGTGTGTGTGGGTACATTATGAATTTCCATCTGGAGTGACAGGAAATCAATGTGGATGAGCTGCCTTTCGTGGTCCAAACCTGGATGCAGCTAAACTGTGATCATCTCACCACTGACCTTCAGGGCTTTGGAGGACTCACACTAACACGCGTGTGCACCATCATACATGGAGACGTGCTGCAGCTGTCGCGCTACATGCACAGGTACACAAGCACGTTGCTGAGCTCACTCCCTGACTCTCTGGGCTCAAACTAGTATGTGTGTGTGTATGCCAGACACACTGTTGCTTTAAGTCTCCTATGGGAGCACTGCATTGACCTTAAACCCGTTCTCCGGAGGCCAGCGTAGCAGGCGTGCATAGAGTTAGTGGAGGAAAGGAAACACGGCTCACTGTTTATGCCCGTTTTTATGATAGTTAAGCGACTTCAATAAACATGATATATATGCTGTGACACTGACGCTCCTGCTCTTTCACTTTGTGGTTTTTCCACCTATTTGTCGTAGCTTTTTTTATTATTTTTAAGTATATAGTGCATTGATTTGACAACTCCTCCAGTGTTTCCTTCACCTGTGTTATCATTATCAAAATGCGTGTAGAAAAGCAGCTATGCTTTTTAAAGCGGTTTTGCAACCGTAATCAAACTCCTTGAATTAAAGTGGAAATCTTTACGCTCTCATGGTGAGGGTCTCATCTCAACCTCAGAGGACAAGAACCAACCTGTCTCCCGTTATTACAGACCTGCAGTACCTGCAGTAATACTCACTATGTTTCCAGGCCACCACCTGATAGAACACTGACTAAGTAGATAGTGAATATAATGGAGCAGATATTTCCCTTAGGAGTTAATAAAGCCCAAGAAAAGCCCCAGAGCTAAACGCAGAGTGATTTCCAGAAACACATCTAAATGCAGGCTAATGATGTTGCTCCATATGTGAAGCCAGTTCACCAGGCTTTCTATTCATTTTGTCATGAGTTCAGATGGGTGATATTAATATTCAATAGTATTATTAACATGAAAGGACAGTTATCATTGGGTCTTATTTAGTATTGTTCTCACACATTGTCCCACAGGTCCACCGGCAACACTGCATCTGTTTTAACACTGTCAACACAAATTTAGGACACCAGTTCTCTACAGCAATTAGATAAACCTTTCCACATCAACTGGTTTTGAATTTTGAAACTGTCCCCAAATGTCTGAAATACACACACACACACAAAGCAGCAACACACTCCGTCATTCCCCTGAGAGCTGACTGATCTCTGCAGCCCTCAGAGACGAGATGGCCAGACCAGCAGCTGAGATCGCACTGATTATAGTTCAGAGAGGCAGCGTGTGTGTGTGTGTGTGTGTGTGTGTGTATGCATAGAGGTTACTGATATCTGCCAGCTGTGTCCCGCTGCTGTAAGGTTTAAGTGACAGCTTGGTGGGTGAGCTGATAGGCAGGAGGAGCGAGATGCAGGGATTTGATAGCAGGGTGCAGGGGCGTGGAGGAGAGAAAGGAGGTGAGATGATGCAGCAGCGGTGGGGGGAAGAGAGGAGGCAGGAGCAAACAATGCATGCAGGCCCTGCAGGGTGAAGGGCAGGAGAAGGCTGGAGGAACACACACAAGCTGGGAATATGTTACCTCAGTCCCTGAATGATACATTCATGTGTTTGTGCCGCTCATCTTCTCGCCAGTTCTAAGAAATGCTCACATAAACACACAAAGACCAAGTACTTTACATTACAGTTGCAGTTTACTGGAATGACTGGAATCGGTCATTGGATGGATTGAACAGGCAACAGTTTAACTTCAGCTTGATTCAAGTGAATTTACAGGTTCACTTCCAGTCTCTGCTTGTTGTGTTGCTTTGCATTTCCATGTATGTGTGTATGTAACCTGCTGACCTGCATGCATGCAGTGTGTGTCTGTGTGTGTGTGTGTTGGCTCAGCCACACCCAGGATGACCAGATGGCCTGTGCTTTACCTTTTCCTCGTTACACATCATGTGATCGTGTCTCCAGGTAATCTGTGCAGAATTGCGTCGCTTGTATTAAATATAGAGGGGGAGCATCATGGCAAGAACAGCAGGGTGTGTGTGTGTCACAACGTCAGCATGGGCCCGGGTAAAGGTTCACGTCATGTACTTGTGATGGAAAATAGATCTAGTTGTTGTACTTTTTCAGTATTATGTGAAAATCATGAGGGCGGGGGTCATGATCCAGATGTGCACAGAGGTTAATAGCGTAAATAACAAGAATCATCATTTCCAGCTTTCATATGATGCTGAGCTCTTGCGGTTGTGGCTTTGATGGAGGTGACAGCAATTAGCCGACCTCTTCAAAAAGCCTTCGCTGAAAAGCTAAATTAATCGGACCCAGATTATGACAATGAGTCCATTTGTTCGTACTGGGGGCACCTTCAAATCAGACACAGCTATTTCTCTGTTTGATGCCACTGCAATGAGACTGTGGGCTCTGGCTGTTTGATTGGCAGGCAGATGCAGTTTTACTGTGGCCAATGTCACTTGAGGTAGTTTAATCTTCACTTGGCTGCTTGAAAGCCGATTGTTTGGTTGACCGCTCTATTGACAGGGCAACGACGATGTGAGATGAGCTTCGAATCGCACAGAAAACGAATGTGTAGCTGTTAAGTAGCTGTTTGTTGTAAGAGTGACAGGATACGGGAAAGAAACATTACCCGCGTTTGAACCCGTGACCTTCAACAATATGGTGCATCCATCAACTTGCCAACAGGACTTGGCTGTGCAGTTATTACACTCAAACGTGGCGTCCGGTGGTTTCTTAATAACAGGGACTACAGTAGTTGTGAGAGCTGAGTGTTTTTCCTAATGAACATCGGTTCTTCAGGATGGATGAACTGTACATACAGCACATGAGAGGGAGCGAGTCGACCTTGACCAGCCGGCGGCCTGTAAGTCACAGCTGTGAGCTGATGGATGGTACACGGAGCCTCACCCCAGCTGATATGAGAACACACACACACACACACACACACACACCCCACACACACACGCATATATATATATATCTAACTCTCATACTGAGCCATTCTGACGGTCTGAAGACCAGCGAGAGTCCTCAGATTTAACTTCAGCGTCAGCATAATCATAGTTGCTGTCTATTCACCACTCATCACATGCCATCATTGTCTTTTTCTTCTTTAGATTATTTTGTATTTGTTGTTTGCTTTTTTATTTCAGAGGCAAAACAACTTCTGTCTGGAAATAATAAAGTGTTGTGGGTCTGTTAGAGCGTCAACATGCAACAGGCTGATTATTAGTGGTTTTTAGCTTTTCCATTTCCACCATATTTATAATAACATCAAAACCTTTATACCTTTCTCTAATACCTTTCATCCTACCATCTCAGATGATAAATGAAATTATCTCTGTCCAGCCGTAAGTGACCTAATGATTGTGGGTTTCCATGAAGTAATTTAATCCTGTTTCTCAAAGCACTTAAGGTTTTGGCTTTGCAGGAAGATTACAATAAAGTCTGTATTTTTATTTATCACATAATGTGAGGCTCTGTAATTTGCTCTCTTTATAATAGCGGCTACAGCTGCTCCCGGCTGCTTCGACAGCTTCTTCTCCAATTTCTTAGTGCTGCACTACTTCTGCATGATTTCCTAAAATCTATTCCTCTGGGGAGCAGGGAGGCTGCTTTCAGTGGCCACATCTGTGCTTCAGTAAGGCATCCCTCCCTTCCCCGTATCAGCTCTGCAGTTTGGGACAACAGCTCCCCACTTCACACAGGGCTGGGCTGATTCAACTCAGGCTATAATGTGTGAAGGTTTGGGAGGTGGCTCATTTGGCAAAGGGAACTGCTTACACAGGCCTGTGGTTTGAAAGCTGTTTTCAACTGGATATATAACTGTCAGGGAAATGCGTTTTAGGAAGTCATGCCCTGCATAGGAACTTTATAGTGAATCACATATGCACATACACTTAAAAGCAGTTAAAGTCTAGTTATATAAAGCCATCAGCAGTTCTGCATGTGGGGCCAATAATGTCACAACTTCAAAATAAATCTAAGCACACTTGTGCGTCTGACGGTAAATCTTCAGTTTTGTAGCTTTTCCTCCACCGAACAGCTTTATTTGTCATTTGCTATATTATCGGATCGATCGGCTCCAGTTCCACTAACTTCTACAACTGCTCACCTCAAGACTCCTCACGCGAAGCAACATCCGCTGACCTTTCTACTACACTCCACACATTAAACTAAGTGCAGCCTCGTGGGCGTGTTTCGCCACAGCCTCGGTCTTCAATCCAAGACCGACTCTGCTCGACTGTGTCGGAGCCAGAGTTTACACAAGCATCCCTTCTTCCCACACGCTGTAATGTTTTTCTCGCTCCTGCTGCTGTCATAATCCAACGAAGCTGGTGAACTGCGTGACTCCTCCATTAGCTCTAATTCCCTTCATTTGCACTAATGTCTAGCTAAAAAGAATTACAGTCTGGACGATGACAGGCCGCACTTCCACAGAGCTGAAGATAAAACTATTGTAAGGATGATGACACTGTGTGTTTGACTATATTACAAGCAAACTGGCTGATATGCAAAATGTTCTCTGAGCCAGACATTTACATAAACCTGGTGCAGATTCCATCCATCTCAGTGTCAAGGCTGTCCTTTTCAAATCGCATCTCAGTCTGCAACGTGAAAGGCTTGGTGAGCTACAGCGACAGAGAGCAATGATTATCACACGCAGCCTTTCACGTTTTCCATCCGAAGCAGACTAACGTGGATGTTGAATCAGAAAAACAGACGATCTCTCTTGGCAACAGTTGTCAGGTGTCAAGCTTGTAACACGTCTGCGAAGGTATTAAGACGTCTGAACACTAACGATCTGCACTTAAACATAGCGATGAAACAGCTGAAGCTGAACACGCCTTCGTCTTAACTGGCGGATCTGACCCACCTGCTCAGTGTCAGGGGTAACGGGCGCCTGGTAAAACATGTCTTGTTTTCTAGGTATTGCTGCTGACAGAGAGGTGCGATCGCACTCAGCGGGAAACATGCGTCTCCTCAGGTCTCTGTGCGACAAGCTCAGGCATCCTCTCTGACAACACATATCAGCACCCATCAGGCGCCAGAGGGTCCTGGGTGAGTTGGCAGCATGTGCAGTGTGTTAGGTGGGTGATGGTCATTAATGGGAAATGTTTTCTTTCCATTTCTTAAACTCTGGGCTCATGTTGTGTTGTTCATACAAGTGGAATTTATTTGAGCGTAGATTCCGGCAGCAGAATGATGTAAAGGATGGAAACGCCAGCCCCTCGTCCCTCTTTATCCACTGATATCCCCAAAAACAGCTTCTGGATGGGAGTAAGTGACACAGAGCAGCTGGAGAACCTCAGGGATTTATGTTACGAATTGTTATTTGTCACAACTGTACATTTGTCTTTCATTGCCTGTTTCAAATCTTTGTCCTTCTGCGGCGAATGTACAGTTTGCCAAAAACATCTACAGCTCCCTTCATCATTTTTTTATTTTGTTCAGCTTTTACTGCTGTTTCATCCATTCATTAATGTTTCCTTCTCTGAATGACTGGCACTTAAGAAAGAAAGGGTCCAAAAAGTAAACATTCACGAATCAGCCTTTATCTCTGCTGCAAATGACACCTACATTAATTTTCCAAGCTTTTGTTAATGTCAAGATTGTTTTTTAATAACTCTTTGACACAGCTCCGAGGGTGACAGCGGGGTACAGGCTGTTTGAAATAAATGTACAGTGAAAGATTTTCAAAAACAGAGTGAAATGATAACACTATGAAAACAGGAAGGAAGAAAAAGCAAGATGACAAAGTCAATTCCCTCATTCTGAAGTAGGTGGATGAAACCCCGTCAGCGAATTAACAAGTATGTGTCAGCTTTCACACTTGCGTGTTTTCACTCCTGTCCCCTGTCAGAGTGGCCGGGGAGGGTGGGAGGGAGGTGAGACTTTTAACAGACCACTCTTTTGACCTCCTCCTCCCTCAGCTTTGATGACTGCAGGGGAAACAAAACAAGTGCAATAACAGTGAAGGTTCTGTTAATAAAGAGGTTATAACGGCCTGATGATGGGGTAACGTCAATCAATGCCAACAGCTTTTAGAAACGAGCAAAGTGCTTTAAACTAAAGCAGTGTAATAGCTGGGACAGACTTTACGCAGTGACTGTAATAAACCCTCACTGTAAAAACAAACATGGCTGAATGAGAGTTTTAAAACATTTATAAGGATGCAATGTTTTATTTACTCCCTGTGTCTTCTGAAGACTCGTAACGACCTCCTGCTTATAGCTGTTTTTACTTGTTTTATACATTCAGGGTTAAAAGAATTTGAATTCACTGTAGAAACACCCATAGAAAAGTATGTGAGGTTTGCAAACAAGCGTGAATCTTCTTTTGTGCCACATCTTATGGAGAACATGAAGCAAGGCTAAACGTCTCGAGAGCTGCCGTCTGAGTTTAAATGAATGGTTTCATACCCACAAAAACAGTTCTGTACTTGCTTTTTTAAGAAGCTCACAGCACAAAAACAACTTATCTGCCTGTGTTTGTAGCTTCGGGAGGGACCCAACACACTGATTATTGTTTATTGAGAGCATATGCAAAATCGTGAATCAAGTGACATCTAAATGTGAAGCATTCATACTGTCGTCACTGCAGTTGTGACTCTTCGCGCGATGACACCATCGATTGGAGCCGCACTCCCATAAATTCCCATAAATAACTTTTTGGCTCCATCTAAATTATCACCACATTTCCTGTCGCTCTCTGCTCCATCACGCACGCATGCGGCTCACACTCGTTGACATGCAGCCGTACCGCGTTCTGACCGGGACGGCATGATAACAGAATCTTTGGCTGCACTCTCACGGTCATTAAGCTCTTAAACCCCTTGAGTGTGTGCGCAGTTGGCGTGTGCAGATGAGGAGCATGGTTCCATCCCAGTCGCTGAGCTCCCCTCCAACATCACCCCTGGGCTTTGTTTTGATCCCCTTGCCAGTCTTTCTCCTCAGCCACCTCTTAAACCCTGTGCATGCTGAACTGTATGTGGGCCACGGGGATGCATGCACAGCCTTTTGCCTTAAGCCTTTTGTGCTCCAAATTTACACCATCCTGCCCTTTTTCCCACTGCCAGTTTCTCCCCTGCCCGTTCGTCAGCGTATGAAGCGCAGGGTGGAACAGCAGGACAAGACTTGGCTGTTTTCCCTGCTCACTCTGCCATCAGAAGTCTCCCAGGCGTACTCCTCTTACGCTTCTTCACAGTCGAACGTTTCTTGTTTTTTTTCTCCAAGCGCGAGAGACACTTGCCCCAGCTCTCGTGAATCCTTGCTGAGAATCTTCTGCTGGATTCTACGGGAGTTCTGAGAAGGTTGAGCTGAATGATGCATGCGTCAGTACGTTGGGAGTCATACGAGAGTAGGCTGTTAGCGGCACGACAAGGTTTGACGCGCTACCGATGCCGGGCTCGCTGCTTTTTTCA
Source organism: Macropodus opercularis (assembly GCA_030770545.1). Classification (NCBI taxonomy): domain Eukaryota; kingdom Metazoa; phylum Chordata; class Actinopteri; order Anabantiformes; family Osphronemidae; genus Macropodus; species Macropodus opercularis. Next base: position 7,067,378 of record CM061097.1, on the reverse strand, counting down.
GTGCGCCATCATATCATCGCAGCCTTTTCAAGTTCCTAGATGAATGCAGGATTATTTCTAATGGACTGCTAGAAATAACACATTTTGCATTTTGTACGAGGGTGGACACACACACATCTACATCCAAAGGTGCACTTATATAAAGGCATCAGTATATCTGAGGAATACTTTCAGACCAGTCGACTTCACATTTCATATTTGTCTTACTTCATGACTCAGCAGCAGCGTGTTGGCCTGTGTCATTGGTTCAGGCCTCTCCTCACAACAAGGCCACCGAAACACCTTAAAGGTATTTTTAAAGCACTTTACAGAGTTAATGTACAGCAGACAGACTTTTATGCATTCAACCAGGCAGTAACATCGGGTGTAGAGAGAACTGGTAGAGTCAGCCACTTTATTAGGACCTGTACAGTCTACTTCAGTCCAGTACAGCAGCTCGGCCATTAATTCTACTTTTACAAGGTGATCATTTCAGTTTTAAGTTGCAACTGTCAGAGAAATGATAAATCTACTACGTGTTTATTACTGAGGAGTTGTATTAATAGGAAGAGTGTTGTATTAGTAGATGGGTTCAAGCTTTCCGCCCCTAGTTCTGGAGAATTTAATGCTTATGTTACACATTTGTTTGTATTTTTTTAACACGGTTGCCTCTGTGGTTACTTTTGCAAATGGTCAATTTCACCACTTATTCAGATGCCGTAAAGATATTTTTCACCGTATACATTTTTAATGTTCACTCACTCAGTTATATTGCTGGTGCAGCAAAGTAATCTCAGTTTAAATACATGAGATTATTTATCAGAATTTATTTAAAATCTAATTCCCTAAATGACTGTTGTCTGCCAAGAAGAGACTGACTAGCAAATTGAATCCCTTATAGTTTATTGTGTAAAACGCTGAAATTATTCTAAAATTAAATAAAAACGTCCCCTTTGTTTCTCAAAGCTCTATATTTATTATGACATTAATGTCCTCAAGGGTAGTTACCAGCCTGCACACTGCACTAACACACAACTGTAAAACAGAGACACAGGCTCCGCCATAAAGCTCACGTGTACTTATTCCACGACACATTAACGACAAACCAGCCAACGCGGAGAATGGCCATTAAGGGGCCTATTGACCCCATTAATAACGCATTGAAAGCCATGTTAATTCACAGGGGACACGTTATTCAGGACTTGCTCAAGACTATTCTGCTTCCCTGTCTCTATTTTTGGTTATTTAATTGTCTGATAGTTGTTGTTTTTTTATCATTCAGCTGATTATTACCTCATCACTATTTCTCTCTTTCTGGTGTCTGAGTCATCTGTTTCTTCAGGAACGAACGGCTGCTTTAATCCACGGGGATGTGCGCCATTAAAGAAGCAGCGCATGCGGACAGTATCAGTGCAGGGATAATGAGAGCTCGATGGGACGGCAGGGATTAGCGCACGGCTAAGCTTGTTGTGACCACAGATTGCGGAGCACTTGAAATGAGCGCTCCCAGGCCATGACATGCAGGCTGGATTAGAACTGTGTGAGAGTGGCATGGACCACTAGATGGTCAGCCTCCAGCCTGGCTGGGGGCGGGGGCTGATGGCTGCTCTGCTGACTGTTCACCTGGGCTGTTGGCTGATCGCTGGGCTTCGTTGGAAGCCTGGTCTGAAGCTGCTGCTTGGAAAAGAGCCACGAGCTTTGGGATTGGCAGGTCATAATGTCAGAGCATAAGCCAAAGTGACTGATACTGATTTACGTTGGTGAGATTTGCAGCAGCTAATCATAAAGCAATGTGTATTTACATCTAAAATTAGACGTATTGAAGCTGTGAAACTGCTGCAGTGCCAAAGTTGCCTCTGATGATTTCTTTACCGGATCCACAACAACAGCATCTAAACACCAAACTCTCAGCTGCACCTCTGATTAAAACAAAGCAAAGAGTATTAGAATAAACCTATTTAACACAGTCTAATATGAGAATCCTGCACGTTTTCACGCTTTATGACGCCTGTTGATCTTGTATTAGAGGACCAGCCACCGGACACTTTAACAGCTGTAGCCTGACACTGTGACTCACTATTCACCTGTTTTGACCCAGCCTTTCAGGTCTGATGTCATCGGGCTGCACTGTGAGCTGATAGCATCAGTTCACACTAGTCACAAGTAGATATGATTGTGCTCTTGTCATGTTGGGAAAGTCTTACTGGTGAGTATCTGAATCTTGATCTCAGAGTGGTACAACAACACACGGGCGCCTGAATGGAGCGAGCACAATGCAGCTTTGTGAAGCCAGCGACAGGCCTCATTAGCTGCACCGCATCCTGGTTATCTGATCTCCATAGAGCAGGACTTGTGGCAACACATGTAAGTTATGACTCACGTCACGATCAAAGACTCTTTCTGACTAAAAGATACCGAGGACAGACTAACGTGAAACTGGAGATGCTGGTTTGGAAGAGGAGCCGATCTGGTCAGTGTTCCACAGCACTGATGCACGGTTCTGAGATGTGTGCTCAACCAGAGAGAGGAATGTGATAAAATCATGATGTAAGACAATCCTCTCATTGTCATGTTAGAGGGGTTTATGGATTTCCCATAAAGGAATAGATTACCCTGAACCTATGCTACACTCATGACCTCCCAATGCCCCTGTGCACAATTATGCATTGTAGTTGATTCAAGGTGTCTCCTGTGCTCAACCACTGAACATTAATATGTCTCTAGTCTCAGACCAATTGTTATTTTTATTCACATGATCAATAATAGTCCACACTCCTCTGCTCATGACCTTGACATATTTACCTGGAGTATTAACCTAACTTCACCTGATTTCTTCCATCCATGTACATCAAGCATCTTTCATATCTGACTTATAAATGAAAAGTTCCAAACCATTTCTCATTTGAGAACCCAGAGGCAGAGAATGGAGTGAAGAAGTAAATGACAACCAGTACCACAGCCTTCATGACAAGAATTTTATTTTGTTTTTGTTTTTTATTACATTTTGCATTAAATTAAAGAGTTTTTTTCTTTACAACATACATTAAGCTGTGAATCAGATGTTAAGGAAGTGGAGAGAGTAGGGCAAAAAACTTTGTGACGTCACAATATCTTACAAGCTTACAAAGTTCAAATGGTTGAGAAGAGAGTCGGCTTGCATCTAATAGCAGTGTATTATAAACAAGGGTGAGACAAAAAGGCACACACCAAAGAACCTCACTGTCCACAGCAGCCTTCACAGTCCAGCCCAGTCCTGAACTGCACCCACAGCTAAATACACGTCTACCCAGGAGGTGGACGCTTCACCTCCTGACTGACGTGCTGACTCTCTGAGGCTGGAGCTGACACAACTGAATGTTTCCACACAAGAACGATTAAGTTGTAGATCAGCGTTATTCCTTGCCTGCGGAAAGTTGCTGGTTTTTACTCTGGTCCCTGCAGTGACCCGCCCACGCTGCACATCTGGCGTCAACCCACCGCGTCGTACTAATGTTGGGCCGTTTGCATTTTGAAGATCGTAGCTTTAAGTAACAACCGTCTCAACTGACCCCGGGCTCCGAAGGGGCAGCTTCACAAAGGCTCTGACCTCACGTTGCTCATGACTCCATCATTTGCAACCGAACCCTGCAAGCTTCTATGTACAGTACAAAAATGTTAGTCAGGTCACAGATCCTACTCGTCCTTCTCACGTTAGCTATGGATTGAGACCTAATTGGCTTTTCTCCATTGAGAAACAGAAAGATTGCTTCATGTCAAGAAAAACGTTACTATCTACACATATAACACTAAGGGAGTGCTCCGTTGATTTAAGCGTCCGGGTGGCGATCGATAAGAATCAAGTAAAGGAAGTGAAAGTAAAAAAGATCTGATTAGTCAAACTCTCAGTCTTGATAGTGAACCAAAATTAAAACATACCCCAAAATGTCCTAAAACTGCGTTGTCTTACAAAAAAGGGGTTAAATGAGATACATTTCTTAATATCTTAGTTCAAAACGTTCACTTTCTTCACAGGAACCAGCCTGTTTCTGCAGCTACCTAACAACCTAACAAATGAAAAGCCTAGAGCTGGGTTAGTACACCGGGAGCTTGAGTGTATCTCAAACTGGACGTTTGCTGTGGTGCTGCCGCTATATCACTAATATTATTATTATTATTGCAGTGCACCGGAAAGAAATGCGCACATTGGCTTTCTTGGGTTACAAACATTAATTGTTCAGTTGATCAGTCATTTAACCATCACTCCAGGCAAACAGACAGCAAAAAACAGGACTCGTATAAAATAGAAAATCAAAAACACTCACAACGTCTTCATCGACACTGCCAGCACAACATAAAGGGTTGCTTTAAGCGCATTAATGGCACAATCAGAAATGAACCACATAGTGTGTGTGTCTGTGTGTGTGTCTGGACTTTTTAGTGTGTTATGCCTAGGGACCGGGATAACAACAATAACACCTACATTCTTTAATTGCATTTTTATCAAACCAGGGAAATATCATGATGTAAGAAAATAAAAAAAAAAACACTACAAGGAGACAAAGTTAACAGCTATTAAAGGAAACACTGTCACTACTTTAGGGTGTAAGGCACAAATTTACATGTGGAAAAACAAGCAGGCAATACAGATGTTGCTGTAGTTTTCTTTTTCACCTGCTTATCAGTGTGATGGCGATACGTCCCGAGATGGAGGCACCGCTCCGCTCGCTTGATTCCAGTGAGATGTGACGGCACCGGTAAGTCACACACCTACCTATCATCAGGACGAATGTTACCGACCCACACGAAAACCACAGTGCTGGTTGGGGAGAGGTGCTCACAGGAGGAGTGAAAGGATGAGAGTCAGGGAGTCATTTTTCATGATTGGTCTAAAACTCTGGTCCGCGAAGGTAAAAGTCGCTGTCTGGCACAGTTTAAATAAATATCTCCTCCTCTTCGCAGAGGTCACATATATCTCAAGCCGCAGGTCCCACTGAGCACACAGTAAGACCTAGTGGACATTTAGTCATCAAGAAAGTTCTACTGGCTCCAGTTTAATGACTTTAAATAAGTTTTTTTTGTCACACATTAATTAATATTAAAAGATCTCTTCTCTGTCCTCTCTCTCTCTCTCTTTCTCTCTCTTTCTATCCAAGCCTAAAAAGTCAGATTTTTTTTTCCAAAAGCACTTAATAAAAATAAATACAACAAGCTATTAGTATTAACAGTCATGTGTTATTCAGTAACCAGTACAGCAGGAGATTCTTCTGGCCCGGGCTTTCGGTCAAACCCAAGCAGGACTCGGTTGCTGTAACACTGAGAGGCTTTTCACAGTTTCAGACAGAGCTCAGGCAGTCGTCTGTCCTTTTGAGCCTGGGCTCAGTCTCCCTCAGCGCCTGTCCGCTCAGATTCCACAGTCCTCAAGGTACTGTACAACGATTATTCTCCAGCGCTGTGCTGTCTTCTTATGTGCGTTGACCAGAATGACAAAGTCAGTCTCCAGGGGGCAAACGCATCACGAACGCAGTGGCCACTGTCTTGGATGCTACAGGCTGACGTTAGAGGAAAAGCTCGAGCCAAGCATCATCTTCTTCGGTTTCAGTAGCTGTGGTTCCCAAGCGTGTCTGTGGAGTCAACTAGAGACTGAGCTCAACGACAGCAACAAATGACAACAACCATTTGTGTAATATTTACATATTTATATAAAAGAATGTGTTTTCTTTAAAAAAAACTGTGTTGCATTTTCACTGTACTGTACACAAAAAACGATCAGACAAAAAACACTACAAGAGATGCAAGTTGTACAGTATTCCCAGTTCGTGTCTGTTTCAGAAACAGCGTCCACTGCTGCCCGTTCCCACCGGACCGACCGGCTGACAAGCTGACTATGTGCAGGAGTCACTGGACTTGGCTTTTGTTGAGAGCGATACTACGGAGGGTTTGGGAGGGACATCAGGCTTGAGATGTTTGACGCCCGTTCGAGGGAGCGACCCGTAGGAACTCATTCCAGGCTGCCGTGACAGAGATATGCCCTGTGCTGTCATTTGTATGGAGTCCACCCTCTGAGGCGCGGGAGGCGGAGTCTCCACGCGGTTGAAGCTGTGATGTCTTGCCAAATGGGAGGAGTTGGATGAGTTGGTGTTGTGCTTCTTGAGGGCGGAGGATCCACACGCAGCGGATGCTGATCCTTTCCTGAGCCCGTAGACTGACGAGTGGACCTCCAACCTTTTGCCCATCTGTGGGACAGCAGGAGGGATGGTGAGAGAGGCCTCTCGCTGGGGCACGCGGGGTGGCAGCCCCCCATCCGGATCTACCATGTTGAGGTTGTGACACGGGCTCTTCACTGTCTTGTACTCCAAGGTGGCCCCCTGGTCATCCATGACACCGTGGCCCATGTTCAGGTCACTGTGATGGGGCTGCTCCACATACTCGTGCTGGTAGGACTGCTGGTGCTGCTGCAGATGAGGCTGGAGTTGGTGCTGATGCTGCGGCAGAGGCAGGACTACCACGCTGGGGATGTGCCCTGGCGACGCCCTCAGCGGTAAGTCCGTAGAGATAACAGGTGAGCCCATTGGGGGTATATCCTTGGTGCAGGCATTAATGAGGTTCTGGTTTCTCTCCCATTCACGGCTTCCCCTGCTGGGCTTGCGACGCGGTTGCATGGGGGTGGATTCAGGCGTCGGCAGAGCAGTGAGGTCCAGGTGGTGCTGGTCTGCTTTTATCAGCATCTTCCCGTTTGTTGTCAGTCTCCCGTTGTGCATCAAAGGGGTGAGGATGGCCTCAGGGCGGCCATCTTTGGCCTGTGTCTCAAACAGGCCCGTCAGCTTGGTCACGCTGTTCATGGATCCCCGGCGGGAGTGGAGGTGGTGGCTGTCCTTTTCCTTGCGGCCCGTCAGGTCCATGTCCCGTCGCCGGTGGTCACAGACGCAGTATACGATGATGCCCGAGAAGATAGCGCCCATGGCAAACGCTAGGATGACAGCGATGGCCAACAGGGTCACAGGAACCAGCTGGTCACGACCCTTCTGGTAGCTCTCACGAATCACACCTACAGAGAGACGTGGAGATGACATTCAGAGTGGCAGAGTGACGGCAGGAGGGGTGACATTGCTGCTGGTGGGAAGGAGAGCTGTATATTATTAGACTTAGCAAAAAATAGAAAATGATATTAAATTATAACAATTAAAAGATATTTTCTGGGTAAAAAGATTAGAGGTTTAACTAATTTGATGAAAAACATGCAAATGAAGAGGGTTTATCCCATCATAAGGAAGACCTATTCAAAACGGGCACAAATTGTAGCTTGAAGTAGCAACATTCAATATTTCCCAAAAATCCAATCTCAAACTGGAAATGTGTTTTGGAGGGGTGATTATGATTCACATTTTAAATCCCAGATAAAACCCCTCTGCTGAAATGAAAAAAGATGTGAGCGCTGATAAAGGAGCCTGAAATACTCCAACCCTTTCTTCTCATAGATGCAAATGGGAGACTTTTCATAAAGCTTGGATCCAATCTCATGAATCACAGAGAATACATTAAAAAGCCTCTGATTAGGTGCTAAATCCAATGAGCTGTGTCATCAGTGTCTTCTGAAAGCGCCACTTTCAAAGACTGACGAAGACGCGCAGCGATACGGCCACAGAAAAGATAATTCAATAACGGCGGCTATGAAGCATTCTAGCAAACGGCGGGTGGGAGCAGGTTGGGTGTAATAAAACAGGGTCAACAATAACGTGCACACACACATTCACGAGTGTGGCTCCATGTGCACAGACAATAACCTGGAGCCTGTTGATGAATGTAGACATCTAATGCAGCACTCTGCTGCTTGGGTTAAACACACCCGTCCACAGCCGACGGATTTATAACGCGTTCACACGCAACCCGTGGCCCACACAGATCCGTTACCGCAGCCCGAGCATTGGACAGGTGGGTTCTATCACAGTGCAGCGCTGCTCCCCATAACCTCCACTCGATTACACGCGGACGTCTGGAGTCACGGTCCACGTTGGCTGCGCGGTGAACGATGGTCTTCCACCTTGTGTGGAGCTGATAAAAACAAAAAATGCAGCGAAAAGCCTTTTCTCTGCGATAATACAGAACAATAACCTGATGTTCTATGGATCATAATCCACTGCACCAGCGTGCGTTTCAGACACGTTCTAAAATAAGCACAACGTGGGCGATACGTTTTGTATAACAGCTTTCAGACATCAGACATTTTCATTTACTGGAACTTCACCTACAGGTGCCAAAAACGGCTGAAAATGTCTCCTATGTATCATCTTGAGTTGCACGTTTTAGACTTTCTGCCTTTATACACTTATTATTTTTACCGCATTTCAATGATTCTGCTTTGAATCCTGTGTTTTGTAGAAAATGTCAAAAACACATGCGCAGTATTTTGAGATGTGAACTAAGCAGGAGCTGCAAACATTAAAGTTGAGCAAAACTTGTCAAGGAGATTGATGCAATTCTGCCTTGTTACGGTTTCCACAGATCACTCATGCTTTTACTTGTGATGTAACTTCTTAAAACAACATGGTACAAAATGATACGTTAGTTGCAATAATTGTGTAAAATGCTGAAAAAGGCCCAGTAATCATGTTTGGGCTTCTCGACACAGCACAGACACAGAGACAACGTGGTGATCGGTTCTCATGGAACCAAATCCAGACTCTCTCTTTAACTAGCAGCTATAATCACTGCTCGTTTCAGTCATACTTCATTAGCCCGAAAACATGGCTAAAAACCTTTTTCCGTCAGTGCGTCATTCTCCGCTCAACCTGGGTTTAAAAAAAAACAGAGCAGTTACTTTTGCTGTGCTCATTGCTCACGTCTTTGTAAAAACAAAACGTCACTTTTCTCTTTGGTGCTGACAACGTGCAGCTCAGCCGTAGCTCATGGAGACTTAAACAAAGGGTTTTAAAACGTCTTTCCTGGCCAAAATCATTTCTTATCCGGGATGTGCCTGGCCGTGTAGATGCGTGAGCAGTGATGAGTGTTATCGGCGGTGAAACGCTGGGGCTTGACAAGCGTTGTGTGACCAAATGACCCGCCTGCCTGATGAAACATCTGCTTCACATCTCCTACAGTTGATCTGAGCTCCAGAGAGATACTTCTCCTCGCCGCTATCTTTCATTTTGTTGACTTTCTTCTGCTCTCGCTTAGATCTTTTTCCCCCACATTCTGCCACTTGTCTCCTTAACAGACACGGTGAATCACATCCCTGACTTCCCTTGTTTTCTTTCACACCGTTCTCTCGCAGCCTCCATGTGAGGTGATCTAGTCCGTAAGGCTGTAATTAAACCTCGTGGACTTTGTGAGTTATCATCCTTTTGGCAGAAGTGACAATAGAGACGGAAACTGCTTGAGAGCTGCTGGGTGAAATATGTCACATATGAGGATTTGGATTTCACATTGAATAACAAAGCCGGAGGGCGCCAGAGCCAAATGTCTGCTGGTGAAGGTCTTGTCTTCGTTTCTGGGTTAGCTGAGGTTAAAGCCCTCCTTAACCCACACTGCATGGCTCGTCCTGTGTGCAGCCTTTCTTCCTCTTTTTCTCACATTTTCACTCACGCCATCCATCACCTCCGTCTTGAGCACACACGCACACTTCCAAAGGGTACTTAGCCCAAGGCCTCGGGTAGAACACAAAGGAAGACTTCCATCCTTCATGTGAAGAATTGTTTCTCATCCTAACATCAAAGGCAACGAAAGTAGCCACTGAGGACACCAGAGCTCGGCTGAATCACAGGACTTCAGGGTTCTGAACGAACGTGGTGGCTGCGCCGCTTGATTTTGAGAGTCTGCCTTAAGATCCTGGCAAAACTTTTCAAAACTTCCACAACATGACCTTGAAGAGTATCAAAGTGCTGCTAAAACCCACAGATTCCCCGCTTTGGTCTCGTCTTGTTGGGGTTCTGGCTGTACAGTGACTTATAATCTCCTGGTTTCAGCGCCTGCCTAGCCCCCAGAGTGCTTTGCAAGGCGTCCTGCAGTTCAACGCGTCTCTCAGCGGTTGAATTGATTTGAATTTCACGCTGCCCCAGGCCTAAACATGCAGATATTAAACACATAGCTCAGATATTCCGATATTTCTCGCTGTCTAAACAGTCTGGGCCAGCAACACTTACTTGTAAATCAGAAACATTGTAATCTGCTGTGACTGGAACTTGTGAATGCTCTTTCTCTGTATCTCTCTCTCTGTCTGACACATAAGCACCCTTACACTCTTTTAATCTCTTCAGAAGCACCAGCTGACTTAAGCCCACAGAGCTTGTCTTTGTGCTGGTGTTGGGAAAACTTCAAAGGCAGTTAAACATCACAGAGGGGTCACGGAGAGGACTGTGACCTGTGGCTACGCGTCGTTACACAAAGACATTGTCTCCAAAATGATAAAAATCCTAATCAGACTTAACTTGTTGACAGACAGAACAGCGGACCTTGACAGCGACAGAGCCGCAGACGAAGGAGGGGGAGCAGAAAATGTTTAGCTGCTAACATTTACCCAGAAGACACTGCTGTTTAGAGTTTGACAGCAATTCATTAAGCTCTATTTAATACCCAGTTAGGATATTATCCCATTAAGTCTTGTGTATCTTTGCGTTGGAGAGGCACTCGCATTAATGGCGTTTTTCAATATTAAAGCATTCATCAGACAATCCTGAGTCGTGCGCGGCCTACTGATGAGCTGGTTAAGATATAATTAAAGCACTAATTGCACCGTTCAGCACCTCAGGTATCGCCACTGATGTGCTAACTTAACCACCTCACTGCATACGAGCTGTGGGTTTAAATGCTCACAGGAAATCGACCTAAATTAAATGTCCCAGAGAACATTTTTCATTAGCTGTTTGATGTCTTCAACTGACACCACCCCTGTTTTTATTAATGGACGGTGGACTTGCTCAGCATGAATTATACAGCTGAAAGAATTATCCCATTATTTCTCTGCCGCTGTCACGTGCTGATATATGGCTCCCTGACAGCACAGGTTGACTACAAGTGTTAGAATCATATATCACAGTTTATAAAAATGTAGATATATGCGTTGAGAAAACTCCAGTGTGGCTCTTTCTTCGATGTTGATTCCCATTAATTAGTATTCAGTCTCGATGAGTCACGGTTACACAGATGGCGACCCGCTCAAGTGTCTTTTATCATGCTATGATTGCACTAAATGTGCGGCTTCTGACTTCTATGGATGACTAAAGCACTGCTGGTGGACTGCTGTAATTCATGCAGGAGTTTCTAATCATTCAGAGACACATTCATACACAGCCTCAGAGTCGTGCTAGAGAGACTGGGCTTGTTTCTACTTGATGAGTGACTCTCTCGCAGACACTGTGAACGTGACTGCTTAAATTCAGTTCAAAGCGGAATAATGACAGCTGAATGTGGGTTAGACAAGCTTCAAAAGCACAAAAGGATGAGCTGCTGTGATATGAGATTCGGTCTCACACGGCCAAAAAGACAAAGCACAGCTTTTGTGAGAACCAGCAATGGAGAGTGGTCTTTGTGAAAAGCGCAACCAACACATGAAATTGGAAGAGTGAGCGACAAATGTGTAAAAAACAAAGGCAATCTGCAGGAACAATGCACTAATCAGTGGAGGAAATTATGGCTTATGGCTTGACGTCAGCCTGGGAAGTGCGTAACACTGGGGAAACATCCAGTCCACTGTTTTCATTATGATTCACAGTAAACTGCGAGTAATTCTTCTGCCTAACAAAGGCCTATCACGGCCTTTGACCAGGAAGAAACACCAAACCAAAACACTGCTGTTAATATAATAGTGAATATAATGTCTGAACGAAAGAAACGTCTTTGATGGTTGGATAAAAAAAAGCTTTCAACGTTCACCAGTTATTGTCTAAAGTTCTTTTTGGGTGGGATAAACCTAATTTCTGTTACTTTACTGCAAAGACATAGAAAACGATTGAGAGACCCACATGCTCACACTCACGTGTTCCAGTCTATTCAACCACCTCCATCATTATCTGTCTGTGAGTAGAATGCCGCTTCAGGGAGGAGCAATCTGGGAAGAATTTTGTCTCGATAATAATCTGCCTGATCAGGAAATGACTCACTGAGTCTTATTTACACAGAGACGACTCTGAAGACAATATTGTTAATAGAGGTTGCATTACTTATGTTATACATACTTATAGCAGAATTTGGTCGTAAACAAAAATCTCCATCTTCTCTGCTCATGCTGGACTTCGTTGACAGTTTTTCTCTCTGACAACAGATAACATTCGAGACTGACATAGCATGCGCAGTAATGATGGCGGATACTTCCTTCTACCTCCCAGAAAGTGGCACGAAGTGAAATCCTCAGGCTATCAAGTCCTTTCGGATGAGGAAAAAAGCCCTGTGCTGCATCCGTGTCTGAGCGGGGTCACACTCTCCCTCTATGCTGCCTCCATCATATCCGCCTCACCTTGGCACACAGGTGTCAGAGAGCTGCCTGCAGCTGAAAATAACCCTTGCAGAGCAGCTGACAGACAGCAGGTATTACCATGAAATCCCCACACTGAGAGAAATCATATATCTCAATAAATGACAGTACCTTGTGTAATATCACGAAAAGGCCACAATGGCATTTGAACAACACACAGTTTGAAAAATACACAATGGTTCTTGAGAGTTTAAAGAAACACTGTCTCGTTTCAGGAACCTGACAAAAATCTTGCCAGAAATTATGATAATAGCTATGATACTAAAACTCAAATATAACCCAAACTATTGTTTGTGGTTAAGAAACACCTGTGGAAATTACAGCTTGGATTATCCCTGTGCTTGGAGAAGGTTTTACGTGATCACAGTTTTCATCACTTTTCTAAAAGCATTGCCAGCATAATACTACATTTGCTTTCACATGTGCTGTTCTATTATAGTAGTCTATAAAAGCAGTGTCTAGGACACACAGTTGCACCAGATGTGTCCTTATTGATTTTTAAAACCTATCCCAGCACTGTTTCAGCTGAAATACGTTGAATTATCCGGGTAAAATTAAAGTAGTTAGTGCAGACAGGGGTCAAGGTTGGAAGTTTTGCCCAGTATGAGAACAAATGACTGAGAGGGATGGATCCTAGCGCTGTCAGTCACCCTGTGCGCCTCCATCTCCCTCCCCCTCCCTCCATCTCCCTTGTCTTCAGCCAGTCGCTTCTAACCTTCACTGCTTGTTGTCGTCTTCTGTTTAATAAATCTTAATTATGCGTGTTCTGTTTCTCTCCTTGCTCTTCTCCGCTCAATCATATCCCATGTTTCTTCCTCTCTCCATCCCTCTCTCCTCTGGAAAGCCACTGTAATTAACCCATAAATTGGAGCAACACAGCGCTGGCTACAGGTCGGGGTTGGGGGAGGGGCAGAGACGAAAGAAGAGCGAGAGCAAAGGGGGGGAGCAGGGCAGGGACTCATTCCTGGAGACGAAGGGAAGAGATATGACTCCAGTTGGAGACAAGACAGTCTGCAGAGGTAGAAATGGAGGATGAGGAGGGGGCGCAGAGATGGAGGAGGAAAGGGGTCAGAGAGAGACACGGGGGGGAGGGGCGTCGAGGGAGGAGGCTCCATAAATTGGTTCAGGAATTAATTTGCACTAGGTAAGGTATAGCCTTGGAACATGCCATCCCAGTCAGATGAGAGGTCCTGTGGAAGGGAGACTGATCACAATGGCAGCAGATGGTGAAAAGGTGGCAGGGCTAGTGGTTTCAGGGGAAAGGTGAGTGATGGGAGGCGAGGGGAGGGCTGTGCGGTGGGGCGGCAGGAGTGGGAGAAAATATAACAGAGACAGATGAGGCCCAGCCAGACAGACAAACACCAAGCTCAAATGTACTGTGAAACACAAGCGGCCACCTGGCAAGTGCAACGGCCCCTCTGGAATGCCAGATAATGATCCTGTTGGGTGCTAAATATCATCAGCGTGTGAATACGCACCAGTTTGCAGCATTTCTAATTACTCTGGTGGTGTCGGGCTAATACATATTAGCAGCACTGTAATATTCATTAGTAGATAAGATTCCACAGTGTCTCAACTGCAAATGAAAAAAAAGTTGGGGGCGTAATTGTAATTTCTTTTAAATCGCAAACAAGCTTTCAAGAAACTTTGGATCTGAACCAGAACATCTTTATTCACTCAACCATACATTTTTCTCACTTAATTTGAGAAATTAATAGTATGGCTGAGTGTTTATCTTTATCCTTTGCTCCTAAAAACTTGATTTATTTCTCTTTCTGGCATATAAATGCTAATAAAGTAAGTCTTTTACTGAGCATTTGGCCACGTAACCGTGTCTTATATGTTGATGTTGATTCTCACTTTCACATATGCATTTTGCTAAGTTTTCACAGCACATTTGACACCTGAAGCCAATAATACTGACGTTGACAGGAAGGAAGAGGAGGCAGGATGGGTGGAGCGGGAAATGAATGCTGTTGACTGTGGTGCTCAATTTGCCATGCTGAAAAGCATTAAGCTGCATGGAGGCAAAACTGTGCTTAATACCATCAAAGCAATCAAGGCAAGGAAAATATATAAATAGCAAAAAAAAGACATCATCTCATACCAAGCCATGCAAAATATCAAAACTGCTCACAAGAAACCAACACAAGAAATCTGATCAGAGCTGAATAGCAGAGAAAAGAAAAGGCTGTAGAGCTGAAATTGAAAAGAAACTCATAAATACTTAAAGAAGCTGCAAAGGTGTCTCATAAAATGATACAATAATAACAATAACGATCATACAGAAAAACAGCAGGAAGCATTGTTTTGAAATGTGAAAGCTTGTTGCGATTACCTGAGCGTGAAACTCCCAAAGTCCCTTAGACAAAGTTAGACAAAGGAACTTTTTCCGGTTTGGGCTTTTGCCGTGTGTGATTGAGAAAGAGCAGAGCTCCTCACCGTTCTGTGCTGTGAGGCCCCAGTAACGTTACGCCCGCTCAGGTAAAGGCAACAAGCGGAGTGACAGCACGTCGTGATGCTGGCTGTAGGCATGCTGTCTGAAGTCTCTGCCACCATTGTGCTTGGATCTACCTGCCGGTGCCTTGCTGCTTCCAGCTGACGCTGACGCTGCCGAGCCTCTGTTTACGCCACAGACAGTGGATACAGACGCGTAAACTAACATAATATCTAATTTTAGTCTGTGTAATTATGAGAGATGGTGTGTTTTTGGAAAGCTCCGCTATGTGCCACTCGAGTATTAATTTAAAGGGTTCAGTAAGTGTTTGATTGTGTATTGAACTATCTGATTTAGCTGTCAGCCCTGTGCATCTCTGGAGCTTTAACACCTTTTTTTACCAAGTAGATGAACAAATATTTCATCTTGTGCCAATTTCAAATTCTATCATGTTCCTCTTTTTGTACAGCTAAAGCAGAAAATAAAGTTATTTGCATTTAGAGAATGGATTTGGTCTGTAGCTTTAAATTTACTTTTTATAGAAATTAGTCCTGTCTTAGCTCATTAACTGTCTTTTTCTTTAGATACAGTCAGTCTATGGAAAGCATCGACCTGTCTGCACTCATGATGAATCACTGTTATAAATAATCAATATCTCCTCGTGGCCACGGTGGCGCTGCCTCTAATAGCATGAACTTTGTAATGTAGCAGGGATATGTTGCATGTTGTTTTAATGGGATCTGTAATTGGTCTGGATGTTTTATTACGGGACACAGCATGGATCAGCAGCGGTGACCTTTCTTCTTCCTCTCTGATGTTGTCGTTCTCGTCTCCACTCTTCTCTCTGTCTCATTTACCCGGCGAGTTGTCCTTGAGGCGTTACAGCATTAGGCAGGTTGTTAACACATAAAAAGGGCGTTCAATGTCATGTCACTGTGTTGCAAGGCATGACGGAGCCGGGCCATCGTCTCTAGGAAATAAATACATCACCATCTTCAGAGCGTAATGGTCTGGATATTACATGTCCTGTGGGACATTACAGTCCACGGACATTAATTCCGTCCTGCGTGTGTTCGTGTGTGTGCCTTCTTATGTATACTGAGTGGGTGTGTTGTGCACAGTGTGAGCCAATTTGTCCCCTGGAGGAAAAGTGATTCCCTATCGCTCGGCGTCGTCAGCTGGAGGCAGCCAGGCAGCCGTAGCTCCCGGTCCCACACCCCACCCTTCCCCCACCCGCAGGTGACAGTGGACCAAGCTGACTGCTCGCTGTTGCGTTCCAAGGCTTACCATTGGCTTCGGGCTGAGTCTGTGAGGGCACGGCCACGTACGGGTCCTCCCCTTTGTCTGAGCTCATGGGGGGTTCCTTCCGCTCCACCATGCGGCCCCGCCCCAGGGGGCCCTCGGCGGCCTCGGGTAGGGCCGTGGTGGGAAGTGAGAAGGTGTGATGATGGTGGTGGTGATGGTGGCCTGCCGGACACAACACAGGTTAACTGATGCTCGAGCCAGGACAGGAACAGGGGTCAGTGCATGTGAGCACAGGCCAGCAGGGGTGTGCGCACACACACGCACACACATACACACACACACATACACGTCGTCCTCATCACAGTCACACACGAGCACACGGACAACTGCTGGGCTGTGTCATGCTTCGTCTCCTGATCCTGGGCAACTC
This sequence comes from Macropodus opercularis, assembly GCA_030770545.1. Taxonomy (NCBI): domain Eukaryota; kingdom Metazoa; phylum Chordata; class Actinopteri; order Anabantiformes; family Osphronemidae; genus Macropodus; species Macropodus opercularis. The sequence continues at coordinate 7,050,845 of CM061097.1, read as the reverse complement.
ACTATCACATGTAATGTACATGTTTCTCAAGATAGAAGTCTCATTTTTCCGCCACTCTCTCTCTCTCTGTTCTGATGGATGTGTCAAAGCTCTGCTGGGCCTGTCAGAGAGGAGCAGAGTACAGTCACGCTTCCCACCATCACCATAGGTGGGCCTACCTTTGATATGAAGGACAAGAGACAAACTTTGTTTCCTTTGTTCCTGTCAAAAAGTCTGCAAAGCACATCTAACGGTGTTCATCGGTTTCTCTGCTGCATTTCTCAAGCTTTCTAACTTTTTGATTAATTTAGTAGCAATTGTCAAATCATTTTGATGCACACTGGTAATTATTTCCAACTAACTTTTAGTTATTCTTCACTCCAGTCCCATCTCACAAATGTGCGCAGCTTTGTTTTTTTTGTTTTGTTTTGCCTACACACAGGTCAGGCATCAGAAACGGGTTACTGAACTCCCTCCTCTGTTCATTACTTTAATGGCTAAATGAACCACCGGCCAAGAGTTGTCGTAACGCATCCATGAAGCTACTCTGAGCGTAATAGGGTCTGTAGAAACCAATGCACTGTAAACGTTAACATCCGAAGTGCGACATGATCTGACAACTTCAGCAAAGTGCTCTTTCGTGGCCTGGTGACGGCTGATTTCTGTGTCTTCTCCATCTATCGCTGCGCGTCTCGAGCGCTCGTTGTGTTTTCCGGCATCCACCTGTCTGTGTTTGCTCGTGTTCTCTCATAAGCAGAATTTGTGCATAAGCTTTGTCTGCCTGTGTATTTTTGAACCATGCTAATCACATTACCATCCCACTTGCTTATAGTTAAGCCAGCCTACACAGTTTTGCAGAAGATATATATTGTATTTAACATAATGTATTTAAGCCACTTATTTAGGGAAATAATCTTCCCCAGATGAGGAGTGACAACACTTTTATCAGCACCCACCGTGGAGCTCAGTCCCCGGTTCCCGTTTTGACACGCTCTCTCCACGGAGGAGTTGACAGCAACGAGTGTGTGTGTGTCTGTGTGCAGACGTGTGTGTCCTCTCAATATGTGTTTATGCCAGTGTTTGAAGATGGAGAGGCATTCCAGGGGGGTAACGTTGATGCTGCTGGTAGACTACGCACAACAGACACCCGCTCACAACACCACCCAGAGCCTCCTCCTCCGCCGTGTGGCGTGGCAATCATTAAAATGATTTATTTAACTATTGGCCCAAGGCTGAGAGATTAGTGTGACAGGCCTATTTTATAATTCATTCCCCCACCGCCAGGGGAAGTGCAATTCAGGCAGATGACACACATAGAGAGAGAGAGAGAGGGAGAGAGCTTGGAGCCTCAGAGCTCCTCCACAGATCAGAAAAAAAGAGCCCTAAACTGCAGACGAATGCACATCCCTCTTTTTCTACAGATTAAAAGAGAGGCGAGGACGTCTAGTCTGGAGTAGAGGAGCGGAGAATGAAGAGGGGGCATTTATATCTTCAAATCCATATCAACTCCTAACAGATAGACGGAGACTATGGGGCAATAGCCCAGACTTTATGGGGGGGGGGGGGTCTGTGTGTGTGTGTATGTGAGTTTGGACACACACAGCTGAGCCTGTGGGAGCATATTCAGCACTATAGGGGTACACACCAACACAGATGATTTCCCTATGACCCTGAATCTCCAAAAGGAGGGAGAATCACAGTGGGGTACAGCGAGACAGAGAGTGCCGGGCGTTTCTGGAACAACTTCAAATATCTATTCTTGTCATTCTGTGTGGATCTGACTGTTTTGATCTGGCAGCTGCAAGGTGTGTGTGTGTGTGTGTGTGTGTGTGTGCGTGTGTGTGTGTGAAAGAGAGAGAGAGAGATTCACCGAAAACCTCTGATTAGATAAAAATGAGGTGGATGTGAGTGTAGGTGTGAGTTCTGTGCATGGAGGGACTGTTCTGTGATCACATCTGTATTTCATATCAAGAATGATGAACTCGAATGAGGAAGAATTGTACGAATCGGTGACTGCGACACTATGCGATTAAGAGAGAGAACACATTCGCTACATGAAGCCAGCTCTTAAAACGAGCGCAGGGCCTCGTAACTGCATGCATGTGGAAACATTTCCAATCTATGTCGAGTCTAAACAGACAAACAGCTTTAATCTCTCTCCCTCCACCTCTGTCAACACATCCTGTTTGATTTGCACCTTGAAGCATTTCTTCACCATTAAGACTTTAAAACATCAACAACCACATCCATCCAATTAGCAAAGCAAAGCAAAGGTCAGGGCCAATCAATGCTAGTGCACAAGAGATAAAGAGGATAGGACAGGGGGAAGTAAAAGGAGAGAAGATCTAATTGAACTAATCAAAACAGCATCTGCCTTAAGGACGTTCTAATCTAAGTTTCCGATTTCTAATTCTACATCCTCTACTCAAACACCAAAAGGGTTGGACGAGGGGAACAGTGAGACAGGAAACTGACTGACCGGCTCTAATGTTTTACCTTCGTAACTGGAAGGAAGGTCTATAAAAAAGAGGGAATCAAAGGAATTCGGTTAAAAGCTTGAAAAGCTCATTAATAACGCGTCTTACGCGTGTGGGAGGAGTTTTCATTTGCCTGAGAGGGAATGATTGATGACAAGATGAAGAGGTGTGGCTGAAGTTGGAGAGACTAGAGAGATGAAATGCAGCTGCTGGCTTTTATGTGATTGCCTCTACGGTGTATGTATGGGATACTTACCGTTCAGCGCCACAAAGGTATCTGGAAGAAAACAAATGAGAGGAAACCTGTTATTACGAGCGGTAATAAAGAAAGCTTAGACTTTAACGCGATCCAAAGCCATGACTTTTAAGTAATTCAGAATCGACTGGCTGCTCGATACTCTCCAACTTTTAATCAGAGGTGATCTATAAGGCTTCTACAGCTAATGAAGGCCCTACGCTACAGCACCCCCCGAATAAACATACTGATGAAACTGAAGGGAAAGTGCTGCACTTTCATTTACTCTGAGTAAATAGTTGAAATTGAGATCAAATGGACTAAGATGAGTGATTTAATGCCGGATTGTTTTGAAGTTTCTCCAGCAAACCGAGCAGCCTAAACAGAAAATCAAGAGATTATCACATTAAATTAACATTCTGGAGGCTTAATGATCAATTGAACGTCCCTCATGTGTCGCTGACTGTGCTGGAGAGAAAAAGAGATCTTTCAAGACTTTTGAGGCCGACTGGGTTGAGACTTGTAGTTTGTGTTTGGGAATAAACACTGTGATTGCTCACAAGTAAAAGCCTTTCCTGTGACTTGCTGAAAGTTCGGGTTGCGTTTTCATGGCAATCTGCAAGTAGGAGCCCTGTCTTTGCTCAATGGGACACAGCACTCTATTAACCAGGAGACCAGAGAAGCAGCGGGAGGAGGACAGAGGAGGACGAGTGCCGAAAGGGACAGATGGATGGAAGAGGCTGAAAGAAAGGATTGTGAGGGCCGAACAGACGGGGGGAGAAAGAGGCGACAGCAGCGAAGAAGGAGGGAACGGAGGGCGGAGAGAAGAGGGAGCGCGAGTTAACCGAGAAGAGAGGAATAGCATGGGGGGTACAGAAGAGAGGAGGACAGATAGCAGTGAAGTGGGCCTGCTTACTTTGGCAGTCTCCCAGGCCATCTGTGTTACCATGCTCCACGTCCTGCTCAAAGGCTGATCTGCGGGGAACAGAGACATCATGGTCAGCAGTGGAAAACAGGCCGGGCCATGCAGGCTCAGCACACCTAGCGCAGCAACACGAGCTATAGTAAGGCTACTACAAAACAGCACCTAAACACAGCGTACACTATGCCCGCACACAGTGTAGGCAGCACAAAGCCCAACACTGGAACAGAATCAAAGAACACCTAGCAGGTGCCCTGGAGGCCTAAAATCAGTGGTTATGAAGAATGCTGGCAGGCTCGTAAATCCATAACTGGCATGGGACTCATTGCCAGTAGTGCTGATACAAATAGATCCAAGCTGATCTGACTGTAACAATCTCACCTATGTTGTACTGTACATAATGTGTTTCTATATTTCTGAGAAGTGAAAAGCCACATCCAGCAGCTGCTCAGAGTAGAGGAACCGAGGCGGGAAACGGCAGGAGCATCGATCCCGTAAGAAAAACCACCTCAAGTTCTCGCCAATCAGCACATTACATTTTGATTTCAATGTTTTGCACAGGGTTATGTACTGTAGCTTCTAGACCGCTACTGTACGCTCTGAGCAGTTGCCAAGCAACCAGAAGAGACTCCACAAAGTTACTGGTCCTGGCCAAGGTGTAGCGGGGCAGGCAACGCGCCGTATAACTCAACAAATGAGACATTTAATATTAATGGTTGAGGTTTAAAGGTGCTGGTTTGCATTGCTGAGCTAACTTGCTGCTGTCTTTAGCTTTGTGTTGTCATGTCCATCATCTTGACAAGGAGGCAAATGTGTTTATGTCACTATTCCTTTAGAAAAAATGTGCATAATACAGTTTCACAAATCCCTTCTCCTTTTATGCTGTATCTGACGTTTTCTGGGTTCAGTAGGTTTTTGAGGTTGAAGTCCCAATCACATGGGCCAAAACCCGGGCAGTGAGGGGTAACCATGCTTGAGGGCCATCATATGACACAGTGCGAAAGCGGGAGACGGTTTCGAAGATGTTATTTTCTGATGCAGTCTGCACCGAGACCTGTTTTCTTCCTGAAAGACCACCAAGCAGGCAGTAAGGAGATCTGTGAAACAGAGCGGACCAACTGTCAACCAGGATCACAGTCACGCATGACAGCTTTCACAGTCCTCCTCGGCTCCCTCGCTACTCCTCCTCCTCTTGCCTGTCCACCCGCCTCTCATCTTCCTCACCCTCCACTGGTCACAATTATAGCATGAAGAAGAGTGATTTTCCAAAACAGCATCACCCACCCGTTACCCCCTCATCTGAGCTGAGAGCGTGAACCTGACACGAGGACGAGTGCATGAGGTTTCAGGAGGAAGATATAGGTGTATGTATGTGTTGACATATTTATTCATAGATTTTGTCAGTCAGAGATGACTGAGGTTTGTGACAGGACCTTAATTAAGCTTGTGATGGCAAATCTTACTCTCCACAAGACAATTTCCGTTCGACAGCAGCCACAATAAGAGCAGCACAAACAGAAACAGCAGCTTCCGCCTTTTATTTCCGGAGGTGGGCCTACATTTAATCAGCTTATCTGATTTGCTTACCACACAGTCATAATCACAGCAGACGCAGAGTTGCACAATCAAAGTTGTCTAAGCGCAAATGCCAACCAAGGATTCCCAGAATCTGCCAGATTGAGTTCACAGATCGCGTCGCCTCGTACCTGTACCATGAAATGTTATTTGGCTTCTTTAACGAGACGAAAACACTGGCAGCCTGTGGTCATGGTTTCCTCTACAGACAGATACCAGCGTCACAGACTGTGAGGAGATGAAGATTACAAGGCTGAAATCCCATTGGCCTTGAGATGAATGTACAATGAGTTGTCACAGTGCAGATGCAGGGCCTGAGCCACACTTGGCACATGTGATTGTGAAGCAATGATGGTATGAACCCTCGGTTAACAGGTTCAGGTCCCACAGTGGCTGCATTATAGCTCCGTGTGTGTGAACGTGACACTGCAAACAGTTCGCCTCAGAGTTAAGAACCACGGCGAACACATAATGCACGTTTAAACTGAGCTCCAGCTGCACACTACACAACAAGAGGCAGCCTTTAGTTGCTGAAATGCAGGTCAGGCATAATAACATTAATTATTCATGTCAGAAGTGAATGGGAAACCAGGGACTTAATATACTGTACATAAAGGCTAAAGCAATGCGTGAAGTCTCCAGCTCTGATTTACAAAGAAATGTCTATACTGCAGTCAGAATTTACCACTTTATTAATCAACAAATAATTATTAATATGACGCTTTGCAGAGAACACATTCATTGGCTAGTTTACATACTAACACTCTTAATAATCATATACACTCATATGCATGAACAGGGGGTGACTGGGGACCATATTGCAGGCGACCAGAGTACAAGCTGTTTGTAGGCAGTAGGTATAAGCGGCATAACTCCACATGGGAAAGCTGGCACGCTAGCACCGGGGCCAGATGGAAGAAGAAAGGAGGGGAGGCATGCAAGAGAGAAATTATATGTCAGAAGAAAGATAGAAAAGGAAGATGGATAAAAATAGAAACACAGAGCAGGATGGGCAGGTAAGAACACAGAGGGTTGCTGGTTAGGCAGAGACGTAAACAATAACAGACAATGAAAGAGGGGACGTGCATCTACAGAGGAATTTTTATTCTACTGCAGTAAAGAAAAAGCAAAGAACAGAGACTAACATTAAGCGTTTTCTCTGCAGGGGATCTGATTATATGAGCCAACGTTCTCATTTAACACCAAACGTACCCTCCCTGGTTTCATCCCTCCTTCTGTCCAGCCTGGCGAATGCTTTGAATAGCGCTGCACAGACCAGCAGATCCTACCGGGCTTAATCTCGCACTCTCCCTCGCTTAGAAATATTGTAGCATGACACAGAGAGGTCATCTGCCCCTTTAAAGCCTCTACGTGGGCTGCGGCTCTAAAGTGGAAAGTCAGTCAGAACAAACCTCTGCTTTGACTTGATAATAACAGGATGGGCAGCATGTGTGTTGTTGCAGCACATGTTTTGTGCGTGCATGTGGGTCCGTGTGCCTTTGGTGTATTGGAATGCCAGACCAATGGCTTTGCAGCAGGGGGATCAAATTCATTCAGCGTCAAATAGCCAGCAGAGCAGTGCTTCTTTTGTTATGACTTCATCTGTAAAATGTTTCTTTCCACCACAGAACTCCATATGCTGTTTGTTCAGAAAGCATAATCTGGTTCTGTGTCATAACTACAGCCACAAATTATAGTTACCGCGAGCATCAAGCTTTCCCCCAGCGCTGCATACCCAACGCTGAGCCTGGGGCAGCCAGCGCTTTCCTTCCACTCACCCTTCCAACGGACCTTTCGGCTGGAGGAAATTGCACTTACACACCATAAAATTAGAAAGATCAGAGGCACGACAAATTGAGAAACAACTGCCAATAGGTGCAGTTTCTCAAACACAGCATCATTGTTCCCGTTTTTAACCTAAATATAATCAGCACAAAGATGCGAAATTCGTCATGACCTCACGATTTTGTATAAAGGACAGATAGAAACACTGCGACTCCCATGAGCCTCAGCTGCTGATGCTGTGAAGGAAAACCCAGAGCTTTACTTACTTTACGTTGCCAACCACCTGTCTGCAGGCTCCTTCCGACACCCAGCCACAGTACGGGTCCCTGGAGGCTATACAGGACCTGCACATCAAACACACACTCGTCACGTTGTGCGACAGAAACACTTTCAGCTCTTGAGCAGCGAATGAATGGCTGTAAACTTACTTCTTGCACCTTCCATGTCTGTCGCAACGGGACAACGGCACTTTCACCACGCAGGAGGAAAAAGCGACCCACAGAGCATGACTCTTGCTGTCTATCTGCATGCCGATGATGCGCTTGTCCTCCACGCCGTCTACGCTGCACCTAGAGGTACAGGAGAGGACAAACCACAAGGACGTGTGTGAAAAACACGTAGTGAAAAACAGATTCGATAGTTCATTTAAAGGAGGGCGATTAAGGAGGCCGATGTGGTAGCGAGACAAACTGTGAGGCCAACGAAAGCAGAGATAATGTTGGAGTCCAGAACGTGGGGTCAGGAACAGAGTGGGAGATAAAAACAGATAAAGGACGGGGTGATACAGATACAACAGATAAACGGACAGATGGGCACTGGGAGCAGTCAGCAACAACACTGCTCTTAACTGTAAAGCACACTAACATAACTCTACCCCCTCCTCCATCCTTCCATTCCTCCATCCCCGCTGCTCTTCTTTGTCTCCTCAGCCCCATAGGAGCTCGCTCTAATCCCTTAGGGCGTGTCGAGCATTTTTCTCTCCAGCCATTGCTCTCTCCATCCCACCATCCAGCTCCTGGGATTTAATCTCCCCTTCGCAGTGCTCTGGTCTCGCATTATCGCTCTCAATTAGGGCTTAGAGTACATCTACACTGGGTAATGCACGACAATCAGGCCTGCTCTGATCCAGGCAGCCGGGAAGGGAGGCGGGCAGTCACTTACTGTACGCGACTAAAGCCAGATGGCCAGCGACAGACGAACGCTCAGCCGCAGTAGCAAACACAGAGAAGACCCAGAGAGGGGAGAAACTCGGAGGAGGCAAGAAGGAGACACAGCAAGAGGAGAGAAGTCAGGGCCTGCCCTTCATTTCCTCCGTACGGCTCGTCATGTGGCTGCAGCATGTTGGATAACAAGCAGTGGTAACCTTAAAAACCCTCCTGTCAAGGCTTCAGTCTCCTTCCCTTCGTCTTCTCAGCTGTCCAGCACAATAACTTGTACTCAGCGCTGCTTCTTTCCATCTCTTCCCTGTGGTCACCTCTCCCTCCTCTGTTTGTACTGCAGTTCGTTCCCCCTCATCCATTACTCCCTGTCTAAATATTTGCTTTGGCAGAGTTATACCTCGGTTGCTTTTTCCTTATTCACCTCTAATCCAAATACACAACACAACTCAACCTGCCCACTTCACCATACCCAGCTCCTACCAGCACACAAAGACGTGGGACATCCATACATGCAACAACAGCCGCGTGATGTATTAGCAAGGGGCTACAGGCTGGCTCTGAAGACAAACACAGGCCCCAGAGTCTGGGTGCATGTGTGTTTCCTTTAATCAGCCAGCGTTTCGGAGGAGCTGGACTCCACTGTGGTTGGGAACCACAGTGGTACATTATCCAGAGCCTTAGGGGCTACGTCTTTAATTTAGTAGCTGCGGTTGGGCAGAGTGTAACCTGATAAAACTCTTTTAAATGATAGAGTAGCCATCTGGTTGGCTGGCTTCACCGTATAGCCTGGGCTGGGGGAAATGACTGGTACTGATGGAGCTGGTGGGTTGGAGGGTTGGCTGGACTGGCAGAGGGTTGGAAACATGCAAAATTACACACTCTCTCTAAACACACCTATTTAATAACTGAGCTTCTTTCATTTGTAGCAACTGTATCCATGCACTTCTTTATTTCTATGCATCCCCTCACACGTACTGTACACGTAGGCCTCCAGCCACATACTTGTCAGGGTTGTAGACGCTGAGCTCCTCCAGGAACAGGCTATCGTTGAGGAAGCCGCTGTTCATCTTGGCCAGGAACTTGAGGATGATGCCTTTCTCTGACCCCAGGAAGACAACTGTGTGGTTCCTATGGGGACCTGCCTCGCTGTCCACAACGATGCGGGTCAGGCGGTACCTGGGAGGGAAAACAGTCAGTGAATCAGTCAATTAGTCAGTTTGATCAATCAGTCAATCAATCAATCAATTAATATAATACTCACATTATATTACTCAACACTAATTGTCATATACCAGATATCTAACTTACAACTGACGAACAGATCTCAGTTTGGCCCAGCACAAGGTGGGCGAGCATAAACCTCAGTCATCATATCAATACCTGAACAACTGGCATATTCAAGTTAGCAAACGACACCTTCCTGCGTCAGTCAGCGGGTTTTGGGCTGATGCACTACTGTGGGTGTTAGAGGTAAAATGCTCAAATAAATAGACGATTTAACTGACTTGCTGGAACATATCTATCAATCAGCTTTCAGGCAAAGAGTTATCAAAAAAGCGCGTATCTGATCATCAGTGTATATTATGCAAATGTGTTTTTCATGATTTTTTAATTGAGGGAGACGGGATTTAAAGATAAAAGATGAGATCTTATCCATGAACTTAGAAAGTTCACTTTATCCATCATCAGTGGTTTACAGATTGCTCTATGTCAAGATGAGGAGAAAGGCACCAAGTGGTAAATTACTTTATTCTGCATGTGGTGAATATGAATTTAACCTTACCTGAGGTACAATTAACACTAGGAGTCCAGTATAAACAAGTCTAAGCCTCCAATCTCATTTCCCTTCTGTTTTTGTGAAATGTCTCTAGAAACGCTCTGTATCCAATAAACAATAACAGCAATCTACAGGTCTAATGTGGTTTGGACCCTTTCAAGCGTGGTCAGAGCTCCAAGGACTGCATGTGTCACTGGGATGTGATCTCAGTGAAATAATACAATCTCAAGGACTAGGACATTCACTGTCTTTGCTATTCAGGATAATAAAAATCTCAAGTGGGGGATTCTTCAGAGCGTCTCCCCCTTCTCCATTTGATTCATTGAGCCCAGCCAGCTGAGGTCCCTGCTCAGTGGATCTCAGGGTGTCCTCTCCAGTCTGCAACAAGGATCTAACCCTATTACTGATTTCATTTCCAGTTGACTCCAGGTTAAGAATGGTTTTCCACTTGGTTTGTTACAGATGTCGTAAAAATCCAACTTTCCATCCGCCACATATGCGCTGATGTTCCTTTCTGAGCTTACATAATGCTTTCAACTGCTGCCTCTAACTTGCGACTCTGCGGTGTCATTTCAAATCATATGAAATCATCCTATGAAACAGTCCACTAATGAACAGAAAAGAGGTGTAGGGATTCTGACTAAGCCCATATGTAGGTCAGACCTCAGCAGCGAGAGGAGATGTGACACGATTCATTTGTAAAAGCTACGGAGAATTCTCTAAGCTTAAAGCGATGACACCGCTGCTAAAGTTTGTCAAGGGTCTGGCGAGCAGTCCAAGCCACGGACCCTAAGCAGCTGCAACTTAAAACGAGATTTTGACTTTATTTAGCAGATGCTCTGACAGCCGCCGTAGCTTGGCCCTGCTGGTAGGATGGTGGTGCGCGTCGCAGTCCCCCAGAGGTTGACTAAAGAAACAGACCTTTATGATCAAATGGAATCTACCACACTACGCTGGTTTTTGAGGAATACTGCAGGCTCAACACCAGAAACTAGAGAAAAGCCAACCACAGAACAAAAACAAGCTTAAACCCGCTCTGTGTAATAACCTCAAAGGATTTAAACGAACAATTTGCAGCAGGAACTAAAGCTGAAATCATCATAGATGACATCGTCTTTTAAATAAGGGCTTTTACTCTAGGTGTAAATGTGTAATTGTAACATGGAGACGTCACCACCAAGAATTCAGAAGGTTTATAGAACAGTGTAGATCACTGTTTCCTCCACTACAGCAGAAATAGGTCAGCGGCTGGTTTGCGGTGCGGAGCCACTGTGTTTTAATGAGCTGCCTGACTCTGAGCAGCACTTCACGTAATTATTGTCCTGGGCTGAAGAGGCTCATAGACCTCTGGTGACGACAGACTTTGGAGTGTGTAATACTTACCGGACCATAGTCTTGAGGAACCAGGGCCTGTTAGCAATGGAGGGCACGGCCTCGTCCATCAGAGGATGCATCTTAATGAAGTTGAGTGTGTCGTCAGGAAACTCATTGGACACTTTGAACCTCTCCATGGATGGAGTGGCAGCACAGCTGCCAGGCCTGGAAAAGTAGAGGAGGAAGGGGAAGGTAATGAGGAAGGAGACTGATGTGAGAAAATAAATGCAGGAAAAGTAAAAAAGAGAAACTGCGACATTGACTGGTGGGGGGACGACCAATTTCTCACAGCCTACAGATGACAGAAAGGTTCTGTTCCCCAAAATCAATGGGAGCGTAGCTTTAAATGACTGAACTCTGATTCTAAGAGGCTTTGGCCAGAGCAAAGGACACGAGATGTCTTCTTTTCTCTCACTGAGGCATTCTATCCATCTGATCCTTTTACAGGGAGTTGGTGAGCTGCTTGTAAAAAGAGAAGCTGCTTTTGATAGCATATCCCCTTCGCAGGCATCTCACCTCTGAGAGCTCGTAAAACCCCGTTACCGCGTCGTCTTTGATACCCTGCCACGCCACATAATCCACATCAGATCCAAGAAATATCAACCAGATGGCCACTGAATATTTGACACTCACAACATGTAAGAACCAGACTCTAATATATATACGGCACATGTGTACTGAGAACTGAAGGGGCTTCTTCCTATATAAAAATGCTGCTGTGAGTGTAGACAGAAGACGAAAAATCCTTCAGGCTCCCTGTGCCTGTGCTCACTCAGTGTTATTTAGCCTTTAACAGCAAGTCTTAGGTAGAGTGTAACTGTATGAAATCTACAGCGAAAACATATTGAGTGAAAGACCTTTATAAGTATTGAAGGCGACCTGAAATAAACATGTAAAAGAATATTTCCTATGATAGATGAGTTTCATCTTAACCTTTAAACTGATATTGTTAAATTAAGTGGCAGCAATTGCAGGAGCATTTATCAAAAAAATGAGGCGGGTGTTGCTGCGTCTCTTTGCTGCGGCTGCACTCATGTCTGGGGACATACGGCGAGCAGAATGAAACCAGACATCTCTTAAATATGAAAATCTGCAAACGATTCCGTACGAGGGTGTAACACATGGAGGCACAGTCTGCTGCAGGACCAGACCTAAGTGGCATTGTTACAGCTCCCCGTCTGTTTGCCTGCAGATAAAAGGTTTGAACGCACCAGAGGAAGGAAATGAAATCAATCGCTGCAGAAAACAACAGTAGTTGCAACTGATCTTTGTAACATCTGACCTTGTTGAACATAAACAACTAATTAAATGCTAATTGAGGCAAGTCGGTAAACTCTGCAAATAAACAGAGGATCACATTGGTTGTTAAGGCTTTCTGCTGGAGAGAAAGCGCCTCCTCTGCCATGCGGCAGGCACGCACACAAAGGGTCCCAACCATTATCTTGGCCCAGATCTTTGTAGTAAATCTGTTTGTTTCTGGAGGACAGTAGAACGCTTTTAGTGCACTAATTAGCAAGCTATAGATTGGAGATTGATCAGGCTGGTACGTTAGTGGAATTAGTCAGCCATCTGTGAAATGATCTAGTGGCTCGTTTGGTGAGACGGGGTCCTCGGTTGATTCAGCTTTGTGTGTGGGGGGGCGGCAGGTTAGGACGTCTCTGCAGACTGCATGTGGGTGTGATGCAATGTGAAATAGGATGTGTAATCCCAGAATAAAGAGGGTGGCAATGTATCGAAAAATGATGCAACATGGTTTAAAAATGCTGCGATTTTAACGCGCTGTAGCTCAGCAAGCGGCTGTAGTGATTGTGAAGCGTGTGTGTGTGTGTGTGTGTGTGTGTGTGTGTGTGTGTGTGTGTGTGTGTGTGTGTGTGTGTGTGTGAGATTGCAGCTCCGCTAAATCCCACGAGCGCATGCACAGGTATGCGTGAGCGCCGTGCTTAATCGTCTGGTGTTGTACCTTGGCTTGGGAACCTTCTCCTCAGGAAACGGCGTCCAGGTGGAGTCTGGGGATTTCTGCTCCTTGAAACGCCCTGTGAACGTGTTGGCCACCTCTGCCATGTCATAGGCGCATACTGCCGAGCCTGGAATACTGCCACACACACAAACAATAACGCGCATAAACAGCCGCTCTCAACAGTCAACATATCAAAGAAACACCTTGCCAAGTCTGGACTATCACCAGGAGACAGGAAAATGGATTTACAGTCCCCGTTTGGGGGTTAAATCCCTCGTTGTTGGCTCATTTTAGCAGCTGCATGTTTACACTGGACATACACTCCAGTTTAAAGATGACAGAAGAAGTGTCAAGCTCTTTATCTTCTGCTTCTCCTACTCACTTAAAAAGGAAAATATGTCATTTTTAATTGGTCTGTTAACATGCCAAGGCCGATGAGGACAACATTTCCCAGCCCTCCCCTCCTAGACTGAGTTTACCCAAAAGCCTTGAGGCAGAGAAGTTCATCACAAGTCCACTGTCAGGCAAGAAGTATAAAAGACAGATTATCTTACTACTGCTGTTCACTTTCAGGGGAAAACACCCATCTTGTGATAGCAATGGACACACTGGCTTCTTTGCAGCTGGGTGGAATCCATGCATAGTAGATTGCTGAGTCACTTTTCTATTTTTCCCGCATCTGCCCTCAGAAATAAAAATGTTAGAATAGCTTATTCTTCAACGGGCTTTCTTTTAAAGGGGATTCTTATTCGCTCTCAGTCTCTGGGCCAGCTGGATTTTATAGCTGTTGCATCATGGGTTAAACTCATTATGTAGACTTCGGGGAGACGACATACACAAGGGCAGTATTATAGAGCACAAGGTCAGAGAGCTGTTAATTCTGAGCTTGGCTCCTAAATTACAGTAATTACCCTGCGTATCGAATACGTACAGAAAGTTAGACAGTCATATGTCTGTTTATAACAAGGCAGATAGATGGTGATGGCGATGGCGAGTGAGCCAGACATCCAGACAGACAATTAAACATTACCAACCCTGAGTGCTGCCTACAGTCTGACTGCGCTCCCTCTAATTCACCCCCTGACTATTAAATGGAAAATTAATGCCAGGATCAAAACCAGCACATATAGACATTTTCAGAGGCGCTGCTTCATTGGGTTTTAATGTCTATTAACCATGCCCAATTGCATTGTCACAAGCAATTGTCTTATCTGCTAAAAAGCAGCCATAAAATGGAAAATTACAATATGTGTGCGCTATCGGCCGAGCTCTATGGCTGTGTGGTAATTTTCAATTTAGATATCAACTGGCTGTGAATATGAAAGGAGTTCTGAATATGAAAGGGGAAATAAGATTAAACACCTGCGTGTCAAGAGGGCATCTAAACTGTTTTCAATGAAGATGTAAATGTTGAGCCGGGAATTAGATGTTGCCAAGAAGCACGGCAGCAGCAGGTCAGACTGTCGCTGCGTCCATGAATGCGAAGTGTATCAGAAGGATGTTCAGGTTAATGAAGGTGCTAAACAGCTGTGATCACGCCTCATTCAGGAGATGAGCAAAATGACCTCATCTGGTAACGTCAGCTTAACCTCAAACCTCAACGGGTTACCTGTTATAAGGCGTGGAGAAGGTCGCCATCACGACATCCCTCCCGCTGACGTGAATGACATCTGTCACAGCCTGCAGGATGTTGAAGTAGAAGTGCGAGTCGCCAGGGATGGAGCAGTTGAGTCGAGACTTGAGGAAGGAGGTCCACTGTTTCTCCAAGACGCGGGGCGAGCCACCTCGGTCATTCTTGCAAACCCTCGCCACACGAGGAAACACCACCTGCCCGACACAGAGTTTGTATTTGAGTAAAATCCCCTGATTTCAGCCGCCGCTCACTCACATCTGCTTCTGTAACCACTACAATACTCTACAAGTGTAGCAAAATGACTTTAATGCACACAGTTGCAATATTGGAGCTTTAGTTTGGAGTTTGTCATGTCACTGATCAAAGTCAGCTTGGAATAGACTCCAGTGTAAGGTTTAGTTTCTCCAAAGTAGAAAGGTCCTGATCCACTATATTGTTATTTTGCATTGTTTTCCCTTGACCACAGGCCTCAGACTATGTGTCTTTTTCTAAAGCCCACTTATGAAATGTCCTCGTCTCTATCGTATGATGAAGATCATGGGGAACGACTGAACGCTCTGTATCTCTGCTGAGATGTGATTCCCAGCAGCCCTGTGTGGCCCTGTGAATGACACAAGCCTTACGCTAACGCTTCATCACTTTATAGCAAATTAAAGGCACAAAACAATAAATTTGCTCGTTTGATACGCTGTTAGAGAGTCAGCACCTGGCAACCCAAGATTTGAAGTGTACAGCTTCAAACAGGAGCCGGAGCTGTAATTACAACTCTGCTGTAAGATGATGTAGCCAGTGTAGTAATTAGCTGTTGTCACACTATACTTATGAGCAATAAATCTAACCCTGACCTGAAATTGCAACCTAGAGTAAACAGTGTGAATGGGAGCGAACATGCATTTAAACCAGACACAGACAATCACACACGCGCGCACACTCGCCCACGCGTGCACCACAACCCTCTTACACTCGGTCACAAACACGCACAGCTCCAACTGGGAGAAGCTCACACGGTGTCGCCGCAAAACACCACCAGGTCCTGTTCACTGGGAGATTATAGAGCCACCAGATTACATACAATGTATTACGCCGAACAGGTGAGACTGTCAGAGTAAATGTGGAATTATGTCAGCTTTGCATATGTAGTTCATTTGCAGTTCAGTGGCTGAACGCTGGGTAATCTGTGTGGAGGCAACGCGCCCACATGCAGATCACTTATATTGAACAAATAACTTGTTAACTCCCTTGTGTCGTAAAAACTCGCATCCATTTAACAATTTCCAACCCGACAATAAAACCAAAGCAAACACACTCCTGCCACGGTAAATTTATCAATTTGCCCTAAAGCGCGGTGGATGTTTAAGCTGTCAGCGAAGGCCATTCTTCAGTATAATAATGAAGAGATATCATTTGCTAAATGTTAAATTGCTCTCTGCTCCATCGGCTCCACCGCCACATGCGTAATTATACTGACACTGCTTTCAGGCAGCAGATTGAGGCGCTTGATCTGCATTCATGCTCGGTATAACACATGCCTGTCACTCCTGGCAGGGAATCCAATATTTCGGTGTGTTCCGCTCTGTTCCCGCCTCATGCCCTCTCTTTCTCGCACCCTCTTGTGTGTTTCTTTCCCTTTGTTCTTTTCTTTGATTCGCATTATGCGTTTTCTTCTACCTGATATGAAATTAAACTTTCACAGGTGAGGGTTACATAACTAATAGAAAAGTCTCCTGCCGTCCCTCTGGAGTAAAACCTGGGGAAAGCCTCGTTCGTCTTTAACATTTTCTCCTCCGAGCTATCTCATTTCTCGCAGACACTCGGGTTAAATTCCTCCTGGGAAACATTGAAATGACAGGTCAAATGGGAGTAGTGCCGGACAGAGCGATATATTTAGACCTCAAAATGGGATCTCCAGGCACCCACACATATTTCAGTTTGAATTTATTTTAGGTCCCGCATCCTGTCCAGTGTTTATCTGCTACAGAAAAATGCTTTGGCCACCTTACAGCTCGTGAAAGCCTCCTTCCAGTTATGTGATACACCCATATCCTGTTAGCCTCCTCAGGCACTTCCTGATTTGCCCCAAGTAAATAGGAAGTCACCTCTGATTAGAGTTCAAACAATACCAGCACAACGGGGCCTGCGCTCACCTTTCCCATTGTGTTGTACTCCATAGCAATTTCCCGAAAGAAGAAGTAGATGAAGTCCCCATAATCGACTGCCTGGACAAAGTAGGGCTCTGCGGGAGGAACAAAATATAAAATAAAATATGAATCAAAGTGGCATTTCGCCGTGACAAAACAGTTCTGACACCATATTTCACAGTAAACAGACGGAATATCTGTCATATTATGCAGAAAAGCACCGACTGTGAGCCTTGAGTGCCTCACTCTATCATCCATCATATCAATGAAAGTATTTGCATGCGAGGAAAGAAGGATCTCTCTATTGAGTTGTGACAGGCTGGACTTGTGCTTGTTTTTCCCCAGGGCAGAGCAATTTCCTGGCTACATCAACGGTGCCAGGGCTCGGCGGTGAAATGAATGCGTCAAACCGAGCGTGCAGCATTAGCATAAGTGCCCCTGTTCTATATACTGTACCTGGATTCATACACACAGGTGTCAGGACGCATATACACATACATCATAAAACAGATGGTGAGTCATGCACGTCCACATTGTGGTTTGGTTTATAACCGCTCGACCACTTTGATGCTTTTCCACCACAGCAAGTTTGTTTGTGTGTCCTACACTCACCTTTCAGCCATTTAGAGTCATGTTTGACAGTGCGCAGAGTCGGGCTGTCTCCCAGGCTACGATAGATGACCGCATCGATCGCCAGAAAGTCTGTTACGGTGGCCGAGTACAGCTTGCCATCTGGAGAGGGAACACAGAGAAGGAAAGAGCGATAATGAAGAGAAGATCGAGGCGGAGAGTGGAGATGAATGACGAAAGAAAGACAGGGGAGAGCCATAAAGGAAGAGGAAAAAGGTGAAGAGAGTCAGGCGAGAAAGAAACACGCAAAGCCACTCAGCCATTCCTGTGCTCTGCGGCTGGACACACAAACCCACTGCAGATGGCTCCGTCCTGGAAAATGAATGAATCACACAAACCAAAGAGCTTCTCTGATGCACAACAACCAGCCAGCGAACACACTTAAACATGCTGCACATTTGTAATAGCTCACTCTGGCAAAGACACTTCAAAAGCACAAACAACCAGCGAAGCCCTGCACTGACACTCAGTCTGAGAGCATCACGGAAACACACAGTTACACACGCATGGTTACCGAACAGAATCCACCACCAGCGTGACCTCAGCCTGCCTTGGCTGGAACCACAGTGGAAACTCAAACTGCATAATTGAAAGGATAGCAGTGAGGGGAACTCTCTTGATTACTCAGTGCTTCCAGCTCCTTCCAAGCAGCTCTGCTACACATTAACTGGTCGGGCTGAGCTCTCCTCTTTGCCGTCATGCAGGCAGGGACAGCTCGTCAATACTGGCATAAAGTACGCTACAGCAAATAGGAATCAGGACTGGATGTCTGTTACGGTGTTTTTGTCGTGGCATCAGAAGAATCGCACCCCACCAACGGAAAGCTGACTCATTCTGTCCCACGCCGTTTTGTGACTTAATCTTAAGCCTGTGCACATGTTTAATAGTGAATGAGAGGCAAAGAGGACGGCAGAGAGCAAGAGCAGAGAGACAGATGATTCTGCTTTTGTCTGTTACCACAGTACTACTGATGTGTTTCCAAACAGCCCTAATAAGCAGCGAATTCCTGACACGGAGCAAATGTGGTCCCACCGATGATTTGCTCTAGTGCGTATAACACAGTTTGGCCCTCGTTCTTGACACGTTGTCAGAGAACTGCCATTAGAATAAACCGCAGGGTATTAGGAACAATATTAAATACAACCGCAAATAATCCTCTCGCTTAAACAGACGCAACTTTCTCATCTAGTTCAAACACGCTCTAATGTTTGGTAAGTGCAAATAGGAGAACATTTGCATTAATGTTTTCCCCTCATGGCTCTCACTGAGTAATATCGCACATGTTTCATCTGTCTTCACTTCACAGATCCTCGTGCTAGTCCACAGCACAGGAATTGACGTTTCAGAAATGTAAAGATCATTATTATATCATCGGTTTTAATCTTACCGGCGAAGAGAGCTACGTTGGCGTGCTTGGCGTCGTATGGACAGCGTGCCATCCCACTGATCTCCTCTCCCAGAGCCTCCAACGTGTCCGTCTAGGGTCACAAGTGAGGTGAAAGGTCAGCTCAATAGGACTTACAGAGTTAAGACAATGAAGGGTTGTCAAATAAACAATGGACTTGAAACACAACTTAGACAGGAAAGGCTGGATCCCAACTGCAGGAAACGATCCAGAATACACGTTCACATGTCAAAACAAGCTGCACAGACTGCGTCAAGGCAGATAGATATGGCGTGAGCCGTAATTACATAGTGTCAAAAAGCCGCGGGTGCGCAGCCGAGCAGCGCGTCGGCGCAAGTCTGACCTAAACTCAAACTCCATGGATGCCGCTCCGGTGTCCGACTGAGCGCTGTCAAAGCAGCACGTCTGGGAGCATCTGGGAAAGCGAATTGAAAAACAGCGACGTGTTTCACAGTAAGGGTGCGTGTGGTTTTCTTTCCCATTGCCATGCTTTATGCTTTAACTGGTGTTAAAGAAGAGTTTTAGAAACCCTCAGACAGATCTTTAACCTATTTACTGCAGTGTTTCCCCCTGTCCTGGTTTCTGAAGTCTGTGCTTTTGCTGCCAAGAGGAAATAAATGGACAGGGAAGAAGTGGGTGAGCACACAGCCCTGAGCAGGGAATGTGAGACTACACCACAGTCGTTTTTGAGTAGTAGATCATACATTCTATATTTTGCAATGTAAGCTTGCCTTGTGCAAAGAGCTAAAGTTATAATGGAAATGTGTCTTATGTGGGAGTGTAGTTGGTCCAAAGTCAAATTCATTTAGTTTGGGGCCTTGTTGGTTGAGTCTCAGTGTGAAATGTAACTTGGGTTTTCACGTTTGTGCCCACTTTAGTCTTAGGGTAATGAAGGGACATGACAAGAAATCAGACGTGGTTGAAAGGTCACTGTCATCCCCACCACGGGTAGGACTGTTTTCCCCAGCAGGCCTGAGGACGCTCAACAGACAAACACACACAGGACGGTGGAGCGCTGCTGTCCAGCGAGGTCAGCGATGATTACTGTTCCCAGTCCTTAGTCATCTCTCTGTATCTGTCTGCCGTATGCTGCACTTCCTCACTTTCCTTCATTCTCTTAACAAAGACGAGCGTAGCTTGCCAAGACTGCAAACTGCTTGCGCCGCCCTTCTGGTCTCTAAACAGGTCATTTTGTTTTCTATTCCTGTCTCGGCGGAAACGGTTATCATCTGCCCACTAAAAAGGTCACACACACACACAAACACACGCGCTCCGGCACAGCGCTAAAAAGCTCTGCCAGAGAAATTGTTGAGGCTGATTTGGCAGCGAAAATTACAAGTGACCTTTTACAACAAATAGAGAACCACCAGCAGCAGCAGCTCATTTCTCGATTTCTCTTCGCTTCTGTTTGGTCAGAAATTATAGCAGGGTAATCTATGGAGGCATGCTGGCGGGGATACATATTGTTATTAGACGGGGGAGGGTGTAATTATGGATTACGCTAAGTTAATCATGAGGGACGTGAGTAGCTGAAGGTCAGGTGCGTCCACTGAATCAGAGCGTCTGTGTGTGCAGAGTGACACTGAGCAGCAAACGTCAGCGGCTTCTGCGTCCTCTACCTCCTAGCCCGCCCCCCACTCCTCCATCTCATCCCCTCGGTTGATTTCACCGGGGCAGTGACCTCTGCCTGCTGGGCTTGGCCCGCTGTCACCCGTCTCTTCCTGCCGTTTGAACACACGTCTCTGATCGCCTGTCAACTCGGCAGCGGCGGCCGCGCGCTCGCTTCTGCGCCGTTAGCCTTGTCTAAAGCAATCGCCAACATTTTCACAGGGCAATAGCGATCCATAAACCTGCCAGGCCGAAGCACAACATTTTCAAACATTACCATAAAGAAATGTGATGTTTAAACAGCCAGATGGCTTTTTTTTAAATTGTTTACCTGGCAAACCTTATTATGCTGTCAACGCCACTGCGTGAAAAAAAAGAGAAGTGCTTCAGCTTTGTAGAAACACTATTCAAAGTAATGGGAAGGAAACAGTGGGGCTGTCACGCTCTGTCAGAGCTGTTCTGCGGGGATCTACTGTAGCTTAGATAGCAAGTGTACATTAACCTTGGCTCCGAGTGAAGTGTATCTAGAGGAATTAATTACGACAACAACTCATCTGTGTTTTCCATAGGCTATATGCTAATTAATTAGACAAGCACAGCGCAGATCCAAACCGTGCCCATCAGGAGCGTTATAATTGGTTCAGTGTTGAGGTTGAGGGACACGTTCTGCATCTGTGGCACAGCTTTCTTGAAAGGGTACATTTTAGTGCCGCATTGTACACTACAGAGCATTTTTACTGGTCTTAATTGATTTGTGACTTTGTCCAAAGTGTGATACATAAGATCATGACCTGAAAGAAAAGCAAAATGTCCTTTTTCCTCTTTATTTCCACCGACCACAGCATATTTATGCATAACTAAATCCATGTCCTGCAGTTCCCAGCTGTGTTGAGCTTTTCCTTGTATGCAGTCCATTTGTCCCCTGGCACAAACTTCTGCGTCTGTTAAGGTCAAGTGCACAAGTTCACACCTGGGCCAGAAGTGATTGTGTTAACCAAACAAGGACAGATCTCCCTGGGAGATTAATAGTCATGGCCCATTTCTCCGCAACCTGTTTCTGAGCCCGGGGATGTTGAACCCTGTTCAGTGACCAACTTTTACAACAAAGGAAACTTGGAGTCTTTGCAACAGTTTGATACATGTGTGTACCTTCAAAATCCATCATTCATATAAAATAAAAATGGTGCAGAAAGACATAATGGGTTAATAATGTTTGAAAGGGTCGCCACATGACATTTCCCAGTACACCCGAGTCGCATCAAGAGGAGGATGCATCACCTGGGACCCACTGCCTCTGAGACTACCCACTGATTCCCCCCACTTTCCCCAGCAACAGGCGATGAAACTGACTCCAGTCATATATCAGCCCAGCTGGATGGGATGTTTATTATTACAACACAGCAAGGGAGTGACAGAAAGAGAAAGCAGCAGGGAAAGATGGCGGAGTGGTGGGAGCGACGGTGGGGGAGAGGAATTAAGGCTGACAGAAGGGCTGGACGATGGAGAGAGTGATTTGGGGGTTTTGTGTGATGCTAGAGGATAATGACAAGAAGCTAATGAAGAGAGGAAACTGGTTGCAAAAAGTAAATATATGCAGAAGGTGTCAGACAGGAAACCAACGTTGGGTGTTGATGATTTGGGTGCACGCCCTCGCTGGCCCCCCGTCTCCCTCCACCTCTGCTTCCCAATCCGTCCCTCCATCCCTCCCGCTCGCCCTTGCAGGGCTGTTGATTAATGTGGGATGAGGCTGGCCCCGAAACAGAAGCTCCTTTCAGGACTGTCACCGTGGGGAGACGAAGAGGCAAACTGTGGCCAAGGTGGACTTAACCACCAACACACACAAACACACACGTTTGACCAAGCAGACTGGATGAGCCCAGCACACCATGCGAAGCCTGGTACCTGCCAGCAGTACAGTGTGTGCGTGTGCATGTGTGAAGTGAGTTTGTAAAATGTATGTTTGCACAGTTGACATTGTTTAGAAGGCTCCATTCACATGCGCCCATTATGTGCATTTGCATCTCTGCAAGTGCTCAGCGAGCATTTTCCTGCATTTTAAAAGCTCGTAGTATCCGACGCTTTTGACAGCCTTTCCAGTTCAGTTTTGTCGTGACATAATGACTCAATTACTTCCTTATTAAATTGTCTTTTTTAATACACTCAAATAATTAAAATGTAGTCTCTGTTTTTTTTTCTTTTTTGAAAAATCAAAAAGAGCAGATGCAAGCACATTGAAATGAATCCCAAAATCCCAAAGTCGCTAATAGAACTGAGCAAATAAAAATAAAAACAGAACACTAAACAAAACTTTTCCTATGGACGCTATGCATCGATTCCGTGCCTGCAGAGGCAGGAGTGCTTATGTAAGGTCATGGGCCCAACCCTCGCTGTGTTTTACAACACACATCTTCATTCCCGTAGACTTGCAGCAATTTCAGAGCCCTAACAACGCAAACCTTGAAGCCGGAGGAGCTATAAAAGCTAACCACGCCACATAAATGCAAAGGCATACGTTCCACTCTCCCTTCAGGAGGAGTCGGCGAGCTGAAAGACGTCCGCTCTGTGGGCTTGGTACGCTGAACCACAGAGGAAACAGAGCACAGTCGTCTTGTTTTGCTGGTAAACAGATCTGGTGAACCAAAGCAGCAGAGTGTTCCCCACAGGCCACTAGATAAGATCTCAGTGTGCTGTGACCATCACAACTCATCCTAACAAACTAAACACCCTTCAGGACAAAACGCCTCCTCCTGTCTCCTGGCGCTCGCCCGTCCATCGTATTGCTCCCTTGTCTTTCGCGTTGTTCAGACTTTGAATGACAGCTTGCAGTTACTGAGCAGAACGTGTGTCTAGAAGTTAGATGAGAAATTAGATCACATAAAATAATTGTGTTTTTCCTGCAGCGTGTTTTGCTGTGCTCACGTCGGCTCAGCCAAGCTTTAGCAGAGGAATAAGAACAGTCCTTGGGAAACGTCAGATTTATGCCGGCGGGGAAGAAATAAAATGGAACACGTGGAGCAGATATTTGAAGACAGCCTGTCTGCCTTTTATGTTTGCCTTTCTGCCCACCTGTATGCCATAAAATCAGCGTGGGTTTCTCTCTGTGTGTATTTGGTCATCTGCTTCACTGTCTTTTCCTGACATCTACAGTCAGTCTTAACATCAATTTACTCCCAGCTTTTGACCCGCAGTCTTTAAACGCATCTTCACGAGATGGTTTGGCTTTTCTTGACGGGATCTTGAAACTATTCCAGACATGCCCGCACGAATACGACTGTTTACAGAGGAAAGATGAATCTGATTGCAGGACCGAGCTTTCACTTGAGCGTGAACGCATGTGTGTGTGTGAGCGACTGTGTATGTAAGCAGGCAGGTAGTTAGGTTTCTCTGCTTCTAAATCAAGCATGTCAAAGTGCTCTTGGAAATAGAAGGAGGGCCTGCTGAGTTGTGAAAGTCATCCATCTATGTCCAGCGTTCCGCAGCTCAAAGCGCCTCAATTCCCACATGGTTGAGGTTGAAGAATACCTCCATGTGTATGTGTAAAAGAGAAAGTAAGACAAAGGCATAAGGGAGGAGAGATTGTGTGTTCACAGTATGTTTGACTAATAAAGGTCACTCAGGTCAAGTTCAGCTTTCATGCGTGTGTGTGTGCTTCCTACCTTGTAGGTTCGACAGGAGGGGTTGAAAGCGTTTGTTCCACAAACAAACAAGGTGTCATCATTTTGCTGCAGGAGGACTTTGATGAAATTGTGACACTCGTCCTTGAGGGAGTGCAGGAAAGAGAAGAACAGTGGTGTCTAGTTAGTGGAGGCGTTTACACTGAAACAGAGAGAAACACCGCAAAAAGGCGAGGTGGTCGAGGTGGATGGAGGTCGTGTCACGCGTAGGACGGCTTAGGCCAGGCCTTTAGTATTAGAGATTGTGTTTTTGTTTATTTTTCATTAAAAACATTGTGTGTGAGGTGACTTTCACATTTATCTTTATTTAGCCAGCCCACAATCTTTTCCTGACCTTAACCCAGCACTCAGAGAACCTGACTCAATGTTAGAACTGCAAAGTCTGATGTTTTTTGCGAAAAGAAAATAGGATGTTGTGAAACTGATCATTTCAAGCCTGTGTAAGTTGTACTGATATGCTTTACATAAAGATAAATGTATTTGCAACTGGTCGTTTCTGTGCATTGGTCGGTATGTTTATAGATAACGTATTTTGTTTGCCTTTTGTAGAGGACGGGGTTGGAAATATTTCAGTTTTTCCTCTTTACACTTACTGCATGTAGATGTAACAAGCGTCAAGCTTGTGATCACGACACAAACCGTTACCATCTCGGTACATTCCGACATATTTGCAGCAGATTTTAATGTGAGTCTTAACAGCTTTCTAGAACAATAATGGAACCATTATTCATTTTACACAGTTTTGTCAGAATGTACAGTAAAGCCAGAGGAAAAGCAGTTATACTGTCATCTGATATGAACATTCTGCGTAAAGTGCTCAATAAATTGTGAAAGCACGATGTTATGTTAACTGCAGGGAGTGTGTTATTGCACCTGCAAGGTCTCTTGTATGCGTGCATAGGAGATATTGTGTGTGTGTGTGTGTGTGTAATGTGGAGACAGAGGAGAAGGCGACAGAAACAGTGAGAAATTACATCTGTTACAGCGAGTCCACGTTGTAAAGCGTGTGCTTCACCATCGTGTGAGGAGTAAGGTGACATTTGTTCTATAAATGAAGGGTGTAAGCACAGCCGTTGGGTTTTTCCTCTACCTTATGTTTCCCTTTCATTCTGCAGGTGTCCACATCTGCCTGTCTGGACTTCCAGGTCATTTTCTGGAAAAAAAAAAACAAAAAACAAAGATGAATGACAAAAAGGGAGCGAAAGAAAGCAAACAAGATAAACTTTGAGGTAGGACTGAAGGGACTCTAGAGCTCAATAACTCAATCTATACAGGGATCAATAATCATCATCTGAGATTCTCCGCCATTGATTCCCCTCATGAGACACCTGCTCCGAGGTAAACGTGTTCTAAGCTCTGATTGGCGATCAGTTTACCTCCTTGAATCGCTACGTCTCTGCTAGAGGCGAAAATACGACACCGACCCCGGATCAGACAGTCTGTCCAAGGACAGATCCCCCACTACTGAGAGCTTTGTCTACGGCAGTGATATTGTGACCCTACGCACACACGCCTTGGCCTGTGGGTCAACGTGAACCAGTACCTGCCAGCCAGGCACACACTCACAACCATATGCACCTCCTCTCGTTGTCACACCCACTAATCAGTCAGCACTAAGTTATATCTGGAATCCAGCCATTCACACACCTCAACACACACACACGACTCTCTAACCCTGTGTGGCCCGAGGGTCGGCTGAGCCCCGGGTTCAGACTGCCGCTTAGTTGTCGCTGACATACAGCATGTTTGGATCTCAGCCACTGATTAAAGACCCTCAGTCATCAATCAATCTGCATGTCTCCCCCAGCCTTTCATCTGCAGCCTGCTCTCATTAGGAACCACTTGCCGGGCTTTGACATTGAAGTGGAGGAGGTGAAGGGACGGCGGGTTGTTGTATACACGGGGGATGGCCTTGTTTGAATTTTGTTTGCATGTATTACGTTAAGGGCAAGTGGTGGCAGCGAGGAGTGGAACAGGAGGGCCTATGTTAATATGAGTTGCTTTTTTAATCTAAAAAACACGCATTGTTCTGTCTGTGATTTGTTTTCCTCTTCTGATCTCTCCTGTCTTTATCTCTTCTTCTGTTTTCCCTGCTCATCTTCTCCTGTGCACCCGCCCCCCCTTCCCTCACTTCCTGTTCTGTCCCTGCAGCTTCCGCTCCGCACCCATCAGACCTTCCGTTGTCCCGCCGCGGGTGACGCAGGCTCTCTGTGAGGTGACTGATTGGTTAATGTACTTAACGGGGTCAGAGTGGCGAGCGAGGCCGCTGGCAGGGCGCACGTATGTATATGCACGCTGCACAAGCGGGTTATTAAGGTCGCGTTGTCAGTCGCAGCGCACTGAGAACAACACGTCCTCAAACAGACAGACGTCTCACTCACCTTACTGAAATAGATCTCGTCACCGTTGGCAGTGTCTGTGTCCACCGTGTATATGTGATCCCTAAGAGCGAGAAAGAGAGAGAAGGAGATGAGGGGGGAAGAGAGATGAGACGATAAGAGGTCAGACGGCAGCAGACAGTCAAAAATTCAACAAACAATAAACCCATTTCTGTTCTGCCATTTGTGTTTCCCCCTCAAGGCAACACACAACGTCTGAAAATGAGGCTCTGTGTAAACTTTGTTCAAACTTCAAAAAATGACAATAAACAAAAGGAGGCCAGAGCTATTTGCTCTGTCAGACAGAAACAGTCAACAAAGGTTTAGAGCTCAGTGGCGCAGGCCTGGGGACAAAAGCCTCTTTGTCCCAGAGAAAGGTCTTGAAAAGGGGAGGGGGGGAGTGAAGGGGGAGAGGGAGGTAGAGACGGGAGGTGCCAAGTCACTCAGAGCTGTTCAGGTCAATTAAGCCTTGTGTTTGAGCTACAGGAAATCTATACTAACACTCATTATAGCTCAAACAAGAAGACTTATGTGTGCTGGCCTGGAAATACACAGGCTTCTCCTGTATTACACAGTCCAACCATATAGGTCTCAGTCGGGCATATGGAAGACATAAAACGCACAAGGGTTAACAGCTCAGGCCGACGGGCGGACTGGTTGACCAGACGTGGCTTTGCCCACCCAGCGTCAGGGTGCAGACAGAGGCGGCGTTAGCGGAAGACACGCCAGGGGATATACCTTGTTTGAGGCAGAACCAAAGGTGACCGTGCCAAACAAGGTAACCGCTTTAATTTGTTGGAGATTAGATGTTGGACGTGTTTTTAATCAAAGTGTGTAACAGTGGCATCGTCAGACTCACAGCTTAATTACGTGCCGGCTCCCCAACCTGAGCTCCTCCAGTCAGCCTTCCTTGCTCTCTCATTAACTAAATCTAATAAAGTCTTTGGAGAAACAGGCATCTTGAAATGAATCCACTTATATCGCTTTCCTGGGGGCCGCCGTCAGCTCCTCGAGGATAGAACCCAGTCTGATGTACATTATCAGCCGCGACACTTAAATTGAATAATTAATCTTCGAGTGCAGTGAAATTAAGAAAACAGTGTGTCTTTCTCAGTGGTCGAGGGCACATTTGAGGACGGACGCTTTCTCTCATCCAACATCTAGGAGTATGGCGTAAAAGGTCACATGTACATTTGGTTTTCATCAGATGGGATCAGGTATAAAAGGAGAGTGATCGGATTCATCTGCTGGACACCTTGGAGACAGGTGAGAGGTAATGTACTTGGGTCTTTTGAATTGCTGTAAATGAAATTTAAAAAAATAATAATATTAATTGAACCAAGAAGAAGGAAACGGGAAGTCAGCTTTAGGTGAGTAGGATGCATCCTATGCCCTTCCCAGAAAGTGTTTTTCGTTAAGCCTCGGTGGTAGGACTCCGCTACTCTAGCTAATTGATCTGGATTGAATTTCCAGGGTTCCTGAACAGCCCTTCTGTGTTGCAGTGTTTCTTTCACCTCGCTTGCACTGTAACAGGATACAGGTCACAGGGCTGAGGAAAATGTGGCAACTTCAAAAACGGGGAAAAAATTGACAGGCGGCAACCGTGACTGGTGATCACAGTAGTCTACAGCACTTGGCTGCATCTCACAGACTCAGTTAACTTCATTTATATTATTATATTAAACTTCAAACTTTATATAGACAAAACTAAATCAAAAGCTATTAAATCAGCGGATTACTTTGCGGATTAACTGTAATCTCATGGGTAGTTTTACTGACTGTGATATTAAAACAGCTCACGAGTAATCTGTAATTGACTGCTGCATAATTTTCAGCAGTCACCTTCCCAGCTCGACTCCCTGTCCCGCTCGTCTCGTGTTCTGGAGGGTCGAGGGTTTCCAGCCACATGGTTTCGGTTCCAGCAGAGATTAGAGGAAGCCAAGCAATGAGACGTCCCTCAAACATCCTGACGGGAGATGGGGGAGGACAATGGGGCGGCTGTGTCTGTGTCAACACCAGCTCTCCAAACACACACATGTGCGAGAAGCCCCCCCTCCTTTACACCAACACACACACACACCCTCTGCCTACTTCACCACAACACCTGAACCCATCGGTGATATTCACCTCAGCTTGTTGTGCTGCCCTTCTCTGTCGTTTGAATTACCTGGATGAGTTGGACATGAAGCGCTGCACAGCTTTGAGGACACTAGTATTAAATGCTCTGATTTCTGCCACTGGATCCATCTACGTGACTCAAATGAGTCCAGTCCGGCTCCATAATGACTACATTTACGGAAATCTATATAGAGAACTATTTCAGTATGTGATTCTCCTTCTCGTAATTTTCTCTCTTTCAACTTCAGATCGTGACTTTGAAACCCAGACGTTCTGAGCAAAGCACAATAACAGAATCTTGTGAAGAACTGATGAGCGCAGAACATTGCCTGTCAATGTGAATCACTTGGCGTGGGCTTCGCATTTCCCGGGATTCAGTGACAAAAATGTGTGAGTAGGACGGAAGGTATGCAAATATCCTCATAGACACAAATATGGCGGCAGCGCAAAAGGATGGGTACAGAGACAAAGAGCCGAGAGGTCCAGGCGAGACAGTGGACCAACTGAGCACGAGCAAGAGTGTGAGATTGAGTGCAATAGAGTGACATAGAGGGTCTCAATCGGACATGTGGCCGTGCGTGGCCGTGAGAACACTGAGGCTTTGTGTGGAAGAATGTCGTTTTCATAACAGCGCATTTCTTCTTGGGCAACCGCAGGCCAGCTCGGTCCATCTGCTGGGTCTTTGTCAAACTATCTCGCACTCTGGCTGCAGAAAAGAAGGGGAATGTGATTAGCATGCACCCCGCACCTTTTACCACCACCCCTCTTTCCTCAAACTAAATGCCTGCATGTCTACCCTGCTCTCCACCTCCCACGCTTTCTCTCTCATCACCCTCTCCACCCATATTCCTCTCTCTTCATAACCAGATCATGGGAGGTAGAAGAGGGCCCATTGTACATTGTTTTGGCTTTCACTGGTTCAAATCCTCTCCTCAAAGTGGATGTGAAGGAACCGCGAAAGCCAGCAGGCACCTATGGGCTGTGAAGGGAGTCGTTGAGGTTGTGAATAGGCTGAGGGCGCAGAGAGGCCCTCGCTGATGTGGTGGCATGAAATACAACAAGCCAGAGTTCACTCACCCCGAAGCCGAAGCAGGTTGTTCTTTTCGAGGGTTCAAGTCCTCAGTACGCTTTTCCACATTCTCTCACATTTCAGTGTGCGTGTGCGTGTCTTTGTGTGTGTGTTGTGCACCCTTGGTCGAACGAGGCAGGCGGGCACGGCGACGCTGTGCCATCGTCTTTACGTTTGTTCGTCAAAATTATTTCCACGTTATTATTGTTGCAGTGTCTAGAAGTTTAAGTTATTATTTTCAGTTACTGAATCTGTGCTTAAACATTAGTACTGAAACACTGGATGCTTCTCTTTGGCCAACTTCAAACCGATGTGACACTATAAAAAACAAGCAGGCTCCATGTTTCTGTCAATGTTTGGGTCTCAAAATGAAACTTTTTGGGAATAAAGCATCGTGCGGTGCATACGTTTGAACTTGTCTCACTTGTATTCCAGGTGATTATGACTACTGGAGCCGAAAGCTTTGTCTCGCTGTGTGGACGTAGCTGGATGTCAGTGGAGCTGCGAGCAGAGAGAGAGGAGGCAACCATGTAATCCCAGTCATTAGTGGGTTTTAACAGGATTTGGTGCTGCTACAATAATGGAGACTCTAGTGGCCTCCACTGCGAGACCCAAAGAGACCCGACAGGGAAGAACAGCGGCCACAGAAGCACAGCTGTTCCACAGGTCTCAAGTGAGAGGAGGCCATCGGGGATCTGACTGGTATCTCCGAGCGCTAACAGCAAGCACACATTGTGGTGCCTCTCCTCACTCGGCTGGTCTTTCTCTCTCTTTCTCTCTTTCTCCCACATGCAGACGTACATTCTCGCTCTCGTTCCCATGCTTCCCAGCCTCAAAGAGGGGTGTAGCTCAGTGTGGTTGGCGTTACCATGGTAGAGCCTGACTGAGGGCCGGGAACGGCGGCTATGCCCTGCATGTGGAGAGACCTGGGGCACGCTCGCCAGCCTTGGAACACACTAACAATTGGCACGCACACAGACGGTACATGATTATGTATAGACTGTCACATTCTCTGCGTGTCTCCATTCATTCGTGTTCCCTAGCGCTTTCAGAACCGCCTTAGCATCTTCACATTTCTAGCTATCATTCCTGCTGCTAACAATGGCACGACACCTAATTGCTGGGATCTTGCAGAGCTACATGTAGCAGCACTGCAAGAAAGGAAGCAACCAGTAAAATGGTCATACAGATTAAGATGAGGATTATTATCCAAAGGGCCTCTGAGCTTTCACTCCTACTCTTTCCTGAGCTCCATCACACCTTTCCCCTGATTTAATTGCACTGTGCAACAGCCGATGGTCAGTTTTATTCATCTGACGGACAAAGATTTGAGGTTAGAGTTTACCATATCAGGCCAATAGTTTGACTGAAGACACACAGTGGACAGCAGTCGTGGGGACGTGGTTGGCTACAGTTACAGCCGTATTTTTCGGCCAGATCAAAATGATAACCTCCCCATTGCACAGGGATGAATTCGCTCTAAATGCTGCTGTGAACCCTGCCCATGAAATACGAAGCGCTGGCAAAGGAATCGTCCTGCCTCCATCTCTGACTGCATCAAGAACAGTTTATTGCTTCTAGTGAACGTGAGTCTGCTGCTAAACAACGAACACACACGACAGCTAACCAACAGAAATCACTGAGCTTTTGTTCATTACTCGTACTTTTATAAGGGACCGTGTCTCAGCTCATTATGCATAATGGTTAGTTAAATGCAATAAAACAGCAGATACAAGGTTTAAAATTGTAAATCTTCTCTGCAGAGGTACAAAGAAAGTGAGCGTGGTTTTAGCAAACAACATGCTTTCTGTGTTTATATTTCCTCTGAGTCTGCGAGGTCTTATAGTTAGAGACAGAAAGTCTAATGAACGGAGGCCATTTTGTCTGCTCACATACTCTGCAAACAGAGCATCTGATTCCACCCAATCAATACATTTCATTCATTGCTCTAAACTGTGGATGAATTATCAATCACTGCATCTGTTGTTGAGCTCCTCCGCTGCCAAAGATTTGACTCTTTCTCTCTATGGATTAAGCCACTTTTGTCTATTTACAATTTCATTAGTTGCTATGTTTGCATGCATCTCTCAGCTTAAAAATCTTGTGATTTTATTGCCAGCATGAAAACAGGAGCCAAAGGGATTTAATACACTGAGCAGCCATTCAAAAAAAAAAACAGCCTGAAACAGAGTTGGGCTTTGGACGGCGTTCACAGTGGCCATCTGCAAGCTGCTGCACACCAAGAACTGAGGCTCACTGGTCTGGAGGCATGATGGCAAAGCTGTGTGACGCTGGCCCCCGAATAAACAAGTCATTTGACTGGACAACCACCATGAAAGCAACTTTTGATGTTGCCTAGTTTTCAGGGTTTTTTTGTTTTTTTCAGCATTGTCCTTCATTGGTGTCGGCTTTGATTCACAGAGATTTCTGAAGTGGCGACAGTCAGTCGTACCTTTACGTGACTTTCATGATACCCTTTAGTTCCTATGGAGCTGGTGCATGGGCTCTTATGTTTGCATCCACGGTATTGACTCCACATTCTTCTCTGTGTCAGGATCAATGCAGGTCATTAGGCTCAGTCTAATTTAGGGCAGAAATTCCAGTCATTCAAGGGTCACACACCCCGACCATGTGTCTGAATTCCCCTCTGCTTTAAGTGAGCATGCTAGTGTTCAACTAATGCACCAGGTGACCATGCACACACACACACACACACAGCTTACTGCAGAGACGACCACATGCTAGTGCCCACGCCCACATGTTCTCCATACCAAATGTATATCTATATGCTCACATATGTCCACATGTCACAGTCAAGAAATTACAAGTTAAATCCACTTGGCAACTGGGCAACATACCACTACAGCGCAGCGTGGGTAACACACACCATTTCAAAGACACACACGCGCGCACACACACCAGGCCAATAAACCCTCTGTGTCTCATTTCCCTCCCCTACCCCCCAGGCTCCTGCCACCTCATGTGTAGCAGGTGGGCGACAGGCACACCAAAGCCTCTGGCGCCCCAACACACACCCGTTTCACTCGTGCTCTCTGTTTTACTACGTTTCCTCTCTCACCCTCCGCACAACTCGCCTTAATGACCCCAGATATGTTAAAGAGCTCTGCCACTTAAAGCAGCAGCCGCCCTTAGCCACTTAATTTGACATGCTTGGAAGCAAAACAAAGAAAGTCCCCTATTGTGGCTTTCAACACTGTCCAATCAAGCTCGCCACTTAATTAGCCATGGATGGCGACGAACAAGCAGATAAGAATTGATTTTATTAATATCTTTAAAATGCTGCTGTGGTTATACTGCACAGCAAAACCCTGCCTGTTGACTGCTTGAGCATAGACTTCACTATTTTTACTGCTCACTTTGTCATAGGCCGGGGCAACATTCATAAAATACTTATTATGAGAGAAAAGTCTGAATCCATATTGATTTTCTCCACGGCTCCAGATGGTGCAATTGAGTCATATTATCGTGGATAGTTGTGTCGAACCAAAATAATGATACATGAGTGAGAAACGGAGAGACAGAAAGCAATAAAAGTAGATGGCACAGTAGAATTAAACACAGCAGAGGAAATAAAAAGAGTTTTAAAAATGGATTCGTGACGGCAACGGGACTGCCAACAAATACAAAGATTATTATTACTGTTGTGGTTGTTGTTATTGTTATTATAATTTCAGGTTTCAGTATTTCATTGAAGTAGTACTTGAATTAATTATATATGATAATTAGCCCCTCGTGAGTCCAATAGCTTTAAGGAACAGCTGGGCTTTAAAGATCAGCTCAAGTCCAACTGGATCTCACAGCCTTGAGCCATTATCAAGTTAAAATGGTAACAAAAGCTCAATTGACAACAAGAGGTGATGCTAAAAGTCAGTGTCAGTCAGCAACTGTGACATGAGAGTGGATGATGAAGGTTTGATGAAATAATCCTGGTGGAACCACCCATGTTCTGTTTAATTATCCCTAATCTGCTGTGTTTTTATTCCACAACAGGGAAATTCACAGTAATTTGGGCAGTTTCTGTGATTCCTTGGTAATCACTGATCATTTTGAGGGTTTTTTTACTCACCTGGCAGCGATGTATAACGTCCTGTTCATTATCATGATGAGCTGGATGTCCAGTTTGTGCCGCTGTGTGTTGTTCCTGCCAGGTTTATGGCCCACGAATGCTGGATACTGCCTTGTGTCTGTAAGGAATGAATCGCTGCAAGTTATCAGCTGGAGTATATGTTTTAATACCTTCAGCATTTAGGAATGTAATAACTTCATAGCTTTTCTCATGAGGTCTCATGGGCTTTTAGCCAAATGTCAGCCCATATGTCTTAGTTGGAGAAGAGAACTGCACCACAGTTGCTGGCGGTGCTCTTGGTGCAACCTTAAATTGTAGGATAAAAATGCGCTGCAAGGTACCGTGTAATTGTTCTATTGTTAGTGGCTTTGGATGAAAGCGTTTGGTTTGAATAAACAGTCTGATATAGGAGCAGGTCTATGTGAGGATGCCTGGCTTCTGTTCCAGCTTCCCTGGCCAAGATGTACAGTGTTACACCCAGGGAGAGCAGAACAGGACGGAACAGAGAGAGAAACACAGAGAACACAGAGGAAACAATGACCATATCTTTATCGAGTGCCACCGTGTTTACGCTATCACACACCACATTAGAAGCCCAACAGAAAAACAGCGGATTATCCTTTGATGTGGGGTGGGCTCCATTTCAAACGCTGCTTAAAGTCTTTCATTTTAGTTTTAAGGCCTATTCTTGGGCGCCAAACTACGCTCCATGCCTTCAGAATGCATTCAGTGTAAGGGGAGGTTGGGGGGGAGGGGGTGGTGGCAAGAGGTTGAGAGGGATGTAGAACAGCACCATGATAGAAGAGACACTGAACCAGGGGATTTGAGAAGTAAAAAACAAGGAGGAGGAGGAAACACTTAAAATAAATACTTCGAGTACTTACAGTTGCCATGTGAGATGCTAATGGGCTCGCTGTCCTCGGGGAAGCCCGCTCCGGCTATCTGCAGTAGCGTGAAGTACAGTAACAAGGCCTCTGACCTCATGGTGGCACCAACACTGCTGCTGCTGGTCCTCTGCTACAGATTTCTCTCAGCCTGTGCAAGGAAAGACCAGATTGGTGGAGAGACAGGGAGAGAGTTTGAGAGGACAGAAAAGAAAGACAAAAGAATAAACAAAGCTAGTCAAACTCATTTCTTTTCACCTGGCTGCCTCTTCAATTACTTTCCCGACTCATTTTCCATGTTTCTTTGTGCGAGGGGTGGCACAGGACAGAGGGTGAGACAAATAGATTCAGGTCCACCTGATTTAGCTGTTTGTGCATTTTGCACGGCCCATCGCAGTCTGTCAGAGATATATTTATATATGCATTTTCGATGACTCAAGTAAGCTGTGTTGCAAGCGAAACAGAATTAATTGGATTAGAGGTGGTAATATGCGTCATAGATCGATGTCAGGCAGAGCTGTGTGCTTCCCTCTTCCTCTCTCTCTCTTCCAGATTGAGACAGGGTCTTAGAGACGTGGGAGAGCTCTTGTTGAGATTAGTCTGCTGTAAAGTATCGGCAGTACCTGAAGATGTGGTGGATGTTGAGGCGAGTACCTAATTTCCCACTTGTCAGTCTCCTACAAGGATAGCAATCCCCCATCCTAACTCATCCAGGCCGATGACAACCACAAGCTGCATCAGAGCATCAGGTTGGCTCCCGTCTGTGCCATTTTCTCTCAGACAACATCATTTCCAGGACAAGAAATCCCTGCTTGTTTGTTCTGAATTTAACCTTTGAATCAAGCAAAACACAATGTCCTCAACTATCTAATTTACTTATGTAGTGTCCATGTGCCCACTAAGGTGGATATGATCTAATGTCTTCATTGCACAAACCTTGGTAACTACTGCATCTCGTGGCAACAAATCACACCCATAAATCATCCAAGACAATTATTTTGCCTGTAATCTAATCAAGAGTAAAGTGTTTAATTTGCATAAAGCGCCTTCTTTTTTTTCTCGATGGAAGCTGCGGGGCTGAGATGTTCCTGTGCAGATAAAGTAAACGATGGTTCAGGTATGAAGAATTGAATAAAATAGTCTACTTCATTTGCACTAGTCTGATAAAAGTTGTTTATCCCACAACTGCGTTTTCATTTGCTATTGTATGTCCAAGGGGGGAACAAACAGGAGGGAGGAAGAAGGGAGAAAGAAGGAGAGATGGGGGGATTACGTTCTCTTTTCTGTGTCATGAGTCTCTCCCGGTCTCTCCCCCTTTTTCTCCATGCTCCTGTGAATCTCATTCAGGGGAGGAATGAAAACACTATTCACTGCGAGAATCACTTTAACACTGAGGAGAATACCAATACTAAAGCCTGGATACGACCTTGATCTCGCAAGCCGCTCTGTTCCCCTCCATCCTTTCTCCCTCTTTGGCCCGCTCCTCTTATCCTTACAAAGTATTTTTCTTCTTTAATTTTTTTTGTATTTTATAAAGGGAAAACTACAAAATGGATTTCCTCTCGCCCTTACTCTTATCTTACAGTGAAGGTTGACTACACTTACGCAGCGCGTTCCAGCTTCATCCAAATTGTAAATAGGAAATTGACTTTTCCCTGTACAGTACAAGAAAGCGCTGCAGAGGTGGCACGTTCTCCTGCTGAAGCTGGATCTGTGACTCTTCTAGTAATTGACTGATGAGCGGGAAGTGCCACGAGGCGTAAACGTAGTGAACGACAGATGGTAGCGCTGAAAGCTCGGTGTGACACATCCAACATGTGACTTTGGATGCTGTGCTTTTAAAGTTTGTTTATATTCATCTGTGAAGTTTAATCATCCTACACTCACTTGTCTTGCGCCTGCTGAGGTGGTGTGAAACGCATCTTCAATCTGTATCATCGTGGTGTAATGGGATGCTGAAAACTTTTAGTCAAGCCATCTCACACCGCTGCCTGTGATACACAAAATAAATTGAGCACAAAATGACTTAAGTGAAACCCCTAAGCCTTCCAGTGGCCTTTCATTACCGGCTGCCACACATGCGTAACAGGAGGGAGCGAGACGCAGTCTATCTTTACCGAATTACACCCTTTGTGTGGAAGAGCAAATTGCTTCCTTGTGTATGTGTGTGTGTGTGACTGCGTGCGCGCATGTTAAATCCTAATATATGATATTCCTTTGTACTGTAGACAACACACACATGCTGACACACACTCACACACTAACCATGCGCCCGAACTTCTCCAATAAATTACCCACTACCAAAAAACACTTGCAGGTGGAAGTGTTTCCTCTCCTGTAAAGGCTCTCCTTGAAAATCAACCAAAGAGCAACAGTGGAGCCCTGTGTCTTCTCCTCAGGCTTTTAATAGATAACAACATTTTGAGAATCTTAGCTGCTATTCCCTTACACCCCCCGCGCACACGCTTAGTGATAAAGTAGCTGTTTTTGTGTGTGCGTCCATGTGGGTGTGCACGCAAAGCAAAACAGACAGAGAGTGCGGAGTTAATCAAGCTGGATGCTGGCAGGAGGCCACCAGTAGGTAATAAAAACACAAGGACCCCCCAGAATCTCTCCACTTACCCACCATCTTATGAATAACTACACACATGCGTGCACTCACACTCTGTCACCCTGTTTCCCTGCGAGACGGAAATGTGCATGACTAGAATAAGCTAAAGAAAAACACATAAAGCAATAAATGAACGTATACTCAAAGCAACAACCATTTACAAGCACAGAAACAAACGCACCACCCGAGATGGAGCCGCCCCGTGGGGACAGCCAAACCGGGCCGCATTAACTTTAACAATAAACAAATTATCGGGCCTAATGATGCCATTGCTGGCCTTACATCAACATTTTAGCCAAGGGTGCTGGCAGTTAAGACATGCCCACAGTGACGGTCATTCATTAGAGCAACAGGGTCAGCCACGGTGAGGAAAGGGAAGGAAGTGCTGCCCGCCATCTAGCCGCGCGTCTGGGTTGTCACTCTTGTTAAGGGCACAAACAAATTTCAATCAGAGGCCCGGATACAGAAGACGGAGCTCGGTCAGGCGGCTTTTCCCAAATGTACGCACAGTCATGCTCACATAAGGAGGTCCCAGTTATTCATCTCCTGAGGGCCCCCACTGGGCCGACCATCAAACGGAGCAATGAAGTGAGAGGCGACCATTTAATTACATCAGAGCAGACCTGTTGATGGCGATGCTTTTTGTTCAGAAACCGTCCTCCCGAGAAAAATGACAGCACTGTTTGTTTCACACAGACGCCTAAAAACAACATGTGTTTACGCTCAGGCGAGAAAACCCCACGGCGGCTCCGTCCCTGGGGACACAAGGAGGAATTAACCACAGATGCATTCCTGCTGACGGGTTCTCTAACCCTCACCAAGTTGTTTTGTCGCCTAAACCGTGGTATGTTGTTGCCGTCTCGGCGCCACATCGCAAAACACATAAAAGGGGCCATTCATTGGAGATTTGTTGTGTTTAGGTTTTTTTAATTTATTTATTTTTTTGGTTCTCTTTGTGAGTCGTCCATCTGAGCTCGAATCTCGGTCACATATTCTGCACGGCTGCTATGTAAATAAACGGCTTCGCATAGCGACGCTGCGTAGAATAGCTGCCCTGTGAGGTAAGGACACGCATAGAGTCATCTGATCTGTCCGACGGCACTCTATCCAGTCTACGGTCACCGAGTTGGGCTTCCCTCCTAAGAAGAGGGTGTTTGATCATGGTCTCGTCAGAAGGCCGTGTTCCATCTGAAGGTTTTAAAGTACCAGCTTCTTGTAAATGTTGTCTGACAGCTTTGATACGAGTGCAGCCTGCTTGTGTTTATATTTGGCAGTCTGGGTAATGTCCACAGATTGGTGCTGACGGGTTTACAGATGACAGGAATGCCAAAGAGAATGGGGCAGCTCGCCGTTGCACGTCTACACGCGTTTGTGAGCCAGTCACAACATTTGGAGTTTCACAGTTGGGGACACACGCACGAAGCAGACCATACACCGTGATTGTGTTTGTGTTTGTGGATCAGCTCAGGAATTTTGGGTAGCAATTAAAATGGTCGTTTGAGCACGTTGGTTTCACCGTGTCGCCGCCAGGAGTGAAGCACGTTTGTCATCATCATCGTCGTCATCGCCGTCTGTCCGCAGAGTTTTCGTAATCGTGTCAACAAACCGCGTGCTGCTTTTCACACGGACATAGAAACTTCACTCCAGCTGTAACACAAACAACAGAATATCTCAGAAAGGAGAGAGGCTCATCTGTTGCTTTTCATGGTTACTGGCCGTGAATAAAAGCCAGAGTGGTTTTACAGGCATATGAATGAGAGGGGGGTAATTCCCACAGCATTACAGAGCAAAAACAGCTCTTACACACAGGTGCGAACACGACACCCCCAACGCCAGACCACACTAAAACCATACACGTTTACAGCTCAGCCACACAAATACCGCGTAGCTCAGCCTAACAGAGCTTCAGGCCACCACCCAGAGTCGCGGTTGGTCATAGACACGCTGGAGGAACCGGTGCGTGGGATAAGGTGTGAAGCTAGAAGTGAAGCAGAGAAGGTTGCAAAGACAGCCAGGTGAAAATAATGCATTGATCCTCCATACGGGGGTAAGAAATGGAACACATCCAGCCACCTAGGGCTCTAGCTTGGCAGGTGTTTACACTTGTCATCCCTAGGCTGATAAATCAGAGAGAAAAGACAGGAGGAGCTGTCTGCCTGAACCCAGGAGGCCATGATAAGAGGAGGAAACTGAGAGGGAGCGCGAGGGAGGAACCTGCCTGTCTCCTCTGAGTACAAGCTCCGAAGTAGCAGCTAATATGTGTCGCACAAATACAGACACACGATCGCTTCTTCCCATAAACAGTTTCGTTTTTCTCATCGCCCCTCAGATGTTGCTTTTAAACGACTGTCTGCATGGAGGCAATCCATCATGATTATTAAAAGACAATGACGTGGACATGAATGAGGCACCCTGTGGCTGTAGGCCCTTTATTAAAACACAAGCCCCAATGCAAGAACGTCTCCTTTACAGGAGGTGACGGATTGATTCTGGAAGCGGCCCAAAGACCACTCAGAAACAGAGACAGAAGAGCTGCGAGGGAACAGAGGGAAAGCGCCAACTTGGAACAACAGGCCCCTAACAAAGCTGCTATCTTTCTAACTCTGTGATGCAAAAGCCATTAGGCCTGGACATGCCTCTGTGCTTCTTAATCATTAAAAACAATTATCCGTCGCAAAGCAATGAATATCCATTGAGGGATGCGTCGAGTACTGTCTTTGTAGCAAATTACCACGGATTTAGGAATGAGGATAATGAAAAGGAAAACGCGAGCGTGAGGAGAAGGTGAAAAAGAAAAGGCAGAATCGCAGAGAGGAAGAGGAGGTTAATGGGTGTTCGCTGTCTGAGAACGATCCAAAGTAACCTGACGTCACACCAGCCCTGCCACCAGCAAAAAAACTGCCAAGGAGCGAGATGAGAGGAGATAACTACCTACAACTCCCTGCATTGTTTTTAAAAGTAGGTCAAGAACTCGTGAGGCTGCTGGGCCTGACATGACTCTGAAAGCTGTCGAAAGGTTTCCTGCACTAGACGAAAAATATGTCCCACAGAAATATACGAGCACATAAATACTCGGTAGAATGTATTAATGTCCTCAGTTGATTAACACAAAACCACACACAGGATGGAATGTTGTGAAACTAGCATCCAAATATGCAACCAAATGATGTGTTATTGATGCTGACATTTTGATGTCACCCTCAAAATGTCCCTGTTATTGCCACTCTAAAATGAAAGCACCTCAACTCCTGGATGGACCGTTATAATATTTAGTGTGGATGTCTGCGGTGCCGGCGGCGATGACTTTCCCTCCAGCGTCCCGTAAAGTTGACATTTACTGAATGGATCGCTGTTAAATGTGGACAGCGGCGATTCTCCCTAGATGTGAGACGCCCATTAAACCTCAGGTTTAGCATAGCTGCTAAGCTAACTGTACGTTCTCTGTCTGTCCAGCCAACATTTGTTATGGTTCTGCCATCCTGCCGCCCTCTTCACCTTCCGACAGTAATTCCCTTCTTACCTCAAATGCTGGCAAAAACATCTGAGTACGCAACAAAGAGTTTTTCTCCTTCATGTATAAATCAACCCCCTGTGACACACAAACACACAGTACAACACACGCAACTAGCGCTTAAGAGATTGACCCCGAATATAAGAAAGCGGTTTCATTTGAATATCAGAACCTTCAGGCCTGTCAATCATTGCTCGTCGGGGCAGCTTAATCAATCTGGAAGCAGCTGATACAGAGCTGTGTGGGCAAAGCACAGAACCGAGCTGCTGATAAGGACGTTTGGCAGCACACGGCCTCCTCTGTGTCCCCTTTGATGCAATTATCGCTTCGGTTTTATGCTGCTCTGCCTGCGTTTCTGAGCTTTTAACATCACCCTGCATGTCCATTTACTGTTTCTATTCACGTAGACGGTCACTGTGAGGAAGAATCACCCACCCAGTGTTAAATGTGACCCTGGTCAAAGTAGCCAAAGCAACAGAGAGACACAAACCGAGGCTCAGTGTTTCTCCCGAGGTGCAGCAGAGAAAGAGCAGTAAAAAAATGTCAGAATGTCACTGAGCTAAATGCCACATTAACTCCGCAGAGAGACAGGAATGACTGGAGGCCGGCGCCCTGTGGAGCAGCGATGGGGGTGTTGAAACTGTCACACGGCATAATGCACATTCTACGTGGAAAGTCGCTTCACGAAGGCCGACTGTGGGGTGCCTTCAGGCGACGCTGCTCCGTGGCGTGCTGCGCTTAGTCATGATCCAGACCAGGCGCTTGCAGTCTGTGAGGTTGGTGAGTCAAATAATACTTCAAATTAGGCTGCCCTGGGCGGAAAAC
Source organism: Macropodus opercularis (assembly GCA_030770545.1). Classification (NCBI taxonomy): domain Eukaryota; kingdom Metazoa; phylum Chordata; class Actinopteri; order Anabantiformes; family Osphronemidae; genus Macropodus; species Macropodus opercularis. The sequence goes on along the minus strand of CM061097.1, from coordinate 7,009,033 downwards.
ATATGACGTTTAGAAAGGTTCGTCTGATACGGGACGAGTTCAAGGAAGGGGTTAAACACACCTCCTCAGGCTCCTGTTCCTGTCCTCAGTAAACATCGGCTAAGCCATCTTGGTATAACTGAGAAATCCATTTCTGCGGTTCCCTGGTTAAGTATTTTCAAATCCAATATGCATGAGCCCTAAAAAGATTTTTGGTGTAATTTCTAGGAGAGAAAAGAACACGGTTCACTAACAGGAAGAGGGAAAAGCTTGATAGACTTGGAGCAATTCATGCATAAGTTCTCTGAGTCGTGGCAGAAATTCGCTTGGTTGTTTAAAGGAGTATTGGAGCAGTAGCAGAGGGACGTCGTGTTCCCAGGATAGTTTTCGAATAAATAAAAGAGGATGAGCAATCAATAAAACAATAGCTGTAATTCCGTCCTGAGAGCTGGATGGTTTCAAACCCTTTTCCTCGACAGGCCCGGACTGTAAATGAGAAAAGTCTCAAAGTCAATATTCAACGACAGTTCGCTAATAGGTTTTCACTATGGATGCACCAGGCTGAGCGACATTCAAAGGTAAGAAAAGGCCTTTTTTCGTCCTTGCTGGCCCTCGACTAAATCCACCTTAATGCTACGTCTATGAAATCACAAGAATCATCTCACAAGGCATCTGTTCAAAGCGTCTCCATGCCGCTGAGAAGACATTTGTGCCGCGTGCTCAGCGCAGGCAGCTGTTTCTGCTGTGTCCTTTGCCTCTATTTGCAACTAAACTGGAGGAACAGACACAGGATATAAGCGGGTGGCCTGCAGGGACTGAATAAGAGGTGTGATGATTTTCTCTTGTTGCATCCATCTGGTGCAGTTTTCACATCTCACAGCCTTCTGGTTCCTCATAATAGGTGTGCTTCAGAGTTTTACAAGGTGTGATAGCATCTCTATCTGTGCTTCATTGTACGTCTAATGCTCTGTCTCTCTCTCTCTCGCTCTCTCTCTGTGTTGCTGTTCAGCAGCCTTAGCAACATTTTCAACAGTGCATCAATTGTCCATTTGTAATCGCTGCACAGTTTGGCAAACAGTGTCCAGCATAGTGGAGATCGCAGGATCATCCCTGTATATTCAGGAAGTAAAAGCCATAAACTCTGTTCAATGACGCAAGCTGCCGTGTGCGTCTGTGTGAGTCGTAGGTTCTGCAAATGTAGCACGATTTCATTTGCTGTCCTGCCATCACAGAAAATCATTTCAGCTCTTTAATGGCATTTTCTTGTTGAGCTCCCAGTTCATTTGATGCCGTTTCCATTATGCTAAGTGATTGAGTCTGTGTCCTCGCTGATAACTGGCTCGCTGGCCTTCTGTTCCACAGCAGCGAGCCTATCAGATCTGACTGAGCAGGATGCTAATCTCTATTAAGGTAATGTGCTGGCCACGGGTCGGGGGACAGGTTCTCTCTCGTTACGTGTCTCTGTTTCTTATTCATTTTGTTTCAGATGCTCTCTGTAAATTTTCTCTTTCTCTGACTTTTATTACCTTCTTTTTTTCCAGCGTTCATTCTCATTATACCCTCACTACAGCTAAATGCAACATAGATCTTCAGAAAGAAATAAAACTCCCACAGACTCGGCTTCTTTCCATTTTCTCTATGACAGGAAACATATTTATAATAGAGGATGGAATAAACTAAACACAATTATGTTCTGTGTTAGACTGTGATATTGTGATACTGATAACAAAGTATCCTGTTTTCTTTTAGTGCATCATATCCAGCAGCATTATGAATCATGTCCGATAAACCGGGACATTCAATCCAGCTGCTTCGTGAAGCCACAGTCGCAGACTGACAACACATTACACCACAGTAGCTGTTCTATTGCCAATGTACAGAAAGACACTGCCTGAATGTCTGCCTGTTATCTCCACAGACCATATTGTAGGAGTGATGCAGCTCGGATCCAGCTCCAAACTAATGAACGAGATGACAATGCTCAGGCAGGCAGATCATTGAGACGCCCCGCCAGCGTGCAAAACAAATGTACAAAAAGCAAATGTATTACACAACGCAGCCCAGTCCATGGCAAATGCAGCCTGTCGGTATGTAGCAGATTGTCATTACTGTCACCATTACATCACAAGATGAGGTAACGCACCACAGTAACCACCTCTGACATGGCAAAGACTTTCTGAGGCTTCAGTTCAACGGCCAAGAAACTAATCTGAAGGAGGAAATACAGCAGGAGGACATGGCAGAAGCTTAGAATCACCATTTTTATAAATATACACAAGAGCAGCAATGTAAGCATTTAATTCTTGCAAATCAATGTCTCTGTCTCACAAGCTGATTAGAGCTAAGCCCATCAGTACCATTAGACCACTTAGTGTGACTCTACGCCCACAGAGGTGGAGACAGGTTTATGTTTGTGTGCTAGCAAGCTGCGAAGAGCTTCACAAGACAAGAACCCCACAACGGAGTGGTCGCCAGTGAACATGTCACGCTTTTATGGGAATAATTTAAACACGCCAAACACACTTCCGTCTGAGAACAGAGCTCAGTTTATGACCTCAACACTGGCTGTGACCTGCTTTATGATGGAGACAAATAACGTTTAGAAACACATTCTGAACCCATTAACTACAATGAGCACTTAGCACACAGGCTAATTGTCCATTAACAATCATCTATGAGCCTACCGGCACCAGATTATCAGTTAACCTGAGTGAAACTCACAATGTGTTTACGGCTGCTGTGCATATTTTACAGTGTACAGTAATATGATCTAATTACCAATTATCAGCAATGCAACTTATAAGTAGAAGTATTCAGACAGGATCCATTTTGCAATTTAAAATGTCAAATATGATATAAGGCTAAAAACATTGCATGACAATGCCAGGTTCGTGTAATGAGCTGTGAAGGCTGCTGCCTGTGATGAGGCCACAAACTCAACGCAGGGAAGCAGCTCTGCACCTCCACAACTAAAGACCGGGATAAAAGTGAGTCCTGTTCAAAATGTCACGTCATCAGCGTAAGGCCGAGACACAACGACACACAACGCTCCTGTGGGCGATGCACTGGCAACGCATGTGCCCGTAGAGCTGGTCTGCTCGGGCACCAGGAGCAAACTGTGCACATGCTAGCTTCCATTTTATAGGACATCATACAATAGAGATAAGACATACAGCATCTTTGAAGCGGAAACAAAGAGAACCTGACCTCGTGTTTGATCAACAGCTGTCTGAACCGAGGCTCACGTCATCATTTCTCACACGCACAGTAATTATGCTATAATTACAGTGTGCGGCTGCAAAGAACATTGCTTGTACTTGAGAGACTTTAAAATCATGCACTAACTTGTGTAGAACAGTATGAAATTACATCTGAATCACCTCCTTTCAAAATGTCTAAGTGTTCGAATATACAGATCCTAACTGGCACTGGTGCCACATGACTTCTTCAAGCTGCATCCTCCTCCTCAGCCTCTCACTCCCTCAGCTCTGCTCTTCCAGAGGAGCAGATATATTTATATATTGCAGTCCCTGTCTCTGCCTCCCATCACAAATTTCAGCAAAGCGCAGATGACGGGTCTCCAATAAGCAATTTTCCGTGCTGTGTCACAATGTCTTCGTGATCACTAACTTCTTATATCAGCTGTGTCGTGCAATTTTTCTAATGGAAATGTTGCATTAATTCAGCGGCTGAGGCTATACATCATGGCTGTAGATTTCCCATGTGGCGTCTGGCAGCAGAGCTGACCTGAGCCGGGCCAGGCCAGGCCAGGCCAGGCCAGGACCAGATTAGGGTAGCTGCTCTGTTCTGCTTTCAAGGAGCAGAGAGAAAATGAAGGATTTCCAGACTAAAGTTTAATATGCAGAGATAAAAAGGTTCTCTCACAGCATTTGCTCCTGGGCGGTGGGAAAAAAAGCAACTTGTTTTTTTTTTCATCTTTTAACTCAACTGACTTCAGGAACTGTCATTTTTACTATGCTAATTAAATTGTTTTCACGATCATGAAGAAAGTTAACCCAGCAGAAGTAAAAAAAAATGTGTAAGAGTAAACAATAAATGCATCTATTTACAATAGAAAATAGCGAATGAACGAAATGGAAAAAAAACCTCTTACAGTTTATGATAACACTGCATAATTGCTGAAAACTTGAAATCTGAAAGGTGGGGGATACAATTATTCTTTCTTATCTATTTTCTCCTTTTCACGCCATGACTCACTAAGTGTCGTTCTCTCAAGTGATAAAAGCTTCAGCAGCCTCCCATTTCACACTTACACAGACTGATTTGAAAAAAAACAGTAGACAGGGAGTTTATAAGAATTCACCACATGCAAGGCCTCTGCTGAAAACCTCAACCAACTCATCTGGCTTTCATCTTTAACCTTTATAACCTCCTAACCTCTTCCGTTAGCCACATCTAAAGGTCTGCATTTACCACTTCCTGTCAACATATGGACAGAGAAGGGGAAAATAAAAGCGAACGTGCCAGACTGAAGGTGGCAAGTTCCTTACCCTTGACCTATTGTTGTCTGAGTTGCTCCATCCTTCATTGTCTGAGTGACAATGAAGGATGGAGCGTGAAGAGGCTGAGGAGACAAACTGCAGGGGCTGGATGCTGTGCATGTCTGTGCAATCCAGCATGCGGTTATGTGCTCGCTCATGCAGGTAGTACAGTCAGTGGGTCAGGTGGTGGGCGAGCACCTACCTGTAGCTTCCAGGCTCTACCCAGTGGAAGTACCGGGGGAACTGAAACCTGTCAAGCCCACTCGCCCTGAAGATAAGCTAATACCATGATTAGTCCATCAAAAATAAAAATAATCGCCCTGTCTGCCTTGCTCATTGTGTTCCTCTTCTGCCTGTCGCCTGCTCTGCCTGACTGACTGACTGCCAGACACCACACCTACATCAGGGACGGTTAGAACCAGCGTCCTTTAATTATCCTGCTGCTGTTTATTGAAAGAACTAAAGACGGTGTTTAAAGAGAACTTGTGGCATAGTTTTGTGAAATGTGCAAGAGAACGTTCAGATATCGGAGAATAACCTCTTTGGTTGAGAGGCATCATCCCATCTATCACAGCTGTTTTACTGAGTGGATGAAGAGTTATGATGTCAGTCCACATTTCAGCAGAGTCTGATGAATCGTGTGTTTTGTTTCAGACATTTTAGTTTTTGAAAAAGGCAAAAGAACAGCTGCTCAAACTTAAATGATTGAGAAGCAGAGTGATGTGTTGTGCGTAAATGACAGATGATGTCGCTCCTTTTATCAAGAAAGACGTGTGTTCATCATTGTCCACTTACAGTAGGTTCTAAAATCTCCCGTGGAGAAAATAATCACTTTTTGAAGTGCACATCTGGTGGGTTGGATCTATCCAGATTTAAGCACTACAGCTGTCTGCACAGGTCATGTACAGACTCGCATATGCAGCTGTATCACAGCAGCAAAACAGACAATCTTAAAGTCTATTTTCTGATATGTTACACATTTACACCCACAGAGCTGGGTGCTGACGCCTTCCAAACACGTTTTGAATTTTGAACCAAACAGATCTGGACAAATTCAGCGCGACAAATGGAAAGACAGATGTATACTGTGTGAAAGACGATGTTATTACCCAAAAGTGTAACTTGGTACGTGACAGTTTTTGGTGAGTGTAGAAATATTTGTAGGTCAACAGAGTCGTGGCATTTTATCCATCGGTATATCATTAGTCTAACTAAGCATCTCATTTCCCCATAGGACGACTTAGTCTGGCTGCGACTACATCCTCTGGCACACTTGCATTTCGTCCTGATTGTCTCTGTCAAAGTAATTCATCATCATCGACTGAAGGACTGTGGCTGGACGCCACGCTGCTCCCCATCTCGTGTCGTTTCTACCTTCCTACTCTCTTCCTGTTCGCGCCCCCCCGTCTCTGGTTTTTAACCTCTTGTTCTCTCTGTGTGTTTCGCTATCTCCCTCCTGTGCATCTGCCTCTTGAGATAAACACCAGCCTGGCTTCTCTCATGCAGCCAAAATATCTCTATAGATGAGTGTGGACTATGCTGGTTTGGCTGTTTGGGCCCAGCAGTGGAACACAATCCATCTGTCTACAGCATTTCTCCCCACCTCGGTTGCTCTTGTTTCTGTTTTTGCTTCCCTCCACTCAGCCTTGCACGGCTTCAGATTGACAGGCAGATTATATTCAGGGAGAAATATGATTAATGAGTCTGTCTAAATAATGTAAATCTACTTAATGGATTTGAGGACACAAAATAAAGGCGTGAGGAGAAACAGGAGGGAGGACGCGATGGGGGATTTATAGGAGAGGGTTGCTCAGGGTTCAAATATCTACTTAGCTGAAAGGCAACAACAGTAAGCAGACCTCAGCTGCTGTCACACTGGCCTTGGAGAGAAAAAAGAAGAGTCATGTCCTCCTTTTTCTCTTTCTTCTTGTTTCCCTCATTCTGTCTGCTTTTGATGAGTCCCTGGGGTAGCCGGCCCTCCCTTGCACCTATCCCTCCACCCAATCCTCCTTTCATCTGTCCTGATATGATTCCATCCAAACCCTCACCACCACCATCTCCCGTCCAAGGACAGCGCCTGTAGCATCGCCTACGCGCACACGCACATGCATGTAATCGCAGAAAAAGCCTGCACAAGACAGCACTTTGTGGTCTGCAACAATCAAATCCGCACTTTTCTGACAGTTAGGACCCCTAAAGACATAAGAGGATCAAGTTGCTCATCCGGTAACTTAAACCATTTAACTGTTTGTGCACTTAATTCCACTGACATGCAGTTGTTACACAGGAAACAATGCAACAGTGCTTAGGCTTAATATTCCGTCTGATCAGGCTGGCTTAACAAACATACTCCTGCAGAACGTGGCAGATTACTCCAACAACTACAGCAAACTTAGCAGCCATGACACTGCTATATCTTGATTCTTTCACAACAGCAACATGTTGTATTGGTCTAATTGACTTATAAGCTAAAGTGGAATATGTGATCCAGTCCAGTGCTGAAGGAGGATCTGTGGATTACTATGTTTACCGTAAAACTCTGTGGCGACTAAATCTGGAAAAGAAGGATGATAGGGTAATGAGATAAGTAGCAGCACAACCTACAGTCATGTTTCAGACTTGATTTTACAAAGTGCAGGTCGACACATGGGTGGATTTCTAGCTTCCACCCACACCAGAGACATGTAGATCTTTAAATCTCAGATTCTTCTTTAATCTAGAGTAGTTAAATATGACACGCGTTTCAACTAATTCAGACATGATTCACTAGCATGTGAAAAACATAGTGTCTGTCTGATCAGTCGCTATCGTGGGTTCTTTCTTAGCTCAGGTTGTTAATTAGGAGTCACTTCAGTCTCACAGTTTGTGAAGGGACCAATTCAGCGCAGCATTCCAGAAGAGTTCATTTTTCATTTTCACTTTTCTACTGGAAGGATAAGTCATCTGTGAAATGATGCTGTAGTGATTCATTCTCTGGTGGCAAATTAATGTGATGAATTAAAATCACGCACTGGCAGGTTAGGAGACACTTATTACTGATGGCTATGATTTGATTTAGTGAAGTCATTTTAATCGATTTGACAGACCCAGCTTCATACCTGCACCTCTAAACAGTTTTAATCAGGTGGGAACGCTCTGCTATTTTAAGAGTAAACTTTAGTGCAAGTTTCGTTTCAACCATTCTGTAGCGTCCAGCGGCGACAAGTGAAGATGTTCCTGGGCTTGAAGAAGCAAAGCAAAGCTTGTTCAAAAGAGGTCCCCTCACGGGGGTAGAGCGATGGACACTTAAAAAGATGCTGTCTGCATTTTTATGTCATGTTGAATGTTTTTCCAGTCTGGAAATCCATTCTGCTGAGTCAGTCGAAGCCACACAGGTATGTCTGCGTTTGACGTGTTTCCAGAGGCGCACAGGCATCGGCTTTGCCCTTTGACACCATTTCTACATGTGTCAAAAGCCTGAAGCTGACAGCTGAGGAGCTGTCAGAGCTGTCTGTGTGAAGTCAAATGGCCCTTCAGGGTAGCCCCGCCAGCCGCCGTTGCCGCCTGGGTGTCTATTAACTGGCTGGCGAGACTGGGTGGCGGACGAGACAACACTAACCGGCAGCAGCAAATCCCCCCAGCACACGCCTGGACACAGAGCTGACTCGCTGGAGAAGGACGGGATGAGCAGAGTTCATTGGAACGTAAAATCACACTATTAATATCAAATGAGTCACAGAATGCTAAACATTTTAGGAATTTCTCATTTATTTGCATTTGTGAACTGTTATTTCCAAACAGGCAACCTTGACCACATGGCAATTTATCAAGCAGCACCACTAGAAAAACACTGTAGAAATCACATAATCATAAATAATAAAACAAATGAGCAACGTAGCAGGACACACAACCTCTAGGACACTGAATTCCAGTGCTGTCTACTGTGTATTTACTGTGTAAGTCTGTATAATTAAAATGCACACAGTAAACCAGATTAATCCAAACAGGCATGATAATCTAGATATGGGATCATCTTTTTCGTCTAAACATCCCTGCTGCTCATTTCACTGTTTGAAACGATTTAAAAGTTTTATCAGTGATGAGTAAGGAACAGATTATTTTACAATATGCATCATCTCAATTACGATTAACAACCATATCGACCTGATACTTCTCCAACAGGGACAAAGTAAAAATATAAGATAGAAGAAGCAGCCAAACAAGCACCAGGAGGACCCATCAATTCTTAGCATGTTTTGCAACCTGCTCTGTCCCATCCTATACTATATAACGGCAGTATGTGCTGGTGCTATAGAGCTGAAGAGACGCAACAACAACACAAGCTAATCCGCAAGCCTCAGAGGGGGTGAGCTCGTGGGAGGGACTTAAAAGAGAGCAGGGAGTGAGGAGAGGGACTTAAAGCAGTCATTGTCCCTCTGGGAGCAGATTAACTATTTTAAAAGCAAAGGTGACGTCTGCTGCTGGCTCACCACGCAGGCTACCGATGCGCTCGCACTCCGTGTGAGATACTGCTTTTCTTTCTAATTGTTTGCTTTCTCTTTGTCTTTCTCTACAGTGCCAACACTTCCCTGAGCAAATATATCTTTAGCTCAATCTTTCTCACCTTACTGTCTCCCACATGAACTTCTCCTTTTTTTTTAAATGAAGTCGGAGACCGCCACAGCGGCTGCAGCTGCAGTCGGGCTCACTGGCGTAAGGGAGCGGTGCCAAAGACATAATGAAACACTGAGGACTGCAGCTTAAAGGTTATTATGCTGTTGCGATGGCACCAGTGAGTGAAGGGGCGACGTGGGGCCACAGGGGCCCTCTCCAAGGGGACAAGCATAAACGGGTGCCGAGAAAAAAAGGGGAGAGTACAGATGAGATACACTAGAATAAGAGAGATGACACTGCTGGGAGGAGAGATAAAGAGAAAGTAGGCCATGAAGGACGGGAGAGAGGGGTGTAAATATGAGGCTTTATTGTGAAAGTGTAGGGGATGAAAAGAGGACGACGAGAGGAGGCACCGCTAAATAATGAGATAAGAGGCAAACTAGAGAGGAAGGAGGAGAGAGTGACAGTGAAGGCAGGAGAAAGGAGAGAGAGGAGCGAAACAAGAGAAACCCTTAACATCTGCTTAAAGGAAAACAATGAGTGGCACAGACAAGCATGGCAACCCCCCACCCACCAAAAACCCACCACCACCACCACCGCCTCCAAAGTGTTCTTATCAACGCTAAGACGCAGGCATGGGAGAAGTAAAACAAAAACACGTCCATCGCCGTAGTTCTCTGAATATGTAAGACTGTGTAAACAACTTGGTGGCGTGTGTCGGCTATAATAACTCACCACGGAGTCATCCTTCCCTCTGCCTTCACGCAGCAGCCGGTCCTCTTGTGTGAGCCGCATAATGCATGAATTCTCTTTATAGACTGTCGAGGGAGGATTTGGGCACAGCACTAACAATAGAAAGCAAGTGAACTTTCTGCATATGTACATAACACGTACCCCTAATGAATTATTACATAAGCCTTTCATAGCTGCGCCGGAGACGGTGGGAGTCCTCCCCTCTCAGTATGAAGGCAGGCTACCTTAAGTGTTCACTGAGAGGAAACATCCTGTTGATACACTCCAGAACCCCAGCACACAGAAACACCCCATGGCCACACAAGCACAGTGAATGAACACACTGCACATGAACGCACATGAAATCCTTTACTGCACAAGCACACATCCATGCTAACACAGTTCAGCTCTTCGTGATGAGGGCACGCAGAGTAACAGGCAGCCATTCATACCACAGGGCCACGCAGTCTCCTCAAGTCTTTGTCTGGCGCTAGCCCCAGTGTGTGCGGGCCCCGGTGGAGAGGCCGGCATGGCATGACCTCAGTGAGACCCTCTCCTCCTCCAGGTCCTGGCACTCACACACATGCCCAGCGCTCCCAGCGTTCCTGGCAGTGCCAGTGAAATCCGGCTGCTCCTCCGCATCTTTCATTCACTGTTTCTGCTGCTTTGCTGATTTTCTCTCTTTGTCTAATCTGTTGCCATTTCTGGTCTCCTTGTTTACTCATCAGAAAGAGGAAACAAACAGGCAATAAAATAAAAACGCTTTGTCCTGTCAGGTTCTATGCTTCCAGAGCATATCTGACATGTGACAAACAAATCCTGCTGAAATTGTCGGTTCCTCCTTAAAGTGTCATTCTGTCAGTTCCTGCTGAGTTTCTTTGGATTGCCCTTCATTTCTCATCCTGCCGTTTCAGACACAACAATATCTAAACCAGTTTTGATGTTTCTCTAGTACCAGGGCATGTTTAATACAAATTTATTCCAACGTATGCCCACTCTAATTACTGTTGACCTGTGTTGGTCAGTCAAAGAGTAATTTCTGGTCTAAGGAGGAGAAGAGCTTTTTGCCCTCTAGCCGTCTAACAGCGTTGGTTTTGCTCCATATGGCTTCATTTTCCCATGTGCTCTGCAAACCTTTCAGTTTTAAGTTTCTGAGTGGTTGAGATCATATGTTGTGTAACTTCAGTTTGAATCCACACAGGACAGGTGTGCAACATATGACCAGAATGAACTAATGGATGAAAGTATCAGTCAACAGAAAGCACAGGTCCAGACGTCAGGAGTGTATTATTAACCAGGAGTGTCCCCATCCACCAGAAATATACATGTGTTTATATTATTAATATCTTCCTCCGAGCTCATGTTAAGGGCAGAGTCACAGATTTCCAACGATGGCTTGAGACCTACAGTAGTGCTGCATAATTCATCTTAGCTACAAAACATTATCTACAAGAACTAAATATTAAAACAAACGTGCACATTAAATTTAGATGAGATGATGATGTTGATTTAAAATTAAACATTTTAGAAGAAGACGTTCGCTGGCTGAACACGAGCTCCAAAGTTTAAGGACAGGGAAGAAGCATGTGTTCCCATGTGTATATAAGATGAAATAAGCATCTTGTTGAGGGGACGGATTACATTAAAAAAAAAACATATACCAGATGTCGATGCATGATATCAACACAAATTTCGACCTGACGTCAAGCCAAGAAAATACAAGTGAAAGAAGTTTGTGCTCAGATGAACTGTTGTCACGCTAACAAACAGAATGAATAATAGAAGGCCGGCATCACCCCACCCTACCTCTACCACTTCCTCTCCTTCCCCTCTTTGTCTGTCAAAATGTGATGAGCTCAGAAACTCAAGCAGCTTTGGGTGTGAAACTGTATCCCTCTCAGGGGGGTTCAGCCATTTTGTTAAATTTGCATCTTAACAACCTTTCTGAGTAATTGAAAAAGTGGTGTCAGAGCCCAGAGTCTTGATCTCTGATATGGTAATTACCTTCCATTTATGCCAAAGACTTTCAGGGAGTCCTGAGATCCAGAGGCAGCAGCTGTCTGAGGAAAAAGCATAATGACCTGCATATGTCTCCCACTTCTTGGGTAGCTATCAACATGCATTTGGCTGGGCATTTCCATCTGTGCTTGACATCTCTGATTATAAGATCCGGTAAAGTTGTCTAATCTTCTAACAGCAGCCGAGGGAAGGAGTCAGGGATGAAAAGAACGGAGGGATGGGGGCATGGGCGGAAGAATAAGGGCAGACCTCTCATGTGGTCTCACCCCGCTCTGAAATGACTTCCAGAGGCGAACGTGCTGCATACGCAGCGCTTAAATCTAAGCTTTTGATGACAAGCTACTGGTTTAGTGTGGAGAGCGTGTTTGTGTTGGGAGATGAGGGCTGCTCATCAACAACAACCCTCAAGTATGTGCAAGGAATACATTTTATAACACAACCCAAACTTGTTTGTCGCCGACTAAATGCTAAACCATAAATTCTTTAACGCTGCAGCTTTTTGACAAATTCCCTTTACACAGTATCTAACAGCGTCCAACAGTAATGGCCATTTGATCTTTGTGGATATACGTAAAGACGCGACAGCTGGCGCACATCAGCTGCCTGTAGCACGGCTGAACCCAAGCAGCTTTCATTCGCATTCAGCGCCACTTTTCATCCATATCTACAAACAACAAATCTGCAAAATGTCAAAACAAACCAGCTCCGTCAAGACAGGTAGATATGATAGAGGAAACCTTTTGTGGTGGCCAGTGTAAACTTCTTATTTGATGTGTGTGTGTGGGGGGTGTACTGGTTGTAACATACAGTAGTTCACGTTAATGATAGGACCAGAGTAATGCCAGGTCAGCAAAAGTGTGAAAACAGCAATTTATGCAACAGCTGCGTGTGAGAATGCACCGCTTTTATAGCGTGTGCACTTGACCCGCTACGCTGCGCATGTGGCAACGCGTTTCCTCGGTCGTCGTCACCATAATCACCTGATTAGCTGAAGCAATTCGTCAATTATACTGCTCTCTTCGAAAGCCGGGTCCATCGGCAATCACGGTCACATGGTGAAAGAGAAACAGCGAGGAAACGATCCGTGACAAAGCCAAAGCTCTTATTCTGTGATTTATTCTTTTTAGGCCTTAAAAATAATGTAGTTGTGGCTTCATCAGCTGCTTTTTACCAAATAAAATGCCTGAGTGTAAATTGAATACTGGGTGAATAGGCTAAAAGGCTCATAAAACTGCATGCACAGAAACGGTCAAATTAAGCTTTTACTATAAAAAAAGTGACCGCCTCACCCCCGCCCTCGTCCACCCTTCATCCTACGCAATGACTGCGCTATCAGAGCATTGGTGCTAATTACATACAGGACATTATCCTGTGGTATACATGCAAGTCTTCCTCTAAGTCCCAATCAATACAGCGTTTGTTAAAGAGCCACTAATGTCCAAGGCTCCATGCTCCGTGGACGCTAACGACCTCGATCTGGATCCAGCTACGACAGCTGAAGACACCCAGCACACGCTGTAATCGATAGCTTCTATACCAGCTCGCTCGCTGCCCGTCTGTCTTACTGTACCATCAGTCTTCCTGCCTCAATCTTCCTATCTGTCGTTTCTGTCTTTCACTTTCCTTTCACCTCTGTAATTTTCTTATCTCGTCCACCCCCCGTGTTACCAAAGATGCCATCTCTGTCCCTTTTACCCCAAACACTTTCAATCTCGCCATCTGAAACCTCTCATCCATCCCCTTCCTCTCTCAACTATTCACTCTGTCTATCTCAATCTATGTCTGTCTGTCTTTTCTTTCTCCCTCTCTTCCACCCATCTTTCCCCTTTCCCCCTCTCTCTCTCTCTCTCTCTCCCAGCCCAGCCAACAGCTTCATTGTCCTTGGGTCAGGCTGAACAATGTCGGCCCACATGGGGCCCCAGTGCGGTCCCAGCCGGGAAGGCAGGGAGCACCGGAGAACACCCATAACTCAATGTTTCAACTGGGCTGTGGGATAAAGGGAAGCCTCACACATGGCTGACTATGTGGGTCAGCCTTGGATCATTTGTAGAAGAGGAGGCCAGCAACTGGCACCAGAGTCCCCCACTGAGAGAGTGTGTGTGAGTGAGTGAGTGGGTGAGTGAATGAGTGTGTCATGTCCCCTTGCACCCCAAGTGGTGAGGCCCCCCTCCAGTTCGTCCCAGCCAACTATTCTATGGGAAACCTGCTCCTGTCTCCATCGCTGCTGCTGCTTCCCTGCACCCCATCCTCCACGCAACCGCACCCCGATGCCTTTGTGAGCATCGCGGACAAAACAGGGGCCACCAATTAGTCCTCCCCCATGGGGTGACATGGCCAATGAATAGAGGGACCCCCAAACCGTCCACGCATATAATCCCAGCCGTCTCTTTGGAGGCTCCACTGTCATAGCCACACACATTGAGCCTCGTTTTCAGAAAGGTCCGCTTCCTGGTGTAGAGGCACGGCCCGCTGCTCCCAGAAGGTGAACGTCCGGAGGCCAGGGAGCCACTTCGCCAGGAAAACACGACGGAACTTGTGCTTTTCGCTGTGCGTTCGAGCAAGGGTTCGGAATTTTTCCCATCAATCACAGAGTGACACGAGGAACAATAGTAACTTGGAATCCATTACCAAAACAAACAAAGACATAGCAAGAGTCTGAAGGAGGAACCTCAGACGCAGGCCCAGGCTATGTAAACTAAAGTGGTGATTGAGGAGCCACAGGGGGAACCACAACACAAGTCATGTCACAGTGTCGAGACGTCTCAATAGTTGCATTATCACTTCAGCGAGCCCCTCCCCACAGCTTAGTGCTGCACGGTCATAGGAAGAATCGTTAAAAGCCATATGACAAATTGAATTGGCTAAAAGGCACATTTCTCTCTGAAGTCAACACTTTTCTGATTCTCAAACTTATTCATGCTCATCACACCTCAGATGCATGAGGATTTCATCTGGATTACTTAGCCTGTGCCCTTTCAACTTTTCTAAAACTTTTCTAACTCCTTGCCGTTCTGGAAAACCGTTTGCCTCTGGTGAATGTTTGTGGATTAGGCGCTCACACTGCCATGCAAACCGCCTGGCACTACTCTAAGCACAGTAATACACACTCCGGGATTAAACGTGCCATTTTCAACTCTCACCTCTTGTGCCCTGGCCCAAAGCAGGAGGCTTAGAGAACAGTAACCAACAGGAGAGAGAAGCAGGGAAAGACAGAGCGCAGACTCACAGAGGGGAAGATGAATGTGGGACATCTGCGGACGTTCGAGTTTCTCTTCTCCTGTCCAGCGTCACTGAGCTGAGCACCGACAAGCTGGAACAGGTGACGTTTACACAGTGGCCTCATAAACACAACGAATAACTCACTGTCAGCCCTTACTGTGACATTTATGGATAATCATTGTGGAAAATCTATCTGGAACGTGCGTGAATTTGCCATTTCACTGTGTTTTCCATAGGAACAGCTTCCAATCTCGGGCATTGTCGACAGTTATCCAATATGGAAAATGTGCTTGGGTACTATTCAGTTAAATGATCCACTCCTAAACTCATTACATTGGAAAACACAAGCTCCAGCACCACAGCAGAACCAGAAGCTGAAAAAATGTGCTCTCAAAGAGACACATCTGCACTTTGTTCTTATTCAGCAGCAGCAGTGCTCAGCTAAGCTATTTAATGCTTGGCTGGAAAGTCAGGCAGCATTTTGTCTTTGTTTCACTTCACATACCTGAGGAATACGTTTGTATTCCCAAGCAGTGCAGAGGGCAGGGGTCTCAGAGTTTATAATTTATGATCTACAGATTATAGCCCCGTGTAGCAAACACGGAGCAGAAACTTTTTTGGAGCGATTCGGGATCTGTGACGCGAGGCTGATGGTGTCACAGCATTTTCGTTCGCTCGTCTTTCACGCTGATGTTTTATTTCTTCACAGAAGAGCTGGCGTGCCATCTGAAGGTGAGAGCCGCAGGGCAGAAATGCTTTTTGGGATCTCACTGAGAAGAGGGAGGAGGGCTGGAAGGCAATAGATCAATGACTCCATGTTCCCACTGAGAGATATAGGAAGTACAGGGCAAGCAGCAGCCGTTGCCTTAAAATAGCTCCACTGATTGCAGCTCAGCTTTAACCCAAATAATGGGAAGCCTGACCAAGGTCTGCGGAGGTCTCTACATTTTTGATTAGCTCATGACCTCCGGATAAAGTGGAGACAGAAGACAGATTTCATACTGAGGAGATAGAAAATTGGAACGAGTCTAAACGTCTCACTTGTTCTGTCTCTGACTGTGGCCTTGCCAGACGCTTTGGAAGTTATGTTTTAAGAAAAACAAGAGAAAAAGGCCATGATGTAAGGTGACGGCAAACCCTACAGGGAAAAGAAACAGCACAGATCATATGCAGAGTCTGAAAGCTTAACCAAAGGACAATCCAGGTCTGCTGTGCATCTAAACACAACAAAATGAAGGTTTCATGGCAGGGTGGGTACTTTGTTAAGAGAAAAAATGATGAGCGAAACTTTACCTGAGCTAGTCTACCACTGTGAATAGTCAGTGGAGTAATCTGAAGCTGCTTTTACTGCGCGTCTGACTTCTCATCGTGGCTTTTCAGTCTTCTGTTCAAACTGGGAGCACTGCTTGTGCTTGTGTTGCCATGGTTTCTTTTTATGTTGGGCAAAAGCGGAAGCAGAAGATGTTCCACTTCCCGCAGGATGATTAGGCCCTAATCTGCCCCTTGTGGATACACTTTTTAATCCTCAAGATAAACACAAGTGAGTAAGTTGCATGAGCCCGTCCACAGTTTTATGGAGGTGCTGGGTAACAACTGTCTGCACAAAACAAAGAAATAAAACCTACACGGTGCTATTATGTTCCCAGTTCCTGTTCAATTCTACATGTGTCAACCACAAATGGTTGCTTCAGGTGAGGGAGATCAGTGGAAACTGTTTGTGGTTGAAACGCCACCTGGGAACCAGATAGCAGCACGCAGGTATGTTTTACGTTCTTTTGTGCATCAGGGTGGTTCTTTGGTTTCTTCTTGCTGCTTCTCTGGGTGGTTTTGGTGCGAGGCGACAATGACAGCACTATACAGCTGTGTGCGCATTGTTCTCATTTCTGTATTTAGAATTACTGACTGCTGTGCGTGACTCAAATTTGCCCCATGGGAGGACATTAAAGACTAACTGTGCATACATGGATCCATGATCCCATTGAGGTGAAGGAATTCTTGTTTTGCATAAACCTTTCAAACACGCTTCTCCCACTGAGCCACAACATCTTTTCCACGGTTCTCTTAATGGAGCTTAATGAAAAAAGACAAGACTCAGCTCTTGCCTGACCCAGAAAATAAAACAGCAGCTCAGCGTGGAAAAAAATAGAAAATCCATAAATGGAAACATAAATAAAAGTGCAGTAAATAATTAGAAATGTGATGATTCTGGACAAGTTGGCTCATTAGCAGAGGGGGCTTCAGAGGAATCTATCTCATTGTGCAGAGCGTTCACCAGTTTCGTTTCCTGTCGACTAAACAGATAAACACATTCCAGTGGAGAGCTGCTCCTGCCATAATAAGGCGTCCTCTCCTTTCTCTCTTTCTGTCTCCATCCATTTCTTCTTCTCCTTCCCATTTCTGCCCCCTACTGCTCTGTGTTCTCTCCCACCCTGCCTTTTCCTCTTCCTCTGTTTCTTTCCGCACTGACCCTCCGCCTCTTCGCTCGCCTTTCTCAGGGTCAATTAAGCTACAGTAACTAAAAGGCAGGGCACCCTCTCACATTCCATCCAGTCCCCCTCAATGAGTGGCTACAACTTTCACTAAAACAAATGGGCTTTGAAGGAACCAGCTCCAGCAGCTATTACCATATGAACAACTCACTTCCTACAGCACAATGAACTACCTTGACAGACCTTTTCTGGCCTCAGGCTGTTGCTCATGGAACTGTGTTATTAATGGTGTATAAAGAAGGCTCTGTGTGCAGGTTGCCTTCCCCGTTTCACCTCTGCTGCTCCGGCTCGCTCGGCCTGGCTCCGCTTTCCCAGAGCTGCAATATTTACTTCACAGGGGGTCGACAGAGCGGCAAAGACGCCGGCTTGCACGCACCTAAGTACACACGAGCTCACAGCAGGGCGGGCATAATCACAGAGAAAATACATGAAACAAAAACTTTGATGTACAGACACTTGCACACATGTTCTCAAAAAAACATGCACACGCTTTCAACTACAAGAGCACCATACTGCGCACTTGAGAGGCCAACCTCCACCAAAGGCAGATCTATTTCTCTCCTTTCCTCATCTGCCTCCTCTTCGCAGAAACACTCCAAATCTTGCAGTATGTCAACAACTAAAAAGCCACAAAATAATAAGAGCTTGTTGTTTGCTTTTTAAAAGAAACGAGAGCGTTGACCCTTCATATCGTTTGGTTGGGCACACACCACAAGTTTGTTTGGCTTATCGGGATTGGATCTGTTTGGGGGGAGGACGTCTTGCTGAATGGCTCTTTGTGACGAACCGCTCGCATCCTCCTGCCTGTAGCACAGGTGGGCAAAAACACAATCAGGTTCCTAGTCTCACTGGAATCACGCTCTTCTAATCCAGCGCACATCCGGCTCCACTCACTGAGACTTGTCTTCTGTATCACATCACTAACTCATTCAACACATTCGCCCCCACTGCCGCCAAAACCCGTGATTGAAGAACTACAGCAGTGGCTCGTTTTAGATCACCGACGTTGTAATTGAAGCAAACTGGAAACAACAGATGGTCTGACAAAATGTTATATGATGAAACAATATTGTAACATACCTTGTTTTAGTTCTCCCAGTAGAGCTGTAATGAACCACGGTGCCAAAACCCATCAAATTAGAGAAAGCTACTGTTTGGAGTAGATGTGTACACATGTGCACAGTTCGGTCTCTCTGTAAACCGAGGCATTAGGTGACGTTTAAAACTAAAATCCAGCTGACCTCTTCCTCTTCATTTAATTGACGCCCACAAAACAGAGAAAACCTGAGTCAGAGAATCAGGCCTCTCGCGTATCTGATCTTCATCTGACCACAAAGTCATTGGACACCCAGCCTACGGACACTTGATACACAGAACCAAGCCCAGACCCCGATAGCAGGTATCAGGGATGGATGCATACGCAAGCTAGTTCATTGCTCAGCACATCTCCACCCAGAGGCAATATGTGCCTCTGTGGCTCCGTATGCATGTCTGACAGTGAGAGGCTATATCTGTGAGACATCCGATTTATACCTGCATGCGTGTTTACGCATCAGTGTCCTGCGCTGTTGTATGCACTAGAATTTCCGGCTAAGCGTCTCAACGCCATAAAAGCTTGTCTAAAGCTGGTTATCTCTGACACATATTTGCTCATCCAACTCCACCATAAAACCCCTGAGAGGTGGATAAGGTTCCTCTACCCCCCAGGTAATAAAATACACTGTTTGTGCTCTTATACAATTGGCTGCAATACAGGTGCGCTCCTCTCTATCCGTTTGAGAGATAGCTATCAGTTAAAAGGGTAACCAAAGCCTCTTCACTTGCAGGGTCCTCCCCCTTTTATTTCAATTCCTCATTATATCCCACTGTGAATAATATCTCCATCTCCTCTGTTTACGTGAGGCATATGGCAGGCCTACTGTAGTCAGCAAGCTGTTCCTGTGACTAGCCTTCACTCTTATGATCACATCGTAACCGTGAGCTGAACCCATGATCAGAGCGCTTTCATCTCAAAGAGGAAGGCAGCGGTCATTCCACAAGACGAAAGACACACTGGGCAAAAGCAGTATTAATGCTTCTATTGATTACAATCTCGCCATCCACTCCTACGCCCTCTTTAGATGTAACTCAATGCATCCCAGGGAATGAATAACATCGCTAATGGCTATAAAAAGCTCCTGAGAATCGGCTAACGTTCTAGCCACTAAAATCGATACCGCCCCCCCAACCACAATCTTTATTTAATCTCAATATAGTGGCAGAAGGAATTAAGGATGAATAGCAGATGAGGAATCGCTCAGTCAGAACAGAAGCTGAGACTTTTGCTCCTTTTGGATTTTCCAAACTTGCCCGTACATCCTATTGTTACTAAACTTTACACATTACAACTCGCTCACAGTGATTCATCAAAGCCAGGAGCCCAGATACCATCCAGCAAGGTGCTGTGGCTAAAAATAACGCCACTCCTCCTCTGTTCTGTCACACTGACTGCAGTCGTTTGCAGTGGATTTCAAATAACAATCAATTAATTAAATGCATCTCCCATGTGCTCCCCCCCTTTCTATTCAGTTGATGCCGCAGTCACAGCCCAGGCAGTATTTACTATAGTAATTAGCCCAGTGGTACAAGCGTGCAAATCACCGTGATGAAGGAATAACCATCTGACTGCCACCGGGGTGGGACAGGCAATGAGAGCCCTCAAATAGAAAGTCACGCCTTATTATTCAAGTGGCGGAGGTAAGAAATACGGCCTCCCCAGGTAATTGAGGCCATGCAGGCTGCTTCTTCCAGACAATCACCCCGAACAAGAATGAAACACTGTCAAATGGGAAAGAAAATAGCTTCAACTCCTCAGCGGTGTATTCGTCATCAGCTTATCTCACGCTCCGCCATGAAATACAAATGTTTAAAAGTGAGGAATTATGAAGCGAGTGAGCCTCCTCTGTGAAATTTAAACACTAGGCTTGGTGCTAAAATGACTTTTCTACAAGCTTTCAGCCGGATATGTTTTAAACGTGTTACCTAATTAAGCAGCTGTCGTGGTTTTGTTTTGGCTTTAGATGAACATGAGATCGCATGTTTTTCTGGTTCTGCGTTTCTGTGTGCTTGTCCTAAAAGCACGCTTGTACACAAATGATCCAATTATTGGAGACCACATCCTCATTCTTCACCGGGATGTAATGACAGCAAATATCTCTGTCTGAGTAGTTGGCGTTATCTGTGACTGTTCATTTACCAGAGCCTTGGTCACCGGGTGTTGGGCAGCTCAGCGAACACAAGAACACACATACAAGACAAACACACTTGCGAAAACACACTAAGTCCTTCACCTGGTGATGTGTGAAACAAACGAGCGCAGCAGCGGCGCCAGAGAGAATACGCCACCGTCTCCCGTCTTATCGGCTGGCTGCATGAAGACCTGTTTACTCTAGATAGAGTCGGCAGCAATCCACCAGGCGGGTAGAGGGAATTCGGACGGCCCTGGACGACTGCGCCTCGCAGGACCGAGCAGGGACGTGAATCCACCGCGGCGCAGGGAAGGAGGAGGATCAAAGTCAGGTACAGCATGAATGACAACAATAGGCCGACAGCACAGAATCGAATCCCAATCTTATCTAGGTCAGAGCAGAACCTCCAAAGACGACTCCCACCTCCTTTCCTTGCTGTATAATTTCTCTGTTGTCATGTGCGGTGATGTAACGTACTGTAACTTTGCAGTGTAAATTCAAGATGGAGACCAGGTAGTGTAGTAGCCAAGTAACAGAACACCTGAAAGCTTAGACGGCAGCGTAATTAACCTTCAATTACAAGTTATAAAATGACCATAAAAATCAAGTTCACAAAAACCAAAAAAAACCACAGAAAGCATCAAACCTTAAAACTCGTGAACCATGTAAATGATTAACGGACAGGGGTGTATATCGCCTCACCCGCCTTCTGCATTCCTATCTGTCCTATCTCGTTACCAGGCCAGCATTACTAAGTGTGGGTCTCCAGCTCATATGAACCTGGACACAGACACACAGAAGAAGAGAAGAGGAGGGAAACTGAAGACGCTGTTCCTAATGAATTGGACATCTTCAGTTTCTTTCTTTACCAGTCAGGCAGCTGAGCGCATCGGCGCAAAGCCCTAAGCAAACAAGATTCGACGCTGAGAAAACATGTCTCCTCGGAGATGATGTCTGACCATTTTCGACTCTTCAGACTCTGTTCAGAGTAGCTGAGCGTGTCGCCGTCGCTTCCTCACTCTGACTGCACACCCAGCTAAATAATCAAGGGTTCAATTGCTGCATAATACCACAATCAATAAACAGAGGAATTGTTGGTTATTTGGATGAAATTAAACCGATCCCACAAGAAACAAACACGTAGAAGAGAAACAGATGAGATGGACCCAGATTAGTTGAGGATGGCAGTAGATGAAAAGACGGTGTTTCAGTATGCAGCAGCTGCGCTGCCCAATCAACCCAGACTACTCAGAGACCAAAATAAACCTCATCGCAGAATCCTCAGTCTCAAAACATGCCAATTTATGCAGGAGTGAAAACATATACAAACAAGACTCCACCTCACACACGTGTTCACAGTCTCACACAACTTCACAAACCCAGAGGCAATCACCTCCTAAATAATCCAGTCAGTGCACAAATCAAAACCTTAACAGGGTTAGAAAAGCAAAGAGACTTTTTAACAAATATTGTAAAAAGGCCCCTAGTAGGCTGTGATGAATGAATCATGCCGAGCATGCTGTGCACATTATCAGAATGGGGGATGAATGAATACATTATCATGCACGACACCACTTCTACTCCCTCACCTTACGGCTTGTCTGTTATCCTGCCCATCAACCCGCTTGCCTGATTACCTGCCCACATACAGAGAACCTTTTGTCCAGATTAAAGGGAGATGGATGGGGGAGAGGTGAAATATTGTTTCTTTTCTCAAGAACTCATTTTGAGAAGGAGATGCGTTGAGTTTCTTGTCTCTGTGTGCCTCACAGCCTCTCTGCCTGCAGCCTGTGCTAACGTCCAGTCTATCTCTATTACTCTCTGACAGGCTCTCTTCCTCTCTACCTGTCTGCTTAAATTTCCCAGTTACTTCTGTGAGTCTGTGCATTCCTTCATGCCCCATAACCACTCAATACCTGCTTTATCTTATTCTAGTGGATGCTACTTCTCAAAATGCTTTCTTCCAAATAATAAAAATGACAGTGACACACAAATTTGCACATTTTGCAAGAAATATATTTGTAGTGAATATATTTCATGAGCAATCTCACGTGAGATATTTGGAAACTCAAACGTAAACATATTTAAATGATCGCTGGAGATAGGGGCAGCCTTCCAGCCGGTCTACCTGCTAGTTTCCACTTACCTATCAGGATTTCTTCCTCCCAGTGGCAGCTCAGGCTGCCGAGCTGTCACACCATACATTTAATCAGTCCAGCAGCCCCGGCTATAGCAAGCAGGCTCCCTCTGTGTGTGTGTGTGTGTGTGTGTGTGTGTGTGTGTGTGTGTGTGCGCGTGTGTGTGTGTGTGTGTGTGTGTGTGTGTGTCTGATGTGAGTGGGCCTTTGTGAGGCCTCCACTCAGCAGAGTGATGATAAGTACTCCCAGCCCAGCGCTCCGCATGAGCTGATGGACAGACAGGCCAAGAACACTGGGGGCCTTGTGGTTGGGCGTGCATGTGTGTGTGTGTGTAGTGAGAGAGGAAGATGGTGGCTGGGGACTCGCTTGCATGTGTGTGTGTGATTCCTTTTTCAGCAGCCGCGCCACCAGACCATGCCACATGGCTGCAATTTGTTCATTAGCTATGTAATAAATGTACACACACACACAGAGGTAATATTGTTCCAAGTTCTGCCTGATTGAATTCTGAAATAAGAGGACCCTCGGGGGAATCACTTGTAGTCTGCCAGCAACTGTGACCAGGAGAAGACTGATTTCATAACAAGGTTTCAGGCAAACACTGAAGAAACACAATAATTTTTTTTATTTTCAGCAAACAGATGTTGGAAGTGACGTTTTGGCGACTTACATCCACAGAGTAAATGTATTTCCAAGGGTCTGATTGCTTTCCCATAAAAGTAAAGGTCCGTCCTCATTATGTGTTAGGATAGTAAAGATTTACCAGTCACCTGGAAATAATTCTTAATAAGACGAGGTCGATTACAATCAATCTGTCATCATCATTGGATGAACTATGCTCGTTACAAATTACCTGCTGTCTTGTCTGAGCTGCTCATCCTGCCAGATTTAGGGCCAGCCAATAAATGTTTGCATCACCAGACAGAAAGTAACAATTACGTCCCCGCTGACAGACAATTTGAACGGAAATGGTGCTGTGAAGAAAATCCAGAAACACGGGCAATAAAACACAATCTGTAATCTGTCTAGCCTCGTTTGGCTCGCGCGTGGAAACTAGCAGGTTGAGCTTTGGGAGAAGAAGCAGCTTGTCCCACATTCAGTGAGGCTTATAGCCTCTGGGAGAGTATGACTGCTGCTCTGCCATGAGCATACAGATCACCTTACACACTGGCTTTCCTCTGCTTTGATGACTGATGCACATGCTTCCGCGTGCACTTCCACACACACGGCTAAGCAGGCCCGCATCTGCTGATGCTCAGGAGCATTAAAACACCGGATTTGCACACACACACACACACACACACACACACACACACACACACACACACCTTTATACCATCCCCCACATGGATTAACTCACCTGCTGCACCTGAGAATGCAACCGCTATGATGTCACCTGCAATCCCATCACTTGCAAAGCCAAAAGTGCACCTTGGTACCATCAGCTCAAAGAGCAAACGCACCCTATCACTTCCTCCTTTGTCCTTTTGTCCCCTAATCATATTTCCCCTGCAGAAAGTCCACACATGGCAAGGAGAGAATTACACAGTGTACTCTACCATCAGGTATTCTTGGGCACCTGCCCATTGGCACTTACAGTGTGCACCACTGTAACAATGACAAGCTTTCTATATTCATCTTCTTCCTTACTGACAAAGAAATTGCCCTGGTGTGAGAATTTGTGCGCGCAGGGCTGGGTTTATGCATCCTTGCATTTCAGTGATAGATGGTTGTGTTTGCTGAGAGTCGCATGATTACAGGGCTGCTCGAAAGCTCCCTGTGGTAATACTCACAGACTGGGCATGATGTGATGGGACAAGGCGATAATACAGCCACCACATTAGTGCACGGTTAGCCATTAAAAGACTCAAATGAGATTATGAGGTCATATGGGAGGTGCAAAGCCCACAGCCAAAACAAGAACCGCTTTTCTGAAAGTAAAAGCGTATGATCAGTATTCTTCCTGCACAGACGGAGGAAGGTAAAGAGAAAGAAAAGAGGAAAACACAGGCACATATACAAAAAGAGACAGTGCCAGAAAGACAAGGCTTGATAGCAAGAGGTACTCCCCGCCTTGGAAATTTCCATTTCCAATCCATCACTGAATTCAGCATGATTTACCATCAAAACACCCAACTGAGCATGAAACAGGAGGCCTTGGCCCATCTTCCACCTCTGCTCAGCGGAAGCCTTTTCCATTGTGGCGCAGGCTTTGCCATTGTAAAAGCAAGGTGAAATAACCGCCGTTCAATGTACTGTAACACGCTGGAGATGCGCCAGCCCCAAGAGCGCGCTATTCACAAGGAGATGCCTACTGCGAAAATGTTCCTCCGCCCTCTCTTAGGCAATACAAATACA
Organism: Macropodus opercularis; assembly: GCA_030770545.1. NCBI lineage: Eukaryota > Metazoa > Chordata > Actinopteri > Anabantiformes > Osphronemidae > Macropodus > Macropodus opercularis. The sequence continues at coordinate 6,983,777 of CM061097.1, read as the reverse complement.
GAGTTTTTACATGTGTGTGGTGCACACACAAAAGGAGATAGAGGGTTCGCTGCCGAGAGAGAAATGGAATCCATTTTGGTTCTTGAAGCACACTTATGCACGATACAAGGGCCTGCTTGGTGCGTTAGCTTGGTATTGCTCTTTCAATCACTTCCTCTCTTTCCTCCTCTGCTCTGTTTCAATTGTTCGGCCTTTCCCTAGCTACTATGTTTATATCATTTCCTATCCTCCATAGTCACACCTCTTTCGTTTCCTCCTCTCTCCTCCTCCTCTCACTTCTGGTCTCTCCAGGCAGCCAGGCACCCCAACACTGTCTGAGGTCCTGAAACTATGGCAACGGAATGAGAGAGCAAGCGCTCTCTATGATTAATAGATGAGAGATGCAGTGCCAATCGCTGGGGCCTGGGGAGGAGGGACAGATGCACTCCAACAACACCACGCAAACATGCACACATTGTCACAGAAAGCACACACAACCCCCTACACCCCCCCACACCTAGCTCTGGCCAGCACACGCACACCGTCAGCCACCCTCCGTTCTTTGTGGTATTACACACCCAGCCGAAAAGGCCCGACGTAATCTCACACCGGCGCATCAGCCCAGTGCATTAGAGGCAGAGTTGGGGTTAAAGGAGCAGCAAACAAAGGAGTGGCAGAGTTTTCCCCAGAGCTCAACATCCACATGACACGCACCTCCCTATTGGCTGCCCACAAGCCGACTAACCGCAGAAATAACCACAGCCGCAGCAGCGGATGAGGTCCTAATGAGTCTTAACAGACTGTGGCTGGCTCCATGACTCACAGCTGCCTGCTTTCACCTGTAAAAGCGCAACAGCCGCACGGAAACTGGGACATCGTATTTCTTTCTGTGTGTATCACCATGTAGCACATCTGATCCCTAGTTTAAAACTGGGCTCTTTTCAAGGCCAGTCATTCATCCATCTCCCAGGCAATCACACAAAGCCCCGCTGCTTTTGGATTATCCCTGCAAATGCATTTTCTTTCCATTCCATTTTAATAATGACAGGCGACCAAACTAAGCTGTGACAAAGGTATTACAGCATGTCACATTTGCTAAGTATTTAAAGCGAACAATTTCTGTGAAGAGAAGCCTCATAAGCTGTAAAGTGCATGTTCATCTGGCATGCATGTGGCAAAGTTTGGCTCCTCCACGACCTTCTCCTACACTGGCTGGCTATCACTTTCTAATTCACTTAATTTCTAACAACAAACCTTTGCCAAAGACCAGCAGCCAAAACACCAACAGAAACTCAGCCAATTCTGCTCCTCGACCCAAAATAAACCTTTTCCGTGGCCTTTCTTGCCTCTGGCTTTCTTGGCACGCACAACACACTCAATCAATTATGCTAATGTAACTAGTATGAAGAGTACTGAACGCATGGACAGTTGCATAGTGGAGTCATTTATGAGGATGGAAGGGTTAATGCTAACTAAGTGATTACCAAGCCGTTACATTTTAAATGAGCCACGTTTGAGCACATAGAAGTGAATAGTGAACTATTTTCCAACTATTGTGATTTATCATCTCCTATAAACAAGATTGTACAATATGTTCCACTGTGACTGGAAAACATGGGGAGTAACGAACAAACAAACCACTGACACAAATCAAATAAACAAACAAAGCAGATGAATGGAAATTTTAGACGCAGGCCTGTTGCCGCCTCCTCTCATCCTCCATAATATCACTGACTGTGTTTTCTTAGATGAAGTAAGAGGCATTTATCAAATAATGGCTTCAGCTTCAGTTGGTCAAGGAGACCAAGAAAATAAGAGAGATGGAGCAGCAGAAGGTTAAGTAGAAAATGTTTAGACCGAGAGGGAGTTGTGTAATTTGGTACAAGAGGTCATCTTTTTCCAATTTCTGAATCACAACTGACTGCAACTGATTCTGAACAGAGAGACAACTGTGGTCTAGCTTCAGTAAAATCAGCAAATGTAACATCTGTGCAATAGCTCCTTCAAAATACAAGCGTCTCTGAATGTGTTGACCTGTGATGCTGACACAGACGGCGCTAAAACAGTCGCTCCTGAAATATTCCACTGTTAGTCCAGGTTTAACATTAACGCAGTGTAATTGGTGCTGCAGCAATTTAGAGAGACGTGTAATGCGGAAAATGGGTTAAGCATCAATAAATCACATCTGGATGAGCGAGAGAGGTTTGATGCTTTCTCACACTGTGATTGTTAAAAAAGCAGCCCACACACCAAGGACGTGCATCAATAAAACATGGCTTTTATAAAATATGCATAAATACACACACTATTGAATGCTAGGTATTGACACTGACTGAATGAGGACCAACGGTTAACAACAGCACACTGGTCTCTGTGTTTATAATAGAAGGGCAGTTCATTAGAACGGAGGCAAAGCCATTTATCAATTATTCACATCTACTGTATTCAGGCTGCATCTGCATCTGTCCTTAGTTGGCAAAGGTAAACTCAGTCTCTCCCTCTCCCTCGCTTACACACACACATACAATACAGTGTGACAAATTCACATCAGTCACACACAATGCCATCCCCATAGCTATTGTTAGGGGATCGACGGATCAAACGCTCCACAGAGCATTGCTCCAAATACAAGCGACAACTCTGGACACTCTGCTCTGTTCTGTCTCTCCAGGAAGAGAACAGACAGGCCGCTGTCAAAAAGCCAATGGCGCTGTAATTCACGTATCAGCACCCCCCAACATGTCGATGCATAAAGAGTTAATAGCAGGATTACAACTCTGGTTTGAGGCGTGATTGGATTTACGGCCCATGCAGCACCTCAAAAAATGCCTCGAGGATGTTGACATGCCTTGAGGCTAATGTTGTAGAAAATGTTAAAACATCCCGTTGTTCCACATTTAAGATGTACAGTATGCGCAATCCCCAGCACCGTACGCTTATAGACTCCACAACGCATAAGGTCACGGAAGAAGAAACAAGCAGCACATGAGCGCGCGAAACATTTCCAGCGAGTTCAGAGAAAACAGATGAAACATGACACGCTTTCCTCTCAGAGTAGAGATGAAGCCATTCCATCCATCGTCTTCTTTTATGTCCAATACTAGAATTGTGTTTCCCAAACAGCATGTGCTGCCGCTGAAAATCACCTGACAGGAAACATCCAGTGTTTCTATCAACACTCTTACACGGTTACAAATATATAAACCCAGTTTTTAGGTAGCTGAATCCAGCTTTTTCCCAAAGGAGAGGAGAGGAGACGAGAGGAGAGGAGACGAGAGGAGAGGAAAACCACTGGGAGTGACTGGGTGTTGGCAGTCAAGCTGCTGAATATGGTTTGTGAGGCCTCTATCTCCCTCCCCAGCTTGTTAAAGAAATTATATGCAGCAGTACTTCATTTAATTGCAAATCCACTTCTGAGACAGGTGCAATTTTGTTTTCTGGCCAGTTCCAAACATTTGATTGATCTTTGGGACTAGAGTAATAGTGACCACTCCACCTCCTAGTAGCCTGAATCCCCAAACACGCCCTTGCCCGTGTGTGTGTGTGTGTGTGTGTGTGTGTGTGTGTGTGTGTGTGTGTGTGTGTGTGTGTGTGAGAGAGAGAGAGAGAGAGAAAGAAGGTCTCAGCCTGCAGAGCAAATCACTTAAAACAGTGCAATTCTGCAGGCTAAAAAATCCAATTAAATATGTGTAGTTCACAGCCTAATAGAGTTTTCCTGAAATGAATTGAAAAAGAAAATAAGATTGTAAACACAGGATAAATCGTTAGTTCACATGAGAATCGCTGCTATACGTCTGAATTTTAAACCATGTGAAAAACGCTCAATAAAAATACCATCATTCACTACAATAACTGTAACAAACCAAGCTCCTAACATCCCTGCGCTCTGCACTTCTGTACTATTCCACCTCTACGATTCTAGTTCGTGTAACGTTTTCAGAGTCAGTGCGGCTGAAGAAAACGTTGCTGGCCGAGGCTCCGAGAGGGATCCTGGCGGTTCGAGTCCACTAAGTTCCCACACTCTCTGACAAGCACGTTTCTTTTTTTAGCCGCACACGTACCTGCCGCCCGGGTCGTTCAGAACGTTGTTTTTCTTGTGTGTATACTGATAATAAACCGTATTATATGTTGGTAAACAGCAAAAGGATTACGCGCAAAATTATGATCTGTTCGTATCGGCAAAAGGTTGTGTTCGATAGGAGAGCACCTTCGATCTCTCTTGAATTAAAACCAAACACTGTGATATTTGTATAACTTTCCAAATACCCCATAAATGTGAAAAATGACCCAAAGTTGATAAAGTAACCGTGCGGAGGTTGTGCACTTGTCGCCCGGCAGCCTGGCTGTTGAGAAAACAAGCCTCCGGCGCTGGGAAGAGGCTGGTACAGGCTATACGCGCAGCTAAAGTTTGAAATAAACAAACAAATCTTACCTTCAGCTCATGAATGGATGTGCTTCGGAGTGGTCACACAGCTCTGCCTTTTAGTAATCCATGAGAAATGGCCCTGGAACCAGTTCAGACGCTGCTCGTTTCAGAATAACAATACGAGCGCTACTTTGCTCTTGCGCTTCTTTTTGTTACATGCCGCGTTCAAATCACACCTCTTCAAATCGGAATATCCATCGCAAATCCACACTTGAGAAGAAACCCGACGTTCTGACTTTTAGACTCCCTTCAGGTAAACTGAACGCGCTGAACCAATCGGGTGTCCCACCACTAGCTACGGCGCTGAACGCAGTCCCTTCCACAAAAGCCGACGCTCATCCTATTTGGAGATGAAGCTTCTTACCAGACTGGAGCGCTGCGCTTCGAGCCCAGCTGTCACCCACCCGCTACACACACACGCTCTCTCTCACACATACATAGGGAGGAGCTAAGTCTCTGGAACGGGAGCTATTGTGTCAATGGGTGCCAGTTATGGACAACTGTATTTCTATTTTTACGCAGCGGCATTTCATAAGAATGCGCATTGGAGAAAGATGGAGCCTGAGCAATATTAATAGTTTGACATGGGGGGGAGGAAACGTAAATTTAAATGCAAATATGATTAGCTGTCATTTTCGCGGTGGTAATTTTTAAGACAAAATAAAGTTGCAAGTCGTCTTTCGTGTTCCTTCATTGCCCTGGTTTTTGCGTTTTTACGCAGCGTGGTTTAAACCGTCTCTTTGTCTCAGGGTTGCCCTTCTCACCCTGGTGATCTCTCCTGATGTTTCCAGGCTGGCAATTTTTGCACACGCAAAAACACATGTGTCGTAATCATTGGATTTTTAAATGGAGCCTCATTTTACTGGGCCCCCCCAGTCTCATCAGTGAGGCCCTTAGAGAAAGCCACGTGCAAAGGAACAGCAGCAAAGTTCAAAAAGTTACTGTTGACATTCATGGTGCACTTGCATCACAATCTGATACCAATACACCTCTCTAGCCCTAAAACAAGCCAAAATCAACATCGATTTAACACACTGTCGCAAAACACAAACCTAACGACTTTCACATGCTCTCTAATAAAAGCATGCATTATACTGCAGCGTGCACAAGCGTGTCAACATCTAGATTATACTTATACAGTACAAGCTCCAGAGGGACAGAGCTAATGTGAGTAAAGCTTTAGGCTGATTATTATATAATAATAGGCCACCTGTGAAAGCAGCAGCAGTGTACGTATGGCGGTGTGTGTAATTGTGCTAGTGAGTAGTGGCCTGTCAGGCGCTACTGCTGTCGAGTTACTGTAGCAGCTCAGACCAGTGCTGCCTCCACAGGCCCACAGCCAAACACTATACTGCTGGTCTTTAATGCAGACCAGTGTGCTCACGTCTGGCAGCACTTTCCTCATGTGTTATCATTCGATTTGCTTAAAAAACAAAACTCATTTGCCATCACGCACTTAAAACCAGCGCACAGGGAGGAACATAGTCCCTGCATTGTTTTGCTGTCATTACTTCAAGCAGATTTCAATCGTGTTAGTTTAAATATACTGTATTGTAAAATGTGGTGAGGTATATGCAAATTCAAGCCCTTCCTTAGCAATTAAATGCAGCGCAACCATATATCTTACAGCGCTGTATAATGAACAGCAGGCCTTTCTGAGATCATTAAAATTCTGTGTGAGAGATGTGATGGAATTGGCTGCGTGCTGTTGACACATGCAGGTGAATCATTATGGATACTATACACACAGGGAAAAGAAGCATTTTGATCTGCTGACATCAAACGCTGCATGACTCTAACCACACCAAACAACCTGCAACCATTCTGTGTGTCGCACACTCTGTTGTTATATTATTTAATTTCTCTCAATCTCACTGCTCTCGCTCTCACACACACACTTTAAAGTGCAGGTGTTAATAAGTAAGGGAGTCAGGAAGTGTATAATTCAGGCTCAATAATGCCAAGATACACACTAGTTATGCTGGAAATATCTGCGTGTCAGAGTTTATCGTGCTTATCTTGTCTGTGGAACATTATGACTCCGTGTATGGAGGAGAGAGGGTTCAAACAGAGCAACTATCAGATCCCGGACCAGCAGGTACTTCTTACTTCTCCTGATGGGCCACAGTCCACAGCAGCTCCAGTCACCTCTACAACACCAGAAACCTGATCTAGTATCTTTACTTTAAGAGTCACAGACATCTCATGCTCGTTTTACTGCCTTGCTCTAACGTCCTACACCTATTTCACAGCTGGTAGTCAGAAACTATAAAAGGACAGCACCCACTTGCTTCAAGATGTGTGAAGCATTAAAAACACGAAGCAATTTCCTGTTGTCTGACAGTTGCTACATCCTGTGTGGAAGAATATATGTGTCATCACTCCGGAGTTGTTGTACACTTTCAAATGCATAATATTTTTTGATCGAAAGTTACAGCATAGATAAGATAGTGGTAAGAAATGTAACGTCTCCCTCCGAAATGTAGAGCAGCTGCAAAGAATAAAGCAGAATGATGAAGATGCTTAAGTAAAGCAGAAACACCTCAGTTTGCAATATACGCTCTTAGGGTCAACAGTGTAACATCCAAAGCCATGCGCTCTTAGGATCAACCGTTTCCACTGAAGTCGAAACCCTACTGTGTCCAAACAGGGCTTGTTAAGAAACAATAAGCCGGAGAGACGGTTTTTAGTGTCTGGGCCCACGCATTCGTCATCGTCTGGGGTCTCGGGCTGCTGTGCCTTCATATCACAGAGTGATGAGGGTGATGGGCTGTCTGCGCCAAGCCCGCTGAGCCGCGTGTTTTACGACCGGACCGCTGGAGGAGCAGCATTTGTTAAAAGTGCCACTGCTGCTGGCCAAATCCTAATGGCTGCCGCTCACCTGTGGATCATACAGACAGCCGAGAACGAAGCAGAGCCCATTTACAGAGGTAACTGCCATTGTCCTGCTGCAGACCCATCACTGAATCCGTCTCCTACCGCTCCTTTTAGCGCTTTAATGGGTAGTGAAGCCTGTTTATTATCCCCAAGGGGTGTGAAGTGGAAGGAAGTAAACAAGTAGTTACATCTTAAATATGTGGGTAAGTGATGAAGCTTTCCATATGTGACTTCTAGAAGCTCAACAGCTGTACTTGCATTTGCAGCGAAGAATGTTTTCTTCCGTTTCTTCCGTTATCTTCAAATTGATTGGCTTGTGGGTAATGGTGAAAACAGACAGGAAAGTAGGGATTACAGGGATCTGGTCAAACACTGGTAAACAGCTGCAGCCTTGAAAGTGATACTGTTGGTTTGTGGAAACAGCGTCACAGCTCCCTAAGATGTATTATGAGTCTGCAGCGCTTCCATGACTGCAAAGGAGATATAGCGGCAATGAAAAATGAATGGAATGAGCGTATGTGTAAAAAGACGCCTCGTATGCGAGGAAAAACTGCACAACCTGCACAGAGAACTGGAACATTTGCTCACCACATTTGGGCAATTACGCTCGGCTGTGTACACAGGTGTCCCAGCTGCTCACAGGTTTGATGGAGAGAAACGACTTTGTTGTTGTCACCTTACATTCTTCCCTCTGAAACCTTTAAGCAGTTTTCCAGCAGAAATTCACCAAACAATAACTGAGCTAAGCTACAGACTGAAGTTAAGCTTAAATTAATGTAAATCACAGAAACCAGGATGTATGATGTATATGCATGTTGTGCTTGTTGCCCATACAATACGCAGGTTTGTGGGCCTGTGTATATTTAGTGTGCTTGGAATGTGTCATCTTTTTCTTTCTGAGGTGACTGTCAAAGACTTAAGAACACTCAAACAAAACAAATAAAAACAGAATCATTTCAGATTTACCCCTGAGCAGCTGAAAACGATCATCAGTTAACTGACAGTCAAGCAGGAAGCTGTCGCTGACAAACGCACACGCACATGCATGACAACGTACTGTACCTGCTCGCGTAAAAGGAAGCTGGAAATTACAAGCAACCCATGAGTGGCAGTCACATGACCTAGTTATGAACTGACACTTGTAAAGACCCCAAAGCTTCACACACTGATATGTATATAACAACAGCAAGAAGTAAGAGTCTGCCACAGGAAGAACATTCACCTTTTTAGCGCCATTCAAGTGACAAGCGGAACTTTCACACAATTTTAATTGGTCTCCTGGAAAATTCTAGTTGGCGTAATTGTTGTTTTTACAGCGAGAGTTCTTCCCATTCAAGCAGTGCTGCAGTTAGCTGGAGACTGATCCAGGCAGAATCTTCATCCAGCAAATGATCATCTTTCTGACATGCATCGTTACTGTGTGTAGCCTTATGCTGCTTCCTTGCTGTCCACCGGCCACGGACGCTGACGCTTCATTTGGTTATCTGGGAATTTGTTAGCCAACATACATCATCTGTGAGTCATGTACTCGGCTGCTATCAGTGAAATGATGTCATATGAAAATAACCATTTATGTCCTGTCACTAATTCCTAGAAGAGCAGCAAAAACTTGGTGATGGTCCAAGTGGCCTGGCTTATATGTCAGTATATGTGGAGTATGGTGTTCGTACGCCAGTGTGAAGCGTGGCTGAGCAGCGTACAGTGAGTAACGTACATGCCGCAAACACACCACACTGATGGGCCTCGCCCCAGCCAGCGTCGGTTTCCTTTGTGCATCCAGGTTTGCATGAAAGCCATGAATAAGTCAGCATTTCTGCATGATAGGTCTGTAACTAGGAGTGACAGCTAGAGAGCATAGCCTTTAGAATCTCAGATGGGACGAGTGCGTGTGTGTCTGTATGTGTGTATGTGTGTTGGGCTGAGTGCTTGTGCATATGAGCCTGTGTGTCCTCCCTCCTCCCATATCTAGTTCGCAAATGGACATAATGCTGTTGATGAGGCCTGGAAGACAGAAATAAAAGTACTGGCCATGCCAGTCGCACACAGAGTTAAGGGTTCGGTTGAACGAATATTAAAAATAAACTGCCTGTGAAGTTGCCTAGTGTTTGCGATTGACATGCTAGGACGATTTTCTATTAATGGATGTTGAAATCATTGTTAAAGTTAACCCTAGCTGTAAAATCAACCCTGAGCGGTAGTGAGTGTAGAGTGGGTGCCGTGGGTACAGTACATACGGACCTTTGTTGCATGCTGTGGCCCTCCCTACCTCTCTCTCTCTCTCTCTCTCTCTCTCTGCCCTGGTTTCCCATCGTTCTACAATAACTGCTGCCAAATAAAAGCATAAAAAGATCCAAAAATAACCCCTAAGAAAAAATAAATGTAAACACAAAATTTACATAAATATTCTGGCTTTGACTTTGCTTTTTTAAGTGTGTGGGCTCCTCTGTTTCTTTGCTGTTGCGTGTGGCAGCTTGTGCACCAACTTTAACAATGTGTGAGGTGTAAACACTCAGTTTAGTAAACAACCTGTGTACCCCAGAGCTCTTTGAAGGCAACAGCGCCGCTCCATGTACCTCTATTTTGGTACACACTACACAAATGCATCCTGTACGCACACATTTTCAGCCTACAGACGCTGGTGTCATACAGTTTCCAACTGCGAGGCATGAAGATGTGTGCTATTACTTTCTTTGGCCCACTTCTGCGGGCTTTGCGAGGTGGAACATCCCTAGATCGGGTTTGCTTGTCCACCCTTCGCTCCCACGGGCATCAATGAGCCTTGGCGACCCGTGACCCTGGTGCCGGTTCGCCTCTGTTCGTTCTTTGGACCACTCCTGACAACTAGTCTGACAACAGTCTGGTCTTGGTCAGTCTCACTAATAGTTACACGTGTTCATTTTTCCTGCTTTTAACGTCCTACCCACTTACAGGTGTCACGATGAAGAGGTAGCGTTCACCAGTCAATGGTTGTGATATTATGCCCGATCCTTGTATTTTATCCCAGCTGAAACACAAAAGCCCTTTTATTTTTGGGAGTGTGTTTGTTTGAAGTTTTGCGTCTTTATAATTGTGCACTTGTGCACAGCTGACCTTTCTCTCCTTGTCCTGTCCGCATGAGCAAGCAGGATATCTGTCTACACACCACAGAAGTACAGTGCACCTTGTTGCGCCTACAAATGCATATCAGGTGTTGAGTGGAATTGATTTTATGAGGAAATGATGCTGCGGAGCACAGCATCGCTTGGTAGAACTACAGCAACGTACAAAGTGAAGCAGATGTCCCCGTGACGCTGCGTATTATCATTTCCCTCGTCATCGTCATCCCAGCGCACTGATCCACATTTAGATCTAGATCCAGGTAAACCAGTGTCTCCATTATCTTCCTGGGCCCCAGCTTCACCTTCACCTGGGCACAGCAGCTGGTTTAATGACATGTACATAGCCAGCACTGAATAAATCATCTCTCTTACACACTCATAGCGCTCATCTATTTTTCAGTCCAGGGTATTTCTTCTTTTATTCCCCCCTCTCTCCTATTTTGTCGTCTGGTCTTTGTGTCTTTTCAAGCTACTGAGCTGGTGGACTACATATTTGGGTTTCATTTTTTTAGGTTCTAGTGTTCTGGGGTTACTTCTGTTGAATTGTTGGTGTTTCCGGTAAAGGTCCAAAGAATTGGTCTGATTTGAGTGCACCTGACTCCACACTAACAAATGTCAAAGCAATCTGCATTATCTGTTATTGTCTGTTTTATGCTGTTGACCTATTAAAGTTTTGTCCACAACAGTATTAATAAACACACTTACATAGGTAATGTTGACCAGTTTTTTATGGCACCTTTGGAGAATTAGTGTCACTGATGATCAAGCCGTCTGCGTTCCTCTGCAGACAGACCTTGGCTTTGAACTGCTAAATGATTGATGGGTAAGATGAAAGTGAATGTAGGTCACCGTGGGTGAGGGTCGACATAAGCAGCATAAATCAGACAGAGATAATAGCCAGACATCTTGGAGGAAAATGACCCAACCAGAGCCACTGCAGGTATATTCAACAGTCACAATTCAACAGCCAGATGTATGAGCTAAACTTGAGGTTGCACATGCTCACATGATGTTTATACGTGAAAAGTAGAGCCTTTTTCTGAATTGGACTTCATTTATATACACGTCTATTTTTTCGTGGAGGCGAAAGGCTTGTTTGCCGTCTCCAGTGTCTCTGCGCTGAGTCCTCTTTGTTGTCAGACATGTGTTGTGTTCTGGACGTCTGCTTTGTGATCCCTCTTTAAATCATGTAAAAATATTCTTGTCTGCTCATTAAGGAAGTTCACTCCACATTTCCTCAGACAGGATGAGGCAGCTCGAGAAAGAATGATCCCAAAGCATTTGATGATAAAGAGACCTGAGCTCGACGAAAGTCAGAACACACAGGGAAAAAAAAAAACAACAGCTCAAACATGCGCACACCACTGAGCATCTCAGCGCTTAAATCCAGGAGACGAAAGAATATATGCACACAACTAGGAGAATTTCAAATCTGATAAGTAAGATGCAAATGAGTAATTTCCAGTTTTTGAGTGGGGAAGTCCCAGATAGAGCATTTGCTAAAATATTGAACCATCATCCTAAAATATTGAAGTACTGTTTGAGAAGTGAATTAAATGAATGAAGCAGGCTCTGTTTGCTAAGCCAGCTGGAAGATTTCACTTTAAATTCACACTACACTGAATATAAAAACATCACATTAGCACCTCAGACGCTCCGTTTAGTCAATACCCATACATTATTCTATTACAGTGCATTGTTGTGTGTCGTGAAATATTCATGATGTCATAACATCTATATTGCATTGCTACTTGCCCCACATTTTAGCTGTATGATTTTGACACACTAAACTGTGCTCTCAGGCTCATAGTGCACAGCTAGACCTCTCCTCCCTTACTAAAAATCTCATCAGAGATCTCTCTGTAAAAAAAAATTGGTTCAATCTCCACTCGGTCTGTGAAAACATCACTTGGTTTATAGTATCTCTGTTGCAATCTAGAGATCAGCTGCAGACTCAACAAAAAGAATCCCAGAAAGAGGGACCCCTGAGTTCTCTGTATCTGTGAGAGAAAATGAAAATAGGCAAACTGAAAGTGATGCGAGCTAACAAAAGAGCAAAAAGAGACAAATGAAAAGCTAAGAAAGGGAAGCGAACTGGGGAACAGATGGAGAGAAAAAAGATGTGAAAATCATAAAGGCAGAGTCAGACAGAGAGAGAAAGAAAATGGGTCAGGACGATAAAGAGTCGAAGCTGGTGTCAAGAAGCGAAAGTTCTGTTGTCAGCAGAGAGAGGACGGCAGGTGATGGAAGGATAATGACAGGGGGAGGAGCCTTGCTTGACCCCCTGTGACCTTTTCCTGCATCTGGTTGCTGTGAGGAGTTTAAGGAAGCGGGTGCAGAAGAGGCCCTAATGTGATGGGATATCCTGCTGCCTGCCTGCTAACCTCTCTTCCTCCATCCATCGTTTCACAGTCACCTCTGCAGGAGGAGACTCACACACGCACACATACTGTAGCACAAACGCTCATAAACACCTCCTGCAATGACGCACACACGCACACACGCACAGGTGGGTGCACGTCACACACGCTGACAGACACACACGCACGCTTCCAGTTGACTCAACAACATTCACAGCCAAGGACACTTTCACTCAGGTCACTGCGTTACGCATAAATGAAGGGCAGTGTTGAAATGATAGTACAGTGGAGGAAGAGCCAGTGCATCACAAACAGAGAGTCTGCCAGAGATGGCACCAAAAAAAACAATATTATCATGCAGCACAGCGCAGCTGGTTCGGTTTAGTGAGTGCAAACAAAGCCCATTATACCTCTCAGATTCACACACATACACCAAAATAAAAGCTCATCATTGAAGTAGTGTTTGAAATACGTGCATAATTACTCTGAGATGAGACTAGTTATCTTTCTGTAATTGCTGGAGTCAAATGCTAAATGGCCAGTCTCTCCAAAAGAACCGTTGTTTTATTTGCCTTTGTCATGGTTGCTGCTCGTGCCCCTCTGTTAGACAAAGTTCAGCAATTTACGTGGTATTTTCTCCCATGGAAAACTGGCTTGCCCCCACCCATGAACATCAAAGCATGGCCACACTGCAAATTCAAGCCCATTTTGGCTCTGGTCCTCCTACCTTCAGATCCAGTAATTACAGCTCATGCAAGACATCAACATTATTACTCGTCAAACCACAGTGTAATAATACCACAAAGCACTTCAAAGAAGCAACTCACATTTCAAGGGAAAAATAAAAACTCATGGATTATGCATCAGGAAGGACTGATTCAACCTTGCAAAGAAGCTGGGGCTCACTTCGTCTCGTCTGGAGCGAGACCTAGACTTGATCGTCAAGATTTGTGTTGATCGATTGTTAAGACTGAACAGACCAGTGGCCGCGTTCACAGTGTGGAGCCTGTGGCAGAACATTTACATGGTCACACTGCTGCATAGTGTAACAATATTATACAGCAGCCATTTGTAGGTTTAGACACTGAGGTTAAACTGCAATTCACAAGGGTTACGACAGCTTCTAGCTGCCACCAATCTACTTTTGTATGTTTCACTACTGCCCTCTTGTGTCCTTTAAAATATGATGTAAAACACCGATATTTTTAGTTTTAATTAATTTTCTATGAATTAAATCCGAATATAGTCAATATGCCCACCACAAACAAGGAACAAGTCATTTGCATTTCTTTCCTAGTTTAATTAAAGAACAGCCAGTCATTTTAGTTTCATGCTGTGAAACTGTTTCTAATGCACTAAATAAAAGCAAAAGCAATACCATGAACTGTTTTAAGACAAAAATACCTACCAGTATACAGCGAATTAGTAGTGTTAGGAGTGTAGCAGCAGTAGTAATACATTTTGGGAATGTTAAATTAAACAATAGTGTTTTTAGCCCAGACTTAAATGAGTCCGCAGTCTGAGCAGTGTTCAAGAAATGTATTATTATTGTATTTTTTATTGTACTTGAGTGAATCTGGTTGCCGGGTACAGTTCCAGATAGACAGTGTATGTTTCTAAGTTTTGAGGTGGTTATACTGGGGTGTTTCCATTCTATGTTACATTTAGTACTTAAATGACTCTGCGTTACACCCCACTACATAAACGGTACCTCAGGGAGCTGGATCTGCCTGGACAAGGTTCCCATGCACCTACAAGATATCCGTGTACTTGTAGCTGTTGTCATCTATCATGTTGCCTTCTAGAACTAGCCCTTCATTTCTAGTTTCTGCTGTCATTGCTCTAGAGTCTAGAGCCTACTAGTGTGAATCAGAGAAATGATTTATCACTCCTGGCATATTGTTTGATGCATCATGCTGATGCTTGCTCGCTTCCGTTGTCACCATCCACAGCTGGTTCTGGCGATGACCTGGCTGAATGACTTGGGCCCTATGCAGAAGAGCAGCAAGGACAAGGTCTCCCTGGTACGGTACTGCAGATACCACACTTAATGGGGACGTGTGCAATTGGCTTGAAGTTGGCCTCAAGGGTTGTTCATCACATCCTCATGTGTTGCAGGCAGAGATGACTGGATGTTTTTTGGACCTTCTTTGTCTTCAGCACTTCAGTAATTCAGCAGTTGTTGTCATTCAGACCATACCGTGGCACAGGAGAACTCTTTAGTATATAACTTTAACTGACTTTATCATAGTTCTGTTCAGTTTCCAAGCGCATAGAGCAGAGTATTTTATTTTAGTTTTATGCGTCTGAACCAAAAGAAAGTTAGGCTGGCAAAGAACTTACACACAGTCAGAGAATTCAAAATCAGACTGAAGAGCGTCACATTTTATACACTGAAGAAAAAAGGCCTGTGAACGGATTCTCTTTTATTTTCTTTGTGAAAGTTTCAAGTCAAACCCACTGGTGGAAAACTGAAATAGTAAAAACAAGAGGGGGTGACACTGTCATACCCTGGTGGTTGCTATGTGTGTGTAGAGTCTATTCGCAACACTGTATGGCACACATGTAGCTGTCGGGAAGACAGTGGTTACGACGATGTAGTCACACACAGTCATACTGAAAAGCTCCATCTTTATAACACTGTGACCTACTTCCTGGTGGGAAGAGCAGTAGTTTCATCATCACCTCTCTCCACCTGCCACGACAATAAGCGTCTCCGACCTTCCCGAATGTCACTGACCTGTCAGTTGTTTTAATTATTCATAGAGAGTGTCTTCCGTGTTTAGCTCAACATGTTTAAATTGAGTCTGAAGCTGTCATGCCTCAAATATTCACTATTTAACAGTGTTTTGTCCATCACAGCTGGGTAAAATGTGAGAGAACAACGTTTAAATCCACATGGCAATAAAAGGATTTAAATGTTTACAAGACATGAAGCCTCCTTCATAATATAAAATTTATTAATATGGGAGGATTTTTCATAACCGTCATTTAGCAAATTTGCTGTGAATTACTTACAGTAATGATGTAAAATATTATCAAACCTTTATTCTTATTCCAATTCACTAACATCAGCTTATGAGAGAATGGACTCAGTTGGGGCAAAGTCAGCTGGAGTCCAGTGTATTGAGCAACAGTGACACAGTGTGGTTCCTCACACTCAATACGACAACGTGAAACGCCCCCGTCGCGGTTAATGCTGTCATCATCACACACATTAGCAGGTTTGATTAGTGTGCACAGGTCTGGGTTTGCTCGGTTTACAGGTGCTCATCTCCATTCTGGAGGGAAATCATAAATCATATATTTATTAATCTTAATTAATGAATGCAATTTTATTTTCTTTTTATTTATTTTATTTATTTATTTATTTTTATTTTTGGGTGGGTACAGTTGTTGTTTTTGCCAACCTTACTTTTCTTAACTAATCCGTTGTATAACTACTTTTAGAGGATCGTGGCAATTTGAATACGTCTTGCAGTAGTTGTAGTCGTCAACGTGCAACTACAAAACTACAAGGACCATGATGCACTGCAGCGAAACAGACATTATCATGACACATCTTCAACACAAGGAAAAGCTTCCTCTAAAGCGCTGTATTTGCCAACCTTGGGGAGAGGTCAGCTCCTTCCTTCGGTTAGCACTCTAGCAAGTAGGTCAACACTCGACTCTGCGAGCAAGGAAGCTATCGGGCTCCAAACCCGAGCCACGTCTGCTCTTCGGCTAGCTTTCTAGCCGCTGGAGGGGAGCTACACAAGCGAGCACTTGCTAACGTTAGCCAAATTAGGAGACCGCATCTGCACGCTTAGCAATTAACGTTAGGGAGCTACAACCGCCACAGAGAGCTGCAGTGAAGGGTTTGTATCTACGGGACAGCAGCAGACGCAAAGCCCAGGAGCAGCTCAAGGTGCGTAGTGAAAGGCTTCATGTCATGTTGCCTTTGGTGCTTCCCGTCCTTCGCTGTACATGTCAAACTGCAGATGAACAGCTAAACTTGACAGCTGGTTAACTTAGCGTCATGGTTCAAGGAACTGAAACCCGCTAGCTCGCTTATACACGAAGCGTCTTCTTAAAACTGTGCGTTTTATTCAAAGTGGTGACACAGTCGAAATGGGATGAAGGCTCATAAAGTGTATCTTAATGTGCTGTCGTGTGATACGTTATCACGTGAGGCGCCGCAGCACAGGAAACGTTCGTGAGACTGAATTTGTCCAGTTGTGCTGTGCTGTAGCTAAACTTCAACGCCCAGTGTCGTTTGCTGGAGATGTGTTGTCACTCACCGTAGACATTTGTAACGGTGTGTGTGGCGCTTTCAATAATCTGATATGTATTTATCTGCTCTATGCCAGACTCGTCCTGTATGTGCAGCAAAGTTTCCCGGATAAAGATTAATTGACAGCGGACTCGCATTGAATTCACCGGCTTGCATTGATGCACTGAGGTGACTCACTTGGCTCAGCTGCCACCTGCGCTCAGCTTTTTAAGAATGCATTCAAGCCTTAGTGGTCAGTCAAGTTTGTCTTCAGTCAGTAGTCATTGCATTTCCTTTGCAGTAAAAGTTAATTTGAACCTTTAAATGTATTAGTTAATAAAATGTTGTGCATTTTAAAGGAGCTTTTTCTCATGTTGAGATTTGATCCCGTGTTTATTGCATCACTGTCAGTGATTTCATAATATTATCGGTATGTTTTTTTTACCAACGTCCCATAGTGGGATTAAAGTAGCTTTGAGCAAATTGCGGATCGTGTCTTTAATCTTTTTTGCTGAAGTGCCCAGGGTTAAATCAGTTTGCAGTAAACATCCAAGACTGTAAGACTCTGTAATGTGCTCTGGCCTCGATGTTTACAGAACCACAACATTCTGTTTATGTATTTATCTCTCCCTTCCGCTCTCTGACAGGCGCTGAGGTGAAATTGCTGTTCAAGATGAACATATCCTTCCCATATGTTTCCATGATTCTCACCTGGATCTGGAGGGTACTGTGAGACAAGACAGAGGAGGAGGGAGCACCAGGTTCTAGACACAAGTCATGAATCTCCACCAGGTTCTCACAGGGGCTGTCAACCCTGGGGACAATTGTTTCTCTGTAGGGAGCATCAACAATGTGCCATTCACGGTAAGATATTTCAAACTCTGGAAACATTCCCCCTCCCAGCCATTTAGGGCCTGTGGTTCTTAGGGGGTTGGCAAACTGATCTGTGATCAAGCACAAGATATTTTTGTGGATGTAGTACAGTATGGGAATTACAGGCCAGGAAGACTTAAGTAATGACAATGGATTAAGAATTTAAGCAAGGTGGCAGTCATAAGTAACTGACAGTAACACTGATTGAGCCCAGAAGAAATTTAAAGTACTAGTCCTCTGTTTTGAAAGAAAGTAATTGAGTCTGTCACAAAGTCAGCCATGGTACCAGAACACATGACTCTGCTGGACCACAGTCAGATCACAAAAATTAAATCTGTCACAAAAATCTTCAGCACAGCACATCTACAGCAGACATTTTGATACATTAATAAAAAATGTTTAGGTGTTACAGATTTATAGTAATAATTATTATATAGTACAGTACTTATAGTGGCAAGCACGTGTCCATTCTTGTGTCAAGTGTCCCAGTGTTAACTAAAGTGAAACTAGATGCCATAAAGTGGTGATTGTTGATAGGCTCTTACTCCTCCTACTGTGACTTTTCCAGTAGCATCAATGTCTTCTGTCAAGAAAAAATTGTATTTAAACATCTACTACAGAAGCTTGTCTTCCTAATCACTAGCAGCAGCTTTAAAATAAGATCACAGACCATACTATGATTAACATTTCTGGATCATTTACTTTAAAATCAATGACAAAAAGTACTGAACTGAATAACAAAGTCAGGATTATAGCACAAAAGACGTGTGATGTAGTTTAAACACATTTGTCTGTTTACGATGGATACAAAGAGTATCCTCTGTCTGCTTGGTGGAAGTACCCACATATCACATGTTACTTTGAAAGTTTAGATGACACCTGGTCACAAAATATTGACACATATTGTAACAAAGTTTATAGTTTTAGAAACAACTAAGTCATGCAAGGTCTTGTGTAATTTAGATCATGCTTAATTATGCAAAAGGATGTATTTGTTACTGTTTAGGACTTCATTGCACAAGTGAAATTGCAAAGGTAGTACTTCTGACTGCTGGTGTACTCTGAAGCAACACTCTGTTAACTGTTATTTAAAGAGTGGATCAATAGGAGAACTATTTCTATCCTTGTGTCTCCTTGTGAAAGAGGTACAGTCACAGTGAATCACAGCTCATGTGAAGATCAGCTTCTGAGCGCCACAGAAATAGATTGTAGAATTCTAATCTTATCTCCTTGTACTCCAGAGCTGTCATGGGGTGGTATGTTTGATGCCTTGACGCTGCCCTCAGGGCAAGTGTAGTTCATAGCGGCTTGAATTGAACCATCACGTAATTCCCCCTGGATGATTTTCAGTCTATTTCCCCTTGTTGTTGTCTCTTTTTTTCTTTGTAGGCCTACGCATCAGGCTGCGACGTGGTGATTTTGGGCAGTGACTTTGAGAGACTACAGATCATCCCAGGGGCCAAACATGGCAACATTCAGGTTGGCTGTGTTGACTGCTCACTGCAGGGTGGACAGGTAAGAATAACACATAGACTTAAGCACAATCCAGGATGTTGAAATACTAGACCATACATACAATAGTCTCTTTTTTTTTTAAAGCAATAATTTGATATGTTAGTCCCAATCATATACTGTGCACATGAATGCAACAGAAAATGTTATTATGGTTCGCAACCTTGTTAACCTTTTGGATTCTGCTTCTATGTCTCGTGATTTTGTTTCTTTAGTGGTGGATAGTGGTCTTTTACTGTGCTTCAGAGAGAGCGGACCTTCAGTGAAAGACCGTATATAAAACTGCAGCATATCTTCAATTTTATTTATTGTTCACCTTTCATACTTTAGCTTTACTCAGTATTGTGTCATTCTTATTTCTTCCTCTCAGTAACCGAGGCTATGGTTCAAATGGAGAATTCGACATTTTCTAGTCTTCAAAAAATTTACCAGAGCAAAATTACCACATCAATGAAAGCAGAACTCAGTCATTGCAAGAATGTCACCGTAGCCTGGGTTTAATTTTAATTATGGATGGTAGTAGCCGTATTAAAACAGAAAACATGCCTGATTTAATTCAGATGGGGCAAAAGTACTAGACCAATACTTACCACTCTCCTCATGTGATGTTTAATCCACTTCAGCTGGGCCAGAGCTCACATGTCCTCACAAGCCTTCAGCATGGTCTAACATCTTTTGTTAGATAGTTCATCTGTGCTCAAAGCAGCATCAAATCAGTGACATATACTGTATTTGCATTATAGACACATTACAACCAATTACTATGTATCAATGAAATTCATTTCCAAAATAAAATGACATAGATTAAATTCTGTTCTGGCTTCCATCACCGTTTCAATGCTTATTTGTAACAGTCCTCTCGGTCGGTACCTCTAAAACAACCACAGACGCAGCTCCAAGGTAGCTGGTAGCTCCAAGTTATAATCTGCAGTGTAACGCTATAGTATTTTTGTGGTTATGTTTCACTAAATGTGCTGAGGTGAACACTAAAGTGCTAATTTTAGAAACGGTGTTGTAGTGTATTGTGTAAGTAAAACTTGTATTGTTTGTATTGGAAAAATGTTTTTATGTACTGAAACATGTTGCTGTTTTTTCTGCTCACAGATCGCAGCTTCCTATGGAAGCATTGTGTGTGTCTTTGAGCCTGTTCAACACCCAGATCAAAAAGACGCATCAGTGGCTGTGAGTAAGCTAATTTGTCGTCTAGTCATAGTATGCATGGATGTATTTAGATTATGCTGTAAGAGGACAACCTTTATTGATATTTGACAAAGGACATAATATTGTACCTTCAAATCTATGTAAAAAAAGACACCAAATAATGTATTTACATAGTTCTGTAGAGTAAATATTGTATGAAGCCTTGTATATATTGTGACTGTCAATATTTACCGATAAACAGTAAACATGAATCCCATGATTATGGGGGTCATAACTATACCTGCATGGACTCACACACACAGACAACAACCGTATCTTAATTCTATTCTCTCCCTACTGACCAAACGTTTCTTCACTTTGTTAGTAATATATTATTCTGTCCTCATTACAGTATATATAGTACAATATAGTAGTAAGTACAAGGTCACACACAAACACTGTACATGTCCTCTCTCATTGTGTCTCTTACAGATCGTTACAGTATGTGCAATTCAACATGTAGCTTAATTTGATAAGAATTACTGGCTGAACCTCGTGAGAACCATGTCCTTCCAATGAGCTATGCATTTTGTGGTTAAGTCTAACCTAACTATTGGCTGAACCAAAAGGGGACTATGGAATGTCCAAACAAGTGGTTATACTGTATGTGTGAAGTAATTCTGTTTTTTTCTTTCTGTACAGAAATTGCGCTGCCAATGGCAGAAGACTGGTCAATTTGTATTACAGTCTATGGTACGCAACCTAGCCTGGCACCCCACAGGTACAGTGCTTCTATAGATAGTTCTGTCTTAATGTAACACAAAGATAAACAACTATGTCCTCAAAAATGCTTTGAAACAAATCATGTGACATATAGATGTTTTGACAGAGTGAATATGTTTTTGTATATCTAGGTACCACTCTCCTAACGGGTTCTAGTAGACTCCAGTTGTGGTCTAATGCTGATGGAGTAAAAGATGAGGCTGAAGAAGAAGAAAAGCGCAGAGACATGACCATAAGTGACACTCGTTCCGCCTGGAGGTGCATCTGGCAAAGCAAGTAAGACCTGAAAAATGGACAACTCCCTAAGTGACTTTATTATAGTGATTTTATCGGAATCTTTTTTACCAGAATGTTATTAATCATTACATCTTGTATTTTTCTTTTATAATTCAAGCTTTAGGGAATCCTGCAGTTTTAAATGAAGTTATTTTAATGTTTCTTGCAGCACAGCCTCTCCTGTCAATTTAATGAAGTTCTCTCCAGATGGTGAATTTTTTGCTACTGCTGGTCAGGTGAGTCACTACAAGAACCTGCAAAACATGTATGAATTTTAATTGCTAATGTGTACAAGTCCTGTTTGCATTGTTAATCCATCCCGACAAAGCCAAACATTAGTTTTCCCTCTGTTACTGGTCTCTAACCATGGCTGTGTATTTGTCTCTGTCCAGGATGACTGCCTGGTAAAGGTATGGTACAGCACCAGTAAGTGGAAGTCAAGTGTTTGCAGACTTTTCACACCTCCAGAGCCCAGTGTCATTGTCCAGGGAGAGGTGGCCTTCTCCTTTGTCTACCTGGCTCATCCCCGTTCTGTTACGGGCTTATCTTGGAGGAAAACCAGCAAGTACATGCAACGGTATGATACGTAACCTGTAGTGACTCATTTATTATGTCATTTGTATTTAGCCAGTAATACATATGTATTTACTGGCTCATTTTGACCTAAGCTATTACAATTGACCACAACAATAACAACAGCACAACTTAATAAGCATGCGTTGCCTTACATGATCTTACAGGATCAGACGGGCACAGTAAAGCCAGAACCTGTACTTAGATGCCATAACCAGTTTTCAGAGCAGTTTGGCTGGGTGTAGCCTCCTGGCTTTTATTTGCAGTTCACCTTGCCTACCAGTATTACCGGTAGGGCTTTGTGGGTTCTGTGACAATGAAGGAGCTCTTACAATGAGCAAGTAGACAGGTTAGACAATGTGTAGTATTACAATAGGTTTACAATGGTAGAGTCTGAATGTTACAACATTGATATGATTTTACTTGAAATTGTGACTGAAATTCTAACATAACTCAGTTTACATCTTACTATGCCTAAATGTCCTTAATCTTCCTCCTTCTCCTTCCGTCTTGCTTCATCTAATTAAACAGAGGTGCAGTGTGCAATGTTCTGCTCACCTGTTGTAAGGACAGCGTGTGTCGGCTCTGGGCAGAGACTCTGTTGCCCGGTGACAGCCTCCTGTATGGTGACCATGACAACCATGCTTCTGACCAGCACAGTGACACTCCTGCATCTACTGGGAAACACACCAGCGATGGGAAGACTCCAGGAAATTCTGCACAGAATGTAAGTGACTTACAAATACAACACCCAAAAAATTAACAGCTAAAGTTAACACCACATTTAATTTTAAGCTCATATTTACAATGCAGAAAAAGATTCACAAACTTTCAAGCACCACAGTTGGTAAAGGTAGATCTGTTGGCGTCTCCCTAATGACCCCACAGACGAGCACCATCTGTCTGTTATTTACGCAGTTCCGTTGATAGTAACCGGCACAGGGCAAACACTTTTTTCTTTCTTTTAAAGTTTCAAAAGAAATTAACACCATGATGGTTTTGTTGCCATTAATTTAAGGAGAGCATTCTGACTTTTTGTTTTATTGCCTGGCATTTCCTTCTCTATGAGAAAGAAACAAGACAGTTAATATTTCTTGTAAGATTGTAGGTGAATTGAAATTGATTTACTTGGTCTTTTGATTAAAAGGAGACCATTTCAAAGTTAGAGCACAGGAAGAATGTTTTCTATTTCCCTTGCAAAATGCAAAAAAACGAACTTTTCTTCAGAGCAAAAAATAAATGGCCCTGAAATATAAACCAGACCTTTCTCTTTTTTTTTCTTCCATTGTATTACATTAGGAAACTGAGCATGAAAAAGAACAAAGAGAGACTGAGAAAGCAGACAGAGAAACCACTCAAAATGGAAAATTAATTTACTATTGACATTGTTAAAAAGTAACTCTTTACTTTTTTGCAACACCTCACAATTCTAAGTCTGACTTTTGACGACTGTTCTACTGTATTGTTTTGCTGCTGCAAGCTCACCTTTATAATTTAGGTATATTGTACGTTTTGACCTTGCTTGTTGACAGCCAAGTTACTCTAGCCTCCAACCACAATATTTTAATGTGGACATTTACATGTGCATGGCTCTAACTGGCTCTCACAGAGCTGTAGGCACAGGAGGTTACAGGAAAAATAGGTATGTGAAATTCTCTCCTGTGCCCTGAGCGAAGTCTGTAAGTGTACATGTGTGGAATTATTCATTAAAACCTGACTGTGCTGGATGGCCGAGCACTAGTCCGAGGCTCCCTCTAAAACTGAGTGTAATTTTGATTTCTCATTTTATTAAACTCCATGATGCCTCGGGTGGGATGAACAGTACAGGATTCCTTGCATAATTAATGAAGTTAATTAAGCCCAGAGTTTCTTGATAAGGATTCTATTTGAGAACCTCTGGAGCAGGCTGTATTATGGGATTTTCACAGACACACATATATATTGTGTGTGTGTAGAATATATATTTCTACTGTGACTTGGGCCTGTCAATTTATTCAGCTTTGATTCGGTTGTCCTCTGCCACATGACTGGATTAATCAAACAGTTAACTTAAGGGACTCATTACATTGAATAAATGCTAATGCAGCTTTGTATTGTAATGTAAAAAATCAACACATACAATATTGTGTAGAAATGATCTAATATTCATAACATATGTTTTCCTCACAGTTGAATTTCCAAGAGCTGGGGCATTACTCTTTGTATCGGGATGTTCCCCAGCCGTCTCTGACTGCCTTCCTGCCACACCTCCAGAATCACCCTCACATCAGCCACAAGAGGAGCAGCACCAACACGCCACATGCCAATGCTCTCTGCCACTTCCACATTGCTGCAAGCATCAACCCAGCTACTGGTGAGACTGTGGCTTTTTGTTTTGTGTGACCAGCTACAGTAAATTGTCAACTTGTAGTGATAAGTTGGTGAATACTGTGGCAATTGCTCCCAGTACTGCAATATACTGTATTAGTTACACCTAAGCTATTAAGCAAGCATGAGTCAGAGGGCCTCACCTCTGTGTCAGTAAAAACAGAAAATGCTGTAAAGTTTGCTGAATTCTTAGGTTTATTGATTCATCCCGAGGAGCTTTGTGCTCTGTGAGAACTACTTGGGGAAAATGTGGAGCATTTTGATTATGTGTTTTTGTCCAGGATCCTAATTTGACCTGAAAAAACTTGCTTCAGGCTTGAGGCAGTGAAGTCTTGTATTTTTCTGTCTGCATACTTTTTTATGTTTTAACATACTTTCAACCATACTCAGAAATTTAGTGGGGTCCAGCTGGTGTCCTTTGTGTGTGTGTGGGGGGTCCATACCTAGTGTAATGTGATGAAATTTGTGTTATTTGCTTCTTTTTCTAATGTTGGCCATCACTCTTTATCACAGACATTCCTCTGCTGCCTTCCATCTCCTCTCTAAGTGCTGCGGATGATGAGGAAGCTGGAGGTCTTTTTACTGTCCACTGGCTTAACAACAAAGAGCTTCATTTCACTTTAGCTATGGAAGTCTTCCTGCAGCAGCTCAAGGGGAGTTTGGAGCAACAGAACGAAGGCCCCAATGAAGGTAAAGTCAAATATTTGCATCAGGCAATAAGATGTCGTGTGAATAGTTGTTTATATTTTGAGCTGGAAGCTGTTAAAGCTACTGTAGGCTCAAACTTTCCAGTTAGATGAATTGTACAGTCATATCTGTCACATGTCATATTTCATTTAGGTACTGTGACGTGTGTTTTCTTCCAGAACTTGATGATGAGGATAACCTTGATGAAGAAGTTAATAGTAGCAAAGCAAGTGACCCCCAGGAGCTTCCCCTGGCAGCAGTGGAGCACCAAGTGGATGTGTTGCTAGAGGAGTGGAATAAAGGAGCAGATATGTTGTTCAGTATCCATCCCATGGACGGTTCTCTGTTAGTCTGGCATGTGGACTGGTTGGATGAATACCAGCCAGGAATGTTCAGACAAGCTCAGGTACATTTTGTGTTTTCATAAAATAGTAGGATGTTAATAATTATATAAGTGTGTTAATGATTTATGAACGGCCCAAATTCTGAATCTTTTACCGGTCTTTAAAATCTGTACTTCAAAAGTTCATTAAAAAAAACGACTAGATTAAATTAAATGACTTTAGGATGTGACGCTACACTTGGCACATGCAGCAAATGTTAATTATATTTCTACGGTGTAATTAATAGCATTGTAAACTAAGACTTTCCATTGGTCAGTTTTTCAAGCTACTTTTTAATATTCACAACTTCAGGAAGTGTGAAAGAATGAATTCATCATCCCAACAAGGCTGTAAATCATTTTGACGGCTGCGATGGTCTAGTTCTTAGTCTAATGGTTTCTCATCCAGCCGTTCAGACAATTATATTCTAATTATGTGTGACGTCTTATGAAATTAAAAAATCTCTCAATGCATTTTTATTAGCAGTGAAGTAATGAGAGTCTTATGACCTGGCAGTTAGTTGGGAAAGGCAGC
Organism: Macropodus opercularis; assembly: GCA_030770545.1. Lineage (NCBI taxonomy): Eukaryota > Metazoa > Chordata > Actinopteri > Anabantiformes > Osphronemidae > Macropodus > Macropodus opercularis. The sequence continues at coordinate 6,957,657 of CM061097.1, read as the reverse complement.
TAAAACAATACCAAGTTTAATTAACATTCAAGCTGTTTCAGCCTGACTGCTTTAATTGGCTAAAACAGACAGGCTCTTGGTATTCAGGTGTTGTTCTCACTCAAGTCTAAATCACTGTCTTGGTGGTCACTTAATTTCACTAAGACATTTATCACTTAGGTTTCTGAACAAAAAACGTTCCTTTTAAGCTAAGCTCTTTCAAATATTAGTTTAAGCTCGTCAGCACCACCTGTAGCATACACCTGCTTCACAATTCATAGGAAATGGTCATATTATTTTATGCTCTACTAATGTCCGGTTTGAGGTTTTCTTTGTATGACTAATCCAAAGTTCAGAGTTTCTGTTGCTGTAGATTTCATTGTTGTGTCTCTCTTTGTGTCACAGGTGTCGTTTGTGTCCCGTATCCCTGTAGCATTCCCTGCAGGCGATGCAATCTCACTGAGCCACAGTGTTGTTATGTATGCCTGCAATAAAAACGTGGATCTTGCAATCCAACATGGCAGACAGCGGCCGCCTGGGACCACACTGCCTCAAACCAAATCAGCTCTAATAAGCTACGGAGGTCAAGGAAAAGCTGCCCCCAGCAGTAGTCTTCGACTTAGCATTTTCACCCCGAATGTCCTTATGATCTCCAAACACGACGACGGCTCCCTGAACCAATGGGCAGTCAGTTTTGCGGAGGACTCTGCTTTCTCCACTGTGCTCAGCGTCTCTCATAAGTCACGGTTCTGTGGCCATCGCTTTCACCTCAATGACCTAGCCTGTCACTCAGTACTCCCTCTCCTCCTCACCACCTCACACCACAATGCCTTGAGGACGCCAGACGTAGACAGCATCCTGGCTCCTCCAGAGGCCTGTTCCTCGGGTTTCTCTCAGTCAGCTTCTGTGACCCGTGGGTCACGGCCCAGCAGAGTCTCCCTGGGCACGGTTTCCCAGGATCCCAATGCAATCTACAGTGAGCTGATTTTATGGAGAGTGGACCCTGTTGGTCCGTTGTCTTTGTCAGGTGGCGTCTCTGAGCTAGCGCGGATCAATTCTCTCCATGCATCTGCATTTGCTAATGTAGCCTGGCTGCCCACGCTCATCCCCTGCAGCTGTTTAGGTATTAGATATTTTTATTATTTTGAGTTACCGTATCTACTGTATGTACATACTGGAGCACTAGCTGTTAAATGTTCTTTATCTTTTGTCAACTCTAGGTGCTTACTGTAACTCTCCCAGCGCCTGCTTCGTGGCAAGTGATGGCCACTCCCTTAGGATGTATCAAGCAGTCATTGAAGCTAAGAAACTCCTGAGTGAGGTGTCCAACCCTGAGATATCCGTAAGTCATCAAACAGAATCCTCAAACTCGTGCCCCGACACGTTAATGTCAAGCCACATATACCTGTAATTTCAAAGTTATCCGTCTAAATTGTAACATTCACGTGGAATCCAGTAAGAAGCGAAATGATGGTCAGTTTGTAACTATTTTATTCTTTTTTTCTTTTCTAAAAATATTAATTACTTTGCATGTAAACATGTGTTTTCTTCAGGTTGCATCTCTGAATACAAAAAATCTCCGTACTGTATAAATTAATTAATAGTATATTTGAATAATGTAAGAATTACCTAAATATGCCAGGATAATGGTTTACTTAATGTTTGTTTCCCTCTAGAAATACGTTGGGGAGGTTTTCAACATCATCAGTCAGCAATCCACAGCAAAACCAGGATGCATCATAGAGCTGGATGCCATTACTGACTTTGTGAGTATACTTCACATGAAGCCCCAACAAACGGGAGTGTTTTTGACTAAACTGTCTTTGCTCTTCTGGATGCGTGTCGTACACATTAGACGAGGATCTTCTGAAATAAAACTGTAATTTAAAATCACTAGTTGAATTTGGCTCTTTTCATTTATATTATGAAACATTGTGCTGCAGACTTTTTGCATTCAGTGAAAGGTCAAAATATTTTTAAACCTTCTCTTCACCCTCTGGCAGTATGTGCTGGTGTGTGTGTTTGTCTTTGCATGTTTGTGTAAAATTAGCAGAACAGTTGAAGCATTTAGTTTAGTCTCTGCATGTATTGTCATACTCTTTGCTCTTGTCCTCTACAGCAGGGGAAGGAGACTCAGCTCCTGCATGTCTTTGAGGAGGGTCTGATCCTCGGGAGTGAGAGAACAGATAAGACACAGAAAACACCTCATTCGCCTCATAATGGTACAGGCACCATTTTTTGGAAATGTTTTTTTTAAAAGTTCAGTAGGAACAATAAAAATAAAACGTCATGCTGTGTATTATCCATGCAGCCTCTGGTGAGCCACCTTTCTCAGCTCGTTTTTTCCTGGTGGTGGTTGAATTGACCCCAACGGGCCGCTCGCTCCTGCACATGTGGCATCTTCATCTTGTTGCACAACCCGTCACCATGGGTGGGTACTTTCAAACCCACTAAAAATTATAATCATAATCATTGTGCGACCTTTTTAACCAGTGAGCGTTGTCTAAACTATTTTTGTCGTGTTGTTTGTGTCCCCACAGAAGAGACAGACAAAGATGTGAACACAGCTTCTCCATTAAACGGCTCTCAGTTTAACTTTGACACATACAGTTCTCCAGTAATTCAAAAGAGTAAACCCTGCACTTCCAATCTGCAGAGCACATGTCACCTCAGTCTGACAACTCGCAGCCTATACAGTCAAGAGATGGCTCTGCCAGAAGGGGTGGAAGCCATCAGCGTTACACCCTCAGCAGGTTGGTTTTGTTAGCTCTTCTAACGTTTTGATGTAACAAATCTTCAAATCACGTCAAAGAATTTTATATATATTAAGATGAGTTCTTTTCATCATCTAATTTTCTAGGTCACTTGAGTGCATCTTGTTCACTGCCAGCTGATCGTGTCCCTTACCTCCTTGCTACTTCCTGCTCTGATGGAAAGGTACGCTTCTGGCGGTGCAACATCACGGCACCAGAGCCCTGCAGTATGGAAAACCTGGTGTACCAATGGGAGGAGTGGCCTCTCCTTTTGGAGGAGGGACTTCCCAACAGCAGCGCCGTAAGCGTACCAGGCCGCCCCATTGAGGTCAGCTGCTGTCACACTGGACGGATTGCTGTTGCCTACAGGCAGACTCCAAATACTACATCTCTGAAATCCAAATCTCACCTAAACTCTGAGAAACACTCGACCCCCCCCCCTACCCTGGCATCCTCCCCCTACCTGACCCCCACCTTTACAGTACAGCCTAGCCCAAATCTCACTCCGAGCCCCAGCACAGCAAACACTAGAGCACCCATGGTCCATATTAGCATTTTTCAGTGTGAGTCCACAGGTGGTTCACAGTGGATTCTAGAGCAGACCATCGTTCTGGACAGCATGGATCCCTCTGCGGACTGCGGTGTTGAAAGTAGTGCAGCAGAAAGTGCCAATGTTCCTAGTCACATGGATTTGTCATTACCTAACGACAACTGTCTTGGGTCTACTAGTAAGAGCCTGGTTCATTTGGACTGGGTTTCCCAGGAGGATGGGTCACATGTTCTGACTGTTGGTATTGGAACAAAGATTTACATGTATGGTCGTCTTTCCGGGAAGCCTCCAGAGCTTGGTATGTCATCTGATGCCTGTAGAGATCAAACCTTGTCGCGCCTAGTTCTGCTTCGATCGGTAGATCTGGTTTCTTCTGTTGAAGGCTCGTTACCCATCCCAGTGTCCCTTTCCTGGGTGCGAGATGGCATCTTGGTAGTAGGCATGGACTGTGAAATGCATGTGTACTCACAGTGGCAGCCGCCAGCACCACCCAAACCTAATATTGTCATTGCCCAGGAAGCTGACTTCAGCAGCAGTGTTTCCTCAATAATCTCAGCTGTCAGACAGAGCCAGGAGGAGTCTGTCATCTCTGGGGTCCCCATGTCTTCACTGGCCCCTCCCAAAAAGGCTCTAACAAGATCAATGATGAGCCTTGCGCAGAAACTCAGTGGGAAGAGAACCGCTTATGACCTGCCTGTAGAGATGGAAGATTCAGGTCTGTTTGAAGCAGCTCACCAGCTTTTCCCAATTCTTCCCCAGTATCACCCAGTACAGTTACTGGAGCTCATGGATTTAGGAAAGGTAAGTCAGTTAATGTCTATATTTACATACAGTCTTATTTTTCATTTTGTCTTGAAACAAGCATTTTGTAACAATTATGTTACAGTAAATGTGTAACATAATTTATGTATCTCAAGGTTCACCGTGCTAAAGCCATCCTCTCTCATCTGGTGAAATGCATTGCTGGAGAAATTGTGGCACTTAAGGACAGTGCCACCAATCCCGGGAAACGTTTGCGCTCTCGAACAATCAGCGCTGGAGGAAGCACGGCCAGAGACCCAAAAATGTTCAACAAATCAGAGTCCTCCACCCCTGATTACACAGAGATAAGCTCCATCCCGCCCTTACCTCTGTATGCCCTTCTAGCAGCTGATGAAGATACATCAGCTATACCTGGTGGGTATACATGAAAAGAGGTTTCTTTTGCATTGCTCATGTTGTTGGTCAATGTGAGAAACAAAGCAAATGATAGAAGTGAGAAAACAAACTAAATCAGTTAAACTATATTTACTGTGCAAAATAAAAATAAAAAAATCCTCCCTGTTATGAGAGGCTGACAGTATTATACACTGCTCTTGTAGTTTTTGTTTTATTTTCTTATCGTGCCTCTAAGGGCACGAAGTCAAAAGAATAAAAGTAGAAATGTATTAAGAAAAACAAGCCCAACTTTTGGTATCTTAATTTGATCTACTGCAGGAGAGTATTTTTCTTCAGGTCTTGGGTAATTTTGCTCTGCCTTGTTCCTCCTTACAGGTAAAGTGGACAGTGTAAGTGGAGATAGTGGGCATGGTTCCAGTCACACAGATGCCTATGATGAGCTCTTTCATACACCCAGCATAGTGGACTTGGACCCTCTGGACAGTGATAAAGAGGAAACCGGGAACAAGGTCAGTTTGTGTCGGCAGGTCCTTGGTTAAAATCTAAAAACAAAAGTGGGCAGATACATTTAGGTTTTTGTGGATTTACAGTGTGTAGCTAAAACATGAAAATATGTATATATGATAAGTCTCATTTATTTATGTATTGCTGCTTCAAAATTCACACTAGTAGCCACATTATATGCTTGATAAAATCCAGCCTTATGTTGGTCAAACGTGTAATTGCTGTCAAAAGGTTGAAGCTTTTGGAAAAGCCCGAGTACCATTCTGATTGTCCATTTTCATATCCCCTATATGTAGGTTATTGACCTTTCCCAGTACAGTCCTACCTACTTTGGTCCAGAACATGCCCAGGTTCTGTCCAGTCACCTTCTCCACTCCAGCTTGCCTGGATTAACACGTATGGAGCAGATGTCTCTCATGGCACTGGCTGACACCATTGCTACCACAAGCACAGACCTCAAGGACAATCAGGACAAGAGTAAAGGTAATGTACCAATAAAAAGCTTCATTATAATACAGTAATATCTGCAAAACAGCGGGTAAAACAATTCTGTCATTTACCAGGTGGAGAGACGCTAGATGAGTGTGGTCTTAAGTTCCTCCTGTCTGTCAGACTGCACACCTTCCTGTCTACCTCCATGCCTCCAGCACACCGAGCACAGCTGCTTCGGCAAGGTACAATGGTTTAGAGGTTTTCAAACAGTAGTGAATGGGGGCATGTCAGTGCTGATGCAGGGGACAACAACTGTAACTTGCTGTATAGGTCTGCTGTCATACCAAATAAAATAGAAAATACTATTCAGCGCACAGGTGGGTGGAGAGGCACAAGCAGGTGACTGACAAATAGACATTTCTGTTCTGTTCCAAGCTGCTGCCGCTTGAGTGATGTGTGAAATAGAAATACACAGCTTAAATAGATTACCCAGCTAGCATTTAAATAGGCAAAATGACATTTATTGTTTTTCAAGGAGGCAAGTTTGTAAGTCTGCACATTTCTGAGTGATTCTTACGACTGTATATTTGTTGCCCAAAGCAATTTGCTTGCTATAAGAAAAGCGTATCTTGTTGTTTTATTTAATCGCTGCAGCCACCTGAAGGCAGCAGGACTCATGAGTTGATAAAGCTGTGCCTACTGAGAGGGGCTTTGCCCAAGTGCACTACCATTATACACAGCTGTCCACCGTTTATTCAATCTCATGCAAACAACACAAGACTGTCCCAAATAACATCAAATAAGAGGAAGCTATTGATGGTCTTAATTGTACATTTATTACCATAAAATAATCAGTTTTTATTCTTAATTATTGCAGTTGAGCCTTTAATCGACGTCTGCTCCCAAATAACTCCTTAGGGGGCAGCAGTACGACACTGTAACTATAAAAGGAAACCATTGTCTTGATGAACAGTATCGCTAGCATAGTGTTGATGTTCTCCATGCTTAATTTCTAAAGGACTCTCAACGTGTCATTATGCCTGGGCCTTCCACTCTGAAGCTGAGGAGGAACTGCTGAACATGCTGCCTGCCCTGCAAAAGGGAGAGCCCACCTGGCCTGAGTTGCGCTCCATGGGCGTAGGCTGGTGGCTGCGAAGCACAAACAAGCTGCGCAGATGCATTGAGAAGGTAAGATAAATAGTCAGTTAAAAAAGTATTTCAAAGCAGTGCCAAACATTTCCCGCTTCAGAAATTCACTGTTTTCATTTTGTCTGTCATGTTTAAAAGTGTCTAGCATCATATTTGTATGTGGATTGTTTCCTTTTTCTAAAATAATATATTAATGTAAATGGTAGAAAAGTCTCATCACATTGGTTCCATATATCAGTGATGTAAATATTAACTATTTACACCTTTCAAGACAAATAAATTAGCTATTTGCCTACAAAACAGCTACAACTTGCTCTCTGGATGAGACCTCACACTATAAGCCGAGGAGGAGTAACCTGAATGTGTTTTCCCTCTGTTTTTCCAGGTTGCCAAGGCTTCCTTTCAGAAAACCAATGATCCTCTGGATGCTGCTATATTTTACCTTGCACTAAAAAAGAAGGCAGTGGTCTGGGGATTGTACAGGTAGGCAGAACCGACAAGATTCAGCATATGAAATACAGCTGCATGCACATGCACAAAGTTATCACAGTGTTTTTCTTATTCCTTAAAGAAGATTAGTTCTGTCAGATTACTGAAGACCTATGGCACCAGTTTGTTGTTTGAATGCAGGATTTGTTCTCTCCAGGTCTCAGAAGAATGCCAAAATGACAGACTTTTTTCACAACAACTTCAGTGAGGACCGGTGGAGAAAGGCAGCATTAAAAAATGCCTTCTCTCTGTTGGGAAAACAGCGGTTCCAGCACTCTGCAGCCTTCTTCCTTCTAGCTGGCTCCCTGAAGGACGCTGTGGAGGCAAGTGGAAAATAGACATGACACAGTGTTTGCAAGAAGCACTTGTTCCTTCAGCTGCAAGTGCCACTTGCCATTCTGCAAAAGCTGAGCTAGAAGCCTTGCTTTCAGTACGAGTTAAGTCAAGTGCTGCTCATTTTCATTTGCAAAGTGTCTGTGGCATTATAATTGTGCCTTTTCCAACCATTCATAGTCAAGGGCACTATTTGATGAGAAGGTAAAAAGCAGTGAAACCACATTTACAAAAACAGACCTCACCAGCTGTGTTTCTGTCTTTTTTATTATTAAACCGGCCCAGTACACTCCCACAGCGGTGTCTTAGTCAAAGGCTTTTAGCACAATACACTGAAGAATTATTGATGTTGGCAGTTGACTCCTGGGTGTTGAAGTCTTTTCTTTTTTTAATAAGAATTTGCAACAGCATGTCATCACATTTATAAACCAGTAGAACTACACTCTGGCAGTACGCTCTCCCCACTACCCTCATTTTATGAACACTATCTGCATACTTATCTTACTGTAATGTAAAAACCTATATTTTCGTGCAGTATAGTAGTGTTAAATTACATAAATACATAGCTCTCCATATTTCTGCTCACATGTAAAGAGGGCTGATCCTGGTATCTTGTTTGCTTAACCTTTTATTCCTTTCAAGGTTAAATCTTTGTTTAGAAACTCCCTTAGGCAATGAGTCATATTATTTCATCTGTGTGAGTAACAGGAGCTTCTCTAGCTTTTTATGGAAATGAGCATCACCCGGGCAAGGGGCTGTCATTGACTTTGTTTAGTCTTTCTGGCTGAGAGGTAGTCTAATTGAAATGCACCTCACACCTCACCAATTGGGAGCAACCAGAACAATCTAAGCTATCCACTATCATCTTTTGTTATTTGGTGCTTTCCTTTTTCACATACTGAAATCATAGCTTGCTTTATATTTTGTCCAGGTGTGCTTAGAGAAACTGCAGGATCTACAACTGGCCCTGGTGATTTCCAGACTCTATGAATCTGAGTTTGAGACTGCATCCACCTACAAAAAGATCCTCCAAAGACATGTCCTGGGCCAAGACAAACAGGTGCACAGCCTTCACTATAAAGAAATACAGTTTCATCAAGCGTTGAGTCTCCAGCTTTTTAAAACAAAAATCATATGCTGTAATTCTCTGTACATTTCAGATTCCAGTGCACGAGGACCCATTTCTACGGAGTATGGCCTACTGGGTCCTGGAGGACTACAGCAGAGCCTTGGACACTCTACTCGAGCAGCCTGCTAACATCACCAGCTCAGGGTCCACTGAAAGAACCCCCGGTAGGTGCTCTATGGGCTGACTTTATTTATTTTTTCTTACAGGTTGGTATGACAAATACGTACATTTCATACTGAAAGATAATGCAGAACATATTAATTACAGTGTAATATCAAGCTTGTTTGGCATTCACCAGACAAGCTTTATACGTTTCTCAAAGCTCTGCTCTCTTTGTGGACAAGCAGACCTTTTGAAAAAATAAAAGGCTAGACTATACTGTAAATGTTTTGTATTTTTTGAAAATAAAACTAATTTTGTACAGTTGCTCTTTGGCTGCTTCTATAGTTGCTGAGTGTGTTTGACTTCTACACAGCTGTCACACAGTAAATGGACAGAGACCTTTGTAAAAGCAGTAACAATAGCAGGTTATTGCCACAAAAACAGATAAAACATTTTTTTCTGTCTTTCTACAACAGCTTCCTCTTTTGTGTCCACCTCTAACCCTGAGGTTTTCAACTTTTACATCTACCTCCGCACCCACCCGCTCCTCCTTCGCCGCCATTTCAGCTCATCAGACAAGGCTACAGTTGGCCTGACCGCCGAGTGTCGTAGGGCTGATTCCATTAGCCTGGAAGAGAGAAGGCTGTTTTTCACAGCTGCCCATGCACACCTGCAAGCAGGCTGCCCTATGCTAGCACTTGAAGTCCTCTCCAAGATGCCTAAAGTCCACAAGCATTCCAAATTGTCCAAACCGCAAGATGCAAGCATTGGTTCTGAACTTAGTGCTGGGAGTAAGAATGGACAATCATCAGATGCAGATTGGTCCCAGGCGGCTCTGAACGGCTATGAGTCTGACAGAAACAGCTTATCCAACAGCCGGTCAGATTCAGTGTTAAGTTTTGACTGGAGCCAGCCATCAGTGACGCTTCCAGATGAGCCCTTGGAGCTGAAGTGGGACAGTGACAAAGAGGATGAGGATGAGGAGGAGGAGGAAGAAACCAAAAATGCTAAAAGTGATAGAACTGCAGATAGCACCAGTGTGTTCCAGGACACGCAGGATGCTATGTCGCCGTTAATGGAGACAGTGACGGGAGAGGACAGTGGGCAGAGCAAAGACTTCATTGCACCATCTGATGACATATTGGCAGCACAGCTAAAGTTCACTGCCTGCTTGAAGATCATGACTAATGAGCTCCGGACTCTGTCAACAGGATATGAACTGGATGGAGGAAAGCTACGTTATCAGCTGTACCAGTGGTTAGAGAGAGAGGTAAATGCAGACACATACAGTACATACATGTTAAATTCCGACGTGTATATATTTTTATTTTACGTCTTGTTGAACCATTTGTCTGTCAGGATCTGCATAAAACTTTTGTAACTCGCATTACTCCCACACATCTCTCATCTTCATGTTTGTAGTTTCAAGACTGTATCTCACTGCGTGCACTGTGTCAGTTTGTGTGTATATAATGTATAAAATGCACGCGCGCATGTATTTAAAGCTCATAATGATGCACCATAACAGCAGGGAGTTTCTCCTACAAAAATCTCTGCCTTTTACTGTTAAAACATGTCTCACTCATGGAAGGTAAATATAATTAATTATTCTTTAATAGTTATTAATGATATGAATTTTGTTTTCCCCAGGTTGTGGCTCTTCAGCGTTGCTGCAGCTACAAGCCTTGCCTGCCAGAGCTGCCTATGCACGAGGATGCTTCTGTTTCTGGCTTGGTGGAGGAGGAGGTAGGTGTGCACAGCTGGGTCCTACTAGACTTGTTAGATGCAGATGAGGAAAAATCGATGCAATACTTGCCATAATAAAAAATTAAGACAAGCGCACAGTGAGCCATGATATAATTTGAAGAATAAGCTGTTTTATTTAAGAGCTTGTTACACCATTCTGCTGTGGATGTTATTGTCAGACCCTTCTGACATGCTGTTGTAAAATGTGCTCTAGTCTCTATAATTCAGTTTCAGCAGAAAACCTGGTTATGTGACCCATCCTTCTACAGTCCACTTACTGTGTAATCTCGGTTTTACTGACAGGAAAAGATGGATGTGCATTGTTTGTATCATAGCTGTTTTTAGCCATCCCTGTGGTGTTTCCATTTGATCACTAGCCAGCTGGATAATATAGGATGTAGATTGATTTAGCGATGAAACTCATAGAGTCCAAATGGTTTTCCAGCCTGGAAGCCCTTGTGGTGACAGCCAGAGGAGCAGGAGACACTGGCTGCAGAGTAACCAGCCCTTGCTGAGGATGTTTCTGAGCTTCTGTAGCCTGCATGGGTCTCACGGAGGAGGACTGGCCTCTGTGCGTATGGAGCTCATATTGCTGCTTCAAGAGTCTCACCAGGTAATTAAAACATGCACATCCACTAAGTCCTGACACAGCACATGCGTGATTCTGGTAACTTGCTACAAGACGTTATTTTTACTTATATTTTTATTTTTGATTAATATACTGACCATGCAAGCAACGCTGCAGTAGCATTTAACTGATATTATTCAACTGATCACGTATATTCCTATCGAAAGAAAGGATGCTGAGCAGATAAGGAGCAAAGTACAAAAGACAAAAAGCATGAAGCTAATAGTGTGTAAATGTTGCCAGAACATATAAATACTACACTTCTGCTTTGATTTTGGAATAAAAGCACAATCTGTTTTCCTAGATTTGGCAGAAAGTTTTCAGATTTCTCTGTTCTTGTCTCTGGTACTGACCCTTTCAACTTCAGTCAGTCTGTAGAGCCTCTGCTATGTGACTGACTGTGTATAAGAATACCACAGTCCTTTGTTTGTCATGCTTGACGAATTACAGAGATCCATGTTGGAATCTCGTCAAAACAAACAAAGCCAGAACCACCTCCCCCAACGGCCAGCGTCTCTTTTTGCTTTTTAAATGTCACACATACCTGCCACATGCCGTATTGTGCAGAACACGCCAGTAGTTGGCTCATCCTGTCTTTATTATGCCTCAAAGTCTGTTGCACAGTTGAAAACAGCACCCCTCAGTTCCTAGCTTGCTTTGTAAGCTGCCTCTAAATGTCTAAAAAAAGAAATGGGAAAGTAGAATGTGAGTGTATCTCCGCTTGCTTTTTTTCCAGTATTTTGACGCAGTGCTTTTAGAAGTACTTGTCTTTGTATGTCTTTTACTAATGCATGGTCTGCATTACAAAAACTACATGCATTTGTCTGATTTGTAACTACACTACACTCACCCCATAATGAATGGGTCTGTTTCTCCCTGACCTCTGCAGGATGACACGATCCAATCGGCACTGACATCGAATTGTCAGCCCACGTCTATCCCTCTTCTGATGGCTTGTACAGCTAACGTGAAGACCGTGGTGGCCAACCCCATTGTCTACCTGACCAATCTGACTCATGACATCTTACAGACAATCAATGCACTTGACTCTCCTCCACATCCTGATGTCGTAAACAATGAGGTGAGGCAGTGATTTAGTTGTTATGGTAGTAGTTGAGTATCAGTATATGGCTTTTGACGCTGACTTACTGGTGGTCACATTTGATAAACTTGATAAATGCAAATATGGCAAAATAATCAAATATAATTCGATAATTTCAAACATTTTGACCATGCTTCTAATTCCAGATCTACGTGATGCACACGTTGGCTGCCTCTTTGTCTGCCAGTATTTATCAGTGTCTGTGTGATGGACACACCTACAGGTAAGAATTTAAATAAGGAATTGACTTTGGAAAATTAATTTTTATTAATGACCAGTCTGTAAATTGCACTTGCATCTGACAATATTCACGAGCTCGCAACAGTTTTGGCAACAATCAGCAGCCCTGCAGGTCTTTAATTTTAGATTGATACAGGCCACGACATCAATCAAATACTTTGTGATTTAAGAGAGATGTATGCATATTTCAAACCGCCAAATTCAACTCTAAGCAATGACACAGCCATCTGTGTGGAGCTGAACAGGAGTTAACTACATTAACAAAGCAATTTCTAATTTAACAAAGTCTTTGTTATGGTAATGATGTAAATATGCTGTGTCACTGCCGAGGTTTGTTGCAATTGTGTTTCTCATTTTTCCTCGTGAGTGTATGGGGATTTTTTTAAAGGGTATTTCAGGACCTAGATTGCAGGGGATTTAATGTTACCACTAAGCAGTGTTTTCAATCATGTTCTAGTCTTTTCTCTCTCTGTCTGATGTCTGGTTAACTTTTTAATGCATTTAAAGTTAGAGATATGACAATATGAAGCACCACAAAACTACAGGTTACGATATCTTTTAAGTCGCATACCTGCTTCTTATCGATCGGATGTGTTGTGTGAAGTACATTGAAACGACTTGTTGTTCCCTTTGAGTTTGAAATCTTTTTGATGTAGATGCAAGTGGCTTTTTCTCAGATGCTGAAAGGGGGACCTATTGGTTGTTAGAGAGCTAATAGAGTCTCTGGCGGTTTAAGCATCGCATATTCCCCGTTAAGAAATCTCCTTTTTCAGTCATCCAAAGTTTTATGTGTGCATGTTTTAAGAACTCGAGCACTGACACAGCTTCATCAGAGAAGCGCTTCTTCTCTGTTGCCAAACAGCATAGACAGGCACCTAACCGGAGGTTCAGCCCATTAGTATTTTATGTTCTGAGTGTGACAGCAGTGCCTCTTCCTTAGAACAACATCTTCGTGTTCAGAACTGTTAAAACGTTTAAAGTAAAAGATAGACACATAATATATTTACCATGCCTAACCCAATTTTAAAATTTCACTTTTTACCATGGCATTTCACATTTAATATAAATGTTTTTGCTTTGTGTCCTCATAATGACTCCTTGGAATCTATTTTTTATTTGCTTTCACGCAGCCATGTAAACCACTTCACTGGGATCGTGTATCAGAGTGTACTGCTGTCTCAGAAGCTGCCAGTTCGAACTGTCAGCATGGATGAGTCTGTCCAGCCCAACACTTCACCTGCACAGTGGCCAGGTACTGGCGAAACAGATAGATTTAGAGAAATGAAACTCCTCCCCGTTTGTGCCGTTGAACAATGGGGAACTGCAATTTAAAAAGAAAATAGAATATACAGCTTTTTATAGGCAACCGTTTTTAGCTGTGGGGTAACATCCCATGTGTGCTTTGTAAGGTGACCTGCTGCTCTGATTTTCTGTTTCTCAATGATCATTAGGTGAAATCGCATTTCATTTATATGCTGTTGTCCTGTGCTGTTTTCTTTTCCCTTTTCCTTCCTGCTCACTTTCACTCATCCTCCTCCTTTGTAGGCATTTCTACTCTGATTTGTCAGCTGAGCTCAGCAGGTGAAGAGAGTCAGCCAGGCCTGACTGTGCTGCTCTGTGAGATCCTGACGGCTGTCTTCCTCAGTCTGTTCGTTCACGGCATGGCCACTCACTCCTGCAATGAACTGTTTCGCATTGTGGCCCACCCCCTCAACAGCAAGCTCTGGGCCGCGGTGTTCGGAGGAGGTGCCAAGATACCCGTCATTGAGAAACCCAACAGCCCAACCAGAACACCCCCACCAGGTAGTAGTTTAGTTCTTTATGTGTTCTCAAAGTGGCTGTCTCTCGCTGTGTGGAGTTTTTCTTTTAGAGGTGACCTAGTAGCTAAATCAAATCAGCTCTAAATTAATTGGGTTCCTGACTGCAGGTTACAGAGATCCATCAACCTATTAGGGTGGGAGCTGCTCTGTCTCTCCTGCTCTATTGTTGACAGAGTACTCCTGAAATTCAAATTTAACTCTTGTTCATTTGATAAAACGTAGACCTAAACTATAATGTTTTAGTTTTTTTCTATTAAGTACTTGCACATTTCTAGCCAGTGTAGATGTCATTGTTTTGTATTTTAAATGTGCACAAGTAGGTCGGAGTCAATGCAGTGACAGATGTTCATAGTCAAAAACAAAAACATTAAAACTTTCCTTCTTTTCAGCCTCACCCAGTGGCTCAGACCGGAAGTCCAGGCGATTCAGGCTTCTGTCATCACGCAGCGCGTCCAGAGAAGAATCTGGAGTAGAGCGGGAGAGCCCTTCTAGTCCTAAGCACGACCATGTAGTGGAACAAGAAGCTACATCTACCTTTAAAGAACGATTTGTCCCTCCAGAGCTCAGCATTTGGGATTACTTTATCGCCAAGGTAATAAAAAAAAAATTTAAAAAAGAGCCAAGACATGTCCCTGCCACACTGCCTCATTTTCTTTTCTGAATCAGAACACATCGTTCTTTTATTGGAAAAACAATTAGTATTGGGCTTTATGTATAATATCACAGATGATCGGTCATATTATGGTTAGGTTAATAGTTTTTTCATTGTTGTTGTTCAGCCTTCACTGCCACAATCAGAAAACAGAGTTGAATATGACTCAGAGGAGAGTCAGAGCAGTCAGGATGAAGATGATGATGAGGATGGATATGATGATGTGTTTGACCCCAACTCCCCACAAAAAGAACATTCAAACCACAATTCATACAGGTAAAAGCACCCTTTGTATTTATGTACTGCCCACACTTTGGCTCCACATTCAGTCTGAACAGGCCATTACTGCTCCAGATTTGTTGATGCCATGTTGGGTCTTTTTATAGTGTTTAAGTTCTGAACTTTAATCTGATTTGTGATGCTTTTTTCCGCTCAGTTGGTGTTTAATGCGTCTGGCAATGGTTCAGCTGGTGTTGGTCAATCTCAAGTCCTTTTACCCAATGGCAGGATATGATTTATTAGGTAAACACTAAAGTACACCACACCCCCACTGATATCTACATCAAGGATGTTAGTATAAGCTGGCCCATTTCTCACTGGCTGCCTCAGCTAATCTTATTGCCTTCTTGTTTGATGCATGTGCCTGGTTCTGTTTAACGCAGATCTGCCTGTGGGCTCTCCTCTGTGTCATGCTGTGCTGAAAACGCTGCAGCGCTGGGAGCAGGTGCTGCAGAAAAGGCTGGAGCTTTTTGGAGGCCCCCCCTCCAAATATATCTCCAACCACCTCCAGGAAGACACAGCTGCACCTGGCCCTGCTCTGCTCAGACATAAGGCCCTGTTTGAACCATCCAACACCCCTTTCAGGTACCAGAATTCATAGTTCAGTACACAATGTACAGCAAGCATTCATCCAATCGAAGACATT
Source organism: Macropodus opercularis (assembly GCA_030770545.1). Taxonomy (NCBI): domain Eukaryota; kingdom Metazoa; phylum Chordata; class Actinopteri; order Anabantiformes; family Osphronemidae; genus Macropodus; species Macropodus opercularis. Next base: position 6,941,966 of record CM061097.1, on the reverse strand, counting down.
TGTGAAGAAGATGTTTATGTTGTCATTATAATATAATGACAACATAAACATGAATAATATATATATATATATAACGAAAATTTAAGTGTCAATCCGTCTGTTTTCATACAAATAAATTAGCTTAAATAGATAAAAGCTGAAACTAAAAACGGAAAGGTAGCATTCATTCTGTCACATAAAACACTTATTGCACATGGCTTAATGCAGTTATGGCTGTTGGATAGAAACCGTTTTTTAGTCTGTTTGTCCGTGATTTGATTTGTCTGTACCATCTTCCCTACAGTAGCAGTTCAGACAAGTAGTGTGATGTATGCTTGAGAAAGTTTTGGGCTTTCCTGATGCAGTGGGAACTGTGTAGCTCTTCCAGTGTAGGGAGCGAGCAGCCGACAAGCAGAGAATAAGTAACATTTCCTCCTCATACAATAACTCTTAATCATTTGTGAATGACTTTTATTTTTTTAACTCGTGTGCTTGTTGCTGCAGTACTGTGTTGTGGGAAAAATCTTCTGTATCAATTTGAGAGTTGCTCATTCTCAAAAGAAGAAAAGAAAGTGTGATGAATCGTCTCTGTTTCATTTACATTGTCATGGTGAAGAGCAGTTACATCAGCATCATCTTCTGACTAGTGTCTACACCAAACCTGTATTTATACCCTGTTACAATCCCCCACATGACAAATGCTGAGTTCTTTGATATGCATGAATACTGTAAAACCCCCAAACCAAATGTCGGATGACCCCCCCCCAGGAACAACAAACAGACAAAACGCCCATCCTGACATCACTCTAACCTGATCTAATTTCCCGCAACTGTTAATACACAGGAGATGTTTTACTCTTTTCAGGTCTAACCACCATTCAGCGCTGCCAGTGAAACGTTTGTGGCAGTTTCTGGTCAAGCAGGAAGAAGTGCAGGATACATTCATTAGGAACATCTTTACCAAGAAACGCAGCCCAAATGAGGTACAGTGCGTTGTGTTTACACCAGGCTAAGTCAGTCCATGTTGCACCACAAGCATGTTGTATTAATTGTCAGTAAATATAACTATTAACCATTAACTGTTTTCTTTTAATTACAATCTGTATCTACCCTCAGGCAAACTGCGTCATTATTGTTTTTACATCTCTTTTGGTGTTTTTGAGCTTTCCTTTTGTTCTGCATGCCAAGCACATGTATTATTACTGCCTACAGTTGCATGAGATTCTAATTTTATTCAAATAATTACACTCTTTTTGATTAACAGCACAATAATTCAGTGTCTGTGTGTGGTTGCATGGTTCATCACTGGTTGCTGCTGGATTGTGTGTGTGTGTGCGCGTGCGCCTGTGCCCCGTGCTGCTTCTCCCAATCATTAAAGTCGGTTGAGGACCAGGCTGACAATATGAAATATTCAGGGATGGACGAGACGGGAAATAATCAGGTACTGCCACTTTAGATAAATGATTTTTAATGTTTGAATGGAATGGGCTCAATATCAAACCTCAGTACATTGCAGTAATTATTGAGGCGGAAATGGCCAAAAACAAAGGTGTGATTACATTTTGAGTTTTTTTCAGTGTGCTAAAACCCATTTGACTTATTCCTTTTAATGTTTTTAGGATTCATAAGCAAAACAAGGCACTGTATTGACACTCTTGATATTGAACATATTCAAACATTATTTGTGTGGGATATCCATTCCAGTGTCGGATCTAGGTAATACCAAACCATGTCTTGCTTTCATGGACTCAATTTTAACAGACACCCTGCAGAAAATCTTCTGAGATGAAGGGTCAATGTTACAGTCAAACTGCTCTAAAAGCATAACGTTTGTGTTATGCAGCGTATACTACAACATAGCACTGTGTTGTCTGAGAGTTTAGAGTTTATACAAATGGATGATGTCAGATCAGGAATGCTGTTTATGGTAATACAAGACATGTCATAAAACCTGAATACACACTGTAAACACACATCACCACACTGTAATGTACAATCTGTACCATCAGTCAAATATACAGTAGTTACATGCTCTGTATATGACTTATTGTAGTGAATGTGGCCTGTCACTCATTTAATCTTGACACAGTTACAGTACATGCATTTGAGGGCCATTAGCTAAATGTTCCTGTCGGCGTTTCTATATTAATCTTACACTTAGCGATCTAAATATTGATGTGAATGTGAACCATAAATCTTAAATTGCAGTGTCCACTGATGGGTCATGAAGGTTTTCTAATGTTACAGCTCTTGCTCTGCGAGCTGATTTGTTATAGCAGCCGATTTGACTCTGTATTAATTAGCCCAGTCTCTAAGGAAAAACTATGAAGCTGAAAAGCTTCTGATGAATGGATCCAAGACTGTCGCAGTGAATCTGGGTCCCACAGGGATTCTGCATTCAACAAAGATGGCAAACCACCATATTTAGATTTCTGCATGTCCAGTTAGACTTTATTCTCTCTGACAAAAAAACTTGGTCTTTTCCTCTTGAATAAATGCAGTAAACGCACACAGCTACACTATACATACATTACACTGCATACAGTACGTCCCACAAGACAAGAGATGTGCACTCATCTCTTTAGGGCCATTGAGCTCATATCTAATGGCACTAACCCAGTTTTGTTGGCTGCTGTGGTTAACATCGTGGCATGATGCACCTCACATGCCGCCTGGTAATCCCTAACAGCAGAACAACCCCCATAAACACAGCGTCCAAATGTTACATAGTGTCGAAAATGGCAAGAAGCCCCAGGCTAAGGCTTGGTCCTCGAAAAACATCAGCTTTATCTTTTACAGCAATAATGTGACACTTACATTCAATACTCCTGGATCTTGTCAGGTCACTGGTTCTGTAGAATAAATGTATGTGATGTTATGGTTGTTGTTTGTCTGCAGGACATGTTTAGAGACATTTTAGCCTTAATGATTCAATCTGTGTGTGCAGTCTGAGTCAGGTCTGGCCTCCCCTGGAGGAAAAGCACGCATCATCCACAAGGAGTCTGACATCATCACCGCCTTTGCAATCAACAAGGTAATGCTCTCATGCACAGATGTTACTGAAAAACCACAAGCAGCAGTGTGTTTGCAGCAAAGGCTCTCTTTGGTCTGTAGTGGTCTTATTCAAATCTGCCTGTATGTATCTGATCAAATGCATCCATTGAGCTCTAGATAGTAATTTATTGCTACAAGTCAGCAAAAGAGGTTCACTAAAAACATTTTAATGCTGCTTTCTCATTGATAGTTAAAAGATGGTTCATAGGTTTCTTTCTCCCATCATCCAACTTCCTGTGCCTTTCTATCTCAGGCAAATCGGAATTGTTTAGTCATGGCGTCCACCCATGATATTCAAGAGCTGGATGTGTCATCCATTTTGGCCACACAGATTATGACATGGATCGATGATGATGAGACTGAATCTAAAGGGTAAGAGAGCAGTCTGAGTTCTGCATGTGTTAGCGTGTGCTGTACGTGGTTCTGAATGTTCATCCAGAGAAACATCCGCTCACCTTTTCACCTTCATACCAACATAGCTAACTTGAGCGTGGGCCTGGAACGTAACCATTGGTTCCATTCTGATTGTGTGGGTGGTGTACATGCATGGGCTCTTTGTCAGGGTGCATCGGTTTGTATATGGGTGCTTCTTTATAACATGGTATTGTAGAATTTCTCTTTCTGTCAATACATCTTGACTTGTGCGTTATGTTATAGGTGTTGTGGATTTTCCCAAGATTTGATATAAAAAGTTCTTTAAACCGCCTGTGTCTGAATAAAATCTTCTTTCTGTAGTGTTGGAGGTGATGATTTCCTCGTGGTTCATACACGTGATGACTTTGCTGCCCTCCATGGCACCACACCGTACACACACAGTAGCCCCGGTACACCCATCAACATGCCGTGGCTGGGAGGAGTGCAGACGGGCAGGGGTGCAGCCGTGGTGAGTACCAAACCTCAATCAGCAACGGTTGCCTTTGTGACTACATGATTATAGGCAGGGCTGCGTAATCACACCTGCTCTCTAAGAGGACTCATTGTGCTGAAACCTGGACAGTGAGCTTAGTTGTGTCTGAAGCACGCAGTGAACAGTTAGACAGCATTTTACAATCAGGGTCAACTACAATAACAAGTTTATCCAGTTTGTTACTAAATCCCAAAACCCAGCAACATGTGTTCCTGAAGCTCCACACTCACAGAGCTATAGTGTTTGCTTTTCTGGTATTTATTAATGTTGTCATTTTTTTTTTCAAAGCAAAATCCTCAAAGCAGATATCAGTTTGTTAAAAACAGCGTGGCTGCATTCCTTGTGGACTTAAAAAGGAACTAGAATATTGTTTACTGCTACAGCTTGTGAGACAGCAGGCTCCCATCTCTATCAGCCGTCGAGTTTTTGCAGATAAGTCCGTAAAAGCTGTTCCACTGAGCAGAGAAACTTGGCGCTAGCATCGGGGATGGAGATTGGTACGCTTGTGGTTGTAGCAGTGTCTTTGAATCAAGGAGTGGAGGCATGAAGGCAGCTAATTAAACCTAAAATCTGTCTCTGATGAACTGTATAATGTAATACAATATTAAACCGTCTGGCATATATTAGCGTACTCACCCCTTCACCGTTCGTCTGCTTCTAGTGAGTCTTCTGTTCTCTTTTCTTTTCCCAGATGATCAAGCGAAACATCAACAACGTGAGGAGAATGACCTCCCATCCTACGTTGCCTTACTGTAAGGACACCTCTGTGGAAGATGTGACACAATTCTCATGTTTAAAAAGAGCCTTCAGGGAAGAGTTACATCACCCAAAAAGTTTCTTTTATGTTGATATTCAGCAAGTGGTTTCTGGTCCCAGTGCTGCAGATTCACAAAAAGGCTGAATGAGCCCAACGCGTTGCTGTCTTTTTTTTCAGTTGTGGGGTATTTTGAACGAATAAATCTGAGTGTGTGACATAAAGTGATTCCTTAATTAATCATAAAATAGATCATTTTGGGAACAAAGGAATGCCAAAACCTCATGTTGGGACCAGAACAAGCATCTAGATGCATTGGAACGTCATCTTTTCTATTTTTCAGACCTGACGGGAGCGCAGGACGGTAGCGTGAGGATGTTCGAGTGGGGTCATTCTCAGCAAATCATCTGCTTCAGGAGTCCAGGCAACTCGAGAGTCACGAGGATACGATTCAATCACCAAGGGAACAAGGTTAGAAAGTCTCTCAAATACTGTATGAGCTGAAAACACTTAAATGCTGCTGTTCAGATGTCAAGCTATTTATAGCTTAGCAAACTGGCTGTATTGTGATGTGAGCCTTTCAAATTCAGCAACATTATCACATGTTCTCTCACAATTTTGCCATTCAGGCGCACACCACAGTGGGGAGTTTGGCTTCAGCACACATTGTTCTTCGGCTGAGTGATTCAACCGCTCTGAACTCAGGCACTCGCCTTAAGCTAATAATTTTCTCAGATGGTGCCTCTCCTGTGCCAGTACTATCTTATCTGTTCTGGCCAAACGAGTAAAATATGCTCAAAAAATTGGAACGACAGGACATGTGCAGAGCTCTTGATTTCTTTCAGTTATGTAAGTGGGGCTTTGACTTATGAGGCGGTTGACATGTTTTGAGCACAGTCCAAATCACCTGAAGGGAGCGATGGTTCTCTGTGGTGTGCATTCACAGGATGAGCACCCAACAAGACGTTTATCTGATTTAGAGTAAATAAAACCTTATTTCAGCAAAGTTGCATTTGTGTCTGATTCTATTTATCAATACTATGTTTTATATAGTTTGGAATCGTAGACGCTGACGGATGTTTGAGTCTCTGGCAGACCAACTCCAGTGGAAATGCACCCAAACCTTACCTGGTAAGAAACGCACGGGACTGATCCTTCTTAGTGTTTTCTTATTGTCGTCCTGTTGCTTTTATCAGTTTGCCTCCACACAAGCAAGAAAAGCAGAATCTTCTGTCTTCGTGTGTGTAAATTCTCTGGCCATGTTTCATAAATGAACCAGTTGATGAGGAGAAATCTGGTCACTCATCTGCTGCCTGCATGCGCAGATTACAGCAACCAGCCTTCTTCTGTAAACCCGCTCCCTGATTACATACTTTCTGTGGGTAACCTCCACTGTCAGTATTACTGACAGTGGTATTTCTTGTCTTCCTTCACCAGACACTGCAGTGTCACAATAAGACCGCTCACGACTTTGTCTTTGTGAGCTCGTCATCCCTCATTGCCACAGCAGGTCTTTCAACAGACAACAGGTACAGCAGATTTTCAACATTCAGCTCCACTGTCCTGCGGCTTCACGAATGTGTTGGAATGTACACGTATGGTGATTTGATTTCTGTTTCCGCAGGAACGTGTGTTTGTGGGACACTCTCGTGACTCCTGCAAACAGTCTTGTACATGGTAAGATGCACCATATGGAAAACTGTCTGTGAGACCCAATGTGAAATAAACCAAATATTTCTGTACAGTCTGTAGCGTTTGACAAACATGTGAGACAGTGATGCTATTCTCACACAGCTGTAGTTTGTATTTGGTAGTTTTCTTGTCTTGTATGTTATTAAATCAACTAATCTAATTTGAAGAGGCTTCAGTTTCTCAGTTTTCTGATAAGAAATAGACCAAATGATTAATCAAAGAAAAAACAGGCAAAAGAAAGAATAAGCATTAGTTCAGTGAATATTTCATATTTTCTCCCTCTGCCTGCTTGTTTACTTCCCTAACGCATCTCTCCATTTCATCTTTTTCACTCCGACTTCATCATGTTATCCTCCCCATCCTCAGCGTTCTACTGCCATGACTCAGGTGCTACCGTGCTCTCAGTGGCCCCCAGGCAGCAGCTGCTTATCACAGGTGGCAGGAAGGGCTGGATCAGTGTCCTGGAGCTTTCCCACAAGCATCAGCGCCAGAATTTCCAAGCCCACGACTCGCCAATCAAAGCACTGGCCGTGGATCCAACCGAGGACTGCTTCATCAGTGGGTCAGCCGAGGGCAGCATTAAGGTAAATTAATAATACTTGATGAAATAAATATAGGTTGGGCAATTGTTGTTTATTCTACAGAAATCAGGCAGTTTAGTAGCTGAGGCCTAGTTGTTGTTGTTGCTGTTGCTGTTGTTGGACCTTCACGTTAGTATGAAAAATAGAAGTTCTGTGGATCATTAATTTTCCATGAGAGCTACACTGGGAGCAGCGATTGAGAAAACACAAACATGGGTTTTGAGAACTGTTTTAAACAGCTGCAATCCTTCTTCTCTCTGCACAAAATAAAACCTTTTGTGACAGAAGCGTCCTGCGAGGCGTTTGGCACCCAGGTGTCAATGTCTGTGCCTCTCCTCCACATCAACAATCACACACCTGCTGCATTTATGTCTGGTGATAACGCTGATCAATAAACACCTGCTTTGGACAACAGCGTGAAAGATACGCTAGGGTGTAGAGGGAAAGTGGGGTGACAGAAAAAGGCAAAAGACCTGGTTTTCTCCAAGCTGCCAGGAGATGTGTTTGTGTTCAGCGAATATATTTCAAGACACAGCAAGTCTTTCATCTCTTTGACTGGAATCTGTTGGCGCAGATCACACAGCTGTCACTCCAAGGATGAAACCACTGCGTCACACAGATGTACTGTAGAAGGAGTAGGAGTGCAGTGCACATCTGCTTGAAATTACTTTTATTCTGGATGATTGCTCACAAAACCTCCAAAGCTGTGTGTGATGTTACTCATGTCAAGTCATTAATTGTGTATTGAATGGCTGAAAATTTAAGATGGATGTGCTGCCGATGTATAAGCTTCTAAAATTCCATATCGCAGAAAGACAATGCAGACACTTGATGGATTTATTTACTGTGCTACCACAAATTTGTGGCAGTAGGACTATGATTATATGGGTGTAATGTAAATGAATCTGTTGTACCAGCACAATAATCATTAAGGAATTTATTTATATTTGTTCAGGTTGTTGTTACTTTTAGTTTTTTATGGGTTAGTAGACAGAAAAGACAGAAGCTTAACTTGGGACTTGTTTGTAAACAGGTTTGGAGTTTGGCCACGCAGACTCTCCTCTTCACCTTCCCGAACGAACACGCTCGCCAGTCGCTGTTCAGGAACCTCGGTACGGGCGTCATGCAGGTGGAGGTGGGACCAGCCAATCACATCTTCTCCTGCGGCGCCGACGGAACCATGAAGATGAGGCTCCTCCCGAACCGCTTCAGCGCTGTCAATAACAACAACTACGGCAACGTGAAGAATGACGTCAAATTCATCATCTAGATGGAAAAGGATGAAGCAGAACAGAGTGAAGTTCCCAGCGTTACTGTGTGACGCAGCTTAATGCCTGATACCGATCCATTTTTGGGGGACGATGCCATGTTAAAATCCTCCATTTTGAATCAAGAATGGCTTCCTGACAGGACAGAGATTCATAGGATTTGCAGACTTTCACACAGTGAGAGCATCTGAGCCACAACTCCTGAGAGATCAGGCACTGAAACGATTGCATCCTCCGTGTTTGTTTAGGACCTGAACCCCTGCTTGACATTAAAGCTGAGCCTTTACAGGCTTTTGTAAGTATAGTGGAAGTGGGCACAGGGTAACGTCCACAGGCACATTCTCATTCAGCAAGAATAAACTGAAGACAGAAACCCAGCTGGAGATTCTCTAAAACAAACAAAGTGCCTATCGGTGTTTACTGAAGGGCACATGAAGAGCTGTTTTTGCACAGAGAATGAGGCTGTGGAAGGAAGCAGGATTGAGAAGAGACTGAAGGATCTGAAGCTGCAGCTTTGTTCTTGTACAACAACACGTTCTGTTTAGTTCACATTAGTAAAGCAGTCGTGCTAGTGGAACCACTGCTGGAGCATTCAGGTGATAATATAGTGCGTATGCAGTGTAGAGTACAGATAAGTGATCCCTTTAGAGGTTTGACCGCCACAAAACCGCACAACGCCGTCGAACCCGCTCAGCTCAATGCAGTACAAACACATCATGCGACGCGCGTTACTCTCAGTCACAAGGATTTGTTGGCGTGTTCTGGTGCTCCAAACAAAATGTTGGAAAACAAATGGAACCAGCTTGGTTGGAGAAGTAGCGGACCAAGTGCTCGTCACGAACAAACCCATAACTCCATATAAATATTATCTCTCTCTTTTTCTTTTATCTTAGGTGTTGGCCGCCCTCTTGAGCCTGACGTAGAATACATCCAGGAAACTGAAGGGTTTTATTGGCGGACAGACACATATCTCTTAAATTCAAAGCAATAGTTTGAGCGTTTGGTATATTAGATGAGAAGATTAATAGCACCTTCTGTGTCGAATACACGGTTTATTAGCTGGCAGCTGTTGGCTTAGCTTAGCAGGCGCCGCTTTGTGACTACAACATCAGCCTGTCAGTACAAAACCCTGAGGGCATAACGTTCCTGCCGTACGACTGCCTACTATCAGACTGTTGTTTGTCTTTGCATTTGCCATAAAAAACATTTTTTGAACAAAGCTGCGTTAAACTTAGTAGTCGTTTAGGAGCAGGAGTAAACTTTCTCCTGTTTGTTAAAAAAAAATATATATATGTATGTATATGGAAGGACATTTATTTTGACAGTGCTCAGTTATCAGTTGATGCATTTTAAAGTGAGCCTACTGAATTTACAGCCCTGTCAGTCAGAAAAGCCTAAACTAATCTGGGGAGAGGAGCTGCAGAATTACTGCAGTATAGCTGGTGTCCCCTCAGGCTAAATAAACATGACTGTGCTCCCACATCACTCTGTTCTGTGAACAGAAAGCACCATGTTGAGGATTCAGCGAGTTATGTTTATCTTAAAGGAATCATAAATGCAGTGGATCTGAGGCATGTTCTGAATTACAGTGCTGCAGTGAGACGCTAGTTTGAAAGTAGCCTGCCATGATTACCTCTGAGCTGTGCATCACTGCTCCAACTACTGATGTTATTGACAAGCAAGCCAAGCCAACATGCTGCTGTTGTTTTCTTTCGTGGTCCTTTCAACAGCTTCAGATGGCGAGTGAGTGTATCTTAGCGTCACGCCTCTCGTTTGGAAAGTGGAAGTCACCCTGATGGTGCAGAGTAGCTCAAAAATCAAAAAACCTCTCCATTAAGGAAACCGTCGTCCAGCTGAGCCGAAGGCTGCTTCCTGTGGCAACAGCCAACCACCTGCAGAATGCAGCCAGTAAGAAAACTATTTGTTCAGCTGAGCCAGATTTTGTGACTTGACCTGTGCTGTGCTGTCGTACGGTGATTTCTTATGTTTCATGGGCTGCCTAAATGCACCATTTCTGTCTGTATGTCATACATATAACTAAGGCTGGCTGACAATGACGCAGTCCAAGACTCATCACAGCTTTATATTTAGTGGTGGTGGTTTTGATTTGATTATTGAAAATCGGCCTAGATTTACCCGGTGGTATTATTAAGTGTCCTTACTCTCTGAATTCTACGTCTGCTGTCGTGGCACAGCAATGTCTGTCCTGATAATATTCATTATTATTATTTTTGATGTTAAACTTGCACAAATGGCTTTAATTTAACGGGGCCCACGAATGAACCCTTTTGTGGCTGCGTTTGTTTGTTTTGTTCAATATTAAACTTCAGAAGATGTAGCAGGATGTTTTGCTGTTGACAATGGACAGGGTTGGGTTGGGTCTGTTCACTTGTGTTGGGTGTTGTAGTTGGTGGTGGAAATGTCTTATTCCCATAACAATGCACTTCCCCTTCACTGACTCAATCTTTCATTTCCCAAGATGACGCACTGCCTTGGAAAGAATTTGTTTGCCTTGTAGTAATAATCTTAATTTATAAGCAGGCTTTCTTTGTATGGGTTGCTTTTCATTTCAGTAATTAACTTTGTGTATCGTCTAAATGCAGCATGTTGCCTTCACTGCAGGCTTGGAAATGTGTTTTAGGTTGGTGTAGAAGATGTTGTCTTCCACGATAATACTGAGGGGTTTCATGCAACCTGTCCTGTGGCCATTTGGTCTGAAGGAGTTTAATCCATTAAGCTAACTACCCACAGAAGCTGGTTGTGCTGCTATGGGAAAACAACTGTACATTAGTTTCAGGGAAGGTGTATGGAGGAACAGTTATGTATAATCTCATAATAACAGCATAATCATCTAGTCGTAGATAAGCAGTGGGTATGAAGATGAAGAATATAATTCTGTAACAAACACTGGTGTATTGAGATATGAGATCTGCTCATATTTAGGTTTATAAATCTGATGTAATCTTTCCTTTACTAACTGGGTTATCAGTTAACTGGCTTTTGCTGAACTACCACGTCACGGTTTCTTTTCCCTACAAATCAGAGTAGTTAGAAATGAAATTAGCTGCAACTAGAGAAAACAATAAAAAAAAACCTTGTAACTCAAATAGAAACTAATCACCACATTCAACTCTGACTCGTTTCTACCCCCCCAACCTTGAAATGTGAATTTGATTACAAAATTCTAATTTTATAATACTTGTTGTGTAAATTGATGTATTATACGCAGAAAATATACTGATAATAAAAATATGTAACATCCGCAAATGCTTTGAAAGCAAATTTATTGCTGTGAAACTGGTTTGCTCCTGGGTAGATTCAACGTTACGCAGATATGATCAGATGCGAGGTGATCGCTGAGGACCGTCAACTTTAAATCCTGGACGGGTAAGAAGCCGCACACTTTCCTGGCACACATCCACAACCTGAATGTTATCATGGCGCGGCCTCGGGAACGGATCCCTTAGTCCTTCCATCAAGCAAGGCCAGGGGTAAGTTCCCAAGCCAGGCAACAGCCTACTGATTTCCAAAGCTGAGGCGCCCTCCTCTTCTCTAGCTCACTGTCAAAGTCTCGATGTTCCCCTCTGCTACATGGCTTTTCACCTGTCAGTCTGTTTATTGGGCACCAAGGGACAAACTTAATGCATCCACTGCTAAACCTCCTCTCTTAACATGTGCAGTGAGGCAATATCAACCTTCACTCCGCCCCAAGTCTAGTTTGGGCCATTTGACATATTTTCCTAAATAGTTTCAAAACATTCATTTGCAATAATCCCGTAGCTGCTAAATGGTCGCACACAGTCAAACTACTAAGAAGCTCTGAGACGAGATGAAGTGATAGTATGAATCACATTTTATTTCTATAGAATTATTTCAAGCAGCATTAAAATAGTACATGTTTTTGTAAGTAGTAAACAAGTAGTTTACCTTTGTGATTACAGTCATATGGATGTGTTGATTTCAAATAGACTTGTTTTATTGTAGCAGATGCTTATTGCTACTAAGTCTTGAACAGTAATGATTGGTTTTCATTGGGATGTTTAGAGAGTGGTGTGTTACAGTAACTTAAGAGCACACAACCAAGAAATGTCCTGGAACTGTTAATGTTGGCAGTAACCAAAGTTAAAACAACACCATTCTCAAAACAGTTGTTCTACAAACTTAAGCAGAGGAGACATTTCAAAGTCAAAGATCATCTTATACTTAATGTTTTCTATTGGCTCTTAGAGGCTAATTGTGTCAGTACACATGAATGAGTAGTACTGTAGGTTGGTTAGTTCTAGAGCCGCTGTGATTGGCTGTCTGAGGAGCTCACAGCTTGGCATAGTCCTTCAGGATGACCTCCAGCTTCTGACTCAGCATGATGTTCCCTCTAACCTTCAGCTTGCCAGAGAAGAATGCCTAAGAAAGAAAAAAGAAAAAACACACACACTTGAGATTTTTCTTCCCCCCCACAGTCTCCTCTGATTTATAGTTGCTCGGCTTTGATTCGTTTTCAAGTGCACAGGGAGGAAAAGAAGGCCAAGACGCCCGCGGCTAACACTTCATACAAAGAGCGCAACAAGCCAGGTCTCAGGCAACAGGGAATATCTGCCATTATTGCTCCGCACCAAAACAATGAAGAGATTCATATTCATAAGGTTCAGAGCCGAGATGTACAGCAGAGAAGTCTTTGTTCTGGGTGAGCTGAACTAGTGTTGATGTGGAGATGGGCTACCCCAGATGACAGCAGTGTCCTTTTCAACTCCACCAACTAATCTTTAGCTGCTGCTTTCATCGTCAGGGAGGCTAGAAAAGACCCTGCTGATGCTCTTTATAATGAACACACACGCACAATGGCCTCAGATCAATATCACACGCTCCAGGAAGAATATAAATTCTGTCCGGTGATGGCCACTCCCTCTGACAGATGAAATGCTGCAGACATAACAAGTGGCATCGATTGATTACCCACGCTGAGTGCTTTCTGAACTCCGTTTGATAGAGCACCGCTTTCTATTTTCTATCCCACACGAGGAGATCAAGGTGGAAGTCATTACAGACTGAAGGGCTCTTCAAAGGTACTTTTACTTTAATTAAAATGTACAAGAAGCGACAGCATTTAAACCGAAGCTGTATTTTCAGCAAGAACTCATCCCTCACACTTCAATCACAACGCAGCCGGTAAATTTCATGGCTGAAACGTGTCATATCAACAGACTTGTTTGTTACCTTCTGGGGGTTGAGTTTCCCCTGCACCACCTCCATGAAGACTTCATCCGAGACGGTGAAGGTCACATCCACCTTACCGCTGTAAGGACCTTTATGCAAGGAACCGCTGCCATTCTTTAGATCGATGGCTACAGGAAGACAGTGAAGGCAGAGACACAGGATGCAATAAATCAAAGTACAGTCCAGCACTGTCCCTCATCTGGCTCGTCTCGCCCTCATCAACGTGTGTGGAATTATTTAAACATCAGCACAGAATACCAATAGAATTATTGAGAGACTGTAATATCATTAAATGTCAGTTACATTATAATAGAGACTTTATGCGTCTTTATTCACACAAGCAGTGAATTATTGGTGTGTTTACGATCAGTAAACGTACTCCACTGAGCTGTGTTCTTGCCGTCTTTAGTGATCTCCCAGCCGAACACCGCGTTCACCTTCTTGACCAACTCTGCACCCAGGTCTTTAATTCGACGACCAATCTCTGCAAACACCAGCTCACTCTGAAGACCTCCCCCCTGCAGAGGTAAAAAAAAGAAAACCGCTAAACCATATGTGGCAACAGCTGTGGTTTGTTTTAGAACAAGAATTTTAAAATGCCTTGATTTTCGTCTGAATTATCCATGAAGGACTGTTTGAGTAGAAACATACTTGAGTGAGATTTTCTGGACTGGCACCAGATGCAGGGTGTAAATCCACATAGGCCCCTGACAGCACAACAGCATCAGTCTCCTTTACCTGAATGAAAGAAGAGCAGTCGTCATGGAACATACCCCTACGTACAGAATACCATTAGCATGCACACCAACACTGAACACAGACCTTGCACTGGATGTGAATCCTGTTGCCTTCCTTCCACATCTCAGTCTGCAGAGACTGACCCGGCATCACCGGCTTCACGAAACGAACCTGAGGAAGATCATTATTTTGACTAACTTAAAAATTGACCACGACACAATCTGTGCACAATTCACTCATTAAATACAACGGATCATCTCAACCCTCGAAGAATAAACCTTAACGTTCGTGTGTGACAGGTTTCAATCATTGTCAGTGCTTACCTTGATGGCCTTGAATCTGGAGGGGTCATTGTCTGCATACTGCTTGAGGACGTGTCTTGCAGCAAAGCCAAATGAGCACAAGCCGTGCAGGATAGGAGCCTTAAAGCCTGAGCAAAGAGCATTTTTCAGTTCAGCGTACTTAAAAATGAACAAGATCGTTTGACCCAAAATCCCAGGAAACTACTCAGTTCTGTCTAAAACAGATGAAAACCCATTTAATGGGGAAAGACGCCCATCAAACCGCAGCACATGCACAAACTCACCTCCCAGGGCAGCAAAGCTCGGGTCTATATGAAGAGGATTCCAGTCTCCACTCAAACGATACAAGGCTGCCTGCAACCGCGGGGAAATCAGACATTGTTTCTATGTCTAATTCATAAACCCCTGAACTTTTCATTGTGGGACGAAATTAAATTATTATAAGGCAATAGAAGAGATAACCTAAAATAAAACAGTCTTTGAAGTATCACAGTTGCAGTCGTTTGAATTGCTCGAGGGTTTTTCCTTTTTATTTTTCTGCTGCATCATTCAGTCTGCGTTCTGAGACAAAACCCTCGTTCAACACTTCTGCCAAACATTCACATTTTGTCCAAAACTTTACAATGTTTTCAGATCAGTCTGTCCCGTTTCCTCCCACACATGATCAATACAGCTGATTAATTCTGCAGAAAAACCCACACAAAACGCACTCACTTGGTCTCTAGTGGTTGAATCAATCACCACGGCATCTGGTGCCCGCCGGGGTGCCGGCAGAGGAGCCTGAAGAAAAGAAAGCGCACATAAAAGAGATCTGAACACGAGGTGATGTTTGTTTACGCCTTGTTTACTCGGTGGAGTACGTACTTTGGCTTTCTCAGAGCTTCTCCTCCCTCCAAATCCTCCAGCTCCAACCACAAACACTGAAAACTGGTTGTAGCACACCAGCTGGCTGCCATTGTAGGTGTTCACTGTAAAGCAGCAGCACATAAATGGAATGTAATTCTATTCCAAGTCGTCAAACCACAGTGGAGGAAAAAGTCAAGTTAAAAACACTGGAGTCTTGATGAATCAAGCTGTTGAGAAAGATTCAGACAAAATGTTTATGTAGTAAAAGTCACATGCACAAACGTCTATTTTAAGACTGTTCAGACTAGACAGTTCAGGCAAAGAAATCAAGAGGAGAGCACTTTGACGCGGTGACGTCGTATTACACATCTGTACAGTATGTGATGTGACACAAGTACAGGATAACAAACACCTGCCTCAGACTCATTTATTGGTGACAACATGTTAATGGTGACGTGACTTGAAGAGGGCTGACAGTGACGATACAATTAGCAGCTGTCAGAGGGAATCAAATCCAGGCTGCAGTTAACACACTGGCTTGTTAACGTATTAGCTACTAATTAGGTCAATCAGAAATATAAACAGGCAAAAAGGAATTAACATGTTTCTACGGGACGTCACTGCGACCCAGAAATGACTTCATTTTGCTCTAGAAGGATACGAGGAAACACGGTTTTAGTTTGTTTAAAGGAATTACATGTTTCCCTGTGTGAAACCTCGGGGGAACCTCAGGTCCCACGTTATTTGTTTTAAGTTGGATTAATTATAGATCAGAGTGTGTCTAATATCATCCATCTCTATGGAATTGTCAGCCTGGAAACAGGAGCTGTTCTCAGTCCATTATTTCAATCCCTGCAGACACAGACTGGAAATTAACTCTGATTCATTCTGCCTGCGTGTTAATTCACAGGAAAGGACATGTTGCAGCCAAAAAACAAGTTAATACAGCATTAATACACCGTGTGCTAGAAAGACACTCACCGTCTAAGAGAATGACGGCTCCGGACCCCTTGTCCAACACATCTGCTACGGTGGCCTCAGAGGTGAGAGTACCTGAAAACGCATCATCCGTTGAGTTCACACTAGAATTAAGCCCAACGCATACATTACATATAATTAATAAAGTCGCTCTGTAGTTCACACTGGCCTACTTTATCCCTCTCATGTATTAGCATTATTTTCAAGTCACAGAGCGCAGCCTCCCTCATGGTTTGGAAAATCCAGGTCACTTAACAACAACGGTTTTAAAGATTCCCACATCCACACTTGATCCACACTCCTATACGGTTTATGACAAACAATTCATTATTGAATCTGCAACTATACTCACAATTTAATAATATAAATTATTAATTACACTTAAAGCTAATATGCCACATTTTTAATTCTTTCAACTCCTCGACCTTAAGACGTTTGTAGCTACAGTGACAATAAGAGGAAAGATGTCAGAAGCTGTAACTATTAAAGCGCAGAGAAGGAAGTACCTGAGGTGGGTAAAGGCTTGTACAGCTCCAGATACTGCTCTCCATGCAACACCTGACACAACATTCCAACAGCTGTGAGAGAGCATCACGTTCTAAAGCCTCATTAGCGTAAATAATGCATGAATTACACACACACACACACAGTATGTCTTCCAACCTGTGTAAAGTCTATGTTGAGTCCAGGGACCGAACTCAAGCCACCATCCAACATGGCAGCCTGAGAGGGAATGACCCCAAAGGTTGGGAGGCAACTAAATTCTGCGTGTCCTTCATACAGAAACCTACAAGCAGAAATACATTTGTGGACCATTAGAACAGACTTACTAACAACCTGGCCTGGATGCGTTCTAGTAAAATGAGTGCTAATATCATTTCAGGCAGCAGACACACATTCGATACACACCTGAGGTGGTCTGGGTCTTTAGTGGACATACCGACCCCCAGTGCATAGAGAATACACTGGGTGTGGTTGAAGCTGAATGTGGTCGGTGGAAGTTTCTGCCCCACTGCGTCAGTCTGAGAGAAGCCGAGGGGAAAAGAGGGGAGAGGATTATTGTGTTTCTGATCTTGTGATGGGACACAAACCAAAGCCCTTTAAACTTCAGTAATCCAAGTTAAATTAATGAACCAATGAACCTTCCTCTGTTGTTTTAAGACAAAGTTCCTCTGTTACCGTCTCTCCTCATAAACAAGGACGAACACTTCATTTGGGCAAAGGTTAGATAAAACGAAAGCTAAGCTAATTCATCACAAATGTGTTAGCCAATATAATCATCATTATATGTATGTAAAAGCACTAAAATACGTCTCGTCTCAGCCGTGATCACCTGCTGGGTTTAATTTTTGCAGCCTTTAGTGCGAGGACCTGTGGGATCACAGAGTTAGGACATGTCAGCAGTTCCGAAATGTAGCGTTGGCCCAGACCAGGCTGAGCTATGAAAGTCATCAGCACATTTTTAAAATGGGTCTGGACCAGAGTGAACGGCAACGTTCTTTAGGCGCTTGTGTTAACGAGCAGCCTGGAAAAAGAAAAACTGAAACTGCTGAACAGGGCTTTGCAGTTATCAAGTGTTAATGACACAAAGTCACCTATGCATTTTAAAGCTCAGTAAGATGGAGCCAGTTGCTGGGCTGTATAAAGAAAATGAAGGCCAGGATCCTCTGTTCTGCTGATTCAAGACTCCAGCTGACTTGAAAGATTCTACCAGGCCTCCATAAATACGGTGTCTTCCTTTAATGGTTAACACTCAGATCATGAATAAGGATTTCTTGTCTTGCTATTTATTTATCGTCTCTCATCCTCAGCTGGTTGTATCGTTCTGTGTGTGTGTGTTACACAGACGTGGCTAAATTCAGAGCAGCCTGATACAACAGTGCAGCAGCAGTAGTGCAGCGATGCATGAAATCCTTCCAAGCACGGCAGGAGCACAGCGAGAAAGAATCTTCAACTATATCACACAATGGCCAAGGATGAAGATACAATTGCCACCAACATATTGTGCCTGTAGCTGTACAAAAATACAGACAGCAAAGGACGCGATGCTGGCGTTTGCTTTGTGACTCTCACACACACACACGTTGTACTGTACAGCATTAAAGACAAATATACTGGTAATACTGGAACAAGCTATGTTACAGCAGGAGCAGTTGAAGCTGCCACCATGCAGTAAACTATGTGTTCTGGTCTTCAGGTACAGAACATTTGTGATGAGATTAAAGTTTAGCCCCGTGTTTTGTTTAAATTTTCAACTAGCGAGGATGAGGCGAGCAACGTCCTGCTGCCGTCGGCCTTCATCCTTCCCAGCAGATGGTGTTCGAGCGGAGCTGCTCCATTTCTCAGCTCAAAGGCGCCTGTCGGTTTGGTGCCACCGTGGCCTCTAATGAGCTTACAAACTTTTGCTCCCCAATCTTTTGAATTCATTCTGCGTTTTATTCAGTTTCTTAATTTTGATTTTTTCTCTGCATGTGAATTGTCCCTTCATGATCAATAAAGGGTTCGAATGTAATCTTCTAATTGAATTTAGATATAACCATCATTCAGCATGTGCAGTTTTAGTTGATGATCATATTACCCATAACCCAACTGACACCTTATGTAGAGCAGCTGGTTATATTGTATTGTTGTTTTTCTGCAGGGCCCCGCATCAGATTCAATCTGCATTTTTTTTGTTTTTTTGAAAAATAAGATCTAATATAAAAATATTACCAGACACATTTATTCTTATAAGAAATCTGCTGTTTTCACACTGAACTAAACTTATAATATTTCTCCTTATTAAACTGTGATAGCATAACAATATATATGTTCTGAACATCTAAATACAGTTTGGGAAAATTTCACGAGCAATATTAAAAATTCAGAGTAAAATGTTGATGTAGTTGCTGCATCTTACAACTACATTAATAGAAAAGTGTTTCCCTTTCTGTGGATGATTATTTAATGTTATATAATTAAAGCTGTGCTGCTCAATGTTTTATTGAAGCAGCTCAGCCATGTGTGAGATGTAATGACTTCACTCTGTGTCACTTAATGAAAGTGAAGGGAAGGGAAGCGAAGTGAAGGAGCGCACACCCAGGGAGACGTCGCTGAATTATTGCATTGTCTTTCTCAGATAATCTGAGTTGACAGACGTCTGGTGCATCACCATTTCACATAACAGAACACAAATGCTTGGGTTGTAGCTTATGATCATCAGGCTGAACACAGCACAGTGGTATTAAAGAGTCATGACTTGTCATGTTTGTCAACAGCTCCACGCTTTCAAATGTCATTATCCAGCCACCGCTTCAGACACTAGCACAGTCTCTGTGGTTTATCATAATGTCCTTTCATTTGTTCTTCAGAAGTTGCCACATAATAATTTGTAACGCCGGCATCATGACACCCATTTACGCAGCCTCGTCTACTGTACTCACAGGATTGATGCCTGACGCCGAAGCTGCAGCAGCCGTTGGATTCACCCCGACTTCTCCATCTGACTCCACTCGAGACAACACGCTCACCACTGAATGGAGAGACTCTGCACAGAGGTGAGAGGTGACAGATGAGATGGCGCACACGGAGGAAGCCCAACAAAATGACTCGGTGGGAATGTTGGCTCAGTTCAATTTCTGCACAAAATAGATTCTGAATTATACTGTATGCGCAGGAGCAGCAGCTTTAGACGTGATAGATGTGAGGTCTGCTTGTGTTAAGAAAACAAATAACCACTTATTTTAAAAATGATCCCTTTTCATACTTGCGGTTGAATTCACGCTGTGTGAATAGTATGTGACTACAGACAAACGAGGAACAGTAACCGGGAACAACCACAGCCACTAATTACTGTCACACGACAGCGGCAGCAACAAGTCTCAGTAATAAGCTACAAATGAGGAACTACAAAGCCATGCTAATGAGGCCAACTAGCCCCCCGTGGAACTGCCACCTCCGTTCACTTCGTGTTAACACAGCCGCCCTTTCCTTACATGTACATCTGAGCAGGATGGAGGAGGTGGACCACAACTATAATCATCATTTGCCACAGTCTTGTTCGTGTTACACCTTTCGAGGACATCAGGTTTGATCTCCCTCAACATTACTTTTATTTTTTCCTCTTTGACTGCAGCACCCCTGGGTCCTCAGCCATGAATGTATGTGTAAGACTGCCTTTACTGTACACACATGCGCGTAACAGTACTCTTTCCTTCATCATGCGCATTGTCAGCCGACTGCATTACTGACCTTGAATACTAACAGGCTTGGTGGCATCTGTAAAATCACAGATTTTGTCCCACTTGTCCCTGACGGCCTCAGGAGTCATCGGTTGGTTCTTCTGTCTCGCAATGTCGCCCTGAGTTCGCTCCCAGCGCACTGCACGCGTGGACACACAAAAATAGAGGTCACAACAGAACAGTGAACTCATTACAGGACTAGTAAACATCGGGCAAAGGAGAGGTACACCGTACTCACATTTACCAATCCAGCCTGCACCCACCTGAAACAATTGGAAACAAGCCATAATCTTCTTACTTTAAACTGGATGCATATGTACGTTTATTTCAATGGCAACGACAGACACTTTAGTTACAGAGTTTGAGCAAACAATATATTTTCTCAAACCTCAAACAATCCTCCATTTTCTTGGCAGTGGTCGTGGCAGAGCCAGAGGACGAGGGGGGCGACGTACTCAGGCTTCAGAGATGCCACAAGATCTGAATCAAATTTGAAACACAAACGCAGCAGTTTCTATTTACTGCACAGCTCTCACACAAAGTCATAAATGACTCAGCACACATTGAATCATTTAAATGATACAATGTTCTCATTTTAAAAGTATCACACAAGCCTGAAGCATTTGTGCTACAGAGCTAACAGACTACAGACCAATACTTTACTTTCTAACAAATAATCTTAAATATGTTACAAATATGTCATAAAAACACGGCGCCAGCCTTAAATGATGGTACAAAATACATAACTAAGAGGCGTTCTGCCTCGCTGCACACTGAAATGTTTAGAGGTGAATTTTGTTGTTTATTAGAAAAGCCTGAGTCAGTAAAAGCAGACATATGGAAGCAAGTCATTACTGAGGGGGACCATCCTGTGACAGTTGGCACAGCGCTGGGCAACAGATGCTACTGCAGACCAGCACAGCAGGGGAAAAAAAAACACTGCTTTAACTTGTCACTTAAGAGCCCTGTGAAGAGGGCTGAAGTCACAGGGCCTTCACGATATGTTCCTAACGTACAGATTCTCAAACTGCTATAGCATCGACTTTCTAAAAAGTTCAGAGCATCGTTTCATTTTTCCCCAAATGAAAGGGCATTATGATAAACCACTGACTCTGTCTTAGACGCATCTAAATGTTTCATTTGCATACTCGCTCACACTTTTGGACATTTGGCTGCACTACAGAAAATAAGCAGGCCAGAAATGCCCGTTTATATCCAGGCCTGACACCAGACTTCTGCAGCACCTACAGGGTCCATGCTTCATGGTGGCTGTGGGAACAGCAGGGGAAAAAAACAACAACAACAAAAACACAGCTCTTGAATATTAGATGACAAATTTGCATGTCAAACAGGTGCTATTGCCTCAAATTCTATAAATCAACATTGTATTGGCGTTACATTATGCAGCTGCTGCAATAAAAAGATCAGCTGGTTAAAATCCTTTTAGCCATTATGGCCCATCCAGAAACACGTGTGATGAAGAGCTTGTGTGAAGCCAGAACCTCCTGTTCATGCATGTGGTATTAAGGTATACCTGGGGGCATCACGGTCTCGGTGAGGCGTGACCCAGCCACCGGAGCAATGGTGTTGCAGTGGATGTTGTACTTGCGCCCCTCGATGGCCAGGGTGTTCGCCAGTCCCAGCATGCCCAGCTTGGCAGCACTGTAGTTGGCCTGGCCGAAGTTACCATAGATCCCTGCAGCTGAAGCTGTCATGATGATCCTAATCACAGAAAATCCAACTTCAAATCAAAGTAACATGGACTGATGCTGAGGACACTTGTTGCTTGGTTCCTACCTGCCAAAATTCTGGTTTTTCATGTGGTTCCAGGCAGCGCGAGTCACCCGAAATGAGCCCCTCAGGTGAACTCTATGAATAATGTCTGCAATGAAGAGTAATGACCACACACAACACATTAAATACTGCTGTTATTGATTGTGACAACTTTTACATCTTCCACACAAGTTGTTTTTAGAAACATAAAAATGTGTTTCCCCATGTGTGAAATTGTGGAAGAATTAGATCTAAAAGCAAAACTAATAGATTTATTGTGACGATGCAATATGTCGAGATGAAAGCAAAGTAACTGTTAATAAATAAATGAATTACCCCAGTCCATATCACTCGTCCTTGCAAAAGATCGGTCGCGAAGGATCCTTGACCAGAATAAAAGAATCAGTGAAGAGTCTTTTCATACAGATGCGATTATACATGAAAAGGTATGATTATTGCTGTGAAATGACTCACCCAGCATTGTTTACAACAATATCTGAAATGAAGTAGATTTTCATTAGTACTCATTTAATTACTAAAGTATGAAATCTGACGACCACGGTTTTCTGTTGAAACACTATTCAACACGCACCTATCCTTCCAAACGCATCCAACGCCGTCTGGATGAGTTTGTCCCCATCTTCCACTGAATCTGTATTTGTACACACAACACACAATTAACTTGATTGTTAGCGCTGGTGTGTAATCTAGTTTTGCTCTGACAGGTCGGCTGCATTTACAATGATTCCTTGATACGCTTGTCAGTTACAATAACACACCTCGAATTTTTTTTATTATACCCAGGAACATTATGACAGCTTCCCCTGCTTAGCCTGATAAGTGTGAGAATAACAACATTGTATTGACTGATGGGCATCAGTGGTCTTAATAATCTGAACAATAGATTTCTGGTAAACTATACCTGGCTTTGTGTAACATTTATAATACAAGAGCAACACTAAAACCAAACACATTGATCAAACTCTTTTTGTTCTTCTTCTTTTGTGTTTGTGAGATAATGAAATATGTTATCTACAGTACTTGATTATACCTTCACCAGAGAAAAAAATGAAATGAAAAATCCATTACATTATATCAAACTGTGTGAGTCTACTATTTAACAAACTAAATGTGACAGGATAAGCATGACTGTTAAAAAAAGTCATGAGATAATGATGTTTGACAGGAAACAAGGAGGTTAGTCCAAACTTCTCACCATAGTTGGCCACAGCCTTGCCTCCCTTCGCTCTTATCTCCTCCACCACCTTATCGGCAGCTGCAGAACTCTTTCCACCCCCTTTAATATCTCCCCCAAGGTCATTCACTTTATTGCAGGAAAAAAGACAAATATTAGCAACAATCTAGCAAGCTCTTCTCTAGTGATTAGGTTGGGAGACAACTGCAGCTAAGCTGATCTCTTGTCTGGGTTCGAAAACAATAATTTAAAAATTTCTTATGCAATGAAACGTTTACTGTAACACATTACTAATGATGAAGTCAAATGTATTCTTAGGATGCTCTGGTCCAACTTTTAACTAAAAACTGAGTTTCTGACCTACAGTATCTGAACTGATACCAGAATTGTTTTTCAACAACGGATTGCAGTTCACTTTAAGCTTTGATAGTATTTACTGTGATAATGACTAATGTTAATAGCGCCAAAAGCAAACCACTGCAGCAGATCCGTGTATGCCTACTTGAATAAGATCTGGCATCTGGCATTCAAGCGTAGTGGTGGTGGCAGGTGTCTATAAGAACTGTGCATCCAGTTTAATTGCTCTGTAAACTGGGTTTATGGGGTTTAAAATGGAGATACTTAATTTACCTACAACTGAAGCGCCTCTTTCAGCAAAAGCCAGGGCATATTCCCTCCCAAGGCCTGAAAAAAAAAAAAAAAACAAGAACACACTCATCAGCATCCACTGTTGATTGCAGAAGTAAGACTTTAATCTAGAATTTTTCAATGTTGCATTTTTCACAAACTAGCTATTGGGCTGAAAAGTGTTTAGGCTGCTTCTGCTTAGGAAAGCAGAAAATTAATCAACAGCCTTCTTCTCAGGTTAGTGGCTACATCTAACAAGTCGAGCTTATAATAAACGGTGGTTTAAATTTGACAAATAACCAATATTAACATCAAGCATGTTATCTACACTGTCCAATATTATACTATGATGCTTTTAATAATGACTGTTGCTAAAAGTAACAGTTATGATCACAGTGATCGTTATCTTACTTTAAACTTTAAGGAGTTTTACTGGTGGAAACGCTTCAACGTTGCAACAGACTGTGCAAACAGAATGATTGGGTTTTTGTCTGTTCTGTTGACAGTGTCCTGTCATTTTACCCTATGGTCATACTGACTGTGGCTAAACTCATTAGAACTATTCAGGTTCGCCAGGCTGACGTATGTTGACGTGGGTGTGTGAACAGCTTGAGACTTCAGATGATCCGCGGTTTCTTATCGCAGTTACCTTTCATACAGGCGCTGCGATAGGTCCGCTAACAGGGCACGGACCCCGGTTTGTGCGCAGTCCGACTGATTGAGTCTCTGCACCCTTTCACACACTCGCAGTGAGACGACCACAGTTCAACGTGTTTTGTGAACTTTGCTCCGGCTGGTTCAGATGCAAAGTCTGATCCTGGCTGTGACTGTCGAGTGCTCAAATGCATTAATGCTTCGTGTGGACGTGCTGCTCGGTGCCATCTATACACCGACAAAGCAAATATGTTCACGTGCAGCATTTTTTGCAGTTGTGACTAATAAACAGCGGCTACACGATAACGTCTAGCTGTCACTGCTAACGTTAAAAAGCTATGCATGCGTCGTTAACGTCAGCGGCTACGTCGGCCTAGCTAACATTTCCACGGCGATTGTACCTCCTCCGGCTCCAGTAACCAGCACAACTCTTCCCTCGAACGACAAAGACATGCTGACAAGATATTATTCTCTTGTTCCTGGAATGAACCTGCCCTGAGCCGCTGCAAGTCGTGTTCTCCAGCCACAGGACAGCAGGGTGAACTTCTACAAGTTCTACTTCCGCAATTTTAAGTGGGCGGGCTCTGCAGCGACCAATCACAAAGCAGAATTTGTAAAACCCCTGTTTATTATTGGTTTATTCGTGTCGTTATTATCAGCAAGTTAATGCTGCAGCAATTAGTCTATTAGCCCGTTAGATAATCACGTAAATTAATCGGCAGCTCAACTTTGTGATGCAGCAACAGGCAAACGCAACTGTCAGCACTTAAATGAAGTTACAAGAAAGTTAGAACTAAAGTAAATGTTTTTAGCTCGCCTATCCATCATTTACAGCTTACTGCTAGGAATGTAATTGTGCTATTTTAGCACAACATGTATCAGCAGGGACAAAAATATATAAAAAATATTGTAACATTTATAAATTAAAACCTCAAATATAAACAACGTATATGTTACTCGCTGAGTAAGTTAGAAGAGATGCTAAACCACAATCAGAAACTAAGACAAAAGTAATAGTCATCTTGTGGGGCTTAAATAATGGTTAGGGGATTTGGGGAACTGATTAGTCTGTACCCTGGGTTCAAGCATAATCCATCCACGAACAAGGAGTTTTCTCCAGCCTCGCCATGCACGTGTTATGAAATGAGAACAAACTAACAGCAGCCGCGTGGAGAGGGGGGGGGGGGGGGGGGGAAGAGAGAGAGAGAGAGAGAGAGAGGGAGAGCAGGCGAGCTCTGCGCCCGGACGTCGGCTGCTCAGACTCTCCAAGGAGGCTGCGATGGAGACAGGATGACACCGACCGGGTGTTTTTCGGCGGAAAGTGTCTCTGGAGTGTCGGTACCTGGCGTCTCTCCACTGTACATCCACACTAGAACCCAATAAAACGCAGGAGCGCGTTGCCATCTGATCGATGCCGGAGGATTACGGACTATTACAACAACGAGCGACGGTGCGTGGATTGAAGCCTGCGCGTCCTGTGCGTTCTTCCCTTCATTCACACGAGTCAACACGTTTGCTTTTTCACGAAATCGTGTACATTTCCTGACAAGATGCCGAATCCAGCGCTCTTACCACGTGAAGGGTGTTCACGCCAAGTCGTGCTGTGGTGCTGGTTGCCCATAAACATCTAAGGTGTACACATTATTGTACATTATGACAGAAGATTTTGACATAACATTTTTTGTGTCATGCTCTATTGCGCATGCCTAGTGGTAGAGAACACAACGCTGCCACTTCGCTCCGTCCTGGCCGTGATGTAGGAGCCAAAGTGAAAGGCAGCGGATGGCTACATAAAAAAAAATTAAGAAAAAATGCGCTGGCAAAGTGGCAGCGTGGCGACCAGAGGATTTGACTCGAGATCCTTCGCGAAATAGACTGTGGCATAAACTGAAGAATGTCAGCATCACCAAATGCGGAGGCTGAAGGAGTAGTCTCCAAAGTGCAAGTGAAAAAGGAGATCAAGACAATCGTGGAGAATTTGGAAACCATCCTGGGAGACCTCAAGGATGTAGCCAAAGAGCTGAAAGAGGTAAACGGAACGGGAACACGTTGTGTACCATGTGTTGTGTTGCAGCATTTCCACAGGCTTGGCTTGAGGATGCTCCTCCTGAGCGTCCATGTCTGAGAGGAGAGCTGGGAGGCTGGCGTCCACCTCACTGGGCCCTGGAGATGGCCATGACAGCACACACAGGCATCCATACGCCGCTCCTCCCCCTGCTAATGTATGTGATCATTATCTCCATCATCAGACATGTGGCACAGGAGGATGCAGGGTGTGAAATGACAGGACGCCTCCTTCACCCTGACTCACAGGCTTTGATGAAAGTGAGAAACATGTAATCACAGTTAATGTTTAATGGACAACTTGGTTCAGTCAGGGAGACACTTTTGCATTTTGTTTCATCATCTTAATGCAGACTGTTGTTTGCTGTGAATTACCTCTTGCCAATAATAGTTAATAGAGTTGTTTTTTTCACTTTCCGTCTCTCTCTCAGTCTCTGGTGATGCCTCTGTGTCTTTATCGTCATCTTCATTTTCTCTGCCTCTTATCTCTCGTCATATCTCCGTGGTTATCGGAGCCGCTCATCTTCATGTTTGCGTTATCTCTTGTCTGCTTCCTTGCTCCCTCTTTTCTCTACAGTCTTTGTTAAAGATCAAAACTTTCAGAGGTGTCTGATTGGCTATTCAGACCTCAGCGACGCAGAGACGGGTGCTGGATCGACGTCGGGGGGGTCTCTGCGTGATTTAGGGATTATGTGAGGATAGTCTTGTTTTTGTTTTTTTTAACAGCAATTTGTTCTCATGCAGCTTAGAACAACTAGCAGCAGCCGTTCTTGCTTGAGTTCAGTGTTTCCGCTAAAGTCAGTCACTGAATCCCTCGCTGCCATCACCTGTAAGCTGCAGTTTTACAGCCTTTCATATGCATGTTCCCAAAGCAGACAGTCCGCTGCTGTGCTGAACCACTCACCCTAACGTGACAGGCTGTCATTCTAATAAAACCCTATTGCATACAGCTTCTAGTTCCTACATTATAGATGGGCAGCCGACACAGCACCTGCCTGTTTCTGCTTCTCTCCTCCCTTTACTCGGTTTTGAGATGAATAAAAACTCTATAAAGTTGTTTTTGTGCTATCGTGCAAAGGTACAATAGGTAAATGAGAAGAGCAAAGATTTTTCATCCATCTATTGCAATTTTTGCGACGGTCCCTCTTTGTTGGAACTTCCTTGCTTTGCTTGATGGCGATCGTGTAGAGCATCAGCCATTCTGACGCCACACACACACTAAACACATACCTTAAGGGGGCGTTAGTATCAAAGCCAGTGTTTGGGTTTAATCCATTTGAAATGCAGTTATCTATTATAAGTCACAGACAGGGCTGGAGTCCAGCCTGGCTCCGAGGACGGACTCTGCCCAGATGCTTGGCACAGCTATCGAAGCTGTTTGGCCTACAGCAGGGCCTGCACATTGGGATAGTATTATCTCGTGTGTGTCCCAACAAATTATCCATTTAAATGCAGCATGGAGCAGTTAAGCTCCATTGCCATCTCGGCCCAGGTCCTCTATCGTTCACTTTATCTCCCCTCTCACGCTTTTTGCTCTGTCTCCTCATCATTCTTCGTAATCTCCGTCTCAGGCCTCTCCTTGGACACGCATTTCAAACCCTTGCCTGAAACCAATGGTGCTTTGCAGAGGACTAATCAGCTGTGTACTCCTAGAAATTCAGAACAAGAACATAAGCGCGCTGTCGTCGCCATTGTTCTGAAAACACATGAAGTTTCCTCCTTTCTGGGGTTTTTCTTTTTCTTCTCACAGGTTATTTATTTAGTTTTGGTAGTATGAGGCGTCGTGCTCTCATCGCATATTCATCGTTCTTTAGACTCACAGGCAGCCAGTGATGAAATATCCAACACCCCACTTCAGTTCTGGGCATGGAAGTGGCAATAACTCCACCGAAAAAAGGAGAACCAGCATGTAGCTCCTTTTCCAAACTGAATGTTATTGGATGGACTCCTGGAAATGACAGAATCAGTGTTCGCTACCAGCGACCAACATCATGCATCAAGTGTAGCAGCAGCCTTACGACACGTGTTCCCACAGTGCAGGTAGCACGTACGGTATATTATCTGCATGTGTGTGTGTTGCTGCGTCTCCTATTTCCAGTGTTGCTTACCAGCAAGCTGCATTTCTGCTGCAGGAGTTTTGTAATATTTCTTTATGCAGACTGTGAAAACGAAATTCATCTTGGCGGAAGAGCGAGAGTCTGCATTCACTCTGTTCAGTTCAGTTCAGTTCATTTGTACTGCACAGAGAGCAGCAGTCACACCATTTCTCGTTATGACTGTTTGTTTGTGGTTTTTAGCACCTCTTCTTTAATCGTGGTGTGCGGTGTGCTGTGTTCATAATCATTATTATGTCATTATTGCAGATTCATTCAAGTTTCACTGAATATGCACCAGGCTTTCTCTCACTGCATGTCTTATATCTACACTATTGCACCAGTGCCACTGATAGACTGCTGGCTCTCTCATATTGTGATGCTCGCAGAGTGGATTTCAGATGTGACTCTGCAAGTCTTCTGCTTTTTACAAAGCATCAGTTTGTTTGTCTTTCATACCAAGGTTGCTTGTGTGGATTTAATTTATGTGATGAATTGTTTCCTGCACTGTTTTAGAAATATGACACTGCTGTCTGAAGGAATAAATCTTTCTTTATTTACTGTCTCAGTGGTTGAGGTGTCCTTACTTTATTTGTATGTTCTGCAAGATTCTAATCAATCACACTTGATTGTTTTCTGTAATATTTTACAAATGTATATGTGAATTTTTTCCTTTACCCTTTGTGTGTGTTGTACGTCTTTGTCAACTATTCAGCTGTAATGTACTGTATGTATAAAAGCTACTATATATGAAAAATGCTTTTCATTCATTTTGTAGTGTGAATGAGAATATTGCTGGTGCTGTTACCTCTTTTCAGTTCTAACGCTGGGATTGTTTGTGTGTAAATCACTTAGGTCAACGTCTGGCAGTGCTCACGGCTGTTCTCATAAATTGCAGCAATATTTTTTCTCCCCACCATGGTTGTCATAGCAATATCTTCAATCAAATTTTAATTTCATAAATCAAAGTGTATCCTTTCATTTCATACAATGCTCTTTGCACTTCATTAAGATCCTGAGGGATAAAGACATTAGGTCCTTAGATGTTTTCATTTTCCTGTTTGGATCATCATTATTTTCCCTGTTTCTTTAGCTATGCTTGTGCAGGTGTCTTTCATCACTGTCACATTGTTTTACTAGTCCTGATGTCAGGTGTCACTTCTCATCATCAGGTTGTCCATGACATTGACACACTGACTTGCGACCTGCAACTGGAGGAGGACGGACTGACAGACATCTCCAAGACAGACACGCTCAACTCCAGCTCGAGCTCCACCACCACCACTACCACGGCTTCCAGCCTGGAGAAGATGAAGTTCTTCCCTGATGACTGCATCTTTAAAACACCCGCCATCCCCATCCCTGTCAATCCTCCTGCGGTACTGACGGTACTTAAGAAACCCAACCCACCCCTGCCACCACCAAGACATACACCACTGAGAGCAGAGGATCATGTTGTTAAGAATCTGCCTCATCCAACCTTAGTGCTATCGGGACATTTATCCAAGGCCAACGGGTCTCTGTTGCGTAACGGTGGGATTTTTCCATTGAAAGCAAACAGGGATTTATTCTCCTCCACACCATGTTTCATTTCGAGTGACAGCGGGATCCCTGAGTCGGGGCTTGTTCCTACATTGCCCAGGCCCATGCCTCTACTCCGCCATGAAAAGAACAAATGCCCCAAGGCTTCTGGCAGGGAGCCTCGTGAAAGGGAACGTGTGCGTTTCAGTGAGAAGGTCCAGTACCACGGCTACTGCCCGGATTGTGACCTCCAATACGATGTGGATGACACAGAACTGCACTTACAGGCTGAGCTTAATGACTTGAGACTCAGCCCTGTGCATTGCTGCTCTTCGCCCCCACTTCCTTCGTCTCATAGTCTTGCTCATGATCTAATGTTGGAAAACGGCGGCCTTTCGGTCAGCCATAGTTTCCCTCCGACCGGTAACAATCCGCCACCTTGTGTGCCTCCCCACCTACCTGCCCTCAAGCCCCAGAAAACAATCCTACGCAAATCAACAACCACCACAGTTTGACACCGAGCCCCTTGTTCTGTCGAACTAAAACATTACTGAATCATTGATGTTTTCTTCTTTACGAGCGCTTTCTACTCCAGTTGAACTTTGGATTATCCGGCGAGAGGGAGGAGCAAAATGAATGAAGTGAATAGAGACGGAGGCCTCGCCGTGGGTCCTGAGACAGACACAGAGCGATCAGGAGGAAGCGGTGAGTGTATATACTGTCATGTGTATGAGTGTGCATGGTTGTAACCTTGTTTATGCTCAGTCGTGTGTACATGTGTAGGCGTATATGTGTATATGAGTGTTAGGGCTATAGACGAGGACAGGTGACTGAAAAATGTACAGAGACTTCAAATATTTCACAAAAAACTGCCGACGACACCAAAACGAAACTATACCATGACTTCCTGGAGCTCTTTGTGAGACAGAGTCCCAAATTCTGGAAGTTCTTTTGGAGAGGGGCTATGATTAATTCATGTCCTTCTGGCGGAAACAAGAAAAGCATCTTCCTTTAGATTTCATCCAACGCAATAAAGATAATAACACATTACATTACATTACATTATATTTTCATTTTTTTCTGTTGAAGAGTAGAAGGAATCAGGCAAAGTGCAAATAAGCAGTACTATCCCACCAGTCCAGCTTATGTTGTCAGCATATTAGCTTTTATAATGACGTACAGTATATTTACTTACTGTATATATAGACCTGTACATGTTTGCAAACTGAATATCAAGGAATCATGTAACCGTGCACACATACTGTAGATGTGTGTGCAACAGCGCGTGTCACTTTGGCAGACTTGGGGAGACAGCATACCCTGGAGTTGAATGAGAATAGTAGCACCTTCCTCCCAGCGATGCCCTTAATTAGCCAGATTAGGCTGCAGGAGATAACAGCAGTGCCTCCGACAGCCTTTGTAGCAACGTTATCCTCAACAAAGCTCTGAACTGCTGCCGCACATATTTTCTGTGATAAACACAGAGAGGGGGGAGCGGAGGAGCATAAGGAGCGAAAGTAAGTAATGAAAGAAGGTATGCATGCTCAGAGGGCAGGGAGTTATGTAAGCAGAACAATTATCACATGGGCATGTTTACATTTATGAGGGCGGGAAGCATAAGGCCAAGAAAATCAGCAAACACTGACGATGACTAAATCCATAGCACGACCTGCGACTCTAGAATCAGCATCTGGATTAGAGATGGGTCATGGCCTCTGTCAGACAGAGAGAAGGAGGCAGACGGGGAGAAGAAGGCATTGATGATCACAGGTAGACGGGAACATTCGGGTCTTTCGCTGCACTGTGTTGGATGCTATGAACAAGCATATGGATGCATATGTAACATAACTAATTGTAGAACAGTCACAGTGTGTACCATTATTAGTGGATCGTAATGAGTCTGGCAGGAACTCACACACGCAGGGCTCACAAACGAACATTTGTCAGTAGCGCGCTACTGTGGCACTGCCTTACTACCTAATGCGCTATTCGATTAGTAATCTGACACAGTGGAGCTGGCATTACACGAGAAGAGGAACACTTACAATCCTTATATATAGATATTATCACCTTATGCTTATTTTTATATTACATCAGTGTCGTTTTGTCATGTTGTTCCTCTAAATTAAGCATGTGGTCTAACGCAGACAGACTTTTGCTGATGTGAACCGTCCACCACTCAGACATCAGGTGCTAAGTGGACATAAATGTTGGTTTGTGTACTATAATAATAGCATTATTATTATGTTTTGCTACAGACAAATGGAAAGTTTGGGTGGGTTTTGGGGTTTTTTCTAAAGTGTGACGCTTGCATGAAACTTTATTTTTCTGACAAAATAAGTTTACCACTATGCTGCATCACATCTGCCGTCATCTTGTGCAGCTGTCCAAGTAAATTTTCCCCAAGGGAAATATTTGCCTCTTTTTGCTGACTTCAGCTGCTTAACAGTCAAAACCTCTCAACGTGTCATATTATACGTCTAACCTTTCCTAAATTCTAACATGGTGCCGTTGATACTAAAGTATTTCACATTATTAACTTCAGACATGTAGCGTAGAAGCCCTTGCCCTTGCGCTTGGCGACCAGCTCTCTTTGCGTAAGTGAACCCCTAATGTTTGGATCCATCACTCGTTACATACACCAGTGACTTGTTATCAGATTGTTCCTATAACACAGAATCCGCTGCTCCTCTGACCACGGGTGTGGGAGTTGTAGTTGCAATGGCTATCAGAGCTCCAGCGCTTCAGGCAAGAGGCTGAAGTTGTAATGGGCAGAGAGGAGGTGGATCTTCACCGCCTCCATCGTGAGTCAGGACTGACTCAACTGCACTGACCTACTCCCTACAGCTCCCAGCTTCAGTTCATAGCCCACCTCTCTATCTCTCTCTCTTGCTTTCTCTCACCCTTTCTTCATTCCTTTCTTCCTCTCCCCTTGAATGACGCCTCACTCCCACTCTGCAGCAGCTGTATGCATAACAACCTCTCTGCTCTTGTGTATCTCTATATAGACGTAGGTGGGGTAGCTATTACTAAAACATATCTGTCACTTTGTAGTGCAAACACCTTTGGCTGCATTTGCATTTGTATGTACAGTATCATGGGGAGGTTAACTGACCTTTGCATCGACCTTGAATGCTTCACTCCTTGCAGTATTTCAGCATTAGAAACGACGACGTCTACTCCTGGTTGTTATGCACCCACTAATAAATTATCATGTTCAGCAGCCCCTCCATTTAAAGCTTGTTTGCTTTCAATTTAATCCTCACGTCCTGCTGACGTCAGTAGTGCGACACCTCGTATTACTAAGTAAATGAGCGAATTGTGATGCTTCCATCATTCATTTAGGCTCACAGGGCTGAATGTAGAGCTTGTTTACAGCTCTGTGATTTGTCGTCAGATAACACGTCCATACCTGTGCTTGTCGACTTTTTACTGGCTGTTTTGTGCTCTGCCCGTTTGCCAATCTTACAAGTGCCCAGTGTGCAGTAAAGCTCAATAAATGTGTCAGAGTGAGACACATTTTGCCAGTGAATATTAATTAGCTGTTGTTTCTCTGTCTTATTGTTGCTGGTGACAGTCTGCCAAGAGACACAGTTTTCTGTTTTCAGCATGCGTCATTACTGAGGTTTTTGTTTCCCTTAATCGACTACATTCTGCTGTGATCATGGAAAATGAGAAGGTTCTGGAGAAGGCATTGAAGGAAATGAAAGCCAAATAATGTGTATGCACCACAGCTGAATATTATATTATATCTGCAGTGAAGATGCTACATGCACACTTCATGAAAATACAATACATTTATGCCATGGATACAATATAACATGACCTAAGTTGCCAAATTTCAGAGCACTCAGAGGATGGATGCAGGCTCCTCTTGATGCTTGTTTGTGACTCAAACACAGTCATGATGTGGTAAAGGCAGTGTGTGTGTGTGTTTGTTTGCATATATTTAAATGTGGAGAGAATGTTTAAAGGTCTATGAAAGTGCAAAAAGGCATGTGTGGGTACATGCAGCCATGTGTGTGAGAAACAGTGGAAGGTCATGAGATGGTTCAGTGCCACTGAGAAAGCTGCGGTGGTGAAGCAAACTTAATCAGAGGATTTCACGCTAGTTTGGAGACTGTTAAAAGTTAAAGGCATCAGCTGCACCTTGCTCAGGAAAGGTAAACAATATCTTAAAAATGGGATCCAATTTGTAAGCGCCTTGATGACCCAGATGGGGTCTTCTGCTCCACGAACCACTCCAGATGACGGCTATTCAAAGAGAAACATGAGGCTAGGCAATTGCCTTTTTACAGGACAGAAAGAAAGAAAAATGTGCCAGACAGTTGAATCTTATTAACTTTAATGACTTCTGCGTGTGTCAGGGTGCGTGTGTGGGCAATGATACCTCCGTTTATTTTTATTTTGCTCGACTGCTGGTGCTGCGGCTGCTCTGTCAAGTGGCTCTCTTCTGTGTAGTCAGGTATCCACACTAATGTGTTTCCTCTTTTTTCCTCTGCAGGGCCCATTGAGACACAAGTGGAAGTGATGCTTGCTTCATACACCGATCGACCCTGGTTGATCACAGAGGAATGAGAGCTGCGACCCAGCAACCAACTGTCTTTTACGTAAAGCGCTGATGGCTATGAACCGACAGGAGATGATATCTTCTAAACAAATTCATATTATGACTCATGAACACTTAACAACCTCCAGGCAGATGTTACTGTAAAGCTGAGGAAACAGCAAAGCCAGTCACTCTATGTCAGAGCATACAGGCAGTTGAGGTGATATTGTTGCCGCATATAAATTGCAGAATTAACTTAAGATGCTGCTGAAACACATCATCAAAGTAAAGAGGCAGGTTTAGATGAAGCAGTACAAGATGGAGTGAAATGATGTAAGGCAGCATTTGATTGATGTCTATACAGACTTTTGCTCTGTACATACTCAGATGAAAATCAATAGCTCCACTCAAGCGATGGAATTTGCCTTTCAACAATTGTAATTGTTTGTGTCTGGAGAGCGTGGCTCGCAGGTCCGCCTGTGAGCGAAATGCTGCTCTGCTGGAGAGCAGATAAGAGGAAAATAACATTATAGCAGTCAGTGCACAGTGTATTTTGGACAGACTAAAGATTTTAAATGAATGATGATGTGCTTACTGATTTGTGCCCAGACATTACGTTCATTGTCCATCAAACTCTGTGTGCTAATCTAGTGCCATACAAGCTATAATTTACACACAGTGACATGCAGAGGAACAGTACAGTGGCGCTGTTACAGCTTTAAAGGATCCTTGAAGAAGTAATAATTTGCATCAAATTTTGTTTGTATACAAATATACAGTACATGTTTGATATCTATATATTTCAGGCATTTTTTACAGAGACTTTAAGATTTAAAGAGATGATATTTTTGATATTTTGTTGGATGACTGAGAGGTATTTTGTCGACAGACGATGCTCCCGCGAGGTACGGACATGGCAGGATGACTTATTTAGATATACAGTTAACAACAGAACCGTTGTGTGTGTGGACGTGAAGTGCTTCAGCAAAATGACTTGAAACCGAGCAGAATGGACTGTATTGTGAGAAAGAAAACGTCAGGGGGAGAAGAGACTTTAAACCAAATACCTAGCTGTGCTTTAGAGACGGGAGGCGTGGAGCTGAATGAATGCATGACTCTTCACTTTGTCCTGCCATCACTGTGTTTTTCTATGCATTTCTGTGGAGAGAGTGTGGTGCTCTCTCTCCATTAAACAGCGTTAAGAAGTTATCCCTCGCATCTTCTCATATGACGCTCATCAGGGTTAATTCTGCAGTCACTGACAAATTTCCTGAGAAATGTGTCACTGGAGATTTGGTCAGCAAATAATTGATAATTAAATAAATGTATTATAAACGTGCATCTACTGTATTTAAAGCTCCTTAAACTCCTTTGCAAGGGAAAATATAAACAGAGAAGAAGGAATTATACATATAGGGGAAGAAGTAGGAAGAAAAAGATCTCTTTCATTATTGTTATCACCAAGAAAGGCTGAATTTATGACCAAATCTTTGACCAATCAAGAGTTAGAATGGTGTGTATGTGTGGGTGTGTGTGTGTGTGTGTGTGTGTGTGTGTCTGTCCACAACCTGTTGTAACATAATATGTGAGAAGTAAACACTTTGCACTCAGTGTCGGCGTGTCTGTGCATACGTTTTGGCCTAGACTATAATTTTACGTAGTTAAAGTGCTGACCTCTAAGTCTGTATGTTCTACTACAGCTGTGCTCTGGCAAATTAACCTTTTATAATGTCAAGACTTTGAGAACTGAGAGTCAGATAGAGAAAATTAGAAGGACTGGAAGAGCATCACATTTGATCAGAGTGACCAAAAAGTAGCGCGAGTAAACGTTTGAGAAAGAAAAATACATTAAAAGGCATCAGCAGCTGCATCAATTAATTGAAGATTAGTGTGATGAGATAGTGGGCTGGCAGTGCTAAAGGCCACTGACCGTCTCTGGAAGATATTCTAATCAATTCATAGAGGCTTGTCATGACCATACACATCACAACTCAGGCTAGCGGCTCAGTGCCTTAGAAATTTGGGACAGGATTGAAGGAACAGGGCAGTTGTGGTCTCGAGAGGCAGCCTTGAGACATAAACATCACAATTTTAAGACTATAAACTGGAAAATCTGTTAAAAATGTGCATGTGCATACATAATTTGCTGCCATGGTGTACTGAATTTCAGAACTCAGACTGCTTAAGGGTCATGGAGGTCACTGACAAGAGAGTCATACCTCGGAATATAAGAAATGGAAATGATTGAAGATATTTTTCCCAGTGTTCAAAAGCAAGCACACGTCACATATTTGCAAGTTTATCCTTAACTATTAATGTTTGTTGGTTGTTCAATTCAATTCGGTTTGTTTAGATAACATTTAACTTACAGCTTACAGAGCACAAAAATACATTACTACAGAGTTGTATAGAAAACCCAACAAATCATTGAAAAGCAACAGTGGAAAGGAGAAAGCAGCAGACCCAGGCTCATGGTGACCAGTCATCGAATAGGCTTGTCAACTATCAAGTCAAATTTAGCTTGAGATTACATTTGGGACTTTTCATTTTTAATACCAGTTTAAATTAAGCAAAGTTGGCTTTTATTGCCAGATACTGGTGCTGTGATACAGTATATATTCAAAAGGCAAGAAAATGTTTGTGAATCATCTCTCTGTCCTTGCTTTACTGGGTCCACCTCCATCACCTTGTGCTGAAAATCAATGATTAGTGTAATCCAAGGCACGACAGGCTGCAACCTAAAAAGCCATAATCTCACCTATAGTATTTAACATAGTAGTAGGTCTGAATCCAGTTGCTACTTGCATATATGCATAATACAAGTAGTCAGTCAATCTTGTTGGAACCACTATTTCATTTATAGCAAATTACCATCATACAGAAACACAAAGAAATCTAAAACCATCACAAATAATATAATTTCAGTTAGTATAAACATAAATCTTGCCTAATGCCTCTTGCTTCAAGTCGTATGGCAGCTCTTTAAGTTGCATAACTGCAGATGCCAGGCTTGTCTGTGTCAAGGTTGGAATGAGGAACCTTTGAAGAATCTGATGTTATCAAGTGTTATGAGTATGAGCAGTAAAATCCACTTAAGATGTTTAATATCAGCCACTGCATAGATAAAAAGGCTTTAAAGATAAAGACATGGCTGTGCTGATGCATTGAAGATGCCAATGATGACTGGTTAAATCTTTCATAAACAGTAGCAAGAAATGAGCAATTTCCAGCATTCCTACACAAGTTGGTAATTAAATATGACATGATCTGCAGCACAGTCACAAATGTGAAACAGAAATATCTCCAAGATGATAAAATACATGTTTTTATTTGACAATAAACATGCAAAGGTTGAGTAAGAAGTGATAATGGGTGTTTCTTTTCAATAACTGGTCGAGCCACCTTCGGCAGCAGATGCTTCCTGGAGCTGTGGCTTGTTTCTGTAACATATTACATTCAGGAGGAACTTTTATTTTAACATTTGTGATTAGAGACACTTCCCTGCGTTTTTCTCGTGTACAGGACATAGGACCAGATCTAGATCAACCCCCAGCTCAGTATACACTAG
The DNA here is from genome assembly GCA_030770545.1 of Macropodus opercularis. Taxonomy (NCBI): domain Eukaryota; kingdom Metazoa; phylum Chordata; class Actinopteri; order Anabantiformes; family Osphronemidae; genus Macropodus; species Macropodus opercularis. The sequence continues at coordinate 6,903,392 of CM061097.1, read as the reverse complement.
TTCTATACGGCCGCCATCAACACAATTATGCGGGCACATCTTGTGATCACTTTAAAAACAGAGAGACAAGGTTTTGTGGATGGACCCGCATCCGGATGCCGAAAGTGCCATCCTTCTGCGGGCAAAAAGGTACGCTTGATTTAAAATGCCATTTATCCCGATGTCGTCTTTCTAGCAACACTGCTCTTTTACCAGACTGGTGACTCCGCCCGGCTAAGCTTACCCCATACTACACATGTGCAGCCTCCGTGTCACGTGACACAAAAGGAAAGAAAAGGACAAAGATACTGCACAGATAGAGCGATCAATTGCTTGAAAGAACGCGTCTGTATCAGAAGGTAATACGTTTCACCGCATAGCTAGCAAACACGAGCTCTCCACAGTTTATAGCGTTAGCTTAGTGCTATTGCACAGTTATACCTGCTAGCTAGCACCCAGCGGTTGGCCAACTCAAAACGCTGACGGTGCGTTTGTCCTAGCGTCAACTACGTGTTATTCTAGCAGGATTAACGTGACCTTCTTTGACACGTGAATGTAGGCCGACGCAATTTCCAGCAATGTCCCGATGTGTCAAATGCATGTGATCGTCTTGAGGCTGAATCATCGCTTCGGAGTCTAGCGTCCCGTGTCTGAACGGACTTCATCACTCGGGGTGCGGCACTGTTTGGTGAAGAGCAGTGAGTAAAACGACTGCAACCATTTGTCTTTGCAGAGAGGAGACCGAGCTCCAGGTGTAATGGGAGGATACGGGCGCCTGCCACGTGGATATGAGACGAGCAGGTGAGCAGAACGGCCTGTAGGCCGTAGAGCGACACTGGTGCAGCTGTACCTTAACCTGCTCTGAGCGCCGGGTTACAGTTGAACATATAATTACACTGTTTTTTTACATGCTCGTTTTAAGCTGACCTACATTTGGACTGGATCAAGTCTGTCCAGTATTTCTGCTAAACCACCGCATATTTCAGCAGCACGTTGTGCACGGTTTGGTTCTGTGACGGTGAAATGAAGGTTTTGGTGTATTTGCACTGGGTGAGACACAAGAGAATGGAGAGAATGTAGAATGCTTTCCAACTAGTGCGGTTGGAAAGCACCCACCTTGCTGCAGAGCCACAGTGTAATACAGACCAGTTTTTCTTTTCCACCCGATGCTCTGACCTCCTTTTACAGGAGCAGAACATTTGAAAATCTCACATACTATGTCAATAAACTAACTTACAGGAGTTTGAAAGCAAAGAGTTTAGTTTCTGGTTTTAGCAGACATGAGATCTGCTTGTGTAAAGACTTGCAAGACAGAACAGCTGCAGACTTATTTTGATTCTCTAACTCCTAAATGCATTTAACTGTGGGTTGATCTGTGTTTTTAAAAATGTTTTATAGATAAATAGAAACTCTACTGAGGAGGAGGTGAGAAGATGAGGCTGAACGAACGCAGCGTGGCTCATTATGCCACCTGTAGCTCCCCGTCAGACAAGACAGGCTTCTTGTACAAAAAGGGTGAGCGCAACACGGCCTATCACCGGCGGTGGTTTGTCCTGAAAGGCAACATGCTCTTCTACTTTGAGGAGCGGGAAAGCCGGGAGCCCATAGGTGTCATTGTCTTGGAAGGATGCACCGTGGAGCTGTGTGAGTCAGCTGAGGAGTTTGCGTTTGCCATCAAGTTTGACTGTGCCAAAGCACGAGTGTACAAGATGGCTGCTGAGAACCAAATAGCTATGGAGTCGTGGGTGAAAGCACTTTCAAGGGCCAGCTTTGACTACATGAGGCTGGTGGTGAAGGAGCTGGAGAGGCAGCTGGAGGAGATTCAGGAGGCTGGGGCTCTGCAGGGCAAGTCCAAATCCTATGGGCAAAACCAGAGGTTTAAGTCTGGAGCATGCTCTTCTTCATCATCGTCATCTTCCTTGTCGTCATCATCATCAAGTGCTTTTCCAGTTAGCGCCTCTTCTACGCCCAGGGTCCAGGATGACGTGCAGTTTCCATCTGGGAGCAGCAGGGAGAATGGTGTTGCATGGAGTAAACCACCAGTCGCCGTCGCTAACGGCTTTGCAGATGGAGCATCCTCTGCGACCTGGAATGATGTAAATAGCATTGGGACTGATTATGGGGCAGGGAGGGCTCCCCCGGTGCCCCCGAGGAGAAGAGTAGCATCTCTGGAAAGTCCCTTCTCGCCTGGAACTGGCTGCTTCTCGAAACTCCATGACTTGTATGGGAAAGAGGTGGAAGAAGTTAGATTGCAGTGGCTGCAGAGCCAGTAAAACGAAGGAGATGGATTGTTTATTTTTCCAAATGATTATATCATTCCTTTCCTGAACATTCTGAAATGTTACTCCAGCCTAAAACAATAGGTAACTGGAGAGTTGATTGCAGTTATATAACAAATCAGAGAAGACTTAATAATTTAGATTGATTCTACATCTTCTCTGGCACAGGTGAGTCAGTCTTGACACTTAACACTATCCAATGGGCAATGCAAGCAATGTTAATTCACAAAACATGTTTTTTCATAGTTTTGTGTAGTTTGTAAGAAACAAAAAATCAATCGAACAGTATTTAAAATCATGCATTTTCCAAAAACATGCAAAAGATTTGCACTTGACTGACTTTTATGAGAGAATGTTTGTATCAAGATGTTGCGACATTTGTTGTGTTTTCTGTAACACTGTCAGAACATTAATCTGTTTTAATGGTACTGTACTGAATGTTCCCCCTCAAAAAACAGCACAGGACAAATAACCACAGTTTAGTCTTTTTATGGAAGGGAAAAGCCCAGGACAGATGGATGCTGCTGTAATATGCGGCTAAAATAAAGGACACTGCACAAAGGCAATCCACATCAGGTTGCTTTAGGGACATTTTGACCATGTGGAAGGGAAATTCTTGCTGGCGCATCATTGAGCTCCATATTTGGTTTTTGTCCATTTGTCCTTCTGCTGATGTTCGGAAAGAAATGCTTGAATTGGACAATTACGGCTAAATTCAAGAAAGGCACGGCCAGAGAAATGTTATCCTGCACCGTTAAGCCACTGCAGTTGCTTAAACAGTGACTTATAGAGAAACACGGATACTTTTGATATAAGAAAACTAGTCCAGATTTTCCTCCACACTCCCATGGGAGAACATCTCACCCCAGAGGCCTTGTGGTTGCTATTGTCAGAGCATCCGCTTGACAATCACTGGGGACCGTAGTGGGAGCTGGATGTCTCTCTCAGAGCAACACACCCTGGTATTTTTAGTCCTTGCTAGCCAGCGGCCAGATGATGCTGTGTCACAAGTGTGCTTGTCACATAGTTCTTTAAAAAAATGTATTTGATAAAAGCAGCGTGTTTATTCTTTATCTTACAGGATGTATTATTTGTATGATATCCTATTATACGATCAAACCATTTTAAATCTGTTGTGTTGTAACTGGTTATACTTAATGTTGCTGAATGAGTGTAACTTAAAGGCCTGTAAACTTCCAGGCATCTAACCTTACAGATTGAATTGAAATTTTTATTATTCCATGTTGGAGATTAACGCCAGTAAAATCTGCACAATGAGCCTTTTAAATGGTACGCGTGCTATATTTCTATATACATTCACATAACCTTTTAAATTCTTGTTTTATATGTGCCTTATGTTATCTTTAAGCTCTTTTATTGCACTGCAACCATTGTCGTACAACTGCAGTGACGACGGGGTTTGACTTTTCCTCCTTTTTCAGCTACTCTGATGTTATCCTTTTCTTTTCTTTTTTTTGCCAAAGGCTCATAGTGGTGCAATCACTTTTTGACAATGGCTCAGTTACTTCAGTCTGCATCAATGCACAGCAATATCATGACAGATACACTTGGCTTGGAGAAAAACAATGGGAAAGTGGCACAGTGTGGATTGTGCTTTTAAAACTACAGTATTCTGATGACATTGACACTAACATTTACGGATGTCACACTGCCAGTTTTATGAAGTTCAGATATGTGTAGTTTTTATATGATAATCGTGTCATTTTTGAATGTGCCAAATTAACCTTATGAATGATTATGTATCTACTTCATTCAAGAGTGCCAAATGATGAGTGCATCCTCAATGCACAGTAGCCATGTAGTAGTTTTTCCTGATACTGTCTGACAATGCTATGGTACATGGTATTATATTAAATAAATAATATTAACACAGCATACTGATACGGTGCCCTCAAGAAACTGTACACTTTAATATGTTGTCAGCAGTTTTTCCCATTATATATAAAATATGTTAAAATAAAAAGACACTTTAACCATTTTATGACAGTGTTATCACATTTTATGTTTCCTCTGTTCGTTATTCTGCAGAATGTGTGTGTTGAATGCGTCGCATTAATTCAAGACGTCTGAGCTAAAACCACGCACATAGTGGTTCAGTGTCGTTCTGTGTTTGTCACACCAGGTGTCGCTGTGCAACAATTGTACAGTGAATCCTTTAACTTTTACGTTCAGAGACATGAATAAGTTGAATTAGCAGGAAAGTTTAAATAGTCAAATATCATCTCGTAACCATGTATTCAGTTGTAGTGAATGGTATAATAGAAAGCGTCGTGAAGCTGCTGCATACACAAGACTTTTTAGAGTTTAGTGGGTTACTGTAAACAAAGTTTAAAATACAATATACCATTAATTTAAAACGATGCATCGACAAATTACGGAAACACGGAACGTTACTGAACCACGTGCTCGCTCCCTAAAAAGATCTATTCACTGTCTGTGGACTTTATATTTCGTAAGTGTACTCGTCCAAAGGGACGCCTAACTTCCTGTTTGGTCATTTCAACATAAAGGTACACGGTAAATACCACGTTACTTTAAAAGAAACTGGTGTCACATTGTGTTCAGTGATTAAAGCGTTTATTGTTGGCATTAATATTCTGTTAGGAAGTCTGGGAAACAATGTTAAATGTTTGGCGACACTGTTGTAAATATTTTGGTGTGTGGCGTTATTTCAATTTTGTGTATTAAGTGTTTTTTTCATCTTTTTAGTTGTCTCTTATTTTTTAAAGACTCCGCGGAAGTGATGCCTTGAATTTGCTCCAGCTTTACCCGCTGGACCGCGGCACTTTTTTTGACAGCGGAAATGAGGAGTCGCCGCTTTTCCGTGTCAAGTTCGTGGCTGAAAGTTTTCTTTCCTTTTTTTTCTTTGCAGAGGAACCGTCGCGTGCACTCACGATGCGAGAGAAAGCGGCGGACGTCTCCGCACGCGGCCTCTCCTCTCCCGTCCAGTCCCCGCTGCCGCTCGCCGACACCGCGTTGACTCACTTTAGACGCTTCTCGACACATTTCCGTTATGCAAAGTCCAACTTGTTGGTTCGTCGTCGCGCTGCGGAGGGAGCCCGTGCGAGATAACGGAGAACGTGAGTATGTCGCGAGCGCCGAGCGCCGCTCGCCTTTTCTTTCCTCCACGTCTCAACGTGCTTTAACGCCACTCGACTCAGAAACACACGGGGGATAATCCCAGCACGTCTACTGCGCGTTTCTCCCTCGAATAACGTGCTTGTGTGACATTTAAAGGACTCTGCATCTCCTCGGCGCAGACTTTTTTTGGGGACAAGAAGTAAAGTTTCGTGAACAAGTGTGGATCAGTAGCTGTGGAGCCTCCGGCTTCAGTGCGTTACAATCGGCCCGTTATTTCAGTTTCTGCTGCGTGATGCGATTAATAACACTTTTGTTAGAACATTGCACTGAGGCAGAATATCAACACGCTCTGCTCCTCCCTGTGTTGAGTCTTTAAGATGGTCCTCGCATTTCAGTGACTTAACTAACAGTTAATCATTTTAACACATGTGTTGACAGTGAATTTCACCTAATTGATTGGTTTGTGGGTCCCAGAGAAAATAATGAAACCCCCTTGTGTGGTCAACCCGGCCGTGATCATCAAGCAAGATTTATGTGCTGCCATGTCATGTCAGTACAGAGACATGTACACAACTTGCCTTCTAGGCGATTCTGTGATGTTTTCAACATTATTAGGTGCCACTTATTATTATGAGTCACTATTGTAGTTTTCTTAATCTTCTTTCATGTTGAAACATGGAGCCTGACATTAAAAATGCCACAGTGTGAACATAAAAAGTCCACCACACATGAGCTGTGTGGTTTTGTTTTTTTGTTTTGTTTTTTGCAGCAGTAGTTGTTGTTGTTGTGTGTTGCTAGAACGTGAGCGTGCACATGCTCAGCGCCTCTCATGACTGCTGCACAGAGAACAGAAACAAGCACGGAGCAGCCTCTGGGTTTCACATCCAGCCCTGCAACATTTATTAATGTAACAAATGTTTGCTTCACAATAAGCCAATGGAGGCAGAGCTTGGTCAGTGTGTGAGCTAACCAGATAAGATAATATAAAACATAAACTGGCGAACCACTGGGTTTGCTCTGTTTGGTGACACACGCTGTCCTCCCTCTTTTTGTGACATCTGTCTATGTTAAAATATTAATTGCCAGAAATGTACAAATGTGTGTAAAGCCTGTGATGACGCATGCGTATGGCATAGACTCACCTTGTGCAGTAATCTGCAGAGGCTTCATTTGGATTCAGTCAGACAGGCTTTAACACACCCTGAGGTGCTGTGGATAGAAAAACATGCCTCTAGGGTGGGGAAGTAACACCAGCTCAACTATCCTTCACGTGTCCCTTCCCGTTGGGTTTAAGTGGGAACAAAAGACTAAATGGTTGACTGTAATTTCAAGGTTCAGTGATTTTCAGATGAGTGTTTACTTCACTGCCAGCTGGATGTTTTGGCGCTGCGTTTTTTTTTTTTTTTTCATCAATGTGAAACCAACGAGCACAGTTTTATGAACATGTAAGTAGGTTGACACGGTCACAGAGCTTAAGAATAGAATCAATGTTATTGACAGAAATCTTCGATTCATTTTAAATTCTACAGTTGCTCAGAGGATACATTTCTTGGACTCTCCCTGGGGGATTGATGGTATGAATATAATGTCATTTTCGCTAACTTGATATGATTACTCGGTCTGGGATTTTATTGACCACAAACAATATCAGTCTCTGTGACTGTTTGAGACATTGTTACTTGAAAGACTGCAGTTTCTTGGAATTCAGACACTGAAGTGGAATTTCATCAAAGTGGTAGCTGTACGCATATGTACACGGGCTGTTGTCTTTGCTGATGTCAAATAACTGATATAGGTAACTGTTAAGTATTTATAACTAGGATATTATCAGATACTAGCACTTCCACTGCCCTTTGGGGGTCTAAACAGGCCACTGATGAGACCACGAGAGAGGTCTGACCCACAGCAACCCTCAAAGGGGAAGGTAAAGGAGGCAAGAGTAGAGAGTGAGAGAGAGGAGAAGAGGTGGAACAAGGGAGCTTAGGGAGATAAGTTGGCAGGGAGACAGAAGTAGGAATCTGCAAAGACAAATGACACAGAAAAGACGGAAGAGACAATTTAGAGCAGAAAATGGAAGCAAAATGAAGCTGAGCTCTGCTGATGAGAGGTCTTCTGCAGCATGACGTGTGTGTGTGTGTGTGTGTGTGGTGGGAATTTGTGAACCAAGTCTGAGATTCTTAGGTTTAGCTGTTTGGGGTGGCCACTAGCGTGTGAGTCACATTGTACACACACACACACACACACACTGCATACAATAGTTCTTCCGTGTGTATTCAGGCATTTGTGTGTGTGTGTGTGGTTGGGGGGGGGGGGGTTACATGCGCGTCTGTGTGCGTGTGTTTTTCTTTCCCAAAAGCAGCAATAATTAGAGACTGTGTTTACCCCAGTGCTCCCCTACTCTTGTTGTTAGAAGAATGCTGATTACAGGCCGCCTCTAGCTGCAGCTGTACGAGGACGGTGCCTAAAACGTGCATGCCAGGGTGGATATAGGACTGATGGAGTGTCAGAACACCCTTAATGTTTGCTTTTCTGTCACAGGAAGTGGGTTTATTCTTAGAGCAGCAATGATGGAATGGATCATTTAAACCATCTGTCAGCAAAAAGTCAAATATTCTCATATTTTTAGGTTTCCAATGTGAATCTTTACTTTCCAAATACGATGCTTCCAGCTGTTTTTAATTTCTAGTGCGTCTTTGACCAAATTACTGAATTCCAGTTATGAATGTGTCTAGATAATTGTTATATGCAGCCTTACACAGTTTCTGGCAGTGCAATGTGTGATTACAGAAATAGGAATCATGTCTGACAGAAACACATTTTCAGGCAAAACACATGCTTCACACGAGCAGGACGAGGGAGGTTGTGTGATCCCTGCAGAAGAACAGAAACCAAACAGGATTCTTTAGAGTTGGCCAAGTGTCAAAGTGGTGTTTTGTAAGTAAAACTCAATTAGCTCCTTATGAGGCCCAATGTGGAAAAAGTTATGGCTCCTAAATTAACCTGCCAGGAAATAAGATGCCTACAGATGATTCACATCTTCAGAGTAACTGAAGGAGTCATTTATTTCTTACTCAATTCTCCGGAACAACCGCCCCCTCCCACACGTGCTTAATATTTATTACATTGAGCCTTAAATGCGAATATTTTCACAATTCACAATGAATCAGAGACACATCACAAGCAGTGTGACTCATTCATAAAGTGCTTGCGGATTTCAGGCAGCAGTATCCATCATAGTCTGTCAGGCTGGAACATTTGAGTCTCCTATGGTTGAATTGGCTGAATTCTACCAGTTTGACTCAGCTGAGATTTTGAATGATGCATCGTTGTTTTCAGTGTTTCAGAAACTAAACCAGTGTTTAGGGCTTCCAGCAATATGCTGAGGTCAGCTTCTGGTGGCTTTGTAGCAGGGAAGCAAGATTAAACAGTTATTTTGTGTGTGTGCATTGTACATGTTGTGTGACGCACACAGCCAGGTCTGTCTTTCAGCAGGAAATGTTTTAGAGCATGCGTTCAAATTTTCTTCAGTTTACTATGGAGCATTGTATATGGATCAATAAGCTTCATTTGTTGCTGTCTGCTACACAATCACGTGTATTTTTCAGTTTTGTTATATTTAAGTAAAATTAGAATATATGCTGCCTGGCAAAAAAAAAAAAAGTCACCACCTGCATTTGAGTCCTATACAAGAGGTTTCCACTGGTTGACTGCAGTGATTAGTAGGTTGGCAACCCAGCGAGGTCAGCTGACTACCTGAATGAACGAAATGACAAGGTTTTTCCATCAAGGTCTGGACCACAACCCCCCTGGGAATCTGTGGGATGTGCTGGAGAAGACGTTACGCAGCGGTCGGACTCCATCTTGGCAAGAAATGAACGCAACTCTGGACAGAGATGACTGCGGTAGCTTAGCACCGCTCGGTTGTGATTGAAAGAGCATGTTTGTTTCCTTTCTTGAGCCTCTAATATAGAGCTCACTGTGCTCACTTAGTTTTTCCAGTCATAGTATGAGGCCTGCAGTGTTTCGTGATGCCTGACAGTCTCTGCTGACCTATTTCGCTTTTCGTCTTAACCTCCCCACACATCGCATTCATGCAACTAAAGCCAAAAGGTCTCGTTTTTATTTTTTTATCCCGTCATTGTGCCTCTGGGAGCCCTGTGTTTCAGTGTTGTCTTGACATGCTAGGGCCTGTCTGTGCAGGATAATGGCAGGCTCCAGACTGTGTGAGACTTTTTGTATTAGTCATTTGTAGGATGCCGGGCAGCTGGATGGATGCATCTTAGTCTGGGGCTTTAACTAGATCATAGAGACTTCCTAGATGAACATTTCATTCTTAGACTGTTTCCACAGGATTTAGATTCTTACCTCTGACACTTGTTATAGCTATAGAATTCTACTTATCATCACAGGTCCAGCCTTTTGGTTTCGCTGCTTTCCCAACCTGCCTCCGTCTGCCTGTTCCCAGACCACAGGAAATGGCCAGAAAGCAGCCGGGCTTTATTTCTGTGCTTCTTAAGAATAGCATCATTGTGTCGTGTTGGAGCCTGCATTGTTGTGGGAATGCAAGAGCTGGAGAATGCTCCAATAACAAACCCATAACAAAAACCCCTGTGTACCCAGTAGTATTTTGCCTACACATATAACAACAAACTTTGTATTCAATGCAAAAGATAAGCTGTCACAGCTGTTACTCATATTTGTTTAGCTGCATTTTCAACATCCAGACCAATTGTGAGTGATGTTGTAAAGATTTTCTGTTGGTTTCATGGCAGCTACAGAAAACATCCAAACATGCTGATTTGGTTTCGTCGTGTCCGTTTACATGGGTGTGTCTATAAATGTGTATTTCTAGATGGTTGTTCACATGAACATATCAAAGTATTTCAGCTTTTTGAACAAACGGTCACACTTCACTAATACTTTCTAGGTGCTGTGCTTTGGTAGCTGCAGACTCATCCTCTGTTGTTTTACCCCCAGTCAGCTGATGCTTTCCTCTGGCTACAGGAAGTTAGGGCAGAGGTCATCTCTTATTTCGGCGCTATTTCCTCTTTTACAGCGTGTTCTTCAGTTATGTAAGCTGTTCACGTCTGCTCTGTTCATTATCAAAGCTCTTTCATATCTCACTTTGCACAAACAGGAACACTGCAGCTCTGCAGCGCCAGCTCTTCATTCACACAGACCCCTTGTTTTTATGTAGCTGATCAATGAGATGGCATTAAAAACAAACACTTTGCTGATTGTATCTGTTGCGCCAGGTTTTTGTAAAACGTTGCAGATTGTTGCACTGAAGTATAAAACGTGAAGTGAAAGGGATGGAAAAAGGTCACACGGTGTCGGTTCATGTTAACCGGTGTGTTTCCTAACTGTGTAGTAGCCTGCTTGCCTGTCATAACAACATTGAATGGTGATTTTATTGGTGGGAATTCCTGGCTCTCGTCTTCTGATAACAGACTTGCATCATAGTTGCTTGTTCGTATTTTTCTCTCCAACTGTTGGAATTTGCTTATTTTTCCTTGTTGGGTTCAAGTAAGGCAAAGATGAGGATGAAGCTGCAAAAACACGTGTCCATTTCAGTTTTAATACCTACCAGGATAAGACTTTATAGCAGGGCATGCATGTTGTTTGCATTTCTTATTTAAGTTCACTATTAGGCTGGAGCTAAACTAATAGTGAAATCAGTGCTTGCAGACCTGCAAACTAAACTTAGCAGCCGCTGGCTCCATCGTCATCTTTTTCTTTACTGCAGTAGACTGAAATAGCTCTTCCTTCTGTGCAATTAGTAACCTGAAGCGGCACACATTCCTCCATGGAGGCCATTTTTGTTTACTACATCCGTCCTGGAAAGTTGATTGGGAGCGTGCAGCAGCTGATACTTGTGGACTCATGTTCACAGAAGAGTGCACGTGGAGTGTTGTTGTCTTTTGTATCTTGTCTAGCACGTTCCAGGTCCAAGTTTTGATAACGTAAACATATCTGGTATGTGGTAGGCTTCTCTGCTATTTTAAACCCAAGCCCTTCCTTCTAGGGGTTCATCCCCACAAAAACCAAACAGAGTCCCTGCAGGAGCTGATCCAGCTCTTCTGCAGATGTGTATTCCCAAGGCGAACTGCTTGCCTCAACCTGTAGCAGCTCTTTCACTTGAGCCTGACTCACTTTCCACCGCTGACATAACGGCGCTTTTTTTGTGTTTGTGTGTTTAGTATCTGTGCATGTGTGCACTCATTGCCGCCTGCCAGGGCAGGGCTTCCTGTTACTGTGATTGCTGCCCAGGCAAAGCTGAGCAGAGATCCTTTGGTCTCTGCTCCTCTCTGGCTCTGCCACCTGGACCTTCCCCCACAAACCTGGCGCCGTCTCTTGCTCTGTTCTTCTTGACTTCCTGTCTGCCCTCTCATTATCCCCTCATTTTTCTCCGTGTGACGTTTGCATGTTTCTTTTCCTATCTGGTTCCCTCACTCCTTACTGCCTCCCCCCTCTTTTCTCTCTCTCTTATTTTTATACAGTAACCTTGTAGCTCAGGCTCTCGCTCGCTCGGTTGCTCTCTTGCCCTGCTCTGTGATTCAGTCAGTGGTTCAGAGAATGAAAAGTGGCAACAAAATCTGTTTTTCATCCCAGACTCTGTGATGCACATGTTGCCACGTTTGTCCTTATGTCTTTATTCTTTCCACTCCAGTTTTCCCGTAAAAACTGCAGTGTTTGATGTCTCCAATAGCTTTGATGCCCTGCAGACTAATTGAGTCGTAAGCAATAGATTGGATCCGGCTGATCTGGCTAATAAGGCCAGAGCTATATCAAGGTCAGAAGGATGTGGCTTGCTGTAAATTGCATTTTATATAATGAGTATGCGAATTAGAAGAGCATCCTATTCCTGTAGTAATGAACAACCAAACTGCATGTGTGTGAACTTGGCTCAGCTTGCAACCTAAGAGTGAGACATGCATTTTCTAATATGACTGTAAAATGAGTCGCGTCTGTGATGTCATGCATAGGTTGTTTTTTTGAGTGTGAGCAGTGTGGTTTGATTCTATGTAATGCGTTATTGTTGGTTTGACTTCTGGTGACAGTTTCAAGAGTTTGAGTTAAGAAAAAGCTGAGCTAATATTTACATTTGGCTGAGGCGCAAAAGACAGAATCATCAGGGCTCTAACTACAATTTCTTTCTTGAGTGATCAAATCCACTGACTAGTTTCTGTAGTAAGCAGGGATTTGCTCACACATCCACATTGTGTGTGTGTTGCACTAAAATGCCTACTACTACTAAGAATGTTGGCATTTTAGCCAAGTGTGAGCTTTTTAATGAGTGTCAAAATAGTGAAAAGCTTTAGTGAAAGCTTAACTGTGTGGCAAAATGTGTTAGTCTTGTTGTCAGCTTGCTTAGATCCATTAGACGTCACCTTTACACTAGCTGTAGCACGAAGCCTTTGCTGTTGCCGGCTGCTTATAAATACATGACCTTAAAGCTCTGAGACCTCGTATGTGCCTCTGTTCATCACATCAAACAAGAGCTGCACCGATCTAGTGACAATGGGAAGCACGAGAGACGTGGGAGGGCTGATGCCAGGCTCCCAGGATATAAATAGGTTACAACTCCCTGCGACGATGGTGATTTCGTTTTTTGTAAAAGCTCATTCTGTTGCTCAACAGTGTTGATGTTTGTATTGACAAATGTGTGTGTGTCTCAGAGGTGGGGCTGATTTCAAGGCTTTGATCCAAATCGGTCATAGCCAGGACAGTGTTAACTGGCCACCATAGCTTTACTGGCTGCTTTTCTATTTCTGTATGCGAGCACTTACTGAGAATCACTCGCTCGTCTGATTCAAGTCTCTGTTGCTAAAAAGCTGCTCTGAGAGCTGACAGGCGTCATGAGGTTACTCATACTGATAAGATCGATTCACATGTTTTTCACACATCCTGTTTCCTTCCTGCTTGATTAAAATCACTTTTAGTTTAGGTCCTCTTCTGGGGAACTAGGCTTCTGTGGGAGTTAGTTATGAGGGGAGATCTTTTATCCTGACTTGGTCTTGGGCTGAAATGCTCTTTTTAACCCATCCAAGTCACATAATAAAATGCTTCAGCAGTTCAGTTCATAGTCTAAACCTGCAATGGTTGGAAGCAGTGACTATTTGGAATTATTTTTACTTATTTCTATCTATCTAATCGATTTTATTCTAATTGATGTATTGTTTATTTTGCCAGTTGTGTGCAGATCACAGTGCATTGAGGAGTGAGCTACATGTATATATGTCTCTTAAATGTCAGTCACAAGCTGCTTTCCTGGGACTGTTTTTCTAGCACCTGTTAGGTGCGATAGGTGCCAAATAAAGGCAAATGACTTCTGCGTTTTGTATGTGTCACTGTCACACTATTTTAAACAGTTAAGCTGCAGCGTTGGTAGCAGGACATGCAGGCGGAAGCAGTAGCATTTGTTTGGTTAAACTTTGGTAAAACTGAAACTGATGTCAACATCTGCCACTAGGCCACAGTTGCTCAGGACAGCAGTTTCTCAGGCTGCGTGTGGTGTCAACGACGCAGGAAAAGCTGCGCCAGATTTCTGTAGTGTGTGTGAGTGAGGTGAAGAAAGCCACGTGTGTGTGTGTGTTACTGTGAAGAATGTGGGCATTGTTGAGGAGGAGCGTGATGGGTAAGACGAGGAAGACAGAAAGAATGGAGCCAATGCAGGAACTTTAACTGTTGTGCAGGAATGTTTTCCATTTGTGTACTTGAATTGGCCTTTTATCCCATCATCTCCTGCTGAATGCTATCTAGCAAAACAATAATACGATAACAAAGCGCACTGTTGAGGTCAGAGGTCCCGGATAAGGGCAGAGAAAAGGCAACACAAAACTGCATTACCCTCTTTGCATTTGCTTGACTTGAGCGTGGCCTTGTGTAGGCCCTCGGTCAAGGTAAACCTAAAGGAAGCATGAAGGGTGAAAAGGGGGAAAACCATGGGAACTGAGACGGCCGAGCCCCCTGGAGGGATACGACTAGAGAGGAAGTGTGTCTATATATGTGTGTGTACATGTTCTGTAGTCAGTGCTGAGTCATCGCTGGGCTGGCCAGGCAGATAGAAACAAGCTTCTGAGGGGGGCCAGCTGGAGGGGCGTAAGGGGGCAAGCACTGAGCATGCTCTTAAAAGCACAGGAAGGGAATTGGTTGTTGTGACAGGACACATCCAGGAACTTTAGTGACGCAGTGTTTCGCGATGCCAAGTTTTCAGACCCTCATTGACGTACGCGCCCCCTGCTACGCTTGATGATACTAACGGGGTAAAAAAAAGTGCAGTCGCTCTCGACACGGCACAGCCTCAAGAATTCACAGCTCCCCTTCTCTGAACGCGAGAGTGAGAGAGAAACAGGGAGATGCTGGGCAACAGATAACAAGACATGCTGCTCCATGTTTGGCCTGACCACAACGACCCCCCCCCCCAACTTCTATTTCTTGTGGTTTTCTGTGATCTGTTGGACCACAGTCTGTGACTCCCCCCACACCAACCCACACACACGCACGCACCAGTCATACTTCCTGTATTTAGAATAGACCCCTCTCCGCTGCACTGGAGGAAGATGGTATGTACAGTAGGCACATGTTTGAGTTAATACTGCTGTATTAGAAGTTTTACTTTTGCGTTTGCTCAACGGCTCATTTGTTGCAGGCACGTGGACAGAAGCAAAGAAATGAGCTGCAGTTGTTATATAACACGTGCTGGTATCTTTTATAACATCTCCAGGTTCGTTACATATCAGTGTTTTCTTACTAGAAAGTGCTTTAGGGTAAAAAATTCAACCGGGGCATATTCATAGATATTTGTAGATATTCATGCCTTGCACAGCATAATACAACTTGTGCATGTTAGTGTTTTGCTACACTGGAGAATCTAACAAGCCTGTGGCTGATTAGACAACCTTGTATCATCCATAGGCTGTGTGCATGAAGTCAGGAGCTTCACTCTTGCATCAGCTAAGGCCTGCTGTGGTTCGTTGAAAACGTGTCCTTCCTCCTGCTAATCTGCTCTAAATATGGCACATACAGGCTCAGCAGTGTCTGCACGTTACAGGGAGCACCGTGCCGGTTTGGCTGCTATTAAATACCTAAATGCATTTTGCTTCCTCTTTTATGTGAAACTCCAAAACCACGGGCTTTCTGTGTAATTACAAAAATAGCAGGCAGTTGAGAGGTGCTGTTGACTTCTTTCTGCACAGAGTGGGTGGGGGGTGAGCTGCCTAGAAGGTCATGTCACAGGCCTTTTATGCTGAATCACAAAAACTGCTGTCTATCTTCTGTTTTTTTAAAATGCATTGTAGAGCACAGCCGCGCCAAAAAAAAAAAGGTAATAAAAAAAGAGTAATTTGTAATTTGTCAAATTAGGGTGGATCATTAAGTTGCAGTGGTGAAAACTCATGACGGTCCAAAAGATGTAGCTTATAGGGAAAAAGAAAATAAATGTTGCGAGACAAAAGTTGATTGGGACGTCATTGATGTCACTGTTACTTTTTTTTTTTACATTCTCCAACTGACCTGAGATCAGCTGATGATGAAAGAACCCGGCCTGTGGAGGTTGTTGATTGAAATTAGGCTACGTCCCTTGGTCATTTCATTTAGACCGTGTCTTTGGCTCATAACAACACTCGTGTGTCCTCAGACTTACTGAAGGCCTCAACTTGAAGGACAAAGCAGAAGCAGCTCACGGCAGGTCACATGCAGACACGCAGATGGCCAAGCAGACAGTGTGGTTGATTGAGAAACTTGGTAACCGTACTTCCTCAGTCACGGCTTCATTGGGTGTCTGTCCGAATGACGTGTAGCTGCTTTTATTCACTTCAGTAACTTGTCTACATCAGTTCGTACTGATTTAGTTTTTCTGCGCCAGGAAAAAGGAGATTTTCCTTAACTTCACGCACTGATTTGAATGGACTTTATTTTTACCAATTTGACTGGTTACCCACTGTCCTTTGAGTGAACTGTGGTTGTCTTTATCTCTTACGATGCTCTATGACTGGTCGATTGCCAGAGATTCTTTGCCGGGCCGTGTAATCCAATTCAGAGAGTTCACGATAGATAATATCTGACTTTTGGCCGTCCTTTCTCATATTCAAGTAGTTTTCACTTCAATAAAATGCTGTTACTGTTGCATAGCACTGTATTCTCTTGATTTATTTGTCCCTGATTCATCGCCACTCTTGTCTCTAATTGGACCCTTTTGCCCCCAATCTCTACCCAACCATTAATATATTTTTTTCTCCTTCTGTTTTCAATTTTTGCAACAGTGATTCTCAGTCAGTTTGGTTACTGCAATGAATGGTAACACTATCCATCCAGCCAGCACCACCACAACAGCGGGAGGCCCAGCCGCGGCAGCGCCCCTGAGAGGCTGGAGGGAGTTCTGCGAGCTGCATGCAATAGCTGCTGCCCGGGAGCTGGCCGGACACTACCGGAGCTTTGCGAGAGAGCGGCCACAACATGACGTGCTCCCGCCAGAGACCTTTTCCAAGCAGTTCACTGACCTCTTCCAGCAGCACTTCAGCTGTGAGGTCAACAAAGATGGCTCTCCGCTCAGCCCAAACACATGCTCTACTGCTACAAGCAACGCTTCGTCCACGTCTCCAGTGGCGCCTGCGCTTCCAACGCAGGCTGTGATCGGTCGAGTGCGGATCACGTCTTTGTCTGGGGTGCAGGACTATCGGGAGGCGGGCCGTTCGGGTGGAGGACCCGCTGTCTTTTCAGTGGTGTCGCCAAAGGTGGAGACGGTGGTGGTGCACCGGGAACAGGAGCAGCCGCTGCGATGTGCTGCAGGGAACCCGGTGGTGTTGAGGGGGTCAACCCGCAGTGGTTCACTGCACATTCGTAGCCGCAGCAATGAGGAGATATCCGACGGCAGTCATCATCAGATATCTGAACGGTACTCCTCGGACTCCTCAGCCTCTAACCCTGGACACGCTGACGTCACCCACTTTCCCGTCAGACAAATCCAGCAGGCTGTAAGACGGATTTTCACGAAACGCCCCCTCTCCGTCCCCTCCTCATCCCAGGACCTGTCTCCCAGCAGCCCTTCCAACACCAATCCCACAAATAATGCTGACAGAGTGAGTGGGATTTCCTCCACAAATGAGGAAGTGTCATCCTCCTCCTCTTCCTCTTGTCTGAACGCTGAAGCCACACCCACAGCCTCTTCACATCGGCCTCTGGCTAGAGTAGCCTCTCAACTCCTGGATCATTTCAGGTGGTTACGCAGCAGAAGCATGAGACAGAGGAGACCGGAGTTGAGTGGCTGCTGCTGTAAAGAGGGTCACCTGAAGTACTTGATGGTGGATGACACTATCTCTGACTCTCAGCCTCGCTGGCAACGCTGCCGCCTGCTGGTCAGGAGGATCAGAGACGCACAGGGTGGAGGCAGAGGAGGAGGGGAGACGTACCAGCTGGAGCTCTATGATCCGCCAAAGGTAGAAACACATGGTCATATACACAAAAGTCACAAAAGCGACTGCATGTCTTCATATTACAGATTAAAGGAGTCAATTATTCACACAGAGCGAGGTGAAAATCTACAGGATTGTTTTCCTTGCCCTCTAAATGGCACATAAGTCCTGCTTTACACGTTGGTCTGCTGCCTCAGATCTACCAGACAAGCCAAAGGAGTGCGTTTCAAAACAGTGTCGCTGCAGGACAGATACGTTTATCTCAATCCAGAAATACAAAGTCACATTTACCAATGTGATTAAATTGAATATACCGACTTATGACGTGTTTCATTTAGCTTTTTTTTCATCTCATTGTTGACATACTGTAGTTACCAGTCACTTAGTTTCCAGGATTAATTACTCAGTTCCTCAGTTGCTGCTGTTCTCAGTATAGAAGCTGCTTCTCGGAACTAGCATCACTCCTCAGCTTTGTATCTGCGCATGATTCTGTACTGTAGCTCTGTTTGTGTTAATCAGATTGAACCCCACACGCCTTTTTTTAAAGGGTTGTTTATTGTCACTTTTCCAGTTTGTGTATATAGGTTTTTGTATATTGTATTGACACACACACAAAAACACAAACACAGAGGTACAAAGTCATTTCCTGTTTCCAGCTGTTTCAGTTGCAGGGGTTTCCCCCATCTTCGTTCAAATCATCTATTTTCTCTGCTCGTGTTTGCTTTGTTTTCATAAATGATAATTCTCTGGGTCTAAAAGCTTTTTTTTTTTAGGTGCACAGTTTGCCACATGACAAAACGAGTCAAAGAACTCTCTTGCTTCAGAAAACGTTATTTTATAGGTGGCTTTCATCACATCTTTGACCCCAGTGAGTGATTTGTTGTGATATGATACTGAAAAGACCTGGGTGTTAACCATACTGAAGAAGCCATGTAATATGACTGGGCACAGCTTTCTAATCAGAGCATCGTGCTTGCTGTTAACCTGCGTGCAGGGTCGCAGCGTCACTGTTAAAACGCTTAAACAAAATCATTTGTTCCACACTGATAAACCTTCGAAGATGGTGTAAGTGACACTGTAGCTTGAGAAAATGCAGATACTGTTGCAAATATAGCTGGAACTAATCTGTCACATATTATTTAATCCTGCCATTGAATGCATCAGTATATCTCTGTTTGACCATCGGGACATTTTGTGCTCAGTTGCCTAAAAAATTCGGCAGCAGCACTCGACTCTTTTTTTTTTTTTTTTTTGGTGTAGATATGCCTCCTACACTATTTCCTGTTTGTTTGGGGTTTGCTCTATCCTTATTACATGTAATGTGTTAGTCTCAAGGCTCTGAATGTCAGTTTAATTTGGCTGTTTGAGTAGCGGGCATTTTAATTTTAGGAAAATAAATATCAGCTTGCCTTCGCCATAGCTCGACAGCTCATCACAGCATAGCAGGATGTCCCACTTCTCTCCTCGTATGCATGCTTGGCTCCCCCCTGAGGCCTCATGCCATGAAATCCTGCAGTATTTCCACTTGAGACGGGCTGCAAGGCTGCATGTGTTTGCATAACCCAGTCCCCCAAACCAGTAATCAGACCAGCTCATCTGACTCACGTGCCAGCAGCCATCTATAAGGCCTCTGTAAGCATAGTTCAAGTCTCTTCAGGGTGTTCAGTTGTGGCACAGTTTCTTCTTTGTGGATGTCCACTGGGGTTCCTTTAACTGTGCGCGTGTCAGTGCAGCACAGAAAATAGTACGGTTCACACATGTATTTTTATATCTTTTATATCTGTGAGAGCGCGTCTGCAGTAATATCTGCGCTCACTTCAAGCTCAGGTCATAGCCTGAATATGCGGCACACCTACCAGATAATCTCCTTACAGAATTCATACATCACATTGCGTCGTCATTGGCTTTTTTTTTTTTTACAGCATACTTGAAATATAAAAACATTTAAGGCAACATTTAACATGGTTTTGTGTGCTGGCAGGGTCTTACTCAATGTCTCTTGTCCTGCAGGTTTAGTTAAAACCGAGGTCAGTTTCACTTCCGTACGATCAGAAATGTTCAGCTGCCTTCGGGCCAAAAATAGCACAACATTTAAAGCATAGACGTGTGTAGATATAAGTGTAAAGATCAAGTTTGGTTGATCTCACCCAAACCCAGGTTAAAAGAACCTGCAGCACATAGTATGTCTGCAGAAACACTTCTATAACAAACACGTTTATTGCATTTTAGCATTAAAGACGTTATTCCTTCACTACAAATGATGTTCTGTTTTGCAGAGCAGCATGAGAAAATGACAGAGCTGCAGCTTTATTGCAGAAGTGAATCTTGTCACGTCAGCTGAAACAAGCATGAGCCTCCGTTAATATCCTCTCTCTTCTCTAAGTCTTAATTATTGTTGAGCGTGAACTAACACCATGAGCAGTTCTGCCAATGTGTTGTTGCTGTTTTTTTACATCACGGCGGCATCTCTTACTCTTAGCCCATTCTTAGCTTTGAGCCTTCATCATGCTTTTTAATATTACTAGTGTTCCTTTCATCTGGCGTACAGGACTCACCCCTACAGACAAGGTGCATCGTTTCAGTTCCCACAGTCTGAAGGTGGATGTGTCTCCATCTTAATCACAACCCTCTCATCTCAGCTGTGTGTTTGCTCGTGTGTATGTGTGGTTGTGCGTGTTTGTTCCAGCTCTTGTAGCCTTAATCTGTTCCACATGCTTTAATTTTATGCTGCTGTGTACATGTGCCTACACTGCGTATCATGTTGCTCTTGGTTTGCCGTTCTCTCTCTCTCTCTCTCTCGCTCACTCTTTTCTCTCTGCACTCTCACACATGTTCTTATGCACGTTAGCAAATATGGTAAAAGCTTTGTCGTCACCTTCCCATCCCATCGGGGTCATATGATACAGTATCTGAAAAGAGAACGTGCTGTAATAGACCTTCTTAGAAAGTGGAGTTGAACCATGTCGAGACCATTTTAAGTTAAACATATGACATATTTAACATATTCTTGTATTTATTAGACGTTTATTTTCACACGTCCATCTGTGCCTGGGCTTTTTCCACTGTCTGTAAGAGAGGGGTTTGCAACATCAGTGGAAAATGCTTCTCCAGCAACCAGACTCTGGTGTCCATCTGTTCTGTGTTACTCGCTGTCCTTCAGTCTCTCGTATGGCAACATGCAGCGTTAATTCGGCTCTTGTCGCATACCACAACTAACGCTAAAGCAAACTAAACACATAGTCTCGAACCAGCTGAAACCAAATGAAAGCAACCCACGACTCAGGAAGCACAACAGCTGAAGACATGACACTGACGGGTTTGTTGGTTTTCCTAGTTGCACACATGCATATCTAGCACCGTTTTGTGTTATTTTGTATTAGTTAGATTCATTCTTTCAAACAAAGTCCAGGCCATCTGCGTTCTCGCAGGAAGCACACTCAGGTACTGTCGAGCTCTGAAGTCAGCTCTTGAGTGGAAGAAACACAAAGTTTGGAAGCAACTGTCAGAATTATTCCTAATGAAGCAGGTACAACCCTAAAAGGACACCTTCTGGTTCCAGCTTGTAGATTTGTGCTAGTTGTAGAATTTCTTTCTCTGCGTATTCATCGAAGTGGCCAAGCGACATTTGGTACAGCTTCCAGATGGGCACTCGGCTTTCGTCGACACCAGTATTTAGAGCAGAGATAATCTCCCCAGTGAGAAACTTGACTTGAGTTTCATTTTACATCATAACACTCTTTGTATCTCACCCACAAAGTCAAATCTTTTCTCTTTCCAGGGATTGAGTTTCAAGAAACCTAGAAATTATACCTTGAAGTGACTGATGTAATGGTTTTTAGTACGTGAGCATGCACATGTGCACCCACACACAATAACTAAGTGTGTGTTCACCACATGCGTATGTAGTTGCGTTATTATGCAACAAATCCATTTGTTTGCACCTGGCAGATGGTAAAACGTTGTTTCGCGGTGCAGCGCGAGACCAGATGCCCTCCTGTTCATTTCATTTCTCAGACGTTTGTGGCTTTTCGTGCCACAAAGTCCACTGTAGTTTCTCTCGGTTGTCTGTAATCTTGCAGATCTACAGAAATCAGACGTTCGTCATAATTGCTGAATCGCGGAACAAACGTTGCAAATGCTCTTTTAGGCTTTTTCTATATTTGTTTCATAGCTAACTGGAAATGTGAGGGTGTATGACAATAAACGGACATTTGTCATTTGTTGTGTTTATTGGCGTATTGTTCGTAAGTAAGCCGCCAATGACTCAGATTTTACCTCTTACTTTGCTGAATAGATGGTTGTTCATCAACCATTTTCAGAACCCATGGTGAAAATGTGTCTTGGTATTTAGTGGAGTTTAGTTAGTAAGGTGTGTAAGCTGCACTGTACCTCTCTGTGGAACTAGGTTAGTAGCTGGGCAGAGGAAGTTGTTGAACTTTTTTGATCCCAGTTTGCTCCCACAGTTTTGGCACAACATCACCTGTAAACCACGCGCTGCCCTTCTTAGCACCTTCAAATCCTGGAGGGTTGGCTGCATGTTCAATTAACGGCACAGTCATGGGACAGTGCAGTGTAGTGCTTGGACAAGAATGCAGGCGGTTCCTGTATTCTGCAGTAAGTAGAAGCCCTCACATGCTTCACCCTGGGCTCGAGGGTTTAGCAGTGAGTGAGGGTTTAGTGTTTGGTCCGACTTGGCGGTAATGACTTGTCAGGAATACAGTGACTCAGAGAGAAGTTCTGTGAAGTGAATTGCCACAACTTTCTGAGGAAAGCACTTGATGTGTTTTGGAACTGAACGCTTCAAAGATCTAAAACCTCCCAGATCTTGTGGACTACACACAGTGGATCACTAGATAAAGACAGAGAATACAAAAACGTTTCTTTGACTGATTTCTGGTCTTGACTCTTAGTCTCACGATACATGTAATATGCTTCAAGCACAGCTTTGTGGTGGGTGGGTGAATTTTGAACATGACTGTATTGAAAGCAGCATATTTAACAAAATATCTTACAAAGGGAACCACTTGCTGCTCAGCCAGTCTGGTTACCTGAGGGGAAGTTACAGCTGGATGCAGGACCTCAAGACGGCATCCAACCTGGCCTGACGAATGCCTCGTGATCTGTAGGCTGTGGTCTTCAGGGGAAGGATTAATCAGGGCCAACCTGCATGTCTGGCTGCCTGTGCAGATGGACAGATGGATGTAATCAGCTGGTTGGGACTGATGCTTGTTAATATAAAAAAAAAAACAACTATTGACAGGAAATTAAGCGAAGATGTGGTGAACAAGAGAGCACAATGGATACGGGTTACTGCAGCAGGCACAGTTTCACATCATTTGTTTGTTTGGATTAACTTTACAAGACGCACGAAAGCGTTATTCTCCTGCAGAGAGAAACAGCCTCTCTCTCAAATGTCTGAATGTGGGAGGAGTGTGTGTGTGTGTGTGTGTGTGTGTTTTAGTGTAACAAAAATCAAGAGAAACATCTAAAGGAAGTAGAGTGGTTAGAGTCATGTGGTCAAGATGTTTGTCAGATCTCTCGCTCCGTCTCTTTCTAGTTCTGTGTCATTTTTCTGCAGAAGAGCTGTCATGCTGATTGTGCGTCTGCCTGCATCAATGAATTTTCTGTGTGCGTGCATCAATACGCGGTGATTAATGTTATTTAATCGCGCATGCATCCAAAGCATGTTTGTCTGTTTGTTTGTTGTTTTTCATTTTTTTGCTTTAACCTCTTTGTTGGACTCTGTCGCGTGTGTGTGTGTGTGTGTGTGTGTGTGTGTGTGTGTGTGTGTGTGTGTGTGACCTACAACCACAGTGCCAGTGCACATGACCTTGCTGAGTTGCATGTGGAAAGCCCCCGATACAAAGCTGTGCAGCACCGTCACCTAGCAGTTTTCTCTTGGCCTCTGTTCTTCTTATTCATCACTGCTCACCTACACACACACCTGCGAACACTACAAAGAACCGTTATGTCATGTTTCAAGCGAATTCCATTAAGATAAAGTATGTGAACTGTTCTCATCCTTTCCATCTTCAGACATGAACATCACCTGAACAGTTTTAGTTCATTTAGTCCCTTTAACATTTTATTTTGGTAGTCGTTGCTCTGTGGTGATTGTGGGTATAGTGCTTTACATGCGCTTTCTCTCAACTTTGTGTACATTTGTGTACACACACCCTAATTGCAGTATGTTTATAATAACCACAAGAGTAAACCACAGAACCATCCTGACGTAAAGCCTTCTAACTTTAATGTCAAAGTGAAATTTTGATGTGAGCCGAGTTTTTCAGCTATTAGTCATAACGAAATGAATGGGATGGTCATGAAGGAAGTGTGTTGTCACCAGGTATTACTCTATGTACATGTAAACATCTCTAACATCGCCTCAGTTGAACTGAGTTCAGCTCTGCACAGTAAATATTACGTTTTGTATGTTAGAATTTGAATCCTTATAAGTCCCACAATGGACACACAACAGTGAAACACACATGTGTGAACCCGGGGCTTGAACCTGCGACCCTGGGTCCAACTAAACAAGTGTGTGGCTCATTTCTTAATCATTTTGCCAGTGGAGATCATTTGTCAATACTGCTGCAGTTCTCACTAAGCAAACCGTGCTTTGATCCTGCGCTATAAACATGAAGTTTGCTCTGGCTCCGGCTCAGTCCCACTTGGCTTTGGGTCTCGTGTGGAAAATGTTAATCATGGTCAGATCTCCTTGCCTATATAAACGTGGACGTGGCTCAGTGTTCCCAACAAATGTAGTCAAAAAGGGCAAAACTGCAGAGTAAGATTTCTAAAGAGACAATAGTGTAGCACAGGGGCAGAAGGGAAAGGAAGGACAAGACAATGTTTTTCTTTCTGATTTTATGGGCAAATCCCTGTGTCAGTAAAAGTTATTGTATTTTTTAAAACAGTCATGGCAGATACAGTAAAGGCAACTGTTGATTTAGATATATCTAAAAATATAAAATAATACATTTCTTAAGATTATTAAAAAAAAATCAGATATCAAAAAAGCTAATCTGTTTTCTTTTACCATTTTTTTGTATTTATTGATAATTTACTCATACCTAGAGCTGAGTTGGCTTGTTTTAATTGGTCAGATGTTCACAATAACACTAATACTTTTTTAACCACTATTTTTTTTTTTCACTATTCCATGAATATTTTGAACAAAAGCAGAGGAGAATATGACATAATAGGAAGATAGACATGTTTTACATGCTGAAATAATTTTTGTACTAGTCTTTTCCAGATGTGCACAGTTACTGGACACACCACACATGCGCGCACACACCCATAGCTGACACAGAGGCAAATGCTCGTTTCCCATCTGCTGCTGGATGAGCTGAACTTGGGTTACACTTATGAAAATCTAACACCACATCAGTTTTTTTTCTTCTGCTTCTTGTGCTAATCTAAGAGAATTTTTGTCAGTTTAAGCACAAATGAAGATTTTCTCACAGCATGTGTGGGACGCATGTACAGTAAATATTCAGCCAAACCCATCTGAAGAGTGTACGTGTGCGTGCAATACCACACAATCACATGGTCTATTTCCTCCATAAGAAAATCTGCTTCCTCGCTCAGTCTTCATGATATTTCATCCTCACATGAGTTGGTGTCAGTTTTTTTGTCGCACTAAGTAACAAGCGTGAAGTGATGTGTAAACAGAGTGTGTTTCAAATGTGCACGGAGCTACTTTATGCTATTCTAGTGGAGGACATTGCATATATTTCATATACAGGCATATACATATATATATAATGACCTGTGTTTAAAGAGGTGTGAATTTTGTTCAGTCTTGGTTGGAACGTTTGTCATTTTGATTCAACAAACTTGTTTGATGTTTGCACTTTCCCTTTGCTTTGCTTTGTCATGCTTGTTAAATGTGTGTAATTCTGTTTTCTTGTGTGCAAAGCCGCTGCTGCTTCGCTTACGAGGAACTGCTCTCAGTTCTGTGAATCTTGAATGTGCTGTCTTAACTTCTGCATGTTCTGCCTCGTATGTCAGTTTTTCTCAGAAGTACTCAAGGAGGGCAGTGCAGTAAAGTGACACACTTTTTCATGACTGAAGGCTACGACTCTGACAGGTTTCCTAGAACACACTCATCTCTATCAGTGTTGGTAACCCTGCAGCTAGTGATCAGTGTGTGCGTGTGTTTCCCACATCCTCAGTGATGCCACACAGAGCTGATTATGAATGCGATCAGTTCTAGTGATCTGTGAGCAGCCTGCCTTCTATGTACATGTACCAGAAACCAGCCTGTACAAAGGTGACTGTCAGGGTTTGTCATAGTGCTTTAAAAAATATGCAAAAGAATCTTGAAGAGTATGAGCAAAAAGGTGATGTTGCCATGGTGGAGCATATGTAAAGTCACAGTATGTGGTCACTGCTAATTTCCATGGATGCCATTTTTAGCCAGTGTCCCCAGCTTCTCTGTCACTCATCACCAAGCCCAGTTCAACAGCTCCTGAAACAGCAGTGCATGTACACGCACTCGTGTAATTGTGTCGTACATCTAGTGCAGCACACTGTTTGTTGGGAAGATTAAAGCTATTTGTCACTGTCTGTCCACGTCTAATGGTCCCGCCTTTCAATTTGCATATTAAATACCCTGAGCAGAGACTTGGGGAATTCAAAAAGTTTAAAAAGTATATGGTGGGTAGTACAGTGTCATCATCCGTCACCATGTTTTAAGGCGATAGAAGTTGTTAGCAGGTCGTTCAATGCGAGTTCTCTGATGAATGCGGATGTTTAATTTCTATCCTCCAACTCCTGAGGGAACTACGTGCACGTGTCCGCTGATTGGTGCTAAGTGCAGGCTGCACTGGGGTTTTAGAGCGTTTCACTGAAAATAGCTGCCACCTGTTGCCAAAATCGAAGGTGAGAGTAAAGCAGAGCAGTAAATTCACAGCTAGACAGCGAAACAATGAGCTGGAGGTCTATGAAGTTCTGTAAAGCTGAGAGGCGAGTGAGTCTCTGTAGGTTCATAGCTTGAGCTTGGTCTCCTCTGCCTGATGAGGCCTTGATGGGTGGCTCCGTGTCATGTGCAGTGTGTGTGTGTGTATAGTATGTGCATACACGCTTTACTAAATGTGTCCAGAGACCAGTTTAACCCTGCACAAAAAGTTCCAATCAGTCCAGAGCTCTCACACACACACACACACACACACACACGTATGCGCACACTCCACAAAACGTTGGCTGTGCTGACCCTCTGAGGAATAGAGGAATGCTGAGTGTCAGTCAGTTGCCACGGCGACGGCCTTGAGAAAGGGACCCTGGGAAGATGGTTTTGGACTCCAAACATCCTGTGTGTCACCCATGTGTGTGGGTGTGCTCGCTCAAACAGTAGATGCGTTTGTGACTGTGTGGGTGAGAGGTTGCATGGTTGCATCTGTTGCCGCGTCTCGGTTTGTTGGTGAGCTACTTTCATCAGCCGTCTTCGTCTGCCGGCGAGTGATGCTGTCGGGTTGACAGGCATGTGAGACTCAATTTAATTGAGTTCAGTTATTTAAACCTATTGTAGTAGAACATTCACAACACAGTTGAGCATCAATAAGTACCGACGGTAAGATGCGATGACTGGACTGAATAGGACTCCAGGCTTTTAACTGATGACTGTACAATAAGCACGCGTTGATTTTCGGCAGGACAGTGATGACGTGTTCATGTATGATTTGAAAGTCTGCATCGTGATATTAGTCGCCCATGTGTTTGTGTGTATTTGAAGTTGAAACATAGTAGTGAAAGTTGACTCAACATGAAAAGAACGGAGTGAAAACTGAAAAGTTATAGTTGGGTCATATTATTGTATTTCAGTATTTCAGTATTTCAGTCGCCGCCCAAACACCAGAGATATCTGGTATTATAACAGAAACAGCGACGGCGATGGATTTCACTGCTGCGCGTTGGTACAGCGCGTTTCCGTCAGCCTCAGATTCTTCTCGTAGCTGATTAAGGCAAAATGCCTTAAAATGCAAATATTTAAAAATGCGCCAAAGCCTGTTTTCAGGCTTTAACACATCTCCCTGAGGTGTGTTCTTCCATCCTGAGCTTCGTTTGTGCCTGGACTTTGTGAAGGGGACACAGCAGCGTGTTTAGTTTTAGCACTGGAACATGACCTGTGTCATTATTTTACATTTCCTGGGCTTAATTTAGCATCTTTTAATGGCCTCTGTGGTTGTTTCGTGCTCGTTTTATTTTTGTGATTGTTCTTCTTTTTCTTCATCTGTTACTGGTTGTGTCTTTATTAGTCATTTTCTCTCTTTTTTTCTTCGCATGGTTCTTCTCTGTGTCTTTAGTTATTATTATTATTATTATTATTATTTCACATCTGTTTATGGTCTTTAGTACCTTGCTCTTTCTTTACAGTGGTTTTACATCTTTTTTTGTGTGTGGCTTTTTTTTTAGTCTTTAGTGGTTGTCTTGTGTGTCTCTGTGGTCTTTAGGTGCTTCTAACTTCTTCTTTTTTTTCACATGAATGCTCACAGTTTTCTCAAATTACTTGATGGTGTTAAGCAAATAATTTTGATCGACTTTAGTGCAGTTTACAGGGCAAAAGTGTTTGTGTGTCTGCACGCATAGTCTTGGGGAGTATTACAGGCTGCAGCTTGCAGTAATAGGAAATGTGCTGTGAGCCTGAACTTGATCCCCTGACGAGTCGATTCACAGAAATCAGGTCTGTTATGTTATTGCACAACCAATGAGACATCTGCTGCATAGTTTTTTCAGTTTTCTCCTCCACAGACATTTGGTTCCTCATAGATGCTGTTAGTCACCAATTCATTCACATACTTAAATTAACTTGGCGAGTGAGTCACTCTCTGGCCGATAACACACAGGCACAGAGTAGCACATCTCATTAGCTTTTGCACTTCCTGCGTATTTGATGTTGACTCGCTTTTTTTAATCCTTTGTTCTCGTTTTTGGCACTCAACGCTGAAACAGTGGTCTCGGTCAGATGGATAGAAACGCGTTCGCGCTTTCACTTGTCAGGAGCATTTTCATTTGTTGTAAATATAGTAAAGCCCCAACAATTTCCTTATTGATCAACCTGCCTTTAACTGTCTCTGAGTGATTCAGTACATATATGTGACTTAAAACACATTAAAGAGAATATGTTTGTATTTCACCGTGTAATAATATGAACAGAAATAATAGTTGACACGCGTTCTGTAGATATTGGTTTAGTGACGAAGCTTTATCTGCAGCTCTCAACCCACCACACGCTACCTGCTGATCGACGTTCTCGTTGTTGACCTCTGTAATCGGATCTAACCTTTGGTGTTAGTTCACAATGGTGCTGGTATGACTGTACACTGGCAGGCACAAATTCTTCAGAAATATAAACCACACAACAGTAATCAGTGTAGCTGCACTTCCCTCAATATCCTGCCTTGAATGTCACACCATTCTTAACCTTCCTTGTCTCTTCCCTTCTACAGCGACTCTGGCTTTTCATCTGCGTCGGCTTAGAAGTCGGGGTTCAAACCACATTCTTGGAAACCCACTCGAAAGCGGTCTCCTAATGAAGACCATGTTGCATAATGAAAGTCTCCAGTGCGTGCACTCGGTCAGGCTTAAGTTGCGATGTGCCACCTGCTGTTTCCAAACCTAAATTCTCCGAGCGTCTTCCATACACATCCCCAAATATCGTATCTGGTAGAATAACGGTTTTCTTCCCTGTTTCTTGTCAGCGAGCCTGTTTCTGTGCTGCAATCTAAGAACATGCTGATTAGATCGTTCTCACTATTCCGTTTCCACGCAGGCCCGTTTTGAGAAAACCACAAAGTTTGAACATGAATGTGAAAAAGCAGAAATGTTTTTTGTTTTGCACTGAAATTCAGCTGTGGCAGCAACTTGGTATTTCATTTTTAGTCAGGTCCTCATTTAGTGATATCTCTACATGAGTCAGGTTCCTCTCATGTCCGCGTCACGCTGCTTTTTGTTATTAGCCGCTGCGGTTGCAACAGGGAGCAGGATGAAGAGGGTGATGGAGCAGTCTGTTCTTGTGATGGTGTGCTCACGCGCCTGCAGGATTAACGGACATTCCTCAGGTTCACTCACTGTTGAAGCCCTGGAATCCGTTCTTCTGTTCTCCATCCCTCGTGTCTTCCGCCCAGCGCTGCGCCTCTTACTGTCTCCACGGTTTCCTTCTGCTTCTGCTCTCTCGTGCTCCTCGCCCCTTCCACTTTCTGTTCTGCTTCTTGCGTGCTGGCTTCATATGGGTTTGATGGTGATCCAACTGTAGCTCGTTAGCTTGTCTTGGAACTTGGCGTTTAACTTTTACATTATAACGCGATATAGTGGTTCCCAGTTCATGGGTATATACAGCAATTAGCAAATACAATGAACATAGTGGAACGAGACAGAGACCAAGACGTCTACTGGACTTAACTACTAGTTACTGCTTTTGTTACTTGATCAGTTGGTCTTCAGATACAGATCCAGTCTGACTGTGCAGGACATGTTGTGTATCGAGGGGTTTGGTTGCATGAATACAAAGGTTTTTCTTTTGCCCACAACAACAACAGTAGAGGAAGCTGATGTGGATGTCAGTGGTAAACAGTGGATGGCTGCCGTTTGTCTTAGTAGAACATCTGAGGTCTCCGTTTCTCACATATTTAGTTGTCGGACACACTGGGAAACTCCCACGCTTGCATCTCTGGTGACCTCTGAGCCTTTGGGGCGCCTGTCTGTACGTTGCCATTAATCTCTGTGTGTCGGCCCGTATATGTGGCTCTGTTAATGCATTTAATTATTGAATGTCTCATGAGCGTGTGCATCTGTCGCCATGCATGAGGTCATGGGTCGATCTTGGAGCTCTGCCATGAGAGCTCCCATCATGCTCTTCTTCCTGTGGTTCACTGCAGTTTCCTTCACTAAGGGAGACGGTTTTCAGCTGCATGCATGATTAACACGCACGCACATGTGGAGACTGTATACACACACACGCGCACACACACACACACACACACACACACACACACACACACACACACACACACACACACACACACACACACACACAGGTTGCGCACTGACAGACACTCGCACTGCTCTCCAGGCTTGATTTGGATCATGTGGTTCCCATTTGTTAAGTGTAGAGACGCAGGCTGCAACTGTCCTGTGGTACCATGCGTTGCAGCATTTGTGGCTTAACCGATCAGCCTCAAAATAAAAGGTCCCGTCAACACAGCACAGAACAGCGATAACGTTGCCTTGTTTCAGTTTCTACCTTCTCAGTTTCGTCCTTCTCTGTTTGGTTATATCATGAGAACATTGTCTGATGTGTTTTTCAGGCCTCCAGCCCTAAACTGACAACTCACTGCTCGGATATCCAAGAAGTTCGTCGTTGCAACGTATTGGAGATGCCCGACAACTCAAATACTTTTGTTTTAAAGGTACGTGCTGTGGGTTTATATGGGAAATATCTGAAGCCTTTCTGTTCAGAGAATAACCCCCTGACCACCGAGTGGTTTACTATTGCGTTGTACAGTAAGAGCTTTAATCCTAAACTCAATGTGAATAGGGAACAAGAAAATTATGCTTTTGTAACATTTCAAAACAGAATTGAGGTGCAGGAGAGAGTCACACAAAGTGCTGCAGGAATCCCTGCATTGTTTACATCCGAGTCCTAACAGAAATACCATCAGCTCTGTTCAGTCGGACATTAGTGCTGCACTGACGCAGGCGAATGTGTCGTGCACCTGCTGTAACATCGCGTCTGTCTCCGCGACAGCAGGGAGGGGGATTCTGTTGCAATAGTTATCTTTTTTTTTATCTTCATAATGAACGATGTTGCTTCTGCGCATCTAATCTGCATCTACCTAAACGGATAACAACCTTAATTATCATGGGCAGGAAGCAGATTGGCTATTTAAGGGTTTGATAGCAGTTTCACACACGTTTAGCTTCATGGAAACACCGATGTCACACATGATTGTGACCCAGCTCCCTGTGCGACACCTCCTGGACAGATGTAAATCTGCTGTTTGTAAACCTTTTGTTATTTTCAGCTTTTTATTCGTAGCTGTACTTAATTAGTGTTTTCTGAGGCTGTCCATATTCTGGGTTAATTACTATGGTGTGTTGAATGTAGCTTGTTCCAGGATGAGCTCAATAAAGCATGTTCTTCATTTTATTTTTACTTTGGGTTTTTTTTCCCCAGTTGGTAAACTCAGCCCCAGTTCAGCCAAACGTAGTTGTAACAGTGTGTTTGAAATGCTCTGTCTCTGCAGGTGAATCGAGGTAGTCTGATATTTGAGACGGACAACGACCAGCAGGTCAGCTCTTGGACGACTGAGTTAAAAGAATGTATCAGCAACAGGTGAGAAACACAAGGCAGACGCTTGCTGTCTCCTGAACACTGACATTTTTAGACAGTTCGTCAGCACAAACTAAAGACATTAGGTGCTTATTAGTTTATAACATGGGTCGGAACCAAAACACAATCATGAAATCAAGACCTGCAGTGGTGGAAAAGCGACAAAGTACATTTGCACTTTTCAGTCGATTCAGGGACCGTTTCATCGCAGAACCAGGTCTTTTAAATCCAACTGAGCTGTTGGGCCTTGAGTACAGCGTGTGATTGCTTCCATTACTGATCAACACAACCTGTTCAAGGCAGCTGGTTCACACACACACAGTCATTTTTGTGTGTCATTGATGTTTACCCGTGTTGGAGTGTGTGTCTGCGACTGCGAGCCAGACGTTGCATGTTTTGCTTTGCACACTGGAGCTGGTTTGAGTCCTGAATATTTCTGGAAATAATCGTTCATCAAACTGATGGGTTAACTTAATATTTACCCTCAACCTTTGAGAGGTAACACATGTTGTGTGAGTATTCTGTCAGGCTGAATGAGGATTCAAAATGAAGGCAAACCTTTATTTGTGTATTTTAAACTAAAGTTGGAGACTTTGAGGAGCGATTCAGCTGAAGGTGTGTTTACAGTGTCTCAAGCTTCCTTTTAGTTCCTCCTTTTGCTGCCCACATTTCCTGTCGCTGCGCTGCTGGGAGAGAAGGAGACGGTTCAGGCTGTTTTTGGTTGAACTGGATTGTGAACTTTTACAGAACGTATGCTATGTACGCTATGCTAGATATACTACAGGTAATACTGTAATACAGGTATACAAGTGAGTGGCAGTTTCATTCAGTTGGTGTGTGTCGCTCTGTGAAAGGAAGCGTGGGGGACCTCTGAAACCCGGGAGAATCTCCTTTCTTGTTTCTGCAGATGTCTGGAATGTTCCATGCGCGCACACACACGCGCTAAGACACTGTTTATTCAGATGCTTCATAAGCCCCGTGCCGTGTCTGCTGTATCTGTTGCATGTCACTTCTTTTAGGGGGTATCAAAACATTTCACAGCTCATGCAGATAAGTACACGTGCTGCTGTTTTTGATACAATTGCGTGGCCAAAAATTCCTTTTAATTGAAGAACACGGTTATACTGATTTTAACAGTCTCTTTGATTAATGTTTTATTTCATGCCTTAAAATGTGTGATTAACATAAAAGCCCTTCATAGTGATCCCCTAAAGTGCTGATGATTGATGTGAATGGAACCAGTGCAGTGAATGACAAGGGGCTGTTAATTCAATTAATTGTAGTCATTGTGAAGAAGGATGATTCTTTCATCCTGATGAATCCTGTGTGTGCCTTATAAAACAACACTCTGAGTCTCTTTCATAACCTAAAATGAATGAAACTAAAGATGCGGGAACCACACACGTGCTCGCACACAGCCTCTGATGGTGAGGTGTTGTTGTTCAGTGGAATAAGCAAAATTCCGAAATAAAATACAAATACCACCTTTAGTACAACTACTTCTCTTTTTCTCTGCTTGTTTTTGTTGCCCTTCTTTGTGTTTGATAAAATTCCATGTAGTATCAATTTTATGTTTGAGACACTGGTGTAATTACAGACACTGTAGAGCTTCTAGTCTGCATTTAACAGAAATAAGGACACTGATCTGCCAGCACAAAGCAGAGCTGAGACTTTCTTCAAAAGACAGATGGTGGAACCCAAGTGGAAAAACAAGACTCAACTTAATGTGAAATAATTATGAAATCGACCTAATTTCTTCCTCGGATAGAAACAAAACAATGAGAATGAAACGTGTGTGTGTGTGTGTGTGTGTGTGTTCTTGATGATGACGTGTGTCGAATGTGAATCTGTCTTTGTCCTCCAGGTCGAGCAGTGTGGAACTGGAGCCTCTGTCCTCCCCAGCTGACAGCTCCGTACCAGCCAACACACACGGAGGAACCTCAGACTCCGCAAGTCAGAGTGAGTGGCGATGGGTCAGATTCATTCACTAACACTCTGGGGTAGTTGTGTGTCAAAGCTAAGCAGCTAAATGTGACACCATCTAGACTCTATTTTTTGGTGATCATTCGTTGTGGGTTTGCAATTGCAAGAGTGAAGCCAGTGTGTTGTGGTGTTCATCCCTCCAGGCCCTGCCCCCTTCCCCCTACTGGAGCAGGCTGTCCAGAAAACAGATCACTTCCTGTTCTCCTACCCATGGTTCCACGGGCCAATCTCCCGGGTCAAGGCAGCACACCTGGTGCAGAGCGCTGGACCAGGGGGCCATGGAGTGTTTCTGGTCCGACAGAGTGAGACGCGCAGGGGAGACTACGTCCTTACGTTTAACTACCAAGGGAAAGCAAAGGTACATCATGCAATGTGACGAGAAAGTGGTTGGCTAAAACGTTTGCGGCGGTTTGTGCTTTTACCCGTGTACGCCATGCTGGGTTTCCCAACACTGAAGCAATAAGCAAACACGGGGCGTGAATGAGCACACGAGTGTAGAGAAGAATCGGAGCCTGTTGCTGACGGTGTCCTCCTCTGTCTCTGTGTCTACAGCACTTGCGCCTCTCTCTAACAGAATGGGGTCAGTGCAGGGTGCAGCACCTGCGCTTCCCCTCTGTTATGGACATGCTCAGTCACTTCCGCCTTTTCCCCATCCCGCTGGAGTGTGGAGCCGCCGGTGCCGTCACACTGTCCAGCTTCGTAGTGGCAGGCTGCAGCCCTCCGTCACAGGGTGAAACTCCCCCCTTAAAAATCAAACAAATAGTAATCAAACACCAAAATTTAAAAAAAAATAGACTCATGTAGATTTTCTTTTTTCCCTGCGCAGGTCAGCTCTCAAACACTGTCCTGGTCCCGTTCTCCCTCCATCGGTGGAATTCAGAGCCCAGCTTAGCTCACTGCAGCCTGGCTCGCACCTCCAGCCAACCCCCGTCCTCTGGCTCCACCACCAGCTCCGCTTCCACTCCCAGCTCCAGCTCTCAGCCGGGGAACCACTCGTTCGCTCGCACCAACCCCCCCTCAGAGCCTCCTCCACCTGTCCCCGCTCTTCTGCGTCGCAGTGAATCCGTGGGGAGGAGGCCCTTGCTCCCCATCATCCCTCAGCGGGATTCAGACTATGAGCTGGAACCAGAGCGTGGGCGCAAGCGGGCGATAGACAACCAGTACATGTTGCTCTGACCCACTCATGCTTGTGTCACCTCTGAAAGATGGCACCCGTGAAGCCAACATGCTCACACACATCATACAGATGCATTGTTTTACCCCCACTAAGCTTCATGTGACTCATGAACTTGTGAGAACAAACAGCACACACACTCACCCACTATGCCTGAGCTGTGTGTGTTGACCAGTGTCAGACCCTCACAGCCTCCGACCCGAGTGTCCACAGTGAATGTATTTTTGGGAGTTTTATAGCAGTGTTGACTGTGATGATTATTTTCCTTGTATTGATGTTGAGGTTCTGTGTGAGAGAACAGAAGAGAAGGCGTAGCTGTCCTCATGGCATCCTTTCAATAGTTGCACTTGATTTAGCGTCTCTGGCGTTTAACCTGAACTTTGTGCAAAATGAGGTAAATCAAGTGCTTTTTTAAAAATATTTAAGACATCAAGTCTTCACACAAGGTTCATGTGATGAGCAGATTCCCACCTTCTCCTTCAAACACAACGAGGACTCGCACTCTATTGGATGTTCCTTCTCTTCCATGTTACTATATATTTAAGTGCATGTTGCTTTTAGTGCACTTTGGAAACAATGTGTATTCTTTCTATACACAGATTCTTCTATAGAAAAGTAAAAAGGGGAAACCTTGGTTAAAGTCGATGGGGAAAGCTTTTCCAACAAACTTACAAAGCAGCGCTTTCACCCTTTTAAACCTTTGCTCAAGCAACTGCACAACCATTTAAGATCAGTTTCTTCTGCACAGTTGTTGTCTAAAGCACTTGTTTGTGGTGCATGTGTGAGATGAACATGTAGTTTACTGGCGTCTGTGCTGACATCAGAATAGTACATCGTTCAGCTTTGTGCCCTGTTTCTCACTGCTAGAATTTCCTAAATTAGTAACTAGCAATGCATTACGTGCACAAAATTAACATATCACTGAATGAATTTATGCAACAAAATTGGGAAGAAATTAGTTATGCTAAAACATAATCTATCCACTCTAGTACATTGATTTAGTCGTGTAAATAATATCGTGTGTCACCAAAGTGAGACCTGGCAGCCCAAGGTGAATTTATAAAGCAGAGCTATAGAGAAGACATAAACTTGAAAGGCTTCACTCCAAAGAGCGTAAGAGGGGAAAACTCGACTTAAAGACCAAAAGCAAGCAGGGATTAAATCTCAATCAGCCTACATGAGTTTCCTCATCTTTCAGTTTGTGTGGATTCTCATCAGACATGAGGGTTAAAGTGCTGCAAACTTCAGTCCAATGTTTGAAACCTTACCTTTTGTCGTCAGCAAAATCACACAGGTGCCTCTGTAAATATCAACATTTACTACTTTTTACACTGATAGCATTAATTCTTTTACTAGTATTTTATACATTACCACCACGACAGTCGATTAAAAAGAGGGACTGTGAAAATTGTATTTTTCTACACTATAGATATTTTTAATAAAACTTGTTTGAAGGTATAGGAAATCTTTGTGTCCAGATGTTGAACATCAGTGAGTTCAGACACGTTCCTCCATGTAATTTGGTTTTTGTCCTGGAGCTTTGCAGTTTTTCTTCCCCCGTTATCTGATTTTGCGGCTGATTAATAACTTCTGGTGCCTTCTGAGTTTCTTATCAAACCTTTTAAACTATAAAATGTGATCATCACATAACTCAGGTGTAAATCTTATTGCCAAGCTCCAATTAATGAAGATTTCTGTACAGAAAATGCCTAAACAGGTTTTTGCCAAAGAGAGAAACTCATATGTGTGTGTGTGTGTGTGTGTGTGTGTGTGTGTGTGTGTGTGTGTAGTACTAGTGATTCATCTCCTGCGACACCAGGCCTGACTTCTCTCAACACATTACCTGATTTAGAACCCAAGCCCGTTCAAACCTTATGGCCACTTTGTCCTGAGCCAGAAATGAAAAGCTCTTTTTGTGAACTTTTTGACATGTCTTTGGTTGTTTTTGTGGATAACGAGGCAGAATGTCCCATAACCAAGTCATCAGCTGTTCACATAAGGACAGTAGTAATTTGATTTCCATTCATGTCATTTACATGCAGTAACATCCATTAGCAGCTGGGTGTCTTTGGGAAATGGTGTGCTAGGACATGTGCTACTTGTCTGCTAACTTTGCTTTAACACTAACTTTAGCAGTTGATTTTAGATTTACCTTTAGTAAACCTGTGCTTAATATGGTTTAGACCCAATTCAGTCAGTCACTCTGTCCTTGTTCATTGTC
Organism: Macropodus opercularis; assembly: GCA_030770545.1. Lineage (NCBI taxonomy): Eukaryota > Metazoa > Chordata > Actinopteri > Anabantiformes > Osphronemidae > Macropodus > Macropodus opercularis. The sequence continues at coordinate 6,865,906 of CM061097.1, read as the reverse complement.
GTTTCCTGTTTTTAGTTTTATAAATACATAAATGCAACTTTGTTTCCTCATGAACATGAGCAGAGTAAGTCTGCTGTGATTAACCCTGTTGTTACACATCAAGTCAACTTTGTCTACCAAAGGATCATTTGGTACAGAGGTTGTTGTTTTCCTTAATGTATCAATGACGATCACGATCTAGAGTGACATCTTTGAAGTGTTTTATAAGGGGAACAAAGACAAGGATGTTTTTGGCAAAAGTACGGTTGCTCTTCCTGCCATTATGCGTCCAAGCCAAAACAAATCTCTCATCACCTGTCTCACTTCTGCTGAAAGAAAGCAACGGTAACAAGAACTGTTGTCCCATCTTTGCTGACTAGACTTTTTTTTTTTTTTTTTTAAACCAAGGGAGAATGACTGTGCCTTTGCCAGAAAGCTGCTGTTGCTTTTCCCCTTTTTTGAAAGTTCAGGTGTGATGTGGTGCAGAACTTGTGTAGTGCAATATCCGAGATGCCCACTGCCTCACCCCCTTTTTTATGTATGCAAGGAGCAATCGTAGGCTTCCAGATGAATTCGGTGTTTGCGCTGGCTCATCGGCTGTACAGCAAATCGAATGCCAAAACTCACATCACACAAACCAGGGATACCCACTGTGTTTTTCTGGTTTATGGTCTGTCATGGTTCACTCCAGTTGTCTCCAATCGAGTTAATCCCAGAGAAGATCTCATGTACCTCAGGTTGCCTTCAGTCCCAGACGTCTACTCCAGCTAACACCCGTTGTCTCGTCCCCTTGTACATTTTATTTGAAAATGTCCAGTTGATGAATGTAATGTGTTTTCAATACTGTTCATTCTGTTTAACTTAGCACTGTAAACATTCCAGTTGAACCCAACATCCTCTTGCCAGCTGACAAAATTCACAACTTTTCAGATCTGCCCTGTTTTTGCATCAATTTCAGTTACGAGCATCTAAATTATATTAAAGATCAACTGTATATTTGACTTTTTGTAAAATAAACCTAACCAAAAAACACATTATGAGCTGTGTGTCGACTCTGTCACGTGGTTTTAGGACGACTAGTAATGACCATGTGAATAATCTGACCGTGACGATCGCTGCTCCGCCAATAGACCACATGGTTCTGTCCGTCTCATAGTGCACTAAATGTAGAATCCATGAAATCTTCAGATTAGGACAGTGCCACTACGTTTGTTTTACAGTATTTATAGAGCCTTGTGTTAAAGGTAAAAGTAGTTTGTGCACTCGTATTTTTCTTTTTTTTTGCAGGATGATGAAACTACATCACTTGTTTATAATGAAGCAGCAACACTCAGTCAGTTTTTAAAACTTTTTTATTGTTTTTAAATTTTTTTGCTGTTTTTTTATTATTTATATTATCTACAAAGTAAAAGTTTTAACTTAAAAGTTACATAAGGGTTGGGTGAGAAGTGGTATCTGATCACCTCAGCCATTAGAATTTCATAAATAACATTTCTCCTGTCCTCTTGGCTGCCAAAATGTGTTCATTTCACAGGAAGCTTCTTGTCATGTTTAGTTTAGTTTGGTTAGAAACTAGTCTGGAAAAAAACGCAGCACGTAGCAGCAACAAACAGTAAGATTAATACTGTCTAAACGTTGGAAGATTTTTTTTTTCTTTAACAAGGTGCAGACAAAGTTCCAGTTGAATTTTCTTATTCACCCTCTCTGATTAGTTACTCTCGTTCTCTCATTTCTTTCTTGGCAAGCTGACTCAAACTGCAATTTGGGACCCCTGGAAGTGTGTTTTTGGGTGTGTGTGGTAGAGAACAGGGGCTGATTTGGAGCAATCTTGTCCATTAAAACTTTAGCTCGTTAAAACATGTCACTGCATCAACCTGTTAACATTCTCTTATTGCCTAGGGGAGGGGAGGGAAGAGAAAAGCTGATGTGAAGCATGTCTGGTGAGGATGAGGAAAGAGAGGAGAGGAAGGGCTCTCGTTCTCTTTGTCGCCTTGGTTATGAAGGTTCTGGTTGAGGAGCATGTCCCACGTCTCGATGGCGCCCTCTATCTACAGCTGCTGCTGATGATGAGGTTGCACTGCAGAGATGAGACAAAACAGCATTTGTCCAGTTACACAGTGCTGGGTTTGATGCAGCCAATGAGCAAAGGAAGTATAAGGTAAGATCATTCACTAGTTGGGAGGCCTTTAAGTTTTTCTTCTGAGGTTCTTAGGTGGAATCAATGGAAAACCAAAATGATGTGCATGTGATTATTTTTAAAACCATAAAAAAAGTTTTACTTTTGCAGAATGCGAAAGGTCTCAATTGTCTAACCATCTTTTAAAGGCTGTCATGTGTATTTTGAAAAAGGACAGGTTTTGGCTACAGGACGTCAATACCAGATGCTTCATCAAGCAAACTGAGCATCTGGTTTATACATTTTCTGCATAAGACAGTGCTAGTGTTAGCAACACAGATATGGGTAGGGATAGAAGAAAAATCGACTGATTCATTGTTTGGTCTCCTGCCATGGCAAGAAATACAGGCTGATTGTCTGGTAGAGATTATTGCTTATGTCTAGGGGTCATTAAAAACTCTCAAACTACACCTGTTCTAGTTACAGTTGGAGCACCCCCCCCCTCCATGTGTGCTTGACATACCTTGTGGATGTGCCAGGTAGGAAAAATGTGTAGTGGAGGAAACGGGTATGGGATTGAGGGAAGCCTGGGGCATAGGTGGCTGAGGACCTCCTGGAGGTCCCTGGGTAGCCATCAGCATCATTGGTGGATGGGTGGGTGCTGGATGGTGAGACGGCACCATACCAGACTGCATGTGAGCCTGTGAGGTGTGAGAAATTGTGAGTCAGTGAAATCGAAAGTGTGGCAAAGTGAGAGACAAACAGGACAGGGTGCAAGTTCATTAACAGATGAACCAGTCAGAAGCTACACCTCCAGCGTCTGGGTTGCTGTCAGCAGAGTGCAATTCAATTACAGTATTGTGACTAGGTTATCTGATCAAGCTGCTAATTCATTAATTCAACACCTTGTGACAAATACACTTCTTTCTCTAGCAAACCAAGACGTAGATCAAAGGCTGCTGGCTGAAGGCTGTTAGTGATCATACATGCATAGCAGTTTCCACCTAACACTACTTCTACAAAGCGGACAAAGTGACGTGCACATCCTGGACTTGATCACACTCCTAAAAACAGCCACTGTATCTACAACACTAACACCAAAATACGAGACCACACTTCTATATTTAAAATCCCCTACTGGAAACTCAAATGACTTGTGTGTGACCTACCTGCTGCACGTGTGCCATGTGGCTGGGGTTGTAGCCATGCTGCACCTGCTGTGGGTGTATATAGACAGTCTGCTGGGCAGAGGGGAATGATGCCTGGGGAGACTGAGGGTTGGGACCTGGTGTCATAGAAGGAGGCGTGGGGGCCAAGGCTGAGTACATCTGCTGCTGTGGGGCCTGATTGGCTAGATGAAGGGCCTGGGCTGCTGCTGCTGCTGCTGCTGCAAGACGAAAACAAGAACACAATACATTACTGTAGTTTATATTCAACAATTGTGCGTAGCGAGAGCAGCTTTCTAGATTTGCACACCTGCTGCTGCCTGTGGGTGCTGTGGGTGTTGCGCGGGGCTGGCAGCTGGGTGGCTGGGAGGACCACCATGTTGTGGGGGACCACCCTGCTGGGCTTGGCCTGTGGGTGTGGCCGATGGCTGGGGGTGCTGTGGGTGAGGGTGCAAAGTGGCACTGGGGTGGGGGTACTGCTGAGGCATAGGCCCTGGAGACACTGTGAGATGGGAATCAGTGTAAGTTAGCCTGAAAGGAATTTAAAGTGGTATCCCTAACATCACCTGCACGGTCTACTCCGCCACACGCATATGAACGTACACAGGGGGCCAATATGACATACCATACATGGTGTGTGTCTGCTCTGGGTACTGTGTAGTTGACGAGGAGACGAGGCTGGGTTGGCCATGTGTCGGAGGCGCCATCATCCTGGCACCGCCCTGCATCACTGGGCTGAATACATGCTGCGCCTGCAGAACAGAGTGGAGGTAACATAAGCGTTAAACAGTGACACATTCTGTCCTAGCCTACAGCTGCATATCCTTCCCAATCAGACAGGCACTGATCACTATCATACTTAATAACCTGAATACTGTATGCAAGTCTCATTTCGAGTAAAGCCAATGTTCTAACTGTGTTCCAGCTGTATGAGCAGGTAACAACAACTGGAGGAGGTGTGAGTGCCAGCAGCCTGCAGTCAGGTTCACAAATCAAAAGTAACGGAACACTGGCATCCTGCTGGCACCCTGTCAAGCAGCCGGACTGCAGGCATCTGTCAGACAAATAGCTGGAAGAGGCAAAGACAGCCAGTGCCCAGTGATGGGCCTGCGGTAACAGCCACACATGGTTCCTAACAGGCGATTCTGGATGAACTGCTTAAATCCTGATCGATCTCACCTGTGACTGGTAGTGTGGCATCTGCTGGACCAGTGGCTGACTGAATTGCTGTGGGCTGCAGGCAAAGTACTGGGCAGAGTAGGCTGGGCTTGGTGCTACAATGGGTGGCCCTGCTGCCGTCACTGAGTGCATCATGGTGGGTGTGCCAGGCGGGTGGTGTTGGTCTGACCTCTGCTGGGGCATGTTGGGTACTGGACAGTCATGTTGAAGAGTTATTAGTTAATGTTCAACAAATCTGAGCTAAACAGAATCAAAGCGTAGTGATGACAACATTCTTCACTGGCAAATCATTTACAGAATTGGCTTGAACAGTGGATTCATTTATAATCATACTACAAGATACACAAAATGTAACGAAACATGCAACACTCATGAATTAATGACCATGGATGCAAATGTGTTCATTTAGAAATATTATGCATGTGTGAATGTTATTGAGATTCAAAGACGGAAAAGCGAGAGCAGAAGCATGAAAAAGGTGAGAGAAATGAGAGAAAGCTGTGGTTGTTCTCACCTTTACCTGGTCTGTAGGGTTTAGACTGGCTGACCGTCATATGTGGCATCTGAACCTGGTACATAGCTGGAGACTGGAGGGGATGATGGTGGCAGATGGAGAAAACAAGTTTAAACTCAATCTCCTCATGGCACCTTCAGATCATTTCTACAAGAATAAAAAAAATAGCCCTCGGCTAAAAACTAAACTTGCTCTGAACAAACTGCTGCAACACTTAGTTAAAAATGTATCTAATAAAAACTAACATGCATGTGAGACTGTGGTAATCTCTTACCTGGGACCACATGCATTTTCTACGCCTGTCTATCGTTGGGCAGAAACCTATTTTTCACATCTACAGTATGACTTCGACCCAAACATTGCTCGTCATCTTTTGTTCTCTGGCTGTTGACGCTATAGACCATGCATTTCTATTAGAAAAAGCCTTGCAGGAAGAACAGGAGAGGCTTAAACTCCTATTAGCTTACAACCATTTCTTGGGAAAACAGATGAAGCCAATAGAAATAAGATGAAGTTTAAAGTCCATCTGTGATGACAGTTCAAGATGAATTGCAATAAGAAGTTGGCAAACCAACATCTGATGGCATTATTTCAACAAGCAAGCAAAACATCTCAATACTGATTGGGTTCAATAAAAACAAACAAAAAGATTTGAAAACAATAGAAATCTTAGAAAAATTCACAAACCTTCCATATTATGCTTTTCTAATGGAGCAAGAGAGAGAGAGGAGGGGGAGAAAAGGAAAAAAGAACCACTCTTTAGTTGATCAAGTTAATTTACCATTTACACGTGTCTGATGTTGGATCACCAAGTTTTTCTTAAAGCAACACAGGAAAGTATACAATCTTTTTAGTATGAATGAATGAATTTGTTTTCATCCAAATAATGCGGTAGCAAGGTCTATAAGTAATTATAATATTTAGACATATTGTATGCACATTTCATTATTTCAAAGTTCTGTGTCCCAGTTATCCCAATATTTACTATAGTAAGTAAAATAACATAAAACCAAAAACATTACAGAGTAGGAGAAAGGAAAGTTTTAACATGTGCATTTTGTATTTGAACATTTTCTGTACAAAACTGAAAATGTCTGTATGGCCCTAAATAATGAAGGAAAACACGGAAACAAACGTAGAGAGAATAATAATGATTTGAACTACAACCAAGTGGGAGCCTTCATAGTGATGGTGGTTATTTAGGAATGAACTTTGTGTTTCATACCATTTAACTTTATTTTTTCATTTCTTATTGCGGGCATGTGGCTCACCTGGACTCCAGGGCTGACTGGGGTGAGGGGATACATCTGAGGGAAGCAGACTGTCTGGCTGTAGACAGTTGGGGGTTGCTGGACCACGATGGAGGGGCTAGGCTGGCCTTGAGGGCGGGGGGGTGTTGGGGTGTTGGATGGTTTGGGCTAATCAGAAGACAAAGAGAGAGAATCTATAAGAAATCTGTTTGTGTTGTGTTTTTTTCTTCAGTCAACAACAGAGCACACTAACCTGTGTAGTGAATCTGGGTTTGAACTCGTTGGCATTTGGGTTCAGGGTTGATTTTCTCACTTGACTGAAAGGCATGAAACAAAGTGAAGCACTTTAATAATTTGTTGCTAATAATAGCTAATCAGATTAAGCAGACTAAGATTAGTTACTAGAAAGGCATAAAAAGCACATCTTGTCTGAGACCATTTCCCATTTACACATTTAATGCTCTAGGGTATATTTTCAGATATGTGACGCTAAACAATCAGAAACATTCCACTAAGGGAAAAAGTGTCTCTCATAAAATATATAATACTCTGATTGCACAGTGCATTTAACCATTCACTTACTCTTGAACTGCCTCCTTCTTCTCCTCCTTCTCTTCCTGTTTAAGGCCACTGAATGTGGACGTGGCTGTCGTCTGGACTCCCTGTGACGTCACATCCAGGCCTGTCCTTTTCTGGTCTGGGGCTGAAGGAGACGGGGACAGCGCAGCGGGGCTGCCAGGCTTACTGGTGTTTGTGGCTGTTGATGGGGCAGAGGCACCACCAGGGGTGCCAGCAGCAATCACTACACCCTCTTCAATGCCCTCCCGTCCCACTGTAGAGGTTTTGTCCAAGGGAAGGTCTTTGGGCTTGTCTGCTGGATCTCTGGGAGGCTTGGTAATCATCTGGTCAAAGGCAGGGTCTGGGTTTGAACTAGACTGCAACTGCAAAACAGAAGATGAAAACAAGAGTTTAAAGGTTGTACATAAAGGCTCTGGTGCAGCCCCATAAACATAAAGTAAGCATTTTCATACAGTGTGAAAAAATGATTGATACTCACCCTAAAATCTACACTAAATTTCTTAAAATTGTCTATTTGCTTTCTGTGATCTGGAGCCATAGAAGGGGGTCCTATAAGACGAGTAAAGAGAGAGACATGAGGTTTTCTGTAGCGAATCAATTATGGTAAACAGAACAATAAATAGAAAAAACAATGGCTCAACAAATAAAAACAAAAGTGAAGCGAGGCATATGAGCAAACAGTCTGTTTTTCAGAATCTTAACAATATAGCTCCAAAACACTGAAGTAAGTCTTACGAATCAGTGAACACTACCTTTACAAACTGGTCTGGTGATACTAGGTGAGCTGTCCAAAGGCTTAATGTTCTCCTTGTTTGCGGTGGGGGATGTTTGTCTTGTCTCCTGAACTCGACAGTCTTTTGCTATATAGTGAGGAAAATAAAGGAAAGTAAAATGATCAGTTTACTCCATAGCATTTCTAATAAAACCATGGGTTATTAGTAAGCTTACCGTCTCCTAATGGAGAGCTGACAATGTTTGAGGCAGGGCTGGCAGCAGTAGGAGAAGAAGCTGATGTTGGTGTAGCAACTGTTTCAGCAGGTGCTGCTCCTGTCTGGGGTGATGAGAGGGAGGAGGACCCAGAGGAAGATCCACTCATACTATTCTGCCGGGGAGAACGAGGTCTGTGAGCTGAGAAAAGGAACAAGAATTTAGATTATGGTCATCGCAGAATATAATAATTTTAAATTCATAATACATTAATAAGCTGGATAAGCCACCCTACCTCCACTAACTACAGAGGACCATGTCCCTCCAGAGGAGCTGCTCCTGGCTGGTGCGGTGACTGGGAGGTCTCCAGAGGTATTGTGGGAAATTAAGTCCACTCCTGGAGGGACGCCAGTTGTCCGGCAGGGTGGCACTCTATGAGTACGAGGGGTCCTCTGGGATTTTGGAGACATCCTAGGTGGACCTATTGATGATGGACAAAACGAAAAACAGACAAATCTCTAAGCACAGTGGAAGTGTGGTAAACCTTCCTGACACATTGTTGTGAAGGTTTCCGTTGATGTCTCATAGTAAGCAGATCATTGTACAGCAACATTACTTGAAACATGTTAATGAGAAACTGCAGATGATCCTGTAAAGCGATCAGACAACGCACCACACATTTCAAACCAGAATAAGTGAGAAATGAGAAACAAAGAAAGTGAGGGGAGAAAGTTAGGTGGAAACAGGTATTTCAAAATGTCACTGTTTAGCAGAGTTTATGCACGAATTATGCCTGTACTACAGGACAAGCTGGAGCAAAACTGTTCTGTGGCTAAACAATAGCTGACATCTGAAGACTTTCCATGTGATTTAAGTATAGCCGAGCACAATAAATGTAAGTAGAAAGTAGACTAAGGTAACATCTACTTCCTCCTGTCTGCCCCATCAAAGAACTGCTGTTTTCTGTGGCAAATCTCTTGCTAAACAGAAAGCACAGCACACAGTAGTGCACCCACATGCCAAGGTAAAACTGCTTGATAAACTGACAAAGGATCAGCTTTGTCACTATCACTTCCATTTGCATGGATATGGCAAACCTGACCCCAGATCAGTCTGAAGAAGCATATTTACCTATTTGTGTTGTTTCACACTAGACCTGGGCAGATTTATTTTTAAAAGTAGTTTTCTTGTTGTCAATCATTCCTATTTTAAGCAAAATCCATCCACCTTCAACTCATGCCTTTGCCCAGATCTACTTCACACTTAATGTGGGTACCTTCTGAAGACATGCGTTTGGGCAGAGTGGATGCTGGCGACGTGGGCCCATGGTGGGAAAAGGAGGATGAGGAGGAGGGATAGGAGGGGTGGGATGAATGAGAGGGAGGCCTGGAGGGTCGAGAAGGGGGTCTGGATGGTGGCCGGGTGGGCGTGGTGACCCGAGGAGGCAGAGAGGAAGGGCCAGACTGGTAACGAGAGGGGGGACGAGAGGAAGGAGATGGACAGGGTGAGGGCCAATGGCATGTACCTAAAAGAGGGAAGGACAAATGATCAAGAATGACAAAAAGCAGATGACAATTAGTTAAAGTGGGGGAAACAAAGGTAAAGCAGAAATAAAAAGAAAGAGACTCACAAATATAAGAATGGTAAGAGTTGAATAATACACTTCGACTGTCATAAGTAACGTGCAATATTTTAACAGCAACAACTTGCCCAAAGATGGTGAACCAGTTCAGGGAAACAGTAGAAGATAACAGGAAGAGGAACAGACGGGGACTTACAGAATCGCCAATCAGTGCACCGGTTTATAAATTCTGTATACAGTGTAGCAGAGTGTAGCATGTAAAAAAACATAAGTTTGGGTGTGATGTAATAAAGCGCACCTCCATTCACTACCCTCTGGTCTGCCCCGGAGCTGGGACTGTAGTCGTGAGGTCCTGGTCGGGGAGTCGTGGGTCCAGCTGAGCTCTGAGCCAGACGAGGTGAATTCTGACGTGCCGGACCCCAAGACATCGCCTCCCTGTTCCTCTGACCTGGAGGAATGTACTTGTTCTCTCTGCACAAAAACACACATTCAAACAAACAAAGAAGCAGATGGTTGAGTTAAATATACATAAGATGAAAGTCAAAACAATGGGAAGGAATTAATTCAGTACTTTATTATGAGTACCTCTCATTAGCCAAAATGAGCATGTTTTCTTTAATTACCAAGGAGGCATTTGTTCAGAACAGCTGCTGTCTAGTTAGTGCACTTGCTGGAACTACTTTGTCTCTGTTTAAGGCTCAAATATGCGATTATGTTGAAAGGAGGCAGAGAAAGAAGTGTTTGGGCTGTGGTTCCATAAAACCAATTAGACCATTGCCAACAAAGAGTCACAACACCAATTTTGAAAATTTCAGAAATAAATTCAAACTACAACAGCTCAGCTTCAAAATGTGTTCCTGTATTTGTGCCCTGATCTCACCTGCTAAGTGTGTGAGACTCCCTTTCCCCTCGCACTACTGCAGTATATTTCTCCTCTTCAGAGCGGTCATCATTCTCCAGGGCCACACGAGCCTTGTATGTGGCACTGGCCTCAATCTCCTCTGCCAGCTGGGCAGCACGTGCTTCCCTCTTAAGGAATTCTTCTGAGTTGTCCCGCTCCAAGGGAACCCTGGGAAAAAAGCTGCAGTCAGGCAAGGGTAGCAGTGTATCACTGCAAATACTTACATGCAGAAAGACTGAAAGGATTTTTGTTTTGAATAAATATACAGTTCAGGGAGATTCAGATATAAATACGTACATTATATATATATATATATATATATATAAATAAAAGGCTTACGTATATGTAGACAGGCTGCTGTCGTAAGTGGAAAGGACTCCATATTTCTCTTCATTGTACTTGAACATATCGTTAGGGTCCCATCCATTTGACTGAAACACATACACGAGATCAATAAGCAACTAGAATTGTCCTGGACCTATGTGGCAGAACCTGATGGCCTCTTACACCATCACATTCAGTTTGACATTTGACTGTTAGGCCTGTACAAATTCTATTGTATGTAGTCACAAGTAATGTATTAAAGTTTTGAACGTTCTCTTACCACATCTGTATCCAGAGACTCGAGACTGTCGGAGTTATGGGTCTCTCCTCCGTCCCAGGGCTCTAGATCTTTCTCCTTATGCTCACCATTGATTCTGCTGCTTACTGCTGCATCTGTGAAGTTGTCTGTGACGCACACAAAAAACACACAGTCGTTTTAGAAGCTATTCACATAGCTATTTTTTTTACACCTTATTATGTCGTACACTTAATTTTTATTGGGAGATATGCCACTTTGCACATCAATGTGCATTCAATAAGCCATAATGACAAAGTTAAACAAAATTATATATTTTTTCTGCTTGTGGAATCTTTCATTTATGAAATTTATTCAAGTCTCAAGATCTGTACTTTGTAGAAGCAATTATAGCTTTAACTCTTCAGAGGTCTCTTTGCACCCTTGGATTCAGGAAGTTTTCTATTCTTCGACAGAAGACAGAGCGCTGACGCATGGGTGAGCACAGGCTGTGAACGTAAAGCCTCAAAGGAAACCTCCATGGCTTTGTTTACAGGCTTGCAGGGTCCAATGTTCATCAATGAGTATATTTTTCCATCATGCTGAGTAAAGTTGACGTGGGATGTCATATGCCTTTTACTTAAAGTGGCTTCCATCTAACCACTCTACCACGAAACCCTGACTGATGGAGCGTTGCTGAAATGGCAGGTGCAGAGGATTTCTAAAGATCATTCAGCAGAGTGCTTGCTCACACTTAGAATTAAAACAAACAGGAGATACCAATCTGAAGCACCACACCAAGCACATTATTGTTTTTGTGCATTAGGTGGACGTTTAAAAAGATATATCTTACAAATAGTACTAATTTGTCATTATGGGTAACTGAGTGTACATTTAAGTATCAAATTAAACCTACAACACAATGAAGTATGTAAAACACACTAACATACATACACCTACAGGCTCATAATGGTATACAGTCACATGGCAGCACACTCATGCCTCTCACAGCAGAGGTATTTATGGAGGTAGTGGTGGCTCACCAGACACCCTCACATCCAGACATGGGCCCAACTGGATTTGGGAAGAATCCTTTCAAAACATTTGAGCCATTAGCTGAGCTGGCATTATTTAAGGAAGAATTACCATGTGCAACTTTCTTCTCAACGCATATAACACACAACCATGGCAAGAGCTTAAGAAACCAACTTCCATAGCTTGGGGTTCATCGTACTTTCAGGAACACTTCTACAAGCTCTAATTAAACTTGGAGAATTCTTGGATTGGCTCAACTAAAACCAGCGACGTGTAGGCTCAAAGAAAACCTCCAAATACATTTGAAAGGACATCTAATCTCATTTCAGCCCAAGTCTGCTCTCAAATGCTCATAACTGGCACCAACAGACTATGTGAATAAGGCATATCAGCCACCTTGAGTTACGTATCATCCAAACTCTTTCCCAAAGCAAGTATTTTGTATTTCTGGCACACAGCAGGTTCATATATACTAGAGTGGCTCCACAAAGACAGTTAGGGTAACTAATTATATTAGAAGGTGGTTGGTATGCTTTAAACACACTGATCATTGAGGGAATTTTATATAAAATAATGAACATTTACAAATCAAATCTTGGCATACTGAAGGTTAAGCAAACATGCATTTTATTGTAGTCAATCCTCACATGATTTGATATTTGTATACAGTACTCAAAGCAAACCAAAGTGCTGGAGCTGGAAATGTGTTTTCAATTTGTTGCTTTCAGTGAAATGTAAATCATAATTTCCTCTCACAGCTGTAGGGTAATATCAGGAAAAGCCTGAATGATACATGAAATTAAACTAGTATCCTGGCCTTAAGACACAGTAAATGTAGAATCTCAGTCTACAAACAAGGAACTATTGGTGTGAAGTTAAGCAAGTTAACTGTGTTAAAAATGTCAAGTGCACCTCTCACACATCTTGACCTGGGCCATAACCAATGCAGGCCTCAAGCCTGAGCCTCAAATGTTATTCTGAAGTGAACATTTAACAAAACAGTGTGAAAGGACAATTCTTCAACTGTTCCACCAAAAGCAACAAGCAGTTTAGTGAAAAAGATTAGAAAAGATTATTAAAATAAAAATATTACTGTTAATTTTATGTAAATGCTGTTATTAGATGGATGAATTTGCTGTGCAGCAATCAGCAATTGGTGGCAAACAGATCAGCCTAAGTATGATTTCAAAATTTCATATTTTAAAGGACTGTAGTGTATGTATGTTTGAGTGCATACAGAGATGTGCAAGATGAAAAAACAGCCATATATTACCTGTGTCAGAGGAGACTAGACCATTGGAGAGGAGAGACAGACAGACAGACGACAGAGTCAGAAGATGGAGCAACAGACAAAATGACTGACTAGCGGTCATAGTGGTACGATATGGTTCAACTAGGTGAAAGTGAAACTTTCTGTACTTTTGCTACAAATTACATCTTCTCATATTTAAAAAAAGCAGCTGGACATCTCTGGCCTCTGTAGAGGCCTCTTCATTATAATAAAGTGAGTGCTTAAGCATAAACACTGAAGTTAACATCTGCTAACTAATGTCTTCATACACATTTCTTTATTCTACAACATTGTCACATTACTAGTTTCCCCACAATTACTTGAATGAGTGCAAGAACTGACATCAGCACACTACCTGAATATGATAAAACCGTCATACTAATTTTTTGAAAAAGAAAAGTCGATTTGCAGTCGATTACCATGGCGAAAGGAAAATCGAGGCCTTTTTAAATTTGATTTGAGTGTCCTTGCTGTGCCAGTGTAACCTTCTGGTCAATCAACAGATCACATGAATCATCAATCACCACTGAGAGGAGATGGACTGGATTTAATGCATGGAAAGTTTTGTATAATATAAGATTAATGAATAGAGACGGAAAATGACAAATAACAGTGTATGCACTAATGTGCTGCATACAAGAAAAAAACCCAAGCTAGCTAGCTTGTGTATACTTCGTGGTGTTATGTAAAAGACCAGGTATTTAAAGACTGTACCTAGAGAACATTTGTCAGTGGTACCTTTCCTGGCGAAATTGAGGTCTACATCTTTGAAGGTCACCACTACGACATCTGAGGCTTTGAAAATGATGCTCTCCACAATATCCTCCTTCCTGGGACCTATGCTTGGCTCTGGGCTCTTTCTGTGGGCAGCATCCAGCACTAGGTCACACTGAGGGAGAAAGTTGTGTTCAACAGGAATTAAAGAGGAATATGAAACACAAGAACACATGATGAACCATTGAATATTTGATGATACAACCCATGTATTATTTTTAAATCATACATAAGAGCATTTGAAACAAACACAAAACTAAATGACAGCAGTTTTATAATCAACTCATCTTTTAATTACAGAAAGCAAAATTGCCAAATGTGGACACATTTTCTATGTATCTTCTGTTACATTATCTAAATTATATAATTGTAAACTCTAATTTTTAACTGTTGGCCTGACAAAACAAGCAATCTAAATAAGTTAGCTTGAAATAAAATGCAGAATTATTTCACTGCTAGTGAAACTAACTATACATTGTTGTCAATGAAATTCAACTGTGTGAATATTTCAGCATGTTTGACTCCTCAGGTTGCACAAAGTGGCGTTTCTGCCTGTACTAGCATGTCAAAATCAATTTCTGGGCTGCTGGCTTTCTTCAATTTTGTGCATGGCATAAATTCTGTTTCTGACATCTATTTAAGTAAAGCTAAAGCCCAACTCTAGTAAATGAACTGGGCAGAAAAATATAGTATTGTTCAGGTTAAGGTTTTTATCTGTGAATTGTCCCCAAAGGGGAAAGGTTGGGAATATTTTAACCTATATGGGAAGATTGAAATGTTGAAAGAGTGACCTTTGTTTTAGCCCCCTCTGGAGTCAATCTGCTGGCAGGGTACAATCCTCCCAGCAGTTAATCTTAATTATTAGTACTGCTGTTGAGGATATTAAAAGTCTAGAATTAAAAACAAACTTACCTCAGGACCATATGTCTTAAATACTCCTTCATAGATGGCTCCATTTTTCACTTTTAGCTCACATTTGGCCCCCTGTAAATAAATAGCATTGGCATTACTTGCTATATGCAACAATCACTTTTTTTATTTAGTGTAACTATTAATTTACACAAGTTCAGAAACCAATCTGCTAAAAAACAGATAAAAATGATTGATCAATTTGTTTATGCAACCAGCTGTCTCTCTAAACCACAGAGGTTTTGTTTATTGCAGCATAGACATTTTGAAGAAACAGCATGTGGTAAAAGACAGACTGGACAGATTGCAATACTTACTGCACTACTACATACTGCTGTTACCATCTCATTTACAGGAGGCATGATTCACATTTTTGCTAACCAGAATGATCATATTATTTCTGAAATTTCATACAGTCACATACCACCACTGAGGTCAAGACATGGACCATCCTCATGTTTGCATACACACCACTGAAAATGACCTAAGGAGAAAACAGAGATAGTTTTGATGTTCTCTATTTGCAAAAAAGAATTGTGCTACACAGGACCACATACATGAGTGGTACCTACTGTAAACGCCATATATTAATTTTGTGAATTTATTGTATGGATTTATGCTTTGTCCGAGGTCGAATCTGTGCAACTTCAAAACCAAATTGTGTCTCTTACAGTAGCAAGACACTTTCTTCAAATGTCTGATGAGAATGGGAAGAAAGAACTACTGATCCAGGTCTTTTTAAACACAGCTTCCCTTTTTTGACAAAGTCACGGTACTCGGGCATAACCCACTCCTGGTCACGCAAAGCTATATTCTACAGAGTTAACAGATTACTTACTGCTGCAGGACCTTTACCACTGTGTCGTCCCCTGAAAGGAAAAAAATGCCATTGTTGTCAAACTGGCCATGTGAAATTTGTGCTGGCATATTAAAATAAAGCACTCTCTGAAGAGGACCATCAAACAACTGATCAATCGAAATTTCAGGAGGTGGTGTACACACACACACACACACATATATATATATACGTACAGAACTGCTGATGCACTTGCTAAAACCCTAGAATCATCTATGACAATTATCCTATTTGTCTATACTGTAAATTCAGCATCCTCAGATTCCACAATAACATCCTGGTTAGGATGATGATGAAGGGATTTCTAACCAAACACTGTAGCATACATTTTTTCCCACTCATGTCCTAAAACGCACCTCAATTACTAGTTAGCACAGGGACAGGCATTCACACTTGATTCAGCGTCGGTAACATCATTTTCATTATAGTAAATGAGTAATAGAGTATAGAGCCTGAATATCGATATTAGAAGCAAACTGGAATCGATCATTCATTATACATGAATCCAACCGGTCGCTTGTTGTTTTGCGTTTCCATACGGCCTTAACAAATGAAACCTACGCAATGAATGGGGCGTAATGTCCCAGTGACCGGTGAAGAGGAGCCTGACCAAAATAACACTACCCAAATTCATAATACGCATGCAGCTCCTGCACAGACAGTATGTGGGAGCTCTGCACAGATGTCATACTTCAAGGACACTATTTAACACGATCAGTAACGTCAAGGTTGAAAGCCCGTCGGTCTGTGATTCCCCCTTCTCCTCTTCATCCGCCCCTTTCGTTCGTGCGCCCACACGCTTATATCAATTTCTTGGCAAACCCATTGCAGCAATGTTGCGGTAACGCAGCAAGGTACACAAGTGGAGAGCAAACACTGTAGTTCCATCGCAGTCTCTTAGATGTAAAAGTCGCAAGGATGCGTCCCGTTTGCTAGACGTTAATAACACTGAACGTGGTAGATGCACCGCATTACAAACATGCGCTGCTGGACGGCTAATTAACACTTGCTAAACCGACTCCAAGCCCGATGGTGAACTTGGCAAAGAGCATCATTGATGCTCGTTTTAAGGAAATATGCTTCTCCACCCACGCCCGTCTAAACGCACAGCCCGAAACGAGATGGGGTGTTTTACTTGGCGTGAAAGAGGAGGAACCACTACGACGAAGTTGCAACATTATCGGAGCAAGCGGACGGGCCTTGTTAGCTGAACCGCACAACGTTAGGCTCGAGAACCAACACGTCGCAAGGCCCATAAACGTTCACCAGCACGTACAAGTTTTGAACCACTTAACGAGCATGTCATCTCTCAAAACTGCAAGAGTTTGAAGCGTCTACGTTCAAACACTGAAAACAGTCAAACTAGCGTCCGCTGATACGTTTTATTTGAGTGGTTTAACGTTCAAATTTCACAGACCTGCCCAGATTCTGTCTTCCCCCGCCGCTTCCTCCGGCACCAGAGGAGGCGGCACCAGCGGTGTTGCCACCGCCGGGCTTGCTGCGATTTCCACCGGCCTTCATTGACATGATGATCCCATAAAAGACAGCGTCTTAAAACGACCAGCTTCACACCGCAATGACTTGATGATGAGACGGTGTATGGTTGTGTGACACCTCGCTAACAAGCTAATGTCAACGTGCCTCCTTGGGAAGATGCTATGCTAAGAAGCTAGCTGGCTAACGATTGCTAGCTAAATTAGCAATCTGTACAATTACTAATAAAACAGAGGAAAATTATATTTAAAAAAGATAACACGCGCCAATCACTCTTCCAAGATACACATGAATATTACACCTTTTGTCAATCTGTTATATATTCCTAACAAAAATGTTTGATTATTTCAAAATAGGGTTTACAGCTATCTCGGGTTCTTTCCGTTGCTAACAGCGAAAAGACCAAAACAGTCTGAAAGGGGACAAAAACCGGCGGAGGGATATATGAAAGACGTAACAGCTCATAACGTCTACTTAAATATTCAAATACGGTGCGTTTTGGCAGCCATCAATTAGCTAAACAACAAATGTGGTTATATTTATTCCAGACAACCAAAAGAAAGATACAGACATTCGCTATGTCAATAACATGATCCTACAACTGGGAACTACTTTCAGGAAGTCTACGTACACTCCGTGGTTGTTTTGTGGCGTCCACGTGAGCCGGTGAATACATAAACTACACGCAGCCGCGCACTCGTACAAACGCACTACTCTCACGCCGGGTGTGCGCTTAATAAGATAAGATAATAGATAATAAAAAATTCAATTGTTACCACAGCTACAAACAATTAGTAAGCTGCAAAAGAATGAAAGTGGAGCGTGTGCAAAGAAGGTTATACGTTATATAAATTTTCAATTTTTACAAATACAAGATACTCTGTCCAAAAATGTCCCAATAAACTATACAAGATAATAATGAAGGAGTGATGGCAGTTGAACGTGCATATCACTATTATGACCGATGGTAAGTTGCCTGATAAAGGTCACATTTTGAGCCATGTCACACTTGCAAATAACTGATCTGACTAAATGATTCCTGGTATGAATTTCCCCTAAAGGAATGCAAGGCTTGACATGGAAATTGTTTCGTAGGTGAAAATTACTATTTTTTGCACCTACATTGATTAAATAATTTTCCACATAATGACAAAGTATGTATAAAATCTACCTACAGTTCTATGAAGCTCAAGTCAGAATAATATATGGTCTGTTATGTCATAACTGTTTTTGGTTATTTACCATCAACTTGTTGGATGCTTTGAGTTCATGTTTTTCACAGTTTGCATTAAATTTGCGTCCTTGCTCATGTTCAGTGTAATAATTTCCTACCTCCATCTGCACAGTTTTTTTTGACATTGGCTGCCAAATTACACCTTAAATAATACTACACCTTCAACATCCCAATGCCATAAATAAAATTGACACAATATCACAGTCAAATATGATACATAGAGCTGAATAAACAGACTAACTCTTTAACGCAATTATTGCCGATGGAATACCAAAATGGTTTGTCATTTTTTATTTGTGCATTTAAGTCACATTATTATTTGATATTTTAAAGCCCAAACGATTAATTATTAATAATAAAAATCATCACATCTGCATTTTAGCTTTTTCTGAATTGCAGCCTAGTGGAGTACAACAAAATGTAAATACTCAAGTACAGTAAAAGTAAAGAAACCTACTTTATGTATTCAAATACATATAGATGGGGGGAAACTGTGGGAGTAATTTAAAGATTGTTCACAAGTCAGATTGTGAATTGTGTTTATTATATCTTAACATTAATTCAATCTATGGATGATTTTCACCTAGCAATCTGAATAAAGGGCCTTCTGTTGCCTGCCTGTCTCAAACGCATTACATAAAAAAACAATTAGTATATATTAAAAAAAACAACTGATCTAATTATCTTTAATACGTCTCATAAATACCTATCTACTACAAGAATACCATGTAGAAGTTGACATATTACTCAAATTTACAAAATGAGTCAATGTTTTTTATTAGGCGTTCTCCACGGCCTTCTATTGCGTAGTGCCGATTCGGATTGTGTGTTACCTTTGACAAGAAGCTATGGGATTATCAAAATAGTTCAGAGGTGCGATCTCGTTGGTCACCTCTGAAAACGTTTTTCCATTACCTTTTTATATATGACTTAGTAATACTGTTCCAAGGGAGCTCTAGTAAATATCATACTGTCTTGCGGAAGAATGTTAAGATCTGTGGCCTTGGTTAGAACTGGAAAACTCAGTACCTGAGCTAGCTAGCCAGCTAGCGCGTTGCAGTGTTCAGGTCGGCGACATAATTGGCAGCTCTGCCATTGGGAACACGTCGCGTTCGTCTGTCAGATCAACCTAGCTCTTATCGGGGATAACACCAGTGGTAGTATGTTTAGTCCCGTTAGGGATTGCTTTTGTTACGTAACCTGTACGTGGGATATGACTGACTAGCTTATTTGCTAGCGAGCTAACAGCAATTTACAGCAAGCCAGTCTCCACTGCATTAGCGGGGTGCTGCTCTCATTGCGCTGGCTAAAAATACACTTCTCGTCCCATGCTCATTGCCCCTCCAAAAGTGGTGGGCTAGTCCGCATTGGACTTGTCTTCGGCTTTCTGGTCATCTTGCTCGGTTTTGGCACTCTACATGGTCACCACGGTGAATTTAAGACGATTGGACGAGCGAGGTTGTGAGCCGAGCTGGCCTGATCTAACGTTATATCGTACTAGTTGGTGGGCTTCGGGACTTTGGCTGATCGGTGGCAGAACACTTTGCCTCAATGGCCTTTTCCTGTCGTCAGTAGTAATATAACAAGTCTTGGTCCAGCACAGGGTTGCGAGACCGAAACTCTGCGAAGGTCGGCGAAAAACGCCTTGTTTCCACTGTCAGCTGGGAGATTGGCAAAGCAGATTTCATCTGTCCAGAGCAGGACACTATGTCGGAGGATAACGCAGACAAGTTCATCAAGGTAATAATCTTTTTTAAGTAGATATGGTAGATTATACTTCTGTAGTACATAGTGGAGCTGACCTTGATTGATTGAGTTCTGTTTTAAACTGCATTTTAAATTGATGGTGAAATTGCTATCATCTAATAACTAAGGTTGGGTATTATTACGCAAAGTCAACAGAATGGCTTGCAGCTGGGGGAGGGGGGTGGGATTTTTCATCAGATTTTGATATTATAAAGGTGTGTCTACTGTTAAAATTATAGTAATTGAATATTGATTTGTTTATCTTGTGGTGGAGACTCTCTTATGTTACAACACATCATCCCATCACAGGACTTACAACACTACATGGAACTTAGTCTGTATAGCATGGTCATTAACAGACCCTGACTCTGGGATTCGTTCTTGGCCAGTTCCCATCAGCGTGTCACTGGTTGGACATTAATGTCAGCAGTAAAATGTGATCTCAAGTGGCCCTGGCCCCTGCTTTCATAGTTGAGAGAGAGAGAGAGAGAGAGAGAAAGAAGAAGTTGAGAACAGGAACAGAGTATCCACTCAGGTTGTTGTCATGAATAAAGATGAGTGTTCACCCAGGTGTTCTTACATCTAGATCCTAGCAACTAAGAAATCATCATGGTAACCCACGCTCCATGAATGACTTGATCCAGAGCAGGTGCAGTTCAGATGAGTTGGATTCGATTATATAAACAGCCTGTAAAGTTTTTGCCTAACCTGATTGCTCCACAGGAATCAAAGGTTACATCATGTCTTGTCAATCAAACATCATGTCAATTCCTCCTGATTTATTGATTGTGCATGGTTGGTTTATGAACAAAACCAAATGGTAATCACCTTTTAGGATGGATTGCGGAGGACAATCTTTGTTTGGCAAAGATCCATCAAAGATATAAAGATTAAACTTTCGTCTCCTGAGCTGCTTTGTAGTGAATACGAACCCCTCGTCCCATGTTGCATAATCATCATGAATCCTGTTTATCATCAGCTTCTTTGTGTCTACAAAGGGCAGAGTGGACTAGTCAGGGCAGCGGTAGAGAGGACACACGTTGGCAGTGGTACATGATTAAATGCATTGTGCTGGCCAATATATTTTCATGAAAGAAAAGAAATGTATGCATTACATCAACTTTGTGGTTTTGAAACAAGTCTTAACAGTCTTGTCAATTATAGCGCAAAGGTTAGATAAAATATGGATAAAATAATTCTAATCTAAGCATCATTAACTATCATTTATATACATTTATCTAACAAACTAGTTTAAGTTCATATCTAGTTCTTTAATTTTGTGTGGGGATGGTGGCAGTCAGCTTTTGATTGCATAGCGTTAGCTATGGGGATCTACATACACAATCTACATAAAACATTCCAGTCCTATACAAATGTTGTAATATATTGTTTCTGTTCTTTCTCTTTTCCACAGGAGACATCCATACTTGATGAGTACAACATTAACTGGACACAGAAGTTGGGAGCTGGCATCAGTGGACCTGTCAGGTGTGTTTTGGAATGATATTTCCAGTCTCTATTCATCATCATTTTGTTGTCATACTGTTGTTGCCAGAGCAACATTCCACAAACAAACCATAAAATGTTTGTAATAAACTTGAACTGGGTGTTGGATAACTTAGTAACATCACTCTGGTAATTGTTGACGCTTGAGAAATCACTGTGTTGTTGGTCTCTATGGTAATGTGTAACCAAACCCATCATAGTCTGCAGACAGCTGTGAGCACGGACAAATGAGAGACTGCTGGCTGGTTTTGCTTAGATTGTGTGTTGCAACTGCGAATATTCAAAAGTTCCTTAATAGGATTAAAGAAGGCAATAAACATTGATACTGCCCAGGTCTTGCGATGCATGATTAAACCACTGTGGTCAGTGCTAAGGTAAAGTGAGTAAGAGGTAGTTGCAGCTGCACTCCTGGCACAGAAAATGGTGACTATCTGAGCTTGTGTCGATAGATAGATGGATAGATAGATAGATAAATAGATAGTAACTGGGCCATCAGATTCACTAGCATAGTTACGAGTACTTGATTTCATATAACGTGAGAATATGAAAGAATCGGATGTTTGGGAGTTCACTAATCTTTCACAAAACCTTGACTTTCTTTAGATTAAACTTTCAGATGTATGAGGCATTATGCGTTAAAACTCAGTAGCTGCTCTATCGCTGTACTTCCTTTCTGCATTCTTCTCTCTTATCTGTTCTACTTTTAGACATTGATTGTGGAATGAATTGCTTTCACTGCAAAGCGCATGGCTCTACATTGTTACCAATTCTTTCCTGCTGAGGGGTCTTTTAAATGCTTTAAAAAGTTATGTGGAGAAATCTAAAGGAACAACTAAAATATGATCAGACTAAAACTGGGTGACATTGTGTTACAATGTCTTGAGATTGATATGGTCAGGGTGCTGTAACTGCTATGTAAAATGTTTTTATGTGCATGTCTGATTGCAGCGAGTTACAGGCTGTAATATATCAATGTCTGACACTGACGTTTGGCAGAGGGGGTGGATCAGCAGAGACCAATATGTTATTTCCTAATGTGTGTAGCTTTGGCTTCCAGTGACAATAGTACTGAGAAATGAACTTGTCAACCCCTCATTCAAACACACTCTTAAACTCTCTAATTTATGCTGTATTCATATGTTTTATTTCAGACAGCTCTTACACCCTCTTACTCTTTTGATTTTGTATTTCACTGTGTTTTAAATGAATTTTGCCTTATCCGCTTGCTCTCCACTTTCTGCTTCATAACACATTCCTGTCTTTTACCAGCCCCCCTCTTTTTGCCTCTGTTATTCATTAGGTTGCCATTGCTTTCCAGTGGAGTGAACTTTGGCCAAAGTAGCATGTTTTTTCACTGTAATGCTTTAATAGTGTAATCAGAGTTTAAGCGCCAGAGGTTGCTGTTAAAAGTGAATATTTTAGTCGTTGCCGCTCAGTGGAGGAGAAAAAAAGTGAATGGACTTAGAATTAGAAAAAGGAATTTAGTTCAACTGTGTGCTGTTACAGTCCCAATGTTCAGTGTCAAGAAAATGATTTGTCAGGGAAAGTCAATTCATTTTAACCTGGTCACAATGCAAACATAATAACTCTGGTTAGAAAATGCAGCCATCATTTATTGTTTTATTATACAAGTGTTAAACCTAATGTTTGCTTCGAGACTGTTTACACATCATCCTACATGGAGATCTGTTGTATTGTGTGTGTGTGTGTGTGTAAAGACTGGGATTGTCTGCTATTTTATCACTTGATGTTCTTTGAGATAACTTTAGATTTGGATTATATAAAATCTGGATGATACAGACGTGAATGTTGTCAAAAAGCTGGTGTATTTCCTGACACAGTGATCACCTTTCGACAAGTCGGCAATTGTCACCTGCCAAAGTATAAACAAACATGTTGTATAGGCTGTTTACTCATTTCTGTCTTCTCGTTCAGAGTGTGTGTGAAGAAGTCAACTCAGGAACGCCTGGCCCTGAAGATCCTCATTGATCGCCCCAAGGCCAGAAATGAGGTTAGAGGAAGCACTGTTGTTGGTGTGATCAATGCCTGTTGCTTTTGGCCATATTAATATGGTTTGTTCCAACAGCCTTTCTGGTACAAGGCTTTATTAATTCCTGTTTTTCTTTCCCTGTCAGTCTGCGTCCTTTCCTCCATCTGTCTGTTTGTATGGGCCCTTTGTCAGTAACTGTGAGACAATTTGTCTCGGAGCCTCTCCATGTCATTAGCAGCCTTCTGTTTTGATCGCACATCTCACACAACTGTTAAGCAGTGACGCATGCAGTCAAAACAAGCAACACTTCACGCACGCTCTCCCTGCTGAACTGTGAACAGTATCACTAATAGGCGAATACACACAGATATTGCTGCTAAATGATACATTTTTCAAGCACCTTTATCAATATTTTAATGTGGCTCTACCTTGGATGCGGATGTTTTGTGTGTGGGTGGGATAATAACTTCCGTGTACAAAGGTAACGCTGTCTTGTCTATATGCTGATTGCATTGTCTCGTTGCATATTTTGCATCATGACAATTAAGTGGAAGATGAGTCATTATTAGCATAAGCTCCAGTTCTCTTGGTGTTGTTTACCTCTAAGATGCATGTTTGACATTACAGACGTGCTTCGGTTTTAATGAACCCAGCTGTTAACGCAGGCCTCGGGCATGTTACCTCCATTATATCATCATATTGTGCTTGAGTGCTTCCTGTATAGATGCAGATGGAGGACTAAAGGTGTTGCGCTGATTCATGCTGCTATTGCTAAAGAGCTGACTAGACATTGTGTTGCAGTGCTCGTGTGTGTGTTTTCGTGTTTGTGTATAACGCATACATACGTGAACCCTAATCCGCCACAGCAGAAAAGAACACCTGGCAGTATATTGTGTAGGTCGTCCATTTTCCATCAGGCACTTCTGACCTGTCAAAACATGTCCTCCTGACCTGACGGTGGCTCCTGATATGTAGCAATATGGCGTCAGCAGGGAAATTTTTTAAGATCTGTAATTTGAAAGACGGGCCTCCATAGATTGAGCTTTGTCATGTTCTTCAGTTGATGCAGTATAGCAGGACATATTATTCTGCTGTATGAAGCCTCTGCCAGGAAATTTCCATTTTTTTTGTTGGATTTTTGGATTGCACAGCAAATAGTACGGCTGTGATTTCTGGAAATATTCTCAAGCCTGTGCAGTGAAGTACATCTGGTCTGTTTTCAGTGCAGTCCAAAGATCACGGGCTTCCAATATTGTGTCCCAACCTATTTAAATATTGGACATGTACAATACCAAGACCCTAAAAGCAGCAGCTAAGTAAAAGTATAATTATTATGTAATTGTTGGTTCTTCCTCTCCATGTAGGTGCGTCTCCATATGATGTGTGCCCACCACCCGAACATCGTGCAGATCCTGGAGGTGTACGCCAACAGTGTCCAATTCCCACACGAGTCCAGCCCGAGGTGCAGAGCTCTGTTTGTGTGCATGACTGTGAATGTGCTTGTCAATCAGTCCGTCCTGTTTTGTGTTGCTCTTTTTTCAAACTTGTTCAAACTTTGTTTCTTGTCGCAGAGCAAGGCTCCTTATAGTTATGGAGATGATGGAGGGGGGCGAGCTGTTCCACAGAATCAGTCAGCACAGGCACTTTACTGAAAAGATGGCCAGTCAGGTCACTAAACAGGTGGGACCAGATTATCAAGCGTCGACACAAACTGTTTTTCTTCATCTAGTTTGCCTCTGATTTTGTGAAGTAAATATTCTCGCAATTTACCATATTGTTTTATAAAGACTCATCTGTTAGGTTATTAGTATGAAACCTGTGGGTAACTGCAGAGGCTCCATGTCATTAACTACATCCTGCTGAGATCAGACAGCACATCAGTAGTGAAACTCATGGTCAAAAGGAGCAATACGCACAAATAGAAATCATGTCTAAATAACATGTTGTCTTTCTGACCTCTGCTCTCACTGTAGATCAGCCAAGCCTTGGAACACTGTCACTCCTTAAATATTGCACATCGTGACCTGAAGCCAGAGAACCTGCTCTTCAAGGATAACTCTCTGGTACGTGGCTGGATTTTCAGCGATAACATACATATATAATGGTTATAAAAAGTTCTTCAGCAACACCATCAAGCTTCAGAGCCACTGATGTTTCACAGGAAACTGTTTAATTATGTTGGCGTCATCTCTGCACATTCACGCTTCCCAATCTGTGATCGTGTTTTTCCCCACAGGATGCACCAGTGAAGTTGTGTGACTTTGGGTTTGCCAAAATTGATCAAGGAGACTTGATGACCCCTCAGTTCACTCCTTACTACGTAGCACCTCAGGTATGTTAAACATAAACATGTTCACTTCTTGCCTAGGAACATCAAAAACTCATTAATAGTTCCATGCTCATTTAATCATTTCTGTTCAGGTACTTGAGGCTCAAAGAAGACACCAGAAAGAAAAGTCTGGAATTATACCTACCTCACCCACTCCTTACACATATAACAAGGTGAGAGAATAAGCATTCCAGGTCTGCTTTGACCTTCCCTGCGCTCAATACATTGTGGAATATTCAATAGAAATGTTTCTCATCCTCCAGAGCTGTGACCTGTGGTCTCTTGGTGTGATCATCTACGTAATGCTGTGCGGCTACCCTCCGTTCTACTCCAAGCATCACAGTCGCACCATCCCAAAGGACATGAGGAAGAAGATTATGACGGGCAGCTTCGACTTCCCTGAAGATGAGTGGAGCCAGATCTCAGAAATGGCCAAGGACATTGTACGCAAGTATGTCCATTTTTTTTTTTTTTTGCTTTTGTGTTGACAAACTCAATGATTACAAATATGCTAGACATCCTAGTCTAGCAGACCTGATTCATAAGTTGACTCCCTTTTCTTACATCTGTTTCCTCTTCTCCCTCCTACATCCTTGTTTTCCCCTCGTTTACACCCACGCATCCTTCTGCCCTATGCGTGCTCCCTGCAGGCTACTTAAAGTGAAGCCAGAGGAGAGGCTGACTATCGAGGGAGTGTTGGCTCACCCTTGGCTCAACTGCACTGAGGCGCTGGACAACGTGCTGCCATCTGCCCAGATGATGATGGACAAGGTTACTGGCAACTTAGTCGTTGCTTAGTTATTATAAGAAGCAGAATGTTGGGCAGATCTTCTTACTGTTTCTTACGGTCTGTCCCAGGCGGTAGTCGCAGGTATCCAGCAGGCTCATGCAGAACAGTTGGCCAACATGAGGATTCAGGATCTGAATGTCAGCCTGAAGCCCCTAAACTCCGTTAATAACCCAATCCTCAGGAAGCGGAAACTACTAGGGTATAGTTGCTTTTGTTGTTTGGCCATTTATGTCTACGTTTGTAGTTTGGTAATATAAACAATATTTGTACATCTCCTGTGGCAAAGTATTTCTCGGCTAAAATCCCACTGGCTTGAGTTACTGTTCTATTGTGTTTCTGGCTCTCAGTAGGGAGGATGTGAGTCTGTACTGTGTTTTGCAGCCCGAGGCCCAGTGACAGTTTCTTCATTCACGACCCAGAGAACGGAGGGGAGGACTCCAACGTAGCGCTGGAAAAATTAAGAGACGTCATTGCACAGTGTATACTACCACAGGCTGGTCCGTAAAACCTTAAATAGTACTTAATTAATTAATGTTGAGCTGCCTTATACGGTATATATGTGTGCCTGCAAACTCAAGTTTCTTCTGAATTCAATTCTGTGCAGGAGAGAACGAGGATGAGAAGTTGAATGAGGTGATGTATGAAGCCTGGAGATTCAACAGAGACTGTAAACTCCTGAGAGACGGCCTGCAGGGGCTCAGCTGGGACGGTCAGTACCACTCTGTATCCCTTTGGCAGATGTCTTTGTTCTTTGGTATGAAGCAGTTGAAAAACAAGCAGATATTTTCCTCCTGCTTGTTTAAATGATTGTGGTTACTAAGGCCTTCACCACCAGCTTTCTTTTTTCCAGGGCGGGCTTTCTGTGATAAAGTCGATCGCTTGAAGTTGGCTGAAATTGTGAAACAGGCCATCGCAGAGAAAACGAATCTTGAAGAATCTCATTAGCAAACGCTGTCTTTCTATCTTCTTTTTATATTGTTTGTTATGATCCTTTTTAACCCATATATGCTTTTTTATGTCAAATGATTCCCAATTTTTTTCCATTAATTCACCTGCAAGACCTATTGTACAGCTGTAGATAATATTTCAGAGAGGACCTATTGGTACTATTTCTTTTTAAATGGACACTTGCAAAGAACATGGGGAAAAATATATTTTCATTTTTGCAAAAAAGGAAAAAGAAAAGAAAAATCCATGAAAGAAATTATTTTCTGGGAGGGAATTTTTATTAGCTGCTTGTCCAAGATGTTATACGTTTTATCCCGGTTATTTCATTTTATGCTGTTTTATTTTCTTTTAACCATTCTAAGAGTTTTATTTATTTAAAAGAGAGCATTATTGCTTATATTATTTTATACCTTGCGTGTGTAGCCTGGCAGTGGGCTGTAAAGTCAAGTGAAGCTGTCGACAATGTGACTTTGTTCTTCCACAATCTCTGAAACTCAGTGTTTAAATTACATGAAAATTGGGGGTTTTGCTGCTTATACTTGACCCTTTTGTTTTATAAAGGTCAGGGCAGAGTGAAAATTGAGGTTTTTAAAAAGTGTCAAAATAGGAAATATGCAGCCTCAAATGTGTTTTTCTTGAAACTTTTAGGAGACTGCACTAAACACATCTGGATGTCTGTATTTTTCCTGACTCAACTATATACTGCATGTTTTGACAAAGGAAACTGAACTGAAAGTCAGAGCTTTTATCAGTGTTACTGTCTTCCGTAGAGCGTGACGTGTCTTTTGACTCTGAGATGGGGTTAAAAGCTCTAACATAGGTTGGCAGGAGTTTAGAGCGTCCAGATTTTTGTGCTGTGGGTCACTCATCATGTAGGTTTCACTGCCTGTTGGTTGCATCATTTGCAGGATGTGATCAGTCTGTTTGTCTGCTCCTGCAGTCTGTGTGGGAGGTAAAATTAGAATACAATAGAATCAATTTCACATAATTCCATTGGCTTTTTCATACGTCTACACACACGCGTGATGCGATTCTGGAAGGTCATAAGTTCGTTCTTTGTTGTTGTTGTTCATCTATGAAGTGGATTCAATCTGAGCTGCTGTGATGTGATGTTGTATCTGCAGAAATTCAGACCAGGCTCCGTTAATACTTAAGTTCTTTTAAACAGTTTCTTTCTCCTTGAACCAACAAAGACACAAGAACTACATTTCTGGTGCAATGCAGTTGATACGAGAATCTATCAGCAGGAAGGTTTTAGCATCTGTAAACAGGCCTGATAGGATTCCAGTCTCACAAAACTTGAATGTGCAATAGGGCAATAATTGAATCATGCATTCATAATTTATGGATGCACATGTTAATGAGGTGGCATATATCAGTCTATCAGTATTACTGTAACAGCTTAGTTCAACTTTGTTTTAATGGCCTGATCAACAGTGAACGCTCCCTCCCTTTACCGCCCTCATCTTTAATTGTAATGGATGTCATATCATTAATTAGCTTGAGTTTAAGTCTCACTAGTGCTGTAGACATATCTGATTACTTCTTCAAAGAGTGATTCATGTTCTGGTTATTTGTCGTTGTTGATTCTACTAAACTGTGCTCAGATGCCTCAAAGCGGATTCTCTCTTTCATTTCAGATTATTTCTAACCCAGAAAAACATCTGTTGATTAAGTCTTGTACAGAATTATTTCTGTAAACATACTTTCGTGTCAAACTAACTACTGGTCCTAATTAAAAAAACAACAACTATTTATTCGCAATATGTACATTGGTGCAACATGTTGTGTCTTTACTTGTGGTTATTTTGACAAACTGAATAATTTGTGGGCTTAGTTTTTTGTACTTCTTCCCCTACATGACTTAAAAACAGGCTCTCGTGGCTAAAACAGGGCTGTTTTTCTTAGCTTTGACATTTTGAAGCCACATGATAAGGACAATATGTAAACAGATCTTTTTCACATCATTTGTAACAAAACGGTTTCTATACATTTCTTACTAAAAGTTAGTGTCAACGCGATGAAGCCGCATTTACGTTACATGAAGTGATTCTGACTTTTCACATGACTAAAGGCCTTATTACTTCATGGCAAAATTGTTATGCTCCAATGTGCCTTGTTGATGGGGCAGCATCTTCACCTTTAACGGCTTTCATTGGGCTGAAGGGGGAGTCAGGAGGTAGTGATTTATGGTTTTGCTTCAGCTGTGATTGGTTCTTTTTGCATGAGAAGATTTTCAGGTGGTCATTCCTCAGTGCTGGGAATAGATCTGGGAATGTTGCTGAAAGTAACCTGTCCTCCATAGAAGATGCTAAATGGTACTTGATTACAGCTCTACTAGGTTTGTTATATTGGTGCACAGTATCAGACTAAACCCTTATGCTACTGTTTTTTTGTACAGTGAGTGTATCATTCATTTGTGTCTACCGGTATTTGTATCTGGAGGCCTTCCTCTTTCCCACCCATACATCATTTATATATTCTGCCACCTTAGAGCGCATTATTGCTAAGAAGCAGTGTATTTATCAGCATTTTTCTACTGTAAAGTGGTGCATCTTGATATTGTTACGCCTAACGACGAGAGCCCCTGGGAATCGTACAGTCATGCTCAGAAACCTGCTGCTGGTTGCTCAGTTTAATAAAACCCACAGAGGAAGACACTACCTCCCTCCCCTGCGCCCTCTTTCTGAGCACGTGTTTCTGCAGGCCGGCCCAGCTTTAGATCAGTTTCACAAATATATTAAGTAGGTTCCCTCTTTCCTCTTAAGTGCTAATTGAAGAGCTTTCACACTTTATACAATGAAACAAAATGTCTGAATGTTTCCTTCTTTAGTACCAGCTTATTAAAAATGACCTACTGTAAAGGCAGAGGTGGCCTAGTCAGCACTTCTGCATTTGATAAATACCAGTTGCTTCCATTTCTGCTGTATGTGCACTGAAAGTATGGAGATGTGGGGCTTTTATCTCATGTGAGGAAAGCTTGGTTCCTTGGGTCTGGCTTCAAACACAGACGTAAAGAGCAAGCAACATTTTAGCCTAATGAATCATTCCTGTTGATGCTGATGGGCCAGGGAGAAACGTTAGGGATAATGAAATGATTTCAGAACCTTTTCTCTGGCCAGGCGGTTGTGTAGCATGCATCGAGTCCTTGGTAAAGGCCTTGCTGTATTCTTTGTCAGCATTGATTTTTTTGCTCCTTCTGCCCTCTTTGGAATGTCATCAACTTGTTGACTTTGTAATAAAGAAAATTCTTTGACTTTTGAACCTATTGTTTGCAATTTCTTTTCAAAAAAAAAAAACCCTCAATGCAACATTTTAAGTTGGTATTTTATTGCAGATTGAAATAACAGCAGATAGGAATCATCTTAAATCTCACACACACATACTCTTAAACACATTTCAGGCACTTAGAATTTTTGAAAGCAGCAATAAAACCAAAAATGTGCTCCCAGAATGGAAATCAAACCGGAAAAAGCTTGAAAGTTTTCAGAATAATAAACTCTGTTTTACAGAGACTTGGGTTGAACTGATGTTTAATGGCAGTGGAAATGTTATTACGTAGGCCTACATGCATGTAGTACAGACACACGTCCTTTTCTCATATGAAGCCAATTTATGCACGATTGATAACCCGGCTGAAGACACAACACGGGTCAGTCTCACGGGGTCCCTCAGTACATTCTACGTGATAAAATGTGACAGAGCACCAAGCTGGAAGAGAAATTAATAACTGTAGGTATCTTATTTTATGGATATTGAAAATAATTAGATGCAGATCAAAGTTTTGCACTGGCATTTTTTTCCCAGATTCTATTGGTTACACATGCTTTGTATATTTGGAATGCTTCTCTTAGATGGTCAGTTGTCCCACTACTGTACATCCTCTACCCTCAGCTCACAGTGTGCAACAGATGCTGCAAGTCCTTACATGGTAAAATGCACTTGGTGCATCGTGCAACATATTAATTCAATGCTGTAAAATTCACACTGGCATGATGCATGGGGGTTTTAGAAGTGAGGTGTCTGCACAAACTAATGGGGCTAAGATGGATTTACAGCTGGAAACAGAGCAGCAAGTCCATTTTAGGTCCGCAATAAAACTCTACAAGCTTCATGACCCTCTCCCAAAAACCCAGTGGAAGACTGACAAATTCTCAACTCGGCAGCTCAGTCCGAGTCCTCATCGTCCAAATACTCTTCAGCATTGCTGTGTGTGCGGGTGACATCTGGGGATGGGGAGAGGAAAGAAATGTTAATGACACGAGCAATGTCCATTTAATATTAGTTTGAACTTAAATTAATACCTTGTATAAACGTCTTCTTTGCAACATGAGCAAACTTTAACATTTACCACAGATGTAATGACCACACTGAAGCAAAGCGGCCATATTTAAATGATTAACTGCAAATTAATTCAAAGATTTTAAATAACAACAGAACAGTCCTCAGTAAAGTGTCCTCCAGTGTTCCCCTGTCTCTTAACTCTTCCCAGCAAGACCAGTGTTGAAATAGTTTGCAGAGACAAAGCTAAAAATATCTAACGTGATTGCGGATCATGACAATAAAAAGACATGACCGTCTGTGAAATGAAAATAATCTTCAAAGTGCAAAGTACAGAACTGGTTGCTTTGGATTAAGGTTAAAGCAAAGTGTGTCTGAGCTTGTTGCTGAAAAATGCTCCAGCTCTTCCACAGAGCTGTGTGAGAGGCCCGAGAGGTGGGAAGCTGCCTCCTAGCGGCGGCTGAACTCACTGTTTCCCTGCTTCCGTTTGAGAAGTGAAGCACACAGGGCGTTGGTGGCCATTTCCACAGCCAGCTTCTTCTCATTGTTCCTGATGTCTATCCTTGCATCTGAAACAAACATGCTCACACTAAAAATCTAGAAACTACATATAGGAAGACACAAACAAAAGCAAACAGAGAAGAAGGTTTGCATATCTGACACACAATCACATGGCTGTTATTTCCTTAAATGGAAAACACACATTGTCATGTCATGCTATGAGAAAATCGTTCTGGAGTTTTGTCATTAAGGAACCCACACAGAAAAGGTGGACACTGTAGATACTCACGCTTGTTCAGCAACATTTCCACAATGTCAGAGTAACCTTTCCAGGCAGCAGCGTGTAGAGCAGTGTCCCCAAGTTTATTCTGAAACAGGAAATATCAATCACTGACTGGATGTCGTTCACCAAGATGTGTGATCACACCTCAAGTTGTGACCTAAGGCTTCATCTACTGCTGAATCTTTGCGTTCATTTCAAATAGGACTTTTTCTCCCCTGTAATCAGATGGTGTTCTGTCGCATTCAATCATATAATGCATGCTAATCCATTTATTGTATGTTGCTGCGCGGCCTGCGACTTGTGGGACACATGTAATGCCAGACATGTTACAGTCTGTCCTGACAGAACTAGGCGCAGCTACAAATATTTTTTAAACATGTACGCTCTTTAAAAACTTGACATACGTCAAACTGGGAATCAAACCACAAATGCACGTCATTCCTGCCAGTGCACCCACAGCCACGCCTACATAATTCTTGCTTCTACAGGATTGGATTTACCATTTTAAACAGATGACCTGATATAGATATTGTTGCTTGTGGAAGGAAACGTCCCTTCTACTCCATTAATGCAGCTCCGCTGAAGGACAGTTTGGATTCAGCAGGGCTCACTACGACTGTTCCTACCTCTGGCTGCAGAGCTTTTTTCTGGTCTCACATTCACATCTCCCTGCCAGACTTCTTGTGGTATGAAAGGAGTTTTAAAATCCACTACATTGTTTCAAGAACTGGCATGTCTGAAAAGGTTTCCCATCCTTCTCACCTGCTGGTTGAGCTCCACATTGGACTGGCTGAGCAGCACCTCCACAACATCTGAAACGAGAACAAAAGGAGAAGGTGAGGACGACGTTTTGTACACATAACATAGTGGAGTCTCCACAAACAAATGCGTTTTTGTAGAATTGTACAGGTCAACGTCACCTTTATGTCCTCCGTGGCATGCCCAGTAGAGGGCAGTGTTCCCTGCCTTATCCAGCCCATTAATTCCAACCTTGTTCTCCAGACATTCCCTCAGCCAACTCAAATTACCTGTTTAAACACACAAATATGTGCAAATCCACCCGAAGCACATGTGGAGGAAAAGGGAGACAGTTACTGGTGAACAGGTCTTCCACAGCAACATAAATGATAAAGGTGCCATGCATCAAAAAACAGACGCACTAAAGACTAATCTACTAAAAACACGAAGGGAGAACGTTTAAACAGGAGAGGTGTCGCACCTCGTTTGGCTGCTTCGTGCATGGGGTTGTCGATAGACTCTGCCTGCTCAGCCACTGCAGAAGACAACAGGACAATTAGTGAATTCGACTCAGAATAACACAGTGACCGTGCTTAACAATATGACCCAGTCCTGTAAGGTCCCTTAAGTCCTGTATGTTACACAGACAGTGTCGGTGGTTTCACGACGGGCAGGGGGCAGCAGCACACGGATTATTCTGTGGCTATGCACCTGCCAGTGGTCATGACGTTCTCTCTGATCACTCCATATAACTGTAGAATAGTTTGGTCACCACATGCACGTGATGTGTCTGTGGAGATTCTCATGAATGTGATGAAACAATGATGAAAGTCAAAGTTCGCCTTCCTCTCTTGTGCACCCACCGTAGTTACTTGGAATTAGCCCTGTCCTTCCTCTGCATGTCCCCTTCCACCAATTAGTGTCACTCTGAGAATAATGAAGACATTTTTATTACACAACCATTTTAAAGCAACTACAAATGCAAAACAAAAACAATAACTAATAAAATTAGTGAAATAGAGAAGTACAACAAAAGAGAAACGACTGACTGAAGGTGGCACAGGGAAATTAAACAGTCAAACTGAATCACGTTAACCTCTAGGTACATAAGGGAGGCGACGCAGCGTAGCATGTACTGAGGGACCCCGTGAGACGGACCCATGTTATGTGTTCAGTCCGGTTATGGGTCTCAACCATGCAGTGAGTGAAGTGTGTGATTTTTACTTACTGTGTCTGAGATGTACAAGATGTCTCCTTCTTCAAAGTACAGCTCATCGGGCTGGAAAACAAAACGTCAGCAAAATTAATCACAGCTTAATGTGTTGACATCACTTTCCTTCCCCTATTTCCCTTTTCTCCAGTGTTTATTACCAAATGAAACAATGCTTTAAAGTGTATATTTTTATGTAATTTTATTTTTATGTAATAATCCTGGAGTGAAACAGCAGTTAAAAACAATAAATGTATTGCTTCAAGGCAAGACACCAGGATCAGCTGCTGCACGTCAGTATCCCCATCATACTTCAAATTAAGTACAAGCCCCAAAGATAACCACACAACACACTTACCGTTCTGGGGTCAAAGGTGAACAATGCCCGAAACACCTTGACTTGGCCTGGTGAGGAGAAATCACACAGAATGTGAAATCAGTCACTGGTAAAGTTCACCTCCTCGTCCACTCCTCTTACACAGCCAGTCACAGAATCATAACATCACCCATCACTTCACTCAGCAGCTAACTGCGTGTATACTGTAGCAACTCTCGTACAACATTTTGACACGTACACAGACCCTGTGCAGCTCTGGGGGTGGTTCGGGCCTGGGGGTTAGCGCTGCTGCTGGAATGCGACCAGGGTAGTCAACAGAAGACAGCAAACGGCCTTCAGAGGACATTCCACCGTTTCTACTAGCTGGTATTATTCAACAAAGCCTTAGGTTATGAATCGTCATGTTCTGTGTAGTTTGCCAAGAAAACTGATGAGTCAAGTAACATAATGGTGCATCAGAAGCTGCATCTGATCTGCAGATGAAAGTCACTCAGTGATTCAACCTAGTGATTCCCTTCCAAGTATCTGCCTTGTGCATCTCCAGCACATCCACACAATAAAAACTGCATTTACTAAATCATTTCAACCAATTCTCAACATAAATATAAAATACAGTACAATTTTCCTCACGTGCCAGATTTCAACCATACTGTGATAAAGACGCTTTTTTTTTAGCTGTGGTGTTTTTCTAGGACCATGTTCCGTGTGATCTGTCACAAACACACCAGTGTCCAGGAGTCTTCTCTGCATGCTGACAAGACTAAATGCTGCACCGCTGCAACTCCAGGTTTCCATTTAGCTAATACACTGCCCCAGTGTCTCACAATGACAGGGGTCGCGTTGCGGCAGAAGCACAGCTCAGCTCAGCTCTGTTCAGCGATGCAGGCCCCATCATGTCGCCTAAAACACACACAAGCCTGTGTGAACTAGTTGTGGTTCTCTTATCAAGCCTCTTTAACATGCAAGAACTTCACCATGCTTGAAAATATAATATATAAGGCTTCTGAATCAAGTACTGTACATCCTCCTGCTTTGTATAAACCAATCTCCAATCATTTTTTGTAACTTTAATGCAGCATTAAAATCAGCTGTATGTCTGCATACAGTAGCTTTTAGTTTATACAAATGACATATTTGATAGATAAAACACATGCAAATAAGATTATTAGATGATGTTGATTCAATCGCCCTCTAAAATGGCATCAACAAGAACTAAACACTTTCACTGTAAGATGGAGGAGTCCTTGCATGACTGTTTGTCTGTCTCACATGGTCCATGGTTTCCGGATATCATAGAGCTAAGCTGATGTTTGTAACATTTGGAATCTTTTAGTAATGAAATCAAAATAAGTGTATCTACTTTTGGAGCTATTTTTGTGAGCAAAACCCATCAAACTGTGACATTACATAGAGGAGAGACAATGAGAAATAGATCACAATGCTGATTATACTAATAATACACTTAAAAT
Organism: Macropodus opercularis; assembly: GCA_030770545.1. Classification (NCBI taxonomy): domain Eukaryota; kingdom Metazoa; phylum Chordata; class Actinopteri; order Anabantiformes; family Osphronemidae; genus Macropodus; species Macropodus opercularis. Next base: position 6,829,433 of record CM061097.1, on the reverse strand, counting down.
GCACCACATCCAGTGACAGAGAAACTACAAAATGTAAGTGAGTGACCAGTGTCCGCTTTAGTAAACCGCACTTCATCTGATACTGCAGTCATAGAGCTGTAAAGTATGTCATCACACTTCAGCTTGCAACAAACCTAGTTTTAACGACTACTTGACTAAAAGAGCATCAAAGTAATAATAACTGTCACCTGAAAGAAATATGAAAGTTGACTTTTTTAAATTAATTTCAATTCATTGTTCTATTATAGCACGTGCAAAACGTTAATTCGTCTTGCCGGGGGTCAGGTTACAGGTCTTTGCATCGCTGCGAATCAGTAAATCAATAAAATCTGCAACTACAGATGCCAAACCTCACCTTCGAATTTGCTGCATTTCTATACACTGGATATTTGCAGATTTTGGGGGATTCCTAACTCATCGCACACGCTCCTGTGTCGTTTTTTTTTTATTTGTGCAGACGCTTGGGCCGACTTCCACCTGCTGTAAATCAAACTACTTCCACTAGTAGTTTCCTAGTCTCAGATTAGCATCACGCTGAGTTTAAGAGAAGTTTGGGCTTCTGTAATTGACCGTGCGGGGCCTTAGCGCCTCTCAGACCTAAAGGTTCCTAAAAGCCACTGAATGAATGACGGTTCTGTGTGTGACTGATGGAAATGGGGAAGTCAGAGGCCTGCTGGCCGGAGCAGGAGCCCCCGGTCTGCCAGGCACCTTCCACAGCGCCACCGCCGAGCCTGGTGCTCCGGTGACAGGGGAAACTGGCACCGATGAGAGTTCACGGCCGCTCGGTCACCTGATCGTTTCATATTCCCCAGACACGCGAATTAAATTAACTTTGCGAGTTCCCCGTCCGTGAAGCTCGCCTCGCTAACAAGGTGTGTTGTGTTGACTTCACGTAAGCACAGACAAGTTTTACGCTAACGACGTCGCACCGCCGGTCTTACCTGGCTTGGCCGGCTTAGGAGGAGGCTTCGACATTTTCGAGGCTCGTGGATAAAGTAAAACAAATCGCGCTGTGTAGTTTGAGGCCGGATCGCTGAGCTGAACTACACTTTGCTCGCACTGCCAATGAGGAAGTTGAGCGAGACGGCGGAAAAGTTCGCGAGCGCATGCGCAAACTCCAAGGCACGCTGCTTCTATCTTATTTTATTCTTTTCTTTCATATTACATTTGGTGTTTTTTCAGCGACCGCAAGTCTGTTCTGCGTAAGTCTATTTCCATGAATGCCGTATCAAACAACATAATAAATCAAATTTTTATTGTGTGTTATTTTAATTTTGTGACATTTAATTTATTCAGTTAGGTTTATTAAATTGCATAGTTTATAACACATTATACGTTAAATGTGACTCTTTCTTTCGCTTCACAACAGTAAAACTCACAGCGTTTGTCTTTTTCTGAATGGGCAGGTCGCCAGTGACGTAGCGCTCGTTCGACCAATCACAAGCGTCGGACAGCTGGAAGGGGAGAGCGAGGCCAAATACTTGCGGCACTGCTCTGACTCGCCTGAGTAGCACAGCGTGCACACAAGCTGCTCGGCTGTTTGTTGTTGTTTGTGTTGTCCTGTTTGCGTTTGATTTCTTAGCAACGCTGCAGTCAAGTACACAGCGAACAAATGAAGACTGTGATTGTAGGGGTTGGAGGGTAAGTAAGGAATGAAGGTGTTCGTAAACCTTTTTATTGTTCCCCATGGGGTCACTGCTTTCAGAGAATCCGTGAGGCTTCATGCCTACCTTACACTAGGTGGTAATACAGGCAGCAGCTCACCTTCAGATCAATACAGCATGTGACAGCCACGAGGCAGCAAAAACTGATAGGAGTGGGTTTCAACACGACTCAATTCCTGAGTCAAAGAGAGAAATCCAATTGTCCAGACATGTTGGATGTGAAAGCAGCCATTGTTGGCATCTGTCACAGGCCCAGCCAACCCTCCCAGAGCTTTGTCTACTGCTAGTCCCCCCATTCAATTCTGTGGCACTACTTAATGCAGGACACTGCATATACAAGACATTTTACTGTTTATCAGTTGGGACATATGCCAACTATGGGGAGTTGACTGATGGACCTCTGCACCCGTGTCTCTGTTTAAAGTTATTGCTTCCTGTCAGAAAGTCAACATCTGTCTACAAACATTAAATGAGACAAAAAAGAAAACAGTTTCAAGTTTTAAGGAGCACCTGTCCGAGGTGATGATTTTACTGCACGTCTATTGTTGAGCTCATGCTGTTTCATATAAAAGGTGACTGAGTAGTAGTGTAAATAGGAGAAAATGTATATTTAGAATTAATTACACATTAATTCTTCTTTCAGTATGACCAATGGTGGAAAAACGACTCTTTCCAGGAGTCTACACCAACAGATACCCAACAGCTGCATTATTGCACAGGATTCATATTTCAAGGCAAAATATTTGAATCACAGCACTGGTTTGACACTTTCTCAAACTTACTGAGCTTCAGTGATCACAGCGTACCCTTTTTTATTCAGGATGACACTGTGGTGCCGGTGGACAACAACGGGTTTAAGCAATATGACAGTAAGAACACTTTTTAATTATGTTGAGGTGAGGTTGTGTCCTTGGTGCAAACAAGCAACTTGAAGAGGTTGTCAAAATGTGCAAATTTCTCATTTCTCATTTTTTGAAGTGACTGATGTACTTTCTGCTCACTCCTCTAATCTGCGTTCTGTCGTAAGCACTTGATGCTCTCCACATGGACACAATGATGAGTGTGGTGGACTCGTGGCAAAGAGATCCTGAAGAGTTCCTGAGGCAGCTCGGCCAGAACCCAGAGTACACGACGCCGGCAGACGACAGGACGGTGTTCGTGCTGATAGTGGAAGGCTTCCTCATTTTTAACTACAGGTACACAATTAATGGTGTTTATTTCACTCTTACTTAGTCATTTTAGGGAAAAGGTACTGGAAGCAGTGCAGAATCATCCTTTTAATTATGCAGGTATGCAAATGCAAATTTATTGAGACTGACATTTTCAGTGATAAACCATTAGAACTAAATATTTCCGATGCAAATTACATCCTAAATGTTATATGTTAAAAATGACAGAGCGCTAAAGTAAACTCACATAATATATCATCAATTTAATTATTTAATTATAAGAACGCTCTTCTTTTTGCGCTTGTGATGTTCAGCCTTTGCTCTGTTTTACTTTCTAGGCCTTTGAATGAGATGTTTGACAAAAGATACTTCATTGAAATACCTTACGATGTCTGCAGAAGAAGACGAAGGTGTCCCGTTCTACAATCACATCATCTACTCTTCTTACATTTTAGTCAACAACTAGTTAGCTGACATTGAACTCGCCAGTGTTTTTACCTGTGCTGCTGCTGTTGGTTGACAGTTTGAGGGTGTATTCGCCCCCTGACCCCCCTGGGTACTTTGACGGACACGTGTGGCCGATGTATCTACAGAACCGAAAGGAAATGGAGAACGTGGGCTCGGAAATTGGTGAGGATCCAGTCAATGGTATTGTGTGTTGATGGTATGAGTGGTTGTGTGATGTTTGTTTTTGTTTCAGTATTTCTAGATGGACTGAAGTCCAAGGAAGAGCTGTTGGCTGCTGTGTGCAAAGATGTTTGTCAGGAAATAAAAAGCCTGCAGGGTGAACTGCAGTAGCGAGAAGGTTGTATTTTTGGGTCGCCTGCTAATTAATGATAACAGGAGCTTCGATGTGAAGAAATAATGAGCAAATGTCAGCATGTTACACAGCATGTGAAGATGTGATATCAGTTCAGCGATTGGTGTGTCCAGGCTCTGCGTGTGTGCCACATATGTCTTACTATGCTAGAGAAGGGTAACAACTTTAGCTGTATTATTTGTATTTCAGGACACAAACCATCTGAAGCATTTTCGTTATCATTGAAATGTGACTGATGGTCAGAAATGCAGTCGTGCAAACTATAGTCTAAGACACATTCTCCCAAAACAAAGTTGAGTACGCACCGTTGTCCAAGGCTAAGTTGATATTGTATATTTTGTTTTCAGAGAAAGACTGAGGTGGGTGGTGGAGGCTGCTGTCATAGATTTCAGGACTGAGACGAAGGGTCAAACCACATGTACCTTTAATTTGAAAAATAAAACAAAGAAGTTGGTTTTACTGGCGCTATAGCAGCAAAACCTGTGCAGAGGCTGCTACCATCTCATGATACACTTACCAGTATTATAAAGTAATATTAATTATTACAATATAAGTTCTCTGAATACAGATATACACTCTATGGCAGGTTATTAAATATGGTCAACCGATGATATATTTCAATGTTTTGTGCTATCAAGCTCATTGTATTTTTATGTAACTACATATGACTGAATACATATTTGCTAAAAATCTGTCTATTTACGTTTTAATATTGACAGTTTAATTATTAAAAATATTTTTAATGATCTTTGCATATTGTGATTTTTTTAAAAGCACAACTTTACAACCAACCAACCTGTCTCCATCTTGTGGCTGATCCTGATACACCAGAGACTCCAACGCTGTACTGTTACCAGATCCCAAACACAGATGTGTATCTGCAGCCAGTGAGAAAAGACATAATCACAATTTAATGCTCACTCGTTTTCATGCACAGTGCAATTATGAAAAAAGGATTTGGGTTTAATGCTATGAATGTGTTCAGTGTTGGCAAATGGACAAAGAGGAAGAGTTGTGTGGGAGCCTCAGCTGTGTCTGTGTCCTCTGTGCACAGTGTCCTGTGGTGAATCCTGTGGTGGCTCTGTGTCAGAGCAAGGGTGACTTCATACTAATGTCCGCTTACTCAACCTACAGTAGTTCAACCGAACTGGGAAACACAACCACAGCATTTTAACAGGAATTACACAGGGGACCTTTTACATGATCCATTTATCACTATACAGCAATGCATGATGCACCATAGCGCTGAGAAACAATTATTGTAAATGGAAATGATTTATTTAACAGAAAGAATTTGGTGGAACCTTTCAACTGGTGTTACAGGAACCCAACCTCTGCAATAACCTCACGGCATTTCCAGTTCTATAAATAGCAGTGTCGGTATCAAACCAAAACCTGTTTGACAGCATTAAAACGTGCTGTGCTGACCTTGTGAAATTTCTGCTGTCTTCATTGTCCACACTAACTGATCAAACTTTTAGCAAAAAGTCCGTGCTGTCAGCAGAATCTGTATGTTTGCCTCAGCAGTCATCTCGTCTGACCGGCATGTGCAGTGCAGGAGTTATGACATGTAAATCTGGGCATTCCTCACTTCCCTGTACTGAGAATGTCCTCCTCCAGAGCCACGTACATAACAGCCTGCTGCAGCTCCTTTCAGCAAACACTGCTGTCTAACCGCCTCGTACAACGCTAGCTGGGATTGGTCAGTGGAAACTGAGGTGACAACATGTCCAACGCTGACTTTTCAGCATTTGTGTGCTTATTTTTTGTCTGCTGCTTCCATTGCAGTGAAGCTATGCCGACAACAATCAACCAGGATTCTGTGAACGACAGACCGGTGATCGGTGAGTGTGTTCACTGCCAGAGGAGTTTAGAGCAGACAAACATCATTTCAGCGTCACTGGATTTTCAATGCTGCTGTATTTTCTTCCTGTAGGTGTCTTGACCCAAATGGTATCAGATGAGGTCATGAAACCCTTTGGGGACACCTACATCCCTTCCTCCTATGTGAAATACCTGGAGTCTGGGGGCAGCAGAGTGATGCCTATTAGGTGGGTTCAGGCCTCGTAGTCTCTCCAAACAGGCCTTATCATTACTCACGCCACGTAATCAGCATTTAATTTTAATCACATCTCTGGAGAAACATCCCAAATGTTTAATGTTAACTCCTGATTCAGATTTGACAGCAGCTCTTATTTCTGCTTTTGTAAAAGAAGAATTAGGTCTGTTTTCAAACACCTGGTTTTCCTGTTACTTGTACTTCCTTGTTCTTTAAACTAAAATAATACAATAAAGCAGCACCTGCTTTTGCTTTCATCTTACAGACTGACTCTTACCACGGCTGAATATGAAGATATCTTTAAGAAGATAAACGGGTAAGTTGCCATGCTTTATAAAAGCGTTGTGCTACATTCACATGTTGGATGTTTTACTCAGACCTCCATCTGTCCTACGTCTGTTTAGACTGATATTCATTGGAGGAGCTGTCGATTTACAGAAATCAGATTATGCCAAGGTGGCAAAGGTTTTCTACAAACTCGCTCTGAAGGTGTGTACTCAGAAAGCACTGATATGTTTGTTTCTACCTTGTCAAATGTAAAAAAACTATGTGTGTGTGTCTTCCAGGCCAATGATGCAGGAGACTTCTTCCCCATTTGGGGCACTTGCATGGGGATGCAGCTGCTGACAGTCCTTGTGGCTGGAGAAAATCTGCTGGAGGAGACCACAGCTGAGAACATAGCCATGCCCCTCAACCTCACCGCAGGTAACACCGCCCAAATGGTTTTATTCTTTTAAGTTAAAGTATAGCTGTATTTTACATTTTAGACAATATGTTTTAAACAGAAACAAGACTTTTTCGTCGTCTGAATGCACCACTTGAAGTCAGTAAAGCGGTTCTTGGCCCCAGATCAGACCCTGTTACTGTTTGCATATCGTGTCTGTATTCACCAGGCTAAGTTCGATGAAACTGTGGATGCTGATCTTTATTTTGTATCGAGTTCAGTACCTTTTCATTTTCCCGCGCAGAGGGCCACTCCAGTCGGATGTTTAAGGATTTCCCAGATGAGCTTATGAAGGCTTTGACGCAGGAACCTCTGACTGGCAATTTTCATCGCTTTGGCATTAAAGTACAGGTAGAGTAAATCCCTGTGTTGTCCAGTATCACCATGCAGAATTTCACTTCCGCTGTTCCTCTGAGGGTTTGCCTTGTTATTGTGCTGAGAGACACTCCTCTCATTTCAACATTGACAAACGTGCTTTCCGAGGTTTCTGTTTCACACGACTGAAACGTCTTTCTCAACAGACCGCAGAGGCAGCATTTATTGACTAGCAGAGCAGCTTTATGATACAGTAACTGGGACCATTTATTATTCTAGCACAGGTAGACAGAGCACAGTTTGAAGAGAAGTGGAGAAACAAGGTGATTGTTTTTCGCAAGGCTCACTGGTACATGGCTCTGTTCAAGTTCATTGATCCCATACAGAGGAAAACACAGTGACATCACATCAAAGAAAGCACAAGAATGCAACTGAATACAATAAAAATCGCCTGTGGCATGCAGTAAAACCAATGCTCTCACAGACCTTCCAGGAGAACAAGAAGCTGCAGAGTTTCTTCTCCATGCTGTCCACAAACGTAGCTGAGAACGGAGCCCACTTTGTCTCCACGATAGAAGGTGACGACATCATTGTTGTAACTGTCTGACAAACACGATGATGGCTCAACAGGGCTGTGACAGGATGTTCTCCGTTCTCCATGCTAGCTAAGCGCTACCCCTTCTATGGAGTCCAGTGGCACCCAGAGGTGAATCGCTTTCAGTGGGACAGCAAGATGAACTTTCCTCACTCCCGTCACGCTGTGCAGTTATCATCTCTGCTGGCTGAGTTCTTTGTTAATGAAGGTGAGATGACAGCACACTATCACAGTAGACACTTTAATATGAGCAGCACTGATTATTGTAACACTGGAGAGTTAAGTTAAGTTAAGTTAAGTTAAGTTAAGTTAAGTTAAGTTAAGTTAAGTTAAGTTAAGTTAAGTTAAGTTAAGTTAAGTTAAGTTAAGTTAAGTTAAGTTAAGTTACAATGATTTAGTATACTGTTCATTTAAATGATCCTACTTTCTGTCCAGTTTGCTATTAATCACACTAATATATCACTCATTGGGTGTGTTTATTAATGTGTTCCATTGTATTTTGGTGCTTTCCTGTCCCCTCCGCTTCGTTTAGGAAGGAGAAGTTTACATCACTTCCACGATCCTGAGGAAGAGGCCTCGTCGCTGATTTACAACTACACGCCTGTCTATGCTAGAAACATCACATCGTATCAGCAGATCTATTTCTTCTGAGCTCCTCAGGCTCTGACTCTGACTGTGTTCAGACCGTGCGCATGGGCAACACGACACACAGTCGATGAAGCAACGTGACACAGAGACTTGTTTAAGCTATTTGCTCACTCTACTTTAGTTTAGGTTAGAGGCTATGAAGCCTCTGATCACATCACACCGTCTTTCCCTGGAGACTATGTTTGCCCAGTTGTGAATGAATGGACCTGTTAGTCCCCACTCTTCTAAAAGCCAAGGATTTGTATCCATTGAACACAATGGAAACACATATTTCATGAGTAAGGAACCATTGTGGAGGCTGAGTGTAGACAAACACACATCCTCTAGCCCTGTACCCTATGTCTAAGCCCCACCTTTATCTTACAGCAAGCCCAAATCTCTATTAATCTCTAAATCTAACTCTATCTTAACTCTTACTCTTGACTCTGAAACCATACTCTGATTTGTGATTTCGGCTGCTGTGACACATCAATTTCTTCCCTGTGGAATAATGAACTCTTTCACTTGCACAGTTTCACATGACAGCACCTGAAAAGAGCTCGAAGCCGAACCTATAAGAGCAGGGTTATTTGACGTGTCTAAAAGCAGCTGGTCTTTCATGCTGTTCTCCCTGGCTATGATTAGACCCTTCTCTAAAGATCTGTGGATGTACAGGATGGGGTGTGACATGAATGAGAAGCCCTTGTTCTGCGCAGAGACGCGTTCCCATATGCTTCTAAATAAAGTGTTTTATATCAAATGTGAGCTCTGCGCGCCTGTTGAAAACAAGAGCACAGAACCTTTTGCAATAAAAACGCAGCAGCTCTGAATAACGTCCTCTTTTAGCAGGATCGTTGGGCACATTGTTTTAAGGCGTTCTTCAACAAATGGATCCTAATCGTTTGCAAAGGAGAGGACTTGGAGCCATGGTCTCAGTGTGTTGGCTCTGACTTTGTCCTTCAATTAATGATTGCCTAGTAAGACAAACTCGTAGGCGCTGTTGCCTTACGGGGAGGCGTCGATGCATGGACGCTGAACACACGCCGGCCCTCACAGCGCACCCAGGCAGGCCCAGGATTGGTCCGTGCGCACGTCGATAGCGTCTGCGTAGGGGTGGGAGGACAAAAAGACGGGCAGCCGAGCCTGTGCTCCAGTTTTCCCCTCTCACACAGATGCTGTAGCGGGGTCAGTGGTGAGGAGCCACGGCGCGGAGTAGCGAGGGGGATCCAGGCTGGCGTCTCTGCGTTGGGGAGCTACATGGATGGCCCAGGGCGCACACGGCGTGACATAGCCCCGCTCCAGCTTTCTCCTGCCAACCACCTTTCGGTTTGCCCTTCACGACTCTTTTTTTAGGCGCCGTCGTCTCCACACTGCGGCCACACAGTCGCTGGCTCTGCTTGGCCACTTTACTGCGGTCATCGTTCTGCTGCGCAGGCGGCTGCGCCTTGTTGGTCAACACGAATCGGCTCCCGCTGGCAAGGTCTCCCTCCGGTGCATTGATGCACCCGTTTCAGTGGTGTAACGGTGAGCAGGCATGTTTCGTGCTGTTTGTCTGGGCATGTGTGATTTTGTCTTCGGGTGGAGGGAGTCGCTCCTGCCAGTAAGAGCCCGTAGCTTTGACCGAAACACAATGACTCCCAGTAGGACTTGAGTCCAGACTCCAGTCACTTACGTGCCCAGTCCTCATTCAGGACCTCTACAGCTCAAATACTCAGAACTTCAACAACATACATTTATGGGTAAAGTTTCAAATGTATCGATTAATCGATGGCTCAATTGACAGATGACTAATTGGCAGCTTTAAATAATCACTCCTCCAGCAAAAGGGCCACATATTGTTTGTTTCAGCTTTTCAAATGTAGAGATTTTAATCATTTATGACAATAAACGCACAGGTTTTGGGATTAAAAACAAGCTCTTTGAATACGTGACCTCTTGTTAAATGAAGTTAATCTGTTGTCAGTTTGTTTAGGTATTCTTTTGATACTCTAGTCATCCTCATCCTTTTCCTTTGTTATGTCTGAGGAGAACGTGTTGCGTTCACTTGTAGGTTAAGAGACTTCCTATCAATAGATCCCTTTATTATTCCCATGAATTTATTCCAAACGAGAGACACACAAGCTCAGTCATTGTGCTGTTTATGTCAAATCTGGCCTCTCTGGGTAATCTTGTTTACACCAACTGACTTTGATCAGCACTTTTCTTGCTCACATCCTTCTTGACCAACTATATTCTGACATAGTCGTGTGGAAAACAGTTATTTGTGCCATGAGTTGCATCGGTCACGCTTAACCAACACGAGTCGTTTCTTCTTAGTGGAATTCACTGTCATGGTAAGACCTGGTGAAGATTATGCGTTACTGGTCTTTTTCCTGTGGCTGTGCAGCAGCAGCCTCCTGTTGGTGGTGTTCAGACAAGAACAATTACCCCCTTTGTGCTGCTCTACTCCCTTGCTATTCATATGAGAAACACACACACACACACAGGGAGTATCAAAGAGTGACATTCTGCTGCAAAAGTGAAGCAGTATCAGGCAGCTGCAGCTCAGCGTCTGCTCTGTGTGTCGGTGATCGTGTCCATTTGTTCCAGTGTTTATACATGACACATGTACAACGTGTAGTATGCAGCTTTCTTTTCAACCTACTTTCCTCTTGAAAACCAGCACCAGCGACGGAGGCAGGCTCGAGTGATTCCCCCCATGTGAACCGCTAAATATTTGATGGGAACTTCTGTCTTTAGTGCAGGCAGCAGCTTTGTGTGAAGACGTGTATATAGGACAAAACCCCAGCAGGCATCTCATAGGAGCTGTCAGGGAAGCTGCCATAGCTGAGGTATTTTACAGCGCTGACAAATCACAGAGGGACTTTCCTGCCTCTTTGAGCAACACAATAATGTCTGGCAGCTGAAACTCAATATGACAGACGCAGATTATTCTCTCTGTCCTCTAAATAAGGTCTTCCGCTAACTAGCCCTCATCCTTTCTCAGCATCTGCTTCTCTGGGTGCCATGGCAACGAGACAACCTCCCCAATGTGCCGATATATAGGTCAGTAGTCATGCTGGGCTACACCCAAAGCGAAATATCACATATAGCTGTCTGCTTCCCATACATACAAAGGTGGTGGAGGAAGACGCGATTCATACAGACGAGCACGCACAAAGACTACGAATGACCTAGATTTGGAATGTGAGTCTGCTGCTGCCTCACAGGTGATCTGTGCCATCAGCTGTGCTGTGATATGAATACGGGATGAGGGACCTTTATTCCCCGTCTCGCTGTGCACTGTATGTCTGCTGGGGACATTTGTGAAGCAGATGGTCTAACAAATGCGTAGATGACAGAGAAAACGAGGCCCGTTGTGCTCACCTGGTTAGTCACTGATGTTACGTCCTCAGTGAATACTGAGGACGTAACAAAGCAGGGCTGGTGAATACTCAGCCCTGCTTTTGTTTATGAGAGAGATTTGTATTATGGCTATGAACATTTAGTTTAGAAAAATAATTTATTAACACCTAATGTAAACATGTCTGAGGCAAATTTTCATTTTTATTTTCATAAAAACAATCAGTCATAACATGAAGGTGCTTTCAGGAGATATGTCTTGAGTCAGTTTAAACCAGACCATCACCGTTAAGAGCTGTACACACTTGCGTCAGACATCACTTCTGTCACCTGCACTTCAGTCAGTAAGAGCGGGACACGTATACCTGTTGAGTATCGGGCGAATGCTGACGCCTGTGAATTCACTTCGCTGAGTGCACAGCTCGGATTGACGGAGCTCACTGAGAGAGAGTGGAATAAGAGGCGGGAAGTATTGATCCTCACGCCGCAGTTCCTAGTGAGGCGGGAGAAATGTCAGACAGAAATGTCAACGTGTTACTTTGCCTGCAGAGGTGACTAGAAATATCATGATCGATCCAAAAAAAACACACTTCTCAAGACGACAGTGCCATAGCAGAGAACCGAAACCGGTAAATGACTCCATTGGTCCATCTGTCTGTTCATTGGGCCATCTGTGTTGCCCATCCTCACCTTTCACATCCATCCCTCCTTCTTCTTTGTGAATCCATCTGTTTGCCTATGTCCATCTCTCTGCTTTCCATGCATCTCTCCACCATGTGTCTGTAAACCTGAGGCCTTGTGCAAAGCCTTTATCAGCGGTTTTAATTCCCAGTTCACTCACAACTGGGTTGTTGTGACCCTGATCTCACAAAGCTCCCTCCCTCTCCCATGCAGATACCGACTTCTCATTACTCATACGCACAAAACAAGTGTGCTCTCTGCATGTTTTTATCTAGTCCTCAGCTGCTTGTCTGAGTTTCACCCTCTTACTTTTCTTCTTACACCGGAACAATCTGGGAGTAGCGGTTTGAGTCCATTTGTTTTTATATGATAAATAGGACCATAGTCTCATCCCATCGAATAGCAAAACTGAACACACAGTCTCATCTGCCCCGTGTCATGCCACATTTGTTCTTCAGTCTTCACCCTCCCCCACCTCTCTATCGCTGACCTTGACTGCAGACAGCAGCGCCACAGTGATAATCTATTTCACGGTAAAACAAACACACAGCACCATCTGTTTGGATTTGAGCACACTGCAAAGTTCTCCTAAAAGCACCCAGCTGGAGACATGAGAACACGAGGTTGCATGTTGCATTTGGGTTGTCGTTTTCACAGTGTGCACGCATGAATCGCCTCCTTGTCGAAGGACATTTTCAACCTTTTTGGGGGATTTTGATTGGAATTTTCATCAGGCTGTTTTAAGGCAGCCACGGGTTTGACCCTCAGCTGCCCATGAACAGTAGAGTGTGTACAGTTGCTTTTGAGACATGTTTTTGCATGTGTCAAAGTCTCACCTTAGTTTCTGGACCTTTTCTGACTTCTGTGCTCTTCATGGAGCTAAATTGTTGTCAGTGCTAAATTGCTGTCTGGCCATTTCAGGGTGCTTCTGTGGTCTGGGACTGGTTTACTCCAACAAGTCGTGCACCATGCCGCCCATCACCTTCCAGGACCTGCCTCTGAACATCTACATGGTCATCTTCGGCACAGGCATCTTTGTCTTTATCCTGAGCCTCATTTTCTGCTGTTACTTCATCAGGTGAGAGGCAAAAGTTATAGAAATGTTTGGTTAAAGATAAGACGCGTGGGATAAAAACACAGGAAAGGCAGGATTAAGAGATGAAACACAGGAAGAAGATCCTAATGAAGGTATTGAACAGTTTCGCTATTGCTGCTAGAAACTGTTACATCTGCTCACCCAAAAAAATCCATATTTTATTCATGTTAATTATTGTTCATTATTTTCAGCCTGGTTTCTTACATTGTTGAGTTCAGCCAGTCCAATTCGTATTAATGGGGCCGTGTGATGCTGATGGTTAAATGAAAAGCCTCAGCTGGTCAAAACGTTGTAACGTTATATGTGTTGCATATCATGATTAATTTTATTTTGCCACATACTTGCCGATACACAGTCCTTGTAGGAGAAGTGGAAATGCTACAGTAAGTTAATCATAAACTTAATCAAACCAGAGGATCGTATTTTGACCTGATCATCATGTTGGATAAAAATTCAAGGGATCAGGCCTCACCCTGAGGGGGATGTGAGCATGTTTATTGAGTTTCACATCCAATAGTTGTGGAAATGTGTCGGTGTGGACCAACCAACAGATGAATATTGTCTCCTCACAGTAGGGAGATTGTGTGCGTGGGTAAGAAACACAGTGAGGGAGGTAGGGAGCTATAAAAATAGAGGAACAGGCTGACCTCTCCCGCTGCTGACTGTCAACTCCCTGATGAGCTGAGGGGACGTTTATGTCTGAAGCGCAGGATGTGAGGCAACAGGAAGCTGCTCGCCACAATGCGTGAGGACAGCAGTGTGGAAAACTGTGGAGAAGCCGTGTTTAGGATGCACACACCCTGAAAGGAGCACGGCGGGGTCGCACACATCGCTACGAAAGCCGCATCAGGAAGCATCGACACCTGCAGCAGGGCTCCTTTTTCATTCTCCTCGGAGGATCTGTACTGACGTGAAATCTCATAAAGTGGTGCAGTAGCTTGGTGTTAAATATGATTTTGAATCGCTGGCCAAATTGCCTGAAAATGTCAGACAGTTTAAAAAACATGCGGGCTGCCTGGAAAACATACCCTGAAGCACAAATGGAAATGTCAGAAGACAAACGCATCGGTGGTTGCAGGTATCTGGTGGGTATGAGGCACTTTTAGCTCGATTTGGAGCATTTCCCTCGTGTAAGGATTTCTTTTCTTACGCCGATCCTAAGCTGCATTTAAGATCATTTAGGCCAGTTAAAGGGATCAGTATTTGGATTTGAGTTCTTAATAACTACTTGTAATCTGGAAAGTCATTATTAGAAAAGTCATCTCAGTGTTTAGTTGGGAAAGTAATAGTGTTGATAACGGGCACATTTCTTGATGGATGTTTTGTTTGGGCTGAACTCGCCTCCTAATTGACCGTCAGCTCTGAAAAGCTGGATCGTTCCTGCTTCTCTTAAAGCGCTCACCTATGAATCACATCCAGTGAGTCATTTCCTTTGGGCCCTATTAACATACTGAAGGTAGTCTTGGGTGGTGGGAGTGTGATTACGGGTTTATTTATGGGCCTGGTGAATCATCAGATGAATACTGAGTGATGAATGCCACTTTCTTAGGGACAGATTTTGTACCTGTCTGTCAGGGAGCCTGTGATTTTAAGATTACAGTAGAAACTAGGTTAGTTGTAGTCTAGTAGGTAATTCTAGCTTTAATTACATGTTGTCTAGAAACCCTTATAATCTGTTAGGGTTTCTGGAGCAGACGCGATGCTTTCAGCCCGGTTTCAGATATAAACGCGTGTTAATAATGCTGCAGCTATGCAGTGGAAAAATACAAGGGTGACAAAAGCATACACCAAAATATATCTGTAATTATACCCTGCGCTCTAATGTCCTGAAGCCCAGAGGGTGCAGGGGCAAGCTGAAGGTTTAATAGAATGGCCCACATGCTTTGCCCAAATGAATTCACTGACTAATTTAATTGAGTCAATGATCCCTGCGACTGAACTTGGGAGATCGCCTGGGAGCCCGTGTCCCACAGGAGACTGCAGCAGTGGGGGATTTCTAAAGCGTAACAGCCGGGTTATGTAAGCGCTCGCTCACACATATTTGCCAGCGTTTGCATTCCAATAACATCCACATTCACCACAAACGCACCTTTTTCTCTGCGGATGCAGGTCAGGTTGTGTGTGTCAATGCTTTGCACTACACGTGTCATTACTGACGGACTTGAGTTGGGTTGGTCAAAGCTGTGCCAGCCAAAAACAAGTTCAAGTCCGTGATTTGCTAATAAAAACGGGAAATTCACTGCAGAGGAAATCTCCTAGTTCTAGGTGTAACAACAGCTGTATGAGATGTTACAATAGAGCCACTGAATGACGGCATGGTGTCCCCCTTTCACCCACTTCACGTCATTCTCCAGGCCTGGGAAGCTTCGGCACATGTAAAGCGCGTATCCTTGCATTGTTCTGCACGAAGACCGTTCGCTGCCACTACTGTAAACACTAAACAAAGCGACAAAAGTGTTGAAGAACTGTCATTTCCTGACTTTAAGGTTCATCAAGACCATCGTCCTGCGACGCGTTCGCTGTCTGTTTCGAACACTCTCACTGAACATAGTTTCAGACGAAAACACAGACGGTTTGAGTCTGTGTTTGGTTGTGTGAAAACAGGAGGCTAAAAATAACCACATGAGCAGACGTAGCTCGCCAAGTGATAAAGATCTCTACTCTATTGTTGATCTGGGGCAGTGCAGGGATTCAATGAGGCAACGTACTCATTAACAGTGCGCGTGTGTGTGTGTGTGTGTTTGTAGTTGCGGTGCGTGGACAACGTGTGTGCGCTTGCAGAGGGACATGTCCACAGGTGTGTGGCCAGCGCCGCAGCCTGCAGTTACACAGCTTCACTCGCCTATAATTTAACTATGAGTAACTCCAATAACCTTCCATTTAAAACAGCTTAGAATAAACATCGTCTATAGCAGGTGGTGGAAACCTGTTACTCCATGTTATGCTATAGTTACGTGCAGATTGATAAGCTGATTATAGTTTTTGTGTGTAAAACTTTTAAAGTACAATGGAGTCAACAGAACCATTTAAAACAAGACAACACTGGACGATAACGGATGGATGGAAACATAATTATATGATATTATAAAACGTATGAATATAGCTGCATAATGAGTAGTGCTGCTGTTATTGTACTTGTGTTTCTGGTCTCTGCTAACCTCTAAAGAATTCATTTTGTCTTTAGCTGCTAAACTGAGTATTTTCATGCTGGTGCTAAGTGGGCAGCGTGCAGGAAGTGTTCACAGCCTGCTCCGGCTGAAAACAATGAGAACACGAATAACTGTGAGGTCAGACAGTTAAGACATGAGCTGAATTCAGTTGATTTGACACACAAATGCAAATATTCATTAAAGCTGCTTCAAGCTGGTTCGAGACATAATTATCTGCTTATGAACAATAAGTCAAGTGTAATCGCACTTTAATTCTGTTCTCAGCTCATTGTTGTCACATCCTGACCATCAGCCTTCTGTACTTGTTCCCCTGGGCGCTGAAGTAAAAGTAACAATAGCACAATGTAAAAACAGGCTGATACAAGAATCCCTGTGTTCATACAAGTTCATTTCAGGAGGAGTCTAGAAAAACTGATCAAAACATGGCTCCTGCGCATGTTGCTGTATATTTTATTAGAACATTAGTCAAAAGAGCATATTTCCCTGTGAAAATATAGAAAACATGCCACAGAACAGACTCAGGCAAAGTGCTTTACTTAAGTTCAGTAGTAGTAGCACGTTCTTAGTTACTTCACTAACTGTATTTTTACATGGTGGAGTACTTAATTAATTGGCCTGGATACTTTCTTCTATCACCTTAAAAAAAGAAGCACTTGAAAATCTATGATTCACTGATGATTGTAAACAAGGTTTGTCTTTGTTTTTCTCAATTAATTTACAGCAAACTACGACACCAAGCGCAGAGTGAGCGGTTTGGGTACAGAGAGGTAGGAACGTGGTCACTTTTAAGTCTGCTTAAAGGTATAAATGAAAAAAATAACGTTCCTAAACACAGTTTTTCTCATGGCTACAGGTAGTTTTAAAAGGAGACCCAAAGAAGTTGAACCTTCACGGGGTAAGATGGGATTCACGCTTTTTTGTACTTGAAGCTGTTCACACTCGATGACTTAAAGATAAACTAAAGTGGCCGTCCTCTCTCACACTGTCCTGTCTGTCAATCACACAGCAGACGTGCGCCGTGTGTCTGGAGGACTTCAAAGTGAAAGACGAGCTGGGAGTGTTGCCATGCCAACATGCTTTCCACAGGAAGTGAGTACAGCAGAGTCTTCCCTCGCTCATGTAACCACTTGAAACCCTTCTAGTCATGTTTGATCTGAAGTGCTCAGACGATACAGAGGATGGTTGCGTCTCTACAGTGTGGCTGCAGGAGTTTTCACATTTACTCATTTATAGTTTTCCATTTTCTTGCCTTCGCCTATTCACAGTAAAGCGGTCAGTACAGTGGCAGTGAGCATAGGTAGCCCTACAATGTTATATAAGAAGCAATCTGTTAATATATATACGCTAAACTGTGATAAGCTGTTCCTTTAACTGGTGTGTGTACAGGTGTATTCCCATGATGGAGTCTCGACCATGATGTGTCTCCTGTGTGTGATCTACAGGTGTCTGGTGAAGTGGCTGGAGGTGCGCTGCGTCTGCCCCATGTGCAACAAACCCATAGCTGGCCCCCCTGAGCAGCACCACAGCATAGGGACTCTGCTGGATGAACTGGTGTAACGTCTAAGCACCAGCCAGCCTGTGTGGGACACCAGTGTTGGCCAAACCCGCTGGTATACGTTGATGAAACAGAAAATGGGGGGGGGGGGGCACTCTGCTGTTAACATGCAGCAAAACACCAACATGATCATGGTTAAGTTGGGGTAACCTAGTTACCACCTGCTGGAAGACTAAGGAGGATGCTGTTGCCTAGCAACCATATCCGACACGGCAAAACGACACCTTGTGGTGTCTGAGAGATTATCTCCAGCCACCCACACATCACTCCACCACTCTTCTTTCAACATCCCCCGCTCCTCCCGTCTTCCTTAGTGAGGTCAATGGCAGCACTCAAGTGGAAGAGAGCTGTTTTCCACAGTGACGTGGACAAATGCATGCTGGGTAGGAGCTACGGATCCCCTCTGAGCACTCGTAAGTGCTACCTGTCACCGTAGGCACTAATAGAAATTAACATTAGTATTGGTGAAGGTTACTGAAACTCCTGTGCCTCTAAAAATCTTTCAGAGCAGACGTTTTTGGGGAAAAGCCATGCGCGCGTATGTCCTTTCTGCTCAGCATCTTCTGCAGTCACATCAGGACATAGTGACAGGCTGACAATACATCTAAACAAACAAGAGTAGAACAGAGAATGAATAAGACAGTAGCAAAGGCAAACAGGTTTGATTAAAAGCACTTTAAAGTAAGTAAGACATTTCACCTTTCTTATGTGTAGATTATAATTTGGTAAACTGCAATTAAATAAGGAGGAAATAAGGAAGATTCATGTTCCATCTTTAACCAGATTTCTTCATTTGAATCAAACTAATCAGTCTTGTCATCACGTCTTTCTCACAAACCAACAGATGTTTGCTCAGATGTTTAACTGATAGAAAACGTTTTCCACTGGGATGTTTATTTGTTTTGTTTTTTTATGTGGTCATATAAATATCAGCCACTTGCACCTGCACTGGAAGGACGTTCCCTTCCTGTCACTGTAAAAGTTTGGATCTTTGTTGAAGTTTTTTTCCTTTTTCCATGTAGAGAAAAATGTTTTCTCGCCTTTGTTTTTCTACATAGATGCACCACAGGCTGCTTATTTTCATGTTTTATGCAAGTCAATGAAATTAGAGATGCAGCTTTATCCTGACATGAAAGGAGGAGCAGCACAGACATCCACTGATCTCTGAATTCATCTGGGCAGCAACTACATCTCACACTTAGTGTTTCTGTGGCATTATTGTCAGTGGTTCTGTTTAACATTTACTGTGATTTCTAACGAGTCAGAAAGCAAATCACTGCCTAAATTGAGCACCAAACTCACAAAGCACATTGTCCAGATCCAACAGGCTCCTGCACTAGAATTAAAAGCCAAGCACACACAAGGCTGTTGAATTCACACGTGCCAAGAAAAATAAAAAAAAATGTCTCTACTGTTGCATTTTTATGGCACAAGAGAAATGTTCACACTGATTCTGGCCACATTCCATATTTTGTATTGAACAGGTGTAAATAACTCCAGCAAAAATAAATACAGTTGTCTGTTTGTTCAGCCTCTTTTGTTCCTTGCTTTATAAGTTGTGAGTTTGACGCCACCTTGAGGTCAAGTGTTTGCATGTTTCACTCTAATGTAAGTAGTATTTAACATAATTTTGAGAAGATGTTCTAAAGACACTTTCCTGCACCAACGTTGTGGTAAAATAATCATTAATTTATTTACGTTGTTTTTATTTATTCACACAATTTGTTATCTGATTACTTCAGACACATGGTTTGCTTTTAAGGATTTTAAGGCTTTTACACATTTCTGAGAGACAAAAAGTCTTTAATATGATGTTGATGCATACATTACATTTGTGAATAATAATAATAATAACATTAATAATGGTCAGCTACACAGTAATGTATTACATTAGTGACTGACAAGAAACAATCTAATGCCAAGACATAAAGTAGTCAGAGCTCCACATCTGAGTGAAAACGAGCTCCATCTGTACTACGCCTCATTAAATGTACAAGATCCCGTCTTATTGGTGGGATCCGACGGGTTCCTAGCGATTTTCCCACAACAGATTGCAGGTGGCAGGGCATCAAAGTCTGAAGGGCATTTCCTACTCCGGCTGCCTTTTAATTAGACTTAAGGGCAGAGCGGAGCCTCACGTTCAGGATGAAGGCAGATGGTGTGGATGGCAGAGGGAGACCAGCTCCAATGGAAAGTGAGCGATGGAGGGGAGGGGCTGGGAAAAGGTGGAGACTGAGAGGGGCAGGGGTGGAGGAGAGGAGGTGCTCGGTGGAGACGTTTCAAGTCAACTTCTCACTTTTTAACACTAGCACGTATTTGACCTGCACAGACATAAGGTTTGTACTCAAAGCCTGGGAGAGAAGCATGATGGACGCCCAAATGTTCACTTCACAGCAGCTGGTGAGTATATGATACATACGACGATATTCTGTCCTAACTACAGGTTTGTTGAGTGTGAATTCTGTTGTGTGACCATGTTTTGCATGTTTCATGTGGTGATCTGAATTTTTTAATTAGGCCTATGATGCCAGTACATAAATCTGTTTATCGTTGTCATTTAATGTCTGTGCTTTGCACAAATCAATAGGAGTAAGGTGGAAGCTTTGCAATCGTTGGTACTCAGCAAGTAAAACATTTAGCTGAGATGCTTGAAGTGTTAAATGTGTATATAGATGCAAAATTGTTTATTATAAAGTTTTGATCATAACAGTTTACTGGCAAAAACGCACAGCATGAACACATAGATGCATCTGTAATTGCTGGTACAAATCACACACACACACACACACACACACACACAAACACACACACACACTCTGCTTGGGTGGACCTGGAAACATAAGCAACTCTTTCATGAGATCAGCCTCTACCTGAGCAATAAAGAGCCAACTGTGTTGTGAATAAACTGATGATGGCAGTGCACACACGCATGCACACACACGCATGCACGGGGTGGAAGGACAGACAGAGAAGTGCTTGTTCCTGTCACAGTATGGCACTGACACCGAATGCAGCGTCAGGTTAGTTGACATCGAAACACCACGAGAACTGGCTATGAACGAAGCTGCACAGGAAGCATGACTGATTAGACTGGTTTTGTTTTCTGCAGTTAGTTGTCAGATGTTGGAATCGTGAACAAAGTAAATAAATGTGATGATTAAAATATTTCTGTTGCACAAATTGTACAGTTGGAAATTCAAAACTGGTCTCACAAATTCAGAATGCTATGATTGGGAAGCATTGTCAATTTAATTATTAATTAAAATTGTACAATGTTTGGTTCAACTGCTCCCATAGGCTCTAATAAAGGTCATACGCTTTATAATGTGTTCTTGTGACTGTAGGGAGTTCCAGCTTTCTGTCAGGGATCTTCGCTCTAGCAGAAGTGATGCCAGCATATTGGTCCACACCAGTGAGAGATGTCTGGACACCGTGTGATGATGCTGCCTGTGGATGTGAGACGTGGCGGCAACAGGCCTTGAAGAGCATATTTTTAGTAGTAATGGGATGCTCATCTCTCTGTGGCTGTGAGCGTTTAAGGACAGTTTAAAAGACATGTTTAAAAGGTGGCTTTTAGCGCTGATGGCCCGCGTCGGCCTCTGTGTGCTGGGCCTCAGCTGCTGCCTGACACTGCTTTACCTCCTGGCCTGTAAACCCGCGTCTCACGGCGGCCATCAGCCCCTGCCGTGGTCTGCAGGTGCCACCAGCAAGGAGGGATTCATGGCGTTGCTGCAGGAGCGGGAGGACTCCCACAGACATTACATCAACAGCTTGACAAAGCAGATAGCCCAGCTCAAGGAGGCCCTCCAGGAGAGGACGCAGCAGCTGCAGGAATCACTGGATAAAGCCAAGACGAAAGGGATCCTGCCTCAGGGTCTGGAGAGTCTGCACAAAGCCCCCTCGCAATCCGACCTGAAGGTAGGACCACGTGACGCAGAGGCAAACCTCACAAAATGCAGCGTGACAGCAGAGTAGTAAACGTCACGTCGTGTCCTGCAGGAGTTCTTCCGCTCGCAGCTGAACCAGGCGGAGGTGAGCCTGGGCGCAAGGCTGCCCAACGAGTATGCTGTGATTCCATTTGACACCTTCATCCTGCAGAGGTGAGTGGGGCCGCGTACGGGCAGCCGCGCAGCTCCCACCGTCCACAGGTGACCCACTTCTCATGTCATCCTCTCAAGGGTGTACCAGCTGGAGACGGGGCTGACCCGGCACCCTGAGGAGAGGCCCGTGAGGAAAGACCGCAGAGACGCACTGATGGGGACTGTGGAGACAGCTCTACACGTCCTGAATGGACCTCATCAGCATGCGGACAGCAGCAGGAGAAAGCACACATTCTCTCCGTCAGACTTCATAGAAGGTGAGGACTTGTCACCATGACGTTAAATTGAAAAGACACGCTCCTGATGAAATGCCTGCTGTTGTGCGCCGCAGGGCTGACTCGTACGGAGCGGGACAGAGGAAGCGTTTACGAGCTCACCTTCAGAGGCGACGGCCCGCAGGACTTCACACAGCTGGTGTTTTTCCGGCCATTTGGGCCCGTGATGAAGGTGAAGAGCGAGAGTGTGGACACTCGCAGCATCCTCGTCAACATCATTGTACCACTCTCCCAGAGGCCTGATGCGTTCAGGCAGTTCATGAACAACTTCAGGTATCAGCTGGATGCGAGCTAACGCTGTGATCAATGATGTGGAAACTACGGTGCAGGTACTTGAATAAAGCACAACCGTCTGTGTTTTTATTCAGGGCAGTGTGCATCCACCAGGACGGCAGGGTTCACCTCACTGTGGTCTACTTCGGTCGGGATCAGATAGACTCGGTTAAAGCCATGCTGGACCAGACTACCAGGTAACGTAACTGCACCACTGGACTTGAGTTTGTTGGACTTTGTCTCTTCTTTCTAACTTTTATGGGAGTTATTTCCCCACCTGTGACTAAAAAATAAAATGATATTTTGCATTTTACCTGCCTGTCTGCACGTAGAGATGAAACCACATCTCTTTCTGTGCCCTAGAGAGACTCGGTTCAGGAGCTTCACACTGATCCAGCTGAATGAGGAGTTTTCGCGTGGGCGGGGCTTAGAAGTCGGGGCCAGGGCTTGGAGGCGGAGCCACAACGTCCTGCTCTTCTTCTGTGACGTGGACATCCACTTCACTGCTGACTTCCTGACTTCCTGTCGTCTCAACACAGAGCCTGGTGAGACAGAGGGTTGCCTGACCTCCGCCTGTGTAAAACACTGACAACACACACAGGGCCTTTCCCTGTGTGACGACAAACATCAACTAAAACCACTTGTTTTGGTCTCTAGGTAAGAAAGTCTACTACCCAGTGCTCTTCAGCCAGTACAACCCATCTATCATCTACAGCAATCAGACACTTCTACCTCCTGTTAACCAACAGCTGGTAGGTGCTACAGTGATACCTCAACAGCAAAGGGTCGTCCAGATGTGACACACTGAGCTCCAGATGTTCTCTTTGTCTCAGGTGATGACAAAGGAAGCTGGATTCTGGAGAGACTTTGGGTTTGGCATGACCTGCCAGTACAGGTCTGATTTCATCAACATAGGTAACGACAACACCTGAGTCCTCATTGTTTTTTTTTTTTACAAATTTCAATATACACATATAGTAAAACAAAAAATAAATCCTCATTGGCGATAGACTTTCAACACTGTACTTGTTTTTATGAAACTTGAGCTCTTAACGTTAGTTTTGTCTGAACTTTGTCAGGTGGCTTTGACCGCAGCATTAAAGGATGGGGACTGGAGGACGTTCACCTCTACAGGAAGTACCTTCACAGTAAGCTGATGGTGATCCGCTCTCCGTCTCGCGGTCTCTTCCACTTGTGGCACGAGAAGACCTGCGCAGACGAGCTTCCTGCGGACAAGTACAAGATGTGCATGCAGACCAAAGCCATGAGTGAAGCCTCGCACAGCCAGCTGGGGGAGCTCCTCTTCAGACGGGAGATCCAGGCTCATTTAAACTCCCAGAGACACTGAAAATGAGAAACGTGTTATTAAATTCATTGCCAACAAATAGACAAAAGGTTTTAATCCACTGGAACAAAACCTTGCAAGAAACTGACATCAAGACGAACTGTGAGTTTTTGTGTGTTAATAAAGGTTTGAAGGACACAATTAACATTTGTTTCTCTGTTGCTTTCTTGCAGCTAAAAGGTTGACTTGGTTGTTTTCAGTGTTAAAGTTGCAACGTCTAGCTTCAATTTCACCTGTTGTTATTCTTTCTTTAAACTTTAGATTTGAGGGTAATAATCTGTAAATAATCATTTTACACAGGTTTTATTGACACAGACTTTACTACAGGACAGGACCAGGCCTTAACAACACTGTCCTCCCTCCTGTTCTTTCTCTGTCTGTGGGTTAAGATGTGACCAGGAGCCACACACACTAATGAGAACCTGTGGGGAGACGTCTATTAATAGTGACACCATTCAACCTCGTTACTTGTGCAGACGCAGGGAGGTGGAGCAGCTCTGCATCAGGCCATAGGCCGGAAACTCCATTACCGCTTCCCTGGCCGGTGATGCATTCACGTGCACCTCGGATGTTTAATCTCTAAAACCCATGTGAAAATGTTTTGCTTATTCTAATACAGTCTGACACTAGGCTCCAAGGATTTCAGACTGGACCATGAGCACACGAGCATGTGCTAAAATAAATATTCCCAGACATGGGAATAAATCTTAGATGGTGAAAGTCATGACATAAGATGAAAGGTTTAGCAGACTCTTACTTTATCTGTTCTGTATCATTCGATGGTTGGTTCCAGAAATAATTGAAGATAGGTTCGATGTTTTAGTTTAAATCGTTTCAACATATTTTGAGATTTTAAAAACGTGGTGGTCAAAGCTTGGCTGCTACTTGCTGCAGACTGTGACTGTACGTCAGCGGTGTCTACACAGTTCTGTTCCAGTTCCTATTTAAGTGATACAATAAGAAAAGAGCAGCTCCATTTACCTCTCACTGTGCGTGTGACTGTCCCTTTTAGTGACCACACCCTTTTTGTTCCACTATTGCAGCCCGGAGGCTCAGCTTGCGCAGTGGGGGTCAGGCTTCCTGCAGCCATCGCTACAGATTGCGCACCGGCCGTGAAGGCAGCACCGATGACACGGGGAGAGGAGCGCTTGTGTCCGCGTCTCGTCTCGGCTGAGGGCTTTATTATTATGAGCTGAAGGAATCCTGCTGTGCTATGATGGTTTATGCGCAGTGGAAAGGGTGAGAGGTTCTTGACGTGTTTGGTGGTGTTAGAGTAGATTTAGCGCGTAGAGTGTTTTTTGGCCCCGAGTGTATTTTAGTAAACCTTTGGTAGTTCTAGCTCTTCGGTCAGTCCTCGGAGTTGCTGCTCGGACAATGACACTGGTGTGTTTCTAATTTTGTGCTGGAATAGCGAGACATGTGCGCCGGAAAGGCTGCGTCTTGTCTCGCCTAAAACCATCCGGGCCAGCCCGGAGCGACAATTTTTTATCAAGACTGACTCCAGAGGAAGAAAACGCAGACGCAACATGTTCGAGTCCTCGACAGTCCCTCTCATCCTGCTGGACATTACCTGTCTGATCCTCGGTATGTAAATCTCTGCCTTCCCCGAAGGCCTCTTCAGTATCACAGTAGTAAAACGTCTGTTGTCAAGCAGCAGGAATTTACATACGTATGCAATAGTTTTTAAGCGAACAGATAACATCTAGTTAACCTAAACAACTCACTTCATTTATTTGCATAAAACACAACGAAGGCTTGAGGTTTAGGAAACCAGGCAGGAAGATGGAAAAGGAGCAACAAAGTCCCACCCTGTGCGTGTTTTTTCCATGCAAACCTGTATTTTTAGCCCACAGTGTAATCATAGCCCAGAAATGTGCTGTAGGACTGGCAAAACGCTGTAAAAGTGACCTTTGGTCAGCCTGGGACAGCCTGGGACAGCATGGGATCAGTTCGATATCCATGTTGGATAAGGACAGACTGCTTTAGACTCTGAGCTCCAGAAATCCTTTGGTGTGGTTAATCTGCTCTGAGTCACTCTGCTTTGTTATGTGCTTGGCTGTTCTGCTGACTGTAAACCATCGCTGTCGCGCTGGGAAGTCTCATGTCTGCTAGTCTAAAGTCTAAACATGGGCCACTCTCTAATCTCTGGTCTCTGTGCTGATGACACCCTGGCAGAGACACGGGGAGATTTTATTACTTTACTCTGATTTCTTTACTTTTTTACTCAAACAAATGAACAGGCAACCCAAAATAAGGAGTGTTTGTAATTGTATAATAAAATATTCACAAATGAAATATTAAGTACATTACACCACCTATTGTAACTCTCAACATGATTTATATTTCACGTAAAACAAACCGTGTTATTGTTCTTTGTTTATGCATTAACCTTGTAGGCCCTGCTGTAACATAAACATTGTTAATTACAACCAGTTTTAGGTTTTCAGACATTCAAAAGGCTGAGTTTAAACCAGCAGAGCCTAACAAAGGATCTGCGCCTCCGTGATGACGCATATAACCCACAGGCACAGTTTTCAGATTTACAGATGAGCTGCACGTAAAGTAGGAGGAGCATGTACAGAAAATGTGAGCGGGACAAGCCGGGACGTGTCACATATGGAGCAACTTCCTGAATGAACTGAGATGTTGTGTAACGGACTCTAATTACCTGCCTCTTTCTTCACTCTGACAGTCGGGCTACCGTTTTTTATCCTAACGCCTCGACACAGCCCTTTCAAACGGGGCTTCTTCTGTGACGATGAGTCCATCAGATACCCCGTCAAAGATGACACCATATCTTACCAGCTCCTGGGAGGGGTCATGATCCCCTTCACACTGATTGTGGTAAACAGTCTGCCGCGGTCCGAACACTTAGAAGGTTGTGTTTTGTTGAGACGTGCAACCGGACTCTCCCCTGATTCATCTCTTCTGTTGCAGATCACCTGTGGCGAGTTCCTCTCTGTTTATTTGTCCCGCATCAAGCACCAGTCATTAGGCACCAGGTATGCGGGCTGTGTCTACAAAGCTGTGGGAAGCTACGTGTTCGGCGCTGCTGCCAGCCAGTCCCTGACAGACATAGCCAAGTATTCCATCGGGCGCCTGCGGCCAAACTTCCTGGCTGTATGCGCACCAGCCTGGGACAGCATCAACTGCAAAAGCGGGGGATACATCGAGAACTTCAAATGCAGTGGAGAGACGTTTCTGGTAGAAGAAGCCAGGTAAAACTTCCCAGCACACCGCAAAGGCCTTGTGGCCGGTGGATGCAATGCTCTAAATCCAGTATAAGCAAGCTGATGCACACAGACAGATGCATAG
Organism: Macropodus opercularis; assembly: GCA_030770545.1. Classification (NCBI taxonomy): domain Eukaryota; kingdom Metazoa; phylum Chordata; class Actinopteri; order Anabantiformes; family Osphronemidae; genus Macropodus; species Macropodus opercularis. Next base: position 6,802,308 of record CM061097.1, on the reverse strand, counting down.
GTAGCTTTAAAACTTGATTCTTAACTTTATCTATTAACAACCGAACCAGAAGGCTTGATTGGAAAGTGACTTGATTCAAATGCAGATCTTTGAGTTTTCCTCTGGCTTCTCATTTGCAGGCTGTCGTTCTACTCTGGTCATTCATCCTTCTCCATGTACTGCATGCTCTTCCTTGTAGTAAGTACATATTTTTGGCCAATAAACAGAATTTGGATTGTAAAGTGTCCTTGCTGGCTGCCAGCAGCTGTTCAGTAAATATTGGTTTGGATGTTGTAAACTTTGCGTAGGTGAGCCCGCAGCTTTTCTTGTTTTCTAATATTTGTTCATTCTCTCGCTCTGCCGCTGCAGCTGTACATTCAAGCCAGACTGAAGTCAAAGTGGGCGAGACTTCTGCGGCCCACCATCCAGTTCTTCCTCATTGCGACTGCCGTGTACGTGGGTCTGTCCCGCGTGTCTGACTACAAGCATCACTGGAGCGACGTGCTTGCCGGCCTCCTGCAGGGAGCTTTAGTGGCTGTTTTTACCGTAAGTCGGCCTGTACTTTGCGCTGTAAACACGCCTGGCCTGCTGTCCTGTCCATAGTGCGGTTCTGGAATAGGCTTGAATGTTTTCGCTTTTTTTTTCGATGCAGGTTTTCTGTGTGTCCAACTGTTTCACGCAGCCGGTGGATCCGGTGGTGTCACAGGAGGAGGAGGAGGCCTCGCCCACCAGTTTACAGGAAACCCCCCCCAACTCAAACCACTACGGCACCACTGACTGAATCTGCCGCCAGAGACAATTCTGCATAAGACCTGTATTGAATGGAAGAGTCACAGATGAGCTGCAAACCTTTCGCATGAACTGCCGACTGTTTCCGTGCTGCGGGCAGGCTTTAGCCGCTACCTATGGTGTGAACTGTAAAGTATGAATGTCGGAACAAAAGTGCACCACAGACGAAAGTACATGCACTTTAAGAGTTCCTGCCTTGTTTGGGTGTCTTCATTATCACGGAATGACAAAGAAGATACAGCACCCTTTGAAAACCTTGTGTCTGTTTTTTTACAGTGTGCGCTTGTTGCAGTGTGGCTGGTGGCGTATATTGGTCTGATGCTGCCACCGTGAATGAATGAAATTCCTTTTTCCCCTGAATATAATGAGCGTCTCTGTGCGCGCTGCAAACTGGCTTGTAGAGAGCCTGGCACCTGTGCAGAAGAAAACCTGGACTGTCCTTCCACACGAGATCGAGAGTGAACTTGTACGCGGTGTTGATTTTGCTGTAGTCTGTTTGCTGCTACCTGCTAAAATACAATGAATAAAAATTTGGGGTTGTTTTTATTTTGAAGCTCCTTGTTTATTAGTTTAGAGTAGTAATGAAAAAATTCAAGAAGAAGGAGGAATTTGATACGAATGAGTAAAGGGTAAATGAGTTGTGGGCAGATTCCATGTCAATGTTTCATGAAGAGAAATGTTGCTTGTACATAAAAACTGCGTTTCAATCGATGGACGCCGCGTTTAAACACAAGCAGTTCGTCACAGCTTCAAGGTGAGAGGTCAGCGCATCTTCATGCGATGGAAATGTCCGCACTCTGCTACAGTAAGTAAGAAACTGGACTAGTGACCCCAACAAGATAGAAATAAAGCTGTGTCATCTATTTTAACTTTATTTCAGCGGTGACAGGGTAACAAGGAAGTAGACCTTGGTATAAAATCCACTATTCTTCTCATAGAATACCTCAGAGGTTTAGTTACGTTCTATTGTGTTGGGTGAAACTCTGGTTTCTGATTTCCACTTCATGCCGTAAGCGTGTAGTATGTCGACATACCTTCAGTAGAACCTTCTATTGTCTCTCTGTTGACTAGAGTCTGTTGACCCTGTTGAGCAAATGCGGAATGTACAGTCCTCCCTCGGGGGAATACGAATAGGTCTTACGCTATCAGGCCATTTTGCAACACACCTTCTGAAACTGCAGCTTGATTCATGAACAGTTTAAGCATAATATATGCAGATATAAATGTTATTAGTGCAAACTATGCATTAACCACTAATCGGCACTAATAAAGCCTTGAGAAATCGGGTTTATATGAACGTGTAAAGGTAATAACACAAAAAAACAAAAGCACAATAATTAAGGACTAGTTGTCATAGATTTTCTGCAATTCTCCAAAAAAAAGTGAAATAAAATACGAGTGTTCTGAATATTTAATAGACAACACGTTAAGACTTAAATGTCATCACTTGTGCATCGCTCGTGTCGAAATGAGACCGATCATGTTGTCTTTTGCTTCACACAGCTCTCTCTTGTTGTCACGCTGACTTCTACAATAGCAGCTCCGTTCACTCTCTGTCACATGTCTCACTTTATCTTGCCAGGCAGTGATGCAGCTGGAGAAACAAGAGACTCAGCATGCACTGGGTCACAACAGCGCTTAGACAACACTTGTACAATTATGTCATTTCATAAATTGAATTTCCGGACCACGAGACCTTGTATTGATTGCAGATAAGCAGTTTTCCAGCCTGCGTTTCCAGACATAACGATTAGTAGATTCTTTCTGCGTTTTTGCCAGACAATTGGAAAAGAAATAACAACACAACAAAGATCAGGTCCATTATGACTAGTTAATAATGCAGAAGGGAAGTGCGCCTCTGAGTGCTCACGAATATGCGAAAGTGGAGGTTTCAGATGAAACCAAAAGACAATTCTGTTTCTGGATCATGAGACCAACAAACACACACGTAAGAGAGAGAACTAGACCTCAGGGAAGAGGAAGGATACACTGAACACATAGCGACTGTTTGGCTGCCAAACCACAGGCTGCCCTTCGTTTCATTTTCACCTGTTGTACCTGCAACCTTTGTACTGTCTTAAAGTTTTTAACTGGAAGAAAGAGCACAGGCAATAGCACCCTGTACCTCTAAGTGCAGCTAAAGGAGGGCATGCGATTCATAAAGAGAAGTGAGTAGTTTTGTCTACTTAATCTTAATCTAATTAGTTTTAATAGCTGAAAGTTACACAGCAGTTTGCAAAAACAACAGCTTTTCTGCTGTGTTACAATGAAATATCAATTAGAAACAAAAGCTTGTGGTGAATGTTTAACAGCAAAAACATTAAAGCTATTGAAACAATTTTGAAAAAGTGAACACAATATAAACTGGAATTTCAATTCACACGTTCTAAATAATGTTTACATTACCTACCCACCTCGAGACTAGAGCAACAAACCAGTAAAGCTTCACCCTGTTGGCCTGAGAAGCTCTGTGGCCACCTGCTGGACGGGACACACGCACAGTCTGAGAAGGATTTGCAGAAGGAACTGTTCAGCATTTGTCGTTGCTTAGTTGGTTTCAGATTCTTCATTGAAGATGAACTCAGTTTGTACATTTGACAGATCAGGTATCTGTAAGTAAAAAAAGAAAAGTTTTCCTGTACGACATTTTCATGAATATTTAATTTATTATTTGCACACAAATAAGGAAATACCCACAATGTTCTCATTTAGCTTCTCAAAGTTATTGATCTAGTTACAGCAAAACCAAATGTTTCACTAGTGTAAATGAGACAAGATGGAAGATTGAGGTGTGATGGCATCACTGAATTTATTACCAGTCATAAACATCAGTCATTTCAGTTGACAAACTGCTTTTATAAATCATTACAACCTCTGCTGCAGTGAACAACAAAACATACTTGTCATATCAATCCAAACCAGTTCATCTGTCCGCTTTCATGCTCTGAACAAGTCACTACAGCAAGCAGCAGAATACATTACTCAGTACTTGCATGTTAACTGACTATATTGTCAGTGACATTTATACCTACCAGGCATAATTTCAATTGGTAACGTTGGTGATTAAGGGTTTGTTCATTTACTAGGGCCTGTCAGAGCACCAACCTAAACATACTGTAAAACGCGCAATTTCAAGAATTTTACAGCACACTAGGGTTGTAAAATTTTATTTTCAGAAATCTGTACATGGAGGTTTTGGCCTTCAGTGTGTTCACACATAAGCATAATGGGGACACAGACAGGTAGCTCACTGAAGAACAAGAAGTGCTATCCATTACTCAAAACTGGACAAGAAGTTCAGTACAATCTGCTTCAGTTTGGCATCTGATGCCTCTGAGATCTTGCCATCAGCCCTGCAACAAACAAAAAGGCAAGTCAGAATAAAACCTTTGAAACCAAAAATACTCATGTTAATCAGAAAGCACAACAGCAGGCAGTTAAAACATATTGTGGCAAAGACTATGGTCTCACTTGATTGCGCTGAGCAGATCCTGGTGCTGGCTGAGGATGTGCTGCAGGAAAGCCTTCTCAAACTTTGTGATCTTGCTGGGCTCCATCTTGTCCAGGTGACCTCTGACACCAGCATAGATGACAGCTACCTGCTCCTCAATTGCCATGGGAGCTGTAGGAAACATGAAAAGCATAAGAATTGAAAGTTGGGCTCCTTCATTTTAAACCTGATTTACTGCTTTTGTAGAATACTCAATATAATTCCACAGATAATCACTCACAGTACTGTCCCTGCTTGAGCAGCTCAGTGAGCCTAACACCCCTGTTAAGGAGCTGCTGGGTTGCAGCATCCAAGTCAGAACCAAACTGGGCAAAGGCAGCCACCTCACGGTACTGAGCCAGCTCCAACTTCATGGTACCAGCCACCTATAGGGTAGAAGAAACTGTGTTAGACTGCTTATGATTGAAGGTCTATTCCTGGTGAAATGCAGTTTTTAAACTTAAAACACATCAGCAAGTCTAAACCAGAAGTTACCTGCTTCATGGCCCTGGTCTGGGCAGCAGAACCTACTCTGGACACAGACAGACCCACATTGATAGCAGGGCGAATTCCCTTGTAGAACAGCTCAGTCTCCAAGAAAATCTGTAGTGAACAGAGAAAGAAAGTGTATTTAATTGATCTATTATGAAGAGGACAAGTGACTGAACAGCAGCAACATTAAAAACACACCTGTCCATCTGTGATGGAGATGACGTTGGTGGGGATGTAAGCGGACACATCACCAGCCTGAGTCTCGATAACAGGGAGAGCAGTGAGGGATCCGCCACCAAAGTTGTCGTTCATCTTGGCAGCTCTCTCCAGCAGACGGGAGTGGAGGTAGAACACATCACCAGGGTAGGCTTCACGTCCAGGAGGACGACGCAGCAGCAGAGACATCTGACGGTAGGCAACGGCCTGAGAAAGTAAAAGTAAAAAAAAATTTTTTAGTTGTGTTTCTTAAGTAACACCCACAGTGAAGATATGCCCCACATTTAGTGAACTGCATTAAAAGACTATCAAAATAGAAAGTGTAATAAAAACCTCCAAATTTGACATATTCCTCTCACCTGTTTGGACAAATCATCATAGATGATCAGGGCGTGTTTGCCATTGTCTCTGAAGTACTCTCCCATGGAGCAACCAGAGTATGGAGCCAGGTACTGCAGGGGGGCAGCATCAGAGGCGGTGGCAGAGACCACGATGGTGTACTTCATGGCATCAGCATCCGTCAACCTCTTCACCAGCTGAGCCACAGTGGACCTCTTCTGACCGATGGCAACATAGATGCAGTACAGCTTTTTCTTCTCGTCAGTTCCCTCGTTGAACCGCTTCTGATTAATGATTGTGTCGATGGCAATGGCAGTTTTGCTAGAGTGAAGAGGAAAATTGTTTGGAGAGTGTAAACTACACAACTCAAGCTATAGATCTTCTTGATAAATGCAAAGACAACATGCGCAAAGGCCATAATAAAAAAATCTCTTAGCATTTACCCAGTCTGCCTATCACCAATGATCAGCTCACGCTGTCCTCTGCCAATGGGCACCAGGCTGTCCACAGCTTTGATTCCAGTTTGCATGGGCTCCCTCACAGAGATACGGGGGATAATACCAGGGGCCTTGAGGCCTACACGCCTACGAGTCTTTGAGCCCAGGGGGCCCTGAAAACGAACGTGCATTTATAAGATAACTTATGGTTAAGCTGCTGTGATAGGAGTAAAAAAAGTTCAGTTTAAGTAATCAGTCACTCAGCTTACATTAAATTGTATGCCTTGGAAAAAAAACACTTCAGAATAATAACATCTAGTAGTTGGGAGTACACTTAAACTGATTTATTTTCACCCAAGTTAACTTAATATCATTTAAAGTTATTAGATTTCATTTAACCTTTCCATCGATGGCGTTTCCCAGAGCATCCACCACACGGCCAAGCAGCTCCTCACCAACAGGAACATCCACAATAGCTCCAGTTCTCTTCACAATGTCACCCTCCTTGATCAGTTTGTCATTACCGAACACCACAACACCAACGTTGTCAGGCTCCAAATTCAGAGACATGCCCTTAAAGAAAAGTACAAATTATTAGTATGATAATTGTCACATTGGGGCACTCTTTAAAAAAAAAAAACACCCAAACCCCAAACTCAGCAGCATGGGTAGTTTTGATTTCTTTGGGAACAAGTGTTTAATACAGTTTTAATGCTCCATTTAGAAAACATACTTTAAGTCCAGATGAGAATTCCACCATCTCTTCTGCCTGGACATTCCTCAGCCCGTACACTCTGGCAATACCATCACCAATGGACAGCACACGTCCGGTCTCCTCCAGGTCTGCGGAGGTGTCAGCTCCCAAGATTTTCTCCTCCAGGATTGAAGATACCTCGGCTGTTCCTGTGAAAGGCGGCCCACAAATATTAGAATCAATTTCAATTTAACACAACTTGCTCAAACATCTATATTCACACACACACGTGCATAATCTGCACAGCTCACTCAAACCAGCACTTTCACCTCCACAGTGGAAGCTTTACACGTCAAGGTTTCTCTGGAGAAATAGCGCAGCTAAAAAAAAAACCCACCTAATCTAATAAAGCCTTAAAAACAACTGCAATAAATCTTGGCAATACATATTTTTTAGTTCAACAGAAAACTCAATGTATCCAGACACATTCCATCTACTAAGCAACACTTAAATTTACAACATAATACCCAACTAGAAAAAGACGGTTAGCGTGTTGACCCGCACTGTGAAACCTAAAGCTTGTGTCGTTGTTTGTGTCTTACCGGTCTTCTGCAGCCATGGTCTCTGTGTGTGGAGGTGGTTGACCCCAACACAGGCAGCCGGGACGGTCTTGGACACCTGAATTCAAAGATTGTCGGTTTTATAAAAAAACTCTGAAAAGGCCGAAAATCAAAGCTCACTAGACAGTTACCGGAGGCAGCAGTAAAGTGCGCATCATAACCAGCTGTTGTCGGGCTGTGCGGCAGAGACGACATGCGCTGTCAGGATTTCTGACCTTCACAGCGTGGCTGAATACGCCGCTAGTTCGTAGCTAGCATTGGCTTGGTTGCTAGCTAACGTTAGCTCTCCTTGCTGCAGAACTAAGGCTGTGCTTTCACAAGGGCAACCGCACAACAACATCTAATTCATCCCGGTCAGCATTTCTAATAGGCACAACCCGTCAGGACAGATATATAACACTTAAAAGCCGCACTCACAAGTGGGTGACAAGTCAGCGGCCTGCGTCGTTACCCTTCACGCCTGTAAGGCCCACTCTGACAAAATAAACTCACCGCAACATAACCATAAAACAGACTTATTTCAATAGAAATACTCACAAATCCAGCCCTTCTGGGCAGGGCCCTGGCCAAAGCTGCTGCAACTCTCACGGATAGCATTGTTTCGGGTTGCTAATGACCTGTCCTCCACTAGCCGCTGCGACCTGCCTGTGAGCGAATGTAATGGCTGAATGAACTCTTCTTCTATTTATGTCAATTGGTGCAGCGTTTCCTGTTTCCACACCCAACTCTGCCACCTGTCGGCAAGACCAGGATACAGCCCGTAATACTTAAAAAAACCCACGCGTGTAAAAATGTGATTTGTTTGAACAATAAACTGTAGATAAACGACTCTTTGTTCTCAGGATGATACATGTGTAGGGCTAAATATATAAATATCATTAAACGTATTATAAATATAATTAAATTACGTTTTATATTGATAACTGTGATGCCATAAAAACCTCTTTGTGTGGGGCTGGAATGTGGGTTTTCTCCTCTGCCTGCCGAGGTCACCTTTTCAACTTTTTTCTAGTTTTCTGCAGTTCCTGGATGACACCATTAATGATGGATGACATCATTCTACAGTGACAAGGATTCATTTGAGAGTTCTTGAATCCTTCTTGAGTGGCAAAGATTCCACCTTTAATTATGTCGTGTCAATTTGGTCTGATTTACGACAGGCTTTATCATGTTTGTACTGTCTCTCGTTCACTGTGTGACGAAGTAAATGCGCTCTAGGCAAACAGCCTTCTCATAAAACGCAAGAACCAAAGCCATGTCCCTCCAATGGCATTAATTATGGAATTAATGATGTCATCAAAGGATTTATGACAACGGTGCTATTCAAGAAATCTTAATTCTCAATGACAACCGTGTGATTTTGAGAATTCTTGAATTGCATCGTTAATGATGTGTGAGAATTGGACATTGCCTTTGACGTAATTAATGGCGTCATCAAACGTGTATTTATTTGTTATTGGGACCATAATCTTTATAAAACACAGCTACCTAGCAAGTCAGGCTGAACTAATAGCATTTGCTAAGCACCGTGCAGCCGTTTGCTGATTATTTCAGAAAGCTGTGTTTGTGTTGTATCATCGTGTTGTTGTTGTTGTTTTGTATTGTCCACCGGACCGTCCCAGACTCTTGGCGCAGCAACGTCGCCCTCTGTCGGTGCGGTCACGAGACGACACGTGTGCTTTTCCGAGCGACAGCCGCGTCAGTCAGACAGTCGCTCCGCTCGGTCTTGCCCGTGGTGCTAACCAGCCTGCAACAAGCAGCCGCCTGAATGTAGGTCCGCATGGGCTGTTACTGCTCCGTCTCTCCACACAACCCAGCGGAATCATAAGATAAGGATCCCAGGATGGTGTTAGTGCATGTCGGATATCTGGTTCTTCCCGTATTCGGCTCAGTAAGAAACAGAGGTACGGTATTAATATTCACATCGATCCAAAACATGTGCCCTGTTTATCTTAATATTCACTGCAGCTGTCGGTTAGCTAGCTGGAGCTTAGCCGCTGGGTTAGCTCGCGTTAGCTTGCTTGAACGAACGCTAAAATTAGCCGCGTAACTACTCGCAGCGCGGCGCTGATTTCATTCGGATTAATTGGCGGCTGACGTAAATGATCGAATAGTGTAATTTCCCGTGTGTAAATGTGCCTAATTGTGACACAAACACCGCCTCTGAAGATAAGCTAACTGGCTCGTTGGCTCCGGCTATGTCTTGGAACGGAAATATTTGCCACAAAGGATTCCACATGGACGAGGCGTGCTGTCCAAATGCCTCCTACCAAAAGACACATTTCTGCTCAGACGCTCGATCATGGCCACATTATTTTTCCTGTCGGGCGATCAAATACTAGTACTGTGTTTTATTTCTCTCGTGGCGCTATGCACCGTATTTGCACTGTTAAAAAAATACCGCAAAATAGACGTAGCCTCTCCAGCCAGTCAGCTTATCTGTGCTTGGATGATGTCATTTGAAGATCATTTGCTTCTGCTAGCGCTCCCCGGCTTTTCCGACGCGATTTTAACCATTTAGCCATTCTGTTAATCGATACACAACCGATTGCTTGTGAGTGTGGAGCCATCAATGCATCCATCGCCTTTTATACGTTAATTGGCATTTCAGCAGCTGTTTTGTTTGAAGCTGCCGAACTGCAACAAGACCCGAGGATGCGGTCACACTCGAACAATAATAAAGCTCCAGTGTATCATTAATTTTATAACAGTGGCATCAGTGATTTCATTGTGCTTTTATTTCTGTTCTTATTTCCCTGTTTCATAGTATGGAGGCTGGCTCTACATTCTGCATTTATCAGATCTTTGTCGTCCCCCCCATTGTGTAGCTAATGATCATCTGCTGCTGTGTGGTGTGGCGTGGCCTCTGCCTGTTCTCTGCATTTAGCTGTATTGTGAATCCCTTCTTCATTTCCTCTTTCCATCAGAAGACGACATTGGTATTAAAAAAAGCACCCCCCCCCAAGATGTATTCAGCCATAAACGATCCATGTTAAGCAGACTAAAACAGTAGCTAACACCTAGAGCGAAGCACCTTTTTGTCATTTTTTCTGTCAGATTGCTGTAGCAATGAGTAAACATTTTAGCTCCTTTTTAGATATCAGTTGAATGTCATTGTGTACCTCCCATCCAGTCTTGATAGACAACATGCTGTAAATTCCTGTAAAGTGGATACATTTTGCATGATCTCAAATACTGCACTGCATTTTGAACACCAGAATTCGGCTCATCGTCCTTCTCTTCACACAAGGTGCAATGTACATGATTAAGTTATCTCCAATTAAATAAACGCATGCAGATTGGACCCACATGCATGCCCCCTTTCATGGGACTAAATGTTCTAATGTGGCCACTACGACTGAAGGTACACTGCACCTGCACACAACAACCTGCCATAACTGTCTCCATTTTTGTGTAATCCTTTCGTTCCTTTTGCAAATTTCAAGCTTTGAATCACACTGAATTTTCAGGGCTGCTGACCCTTAAAAGGGCAAATGAAGCTAAACATTAAAGCAAGCAAAACATGCTCACTGGTGGTTCATCACTTCCCAATTTTCCCCACTAACATAAAGCCAAAATGCTATCCATTTCACAGGGATGCCTATTTTCCTGCACTGCTAAAGAGATCCTCTATTAGTAATAACGTCTTTATTGTTTGGTTGTGGTCTCTCTTTACCTTTTGTTCTGGTAATAGTACTTTCAATGCATGGTCACATTTATGATTCATAATTTTTTGTTTTTGTTTTTTCTACATTGACTAGTAAAAAAAAAAATCCAATGTAATCTTTCTGTAGTAAAGATGTACCCTGCTGTACTGGAATCATGTGCTGTAGCCAACACGTCTGCTCATTGGATGCCGCTTTTGTTCTTTTTAACCCTATATGGAGCATGGTGGGCCTTGCCTTTAGTCTATGTTGTTTATTTTTGTTGCATGGATTTATACTATTATTACAACAAACAAGAAAGAAAACACAAATTCCACATTTACTAATATCTTTCAATAAAGAATATAGTGTTTTTCCTAACCTTCAGTGTGCTTCTTGCTGATTTCCATTTATTGTCCTCCCTCTCCCTTGTCCCTACCTGCCCCCCCTCCAACCACCCCCGCCCTCCCACCTCTTCTCCTGCTGTGACAAAGATAGACAATTTCCACGCTTCCTCCATCACAGAGCCTGAATGAGTCTATCTGCTGTCATTCATGATGATCGTTTTCACTGAGGCGCTTGGAAACGCAGTGTGCTAGACTTGAGCCGTTGACCCACGGCAGGTCAAGGTCACCTCTTGTCTGCCTGGTAACACGGACAACCGTCAACCTGACAATATTGCTGGGAAGTCATTCAGCTGCTGCTTTGCTGGGTGTGTTTTAAATCATACTGCGTTTCTCAAGCGTACTTGTAGTAAATGCAATGTAGACTTTGCCTATTTTCCCGTGATTTTTCAAAACGACCCCACTGTTCACACCAAATTTTTAATAATGTCTTTTACACTGTCTGGGCAGACTGTACTGAAAATCTTTAAATCTTAAATCTGCACATTTTAAATCTTTGGAAATCTTTAGTAGATCTTTGGAAATTTAACTGCTTTAGTATTTGCTAGGTGGACAAACAGCACAATACGCAGTTGCTTGAAAAGTGTTCACTCCCATTTTTGCACATTTGTGTGTTGCACATTTACTTTTAAATGTCATTTCTTAATAATGAGGAGTTTATTACCAGGACGTCCAGGTCCTGACTAACCAGTGCACCTGATCCTGGTATTCAGCAGTGACTAGGGCAGGGATAGTAAACAAACTGGGCAGGATTGTGCTCACTAAATTAGAGCGATTGTTGGGTTCATGGTCGCCTCCGTGGTAAAGGTCCTTCTTGTCTCGACCGCTTAGCTGCTCAGTGTGCACCTGGTGATTTCAGGCATGTTCCATCTCACAAGTATTAAGGCCAATGTGCTCCGCAAAGCTTTAGAAACGGTTTTATGCTCTGATCTGTTTGTGTCGGTCTAAACGGCTCTTGTCTTCTGTCCTGACATGTGAACCGAGACGCTTTACCTGCTGACCTCTGAAGCTTATACAATGCAATACAGCGACTCTGCCATTAATTCTGCTTTTGTAACCTAATTTTCAGATTCTGTTGCAACTGTAACAGATTGTAGCAGTATCCCTTAAAATGTGGCCAGTGAGTGTTGTAGCCTGACCAGAGTTTGGAGAATAGTTACTTTGTCATTATGGTTTATTGTACAGTAATCAGGGAGAATAGCAATTATTAGATTTCAACCTAAATTTGCAAAGCAGTAAAATGTGCAAAAATGGATGAAGCATGAACACTTTTCATAACAACCATAATAACTCCTGCTGTGCTACAGGCCTGTTATGTCCATTTTTAAGCTTAAGCACAGAATTAAAACCATGTTGCCCCATAGAAAACTTTCCTCCCTGTGAGTCTCGACAGCAGACTGTTCCCTGCCGTTGCCAAATAGCTGTGGTTGGAGAGAGTAAAAAAAGCATCCAAGCTATTTCCTCTCCACTCTTGAGTGTTCAGAAGGGAAAGGAACAAGTCGAGCTGCACTGTGTGTGTAACACACACAAAAGAGTAGTTTTCAGTGAAGCACAGATATACAATAATGCGAATTTATGACCTGGTGTCAGTTGAGGGATTTAAAGAGTTGTTCTCTGATGTTACCCAGGTAGAGACTGCACCTGAACAGTGTAATGTACATTTAGCAGACAGCCATGTAATGATGGTTTACCGCTGAGTGCACTGAGCCGCTGTGCAGAATTTACAACATCTAAGCTGCGTTGAAGTTCATCTGTTTTGATCCAGTCCGCTTGTCTGTGCATCAGAAGACCGGGAGTCGATCCAGAGGTCGGAAATGCAATAAAAGAAATGAAAGCTCACATTTGGGTGCACGACAGTAAATGGTCATGTTCATGGTATTTGTCACCCTAGGTAAGAGGTAGGGCTTCATTAACATGCTTTATCACGCACACACACAGTCACACATTTCACCCACTATTAATTCCAGCTCATCTCCAGCATCAGGTGCCTGACGGCTTCTCCTTATTCTCCACAGGGTCCCATTTCAACCGGCAACAGCAACAGCAGCAGCAGCACAGCCATGCTACCTCTTGCCGGCACTTCCAGTTAGGTCCTCAGGCCCCGCTGCCCATGGACTTCCCCATGCCCCACCCAGGGCAGCCACAGTCAGGCATTAATCCCCACCTGGCCCCTCCCAGCCACCAGCATGGCCCTCCACTCCACCCACCCCTCAACCCCCTGCCCGCCCCACAGTTCCAGGACATCCCTGCCCCTCCCTTCCTACCTCAGGCATTACACCAGCAATACCTCCTCCAGCAGCAGATCCTCGAGGCCCAGCACCGACACATCCTGCCACCCTCCAGGTATCCACCAGGGTTTGCAGAGACATTTACAGACAAATAAACTGTTGAGCAGCCGGGACGCCCAAGTTTTTTGCAGTGGGACAATGTTTAGGGCCAGGTCTGTATTTTCCCAGGATGTTTTCAAATGCTTGGTTTGTCTTAGTAGGCGCACCCCAGAGAGAGGCCCCCACCAGCCCCACAGGCTGCGGCCTGGCTATGAGTTTGCTCCCCCACTTCATGTCCCCCCCCAGCCCGTGGTGCAGCAGCCCCGCTACCTGGCTGAGGGCACAGACTGGTGAGTACTGTCCCTTATAGTATATCTGTACATGCTTGTCCATTAGTTTTACAAATTCACCAATTTTTTCATCCATCCATTTTCAGCTCTGTACATTACTTCTGTAATTATTAGTGGTAGTGGTAGCAGCATGTATTATTGTTATTATTACTTTTTATGGCATTTAAGCATGTGTTATTCACTTGGCTCAGTTTTTGTGGAAATCATTTTTTTAATCTAGCTGAGCCATGTCATCTTCTTTTCATGTCCCTCTTTCGGAATTCGTTTGATGCCGCGTCTGACTGGCTGCTTGTTTCTTTTAGGGATTTAAGTGTGGATGCTGGGCTGCCCCCCCACCAGTATCACATCCATCCGCTGCCGCAGCACTATCAGCACTACTTGACCTCTCCTAGGATGCACCACTTCCCTAGAAACAATGCCTCAACGCAAGTGGTGAGCCACGTCACGCAATCAGTCGCGTCGAACTCCATGAACTCCAGGCTGTTCTCATCTGGGTCTCTGAGATTAATCTCGATACCCAGCAGCCAGGGTTGACCTGTTTTCTCTTTTCTGACTACTGCTTCTTTTATCTGTCATCCCCCAGGTCGTCCACGAGATCAGAAACTACCCATATCCCCAGCTGCACTTGCTGGCTCTGCAGAGTCTCAACCCCTCCCGCCATGCGTCCGCTGTTAGAGAGAGCTACGAGGTTTGTGCCTCCACTTCCTCCCTCTCCTCCGCAGACACACCAGTCCACAGTCATTTATCATTGTACTCTCTGTGACCAATGCTCTGGACAGGCTTCAGTGTGTAACCGATTCCCTTATTTCCAATTACTCTGGGTTCCAGATCCAGCTGCTCTTAATCTCAAGACATTTGTTTTCATTTGAACAAGATGCAGCTCTTTTCTGAGAAGCTCTTCAACGTTGCTCGAAGCACCAGATTTGATATATATCTTATCAAAACACGCCACACTATCTTTTGCATTGGAATATTTTATCACACATAACATTCCTTTTCTCCTATTTTTAACTAGAAAGACATATCCATATGGTTTTCCTTTGCAGGAGCTCCTGCAGCTGGAGGACAGACTTGGCAGTGTGAACCGTGGAGCGGTCCAAACCACCATAGAGAGATTCACTTTCCCCCACAAGTACAAAAAGGTAAAATGGTTGAGCTTATACTCGGTGATAAACCTACTTCATCTGGTCTGGTACATAAGCACTGGGCAAGAAACAAGGCGAGTTAGATGTAAAAGACGAGAATGAGAAAGGGTCGAGAAGATAAAAGAGGGAAGAGTCACTGAGGGTTGCGACTCTCGCGGTAGTTCAAAGGTCAAACTCATTTCCGCTGGCAGATTAGCGACAGGTCTGCAGTGCTAGCGATGACTCATCCAGCTGTGTGCAGATATGTACGTGGAGTGAATTTCAAACCGTCTACATAGAATATGACCCAAATAGTCTGGGAAAAAAATGTCAAATCATTTAGTCTGCTCTGAGTGAGAAGAGGTAATTGAGACTTTTCCGTTCCTGCTGGGGTTTTTTTCCTTGACGCACTATTATGCGAGTCTTTTCATTTTGTCTTGGCTGACTCAGAGGAACCCGTCAATGCTTGGTAATTAAAGGTTGTTTGCCTTCTCGCGGCAGAGAATACCACAGGACCTGAAGATGTGTCTGGATGACGAGGAGCTGGACACGGATGAGAAGTGCACCATCTGTCTGTCGATGCTGGAGGATGGAGAGGACGTCAGGTAGAATGCGTTCACCTTTTCTGCTCTTTCAAAGGGCTTGAGCTGGTTTTGCAGATTGTGAAATAATGGAGCGTTGTGTCTCTGTGGGTTGTCCCCTGGTCCTCCTCTCTGGGCCAGACTACTATTCCAACAACTACTCAAATAATTGCCAAGACATCTTGTCCAGGCTTTCATGGCCCGGCTGGCAGAGGCCACGCTCCCTTTTATTTTTGGTTTTAAGTGAAATGTTTGACAGCTGTTTGAAGGATTGTCATAACATTTTGGACAGATATCTGTTGTTTCCCAGACTTTCTGTGCCACCATGAGTTTGAGTGAAATGTCTCAACACTGTTTGGATGGATTGCCATTAAATTTCCTTTGGCTGCTTCATGGCTGTTGCTACATTATCTTTCATGTTTCTTTAAGAGTCCGTTTATGAGAATATGTCAAATCTACAGAGCAGGTGTGCACACAGACATAGCACCGGCACAGGATTTGCACCTATGGCTGTTGCCGGTTGGTTTTCTTCTACTGTCCAGCAGGGACATGTGGCGTTTTCTAGTTCATTCCCCTTTATTCTGGACGGATGCGCAGCCACAGTCTAAGCAGTTTTTCTAACCCTAAATTGGTTCTGCCACATCAGTTCAAAGCATCAGGACTGAAAATCCGATCACAGGATTTCTTCCACTACCTCGTCTTAAAAAGTACTGCCTGAAGGCAACATTAGCATTTCACAAAATCTTATGATGTGTGTCCAGTGATCTGTCCAAGTGGCAAAGACTGGGCAAGTTATCTTTCCCTCTAAGAAGGAAGGGGTGGCCAACATGGAGCTATGATGTAGAGCAACTTCTGTAGTTACGCTTGAACCCTTTTAAAATACTGTATGAAGTTTACGCAGCCTAATCTGTTGGGGATCAGCTAATTCTTTCTTCTACATTCATTCTTTGTTCTGAATTTAGGTTTAGTTTAGTTTTGTTTGTGCCCCTACGATTGAGGGTTAGTGTATAAAAGCCAACTGATGTTATCAATTTAAATGTTTATTTTTAGCAGCAGGTGCAGTTTAACCACAGAATAAGTGAAATTTAATCACAAATTGTCACTCGAGACACATTCTGGCGCTGAATGAGAACTAGTCAGACAACTGGATCTATTCTTGGCCACGTCAGGACTCTGGACGTGACAGGAGCCATTAATTACAAGAACGTTTTAAAGACTCTCAACTTGGTGGAAGTAACCACAGAGGATATATGACGTCTCTTCTGTGGCTCAGTCTGGATTTTTACATTATTGTTGCTTGTGTTTTCATTGTTCATCAACTGACACAAGGAAACTGTAGAAAGTAGGACTCACACATAGTCAACAAGGTAAGAAAAATAGAAAAGTATCATCAAAAGGCTCATTTTGAGAAAATACTAGGAAACTACGGGACCTGTACGGTAAAGCCTCTCAGCCTGTTTCTGACATGTCGGTAAGGCTGCTTTAAAATCCTGACCACGGCTCTTTTGTGTTTATATTTGTAGGAGATTACCCTGCATGCACCTCTTCCATCAGGCATGTGTGGACCAGTGGTTGGCTACCAGCCGGAAATGCCCCATCTGCAGAGTGGACATTGAAACCCAGCTGACCCCTGACAGTTGATAGCTCATATCGACTGCTGCAGCTTCGGATCTGGTCTTGTTAAGTCTCCGTCGCCTCCCCTCTGGGGGTGGGGGGGGCGGAGCTCTGCCAAACCCTTCTTCCCCTCTGCATCACTCAACGGGGCTGCTCTCTGAGACAGCTGCAATGAGGGGGGGGGTCAACAAAGCACACTCACCTACGACACTGAGGGACGGGGGGTTGACGCACAGACGGGTGCACTGAAGGTTGGGTGTGTGCACTTATACTGGATGTGAACGGTAGGAGTAGACACATGTGGACAGATGTGCTGAGGTTTTACACGATTCTGTCAGATTGTGTACCTTACGTACATTTCTCCATACAGCCACCAAAAAAGAGAGGACACTGACTACCAACCTCCCCAGCTCAGTGTGGTGTATTAAGGTCATTTCTCTGCCACTTTATCTAAACCCTTTCCCCATAGGCCTGTGAAAAATCCTTTAAGCTGCACTCTGCCCAAGCCCTCAGCACATCTGTACAGAACATTATCAAATGATTAGCATGAGGCTGTTTGGTGTGAACTCTTGTAGCTGAACGCTTGTGGTGTAATGGAGTACAGTACTGAATAAGTAATTTCAGAGTAACAGTGTTGTGTAGCAAAGCAAAAAGCCTTTCGAAAAACGTGTTTGTGAAAAATAAACCTACAGAGAGGGTGAATACAGCTCTGCCAGCAAGAATATTCAGTGTGTTTAATCGTAGGCAATGAGAGGAAGAGCTAGTTGTGTAAAAAAAGGCCAAAAAAATCCCTCTTTCTTGTGTAACCTGGTTTTGGATTTACAGTTAGTAGATGCCATCAGAGTTGATGCTAAACCCGCTAATTGCCGGCATGGCTTCCAGTGATCTGTGTAGTGTCGTAGTCGGGCCTCTATAATTTAGAGCAGAGGCTCCAGATGTGCATGCTGCTGTATGGCAGGCTTGGGCTGTGTCGTTAATATTGTGGAGCAGTAGAAACAGGGACTGTGTCTGTGCATGTGAACCGTATACTATGACTCTGATGACGCCACTCATTCATAGAGGAGGACAAGAATGCACCCAACACCCCCCTCATCCCCCACTCATCCTGAGCAGACCACCGTTGCCCTTAGACACCGATCTCAGACAAATGTAGCATTTCACTCCTGACTTGTCGTGATTGGGATTCAAAGAGCTGCCGGCAGATCCGTGTCTAACAGCAACCGGTGTCTGTTGCCTCGCTCATGATGTGGATCATGAGAGGCCGGCATGGGCTTGTGGAGTCTTGCCATCAGAGTGAAGAAATTTCGACGTTTGTATTACCTATTACCAGAACCTTATTGCCTATCGAACAAGCACATGTGATTTCTATATACAGTGAATCGCGTCTGTTGTGCATTGGCTCCTTTTCATTTCAATCTAAGTTGCCCCCACTGTTTGATGAAAAGACTGTGTCTGGTGTTACAGGGAAAATACCAACAGATAGTTTGCCTGTGATATGTGCTAGAATGTGTATGACCGTCCCCGCCCCCTCTCCCCCATGGTAGTAGTGTATGGTATTGCTAGAACTGTGACACGTTCAGTGATAGAAGCCGTTTTCCGTATCATGCATGAACCATGTTGGCGTAGTTCACTTGAAGGAGGGTGAAAGGGAGAAAAAGCCATCCATTTGAAAAATACCAAACAATTCTTCTTAACATTAATTTTATTTCAATTGTCTTTTTCTTCCATTTGTTTTCTTTTCTTACTTGTGTTTCTTTCTTTGCTCACATGCCAATCTGGACATGGTACTAATATGCCGAGTCCTTGTCCATTTTAACCATAGTTAAGAAAAAGCTGCAATGCTGCAAAAACATATTTATTGTTGTTATAATGTAGCTTGTGTTTTGTAAATGCACTATAATATGGAGTTGCCTGAATTTTGGTTTGGTGGCGTGGGTTCTTCTTGTCCTAGATTTTGTGTTCCTTATCAGTTACGAGTATTTTCATGCTTCCTTGTGTATTAATGGAGGATAACTTGACTGTTTGTGTTGCATTTTTTTTCTTTTTGTATGAAGCCTCCATCCAAAAAACTACAGATGGATGAAAATGGAGGTTTTGCTAGTTCACATAGAATGCTGTGATTAAAGATGCCTTAAGTATTTAACAATCATTATTTATTACTAACTGTAGCTAGCTAGCTATCGTGGTGGAATATTTAATGTCTCATAACTTTGCAATTTAATCAATATATTTATTTAAAATAACACAAAATATAAAAAAAAAGAATACCTCATTATGCATTGGTCGGTGGGGATGCTTTTGCATGCCGTCTGTGTTTTCTTTTTCAAAAGAGAAAAAAAAAAGAATCTCGTTGAGAACTGACTGGGGGTGTCTCCCAACGCGTTTTCTAGCCAGCATGGTGCTGTTGATCTGGACTACATTCCATTCATTTCATCTCTTGAGTTCATTTCTCTCATCCTCTCATCACCCCTGCGTTGCTGTAAAGCAGGTGACGGGGTTCGTTCCTCTTTTGTCTTAGTGCTGCGCCACATTTAGCTCACGTTTGATGTACGATACTGCTTCGCCTCCCGTATTCAGCCACACTTGATTTCAGTCGTCGTGCTTTTTGCTTTGATTTTTGTCATTTGACTGTGTTCATGTTATTCCATCATATCTCGATCTCAGCGTAGTGCTTCTTGTTTTAGTATTATTTGTCTCTATGTATTGCTGGCAGTTGCTTTGTGTGGGATGTTGGGAAGTATCTAACATGCTAACTTGAGCCATTCATCTTATTGAGCAAATTTTCTGGTGTACTGTGGTTATACAATATAGATAGCGTGTGTTACACCTGGGTATAATAAGCTAATTACGTTTTCGGTGTGCATTTCTTATTAACACTATACTAATCCTGCAAATGACTATAACATGTATCGGATTGGATTGACGCAGGCTAGTCTTACTATTAATACTATTTCATTTCGTGCTCTCACTGGCCTTACCCTATGCCCTCCACAGTGTACCCCATTACTCCAGAGCGAACTGGACAGTAGCCATAGTATTAACTCAAGCTGATGAACCGGAATGAACAGTAGAAGTTAAAGCACAAGCTTTTTAATGCATGTCCTTCTCAGGTTTTCCTATGTGTATGTGGGAGTAGCTCTGTAGATGTGTTTAATATGATGCTGTACCTTCTTGAATATTTCAGATGTTTCTTTGCTGCTGAAAAAATGTTGATTATTAACCTGCCAGTGAAAAAGGGAAGTGGCCATCTTTGTACAACACACTGCTGTTTTGCTGTAACCGCGCAATGTTTTATGATCTTGAGTATTTTATAGAAAAGTAGAAGTATGTATCAATAATATGAAAGCAATAGCTAAATCATAATGAAGAATAACATGATCAGTGAATATTGTGGAAAATCTTTAGATTCACTCTGGGTGGATTTTGTACTGTATTTATTACTAATGATGATGCAAAAAGTTGCATAGCTTAACCCAAACTGTTCTGTCTCTTTTTTATTTATTGTCTTGTATATGATCTTTTTGTATGTGTTTTTCAATAAACTGCCTAAAATGCTGAGAACTAACAAGTCTGTGTTTTTCCCCACATGCTGTATATTTAAAGTCAGATTTTAGGAGAACTGCCGTGAACTTAAGAACACACTGCTTTATGCATAACACTGGCATCTAGAGGTCTGGGGTTTCAGCAATACAAAATTAAGCACTGTCATAAATGATTCATTAAAATTTTACACAATGTCTTTGAGCATCAAACCTGGGAGGAAGAACTAAATCATGTGCATGGTTTAATAACCTCTGCACACAGATTACTTCACAGGACTGATTCTGCACTGTCTACATCACTGTGTATACATCTGCACCAAAATCCAATAAAACAAACAGGTAAAGTCTCCATGTACAGTATCGCACAACACAACGACCTTGAATTTTTCTACATCTCTAATATTGGCCAAAATCATCTTATCAGACTATATGTGCATATGTCAGATAAGATCAATCACGCAAATTGTACAGAATAAGGAAAAAGACCAAAAAAGATAAGTCTGTAATCAAGTCTTTCGATTTGCATAGAAAGACTTTATCAAATGGCTTGTTCTGACCCTAAGTACATGGCACAAATTTAGCAACACTGGTGTCACTGTTTAAACAAAGCTCGTCTAGCGCTTGACAAACAGGATCAAACTGTCGCTAAGAGATATTCTCACCCACTCGTCTCTTCTCCTAATAACTGGGGTAGAGCACTCGCTGAATCTGCCCGTCGGCTTTTCGATGGTCCAGCCATTTTCCACACTTGAAGATAGTTGTGACTGAGTTGGCTGTGTTGGTCACCTCGACACACTCTAAAAACCAGCCAACGTTGGAGCCGCTGTTGTCGTGCTCCACTTTGACCCTGAGCAGCTCCCCGAGGTCGAGCATCTCCAGAACGAAACGGTCTGTTCGCCCTCTTTCGAAAAGGTTGCGGAACTTGTGGCGCAGGTGACGCTTGCCCGAGTCACCGTTTACACCATAGAGGGTGACGAAAACGTTGGCGTCTGTGCCCGCGTTTTTGAAGTCCCCCGTGATGACTATAATTTCGTACTTGACGGGAACCAGGTTGCGGACTTTGCTTGCAAAGCTCTCAATTGACTTGTAGCACTCGAATGTGAGGAACTTGTCTTTTTTGGCTGCTAAGGGGATTTGTGCATCACAGTGGAAGAAATACCTGAACAGGATAAAGGTTTTTGAGACATCAGCACTATGACCTTTAGGTTTTATATAACCTAAGCCACGGTAAATGAGTATGATTGACTCTTACTTGTTTCCCAGCTCCTTTTCTGTTACCACCACTTCTAAAACATGCCAGAAGGCTTCATGCTTCACTTTTTTACCATCTTTCGTAATGTGGCCGAGGCAGATACCAGCGATCTCTCCCACGTGCTTGGATGAAAACTCAAACGTGTCAGTGGCACCGCTGTGGAAAGGTCAGAATAAGTACTTCAGCTATTAGCAACAACATTCTTTAATGCATCTCATGGGACTAGCTCTGCTGAGACTTAGTGAACAGAAAGACTGAAGATAAAAGAGGGTAGAATGCGAAACATGCAGAAGGGAGATTATGTAAGGCCACAGTTTTACCATGAGACCAACATCTAGACTCTCTCTGAAGACCTACCATAAAAACTTCTTTTTCTTATTCTCGAGGACAAACTCCTTGGAACGTGCTTTCCTTCCTTCTAACACAATCCAGGCATTTTCTGTGGTGGAGGCGTCGTCTGTGTTAGCAGTTGTTGTGGCAATTTCATATTCTGGGACAATGCAGAGAGACAGTTGCACTATAATCACCTTACATCTGGCAAATGGATGTAATTAGCTGAAAGCCATTCATCTCTGACAATTAGATAGCCTGCAATTAGGCCTACAGATTTCCATTTTTACTAACTGGTTTTGTCACTGAGGTCTATAGAGTCGTTATTGGCACAGGCCAGCTCCCTTATAATCTGCCCGTCGTCTTCATTTTTAGCCAACCAGCGGTCACAGGGGAACCTGAAGTTCTGATCCATGGCCTCATCCTTCACATCAATGTACTCCAGGTGCCAACCAGGAGCAGGGCCTGTCAACAGGAAGTGGTGTGTTTTTAAAGCAAACAGTTCTCCGTCTCACCGTTCAACGCTTTCCCTCTCCTCACCTTTGTTATCGTGCCATACTCGGACCTTGGACAGTTTGCCGAGACTGAGCATGTCTGGAAATCTGAACACGTCCTTCATTTTACGCTCAAACTTGTTCCTGTTGGTGCTCTGCTTCAGACTCATCGTCCCAGTGTCTCCGTACTCTCCAAACACAATCACAAACACGTTGGCATCGGTCCCGGCACCTAAAATAGCAGAGGTGAAAAACGATCAGACAAATAGCATCTAGTTTTCTATTTGTAAGTAAATAGTGCAACAGAGGAAATAGTTCTAATGTGTAAAAAGGCCTGAGCCTGAGCAGTGTCGTTTTGTCTTTCCAAAACCTAGCACGGCTCTAAGGTGCTTATACTGAACAGGATGTAGATATAAAACAACTACAAAATGTGGGTATTTCACTTTTGCGTTCAGTAAAACATTTACTGTGCAAAAGCTACGTGACTCACCTCCAACATCACTGGTCTGGACTTGGATGACGTAGGATGTTTTCTCCACCATCTCCTCCTCATCCACCACAGCTGCCAGCTCACAGACCTTAGTCCTCCTTGGCCCTTTGGTCTTTGACAGCCAGTTCTCATAGGTAAACAGATAACCATCCTCTGTTGTCAGGTTTCGCATCAGGATCTAAAAGTGCACAGTGAGGAACAGACCAATTCGGGAGTCTCTAGGGTCAAGGGAAGCGTATTCTTTTGTACAGTTTTAGCAGGTGTCTTTACATCACCTTGTCAAGAAACCAGTCGGGGCGACTACCGCTGCCGTCTGTCCGAACTCTGATCTTTTTGAGAGGAGCAATATCATCTATTTCTAGGGTGAATGTGTCTTCTTGGCCTCTTTCAAACCTACAGAAAGACAATATACTGTGCAATAAACTTTATGTTGTGAAAACATCTGAGCATAGCATTGTTAAGTAAAATCTGGAATTATGTTTATTAGCTTCCGTGCATGAAGACGTTCTACAGTACAGCCTACAGTGTTTTCTGAAATCTCCACCTGTTCCTGTATTGAAAGTCGTATTTAAATCTGACCTATCCTCGTTTTTAGGTAGCAGGATTTCCTCTGTGCTCCCATTGGCTCCAAACACAGTGAGGAAAATGTTGGTGTCAGTCCCTGCATACTGGGTGTCACCTGTGACGACTGTGGCTGAATAAACAACCTACATTACAGTAGGTAAGACACATATAAAAGAGACATATTCAGTGTTTCAAACATGAACCAGATGTTTTCCGAGATCTCATTTTTAAGGTGCGGTGACTCACTTTGCGTGTAATGTTGATCGTGCTGGAGTCTAATACATTGAACAGTCTGGTAGTCAGACCATCTCCCCTGTCTTTCGCCAGCCAGCACTTACATGGAAAGATGTACTTGATACCTTTGGTTGGCACGGCAACCGCCAGCTCATCCACCAACCAGCAACTCTCTGGTGTGACACCGTTATGCCCGAGCTGAGGAAAAGACGAAGAGAGATAGGAGAAGGGAGACAGGAAAGAAAAATGAAATATGATTTAACGTTTGATTCGGTTTGATCAATGTACCAGTGCAGAAATGAATTACTGCTGAACTATACTGGCTAGATGTAAGTGTTTAACATCAGTGTATCTGAGTAGGCAGCAGACAGTTTCACAGATTTAGCTACAGAGACAGTCCCAGATTCTCACTTCCACCCTCTTGATCTCTCCTACGTCAGTTCCATAACACACAAAGTGCTCCATGCTGCCAGCAAAGAAGGATGTCTTTCCCTCTGGGAGATCAAGCCACAGTCGGTCTGTCTCAATGTCATTAGGGCCGAGGATAATCACATAGACCCTGGCTGTAGTGCTGGCATCACGGTCCATCCCTGTGGTCAGGGTGAAGTGATAGGGAATGACTGGGCGAGAGAGAAGAATTCGCTGTACTCACGTTACGGAGTTCACTCATTTTATGAACGTGCCTAAGAGAGCACACACACACAAACCACACAGAGCAGTTCAGGGGACCTACTTGGACCCTCCTCCACCACTGCCACCTTTTTCTTCCTTTTCTTCTTGTTGGCATTTTTGTCCAGCCCCTGTTTAGCCTGAGCAATCTTCTTAGAATATGGATCAGTGTTCCTTTCACCGTCGTACCCCTGCACACATAATACCAACAATGACTATAATAGGTGTGCTGTGACATTCAGAGAACTGTAAGTCAGTGTCTATAAGTCTATGAATAAAGTAACTTTTATTTGCTAGTAAAAACCCATGTGCTGATTTAGATTGTTTGCAAGGACATCTGCCTTTTGCCTGCACGCTGCTGAACTCAATTTGCCTGTTCTTGAATGTTTGCCTGGCTTTTTGACCTTGCTCTGCCTGCCTCTCCTTTCTCATACTCCTGTTGATGGACGCTGGCTTGTTATTAAGCAGTTTTTACCAGCTCCTTGCTTGTTCTGTTAGAAGAAAACTCTGCTCATTAAGATTATTCTGCTGTCTGCTCACTGCAATTCTATCATTTTAGCTCTGTTTTGCTGCTGACCACTGTCTGAACTCCCCTTTACTTTAAAAATGTGCTTCTTTCAGAAATAACACAGAATAAGAAGTGGTGGCTTTCCCCTGACCTTGACATAGAAGGTCCTCTCTATACGCTTGTCCTCTCTCTTTGTTGACAGCCAGCGCTCACACAGAAACATATACACTTCTTCTGTTTCCACATCCAGCACCTCCACCTGGTCCAGGTACCAGTCTGCAGCGATCATTGAATTGTCATGACGGATACGAATTTTAAACACTTGTCCCAGATCCACAGCTTCAATAGAGAACTTGTCCACCTGAGAGGCAGAGGGAAACACGTTTTGAAAGCTTTACACACCAGCAGAAATCTGACATAATGACACCTTTGGCCACGTACTGCTCCTCTCTCAAACTTGTTCTTGCTGTTCTCAGATTTGGCAAGTTTGCGCTCTCCTGTGTCTCCAAGGTCTCCGTAGACAGTTAGAAAAACATTGGCATCGGTTCCTGCCCCGTACATGTCACCTGTCCTGACAGACACAGTGTACGTGTGAGCTGGGAAAGAAAGAAAAATGAAAATCAATTCAGGAATGCACAGAAAAACATCAAGTACTGTGTGTGCAAGTATCTATAAAAGTAAATTGCAGAACTATACTGAGTGCTGTGAATGTTTGTGAAATTATTATAGATATTATTAATTTGCCATACTATAAATAAAATAATTTAAATCAGTTAAAATCCTATGCATATATCGATCTTAAAATCTATTGTGTAAAAAACTGGGTGTAGTTATTAGGAAAGCATTATGTGAAGTACAAGTAGAAAGTAAACCTACTTTCCAGAGCGTCCTCCACTTCTGTTTCAGTCGTCTTCAGTGTCCCATCCCTGAGAAGTTTCTGTGTGATGATGTCTGAAGGGACCAGCTCCCGCACTGTCTCCCCATCATCTTCAGACTTAGCGAGCCAGCGCTCACATGGGAAAATGGTTGTCTCTGAACCCTGCCGTCCAACCAAAAATTATTCAAATTATTACTAAATCATGAATGTGTTGATAATTACATGACACCACGTATAAGGCTTGTTTAAGCATAACGATGCTCTTATCTACTCAGATGTAATCTCAAGCGCGTTTAATACCTTCCCTTTCCTGAGTTGTCGTCTAATTTCTACTCTGTCGAGGTGCCATCCTGGGTTGGTGCCCCTGTTGTCATGTCCGATCCTGATCTTCTCTATAATGTCACCAACATCCTCCAACTGGGAAAAGAGAAACCAGACTCTACAAGGCTACAGCCAGTGTCTTAAAGGTCTCACACGCGAAACGTACACTCACCTCCACAATGAACATGTCCTCAGCTCCTCTCTCAAAGTACAGCCGCCTCTCTCTCTTGTTGACACACAGGTGTTTCTGCTGTGTGCACACTCCCTTCTGTCCATACAAGGTTATAAACACGTCAGCGTCCGTTCCCGCAGCAAACACATCACTGGTGAATATCTTTATTTCATAGGGCACAACTGAAAAATAAGAGAGCATCACAGGTGACACGCGATCTGAAAGCTACTAATACTACTAACTGTTTTGGATATAATTATATAATCAGGAGGAAGAATAATTTTGGCACTTAAAGGAAGTCCAATAAACACAAGACAACTGGGAACTGCTTTGTGTAAGAGCAGCAGGAGGTTTCTCAATGATTTCGAGGAATGTGTGCAGCACAAGACATTGGTGCAAAGCTTGACATAATAGTAAACTCTTTTTCCTGTTGGTTAAAAATAAAAATAAATCTTTAAATTGAAAATATGAAAATAATATGTGATGTGGCCTCTTTCGTGTCAAGTCGATAAGTGGCCTCCTGAAGTTTAAAAGCGCAGCCACCACATTAATTGCTCTGACAAGGACCCTTCTTCACACACAGTAGAGGGCCTTAAACGCATGTTACTGCCAACGCAGTTTTTCATTCACTGCATTGCTGCTTTCACTAATGGATGTGAGTGCTCCTTCCATAGCTGTTCACTCACATGGGGTGTAGAATTCAGTTTGTAAATCAGCAGGATAGAGATCTCTCACTATTGCACCATCATCTTCTCCTTTATCCAACCACCGGCCACAAGGGAAGCACAGTCTCTGACCCTGTGACGGGGCGTCAATCTTGACCCAGTCTAAAAACCAACCAGATGAAGGACCTGATAATGAAAACAATTTATTTTACTACTTAGTAAAGTAATAAGCAGTAGTAATAAGCAGCTGCTTATTTTTGGTCTGTGAAGCCTTTTCTTCACCTGAGTTGTCGTGTCCGATTCGTATCTTTTCCAGGTCGCCCAAGTCGACCGCCTCCACAGTGAACTCATTGATCATCCCCTGTTCAAACTTGTTCTTGTAATTTTTACAAGCCTTTAAGTTTATGATGCCTGTGAGTGACGTGAACGTTATGATTATGATTATTATTATTATTATTTGCCAGTAACGGTAGTTTCTCACCTGTGTCGTCATTTTCTCCAAACAGGATTGCAAAGACGTTGGCATCGGTTCCGGCATGCTTCTTTTCTCCAGTTTTTATTTTAACGGTATATGTAGTAGACATGGCTGTAAGATGAATGAATGAGTGAAGTTAAAATAGCCTAATCTTCATAATAATGTCATTTTCTGAATTCCTGCCTGTTTCACCACTACTTAGATGAACACGCCAGTTCTCAAGCCGTGTTACATTTCTGCTCAAGCCCCAGAGTGGGGCCTGCTCCCTTGTCGTCCTCATCCTTCCTCATAAAGGCCTCGTCCACAGGCACCAGCTCTCTCGCTATCTGCCCATCGTCTTCATCCACTGCAAGCCAACGGGTGCAAGGGAAATAGTACCTGCAGGCCCAAGAAAAGCTGCTGTCTTTTCCGTGAAGCATACAGAGGAAAATCAACCTGGCACATTGTATGTAGGTTGCACCTACGTTGTATCATCCTTTGTGTCCACTATCTCAACGCGATCTAGATACCATGAAGAATGAGAGTGACTGTTGTCATGACGGATTCGCAGCTTCTTCAGAGGACCCAGATCAATAGCTGTCACAATGAAAACATCCTCCTGCAAAACACAGCAAGCAGTAAAACCGACATAGGAAATAGCTCAAAGCGAGGACAGTTAATGCAGTTCACATTATTACACAGTACATTCACCCCAATGTTTTAGCAAAAACAACATCTGTGGTTGTATCTAAGTAGTATCTCTTCCTGACAGACAACAGGCTATTGTCCCTTTCTTCTGCTGGAAGAAATAACCCTCATTATCTGTGGACAGGTGTTTTAAGCCCCTCAGAACAATGTGTGTTGTAAAAATGAATAATTCACAGGTTTGGTCTAAGTAATGAGTAAAAGTAGGACAGGTTCAGTGGTACAGAGGACTCCTTAGTGCTCCTCTTGGTCACAGCTGGCTTGCCTGCACAGCCGTTTGTAATCCTACCAGAATACACTCCCACCCACACCTCAGTGCCAGGCTCATGTTGCATGGAAGTGGTTGAGACTTTGACTAACTGCTGGTTAATATTCAGCAACAGCTCTTTCCAGAGAAGCGGATCAATCCGGACAGACTGATTTTGTGTTTTGTTTAATATCATCTCTAGACTCAAACATCCCCAGCGTTTTCATCCCTCTTCACTTTGTTCATGCAGGTTTTTAAAATCTCATCGAGCCGATTTGACCATTTTGACCATCTCCGTATTTCATCCATCAAGGCATCATACCTGGCCGCGCTCAAATTTGTTGAGGTTGTCAGAGTTACTGAGAACCCGCTCTCCAGTGTCTCCATTTTCCCCATAAATATTAATGAAGACCTTGGCGTCGGTCCCAGCTCCAAGCATGTTGCCAGTGAAGACGCACACTTCGTAGGTGTTGACTGTCAAGACAATAGAGAGCATGAATGACCCACCCTTCGTTATCCTGTGTGTGGGTCAGGAAACATAAATTACACCATGGGTGTAATTAGGAACTACTGTGTTATTACAGTGCTGTTTTGTTGCATTTCCCTTTGCACCAAGTTGAGACTACGCTTTTGATTCTGCTCAGTTGTACTGACCTTCCAGCTCCTCTGCGTTCTCAGGCAGCAGCTCTACCACCAGCTCTCCGTCCTCCTCTCCTCTGGCCAGCCAGCGTGAACAGGGGAAGTGGTAGGTCAGGACCACTTCCTGCATCTCCTCTCCTCCTTCCTCATCGTCATCTTCCTCATCTTTCTTCTTCTTCTTTTTCTTCTTCTTGTCCTCCTTTTTTTTTTCCTTTGGCACTAACGCCAGAACCAGGTGCTTGACGTCTACTGTCTCCAGGAACCAGCCAGAGCCAATCCCAGAGTCGTCATGGCCGATGCGGATCTTGAAAATATTACCCACTTCTCTGGCCGCTACCTACAGAACAGTAGAAATACTTTAGACAAATGTAAAATTTGAGCATTAGAATTGTTTTTACTAGATTTTGCTACTGAAATGCATCAAATGCAAGCTTTGATACCTTGAATATATCTGCGGTGTTGCGCTCAAAACTGTTGGATCTGCTTTTGAGTGTGATCATGTCTGTCTTGCCTTTGTCCCCATAGATCTGGATGAACACTCTGGCGTTGGTGCCAGCAAATGTTACATCTCCAGTGACTACTGTTATCTCATAGTTAATCACTGAAAAATACAGATGAAACTCAAGGAGTTAAAGTGTTGGTATTTACACGCACAGCACACGCATGTACACGTGTTTACATGTGGTAAGAATAACACACTGATAAACTGAGCCTGAATCTATATGTGTATAATAGTATATACTGTACGTAGTTTCTTCAAATAGTGTGTTAATGTTACTATACCTACATTTTTCCACGTCCAGGATCTCACTAGGATAAATCTCCACTTCTGTTTTGCCATCGGCTTCGTCCTCACACAGCCAGCGGTGACTGGGGAACATGTAACGCTGTCCATGGACTGGAACCATAATCTGAACGCTGTCCAAGAACCAGCCAGCTCGCATGCCTTCGTTGGTGTGGCCGATCATGAGACGGTTGAGCTGAAAGAAAAACAAAAAAAAACATTAAACGCACCAGTTACACTATTGTGTAATGTAAAAATCTATGTATATTTATTCAAATGAACACAAGAACCGTGATACTCTAACAAAGACCATTGCTGGGAATCACATCAAAGGAAGAAAGCAAGAAATCTCAATATGCAGGGTACAAATTGATATTTATCATCTGGTTTAGATTTAAGGCTCTAGAAGAACTAATCAGCAAAATGATTATAATAAATAAGTCCAAACTTTTCACAGTACAGTACCAACATCAAGTAGGTAAGTTTCTGTCCCAACCTGTCCAATATCAAGAGTTTCCAGTTTGAAGATGTCAATGCGGCCTGTCTCAAAGTAGTTTCCAAGGTTGTTGGTAGAGACCACCAGCATCATTGTCCCAGTGTCCCCCTTCTCTCCGTAGAGCTTGACGAACACGTTGGAGTCTGAGCTGCCGCCAGGGATGTCGCCTGTCTTCACCGCGATTAGATAATCAACATCTGTTGCACAGGCGCACACCTGGGGGTTAGCATCCCAGCAATACAGGCTCCTCAATATCAAAATAAACTAGTGTAGCACCTACTGTAAAGACGTTGCCCATCTGAAAACGGCACCAACTCTCTGACAATCTGTCCATCATCCTCATTGCGGTCAAGCCACCTGCAAAATATGTGAAATCAAAATCACACAACATACTGTGACACATTTAAGGATGCAACAACTGCTAAGCACATGTGTTTTTAATATCACACTGAAAGTAATGCACCTGTTGCAGGGGAACTCTACAGCCTGGGCCTCAGCTTGTCCCTCCTCTCTCACGACCACTTTATCAAGGAACCAGCCACAGCCTCCGCCCTTGCCATCATGTCCGATCCTCACCCTGCGGACCTGCCCAATGGCTACTGCCTCCACTATGAACTCATCCAACTGGAAAGAGAAATAACTAATTAGTTACCTATCGATGCCTTTTCCTTACACGGAAGAGTACTTTGCTGCAGACAAACATATCACAACGTATGTTTTATTGTGCAGATGTATGTCATTCAGTGTGTCTTGATTGACAGAGACTTAGACTTAACCTCTGTGAAAAGCAGCAGTGCAATGAATGTACCCACATTTCCCTTCTCAAATTTGTTGACGTTGTTTTTACAGTTGATCAGCTGCCGATCTCCTGTGTCTCCCTGGCTGCCAATCAGATTAAGAAAGACTGAGGCGTCGGTCCCGCTGCCGCTCACAGTGCCAGTGCAAACTGTTATTCTGTATTTGACAACTGCAGAACAGAATGGACACACATTTAGGTTTCACGTTCCTCTGTTTTATGGTCGCTTATGTGAATACAGGTGTGTGTACGTACTTGGCAGCGGCTCAGCGATTAGTTCTCCAGTGGCAGGCAGCTCCCTCACAACTTCATTATCATCTTCATTCATGTCCAGCCAGCGCTCACAAGGAAACGTATACTTTTCCTTTGTTAATGTTTTCATTAGAGTTGCCTTATTATAGAAATATAATACAATGTTTTTAACAAGCATTTACAATCTAGGTTCCATATAACCAGCGGTTGTTACCCTAATCAACAACGGATTTTTTCACCTTGCTGAGATGCCATCCTGCAAAAGAACTTCTCTTCTCATGCCAGATACGGAGTTTGGTCAGTTTCCCCAAGTCAGGCAGCTCAACCTCAGATCATACAAGAAAAACATTTATTTTGACACTTTGACTTGGTATTCATGTGTGTAGCAATGGATTATGGGACACTTACTATAAACTTGTCCACCTGTCCCTGTTCAAAATTGTCAGTTTTGTTGTCCAGTCTGATTTCGTCTGACTTGCCCTTCTCTCCGTACACCTGGAAGGAGATATCAGCATCGGTTCCTGCGCTGGGCAGGTCTGACGTCCAGATCCACAAAGACCAAGGGTGTTCTGAGGAGAATCAAAACAAGCTACATTAACCATCTGCTTGTGACTATGAATGCGATGTGGACGTGCTGCCTGCGTACGTGCTCTTTGTTGTTTAGGCGTTTACGGTTGGCAACAATCTTGAATTTAGTTTGTGACTGTTGCTACTCTACGGTACAGAGTTAATGCATTATTTTCTCTAACTGAGCTTTGCACAGTACATCTTGGAGATCCTGGACTTCGTTTCACAAGCGTTAGAAAAAATAGCACATTAAAATTAGCAATGTGAAAGACTGCCTGCTGAGTCATTATGCAAATGTCTGGAGTTTTGCACGTTTTAGTTTGAGTGTTTGAGGAAAATGAAAATAAAAGCATTGAGTGCTTCTGCTGACCAAGCATAATTACTGACTTACTCTTCTGCCTCTTCTGCCTGAGCGAGACCATCTCGTACAGCTCTCGCTCTATCAGTCCGTCTCCCTCTTTCTCATCCAGCCACTTACTGCAGGGAAACGTCTGCTCTATGCCTGTAAACGGACAGTACACCACTACCTGCGAACAAACATTGATTCAGCTCAATTTATTCACAGCAGTACAGCAGACTAGCGTTCCATACGCATACTCAGTGTACCTTCTCACAGAACCAGCCAGCACTGACTCCGTCGTTGTCATGTCCAATGGTGACTCTGCTGAGGGGGCTGAGGAGGGCAGCAATCTCAACGTTAAAGATGTCCGTCCGGTCCCGCTCAAAGTGTCCCTCCAAAAACACCTGAAATATTCTGATGGTAAGTTACATCACGCTTGGCTCTGGGTCTCGACCCAATTTGTTTCCTACAAGTAGACTCACTACCACAGCTGCAGCCATTGCTTCTTTACACGTTTTGTAAACTGTATGTCCTTATTAATTACATGAATGCAAACGTCCTCATTACCTTGCCACTGTTCTTTATGCCTTTCGAGCCGTGCATCACAATGTGGATTTTGGAGTTTGTCCCAGCTCCTCGGATGTTTCCTGTCACAATCTGGACGTTGTACACAATACCTGGCGGGTACAGTTACATGTCAGGCTACCGGAGGCTCTGCCAGCAGGCCACTGTGGTTCAGAGCCTTGAGCAACCAGATCAGGTACATCTAAGCACTGATAGTCAATCCCAAGATTTAACCATCATACAATGGGCCTCTGGCAAGATAGTGGATCACTGCTACAAATAATTTGCTCAAACAGCCTCACTAATGGGAGGATTCCTGTTAAGTAACAGATTGATTACAGTTCGTCCTTACCTGTGGGCTGACTAGCCCCAACCAAAATATCCCTCTGGATCTTCCCATCGTCCTCATCGAAGGCAAACCAACGAGCGATAGGAAACTCATACACCACTTTGTTTCCCAGATCATCCACAGTCACCTTTATCGGAAGCAAAAATAAAAAATAAGAGCCTGACTAAAGACGGCACGTGACAGAGAACTCCACGTTACAAATGTACAAGCGTGTTTAGGACGACATGGTTGCAACTGGTCCAACTGATGATTGTGAGGCAAAGGTAGAACAACTCTGTAAGGGGTCTCTTTCATTACCACACGTGAAATACAAACAGGACATCATTCTTTAATGCTGTCACTGCTGATCTTTAGTGTCAGTCTGTGCTGCAGTAACCAACAAATCTACTGACCTACGTGCTCGCTGTAAGCCAATCCTTTAATGGGGCACGGTTTCCCTTTACACAGACGCTAGAATGACAACATGTATGTGGTGTGTGTGTGTGTGCATGTTTGCGTGAGCGTGCATGCATCTGAATGAACTCATCTCTCAGTGGTGCTCACTGTATGTGTGGAAGGAGCAGTGACACCAATCCCAGTTGAGAAGACGAGAGGAAATAAGAGGCTCACATGTCTTAAGTACCTCTGCAGAGGCAGAACTCAGTAGAGTGACGTACAGTAAGACGCTAAGAAGAGTTTTGTTTCAAGATGAGGTAACCCACAATGCCTACGGATTCATTATGCTTCTGCCTTCCTATTTGAACTACGCCTGTCCTTTCTTTCTTTCTCACCTTATCCACAAACCATCCTGCAGAGGAGCCTTTGTTGTTATGCCCAATGGTGATCTTCCTAACTTTGCCCAAGTTTGGTGCCTCAATTGTGAACTTGTCCTCTGTGCCTTTCTCAAAGTTATTTTTGTCACTGTCAAGGCGTCTCTCACCTAAAATAAAACAATTTGGAGGTTTTTATCAGCTGAACTGAAAAGGAGCGGCATCAGGGAACATACCACATCTGTGAAGAAAACATGTGTAGCTGTTAGCGTACCCGAGTCTCCAAACTCTCCAAAGATGTTGATGAAGACATCGGCGTCTGTTCCGCTCCCCTTTACATCCGCAGTGAAGACACTCACTACATATTTATTATCTGAAAAATAAGGAGCACGTGTTTTAAAAGACAATTTAGCAAACAACCTACTAAGTAGTATTTCTAATTAGGAATTTCAAACTGCACAATTGTAAAATAAAGATGAAACACATAGATGACACTGTACTGTATATCTGTTGTTGAGTCAAGACTTGCTTAAATAATTACAGCATGATGGTACTATAAGCAATAAGAAGTTCATCTTATTCTGGTTTGCAAATCTGTACATGTACATACATTTGGGCATGTCCATGGGGTCCATGCTGCCCAGCAGGTCTCTGATATAAAGGCCATCTCCCTCTTCTTTACTGAGCCAGTTGTTACAAGCAAAGTAAAACCTCAAGTGAGGCCTAATAACGTCTGTCACCACCACCCTGTCTAGGAACCAGCTGGCGTTCAAGCCAGTGTTGTCATGCTCAATCCTGGAGCAACAGAAGAATGAAATCTCAATAAATTAGTTTAATACTCATGGAAACAAGATCAGGGGAGGAAGCAAATCTCCTTACATGTGACTGAAAGTGAGCCATGTCTGCCCCCCGAGGGGAAAATACTGTTAATGTTAGATCCATGCTATTCTAAACAACAGCTACACAATATTCAACATGAAACAAGAAAAATTGTCTGAATCATGAAAGATAAAACGTACCTTATCTTTTTTAGTGGTCCCACATTGTGAGTTCTAATTCGGAAAACATCTGTCTTAGCCCTTTCGAAGGCAGTTCGACTCCTGAAATCAGGAAGTGGTACTGTCTTAAAAGCCATCCTATCAAACTTCAAAACAAAGGCAGATGAATCAAAGCAGAACGTGCAAACTTTATCAGTCTGGCAACAAATCATGCAACAAATCACATCACGCAAAGGACCGTGTGAATTTGACATCAGATTCACACCATCACTGAATTAAAAGTAATTACCTTTTCTCAGTGCTGTTAACACACAGAAAGAACACATTACGTTTTACTTCAAAGATATATTTACATATTTACTGAAAGCCCACAGTGTTCAGTGGAGATAAGACCAAGCATGACTGATATTAAGCTGCCTTTAAACCTAAATTCTTTGAAATGTGAAGACGACTGACTTGCTTGCCAGGTGGATTTTGGGAGTATTGCCATAGTCTCCAAACAAAGTGATGAACACATTGGCATCAGTGCCTGCTCCTCGCTCATCCCCAGTGACGGTCACCACCTCATACACTGGAAGAAAGAAATTAATTATCAATATCATTTTCTCGTGGTCAATGGTTGCAAATACACCCCAGCTGGCAGTTACAGAAAAGAAATGAATTCATTATTAAATACAAATGCAAGCTGATTACATTGCAGATCCCTGTTTGCCTGGGTCTGGTTTCCTTTGGTATCAAATAGGTTTAACGACCTTAGAATAGCGATCGACCAAGTCGGATTATTGTTACATGCTTTGCCATTTGAAAACATTTTTTTTGGTTGGGGTTGTCAAAGATGTCGACTCCACAGAGCCTGTCACTGCATGGCTTTGTGTGGCTTTGTGTGCGCTGGGGTTAAAGTTTGATCACAATACGGTACAACTTGAATGCTAGCGCCGCCGACTGTGACTAAGTAGTTTTTGTTTTGGTTGACTGGCAGTAAATCTCTTTGTTTTCTGCCCTTTCTAACTTAAGACATGACACCACTCAACAACGCGTCTCTTTTCATTTTCCAGACTGACGTTAAACGTTAGAGATTACCTTTCTTTTTGTGATACTCATCCTCGTAGTTCTCCACTTTTTCTGGCTCATAGTTGCGAAGCTCATTCTCATAGATTTCGACGTAGTTCTCCACCTTCTTCTTCTTGCCTTTTGTCTTCTTGGTATCTTCATCGCTGTTCCCCTTCACTGAACTTTTCTTCTTCTTCTCTTTTTTCTTCTTTCTCCCTTCCTCTTCATCCCCAGCTGCCTGTTCGTCCTCCTTCTTGGATTTCTTGTCTTCATCTTTGGATTTTTTCGCCTTCGACCCCATCTTGTGTTTGACGGAGGACTGCTTAGAATCTATCTTAGTGGTTTCAGTCACATCAGGGGCCCTTTCCTTTCTCTTTGCGCCGTTGGAGTTGTTGTTTTCTTCATTGTCACTATTGTGTGACTCATTGCTTAGCTCATCCTCGCTCTTCTCTTTAGCTCTCTTCTTCTTGCGTTTGACCTTTTCTTTATCGCTTCTTTTTTTCTTGCTGCTCCTCACATTAGGGCCCGATGTGTCCAAGTTGCATCGTTCTTCATCGCTGTCCGACTTACATTCTTCAGCATCCTCACACTTGCTCACCTGCTTTCTTTTCCTCTTGGGCTTTGCTTCTTGATCCCCCGAGTCCTCGTCATCCACTTCTTTGGTTTCCTCCTCCACTCTCTGTCTAGTTTTTTTCTTTTTTGTGGGCATCTTTAATTTATTTACTACCTTGTAACCGTAACCGATTGCTGTGTGTCCAGATGAAACTTGATTAAACTGACCTGTGACTACACAGGAGTGACCAGCTGGCAGGAGCTTTCCAAGTCAGAGCTCCCAGGCGGCCGTTTGGCAGGTTATCCTGACCTACAACAGAGGCAGATGGTCTCACCTCATTAAAAATGATACTCTGCCTGTTGTCACCTGACCAGAGGGGGAATCCTTTCTAGGAATTGAGATCTCCTCGAAAATTCCAAGTAGCAATTGCAGTTAGTTTGTCCACTGCAAGAACAAAACATATACAGATCATTCAGATGTGCGACGTAGATGATGTGCTTTTATTCAAGCTTTTCTTTATGAGTGTAAAGTCTCTACAAGCATCGCACACAATATCAGCAGATCCTCTGACGTCTCTCTTCCATAGGAAGGCTGGGCTTTGAGTCACACACCTGGAGCAGGTGCCCTTCATCCTTCCCTCAGGCAGGACCAGTGTCTCTGCTCTAGTAGCTATAATAGATGTTAGTGCCGTCACATTTCAGCAGATGTACAATTTATTGTGTAACCATCCAACTCACCTCACTGCTGCCTGATGGATCCACACTTGGCTCCTTAGTATTTACTGTTTCAAGCTAGCAGGCGATCACGTTAAATATATATGTGCCTTTGTCGAATCAAGCCTCCAGCACCGTACGCTAATGTCGTACTGCTATTAAAATTCAGTTTGAACTGGAAATGCAACAGATTAGCTAGGTCTGCTAGCCCGTGTGACTGTTAGACAGACACGGAAGCTAGCTGGGTATTCTCATTGCATTTGCATCTAATATTGTACCTACTGGTCCATTAAGCTCACCTGAAGCAAATGAGTCTGAACTTGACGCTCACATAACCAGTGGGATGGTTTCTCTGACCCTGTGGCTCTACATTACCTCCAACCGGTCACTCTGCTTCCTCTATTCTCTAACGTTTGGCGTCGTAATTCAACCAGATGAAGGTGCAGTAATGCTGCATCTGGAGGCTACTTAATACTGTGAATTTATTGAACAGGGTCACGTTGCAACTGAAACGAAACAAAACAGAACCAACAAGTTGGTGTAATTGTCCTCGTCGCCGGTAGAGGGCGACATGCTCCTGGCGTTTGCTTTTGTTGTTTGCAGCCTTGCACACACGCAACACGGGAGCAACATTTGTGGCGTCTTTCATATCTTTTTGCATATTTTTCCACAGATGAACTTTTAAAATAATTTCCCCTTCGTTGCCCATTTCTTTTGTTGTGTAAATAAATAACCGTAAAGCATGCAACACTACATAAACAATTTATTTTTCTATTGCATTAACATTTTAACTAAATATACATTAGTCAACATTCTGACGAACGACTGACTTATACTGTCACATAGGAATAAAATATGGAAATTGTGTCTTTGTGACAAGACCAACAATAATAATATTCTAATGCTTCATTCTGCTCATTGTCTGTCTGGCCGAGTATTTTCTTTCTTCTGCTTTCTGTCATGTTTTGCTTGGCTGCAAGATGTGATCAGCCACAAAGAATCCCTGGATGCTCTTCCTCTTCCTCCTCCTCTCATCTTCCTCCGTCTGTGTCTCCCCCTCACGCTCTGTGGTGCCACAATGACTGTTATTACAGTCTGATTTTGCAGCATATGGTTAACAGTTTCATAGCTAAATTATGCTTCATGTCAAAGTTAACTATCATCTCCGTGGATGTTTGATGTTGTGAGACAGAGTGGATTCTTCCCACCAACCTGTTCTCTGCTCTTCTCATCAATTTCACCGATTCGCATGTTTTAGGAGGCATATCAGTAACACTGTACGTGCCGGAGAAGGGAGTCCGTCAAGAATCTCTGCGCTGATAAGCTGCAGAAAATCAGCTGAGCTTTCAGATTCCTCAAGAGAAAAGAAAGCATTTTCAACTTCATAGGAGCAGATAGGCTGTCATGGGTGGACACGTCCACCGGGACCAGATACTGGACATCAGACCTAACACTTATCTGTAGCTTCCTCTGAAGGCAGATTGAAAGAGTTCATAACGTGGAAAATCAATACCAGTCTGATTCTGTGCACATTACAGTTTTATGTGTGTGATAAATGTTGCGTAATCCAACTGTGTCACAGTAGCTCCCCCCATATAGAGTCATGGAAATCACAATGAAGAAAAATGATGTGAGCAACATAGGAAATGAGCCCCCACACGATTTATATCACATATTAGATAATATGGACTTAGATAATATGTTTTCACTGACATTGTAAACCAAAGTAGGTCCCATCTTGGTTGTACGCTACACGTGAAACACCCTGATTCGTTATCAGTTCTTACAAAATGAACTGACTGCCCTTCATTCATCCAGATAACGCTACAAACATCAAGGAGTGTCGAAGTGAAGTGGGGGCTGCCTTCAGATTCTAACAGAGCCCTTAGATTACAAGCTTAATTAGTTTCCCAAAGCCACAAATGTTTATTTTCTTTCCCGGGTCAGAAGGAGGACACTCTGTCACGACTCGCCAAACAAACACACCGGAGGGTCTGACAGTTCAAGCAGCATCCACAGAAGGAAATGAGTAGGAAATAGACTGTGGTAGCAGGATACGTGATGAGCCCAGTCCCTGTCATGTTGTTCAGCCAAGAGTGTCAGAGTCCGTGGCTGTGGTCAGATGATGTTATTACACCGGGATCAGATCGCAGTGAAACCCAAACACAGATTTATTTGACCAGGTTGGTCTCAGTGGCTTGTTTGTGTGGTGGTTATGCAACGCAGGGGTGGTCACGGTTTTATTACAGCAACCAACAGGTGACAGAGAAGTTAAGAGTTCAGTGAAGTCCAGTGTTACACTAATCACAAAACAACACAGACAGTGAACGTGCCACAGTTTTATTCCCCCAGCGAAATGTATCAGTTGTATCAATACATATTTGTGTGAGGTAATCTAACCTCTCTAACTATTCTATAGGAAGGTCTTCAACAACATTCATGCCTCACATTGTGATGATGAAGACTTTTCATAAGCTGTATGTCCACATGAGCTGGTTTATTAAAATCATTTTTATCAGTTCATCCTCTAATATTTACATCACAGCGTGTGCATTTTAAAATGTAATTTGGCACATTTGCCATAAATGTGACTAGTGGGTCTCTTTGAACGCTGCTCACTTCATACTTTAAGTGAAAGCTTGTGGACAACAACAAGCATCATCAGCTTCACAAATCAAATGAAGTATTTCAGCTACTTTCCTCTGAACTGAGCATTGCAGTTCAGCGTTAATTGAACGGATGATCTGTTTTTATGGAAGCTAATTTATTTTGCGGTTAATTGTGGTTGGTCAGGTTTTGTTTAGACAGAATAAAAACTCGAATAAAAACTAATGCAATTCACAGTCACTGATTATTATCATGGCTGGAACATTCCTGATTTTCATAGAAGAAAACAAATCATTCTTAATCTGTCAGAACATATTTATGGAGTCACTTTGTTGCACTTGGCCTCCTGTCTGTGAGTCAGTCCACGTACCTCGCCGTGCAGACACATCAGGACGCTTTGAAACGGGGGATTGAAGTTCCCTGAAGGGATCCGCCAGGGAAGTCCCACGTCACCTTATAGGGAAGTGGTTTGGAAAATATACGTATGGACAGACGGAGGCATCGTGACGTCGTTGGTGCCGTCCTGCCTGCTGAAAGTGCACTTAGAGGTGACATACGATACAGCGTCTGTGCAAGTAAGCACCGTGTCGTTCACTCTTCCAGTCACTGGTAAAACATTTACATTCGCGTTTATGCACGTCATCAACAATTAGTGGCCACAGTCCGAGCCCTGGAAATGAGGACGGCGTCTCATTGCCTCTGGTGAGGGGGAAATCCGAGCTGCAGGCAGTGATAGAAACAGGCTGCACACTTTGTTATGATTAATAGCTGGTGTATCAGTCCCTGTTTTGAGTGAGCTGTCGCTGAGACTCAGAAACACACGGTTCTCGTTGCTTTATTGCCCTTTTGAAGTCAGTGATGTCATGAACCGTTTCCCTGACACGATTAGCTGATATATGGCCTGTCGCTGTAGAACCTCTGCACTAAATCACATTTGTCTCGTCTACTGTACCGTTCAGCACACGTTCCCATGCATGTCACTGGCTCAGAGGAACAACACACAGGATACATCAAGCTTTGTTGAAGCAGTAAAAATCATGTTGGGCACGACCAGACTTCACCTTCTGCGTTTTTTCTTTTTTTCCATTATTTTCAACTGACGCCATCAACAATATGAAGGTTACACCGATGGAATTATCTAGTAAGCAAAAAAGCTTTTAACAATCCAGGACAGTGCATCAGGTGCCTGTAAAACAAAATATATGGTGTTGGAGCGGAGCATGTTTGGCAGCGGCACCGGTGCAAGCTGGGAAACGCTTCTGGCTTCCAGTCTGTGTGGACACATGACTTTCTGTTAGGAAAACCTCCGCTGGCCTGAAACTGTGTGGGTAAAGCTCACCATCACACTCTAAGCTATAAGGCAACAACAAGAACTTCAAGCTGTGTCTGGATGTCGCAGCTGCTGCAACGTCTTTAACTGACCGATTAACCGCATTTATTGTGAAGTAACACAAGTAACAGGAAACCTGCTCCACTAGATGTTTGTCTGATGAGCGTTACAACTGGTGGAGGCTTTTGGACAGAGTGACGTTCTCGTTCTCTGTCTTTATTTCTTTCTGGTTCTCTCTCTTTTCCCCTTCTTTCTTAGCTTGGAGAACTGCAGGATGGTCTTATTCCTCCAGAATCTGCCTAGGAAATAAACAGACTGCTCTGAAAACGCTTGCGTTTCGACGAGGCCGTCCATCACGCGGCTCTCTTCACGCGTATGCTTGGACAAGGCCTGATAGCGCTGTTTACTTACTGCCCGTGTGGGAAATCTCTCCCTCGCTATGATGTAGACCCAATAGTTGACACAACGTGGAACAGGAAGCGGAAATTTCATTCCCTGTCTAATAATTGTCATTTGGTGTCATCGCTTGTCATCTGTAACAGTGTGAAGTCGTGAACATGCAAAGATACAGTTCACACTCAAATCCCCTGATTTAAAATGAAAAACACAGTAAATTCCCCTTGAACTTTGGAAGCTCATTATTTTTACAATAAATGATTAAGTCAAGATTCTTCTTTTATCTTTTTACCATTCGTATCACAGTCATCGGTAAATGCTGTGACGTCTGCAGAAGTCTTCTATTCAGTTACATCTTTTACTGTCTTCTGTTCAGACGTTAAAGCTCCAGATGGGCTTTTAATTTGTTGAAAACAGTAAAGTAAACACACTGATGGATGAACAATGTGTTTATTTGAACGCCCATAACTCTGCCGGATTGGCTCTTTGTCTGGTGGGTCATCTCATGTGGTTAACTTTTTCCTATTTGCATAGGTTTCATGTAACAGTGCAGATCTAAGTTACTAATCAGCTGCTGATTTCATGGGAACTCGCTGGAGCACATAATTCTGCTTTAAGACCTTTGAAATAAGTTGATCTATACTGTGTATTTGTGTGGGATTTCAGAGTCACAAGGGCGACTACTTCCAACCCTCAAGCTGCAAACATTGTTGTTTCTTACCAACAGAAACGCACTAAGCATCAGATTGGTCAGCTAATAGTTTTCCTTTTTCTTTCATAGAAAAATGTATCAAAACACTCACCTGTTATACTATTGTATTTGTCTGACTAATTTTAAATCTTTCATCTGTCTACTGGCCAGATGTGCTTTGCATAAACAGTGGAATTCAGTGGAATTAACTTAAAAGAAAAAGATGTTTCACAATTCAGTGTGTTTAGTTGGTGTTAAAGGATCAGTTCATCTAAAAATTTTAACTTGGCACACAATCAAAAGATTCGTCAATTCATTTATTAATAATTCCATCATAATACTGGAATAAGATGGACCAAGAGTTTCATGCTGGTCCACATCACTAACAGACGTAAACACAAGCACAAACACACAAATGAACGTAACTTCTGCTACACAGGACCTGTGCAAACTGAACCAAAGCTGTCAGAGAAGGAAGTGGGGAAAGGTTGTTCAGTTAATTAAACAGCAGACGCCTTGGACACTTGCAGCTTTTAAATTTATGAATGAACATTGATTCATTCTCCTAGTCTCCAGATGAGATGGAGGTGATGTTATTAGTTCTGCACCTTCTGTTGCGTAACACGCGACCCCGACCTGTCCATCAGTTCATCAGTTCTGCTTTGCTCCAGGGACACTTCTAGGATTGGTTTGTCCATGTTCATGACAGCAGCAGGTGTTCTCTGCTGTTTATCAATGAGCGCAGAGGTGATGGAGTGCAGGGCGGCACCGTAGGACCTTGTGA
Organism: Macropodus opercularis; assembly: GCA_030770545.1. Lineage (NCBI taxonomy): Eukaryota > Metazoa > Chordata > Actinopteri > Anabantiformes > Osphronemidae > Macropodus > Macropodus opercularis. Next base: position 6,759,086 of record CM061097.1, on the reverse strand, counting down.
AATAAAGCAGCTTGGCAGCCGTCTGGCTGAGTTTTCTCCATCACTAGGAGTCCTGTCCTCCAAGCGTTTACACCTTTAATCTTAATATATCGCCATACACTGCATTCCTCATTTACTGTGGACATTTAAAGCAGGTCAGATGAACAGAAAGAGACACACACCTGCTCCGTCCTCTGTGTTTGTCCGTTTAGACGTTTAATTAAATCGGGCAGACTGGTGAGACAAAGAGGATCCGATGGCTAAGCGGTGGAAACCTTGCTGTGTTCATCTCGCTGCGGCTAAATCCCATTTGTCACTAACTGAATTGCTGTGTGTAGTTCACAGAGAGCACTGACGCTCGGCCTTGTAGGCGTCTCTGTAACGTGTTTGTCTAAGCCACGACATTGCTTGTTTAGGCTTAATTGTAATAAATTGGAGCCTTAGATTGTGTTTATTGTTTCAAGAGGGAAGCTCCTGCCGCCAGGTCTGTTTCCTAAGACCCCGATTTTGTTTCCCATCAGACAAATTCTGTGTCTTTGTGTGTCTGTCATTAGGTATTTAACACATTACCAAAATCCAGAGGCTTACAAAAATCTCTCCTCTGTTTATGTGTCTAGAAGGTTTGTAAAAGTGGACGGTCCGCTCCTCTCAGGGCCATTTGTCTGTGCTCATGGGGTCATGAGATGATGTTTCTGAAGCTCAGCAGGGAAAACCCCAAGTGTACGAAACATGCAATGAATTGTTGCTTTATGTTGACAATGTAAGACGACATGTCATAGGTTATGCTTGCTGTGAAACGATGACAGTACTGGTGCGTGTTTGTATTCCTGAACAAACAGTGGTTATTAGGTAATAATACTGTGTTCAGACACCCATGTAAAAACAGATTTCATTCCACATAAGTACACGCCAAATAAAAAGTATATGTAAAGTACACAATCTAAAGACTCAATTGAAAAAACAATGTTGTTTAATGGACACACTTGTGTTGAAGTTGTAGGGTGACATCTGAAGGGCATTCTCAGCATTTACGCACATGAACAAGCTTGTCTGAAATAACACGCAAGGAAAGAAAAGAGGCAAGAATGTAATCCACCAACCTGAAGCTGCTTTAATAACAGGGAAAAGGAGGCACTCGGAGTAAAGACATAAAGCTTGTGTGAGTGGAAAAGTTCAAGCAGGAGTTCAGCCCAGTCTGTTATCCAGCGGTGGGTCAGATCAGATTACATGGAAAAACACTGAACTGGGCCACACCTGCAGAATCCATATATTTGTATTCAAATTTTGAATTACTGACAGATGTTTCCTTTTCTTTATTTAATATCAATATAAACGCATGAAATAAATATTGAACTATGAGTCCTACAACTTCCTACAGGCCCTGCAAACCTTCTCCTAGAGAAGAAACAATATTTCAACATTTATCATTTGGAGCTACATTTTTTTAAGATTACAGCTTTGGAAATATCTTCACCCTATTACTCCACATTACGCAACATCTGTTACATGTTGTCACATGCAACATGTTGGTGTGACCATGGCACAGAAATTCAATATTTTATTAGAGTTTAACCAGCTGGAAAACAAGAACTATAACTTGAGATGACATTTCTGTGTGACAGTGGAACAAAAGCCCTGCACTGCACCTTTAAAGGACCGCACAGTACAGATTGTTTACATCCACAGCAGCACACATACGGTACCACATTCAGAACTGGCTTCATTTATCATTTTTACCACTAGTGTGTGTCTAAATCATGTTAAAGTTCTGGACTCGTTGTAGCAGATTTTTCACAATGATGGAAAACAGTAGCTAAAACTAGGATCAGTGCACGACTGGCAGGTGAAGATGTCGGCCGTCTCAGTCAGAACAACCTCTGTCTTAAATAAAATGATCAAATGTGCTCACACACTCACAGACGCTCGACACTTGAGGTAGCTGTGTGCCGAACAAAAGCGGACAAACAAGAAAATGAAGTTCTGTGCACTTTCACAGTCTCCTTTCTTTTCCGCCACGTGACTGACATCACAATATGTTTATGTGCCTACACCCATTTTTAGGTGTTTGCTTTTCAGTTCAGTAGATAATCCACCTTCCAGATCCAGAGTGATCTGAAATCGTCAGATGCATTTTTCCTCCACTGTTTCGCTGCTCAGTGACACCTGGAGTGCTGGATCTTTTGGGCATGGCATCACTGAAAGCTCCTTAATAACATTCGTCCGTTCTTGTATCTGAGCTTCAGCACTGCCCTGCTCAGATAAATAAGGGGCTTGTGAGGTTCTGGCCAGTGAAGCTCGCAAAGCAGAGATCCTGTCTGCTTTATGGCAGCTTCCAGCGTACACATCAGCTCCCTCTGGCAGGTAGAGGAACATCTGAGAGCTGCTGCTGATATCTTGCAGAGAGTCACGCGTAGAGATGATAGACGAGAGCTGATGAGCGTCACGAGAATTACACTCAAAGTTTCGCTGTCTCTGTTGCCGCCTTGCTCCTATTTTACAAAACAGACACTTAATTTTCTCAATAACTTTTAGAAGAACAGTCTTTCGGAGAAGGATGTAGATCCAGGGGTCCAAGATGGGGTTGAAGGAGGCAAAGCGTATAGCACGTAGATCTGGATTTTTGTCCAACCTCAGCTCCACTGGAGTCTTATAAAGCTGGTTCAAAAACACTTGAGCCTGAAATGAGCATAAGATAAAAAATAAAGGGTTGAGAAGATGCTTTAGATAAATAATGTGTTGAACTGTGTGCGGCTTTGGATGTTTGTGAAAGGAAGAGAAAGCAACTAACAAAAATATGAGACCACCAGTACAGGCACGACAAAGGAAATTGGTCCAAACAGGTCCTCCCTCCCTAACATCCTCTTGGTTTGATATTTTTCCTTGTACAAATGGGCCACAAGACTGACATGAAAAGAAAAGATCTACATGTTTCTCTTTGCGAAATGTGCAAAGAAATCCGTGCGTAAAACGTGCGTAATAGTTGGTTTCATGAAAACTCACCACCAGTGGGATGGAGCAGATGAGCACCACTGCCGATGTGCCTATGAGCAGAATAACCATCTGAATCTCTGCAGCAGCCAGGCGCCTAAAGCTGCGTCCTCTTCTCCGCGGATCCACGCTGCGTCCGACATCGGTTCCCACGGACATTCTCCGCACGAAGCGCCGGTGCATCCGGATCAAAGCCACACACACAAGCACGTTACAAATAACAGTAGCGAGAATAAGAAGGGAGCTGAAGCCCGCGTACATGTAGGTGTAGACGGCATCGCTGGTCTTGTTGCTCCTCCATTCTAAGAAACACCAGGTTTGCGGGTATTGTTTCTTCACCTGCCCAAAGCCCATGATCGGCAGGGCGCAGAAAAACCCATTGGTGATGTAGATCCCTAGAAGAGTCAACCCCGCAAGTTTCTGGTTCACGTAGTCGTTGTAGAAGTAGGCATGGTTGATAGCGATGTACCTCTCCACAGACATGGCACAGATGATGCTGAGTCCCGCCAGAGAGAAGAAGAGCATGGTGAACCCAAAATACTGGCACAGCGGGTCATCTCCGGGCCACGATCCCTTCACGTAAATGGCAATGGTGACCGGACTGGCCAACAGTGTGCCCAGCAGGTCCGTGAGCGCCAGCCCACACACCAGCGTGTAAAACGTGCTTTCTTTCTGCTCTTTGCGAGTTTTACAAAGAACCACGATGGCGATGACATTCCCAACCACCCCGAAAATGAACATAACTGAGGGGATGGTGGGGACCATGGTCCTCCCTGTCATCGACTGATTATTCATTGTTGCTGAGTCTCTCTAACGCAGTTTTCTCCTAACGCCAGTATTTCCAGTCCAGGGCAGAACGCAGCCTGAGCAACATCGTCATGAGAACTTTATCTTAACACCAGCGTCTTAAAATCTTCCAGCACCCTGTAACATTCTGTGGCTGCTGGTTCCTGGCAGCTGACTGCCATCAGCGGTGCCAGACGAGCAGACTTCACTCACCAGAGAAGAAAGATAAAATCAGGCAACACACACCAGTGAAGCTCAATGAAAAGTGGCCCTGCCTTCAAGCGTCCTGCGGGTTCAGTCCCTCCCCTTCACTTCACATCACAGCCCTGATCAGCTGTTAAACATGCTGCAGGAAAGGCCATATTATGGGACAGGTTAACTCCCTGTAATCGGTGCAAGAGTCCTTGAAAAGTCCCAGAAATGAATACATTGAATAGACAGATAAAAAATAAACCAAAGATCACGAAGTTCTGAAAAAACAAAGTGACAACAAGCATTATTTAAAAAGGAAAGTCTTGTTTAACTTAAAGCAAGAAACAAAAACAGGAAAAACTTTTTTTGCCTATATGTGATGCATGTGTCATCATCATCAGTTTGAAGATAAAGGCTCCTGTTCAGTGTCCTAGGTGCCGTCTTTGTACTATTTTTCATCCATTGCCACTTTCAGCTCAGTAAATTCTGATCTGAGTGGATCAATCATTTGTGTTTTTGCACAGCTGCTGCATATAGATGTAGGATGATCGTTCTAGATAAGAAACTGCCTTGACAGGCCAAGCAGTCTGCCTTGGCCAGATAGCTGGGATTAACTGATGCTGAGTGTCCCCGGCCTCTGGCACAGTGACTACCAACCAAACGGAGGAACGGATGGACAGCGTGGCCTGAGGAGCAGGACTTTCAGCTTTTGGTTAACTCGAGAATCTTAAATTAGACCTGCATGAGTAAAAATGTACAGACGCTCAGTCTACTACCTCATCCTGGCTGCCACTGGTTTCACAGGCCATGTTGACCTTGGGCCTGAGACCTTGAGACCCGCTGCCTGACGTCATCGTGTCACACACTGACCCTGCGCTCGTGGAAAACAAGCTTGTTTTCTTTGTTGCTGATATGTTGCATTACCTCCAACAGAGAATGGGGGAAACTCTGTGATTAGAGTTGTTGTATAGCCATGAAATAATGCGCTCGGCCGTTATGTAATGTGTTTGTGCACCACTAAAGCATGATTTCAACCTTGTGTTGTACGATTCTACAAAGACTGAGAAAGTGCTGTAAGAAGATTTGAAAGATTGGGCCTGTTGTGAAAGTGCTTTTCCAGCATTTGTTTGTCGAAGTCAGATAATCTGCAGGTGGTTGCAGAGGAACGACCAGCACAGAAAGAATCTGTTCTAGTGAGGAGAATCACACAGCTGAGTGTTTTTGTTTGCTTTTATAGATCTTATAGTGGGAAGAATAAAAGACCTGTTTCCTAAACATTATTCCTCCCAGGGCTTTAATTCTTGTGCCAAACAATTACTTGATTGTGTCACAGAAAGGTTTTCTTGGCTCTATAGACTCTTATATCCTCTCTTATAAGAGTTGCCATTCGGTGGGAAACGCTTCCCCTGTGTAAGCAGCCAGGGATTGTTTCTTGAAATTAGAGGAACAATTATATGAAGAAAAACTAGAAATGCACTCACAGTGTGAAGGTTTAGCTGCAGTTGAGCCTACAATTTATCGCTACGGGATTTTTTTGTTTAAACAACAGCTGCTAAACCTGTTGAGTAAAAAATGATCTGCTTGGTCAGGTACAGGTACATTAATCAACTGTCTGCATTCCAGGTGTGATTCTGCACAGAGGGAGAGAGAGAGAGAGACATTTCATTTACCTTTTGATGAGTAACCTAATTTCTGTTAAATAAGCTCAGTTTTGTCCAGGTGAATAATATTAAGAATATTGTCAAAGCTGATTCACACATTTGAACATAATAGGAGTCGGGACTGGTTCTCTTTCAATTTGTTTTGAAAATCAGAAAAGGAACTGTCTCTGGATGTGAGCATTTTGTGTATCTGTGTCTGAGCGCGCTGGGACTGCAGCATGTTTTTAAATGTAACGTTTAGAGAGAGTTGGGATGTGTTTATTCTGTGGCCTGGTAGGTTTGTAGATAACATCCGTATGCAACCTCTCTCAACATAACAAAGCTGCAGCGCCGAGAGCACGACATAAACAGTTTGAACTGGCACCGAGCTTGACATGTGATGCCAGCATCAAAATAGCAGCCGTCGATCACATCACAGTGTACAACCACTGTAAATACGACCCTGGGAGCATACGTCTGTCAGTACGTGTCTTCATGAAACTGTTGATAATCCTCAGCTGGAACACATCAGACCCTCACAGGATGGTTTACGCTGGAGGCTGCAGCGCTGTTAAATCTGCCACAATAAAAGAGCTGACACAAGCTGGTTCAAGTCAAAATGACAAGAACACTCATGCACATCATTTCCAAGATTAAGCTTTATACAGTCTTCAAGCAGAAGTTTATCCCTGAGGAAGGTGCGTCTCCAACCATAGCAACAGGCAAACGACTGCTTGAAACCAACTATTCAGATTCCACTGAGTCATACGTCAACACAAGTCCTTGTACAAGTGTACCGGTAGTTGTAGCCATTATGGTGGTGATCATTAACCGAGAGCCTAACTCACAGGTACCTTTGGAACATTTACTGCTCTAAAGCACATAGGACACAAGCCTGCAGGACGTCATGCTGACATCAGAATAAATGATGAAAGACTTCTACCAAAAACAAACCTGACCAGCACCACTTAAATCAACCTAATCAAGAAGAAAACTAACTTTAAAAGCATGACTCCAGTCTCTGACACACTGGGGTCAAAATGTTTTTGACATTTTGACGAAAATACAATAAAAATAACGATAAATAAAATACTATTTGGAAAAGATCTCCATGAGGGGAAAGCAGGGTGGGAGGCTTTTCAGGAGAGTTGTTATAATGTGAAGTAATATCCTGAACTGACCAGTGTCATGAGAAACAAACATAAAAATACAAACGCAGAAAATGTTACAAGGCGTCCAATGTTGGAATGAGACGCCTCTGCTTCTCCCTGCGTCTGCGTGGTTCTGTCTCGACATCCACAGACATTAAGCTAAACGGAGACTGTAAATTGCCTGTAGGTGTGAGTGTGAATGTGAATGTCGGTGGCATGTGATAGATGGGTGGACCTTCCATGGTGTGACCCCACATCTCACCCATTGATGGCTGGGATTGGTTCCAGCACCCTGACAATGCATGGATGGATGGATGGAGGGAAGGAAGGATGGAGGGATGGAAGGAGGATGGGATGGATGCATAAAGGGATGAATGGAGGGATGGACAGATGGATGGTGGAATGGATGGATGGATGAAAGAATAAATGGATGGATGGATGGAGGGAAGAACAGATGGCTAGCAGGAGGAATGGAGCGATGGGAAGTATCTGATTAAAAATGGTCACCTTCTTAGACCCTGATTTATTTTATCCATAATTAGAAACGTTCAGATCAAATTAAACTTATTCATTATGAATCTTGTTGGCTAATCATGAAATTCATTTCCCTTTGATGATAAATCTGAACAATCACTTGTAATATGACAAATTGTCCTCCTGATTAAATTAACCTCATCTTATTTCTGTCTGGCATCTTGGCTACTCACGTCTCCCTGTGCGTCTGTCATTCAGTGTGATGGACAAGGACATGGATGTATCTGTATAACCACTTAAAAACCTTCATAAAGGAATAGGTGGTCATCACTGGTGAACTCTTTTTAGTTGTGTTTCCATGTCATGAGCAGAGCCACTGTACAGCCAGGACAGCAGGGCAGCTGTGATACGTCCTGCCAGACAATTACATCATTCTTAAACACTCAGACGTGTGTTATCCACATCACGTCAATGCACCATACGAGAACGAATTGGTAGAAGATGAGTGAGTTAGATATGATGCAACTGCACATTTCACCCTAAAAGCATCAAGTTCAGATGAATACACATCAAAGAATACATATAACACCAATATTACAGTGTAACTCTGCAGCACTATCAGTCTCATTAAAGGGATCAGTAACCTCCAGCCAAAGAGCTCGTTAAACGACTGAGCAGACATCTGAGCACATCTCCGTCCTCCCCCACACGTCTTACTGACGTCACAACCAGGAGGCTGCATCCAGCAACATCTGCTTCCCGAAACTCATCTAACATTCAGGCAAATGTCGGCAACAACCCACCAAGTGCAAGAAGGAAGCCAGCACCGTTATCATGTGCACATGTGAATGCAGCAATATGAGTTTCTTTGGGAAAAGACAGATTACAGCTTATCACCCACCATTACTGTAAGTGAGGTCATTAGGAACAAGCAGACACAAGTATTTCTTTTAAGATTGCTTACAAAACCATCGACTGCAGAACGGCTGCATCTGAAATCAGCTGAACGTGCACAGTGGAAACATGAAATTCATTCCAGGATATTTTTCTACATTTTCGAAAAAATATCAGCTAAATTATGATGAAATAACAAACAAATGAATCAGACAACAAATAAATCATATTATCTCTGCACATCTTCCTCATGCATCTCAGTTTAATATGGGAGCAATACACCGGTGTCAGGACCCATAAAAGCCACAAGCACCCTCAAAACAAACAGACATTCAAATTACGCATTGTTTGTTTACTTAATCTCTTTAGAAGATTGAATATGAAGCAGCTGAGCTTGATGAATCATAAAAGATAAATAAATATATGTCTGCGCTGCTGGGGGCAGGTGGGAGAAGAGCAGCATGAACAGCAGCATCTTATCTGGTGATCTGTTTCACAAAGCAGGACGCAGAAACAGGAGCCTGATCCTGCTGACGAGTTAAACGATCAGACAGATAAAAACCTGTAGTTTGGGTTTACAAGCAAGAAGAGAAACCACACACGGGGAGATAAAACTCTGCTACGAGTGGTTAAAGTGAAACGAAGCGCTTAGAGGAACAAACTGTTCGGTGGATAGTGTGTACCAAGGCTGAAAGATTAGATGTGGATGTGCTCACTGCTCCAAGTCTCCAACCAGTTGCAGTATTTATTCTCCAGAAAGGGTTTCCTGGTGGAGATGAAGAGTTTGTAGAATGCTGTGTGTGTAGCCAAGCTTGGCACAGATAATGTGTCAGATGCTGAGATATTCATATGTCGCCCTGCAACCACAGTCCTCCCCTACTCAACGAAAGCCAGAGCCACTTATCCGGCTCAGCTAATCAATGATGTGAATGTCAAACTTCCTGACGGCTGCCCACCGCAGTCGCATCTCATCTGTTTGACTTCTCAGGCTGTGTTAGCACACCGACGAACTAAAACGGCCTCTGAGCACAGCAACGAACGTCAGCACTCGTCAAGCTTCCATCCAGAACATTTCAAATAAACTTGAGGACAGGCAGCTGACAGAGAATGACGAATGACTGAGCTAAGTCATTGTCTACTACTGAAAACTGTAACAAGTATGATTTAACCCATCAAGCATGTAGTTTTTAAAAGATTAGTGTCTTCTGTGTGCTCACATCCAAACGTGTGCATGCTTTGGCAAGAATTAGACAAAATAACAAACCTGATATTAGTTATCAGATGCTGGAGATGATCTGTGATGGGTAAAGGAGCAGGAGTAAAAGTTATTAGACATCTTCCAGGAAAATATGGACTAAGTGAAGAGCTGCTCCACAAAAAGCTATGGGTAAGGAACTTTTGGGATCACAGCGGCTCTTGTTTCAGTGCTGCTCACTCATCCTGGGCTGCATACCAGGCCGTTTCCCAAGACCATGCTGAATGCTGAATAGCTGCAACATTATGTGCACTGCCATAACAGCAAATTAGCTCATCTTTCTGCACCACGAAAACAACCAAGTTCTGCCATGTCTGCTGTTTGACACATAGTGCTTCTTTGACAACAGGCTTCTGGTGAGAAACGCTTTCCTTTCCAGGCAAAGACTCTGGTTTTGTCTAGATAAGCTTTCAGTTAATCGCCCTGTGAGAAAAACTTTCGAAGATGCTTTTCATGGAGAAGCACAGGCACAGAGGAAAAGGAGTGAGAGGATGTGATGCTAAGCTCTTTCCTCAGCGTTTTGCTTATGTGAGGTCACCCAACAATTGGGCGCAACAATTGATGTGTGCATTTGTTCCAATGATGATATCACTCCAGAGTCCACAACTGAAAAAAAGACAATGAAATATGAGAAATGAAAATGAACAGTAGTTTTATTGACAGAGTGTTGAATCATGCCCAAATCAAAAGAGAGCAGCAACAACCGTTTAGGTGGACAATAAACGCTATTTACAAAAGCAACATGTGTGACTGCAGCAGAAAACAAATGGTGACAGTTCTAAACCCTCTTTATGTCTGAAGTGTGCACAGTTCTGACGTGCACGTGCAGCTGAAAGCTCAGTGATGCAAATTCATCTCTATCCTTACTGTCTTTATGCCTGCTGAGCTGCAGCCTTAGCAGCTAGTCGCTCACGTTTCTCCTGCTCGGCCTTCTCCCTCATCTCTTTCTCTCTCTGGATCAGCTGCCTCTTCTCTGTCTCCCATGCTTGCACCTGCATCTCATACTGCTCCAGGTCTGGTTTCTCTGCAGCAGCCAGGTTCTGTTGGGCCAGATCAGTCACTAAAGCCTGGAAGGATGAGGAATCCACCTTTCCTAGAGACTCCAGTTGGCTGCTCAGCTCCTGCAGAGGCAGGGAAACATCGAAGGCAACAAATGAGGATTTAATGCAACGAGCTACTTCTTACGTCAAAACTGCCACCACACCCTCGATTAACTTTCATCTTTTCTTCTTTTGCCAATTGAATAAACTGATATAGATGAGTCTGGCTGTGTGACAGCATTCCAAACTAATCTGAAACCACATCTAAAAACAAGTTGCCTACTCCTATAAACAAGAGCACGCCCACCTTAAATCTGCTGGCATATCCAGGGAGTTTAGCTCGCTCGGCTTTATCATCTTCATCTACGGGGTCATCTTTCTTCTCTTCTTCACCTCCTGATTCCTCCCCAGAGGAGTCAGAATCTGAAGACAACTCATGCAGCAGGTCATTCATGTAGGTCAGCTGGAAAGAATAAATCAAACAATGCTCAGCACCTCTTGGCTTATTGTCTTGTGTCGGTCACATTTTTCTCATGCTGAACCCATTCACTGCAACATTAAAGCCACCAGTCGGACTAAATATCATGGCCGATCCATGCATATTCAATTAGTTGAATAAAAGTTTAATGCTTGACTTTTACAGAAGACATAGTTCCTTGCTTGAATGACTACGAAACTGACAAGTAATGATGAAAAAGAGACTGAAGACCTTGCTTGACAAGTCAACCTGTTAATCTTTGGGGGAGATTAGATTAACTGTGACCAGAGGCGACAGTCACCAGCACCTTTACTTGGGATGTAATACTTCCTCTCTGTCCTGCATTGTTGTCTGTTTTGTCTACATTATTGCTGCGATGCTGTCAGACTGGGTTCGTTCGGTTCCTGTTGCCGTGGTTCTCACAGACACGCTCCGGGTGCTTCAAAACCTCATTAGAGCAGAAGGTCGAACTATTGAACTGGACAGCACAGGCCTTATTAGAGCTGCTACACCTGACTGTGTGCATGCATCTATGTAATAATAACAACAGGATGACAGCATGTGTGATCAGTCTCGGCAGATGGAGAGGGTATGCGTCAGACACACCCACCTGGAGCCTGTCTCATCTCTGTGGGTAATGCTGTTTTGCAGAACCCTGCTCACTGTTTGAGACTAGGCAGGCTAGCATTTTAATCACAGACACCTATATTTAATCAATATTAAATTTAAGGCCACAGGCTGATAATTGTCAGAGTGACGTCAAACCCACAGTCAGTGAAGAAACATTAATGTTCCTGAGCAGGAAGGTTTTTCTCTTTGATGTTGGTTTAGACAAAATATATGAAGCTCCTCTTAATTTCTATGTCCTTACTGTGTCTTTGGACAGTTTGGCATCACCAGTATTAGCAACCACCGTCTCCATGACAGCAAGAGCTCGGTCCAGATATCCGTGAGCCCAGAAGAGAGGCATCCCTTTGAACACGGCATGTATGCCCTTTAAATTCTCTACTTTGCCTGTATGGGGAAGGAGCAGGAGAATGAATGAGACAGCATAATTAAGTAATGCCGGATCAGTCTAATTAGTAAAAATCCAACTGGGTAGATGAAGAAACACTAATTCACACCTAGGAGAGCATTGCCAAGTAGCTGAGCACTGAGGCCAACAGTATTGTCTTGCTTCAGTCCAGAGATGAGCAGCGATGCCCCTAAGGCTCGCTCCTCCGACACCTAAAGGCAGTGACAAACCGTGAGCATGTTTCTCTGGATCCATATACCATTTTCTAAAATGTACAATTAAATGCTTTTGAGCGAAAGTCCTCACAGAATATTTACATGAGGAAAACAGGAAATCCATGAGTTCACTCTAGCACAGAAGGAAATGCATTGTGTTTCCCACCACATTATTTTGGGATCATATGTTTTCATAACACCGTCCATGTTGTAGCTCTTTCACTCACAGTGAGTTGAGGTCTGGTTGCTAGGTAACTGCCCAGCGCATACAGAGACAGGATCTGTGTGGAGGGAAGGTCGAAGGTTTCCTGAAGCATCACCTCCTCAACCACAGAACACGCACCTGCACATTAAAACATAACATTAAATGACAAATGCACATGCTTTAGTTTTCCTTCACGTATATGTAAATATATCAGACAGATTTACACTTTTTTCAAATGTGTTGAACACTGAACTACACTTATTTACTAAAGCTGTGTGGAAACTTTAAAACGTGCATCTGACGCTGTCAAACCAATGCTATGACTCAAGTCTAGTCTAACCGCATCTCAGATTAGCTAAGTTCAACTGTACATCTTGACATATTAAGCCAAAAGTAATGCCACATTAACAAAATGTGAAAATATATTGCAGGACTATCATACGCTAGGTGTCCTTAACAAGCTGGCACCTGAAAGCACTGTATGTGCTTCCCTCGTTGAGAAAAGTATTTACTGTCTCATGTTATTACAAAAAATAATCAGGCTTCCTCTTTACCTCTGTCTTTTACAAACAAGGAAATCGATGTTTGAAAGCTGATTTGAGTGATTTCACAGGCTGCCTGTTCCCACTCATATTTAAATTTAACAAGAATGTGTTTGGAAACCTGCAGGTGGTCGCATTTTATTTTAGCAGTGTAAAAGAATTAAATGAAATTATCCTCACCTTTAAAGTCTCCATCTTTAATATACGAATCTATGAGGAGATTGAAGGTGAAGTTGTCTGGGAATATTCCATACTGGACCTGAACAAAGACAGATTTTGAAGATTTGTGTGACCAATTGTATGAAAGGAGTTTTTACCATATTCATTTCTGAAGATGATATATGTCACCCATAATGTGATGTAATGCATCACTGACATTAAGACCTCTAATTAGTCTGTAATGCGATGTCAACTAAAACAAAACTAAGCATAATATGTTTAGGCTCAGTGTAAATCTGTCGTCAGTGACTGGACTCCTCTTCTTTTTCACATGCTGGGCTCAAAATGTCAAACTTGTTTATTATTTGAGCTTCTCGGATTAGTCTGAAATTACATCTACAGTAGTTGGTAAAGGTTGGATCTGTAATTGCTCACAGACAACTACAGCTGTCAAAATTGACAAGATGTATCTATCATAGTTGTCTCATTATGTAAATAGGCCTCACCTACTCTAGCTACATATTTTATTAGTCTGCATCTAATCTGAAGAAATAAGTTCTGTACCTTGTTTTTCAGTGTGTACATGGCTTTCTCCCTGGCCCCGTATTTAAGACACTGTCTGATCCAGCTGTGAATGGTCCAGTCTCTGAGGTACCAACAGTTTGGACTGTGACGAAACCTGCAAGGGGAAAACTCATCCATTAAAGTTTTGCTATGTTGAAGTGCAAACACAGAGGTGACTCAGACCCTCTGGTCTGGTTGGCGACTCACGGTTTGCCCCACTGCCAGCATCAGGTGGTAGTAGGTACCCGAACTGAGTTTATATCATATAATGTGAATTAATCAGTATCATGTATGTACAGAAGACTGTTGTGCGAAACATTTTATTGTTCACAAATGCAACAATAAAAACAACAATCTACTGCAAATATTGATTACGTGTTGCCCAGTTCCTAAAGAGGAAATGTAGTAAGGGTACATTTTATTTAGTTCTCACCCACTAATGAAAATGAATGTGCCCCAAACAAGGGTGAGATTGGAAAATATACTAAATCGTGTGACAAGAACGGGTGCAGATTCCAGAAGAAAGTGTAAACAGGAAAGGTCTGGAGTTACCCTGAACAAAGAAAAGCATGTGACTGAACATAAACCAAAACAGACAAACCAAACAGACAATTCATTCCAAGAAAAGCACACAAGCTGGTACCACACAGAACCCAGCAATGAACACATCTGATTGTCTTACTTGTAAAGGTAGTACTCTGCTTGATCTATCTCCTCCCTGGATGATATGTTGTCCACAAACTGAAACGCAAACAGAAAATATAGAATAGTTATTGAAAACGTTGTTACCAAAATAATGAAGTACTTCATCCGTGACAGGTTTTTCACAGATTTTTAAAAGTGGATGCAATTTACCCGGGATATAGTCAGAGAGCTAACTGGGAGGTTCCTCTCATAAGTCCGGTCCATGGTGGAAGCCAGTAAAGCTGTAATTTTTAAAAACAACAATAAGATTATATATATTATAATATATATATTTTAATTTAAACCAAAGTACACTATGTGCACTAGTTCTACGCACACTCTAAAACACTTACAGAAGAGCGCAGCATCAGGCTGCAGTGTTACACTGCCACCCAGTGCTCACCACGTTCAAACAACAGCATGTGACAAATACGAATGACATTTTACAAACGTAACAAAACAAGCTTGACTGTAACATTTAGCACAAAAGTACATCAGACATACTTAAACGTGAGATGTACCTAAAATACCATGTAAAACCCTTTTAGTTTCAATCATAATGTATCTGATTATAGAAGAAAACACTAAACACCAAATCCTGAGACTATCACTGCAAAGTGGTATGTGGGCATCAACACACACTCCCCTGGGGGTGAACGCTTACCCAGGTTCTGGGGGTCCTTCTCTGTGGCCTCCCACACTTTGGTGTCTGCGTAAGCTGCTGAGAGCAGCCATCTTCTAGCTGGAAAGACAAACGGGCCAGACAGATACAAGTCATCTCATCATTTTAAATACGCGTCACGACCGTGTGTGTGTGATGCAAACGATGCTGTGCAGGTAGCAGGTACGAGCAGCTAACGTTACGAGAGCTAACTCTGAGCTAAACAACAACTGACAGAGCAGGCCTAAAACTGAAGTCTAACAAAGAACATAAATCAAAACAAAGTCTTACGTTATCGCGTGCAAACACAAGATGTCTCTACCTGAAAAAGACGAGGATACACGTTTCACTTTGACAGCTAAAGTCACACACTGCTTCCACACGGAGGCCGCCATCTTTGGACGATACCATTCCTCAGCCGGACGGGGGTGGACACAAGGTGGATCAAACCAAAACAACAGATTTAGACAAAGCATGTGTTTAATCCATAATAATTTATTCTTCTAAATACTCGCCATCAACAAACGCTAGTTTATGTAAATGCTTTGACGTAACCTGAAAATAAAATGTTGTTTTAAAATCGCTCTAAAGTAGCTTATTTGAATAACCTTTGTGTTCTGTAAAGATGTCTTGTTAGCTTTTTGTTTTAATTAAGGTCGAATTATTAGACATTGAATTAAGACAATATAATAATATGAAATATACCCTGATTGAAGAACAAGTGATTGAAACAAGTTTTCACTATTTTCATTTTTAAAAATATGTTTTAAAAAAACCAAATGTTTCCTTTACTAAAACAATCAAAAACCACAGTCAGTCTATTATGTATGTAGCTTTACGTGTTACCAAGATATCAGCATAGACGCCTTTTCAATGTATATGGGGGGTTTTGCTTTGTTTTGTTTTGTTTATATTTGTTTGTTTGTTTGTTTTGTCTAACAGTTTACAAAGTCATGAGTAAAACACACATAAACTTGAGTAAATAATGTCTCTTCAGAAAGAAAACAAGGACAACGCAAGAGCACGACATTTGTTGAGACAATAGATGGCACTGTTTATAAGAAGGAGAGCTTTGAGCTCCATACACTGAAACAATGACACTGGAGCTTTGGATTTGCATGTAAAACCACGAAAACATGCCATTCTTTGTTGATCTGCATCATGGATGACCACTTCCTGAATCTTGACAGGACATTTGATTTGTCTAGTCACGCTTGAATAATACACACAACACTTAAAATAGTAGCAGTCCCTTAAAATGAAGCAGGAAGGATGGCAGCGCCCTAAACTTGGAGCTGAGTTGGTTTACTTCTAGTCTAGATTCTTATTTGTCTGTAAATATAAGAGCTGACCTGTTGTCCCCTCTCACTTCTCTGTCAGTGAGCCAGTGTTTTTGTTCTCTGTACAAGAGGGCCGCCTGCAGCTATAATTACAGTACGCTCCTTGGCTTTGGGTCAAAGGAGGTGACAGGTTGAATCTGGGGTGGGACAGTCTTGTTAAACAAAGCGTTGAAGAATCTTAGCACCATCTTGTTGACCAGCAAAACAGGAAGCTCTATACCTGAGCTGCACTGAGACAAAGTAAAAACACAAAGTAAATACAGGATTTTTATTATTATATCGTCCTGTTTGCAACTCTGCTCTGTATTTTTGTTGGAACTGTAGAAAACATCAGTCTTTTGAGAGATTTTATCTAAGTCTGTATCTAAGCTCTCGCTCAAAGGATGCTCAGTCGTGTGAAGTTTTTCTTCTCTGTATCTTACGGGTATCCCCAGTGTGCTTCCCTTTTATTCCACAGTGGTATGTGGTGTCTGCATAGGTAAGTCACACAGAAAGGCATGTGACACGAAGACTGAATGGCAAGAAATGTGCTTATACATCATGACAAGTCACAATTGGGGCATTTTTTAACAACAACAAGAATGTGTTTACTGTAACTGTCTATTGAAATGTGCATGACTGTACTTGAGTTAACAAAGTTTTTATACTTTTTAATTAATACATTTAATAGGACAGTCCACCTGCAATCACAGTAACAGCAAAGAAGTAAAAACTAAGTTCATTATTCAAATTCACTTATTCATTGTCCAGTCAATAAACCCTCACATCTTCAAGCTTTCTTTAAGTCATAATTTAGTTGTTCTGTTGTGCAGAGCTACCCATCACCTGACAAAGCAACTTCAAAGCTTTGTAATATTTACCTGATATTTCCTAACTGAATTTAAAGTTTGTAAAGTGTCACAAATTAGTAAAAAATGCTGGACCCGTGTAAAACCCATGTTGAGCCGACAGTGATATACAGTAAAACCACAGAAACACCAGCAGGTTGAAATCAACCACTCAGTTAAATGACAGTCACTTGTTATTGTGTATGAAGGTTCAGATTCAGCTTTAATTTACATCATTAACTGTAAAGATGGTTCCTGAAATACTAAAAATAGCCCAGTAAAGTGCTATGATTAAAATATTCAAACGGGTAGTTTTTCACCATCTGTGTGTCAACAACCAACGTGCAGTGATTTGTCTGCTTACATACAGAAACAGAAGGGAATGAAACAGGATGGGCACCACCCTGAAGCACACAACCTGACATCCCATTGTTAAGTGCAAAACAAAGCAGTGTTATAACTCCTAGCTGGTATAAATGTGGTTGTAAGACATGGGTTAGACTCTAAACACAACAAGCTTTTTGAATTGCTCAATTAACCAAAACAAAAAAACATTTCATTTATTTATGAAATTTATGAAATCGTTGAACAAAACTAAATCCGCAACAAATGACGATGTGATCAGTTTGAGCCCACAAACTGAATCACCTGTCAAACCCTTAATTAAATAACTCTGTTAGCATGAAGTTGAAAGGTTAATGCTGGGGGTGGTGGGATAGGATGCTGAGCTAGTCTGGGACCTAGCTCGGCTGACCTTTGTACCTCATGCCACAGCTACATTTTACACCCATTCACCTAGGTCTATGAGGGGCCCTGTCCATATGGGGGGACTGGCTCGAATTGCAGCCTTAAACATCGTCCCTCCCAGAACGGAATGCCCCTCAGTTTTTAACTACATTACACACAACACCAAACAAGGCTTTGGAGACTGGTAGTCTTCCAATGTCCTTTATATTCACATACACATACATTTAGGGCCTAAGGGGGTGGTCTCCTACCGGGGTCCGAGAGGAGGGGCCAGGTGTGACCTCGGTAGTCGCATCCGGCAAGGATGACCACCACCCTGTTCTTAATTGCAAGTAGACACTTAGGGACGGGGGACACCCTCTGGGAGACACGTCCGTCAGCCAGCGGTTGTGCTCCTGGACACCTCCCCCACTTTTAATGCATCTTAGCCCCACACTTACAAACCAAGCTGGCTGGCAGGGTAACGGGGTCCTGTCTTGCTGCCCCTGGCTCCTCCTCGGATGGGGGCGGGGGAGGTGGCTTTAGAGGTGCCGCGGGTCCTGCCCGGGGCCCCGCGGGTACTGGGTCGGAGACCAACCCACCTCATGAATGGGACTTCGCGTATGGTGTGGGTGTGAGTGTGTATAGTATCACGTATGGATGGGTAGGTTCTGGGGGGAATGTATGTGGCAGTATGTGGGTATGTATGTTAGTGGTGTGGCTGATGTTTGGGTGGCCCGATCCTGGCGCAGGCTAGGGGATCTTGCTGCCTGGGCGGCCTCCTCTGCTGATTCCCACTAATGCCTACCTAGTGCTGCAAGCCCACCATAACGCTGGGGGTGGTGTCTGGCCGTGGGGGGGGGGCTCTTCTCCGTCCTTGCGGGGGACGCAAACTGGGGGTGGGTTCCCCTCGGGACGCCGGGGGTCATCGCCTATGGGTTCCTTGCAGACTGTGGGTGCCCGGGTTCTGCTCTCTGGGGCTGACCCCCCCGGTGGAGGGGGGGTCTGCTTCTGTTCTTCCCGGGGTGGGCTGGCGCTGGCTCATCGGTGGCCGGACCTGGCTCCTGGTGCTGTCCCTGTGGCTGCTGCAGCCCTGTCTGGGGGGCGTGGGCGGGCGCCCCGGTTCAGGGCATCTGCCCTTCCGGGCCTGAGAGGTATGTGGCGCACTGGTTACTGGGCCCTTTCTTGCTGCTTGTTGGAGCATTGGGACGGTAGGGACACATTCATCACCTTCCCCCATCACCCTGGTTTCTGCTAGTGGCACTGTGCACCAATGCTTGTATCACCACAAGCGGTGAATGATGTTGTTTCACTGTTTCGGGGTAATGGAACAAACTATGAGCAACAAAGTGCATACGTGTTATGTTATGATATACCTTCCTCTTATGTATCTATTTACTTATTTTAATTGGTTTTTGTGTTGTTGTTTTTTTTCTGTTTTGTTTTTTCACAAATGAAGTTATCATGGTGTTGGTAATGCTGCACTTGTACTTATAGTCGTTGTGTGGTTATTGTTGTTATTGCTGCTGTGGTTACTGTAGATGTCGCTGCTTGTCATTATCATCATACCTACCAGGACTGTTAACAAGCAATTTCATCACTATAACTTATTTACGTAATGTTAGCTATACCCTGTTGGTTGTACTATGTATCTTGTTGTCTGTGCTTCCTCTTCTCACCCCCCCCCCCCCCCCCCCTTTCCTCCTGTCCAATCCAGAGACTCTCATTTCGTCTTGATAGACCAATTAAAACAAAGATCTTCAAAGAGGGGTTCATAGTTCATGTATCCCTTTTGAAAAAGCAAAACTGCCCACCACAATACAGCATCCAGCACATACATGATGGATGCTAAACTGCTGGACAGGACAAAAAAAAAAAAAAAAAAAAAAAAAAAAAAAAAAAAAAAAAAAAAAGAAAGGTTAATGCTGGTGATAAATAACGTGTAAGAAATAAAGTAACGTCCAGTATCATAAATCGCGGAGGTGTGTTTAACTAGTGTGATTTAAATTAATGTGTGACCTAAAGTAAACGTGTGACCTAATCCTTAATTAAATAAACCCTATAAGACAACATCCGTGTTTTCACGACACGGTGTCTCACGAGCGTGAAACAAGTATTTACCTGTCCACCTGTGTGAGCTTTGGATTCCCATAATCTCTCAGTTTCACTTCATCAGAAACACAGAGGAGGGATGGATTAACCTAAAGTAACTGTCATCACGCGTCATCAAGCAAAATCAACACTGTGCTGCCGTAGGAGCTAAATCTAGACAAACGCTCTGTGTGTTTACTCGGTGGTTTGTCTCTCAGTTGGGATTGAAACATGTAGGTGAGGAAAGGAAAGAGGAGGAGGATGTGAGAACTTCCTCAAAATGTTTGCAGTTTCGCCCTGCAGGACACGGTGGTCGTCACTGGTAGAAATAGAGAAGCTGCTGTTCTGCATTTCATGTGACAAGAAATGACTGTGTTTACCTGAACTGGCACGGCACAGTGAGTCAAAACTGCACAGGGAGCGTGATCCTGCACCAGTAAATCATCCCTCTACTGAATTATCTCACAACACACAGTCTATGATTCACTCTGCGGTTATTCATTGTCTTCTGCTCGAAGTTAAAACAATGGAAACGTGTTTAGACCTTTTGTCAGTATACTTTCATTTCTTTGTCTTTCTTTTATTCAGTGGCGCTTCTGCAATGAGCAGAAACAAAGCTCTACTCTGAGCGAAACAGACACATGAAACCTTTGTCTGGGACACCCACTGTGTCCGTCACCACCGTTTGATCGCAACCTAAAAGAGAGAAGAGGAGCGGTGTTTTCTCTTCCTCTTCCTCTGCTTTGAAAGAGAAGCAGGAGAGGAAAGGCAAGCTTTTTGAAACTCCCAGCAATCAGCTGCGGCTCAGTAAAGTATGTCAGACACAGAGAGAATTAAGATTTAATATCTGGGCTCACTGAGATATTTATAGGCCATTTAAAGACACAATCAGTCAGATCCTTGCACTGGTTTTTATTGTCATGTTTATTTGTCAGAATCATGATCAGATAAACAACGTTTCACCACATACACGTAAAACACAGTCATTCCCCAAAAGTGAGCAGGCAAACATTTTTAAGATTATAAATTTAAATTAGACATAAAGAAACTAATCACAGTTTATTTATCAAAGACACTCAACTCAAGCTTTATCACATCTGCTTTTGTTACAAACTTCATGACTACACCCAGTAAATCAGATGTTGAGTGCAATGTCCCACAAACAACAGACAAACAGACAAACAAACCAAAATACAGTAACTACAAAAACAAACATAATGGCTTTAACAATTAATGATTCTTCTTCGACTTACACAAAACAAAGTCAGGTCAAAGCAAAATTACATATTCGCCTTAGTATTGCAAACTGATTTGTAAAAAAAATAAAATATTGAACAGTTTGTTTTACTTTTTACAAAAAGCTACATCCAGCCACACCTCCGCCGCCTGCACGCCCTCTCCCTGTGAGTATGATATACATGATTTATCCAGTGTGCTTCACAGCTTTGTATTTCAGTTTTTATTTATTTTTGCTCTGTTAATAAACAGCTTGTGCTACTCTCTGCTCAGAGCGTCTCATTAGCAACCATCTGCCCTCCCTTCTCGTCCTTTGTCTAATTTTCTCTGTCGTCTTCATCTTCATGCTCAGGTCCTGTATATTTACTGGCACGTGTCAGTGGGCTCTGGGTCCTCTCGGCCACGTCGGCGTCTGCCTCGTGAAAGCCGTCTAACTTCTCCCTGCTTTGCTCGTCTAGTTCTGAATCTGAACCGCGCTCATACGTCTGCCTGCAGCTTGTGTCATGGAGGTACGCCTGCTCATCCACGTCTAATTCAGACTCATAAGATGTCTTTGACTGTAAGGGCCTTGGACCTACAGGTCCTTCTGCTGCTGACTCGCCCTCTGGCGTCTCACCATCTAAACTCTGCCGGTACGTCAGTTTCTGAGTCTCACCGAGCCTTAATTCATCAAGAGACCCCTTCCTGTTTTTTCCCACATCTTCAGCGTGCTGGTCGTCCCCTGCTGGCTCATGCTGGTCCACCTCAGGGCTGTACTGGCTCCTCCTGTACAAACTCTCCTCGTCCTCCTCTTGACACGAACTTCCTGGGACGCTCTCTCCATCCGACTGGGAGAGACGCAGGCTCGGGGGTTTCTGGGACAGGTCAAATGGCTCCTCTTGCCTGAAGTGGGTGAGGAGGTCCATTGGAGTGGACAGGCAGAATCGCCCTCTCTGTCGAAACACTGAGGCCAGGGGACACTAATTAAACAAAGCTTTGTTTTGCAATATAAAACCACATACGATGGCCATTTGCCAAATGTACACGCTTACGTCTTTCATCCAGGCCTCTGTCCATGACCCCATGTTTGACCTTCATGTGTCTGGTGAGATTTCCCTTCAGTGTGAACTTGCTTGGGCAGTAGAGGCATTTGAAGGGTTTACTGTCTGAGTGTAGATGCATGTGACCCATCAGGTTATGCATCCTGTTGAACTCCTTCCCACAAAGCTGAGAGACAGAAGAGAGTCGTTCAGAAAAGCACCAGAAACTGTTTAGAAATCCAGACATAATGAAATCCGCCAATTAAAACTACTGATAATCAGCTGATTTGAATGTTATAACCTCATTAAATGCTCATTATCAGTTATCATGCCCACGATTATGCTTCATTAGAGGCAAACTGTATCTGCCAGTGGGTGCATGAGGCGTGTAGTAATTAGGGAATCTTCAGCAGGTGTCGTGATTATGACGGGGGCAACAGTCACCACTGGTGACGTTAGCTTCAGTCTGCGTGGGGAGAAAGTCAAGGTGGGAGTGAAAGAGATGCTCAATGCACCTAAAAGAAATGAGGTCACTTTAAGGAGAGATTTTTTCCAAAATGTAAAACTATACATATAAGCAAAGAAAGCAGAAACTGTAGCAGATGTAGAGAAAACGTGTCACTAGGATAGCACTTAACTGTAGTAGCTTAGTTATTTTCCACGACAGCCTGTAGTAAAGTCTATTTCAGGATACAAAAACAATCCACCTATTCCATTTCTTTGTCTAACATCTCCTTTGTTAGATGACTAATTCCAAAGAATGCATAGTTGTGGAGCTGCAGAACACGTAATCATGAATGAATGTGGAGGCAGATGCAGACACACACCCTTTCTCCCTCCCTCCATCCTTGTTTCCCTCTTTCCCTCCCTTCCCACACAAGAAAAACAGAACGAGAGAGACAGAGAGAGGGAGAGGAAGCAACATCGAGACGGGAGCAGGAGGAGAACAGGGAAGGGCAACTCCTGCGCTGTCCTTCCTCTGCATTCTTTTTTATTAGGGTGGTCCTTTCCTTCAGGAGGAGAGAGGGACTGTAAACTGTCCAAGAGGACCGTGAGAAAACAGGAAGCTCCCTCCAGCAGCAGAGAAAGCAAGATGAAATCTATTTGCAGGTCCTGCTCTCTGGGGAGACTAGGAGGCCATTGTTAGAGAAGCAGTTTGTGTGGCGATATCCTTCCTATGGACAAGGAGGGTCCCAAGTTCTAAAAGCCTCCCTGCTATCTGGTCATCGTTTCAGTCCCTGTACCAAACACCAAGGTCGACACAGGCTCTCCAGAAAAGTGGGAGCTGCCACGAATGGCTCTGATCATCAATAAGTACGATTTGCATCAAAACAAGAAATGGTAAACAACAACAACGAGCGTGTTTCCACCTGTGTTAACGTACAGTACATAGTTTAGTGGATGGACACACTCTCGCTGCAGGCGTAACGCCAGCTGACATCAGCTTTGCTGTTGTTCCTAGAAGGCTCGGTCACTAGCAGGCGGCTGTTGTGTCCCACAATCTCAAATCATTGTGCAATCACACCATCACCCGTCGTGTCAGGTGTCACCAACCTTGCATTTGTAGGGCTTGATGTCCGAGTGGACGATCATGTGAGCTTTGAGAGTCTGCTTCTGGACAAAACTCTTGAAGCACATGTGGCACTGGTAGGCGCGTATATTGGTGTGGATGAGCACGTGACGCTTCATGTTGGCCAACAGGGTGAACTCACGACCGCAGATGCGGCACTTGTGCTCCTTCACACCCTGGAGAACAGGAAAGCTCACGGTGAGCAAAGCGCGGACAAAACCTGTAACGTGTTACATTCCAGCCACAGGGACTAAAAAATGACGAGGGAGTATTTGCCTTTGCCTTCCTAAGTGAACCTACTTTGTGAGTGAGCGTGTGCTGCTTCAGGTGGTGCGACTGGATGAACTCCATCCCACACTCGCTGCAGATGTACGGCCTGATGTCTTTGTGTTTCATCATGTGGTTCTGAAGCTGACTGGGATACTGGAAAGTCTTCTGGCACTCCGCGCACCTGCAGCAACAACCGGCACAATCTCCTTATACGGCATAGAGAACTGAAATGTTCAAGCGAATCGGGAAATGACACACGCACTTCCTTGCTAAAGTAACACGGTAAAACAAAACATCTGCCCTTTAGGCGGCAATTATCATCTGGGTGGCTGATCAGCACGGACTCTCTGGGCTCACCTGTACAGAGTGGGGCCACGGTGGGCAGTCAGGTGCCTCTTCAGCTGAGCCAGTGTGGGGAAGTCCAGCCCGCACTCAACACATATGTTCTCCTGGCCTTTCTCGTGCTTCTGCTCGTGCGCGCGGAGCTCGCTGGGGTAAGCGAAGCCTCGGCCGCACACGCTGCAACTGGAGGGGAAGTCAAAGCATGCGTGTGTGTGAACGGCAGACGAGTGCGAGAAAGCCAGGAAAGAGTTCGCCGCTAAACGTTTACAGTACCTGTAGGGTTTGACGTCGCTGTGCTGCATCATGTGTCTCTTCAGGTGGCTGGTCTGGGTGAAGGCCTTGTGGCACACTTGGCACTTGTGGGGCCTCATGCCCTGGTGGGTGAGCAGGTGCGTGTGCAGGTGGCTCAGCTGCTTGAACAGCTTCCCGCACAGGTGGCATCCGTGCGGCTTTATGCCGTTGTGGCCCAGTATGTGCGTGACCAGGTTGTACTTGGAGGTGTAGGACTTCTCACACATGCGGCACTTCCATCGCTTCTGGTCTCCCCCAACGTCCACGTAGTAGCTGTCGTCCACGTGGACGTTGAGGCCGAGCTTCTCAGCGCTGGTCATCCCGCTCCGTGGAGCTCCGTCGCGAGGTCCGCTGCGAGCTCTCAGATTGGGGCGGGTGTCGTCATCTCTGGGGTAGAAAGCACCAGGGGAGAGGTGCATGACAGGCCTGGGCATGAAGAAGGGGTATGGGAGGAGAGGGGGGAAATAAGGAGGGTGGAGAAGAAGAGGGGAGGGAGGCCAAATAGGGGATGGACTGAGAGGCTCCTGCTTGACCTGCACAGGTAGATTTATGCCTGGTGATCTGTGATGGAGCTGCAGCCTGTTGAGCTCAATCATCCCAGGGAGGGGTTTGGGGGATGGGGAGGGAACGGGGCGAGCTGTAAGGGAGAAGGGGATGTGGGAGGGGTCCACTGTCTTCTTCCTTCGGCTCTCTTCTTCCTCCTCCTCTGCTGCTCGGTCCGATTCGTCCTCGGGGGCGTCCATTTTGAAAGGAGTCCTTTTACGTTTCTGCGATCCTTCCTTTTGGATGTAACTGGGACCGAGTGCGGGGAAGAAAGCTGGGGGGTTGAACGCACCGCTGGCGTAACTGGCAGGCGATAACTTTGGGGGCCTAATGTAGAGCGGAGGTGGGTTCAGGTAGAAGCTGTGCTGAGATGTTTGTCGTAGCTGATCTCTGAGAGGACTCCTGCCTGGCGAGAAACGACCTCTGTCGGTGTCCATCTTCTTTCTGCATTAGAAACAGCACAACAACTGGCTCAGTGTTCTTAGGTACAGTGGTGAAAAAGGTACAGAGCTTTTTGTTAAGCGGCAGCTGCGAGAACAAGTTGCCCCAGGTGATGTCAGGCGATGTCTAGGTGTGGAAAAGTCAGCTTATCCTCGAACACAGATGTTTAAAACACCCCCTGACGCACCTACTCTGAGAGCAAGACTCTCTGTGTTCATTTTGCATCTAAATTTGGTATTTTTTCCGCCGTTGTGGTAGATAGGTACTTAATGTGTTCTTAGTTCTCCTTTCAGTTATATTTTAACCCATTTTGGCTGTTATTACGTGAGTCTCTTGTCGTGTTGTCAGGGGTTGTGAGGGGCTAATGTGTGGTAAGAGGCTGGGTAATAACATATCCAGCTTGAGTACATCAGTGTTAAAGTCAGGGTAAAACACAACAACACGAAGTCCTGTATGTCCTGAGTTGTGTGTATATGACGTCACTATATAAAATACTTTTTTGTTTCTTTGACTCTTTTCGCTTCTCTGTCTCTGTAGGAGCCATTTGTGTCGTGTGTTGTTGTATTATTCACTGTTGGATCCACTAGTTGTTGTTCTTTTTTTTGGGTTTGGTCACTGTATAGGTAGGAACCATCTAACAGGTGGCAGGTGTTGCTAGACGGAGGAGGCCGCTTCGCTCTGCTTTACTGGCTGCGCTGCGCTATGTGTGTTTGTAGTATGATTGCATTGTTGAAATTCAAGATGTGTATACATATACATATCACTTGTGACAGAAGAAAGGTGGACCGGGCTGTTTACTAAGAGCAAATGTGAGCGCGTCCTCACTTATTACCTGTCTAGCAGCCCCTCAGTGGCTTAAGGTTTCGGCTTGGTCGCTATAGTCTCTTTGCTCACTTTCTGGCAACCTCAAAACCAGACGTTTGGAGAAACATTTGGCAAATGCAGCGACTCTGTTTCTTTGTGATATGAAACTGTTTCTCAGAAAATTCCTGTAGAGGTAACTGGCCACACACACACAAACTGTAACAGTAGCAACACCCACACCTTTCAGTGCTCAACCTGAAACCTCTCACTTCTTTCTTTCTCACAGATCTCCTCCCGTCCTGAAATCAGGAAGTTGTCTGTGAAATGCTCACCTCTACCTCCCGCACACTTTTCGCTTCTCCATCTCTTTTTCTCTGCTCTGTTCATTTTTTTTCCACTGATAAACAGGTGGAACTTCTCCTTTTTTCCTCGTCCACTGATATGATATGTTTTATTCTGAGCCCAGTTCAACTACCAATAAGTTTCAAACTCACAGAGTCATACGACTATGGATAAAATCTCCTTTGTGGTTTGCGTTTGTGCTTCAGTGCAGATGTTGGTGATGGATGACAAGAAGTTGTTACTCTGGAGGGAACTGTCTTACTTCTGCATAACATTTAGACTGTGCTTAGCACCAGTGCAGTGCTATTCTATTCCTGTGAATAGTTCAGTGCTTATCAATGACAAACACATCGACTTCATGGTTTTTACATGTGACATCCCTGTTATACAGTCACTGTGCTTCCTATGTAATGGCTCACACGACACGCATATTGTCATACACAACATAAATACCTTATAGAACTTCCTACAACCTAAAGCGAATGATTTAGCTTCACCAGCGATGTGAGAACAAGCTAAGCTGAATTATGTACACAACATTACACGAATGCAGGCAAAACTGGGATAAGAGAATATTTTGCATTCGGCTTGAAAAGCAAGTAAAAGTTCTCCGTGTTTACCTACAGATTCATGCAGACAATATAAACGAATCACGTCCAGCCAAGTCTTCTTAAAAAGATAACAACATCATCTAGGATGATACACAGATTATGAAAATATTTTCTATTTTTCTTTTGCAACTAAACAAACTTTGAAATCTCCTTTCACATCGCATGCAAGAGGTTCTCCAAAAGCAGAAAGTATTTCAATAAATGATGAAAATACACACTGAGGTTTAAAGATTAAAGAATAGCGATAAAAAAAATGCAACATTCAGAAATGTTTCCTTGTTTCTCCTACTCTCCTGATCATCACCCTCCTCCTCTATCTTCACCACCTCACCCCCCAACGGTGCACTGAGCGGCCCATACACGCCGCACAGTGCATTCCTGGCGGCCCATTAAACCTGAAGCCCCTCCTCAGGCGTATGCCAGTCACTGCCATGCAAGCGTGCGTTTGTGTGGGGCTGCAGCGAAGCCTGTGTGTGTGACTTACCAGCTGGCTGAGTGTGGCACAGGGTGCGTTCTGTGATGCTGTGGCTGAAGGGCTGCTGCACCCGTACCTGCGCTCTCTGCCTCCTGCTCGCGCTGCAACTCTCCTGACAATGAGCCGCCCGTCCACGGATAGCATTTGAAGTGACTTAAGAAAGAGAACAGGAACAATCACTTTGTTCTCATTTTTCAGATGAGTACCTTCGGAGAGAAGGAAGGAAGGGAGGGGAGAGGAAGTCAACAAGCCTAGTGCCTTCCTGTAGAAAAATAAGGAAACACTAGATAGACATCTCCATTTCTCTATGAAACTGGGATTTGCACAGCTTGTGGAAAAAATGTGAGGAGGAGAGATCTGATGTTTCACATGAAAAATGAATGACATATACAGTGTTGAGCAATGACATCACACCGTCATCCTCTTTTCAAAGCCTATATGAAGCATGCAAGCTGCTTAACAGTTTAAAGTTTAAAAGTCGATTCAAAGTAAACTCTTACTTGTTTTGAGTTTAAAACAGCTTAGGACACAGATTTAAGATGCTTTAGCCTTTTAGAGACTGGAAGACTTGAAGTGAAGCTGTGCACAATAACACACATCCCTGCCTATTGTAGCCCAATGTGAATCACATTGATGGGTAATTCTAGCTTCTATGTGTTTACATTGTCTTAAGTGATAGCACAGCCTGTGCATAAAATCACTAACAATGAGAAAACGAAACATCGATGAAATGTGTGACCAAAGCCACTAGGAGGCGACAGTGGCCTAGTGTAGAGAGACTTCACTGAACTTCATTAAACAGTACAGTAGGACTGCTGGCCTACCGTAGTGTGTGTGTGAGAAACCCTGTGAGGCAGATTCTTTTAGGACGTGGGCCAGGAAACAGCATCTTCTGTCGTGGACTGTCACGAACTCACACAACTCACACTCAAGTACTACTCCAGTGATTATCGTCCATTTCCTGCAGAGCAGACCAGAAACCACACAGACCAGCTGAGCAGGAAACTTCTGCTCTCTGGTAACGTCCGCTGGTCCAGTTCTGAGGCTGTTTTGTGCTTCTACAGTGACTGAAGTCGTGTGTTATGATCTGTATGTGGTTTGTTTGATCATCTATGTTTGCGATATCTAAATAAACTAATGAGAGTCCACATGTCCACTACTCAGGTTTGGCGCCACCATTAGCACACGAAGACGCTCGGCTTGTGTTTAACCGTGATGCGCTGGCAGCTCGTGGATCAGGACGGAGCGCAGCTGCTGTAATTGAGCTCATATCATTGAAAAGGTGAAACCGTCTTTTATGGATTGTGGTTTGTCATTAATGTTGTTAATTAGCCTTTAAGACCAATTAACCTCAGACCTGGACAATGTGTGCATCAATTCCTGTGACGAATTAAGTAGGTGGCTGCTCGTGTGTCATGCATTCATTTGGTTTGTTTACGAAGATTCGAACACCACATCTGGATACAGCAGCATGGAGCCAGTGTGGCAGCTTGACAGGCCGAGCTCGGGAGGCAGTTTCCCTTCGAGGACTTGATTTTATTCTGTAACTTATCGAAGGTGAATAAAGTGGTTCTTGAAATGTGTCTCCTTAGCTTGACCCTGTCACGTCCGTTGTACTACCCCTGTCTGCTGCATTATCATCTCCCTATGTTCTCCTTGACCTGGCTGCCACCTGTAAAATGCACGGTCACGCACTGCGGGCCCTTCACTAATGATCTGGCCCCGTGACCCCTGGCCTGGCCAGTGGTCAGCTTCATCTCCGGGAGGTGATGGTAACTACAACACGCTCATTAACGTGCCCTAAGTGGTTTTTGGGTTTCTGTGTCACTCTCAGTAGAAAATCTGGAACTATATAAGCCATGTCAGTGACACCGTGAGACAGAGAACCGGACAATCACCTAGAAGCATCAACTAAGTCTAAGGTTCATTGACTTTACTGCAACGAGTGAGTAAATCTGCTGTCTGAACATCTGGCCAGCTTTGGATTTGTAATGGATGTAATAATATTTTCTTTCTTTTCCTGTCTGTGTTTTTCCTTCACTCTCTGCAGAAATGACTGTCTCTGCCGTGTCGCTGTGCCTCCTATTCCTCCTGTCTGTGTGTTCAGCTTGTTACATATCCAACTGCCCCATCGGTGGCAAGAGGTCCATCATGGAGGCACCGCTGCGGAGGGTGAGGAGGCTTCTGTTGATTTTGTACATTTTTAGTTGTATTGTCAAATTTAGACATAATAATAAACTGTGGGACTCAGGGAGCAAAGGTTTAGAAATGTGCCTCAAATGGCTCCACAAATAATCCTTATATGCTTTATTGTGAATTACAGAGCTAAGCATCACGTCAAATGTTGTAGCTGGTGGAGCTATATCTGCAATATGATCATATTGACCTTCAGAGTCCAAAGAAGTCAATCTCTGCAGCACATCAGTAGAAGAACTTGTGATTATTTCACAGCATAGTGACTTGTTTCCTTCTGCAGTGCATGTCTTGTGGTCCCGGAGACAGAGGCCGCTGCTTCGGCCCCAGCATCTGCTGCGGCGAGGGCTTCGGCTGCCTGCTGGGCTCCGCAGAAACCGCTCGCTGTGTGGAGGAGAACTACCTCCTCACCCCCTGCCAGGCAGGAGGGAGGTCGTGTGGCTCCGAGGGAGGACGCTGTGCTGCTTCAGGACTCTGCTGCGACGCAGGTCAGCAAATCTGATTTAAACAGTTTGTTTTACTTGTACTTGAAACTTAGTAAAGGCAAGGAGCTATTCCCAGGAAAATGTAGTTAGCACAGTTTATGGTAGAAGGATCAACTACATGCAACCTGCTGGAATGACTCCTCCTGTCTCACCACAGAGAGCTGCGCCACAGACCAGTCCTGCCTCGCCGAGGAGGAAGGAGACGAGCAGAGCAGCCATTATGAAGGCGGCGACCCAGGTGACATCATCCTCAGGCTGCTGCATCTGGCCGGTCACCCTTCTCCTCATCAGGGCCACTAACGAGCTGCTCCTCCCGCTGAGGTCCACGCGGGGCAAAGTGGGACTTGTAGTTGTAGCTGAGTAGTTTCTATGTCTCCCTTCATCATTCTGACTTTGCTCTTTCCTCTGGAGTAGCTCTGTACAGTGCCTTTGTCAATATATTATTTATGTATGAAAATCTGGATGAATATCAACAGCGGTCACTCAGATTGTGCATGATGAAATAAAGTTTTGAGAGACTATTAAATGGTGTCTTTGTTGCCGTTATTTTTACCTCAGGACCACCCGACTGCAACACGCACTCACACACTATTCAGCTTTTATGCTTATGTCCTGCAAATGTGCTTCTTCTCGGCACAGTTCATAACAGATCAGCATGTGTCTTATCAGTGTCACACCATATTGTCCTATCGCCAAACGTCTGAACTCATCAGCCTTTATCACTACGATGACCAGCGTTGCACAACAGAAACAGACGGCAGCGCGATGCAAACGATCCTCACATGACACAAACTGTGATTTTACTGCTGCTCTAGTAACACAATGTCACTTTTGCAACACTTATGATGCTTATCTTAGGTTGTACCTACCTTTGATCCATTGCTGAATAACTTTGCAGTAAAGCCATAAGCTACTGTTGGGGGCTAAAGGCAGATGTCACACAAATTAATCACACACAGCAAATGGGAAATGTTATACAAATCTGTGCATCTAGCCAAAAACAGATGACATAATGTTGACGTCAATGTTGAGTTAGTAGCTTTCTAATCTAATGAAGTGTAGAGTTCACACAGTGGAAAAGACCTTCGAGGGTTTTACAAGCTGCTAAAAAAAGTCACAAGTGCAAAACTGTTACATGCAATAGTGCAAAAGTTCACAATGTCCTATAATAAGCAAAACACTGTAGTGTGCTTTTAGTGTGTGATCACTTTGAATATACCAGAAAGGATATTGTGCGGAAACCATTGTACATTTCTAACATGTAACATGTAGCTCTTGAAAGAAGAAATGTGTTATCTACAGCAACACGTGTTATTTATAGACAGAAATGTGTACAAAATCCCGTGGAGAAGAAAAAGAGACCGAAGAAGGCAGAGATCAACAACCCAACTCACAAAATGGGAGTGGGACAGACTGAGACGAGACGTGACAGCAGCATTACGTCCGTCTGCGCTGAGGGTCTTCATCCACGCAGCACGCGTTTACTGATTTGTTCCCGTCAATGAAGGTTACTCAACTCCAGACTCTTTTTATCTCTATCTTTTTGTGTCTCTCTCTGTCCTTATCTGTGCCGGTCGCTCATCTGTGAGCTCGGCAGGACAAAGTGGGCCGGAGATGACTTAATTGGGGACACCTGTGGTTAATCATTGCAGCGCTGGAGAGTATAAAACAGGAAGGAGCTGCACTTCTGTCTTTACCGTCACTGACTGCAACCATGTCTTTTGCTGGAACGTACAAACTTGAGTGTCAGGAGAACTTCGAGCCTTTCATGAAGGCTGTTGGTAAGTTGTTTTTCTTTTTCCCCTCTCATGGTTTGCTAATGTTCAGTGTAACTTAATGCTGCATGTGTGAGGTTTAGTAACCGATTGATCTCCGTTGTAGGAATCCCTGATGATCTCATCCAGAAAGGCAAAGACATCAAGAGCGTCTCTGAAATCGAGGAGTCTGGCGACAGCTTCAAAGTGACGGTGACAACTGGTTCAAAGGTCCTGGTTAACGCCTTCACCATCGGACAAGAGTCTGAGCTGGAGACGCTCACTGGGGAGAAGGTCAAGGTAAGATGTAAAATCTGACTTAAAGATTCCTGTGCATGTCTGGACCCCTGCTGTCTGAACTGGAGCCTGTGTCTCCTCCTCGAAGGCTGTGGTTCACCGTGATGGCAACAAGCTAAAAGTGAACCTGAAGGGAATCGAGTCTGTCACAGAACTGGTGGATGGGAACACAATTGTGAATGTGAGTAGACAAAACCTGTGTAACTTCCCAAATTCAGTGGTTCTGGACACGTTTCTAATTTCTCTCCTTTTTCCCACAGACTCTGACGCTAGGAGACATTGTATATAAAAGAACAAGTAAACGTCTATGAGTGTGTTCACTTGGGCTAATAAAATGCAAAACTACCTACTATTGACTTTGACTTAACTTTTTTAAAATGTTAACTAATGTGAATTTTTGGGTGTAAAGGTCTAGGTGTAAACTAATTCATGTTCTGGGGGCAGCACTGAAGCTGCTAATCAGCCTGCACCTGGCTCATGGGACCTGGGACCTGGCTGTGTGAACCTAAACCAGTCTTGACTTTGTCCCTATTTTAAAGAATGTTCAACTTCAAAGATGGCGACAACACTCTGAACAAAGCACATCACGTTTACTTGTTGCTGGAACAGTCTGGGTCTAAAATCAGAGCAGGTCTGATAAGCCGTCAACATCATTTGGTTGAGCTTGGTAACGCTCGGGTATCGTGCGGTGGCTTCTGACTCTTGAAAAAAAACAAGTCTGAAGTGACAATTTTAATGAAAAGTGGAACTACAAAAGCAAGGAGCTCAAAACATTGCTCAGTGTATACGGTCGCACGCCGTTCACAGTAAACGTTAGTTTTAGTCCCAGTCCCACGGTTACTTCCGCCGGTGGAACAGATTCTTGATTCCCTCCTCTACAGACTTGGGTTCATGCATCATGGTCATGGGTTTGTTCTTCAGAGCTGCTTCTCTCATGCTGTGGTAAACGTATTCGTTCTGCTTGAACATCCTCAGCTCCATCTCCGTCTGCATCCGCATCGCCTGTGGAGAAATCAGCATGACGTGTTATAAAACAAAAAGCAAGATGTCATCCACGCTCGTATCCAGATGAGCTGCTTACATCGAGGTCCTTGGTGATGGGGTGTGTCGGGCCGTGGGTGACCATGAGGATGGCGTAGGCCTTGCAAATCATCCCGTGTCCAACCTCAATTTGTCCAGCTTGCCAGTGAGTCACTCCTGATCGCATGGCGGCCATGCCGAGGGTGGCGTTGTTCGGGTGGTACAGCTTCCTGTAGGAAGGAAGGTTCTGTTTACACTTTGTTCTGGGCTAAATCTACAGATATGCACTCAGGTGTCAGCTTGTGGATTCTGGACTCACATGTATCCCTCAACCATTTTGCGGGCGTACTCTGCAGCGTCATCGAAGTACTGTAGGTATGCCTGCACCTCGCTTAAGGTGCTCCATATTCTCAGCAGGTAGATGTGAGTCTCAGCCAAAACTGGCTCTGTTTTTTCTACACACTCCTTGCAAATCTTCACCACCTGAGGAGAAAAGCAACGGTAAGAAACACAACAGCTGAGAATCTATCTTTTGTCTGTTGTGGGTTTTTCATACAGTACCTCATGGTAGTCGCCGCTTAGTCGAGCCTTTTCCATCTTCTCAAGCATCTCGAAACAATAGTCTGTCGCCTCTTTCACTTGTTCTTCTGAAGGCTGAAGGATGCAGTATGAGAGATGAAGTGTGTACGGAAAGGTCAAATAGTCAACATTTTGGTTTCTTGTGACTACTATGTGACTTTTGAGTGAGTCACATGAATAATAAAAATACTTTAAAATTGTCGGACTGTCAAATCTAGCATGGTGTCAGATTTCTCTTGTTAAAAATAGGTTATTAAAATTCCCCAAACCCTTTTTTCTGCTGATTGATCCTGACACTTACTATTTATAACACACGTACTTTGACACAGAGGCACAGAGACTGAACTGGCAGCCGTTGTGCTGACAGTAGTGTTCAGTGGCTCATGTTTCACAGATCAAGATAATGTCAGGGCCTTTCTATTTTTACCTGTCTTCGTAGTGTGACATGTGATCTAGAACAAACAAGTCCCATTATATTGGAAGTTACATTTAGAATATACGATATACAACAGGTAGGACTGGTGTATTCTGAAGGATTACTGTGAAGCAGTTTTCCGTCATGTTTCCTCTTTTCAGACACATGCTCACATACACATAGTATGGAAGCTGGAGCTACTGGGATTTATCTCTGCCTAAAATAGTCACAGTAGCTCCCACATCCCATGTTTCATGTCTGTGCTTATCAGCCATGTCAGTAAATGTCTTGTGAGGCTCTGGTCCTTTATTTTTCTCATTGGTTCGGTTCTGAAATTGAAAGACACAAACCTTGACCCCGTCCACTTCCCTTCCTGCCATCTTCAAGTCGTCTTTGATGCCTTTCGTGCAGTGCTCACATGTGCAGTCAAAGAAGTACTGTGTTTTCAGAAGTCTCCTTCTCTCCTCTGACAGGTTGATGTAATCCACGTACGAGACGGTCAGCTCCTCCCCCTCCGAGATCTTACCCAGAGAACGCAGCTCGATCCTGAGGAGGAGAGATCAAGTTAAATACATGCTGTGATGCAGGTGCACTGGATTGTTGTTTGCAGTTCGTGACTGATTGTGGATTTAATTTCAGCCAGTGCAGCTGAAGAATTAAAGGAATGGATGAAAATTACAATGTATGTAAGCACAGGTCGACTAAAAAGCAGCAGAATATTTAATTCATGCCTTGGACCATTTGCACCCGTTTGTTGTCTTTCTCTCAAGATTTGCAAAGATGCACAACAAAACCCACATTTAACAAATCTATAATAAAGCTGTGCAAATTTAGTAAATGTTAATAATTAAAAGTCAGAAAAGTCATAATTATGAAAATATTTCATAATATTACTTGGTGATGTTTTATGTTAAATCGTGTGATCACACATGGACGAAGTGACAAACGACAGCACAAGAGTTAAACTTTGTGTGGACACAACAAACAGTGTAGGAGGCAAAACAGCCGTAGCATTAAAATATCATGTTGACGTGAAGTAACGGTTCTACTAACAAAGACTATTATTTTCTACAGGATGAACATGATGATTGAGGTTATATGTAGTGATGTACTGGTAATCAACACAAGTCGAGGTAACGCACCTCCGCTGAGAATGAAACATAGTATCGACGGCCGATTGACTGAAAGACAAACAGGGAGCAGTTTACACTAAACACACCTTCACACACACACTGCACAACAGCGTGTCAGCACAAACGTCTTGAGTTTTCCATCAAGTCACTTCCAGCTTACACAATAACACAGTAACTTTTCAGCCTAAGTGGTGCGTTTACTTACTTGCCGTGATTGAGGATCACGGTGCAGTTTGGCCAGCAGTCGTGGTTCACCAGGCACAGATTTGGGAAAAGGCCGACTCCGACCGCCTGAAGGCCCCTCTGGTCGCTCACACTGAACCCATTACAGTTGATCTGTCGACGTGGAATAGAGGCAAAACAACAGGGGAGCTGTCAAGGTCATGGCTGAAATGAAATGCTGGTCATTTTTGTCTCATGTTTAAAGAGACGAAATAGAAAAAAAGCTGTGGCTTATTTACTTGAATGTTAAAACCAAACATAATGAGGTGGTGGTTTCCAGTAAGTATAGTATGGGATCAAAATATAATTGAATTAAAAACATTTAAGCTTCACTTTTTCCTCTATCATTTGCTTTTCTAAACCTGTTCACGTTCTGGTAAAAGGAGACAGACAGGCCTGAACCTTCAACATTTCTAGATTTTTTTTCTAGAGCCATCACACCCACCACTCCGAAAATATGCGAGATGTCGTCGACTGTGTGCTGCTTGCTGTTACGAGGCCAATAGTCCAGGAAGTTGTGAATGTCCACTTTGAACTCCTTCAGCTCATCCTCCTGCATGTCGGTGACGTGGTCCTCCAGCTCGTCCAGCGTGGCCAGCTGCATGTCAGACACCACGCTGCCGTCCTTGTCCAGGCGCCACAGGATGCGAGACACCAGG
Source organism: Macropodus opercularis (assembly GCA_030770545.1). Taxonomy (NCBI): domain Eukaryota; kingdom Metazoa; phylum Chordata; class Actinopteri; order Anabantiformes; family Osphronemidae; genus Macropodus; species Macropodus opercularis. The sequence goes on along the minus strand of CM061097.1, from coordinate 6,722,479 downwards.
CTGCCACACAGCGTGAGGAAATAAAGGAGAGACGCTGGTTTAAAGGACGTGGATGCTGAGCTCGATGAGTGAATGAAGTTTCTTTCATTTTTAATCATATCAAAGTTCTTTTTCAAAAACTGAAGGAAACTAGTCTCCCAGCTTCCCTCTTCCTTGCTCTCACCGGATGTTCTCGTTAGGTGCTTTGCCGTAGGCTTTGATGGCGCTACACTCTTGCTTGTGTTCGGCCCAGCCGGCGCGCTGGCAGGTCCGGTCACAGTAATGGGCGAATTTGCACTGGCCGCACCTCTGGAGCTTGTCTTGTGTGCGGAAACAGCTGTGGCAAATACGGTCTGCTAGACTGCAGCAAAAGACAGGAAACAGGTCAGGAGAGATGTCCGACCTGCAGCACGACAGCTGTCAGAGCTGACATCGCTTGAACTGTTAGAGTCAGGGTTTCAGATGGGCTTGAAAGGTGTAAGACGTCATCCTCTGTGTCATGGTCACATGTGACCAAGCAATTGCAGCAGCTCCTATAAAGCTACTGAGCTAGATTTGAAGACAAAACAGTTTGGCCTGTCTCCAGTATATGAAACACACAAACTAGAATATGTCCCAAGCATCACTTAAACACATCATACATAAGTAAGAGGTGAATTCATAAGAGACACAGTCGAATGTATAAAAGTCACACGGTGAAGTAAAAGAAGCAGAGCTTTCTAAATCAATAAATGCTGAATATTGTGGAATGAAGAGATTAAACCTACAGACACTGTATTTTTCAAGTGGCCAAATATCTTTACAATGAGCATCATTACATGTCGTCCATACCTGTCAAACACAACAGCAGAAATACTAGCTTCAGAAAAAATGACATCTCCTGCCCAAAACTCCTTGGTCGCTTTTAAACCTCTCCCCTTTCCAGGTGAGTCGAACACTGCCACGTTCTCCATGGATGGTAGCGGCCCTTCCTGAAACGCTGGTGCTGTGCAGGGACTCTGAGCTAAATGCAACAGGAAAGCAGTTGAGGAACTCGTTGGGTAATCTGCGCTGCCTGGTTCTTCAGTGACAACTGCACATTCCTCACACAACTTACTAAAATAGCCAGCCACCTCCTGAACTGTACCACGAGGGACAGAAAACGGGTCAGTGCCGATTTGTCTTGTTGCTTCATTGAGAAATTACATTTTGTCAGCAGACAGAAATGTCCAGAAAACTAAACCGTTTGCCTGACTGTAACAAATAAAAAAACAAAATGCCTCATAGTCACTGGCTAATTTATTTCAATTTGTGCTCCAGTTGTCTGCTTTTATTTTGTTAACCACCCTCGGCCATGATTTGGTAGGCGCCCGACCCCTGAGGCCTATTTTGGTCCCTCAGCTGGAGCCGTCTGTCAGGGCAGCGCGGTGACGTTGGACAGCTGCGAGATGTTTGACGGACACAAAGCCAAACGGTCGGTTTGCCTCCACTCTGTTCTGGTGCTTTCTCAAACGTACGTGTGATTGCAGCACAAGTCACGAACATAAGCCAAGAGCGACGGCTCCTTGCTGTCTCACACTCACATCGTCTAGAAGCATGACACCGTGACAACAGTTTGCTTTTACAGTCTGTCGATGTTTAATGTGTCGTTTTAGTGAACACCACTTGTTGATAATAAGTTGATCAGCATCTACTAACAGTGGAACGTCGAAGCACTCTACTCTCAAGCAATATAAAATACCAGAGGCTGTTTAATCATTTAATTAAAACACAAAGGACTTCACACAGAACATGTACAAAACACTGCCAACATTTCTCTTTGTAAACTTTCCCCCACATCAGCAACGAAACATCATGTAACCATGTGGCAGCCAGCACAAGCCATCAAACTTCAAAGAAGTCCAGGTGGGCCCCTGAGGGGAAGTCATTGTCAAGAAGCAACTTCATCAGTTTGTCTGCAGGCTCCTGGCAGGGAAGCAGATGATAACTGATGCCTGTCAGCCGACGAATCTCCTCCTGCATCTCTGTATCCATGGGACCTGAAGGAAACCAGCCCCTCAATATGTGTAAATGTGAAGGTGCAATTTAAATGTCCAACTTTTTTTGACTGGTGATTGTGAAGCAAAATGCCAAAATAAAATTAGCAGTGATTTGTTTGACAGCTATATTTTAAACAAAGTTCCTGTGATTTTTTATTCTTTCTCTAATTATTGATTCAACAGTAGTAAAAACATCAAACGTGTAAGTGTTGTACCTGGAGAGTAGCTAAGGACCTTGACGTTTGGCTCCTCCTTCGCCAGCACCCTGAACATCATCTCCCTGGCTGCTTTGGCCGTGCAGTACAGCGTCCAGGACTGTAGGGCCTGCAGTGCGAACAGTGAGGAGATGTTGACCACGGTGCGGCGCAGGCCCAGTCTGCATGGAAACACCTGCAGGACGCCCGCAGTCAGAGCCATGGCAGAGCTCACGTTGAGGGACAGATGGGAATTCACCTTGTCAACGTCTGTGAAACTCACAAACCTGGAAATGTCACCCAAAGAGGCTGGGAAGAGGAAAACAGGGAGGAATGATGGGTAACATGTGACTTGAAAGTCAGCATGAACCAGGCGATTTAGGGAATGAAAAGGCCGTTCATTCCCGGCTCACCAGCATTGTTGACTAGAAGCACGTGATCTACTTCATCCACAGCTTCCCGTCTCGCCGTTGCCACCGTGGCATTTACTCCGTCTCTCGTACTCAGATCAGCTGCGATACAGTGAACAACCAGCTGTTCCTTAGTCAAGCTCTGCAGCTCCTCCCTCAGCTCTTGCAGCAGCGCCTCAGAACGGGCCACCAGTAGCAGCACAGAACCGGGCTTCACCAAGCGGGACACCTGCATGGACACGGTACAAGCTGGTTTCTTGCCTTTATTTAATTTACCTCACTGTTCCTCAGTGGGTCACTTACTTTGTGTGCCAGCGCCCATCCAAATCCCTTGGAGGCTCCTGTGATGATACAAAAGCACCTGCCCAGAGTCCTCAGGTTTGCGGCGTAGACGTCAGACATCTCGTCAAAAAGTGTGTTGAAAACACTGGAGGATGAAGGAAATCTGAAGTTGAGAGCAGGATCCCACTGCTGGTGTCAACATGTGAGCAGGATGTGAACACTCAGCTGCTTTTATAAACTAACATGAGGCGGAACAAATGTCTTTCATGTGTTTCTTTTCACGCATATGACGCAATTGGGTGTGATGTGGGTTTCTAAAAATATTCAATTTAATTTAAATTTATGTAATTTGTTTATAATTATAATAATCAGATTATTTCCTAGTGTAGTATGTACAGTGTGCGTCCCGATGAGATGATAAAATAGAAACAACTATTAGTGCAGGTCTAATTTCAAAGATTTTTAATAATTTCTATTGAATGACCCTCATGCATTCCTTGTTTTAGGCTGTGTCTAACCAGATAAATAGTGTGTGTGTCTGTGTGTGAAATGGCAGCCATAATCAAAATCCCTCACGCCTCTTAACATTCAAAGGAGAGACCAAAGATGCCACGATATTACTAGAAGTTCTTAGATAACTGTGACTTTCAAAGTTTTTTCTGGGAATTAGAGAGTCTCGACGTTTAAATCATTTCTCAGCAGCTGTTTCCTGCCATAAGGCACCAAAAACAAAAAAACAGCTTTTTCCAAAATGCGCTCGCGTGATAGATCATGTTTTTAAGATCTACACTCGATAAAATGCAGCTTACAGAGGTTCCAGAAAAGTTAAGTTAAACATGTGTTCAGAGTTCATGCATGCAAGACCTGGAGGACAGTGGCCTGCAGGAGGCTGAGATGGGGCTTCCAGCAGAGCTGCAGCTGTGAAGGTGCCAGTGCCTGCAAATAGACACCAGCGCCCCCTCATGGACAGTCGTGTACATGCAACATAAAGACGTCCTCTACTGAGACGGTTCAAATGCAATAGCATACAGCAAACACCAAAACCTAACTCTGAAGGTATGGACTAAAACCTCCGTTGGGCTCTGCTACGTGGTTTTTCTATCCAGACGTGTAGATACGTTGCATGTAGTTTCACGTGCTTTAAGACTAAGATGAAAACGTGCAGGTTATGTATGTGAAAGGCAAACGTAGCCCCCCCCCCCCCGGAGTTTTAGTGTCTGAAAAGTCATGACACAAACTGAGATGACAAGAAAAAGCGGTGGAAAACGTCATGTACACGCTGCGGGCTGAGAAGGCGCAGGGCAGCATTCAGCTGTTGACTCCTCACACGTGTCCTGCACCTCCACCCACCTCCGTCCATTCATCCATCCTTCCAGCAGAGCGGTGCGACTCTATAGGCTTTTCCCGGGGGAGAGCGCTGGGTGGACGCCAAAAGGGGGCGTTTGTATCGTGCAGCCGGAGGGGCGGTGCCAGAGGTGGGTGTGTGTCTCTCAGCTGATGCGCGTATCAACCGACCGACTCCATCATCAGCATCCGACTGACAGCGGTCGAAGGCAGCATCCCCGATAATAGCGAGCCGCGGTAGCGTCGCAGATGGATTGAGAGCTCCGCCGACCGGGACTGAAGGTGCTGTGTTGTGACACAATTGTTTATTGAGGCTGCCATCTTACAAAGCACCGAGCTGCAAAATAGTGAGTAGCCTTTGATGATGGACCGCCAGGATGCTACAATCGGTAAATCAAAGCTACTGCATCATACGCCGTCAATGTCAGTGACGCTGTGTATTTTAATCTGGGCTTATATTGCAATTCAGTGAGGGCCGTGCGTGTGCTTTCGTTCTCTCCTCTCTGTCTTTCCTCCTTTTTTTTTTGTCTCAGGCCTAGCGAGTAATTGTTTGGGAGCGCAGTCGATTCAGGGCTTGATGCGGATGCTGCTAAAGCCGCCCTTGCCGCCCAGGGATGCAGAGAAAAGGGAGAGAGGGGGAATCGTGAGGGGAGGGGAATGAGGCAGCGCAGCACATAGACAGGCTGTGTATTTACTACTACTACTATTCACCCAAGTGGAAGTAAACCTCTAGTAAATGGGCTGGGGAAGGGGGGGGGGGGGTGCACCAGTCTATCTGTCTATCTATCTATCTATCTATCTATCTATCTATCTATCTATCTATCTATCTATCTATCTATCTATCACAACCAGGTTAATATGATTTTGACCATGTGAATGTTACATGTGAGCAAGCTCCTGTGCTTAACGCTGCATTTCAGCAGCCAGATAAACATCATGGCCTCTTCTTATCTCCCACATACTCTGCAGAGTTGTCGGTTTATTAGGTACACCCACTGTGGCAAAACCTGTGGTGGCCCAGTACAACGGTCCTGCAGTAAATCCTGGTTGTTAGGCTTACTTTTGATTTTGTGATGGCTTTGGAGGTTGCAGTTTTGTATCAGTGCTGATGTGAGATGTGCTCGTATCAGTGTGTCTGCATATTATTTTCCTTCGGTATATAAGGAGGAATAGGAAACCAAGAAAAATACTTATAGTCGAGTAGCAACGAAGGTTCGAGGTTGCATTACAGCAGCCTGGACACATTTTTAGATTTTATTTGCTGATATAACTTGACAACACACTAACTACACTGCAAAGAATAAGGTCTGAAATATTCACTCAGTTCCCAGTTTGATTCTTTAACATCATTACAACTGCCCTGAGCCCCTTGACCTAGAGAGGTTTGGATCAGCGTTTAGAAACGGTTAGCAGGTTAGGATTAGGAATATTTTGTGTAGCCATTGCCAGTAAATTTAACCTACATGTTGGAGACACGTCTCTAACGTAAGCAGGGCTGGATGAACCTGCTATGCTGCTTTTGCTAAGCTCCACATGCTCACATTTCTGCTCAGCCTATTTTGCCTTGAGCCCAGAGACTAAAGTGTCCACCCACACTGTTAGTTTTTGATGAAACACAACTTAGGTTCACAATATGCACTACAATAATATAATCCTATTAATAACATAATAAGATTAGATAAAATGTGAGAATCAAAGCATCACCACCTCAGTTTTGCAGCGTATTGACAAATGATTAGCAGTAAATTACAACAAATTGCCACATAGACAACTTATAGACTTTGGACATTTGGACAACAGTTCTCCACTTTGTCCGGTTGACAGGCAGTTTAACAGCACCACAGGTTAATTGAACAACTCTATAATACTAAAATGTCACAATAACCTTCATGAAGATAATTTATTGCAGGCTGTTACATTAGCTCATATTCACTTTATGGAGGTGTACGCTAATACAACAACCCGGTGATAAGACACTTTTGTTATGCTTTAAATGTTGAGACAGCGAGGTCACAGTTTGTCCTACTCTTATACTTAACCCTGATGTTTGGTTGTGGTTCCTTGATAACTGCTAAAATGCTTCTAAAACTCCTTCTGTCCGTGACATACAAAAAGGTGCCAGTGTTAGAACAAGGATTTTTCAGTGTTTAGTCATGTTTGTGCGACATTAAAGCAGAGACATACTGCACATGCAATATGATGGAGGTTTCTTATATTGACTTGAACATGTTGAACAATCAATAAAGAACTAAAATCAACTTAATCACAATCAAAGTCAGACTGTTTTTAATCTATGATCTTCATTGCAGGGCTGTTGTTTTGTACTAGATGTGATTTGTGTTAAGAAAAAAAACCACAGTCCAAAACTGTTACTGGAAACAAATTTGTTGCTCTGTCTAGCTTTTTACTTTCTTTTTACTTTCCTTGTAACTTCTTGAATGTACACACCGAAACTTAAAACACACTAAAACAACTGTCCTCACTCTGATCAGACCCCAGAGCAGAAAGAAACCCTGATAATTAAGTGTATTTGGTCACGTTACACCTAGAATAGCTTGTCCAGTCTTTTCTATCTGTTATCATGGCGGGAGCATTGGCTACTATTGTGTAACTAGTTATTATGCAATTACAATATTGTATAACTCCTGTCGTTTTTCTGTGTTCCTCTAGTGTGTGTGCCCCCACTACCTGCATTAGGTTGTGATGACCCACACTACTTCCAAATGTATCTGTGACCCTCCCCAATCCTGACTCCTAACCTCTAATCCCTGACCTTTGACCCCCACTATGGGCAGTGTTGGCAGTGGGGTGGCAGGAGAGCAGGAGTTTGCCATGAAGTCTGTGGGTACGAGAACCACCCTGCCCCGGGCCCCCCCCCTCTCTCGCCGTTGCCCTGCAGATCGCAGCTGTAGCGCTGAGCGGCTGCCCCGACCACCAGCGACTATATCAGATGGGACCGCTTCTAGTGATGAACGAGGGAGTGTTAGTATCGGGACTGGGACCTGTACTGGGACTGACCGGCCCACCGAAACAGCCTCCTCCACCAACACTGAATGTACCATGACGGGCCCGTGCAACAACAACCAGTTGGACTGTGGCAATGGAGCGGGCAGGAGGGAGTGGGAGAGGGAGAGGGAGAGGCAGCGAGAGAGGGGGAGAGACAGGGACCGAGACCGAGACTGGGATCGGGAGAGGTTAGAGAGGGAGCGAGAAAGGGAACGGAACCGGGAGAGAGAACGAGAACGAGTGGAGAGGGAAAGGCTGGAGCGAGAGAGGGAACGAGAGAGGGAGAGAGCCCGAGAGAGGGAAAGGGAGAGAATCGAGAGGGAGAAGATAGAAAGGGAGAGGGAGCGAGAGAGGGAGCGAGAGAGGGAGAGGGAAAGAGAGAGGCTGGAGAATGAGAGGCTGGAGAGAGAACGGGAGAGGGAGTTGCAGGCCGCAGGTTTGGATGTTTGTGGGAACATTGTAGGCCGAGGAGCAAACGAGAAGAACAGTGTTGGCAAGAACCAACACCAGCACAGAGAGAAGGCCGGAGCCAGAACTGATGGTGAAAACAATCCAGCCAGCCATAACCCTCCAAACCACAACCCGCCCAAGATCCTGCCAGTGTCGGGAAAACTGGAGCAGGTACTTCAAGATTTAGGACAATGGTTCCCACCCTGGGGTTGTAAAATCGATCGGCAATAAAGACCAGGGAAAGTTTTCCTCTACACAGAGGTTTGGTATGCGTTTGACATTGAGCTAAATTAGATTAGTTTTACCTCATCGTGTCTATGATTTGGATTGAAACTAAATAAAGAAAAAAAACCTTTAAGTGAGCTGCTCACATGTAGCCTGTGACAAGGGCTCCCCCCAAAAAGTTCTGAAAAACAAAATCCAGAGTGGAAAAGTATTTACAGTTCATGGTTTGATGCCATAAGCGTTGAAAGTTAACGGGAGCTGGAATCATTCTTCTTCTCTAGCCTGGTTGTGATGTCATCTTTTCTTTTCATGGCTCAAACATAATTTTCATCCAAATAACACATTCAAACTTTCAGCCAAAGTTACTGCAGCAACGGCAGCTGATTTTGACACGTTAAATGCGTATGTTTCTGCTGCATTTCAGCAAAAGGAAAGTATCCAGACAAATCAGGGGGAAGGATATAGCATAGGGTGATGGATCTGGGTTCGCCAGCTGGCCAGGTGCCTTTTTTGTACAGTTTGTTTCCATGTTCTCCTCGTGTTTGCGTTGGTTTGCTTCAGTAAACAGAATGAATTCATTTCACCTATTTTACTGCTGCTGACTACGTTTCTTTACTCCCTTCATTCTTTTTGCAGGCGATGCAGAACAACTCAGGCCTTGTTCGTCCGTCCGCCTTCAAGCCAGTGGTTCCGAAGAGCTTCCACTCCATGCAGAACCTGGTGGGCCAGGCAGGAGGGGCTGGGAGTGAGGGCAAGAATGACGCAAGGGGTGAAGGGTTTGGTGAGGGCAGAGGAGGCAGGAGGGGCAGGGATGGAGGAGTAGGAGAACCGGGAGAGGTTCCTGAGGCCCTGCTCCTGGACCAGGACAGCCCAGTGAGGGTCAGCCGAACTGAGGGCGGGGGAAATGGTAATGAAGTGGTTCAGGGAGGGATGTCCGATTCAGGGAGGAACTCCTTGACCAGCCTGCCCACGTACACAGGCTCAGGCTCTGGCTGTGGGCCTCCAGCAGTTCTGGGGCCCCTTAGTGCTTCCACCAGCCACATTAACAGGCTGGGGATGGCTGGAGCAGCTGCGGGCCTGGAGAAGCTGGAAAAGCCAGGCTACCAGGTATGAGCGTTATCCGTGCTCACTACGTCTGCCACTCTGTTGCTCTTCATCTTCACTGCATCAGAAAATCAGCTGGTTCTCCATTCCAGAACGGACTCAGCGCCTCCGACAGTGGCCGATCCTCCTCAGGAAAGAGCTCCTCATCCTATCAGAGGCTCAGCCACCTGAGCGACGCGCCAGCACCTCTACGCCCCTCCCCCTCCTCCGATGACATCATCCAGGACCTCGAAGATCGCTTGTGGGAGAAAGAGCAAGAGGTGAAAGTTCACTCAGAAATAGCTTTTAGTTATTTAGCATTTAGTGGAGACTAAAACAGTAGTGTGTTCAACAGTTTTCTCCACTTCAAATATTAAATGTGTGCCCGCGTTCATCTTGGTTCCTGCCAGGTTCAGCACATGCGCAGAAACCTGGACCAAAGTGAGGCAGCAATCATTCAGGTGTTTGAGGAGAAGCAGCGCGTCTGGGAAAGACAAATGGATGAGCTGAGGCAGAACTATGCCTCACGCCTGCAGCAGGTGACCTTACTGCAAATTTCAATTCAACAAACCAACGTCGAGGTGTCAGCACAGCAGAATCATCCAAAAGGTTTCCTGAAATAAAACAGATTGTAGAGCCTCACGGGATAAAGTCGTACCAAGATGTTTCTGTAAAATGCATCTACATATTGTATTGATCAGAATCACAATGCAATCAGAATTCACATTACATTTTTGTGTGCAGGTTACACGCCGCGCTCAGCGCTCCCAGACCGCCCTGCAGGCCCAGATAACCCGTCTGTCCCAGGACAAGAGGAGGCTCCAGGAGGAGATGGCAGCTCTGTTGGCTCAAAGAGAGGAGCTGGAGAGAAAGTGTCTGGACTACAGGAAAGAGCAGGCTGACATCTTGCCTCGTCTGGAGGAGACCAAGTGGGAGGTGAGATACGAGTGGATGCACTTGTCTAGCTTAGTAAAAAGGTAACCGTGGTAGATGGGATTTAGGGTTTATTTACCACAGTCACTCAACCTTGCGTCACAGGTGTGTCAGAAGGCAGGAGAAATCTCCCTGCTGAAGCAGCAGCTAAGAGAGAGTCAAGCCGAAGTGACCCAACGAGCTGGAGAGATGGTGGCTCTGAGAGGCCAGCTGAAGGAGCTCAATGCCCAGCTGAGGGAGCGGGAAGAGGCCATGCTGGGCCTGAAGGACTCCTACAGCACCAAGAGTCGCGAGCTGGAGAAGTGTGAGGGAGAACTGAGGAGGACACTCTCAGAGGTAGTATTTTTGGACAGAAGGAAACAAATATTTACATCATGTGCTTTTAGTATCAGGCAGCCAAAATTGATAATAATTTTTTAATACTTCATATTTGGTTAGAAACTCTAATTAATATCACCAACACAGAAAAAATCCTTGAAATACTTCATTCATAATTTGTTTTTTTAAGGTAATTATTTTTTCATGCATTTATTTAATTTTACTACAGTTAAACATGATTTAAATATTGTGTAATCCCCTAAACTGTCCTTTTTTCTACAGGTGTCTGTGCTTAGAGAGAAGCTGGGAGTATTTGAGGCAGAAGTGCTCAGTTTAAAGCGGGCTCTGAGTGAAGTGAGCAGAGGCGCAGAAGTTGTGGTCAGCCCTAACTTAGCTGCTGCTGGGCTGTTGCCACCCTGGGGAGTCGTCCACTGCCCACGAAACCCCCCCGAGTCCTCGACCAACTCCCTCACCCCCACATCTGACACCCTACTGAGTCTTCAGAGTGATGAAGCCAAAGCCCAAAGGCAGGAAGCTCAGAGACAGGAGAGGCAGCAGCGTGAAGAAGCTCAGTGGCGCGACGTGCAGCAGCGGCAGGAGAACCACATGCAGCAGGCAGACGTCCAAATGCGCCAGGACGCTCAAATCCGACCAGAAGCTCAACTCCGCCCGGAGGCCCAGCTTCGTCAAGAAGCTCATCTCCGCCATGAAGCTCAAATCCGTCAAGAGGCACACCTGCGCCAAGAGGTGCAGCTACGCCAGGAGGCCCAGCTCCGCCATGAGGCCCAAATGCGCCAAGAGGCCCAGCTGCGTCACGAGGCCCAACTTTGCCAGGAGGTAACGCTGCGCCAGGACGCCCACCAGCCACAGCGAGTCCAGGAGGGTCATTGGGATGAAGCAGGGGAGCTGCGCAGGCAGCTGGAGCAGCTGCAGGCCGCATTACGCCTCGAGCGGCAGCAACGAGAGCGCCAGGCCCTCAACTTTGACCAGGAGCGACATACCTGGCAGGACGAGAAGGAGCGAGTTCTCAAATACCAGGCACAGCTGCAGCTCAGCTATGTCGAAACACTGCAGAAAAACCAGGCCCTGGAAAAACGTATGAGCCAGTTGGGAGCCAAACCAGCTACAATCTCCACCACCACGACAACCATTACCACCACCACTACTACCACTACCACCTCTCCCACCTACTCCAACTCTCCACCTCCAGCTCTCTCATCTTTGTCTCCGCAGCCCCCACCCTCTCTCCCTGGGCCCATTGCCCTCACGCTGTCCCCACCCTGCGAAGACCAGAAGGGCCCTCCTTCTCTCCACCAGCTGGCCCCACCCTGGGCAGGACCCTCACGCCTGGAGAGGATAGAGTCCACTGAGATATAGTGACAGCTCAATTAAACCCAGTTTAAGTGGTTTAGTACACACACAGTGACGAGGCCTCTCACAAAAGATACCCCAGCATTCAGCAGAAAAACATTTCAGTCTACAATAGAATAAATCAGCAAAGTCTGACATACTTTTCAAAGCAACTATAGACACTTCAACACTAACAAGCAGCAGAGTTTTTAACCTCCTAAAGAACTTTTCTCTCACAATACTACATCCCATAATCAGTGTTCATGAAAAGTGTGCCACACTGATAGATGAGTGGTAAATGACAATGTTTAGATTACAGCACTAAGGGTTAATGCCCATGCTAGAAGAAGACCAAGACAATCAGGCATATTGTCAGAAATGATTAAGGAGGATATCATGCGGTATTTATTCATTGTAAGTCTGTGTCACTGGTATTGTTAAAGTAGAAATAGTGGTCAGAGTGTGTGACGTTAACATTTTTGGCCAGAGAGCGCCTTACTCCATTCTGCCCAGCGAGTGTAAGAGAATATTTAATGCTGGGAAAAGATAGATATAAAAAAAGTCAAGAGTATGAATATTATTTTCAGTGCTTTAATTCTAATCTCAGTAGACATTACACAACATTGTTACATATAGCTGGACTATTTCTTTTAAATCCCAGCAGATGTTGATGTTAAAGGTCACGTAAACGGATTCCTGGTTTAGGCTCATTTCATGCACAGGGTTCAACCAGCATGACCTATTTTAACACATCATTAAGACCAACAGAGTTTATATTTTCTACAAATTGAATTAAATAAATATGTTTAGCAGATATTAAACCCCAAATATAGAATATGTTTAAAGATGGGATGCCTTCACTGTAGATTGTCTGCGGTGTCTAGAATCAAACACTAGAGGACATTAGAGAGCTTTTCACAGTTTTCTCAACACCATTTGTTTTCTGGCTGAGCTGTAGGAGGAATGTGAAGGGAAGTACACAATTTGAATTTCAGTATTATGACAATTGTGCCATTCACAACCAAGTAGTCTGAGAGAGCAGTCAGTATCCCCAAAGCTAAAACATTTTTTATAGAATGTATGATATGAAATAAAAAGAAATACTTAATACTAATAGTCATAGATTGTAATTGTGTGTATGAGAGGATATGTGTGAGTGAGTGAGTGCACGTGTGTGTATATGTATGAAAAGTTTCAGCTTATGAGATTGAGAATAGAGGGACTAGTGGCAATATAGCAAGTGATTATATGAAGAGTAAAATGATTTTCTTTAAGTTTGGTAAGATTTATATGTCAAAGCTTGACACAAGCAAATGTGAGCGGTGGGATATTTCAAACAGAGGGAGTCTGTATGTTGGACAACTTATTCTGTACAGTTCATCTAGACAAAGCAGGAAAGGAGGAAGCAAACACAAAATCTGAAAAGCGAGAGTCTGTCTCTTTAAAGGGAGCATTCAGGCTAAATGCACTATGTAGTGTCCGACACACAAATGATGATGTACAGTAGACTCGGATGTGAATATCATGGCTTTTATATGTGTTGTTTATGCCAGCATACAGAGATGTTGCTCAAGACTATTAACTTATCTCTAAGGTATTACATAGTATTATCATCTTTATTACTGTTGTTATATTATGGTGAACTGACACAGAAAATATGTGCCATTTGAGCTTTCCTTATGTGTTTTTTTAACTGTGTAGCTAGCCTATTGACCATTATGGTGCAATCATAGCAACCCTGTCCAAAAATGATGTTCCTTTTGGTGTAGGTGATAAATGTAGTTACAGTAACGCATTGTTTAGAGAACAAAATGCTATAGATTTTATACATGTTTCGGGTTTATTGTTTGCATTTATGTTGCTAGTACTGTTCTGGCTTGATTAAAACCACCTCTTTGTTAAAATTCAGCAGCCCTAATAAAGATATGTGAATAACTCAGCATTTGTTGTCACTGAACAAGTAATTTATTCTTTGGATCCGCGCTGAAAAGATTGGAAGAACACCTGCAGTCCTCCAGAGAATAAAATACAGGAGTGGTTATAAGGTGGGAAAACTGTTACTGTAATATTTGATTGGACCAGAGGTGAATGAAATAAAAATAAAAATAAATAAGAGAAGCAGTACTACTGGAGTATCTCTACAATAAAATTGACGAACAATGAGTAAAGACTGCAATGAAATGATTTGTGCGCATTCTCAGCATAATTCTCATTCGCTGGGAATCAGGTCCCTTCTCGGCTGCCGTACTTGAGACAGCTAAGCTAGTTTTGTGGCTAATGCCGTTAGCTGCCTACTAAAGCTGGTCAAAGGTGCTAGATGTTCAAACCAGTTTGTCAACGACGTTTTAAAGTAAGGCTTATTCGCTGCTTTATTCTCCCAAGCAAGTGTTAAAATTGTTGGTCTGGCTCCTCATTACCAAGTAAAGTGGAGCAAAACATTGGCTTTCTAGCTAACTGTAGCGTCTACTGAATCCTCCTGTAAGCTAGCTAGGAAACCATACTATCCATATTACAAGTATATCTTATATATGACGTCTAAAGATAGAAACGATACGGTTACTCCCGATAACTTATACCCGAAGCGTATAGCTAAACTATCTAGTGTTAACGCTTCTATAGTTTTTATCTTTTATATATCAGTTAAATGTTTTGTCAGTAGCTAGGCAATAAACAACCACATCATATGACTTGCTTAACGTAGACTAGCTGCTATTGAGTAGTTATCATATTAAAATGTTAACCATACTGTCTTTTAAGCACTAAGCGATAACCTTTTCATTATTGTATGGCTTTGTATAATGTACTCTATGAGTTTACCTTCTCCACTCCGTCACCATTGACAGCTGTTAGTGAAAGGTGAGTTTGTCATTTTATGGAGGTCATGTTGTCAGGAGGTCATAATCTTGTGTACTCTGTGCAAATGCAAGAAAAATAGTGTTGTGTATCAATGCGAGCCATCGTTGAATAGTTTATTGTTGCCCTGACCTCTAAAATGACCATAAGTGTCGCCAGACAAAACAATGACTTCGTATAGCAATTGAATTGAAAATGAAATGAATTTGAAAAGCAGGCGCAGATGAGTCCACTTCAGTGTGCTCCGCATCCTAAGTGTCAGCCAGTCAATTAATTGCCGAGACATTTAGTACGTGTAATCTTTGCCTTCTGATCTTCTCATCACAGGCATAACGATATGTGTCTCCAACACCTCACACAGCCTCAGGATTACCAGGAGCATCCCTTATACGTGATGTTTGATGAAATTCTCTGCCTAAAGTTGAAATTTGAACTGTGTTGCTCAAAATAATGTTTGTGTCTTTGCAGGTTGAAAAACATGGTTGTGAATCTCTGTCTGCCGCACTTTTCTACAACCGTTCATTGCAACAAGGTCTGACACATTTCATTGATCTGTCACATAACTGTACTTTTCTCAGCCATTTAATCTGTACATTGCTGTCCTGTTTAGTTTGAGTTTATATAGTATAAATCCACTGCGACCACCAGGTTGACTAGTATAGTCCAGACTCTAGACACTCTGGTATTGCCACGTAAGAACATTCATTTTTCTCATTTAAAAAGTTAAGACAAGGGGTTAATGTATTGGTTTGAACAAGAAGAATCAATGTGCATAGACACAAAGTATTATAGCTTGAAGGTGGACAAAGATGTGAAAATAAAAACGCAGAGAGAAGTTGTGTGTGGGAGACTGAATCCCCAGTGGCCTCGTTGTGTTCTCTTTATTCATATTTCGTTACGTGACCGTCACTGTATTTTCTTCTCACAAAGGTTCTATTGCTGCTGTAAGAGTTGTTCACTGCTTTTTATACGTCCCTGGTAGCCACTGACCTTCCTCGTTACTTACACTGTTTAGTATCTCGGGTTACGTTCGGTACCTTAGTTGGATAGATGCTCAAGGCCTGCTATTTGTAGCAACAGAAAAGTCTGCACCTAATTGTTGAGTGGCATATTTCTAATTCCATTTAGTCTGTGAATTTTAAACAATATTTATACTCTCAAACAATCCAGTTAGTAAAATTTTAAAATGGTGATGGCTTTTTATTTATTTTCTAAATGCAGCTATGTGCAGATGGGTATGATGTCACAAACCTCTTGTCAGGTGACCCTGGTCTTCGGAGGCGGGGCTTCAAGCTGGAGTACTTCCTGCGTCCACCAGTAGAAGTAAGATGACCCTACTGTACTTGTCTATGCTATGCTGTTTCACATGGCTACATTTATCATGTTATTGCAAATTTTATAAATGTTGACTTTTTCTTAGAAGAGTTTACTTATCAACTAATCTGTTAATTTTAATTTTAATTTTCTATTTCATTAGGTAACACTGAGGTTTGGCTTCCAGGTGGAGCTCTGCAGGGTGGATGTGGAACTGTGGCCATGGGGTATGGACAAAGGACAAGCTTGCAAAAGACTAGAGATTAGCACAAGTTCTGATCGACTACCTTCTCAGTGTTTTGATAAAGAGATGAAGCCACAACAGGGAAATCTGGTACAAGTAAAGGACCAGAATGAACAACAGCATGACGGTAAATCCCAGCGGAGTAATGGCGGAAGTGTTCAGGCTCCAGACAGGGCTGCACAAAGAGGTCATGTTTTCAAGTGTTGGTCACACACTGAATCAAGTAATCCTGAGCCAGAGTTTAAACTTGTAGGTCGCTGTGAACTTAGGGAGGAGACCCATGTCTGTTTTACACGCTCAAATTTTAGCCCCCATCCACCGTTCCCTTCCCCGCCTCCTCCACAACCTGCAAACAGTCGGCAAGAATCCCTGTGGAGCCGCGGTCTGCTCTCGTTAGGTGCTGTGACACAGCTTCGTGTGACTGTGCCATTTGGTGGTGCAGCATCTGCCCTGGGGCTCAAGGCTTTGGCCGTGTGGGGACAGCCTGCCCGCTGCTGTCCTGCAGAAGAAGTAGAGAGAATAAGAAAGATCCACGAGTCCAGTAGGCGACGGCTGCTGCAGCCTGTGCTTTTTGCCTCCT
Organism: Macropodus opercularis; assembly: GCA_030770545.1. Taxonomy (NCBI): domain Eukaryota; kingdom Metazoa; phylum Chordata; class Actinopteri; order Anabantiformes; family Osphronemidae; genus Macropodus; species Macropodus opercularis. Next base: position 6,705,896 of record CM061097.1, on the reverse strand, counting down.
CTCTCACTCCAACAAAACATCCACAGCAAACAGCCACACCTGCAAGGTATGTGTTTTAGTGTGTTGTTATAATAATAATAATAATAATAGGTTTTCTTTCATTTGTATGACTTATTTTCTACTGTATTTCTGTCTGGCAGTCTTTCCATCCCAGAAGAGTTCCTGGATCCCATAACTCAGGAGGTAATGACACTGCCTATGCTGCTGCCATGTGGTGTTTCTGTGGACAACACTACCCTGGAGGAATACCAGAAGAGAGAAGCCACGTGGGGCCGAGCCCCAAGCGACCCCTTCACTGGCGTCCCGTTCACCTCGACATCCCATGCTCTTCCAAATCCCCAACTGAAAATGCGTATTGACCACTTTGTCTTGCAGAAGGGTGGGGTAAGGAGGGATGGGATGTTGGGGAGGCAAGACAATGGAGACAACCCGCAGGCCTCAAGACTTATAACCTCCAAGACACGACAGGCCCAAAGCTCAACTGAACACAAGAAAATAAACACAGACAGGACTACACAGCTTCAAGACAGTGGTTTAGGACATTCAACAGATAATGGAAGTCACACACTTGATTCAGTCCCTGTTCGTACAGATAATGAATTAGAGGGACATCGACGGAAGAAGCGAGATCTAAGTGGAGCTTCCAAGAAATCAACTGAGGAGACAGAGCGGAAAGCACTACTACCTCAAGCAAAAAGACCAAGGAATGATGCTGGTGCGTTCATGTTGTAAGGGTGACATCCTAAAACATGCTGTGTTTCTGTGGGGTTTTTCTGACTTTTCTCTTTTGGATGTTTGCTTCTTCAGATTCTAGCTGTAGCTCTCACGAGCAGCGTCTGTCAGCCAGCCTGGATGAGGCCCTGCTCTCCGCCTTGCAGGGCCGACCCTCGTTCACCTCAACATTGTCTCAGCACAGAGAGATTTCTACTGACTCAGAACCTCTGGACAAAATTCAGCTCTGTAACACTCCAAGTACGCTGGATAATAGAGCTAATCATCATGAAAAGGCTTCTGAAAATCACTGACAAGCACAAGCGTGTGATTTTATTGATGTAGAGGGGGATTAAGAATCGGTCCAATCAGTTTTTCAGTGTCTGTTTTGTAATTCTTACTAATGCATTGTCTTTTGTCCCATTTGCAGTTGAGAAGACATGCTGTGCATGTTCCTGTTCAGTCTCTGTTTACTCTACGTCTGGATCATCCATCTACCGTCTAACCTGCTGTCACTTGCTCTGCCATGCCTGCTTGCGCAGAGAAACACAACCACAAAACTCTGTCACCGCATTTCGGACCAATCAGATCTTGTGTCCTACCTGTCGCAGCACTACACCACGCACTGACGTCATACGTGTGCATTACTGATTGGTGGCTTTTAAAGGACAATCTGCACATTCAAAGGAAGCGAACGGAACGTTCTCAAGGTAAAGACTTCAGATGTGACATTTAAAACCTGTCTTTGTCCCTCGTTTATGTATAGAATAACTTAGCAGATGCTTTATAATATATGTCCTATGCTCGTTGATTAAAAAAACTACCACTGAGGATTTATATGCATCAGGGCTGAATTACATATCTTTACTTATTTTAGGACCTATAATGTGATGCTGCTTCTGTGGACTCCAAACCAAAGGAACAACTGCACCCTAAAGCACCATCAGTCGCACAAATAAATAAAACACTTGCTCTGTTCTCTTCCACCCCCTCTCACTGTTGTAGTCTTTTCAATGAGCTCTGAATTCTAGGTGTGTCCTTGGTCCTGCAGCCTTTGTGCAGATCCTGAATGTGTCCGTGTCTTGAGGACGCACGAGGCTGATGTAAGGATCACGGAGAGCACTGATGACCTTCTTTGAGGCCTTTCTCCTCTTCATTTACCAGTTTACTTTTCTTGCTATCTTCTCTGGGTTTTGAAATAAATGCAGCAAAAATGTAACATGGACCTGGTTAAGCCGTCATATGCTGGCAAGAATTCCCACAATGCCGAGTGTTAGTAAGATCAACATTAAACGCAATGTTTCCCAGCGGAAGCTACAAGAGCTGCAGTGTGTCCTTACCTGCGTCTCTTTCTGCTTGTTAACACTTCATTGTAATTACTCTTTATGAGCATGTTATGGCAAGTACAAAAAGGTTAAACAGGCCAAAGTTAGAGAAACTGTACTCATAGCGTTCGCAATCACAAACAGCATAATTTATCTCTTGGTTTCCCTGACAGCGCTAAGCTTAACCGAGGTCGTGATCCTGTATCCGCTCAGTAGGAAGAAAGACTGGAATCATTTGTTCCGCATGTTAACAGGAAACATGCGCTTGGACATCACTGATACTAAATTTAGACTGTTTGTTGAAGGGACATCAACTCCTGCGTCTACTTGTCAAATTAACTGGTAGACTTTATTGTGCATTACTAATTGGTGGTTGTTCAGTCAAATCTGTTTGTTGTCCATTCAAAACGTGTAGAGTGCTGCCTAATAACACCACAATTTTGTATTTATGAAGCGTCTAGACTTGAATGCTGTGATGCTAATTAAAGGGCTCCTTTACACTTAACCTGCTGATCTCGAATGCTCAGTTTTGCCTTTAATCGTTTACTTCTTAATCAGCATCAGTTAATCGTTGAGCTACAACCAAAAGCATGAAACCGGACACTGAACTGAATAATAAACAGAAAATTTGTTTATTTGAAAATGTGAATCATGTTGCGCTTATCAGTACTTTCAGATGACGTCACCTGAACTGGAGGGTCTCAATGCTACCACGCTTCTTTACGCAAACAAGTTTTTAAAAAGTAGAAGAAAACTTCACTAATGTCCGATGTTGTCATATGTATGAAATGTCTGACCTGTGGATGATGAATCATGAAATGTGCTGTAATCGGTGCTTGTTTCAATACATTTAATTAGTTGTCCGCAAACTCAGATTAATTGGTTTTGTTTTGCAGTTTTCTATCTCTCGCCCTCAGCCGTCGGTGCTGAAATTATTCACCGAAGTTCTTCTAAATAATTGCGGCGCAGGGCTGAATACAGAAACGGCATCTTCTGCTGTCATGGCTGTTTATGTGTAGATTTGTTAGATGGCACAAATGTGATGCACAGTCACATCTGCTGCCACTCCACCGCGCTCACGACGCACGCGCACACGCACGCGGCTGTCCTTCGGGAACGCGTGCACGTGGACAGCATGTTGACGTCAGGTACGAATGTCAGATTATGTCCATCTGCTTATAAGTGAACAATCGACCGGCACATCAGTCACAGGCTACGTCCACCCCGGCGGAGGGCAAACAGGTGCGCGGCGCTCATCCAAACCCAGCAGCGATGCCTCACGCCTTGTCCCCGCTGTGCGTCCTGGGACTGATCGCCCTCTGCTCCGCCTGCTACATCCAGAACTGCCCCCGAGGAGGGAAACGAGCGCTGCCGGAGTCCGGGATCAGACAGGTGAGGACCAGCATCCTCTGTGCCAGCGCTGGGATGTTTTATTAATGGCATAGTGCGACTTGTCTTTGAGTGATTATCTATATTAAAACGAAAAAAAAAATTTAATTTGACTTTGATATAAAGCTGTGATTTTATTTGTTAAAGCTGAGCATTAAAGAGTTTAACAGTCATGTTAAAAAAATAGATTTCATTTAAAAGATCTTTCCAGAGGCTGTTTCTGGGGAATATTTCAACCCCTGAGTTATGCTCAGATAAATACCAGTCAATCAATGCCCACGTATCTGGTTGCAGTGCATGCCCTGTGGCCCCGGGGACAGGGGCCGCTGCTTCGGCCCCAGCATCTGCTGCGGCGAGGGCCTTGGCTGCGTGCTGGGCTCCGCAGAAACGGCTCGCTGCGCGGAGGAGAACTACCTCCTCACCCCCTGCCAGGCAGGGGGGAGACTGTGTGGCTCTGATGGAGGACGCTGCGCTGCTTCAGGGATCTGCTGCAACTCAGGTACTGTCTGGTCTGCTTGTGTTTGAGTTAAAAGTTCATGGGCAGTGTGTGAATGAGCTTCCTTTTCTTCTGACTCGTCAGAGAGTTGTGTGGTGGACTCCGACTGCCTGGGGGAGACGGAGGTCCCTGATTCAGCCCGCGGCCCTGCAGGGAGCTCCCCCGCAGAGCTGCTGCTCCGTCTGCTACATGTGGCAACCAGAGGACAAACTGAATATTGATACTGCATATGTGGAGGCTCCTCTGCTCCCAGAGCTCTAGAGGGGCGAACGGAGATCCACCATAAGCCTCAAGATCTGGACTCTGAACCACCTGAACCAAGACCAGACGTGGTTCTCTCCTAACCCCTGCTCCTGTGCTAAATCTGTGTCTGTAAGGACGACCTCTGGTCATAGAGAGAGAACTGTCTTCAACTTGTTTACTCATTGGCTTCCACTGTCCAAATGGGGGTTAGTAAATCACGATAACGGATACAAATGTACATACTAATGCACATACTGTAAACAAAACTGCATTCGATGTAAGACCTGAGTTATGCAAGAAAACCTTGTAAATAAGTTGGAGATTGATATGAATGAACCACTGAACGGCAACGCTTGAACAGCTACTTCTTGTGTTGTAGAAATACTGAATATTGAAAACAGGCAAAATAATGAATGAAAAAACCTGTTGTCTGTTCTTGTTTCCCAGGCTCAAGATAATTACATCTTTCAAAACTTGTTTGTCTTCCTTCTCTGCTTGTGTGTGTGAGACCGAAAGTTATGCACTGTTACCCAACCATAATAATTACTTCTGAGAAGTCACCAATAGTAATTATTGCAGTTTAATTAGTATCGATCAGTGAAACTGTTTTTTCAGGGTTGGATGCCATCATTTACGCCCAAATATCATGTTAATTCTGTAAGAGAGTCAACGTGATTACAAGTACAATGAGAACCGAGTGCTGTCGTATCTCATTTATTAAGTAATCGAGCACATTCAGAGACTTGGAATTTGTCTTTTCATTAGTCTCCTTCAGAAACATCACTTTTTCGGTTGTGTATCAACACGTCTAATTTGTGCTCGAAGATGAAAGTGAACACTAACCATGTGTGTATGTGATGATTGACGGCTGAGAGTCCTGCCAGAACAGATGGCACTGTGTCAGATTCTGATCCAGCTGGAACAGGATTCGGGACCTCCCAGGATTTTACAGTAATCAAACCAGTCCAAGAATTTTTTTGTCGTGAATGAGTCTTAGGTTTCTTTTCACTGCTGAAGCCTGTCACTCGCTGCATCGCAAACTCTTTCTGACGTATGTTGTCCTTTGTGCTTTAATTCATGGTCTTTAACACAACCGTTAACAAATACTCACAGCTAGAAGGTGTCACTTTCTATTCACAGGTGACCTGACACCTGTTGACAATAGCCAGCATCCATTTTTATTCCCCAAAACATAAGAGCCTTGATGTGGTGTCAGTGATGTCAGTGATAGTCTAGAATTTCTAGACCACTCTTAACTATATTGTCGTTTTTTTTGGTTCTTCACTAACTAGTGGCTCAGGCAGGCGGCAGACTTTGTGATTTGAAGGATTTATAAGGGATTAGGTTTGTAGTGTTGCATGGTCAAAAAAAGAAACGGCTTCGAATGCCTTTGGCAGGAAGGGCATTCAGTCCACACTCACCGTGGTTCTCGTGTGTCTCATGGACTTTCTCCACACTACTGAGGTCGTATTTGTTTCGTGCACATCTCCAGCAACATTTACTTCCTATGACACGTCAGTCGGTTCCTAACACTATGATTTCTATATCATATGGTCATGCTGATGTCTTTCTAGATGCAACTCTGCAGCGTGGGGGTTCGGTGTTCGGCCCTGGAGTGATTGTGGTGTCGAGCCACCAACCCTGTCCTTCGGGTGCCACAGTCATCTGGTCGTACTGAAACCTACAGTTCTGTTTGCTAGAAAAGCCCCGGGGTGATTTTCCAGCAAGCAGAAGTGTCTAAGAGTGACTCGTCCATAACTCTGTTTCTGTGCAGGATGCTGTGATGGTAAAGCTCAGTATGGAAAACATTTCATCTGCTTTCAATAACCTTCACTTCTACCACTTAAGCAATGTTCTCAGATTCAGTAAACACACAACAGGCTCTTCTGCCATTTAAAGTAGCATAACTCCCTCTGGGCACCAATAGGATTTTTTTAAATAATTGTTTTGTGTGATTCGCACGCTCAGATAAAGTTCACACCATGTAACAGGCATCTCACAGCCACACCCAAGACAATGTGATGCGTCTCAACTGTCGAGCCGCAGTTTCTGCAGGGTTAGCGTGACACCACGTCTTGCCATACAACGCCAACATCAACACATATTTGATTATTGACAAGTATTAGTGAGCTTAGAGACACATAAACCTACCAACTAACGTGATAATTCTCCAAACATGCCCTCATTCAGCTGACCTTTGACCTTGACAAAGTTTCCATTCCAAGACTTTCGCTGTTTAACTATAACCTACATCCTGTTTTTTGACTGTAGCCTTTGCACAGCTCTAATAATGCGCACATCAATCACATCAGGCCTAGTCAAAAGAGCCCGTAAACGTGTCCAAGCCTGTCGGAGAGGAGCATACCTACACAGCACACTCATCCAGCCGCACATGAAACAAAAAAACTGAAACTGACAGATGTCCCCACAACCCGCCTACAAAGGGTTGATTAAAACCTCAACTTGGCTTGTTTTCAGCATCCTCCTGCAGTGTTTGTGGGCTCGTTCGGTATTTAAGCAGCAAGGACAGATGCCGTTCCATCTATTGCTCTGCCGCCATGGATCTGAAAGTCGCGTGTGTGATCATCTGTCTGTGCGCTTTGGCCATCATTTCCACGGAAGGTAGGGACTCTCACCAATACTCAGCACGTGTATGTGTTTTAGGAAAACTGCAAAACAAATTAGTTATTATTCTTATTGGCTACTTTTAGCTGACAGTCTGTTCAGACAGCATGTCGCCATTACCCATCACTTACTCACAACTTCTAGCCTGCCAGTGATGTTTAATTGATTTATTTTCATAGTAGAACCTGTCGTGGCTCAGTATTAGTCTCTTTGTGCGGTGCACGTGATCTGGTTTCAATAATTTGTTCTTTTTTCCACATTGTCACAGCTGGCATCCCCAAATGCTGCATCAAAACCAAACGTCACGTCCAATTTTCAGTGTTGCGAAAAGTTTACAGAATGGAGAGGCAGAACAACACAGACGCCTGTGACATCGACGCGCTAATGTAAGTGATTAGGTTTAGATCACACATTATTTATTTTATCATTATTTTCAGACATTTGCATGTAGTACATACAGATGTGTGTGATGCAGGCGGTATGTTGTATGTTTCTGGATATTTCTAAAGTTGAAACATGTTTCTCTTGCTTTGTGTGCCCACAGACTATATGTGAGGGGTTGGAAGAATCCAGTATGTGCCCATCCCAAGATATTTGATAAGTTGATAGATATAATTTGCAGCCTCAAAACTCAGCCCACCTTCTGTAGAGTGAGAGGCAACACTGGGTTTCCAGTGCATTTGTCATAAAGAAGCTTTTGTGTTTGTTTCTTGTTTGCTGTGAGGTTTTACACTGGTGGAACGTGATCTAGCACATTAACACCAGGACTAACTGGAGATTTTACTGGAGAGTGTTTAATGTTCTTTTGATTCCGCTTAATTAAATTCATAAACATAATTGTTTTGTTTTAAATAATTTCCCAATAGTATAATAGTGACTTTACAGGTGCCAGTCTGTAATATGAGGATGTTTACTTTACTGTTACTTATGTTGGTAATACTTACGCATGTCTTTGTGTTAATGGAACATGGTGGTACTAAATGCTGTGAATAGTTCCATCAGTGCATCAAGGTTGATGTCTGACTTACCTTTGCTTGTGTCTTCAGAGCTTGATTAAACTTTTTATACCTTGTGTAAATATGAAATTTCACGTGTGAAGTGTCTTTGTCCCATCTTGGCCCGCGAAGAATAAAACGCTGACTGATAAAAATGACTAATCCCATGAAGACAAGTCGCTGCACAGAGCAAAGACTGTAAAACCTTTCCACACATACTTAACTGATTTATTTGGTTCATTTCCAAAGTGACTGAAAATCAGAGTCCAAAAGGTGAAGGATGGTGTTTTGTGCCCGACTCTAAAATTTGTTGTTGTTTTGTAATTTGGTTCATTTCAATTTAAATACAAATTTCAAAAATTTTGTGAATTCTCTGTTGTAAATCAGTCTTTAGTTTTTTTCAGCATTTAAATGTGTAAAATAATGTAAACACTACTCATCTAATGTTTGTATTTACCATCTGGGGAATAATAAAATTTTATACACACACACTGGGCGTGTCTACTACTGGTTTGTTCACCAAATAGTAGAGTGAGTTTGTTACCGAGACTGTCGGAATGTTCATTTGTTATACTTCACAGAACAAGTTGTTGTGCTTCTTAAAACCAATGATCTTCCTCCGTTTTAAAGTTAATGTTTTTTTGCGTTGAGCCTTTACACACAAAAATGTTAAGTGTTGGGCGGCAGTGACATTCAAGTCATAAAGATAAATAAGTGCTGTGCCACTGATCAGAGTACACCACATTTCCAGCCAGGTGTCCTTGCACCTGATGCTCTTCCATTTGTTCATGATTCGAAGCTATTTTCACACAAATGATTTCCATATAATCTGCTACTACTGCTACCACACTTACACAGTATAGGGCATCAAACACCCACAGGCACTAGACGTCCTTGAGCTTATGTAGATGACAAACCAAAATCAACTCACTGAACAGTAATCCTGTCTCTACTGACATTTACTGGCATTACCCAAATAATAAGTTTAACACCTGAGGCATCAAGCTTTTAAAAACACAGCCTGTCAAAGCTACATAAAACAATCTCCAGCAAAAGATCGTTATCTGCCTGTAGACGTACGCTGACGCTTGACTTGCTCATGTAGTTGTCCTGTCAGAGCAGGTTTACTGTTAAGTGTCTTATGCAAGGAGGTTTCAGCTTCTTCCATTTACCGGCAGCTCTCCTCCTCCTCCTCCTCCATCACACTATTAGAAAAGTATCTAGCAAGAGTTCAAAGTAATAAAACCTCTATGTTTTTGTGCAGGTGTGTGTGCTGTGCCTTGTATCTATATTTGTGTTATACAATATGTCATGCTTCCACATGTACAGAAACAGGGACATAAAACAAATGTTTTACAGATTTACTGTGACGTACAGAAACATGTCACAGCTGTGCACTGTTCACCTCTGCTGGCAGCGTTGCCATAATTCTCCAGGCACTGATTCATCAGCGCTCAGTCTGACAGGCGACTCTCCCTCTGGCACATCCTGCATCAACGCAATACAGAGACTTGATCTCTATAGTTTACACTTTCATGTGTAGAGAGGAGCATAGAAGCATCTGCAATAATAGAAATACAATAGAACAGACTTCCTACACTGTCAAATAGCAAAGCTTCAGGAGACGTCGTGCAGATACATCTACGCAGCAGCAACAGGTTTTTGTTTTCGGTGCAATGGCGCCCTCCTGTGGAAACACTGAGAAAGAAAAACAGTCTCTTACGAGACAAAGTGTTGCAATCTCATTCCCAGGTGCCTCGGGTTTGCCAAACCGGTGTCATACTGACAGGAAGATAACTGGATGTGAGGCAACGCTGCTCATGTCCGAGCAAAGCAGCGCAGCTTCAGCGCTGAACGTCCCCCTGACAGCTTCACCCAGGAAGCTGCCTCCGGGAGAACAGCGCACATGTCAGGTTTGTAGCAGCACTTCCTCGACGTTTTAGTTATAAAGATCAACAACGTTCCTACTTTGTCTTCTCCTCGGCGTATCTTTGTTATTGGGTTTGTAAACTGTCTCGTTTTGCTGAAATACGGCTTTTTGTCCCACTGTTCAGGGATTAATGCAGAATGTTGAATCATCCAAACTGAGCAAAAGTCAGCAGCACAGTAAACAACACAGAGGCTATGAACTAGCCGTAGGTTAGAACTTGCAGTATATGTTCGACGCACATGTTATTGTCTTACTTTATTTATTTAGAGTTCATTCTCGAACGTTTGTTGCACATGATGGCATTTCTTTCATTTCAAAACGCCCCCTGTGCTTTACAGCGAAGCCCAGAACGACGTGAAAACAGGATGAAGTCGTGTGAAGGGATCTGATTCCAGTTCCCGCTGAGGACCTGGGGCCGCCGGGTGACGCGCTGCGTGGGGCCGTCGGGGCGCCGCCCACTCGCGTCTTTTCCTGTTCGCTTGACAGGAAACACCCGAGAAGCTCAAACCGACTCCACACCAGGAACCGCTGCGTGTTTCGCGGCGCTTTGGGCCAGTCCGGCGTCCTTCCATCCAGGGTGACGCCATGGGCGACGCCGCCGATCACCCCGCGACGCTCCGGGTCTGCTCTGCCCTGTTCTACGCCGGCAGCTCGTTCCTCATCACGGTGGTGAATAAAACTGTGCTGACGACGTTCAGGTAGGTTCAGCGCAGGTGTCACTCACGCGCCGACGCGTTGAGTTTGGCCACAACACAGATTCATCACACACCGACTTGTTGAACTTACTCTGACTTGGGTTCGTTCGCGCCTCAGATTCCTTCCTGTAACGCCTTCGTTATCACCATGGTTACAGAGCTGGCATGTGCTGAACATGAAGTTATGATAGTGACGCGCGCCTCGTGCTTTGTGCAGGTTTCCGTCCTACGTGTGTCTGGGCATCGGTCAGGTAAGTTGTCCGGTCCCGGTGACTGGGTTCCCTCCGTGTCTCGGCCCGGTTCGACAACCTCTGGCCTTCTTGCAGATGATCACCACTCTGGTCGTCCTTTATGCTGCCAAGGCGAGCGGAGCGGTCCAGTTTCAGGACTGCGACAGAAGTGTCCTCCTCAAAGTAAGCACGTGCGTTTATCGGAGCTCCTCCCTCTTCGGGTTTATGGGTTTGATCACATTTCGCTGTGTCTTGCTGCCAGATGTTCCCTCTGCCGTTGCTGTACGTGGGGAACCATATAACAGGCCTCGCGAGCACCAAAAAACTCAGGTTGGAGCCGTTTGGTCGTCGTCTGCTTCCCATGTCTTTGGTTGTCGTCATCCCTTCATTGTCGTTGTCTTTCACAGCTTACCCATGTTTACAGTGTTACGGAAGTTCACCATATTGATGACAATGATTTTGGAAGCTTATATCTTAAGGTAACGCGGGTCTCGGGTCTGTTGCTACTCGTCCATTCATCCCGTTGCTGAGTTTTGTGTCTCGTTTCCAGGAAGACCTTCTCGAAGCAGCTCGTGTACAGCGTTGCGGCCATAGTCCTGGGCGCCATGGTCGCTGCGAGGTGTGGCACAGTTATTGGTGCGTATTTGTGTAAACCAGCTGCAGACAAAACGTTGTCGCTTCAAAGCACGTTCGTCTCGCCTCTAGCTCTGACCTGGCCTTCGACGCGGGGGCCTACGCGTTCATCCTGCTCAACGACGCCTTCACCGCTGCCACCGGTGTGTTCACCAAGAAGAAACTCGGCATCGAGGTAACGCTTTGTGTGCATGAAGATGCTCTGTGCTGCACTTTGCTGCGAGACGTGCTTATCTGCTTACTTCGTGCCAGGCAGATCGTAAAGGTCTTGCAGCTTCCTTAGTCCTAAGTGCTCAAGCCACGGCTTTAGCTTTGTTCATCTACCCTTTGAGTAAACATGATCTTGAACACACCAGGATTACGTCACCTCACAGCTGCGTACACACAGACATACAAATAGCTGGTTTCACTCTCCACTGCCTATTTTAAAACATATTACAGTGTGTTATCATAAGCATGCATGCATTATATATATTTAATCTACTGTTATATGTTTTATTTTAGGGCCTCGGGAAGTACGGCGTCTTATTTTACAATGCACTCATCATTGTCTTCCCCACCGTCTTGGCAAGTGTGTTTACTGGAGACTTGCATGAGGTACCACAGTAACTATGATCCTGTGTATTTCCTAGTGTTTGTACAGTCAGCGCTTGTCCTGTGTGACGCTCCTGTATGTTTTCATCCACAGGCAGTCACGTTTGAGGACTGGGTTAAAGCTCCGTTCATTGCTTGTTTCCTCATGTCCTGCTTCATGGGGTAGGGAACCACAGTAGTTGTGTTCTTATTGTCCGAGCTTCACCGGGTCTGATCCTTTTCGGTTTTGTGTTTAACAGGTTTGTGTTGATGTACTCCATAGTTCTGTGCAGCTTTTACAACTCAGCACTTACAACCACAGTAGTCGGGGCGATAAAGGTAGGAATTTGATTGTTCTTCTTCCTGTGCACGCTTCCCATAAGGTTGTTCCAATTCTCTCCAACCCTCCAGTTTCATATTAGTAGTAGAAAACACTCAAATGTTTGTCACACATCACACAGTGAGAAATAATGATGAGCATGACAATATGAGATGTTATTAATCTTAAGTACTCAATGCTAAGCTGAACTGAGACGGTTTGTTGTTCATATTTTCTTCAGAACGTTGCTGTGGCCTATATCGGCATCTTTGTGGGTGGAGACTACCTGTTCTCTTGGACTAACTTCCTAGGTCTCAGCATTTGGTAAATAAAAAAAAATCTAATTACATGTTCAACCTCACTACAGCTCCAGTTATGTGAGAAATTTCATTCGAAGCCAAACAAAGCAAGGACGTACAAGCTCAGGTTTCCAGATAGTTTTTTTTTTTTTAACTAGCTGAAGCTATATTTGCTGCTAATCCTTATTTAGCTACATTTATTCAGATTGTCCATGGCCTAACATTCCTTGTTTCCTGTTTTTCCAGCATGCTGGGAGGACTGGTTTACTCATATCTCACCTTTAGTAACAAACCACCTGGAAGTAACGCAGCGGGGACGTCAGAGCTGAAGAGTCACATTACACAGGACTCTAAAAAGAAGTCTGCTCCCGTCTAAATGGACAACCTGGCATCCACCAATCGGTGGCGTGTTCTGCTTCATATTGGAGCATGATCTTCTTCCACTTCACATTTTTTATTTAGTTCAAATCCATCTCGTTTACTGTGGTACATTAATGATGCCACAAATACATTTCCACTAACGATTCACGAGCTAATAAACTGACAAGAAGGCCACAGGGATTCTGGGTCTGGTTCGGTGAATGTTTATTGAAGACCAACTATTAGATAGCAGTATGGACAGCCTGTCAGAGTATGGGCAATAAAATGTCTACCAAGCAAACAGGATCGATCTATTCCTGTCACAAAGGCGTAAACTGTCAGAGGATGTTAGCAGAGAGAAAAACTGAAACTACAATTCAACGGCTCTTTGTAAATTGTGCACACTCAGTCTAACAAACATGAATATATTAAATGCCATAATCTTTTCAAACCACATAACAAACTAAGGGTTAGAAATGCTTCAAAATAGACTAAAACTGGGTACAATAAATGATTTGGTGTTTCAATTATCAACATTTTACTTAGCTTCCAGTTTCATCTTAACTCCACAAGGGTATAAATTGTATATAATGAAATAATCAATCAGATTCAAACATGGCAGATAGTGACAGAATGTTGGGTCGCTGGTGTGTGTTCTCCTGCAATGACCAGAAGCAGGGCAGTTCCGTGAGGCGGCATACAGTGTTGAAGGACGTAGTGTTGATTTAAAACAAACAAAAAAATAAAAATCATCCAGCACTACACAAATCAGTTTATGAACAGGTGCCACACAAGTAACCTAATCTTCAGTGCATTGCAAGCTTAATCCAAGACTCATTGAGTAAGTGCTTCTTCAAAATCAGCGGGATGAACTTGAGTGAAGTCACCACAGCTCCCTTTCTGCATTAAATAAGAATATCCAATTTCCACTTTGAAATTAGCTGACAGGTGCATCACACCCTTTTATGACGCCGTGTCCAGATCACGACTGGTCACCTTTTAATATAAGAGGTGACTGACATCTGCTGTAAAACATTTCGTTTAATGTGTTCATACTGAATCGAGTGGCCCGTGTGTAGTTCCAGGAAAAGCCTGTGTCCGTCCAGACACCTGGATTAGGCTTGCAATGACCACATGTACAAAGTCACATCAAACAGATCCAGGTCCCCTGACCACGTCTCCTTTCACACCACTTGGTACAGAATTACATCAGTGAGGCTAAAACCATCTGAAGCTTCCTCAGTCCGTTTCTACCACCACCGTCGCCAGTGGCAGGAGGCCGCCTGACAGTCACTATGCAACCGAACACTTCCTATGGTGGAACACACCCTGCGTCATTCTGTCCATCTGAGCTTAATCCATATATACACCAATCATACACACTCTTACACTCACAATATATTTAAAAAACTCGTTACCGTCAAAGTGCAAACAAAACAAAACAATAGGTATTCCTTTGCCTTTAGAAGGCAAAGGAAGAAAGACATTCTTCATATTGTCAAATCTACATTTATAGCAGCCTAAGAGGATAAAATAGAAGCTGAATAAGGTGCTTTAGCTTGTGCCTTCCTGGTGCTGGTTGTAGATGACACCATCCATAACACTGATCCTAGGCCAAAACATCTCAGTGTTTGGAAAGGATTTTTTGCTACAGCTTATAACAGGAAGGCGAGTTGGGACTGGAGATCTGAGGATCAGGGAACGGGAATCCAGGATCAGCAAGTGAGTGGGTGTTCAGGCAGACAGGTTGTTGGCCAGCTCGATGAGAGCCAGCGCGCCGTGGAGGCGCTCTCGCTGCTCCTGTTGGAGCCGCTTGGCGGCTCCACCTGAGCTGCCCTTCTCTTCCTCTACGATGCTGTCTTCTTCATCAGACTGGAGAAACACCAATGGATCCTGCTGCTCCTGGTCCTCCGTCCTTGCCTTGCCCTGTGGCTTCACCTTGGTGGTTGTAGGGGCACGCTGCTCACGAGTTCGCCAGTATCTGAAGCAATGCAGGACAGCGTGTAAGTATACGGGGGCAGAAATGGTCAGAACAGCCGCCTGTGCGTTCACTTACTTTTCCAGCCACTCTGCCACAGCCTTGTTGTCCACAGAATGGACCTTCTCCTGGCCTTCCTTTGGTTCCTCCCTCTTCAGGCGGGAGAAAGGATGCTTTGGGCAGTGACGGTTGGCGTGTGTAAAACGATTGCCACATCCTGCAAAAAACAGCAGGTATTAAAAATGCGGTGAGGGATTTAAGCAAATGTTTCTCTCTAAAACAGCTTCTGTGTACAAGTATCCACAGCCGTCACAAAGCAGCAAAAATTGGTTTTTCAGTGAAGTGACACAAGTAAGGAAATGTGATTATTAGTCACACACCTAATATAGTACAGACTCTGAGCTTGCACTTTGTATAACACAGCTACATTGTCTGCTGTGTTGCACTTCTCTGGTACTTTCCAGACATTTACCTGACTCACAATGGAAGTACCTCAAGAGCCTGAAACTGAAAGCTCACTGTGAAGTTGTTGTTTAGCAAACAAGAAACTGTTTAATATCTAACCAACCTTTGTCTGAGCAGACAAATGGTTTTTCCCCGGTGTGTAGCCGCTGATGCGTCTTCAGCTGACCACTCTGGACAAACGCCTTCCCGCAGTTCGGGTAGTCGCACAGATACGGCCTCTCTCCTGTTGGGGGAAGAGAATATGGAGGTCAATCACAACGTAAAGCCTATTTTATAGAGCATGCATCTGTCTGGTTGGCGTTTAAGTGACCTAACAGAATGCAATCAGGACACCTCCACCTAGATCAACAGACATATTGGTTTAATAGCAACCCACCCAGCTGAGTGTCTGGCTCACCTGTGTGTGTTCGCTTGTGAGCCTGGAGAGACTTCTCTCTGGGAAACACCCGGTTGCAGATATTACAGCGGATGCGACTGGATGAAGTCTCCCCCTCGCTGATGAGCTCCTGGACAGTGTCTGCTCGAGGGCGGCCTCTGCGGATTCCGTCCTGTGAGCACGACCACAGAGTTCAAGTTGGCTGAATGAACACAATAAGGACTCACTTCCCTAACTGAAAAACAGCAGCCAGGAGCAGATCCAAAGCAACATTTAGCATTTATCAGAAATCTTTCACATATTTATTTGTTATTTTATTAACCTGACACGGTCATTTGTTACATCAAATGCTTAGTAATTGTATTAGCGATTTGAATTTTTAACACAATAACACATATCGATCACATTTCCTTTGTGGTGCTCACGTGTCACAGTGCAGCACGTTTGTCCATTTGTCATTCATTCACTTCCGGTTACATTTTGGCGCGCTATTAGACGTCATGTATGAGCAGCTGCTGCAGATTCAGGAAGTGAGTTTAAAATCCACTATGTCACACCCTATTGCGCGGGCGATTTTTTAAATGACTCTGCCGCACATCTGCGCTTATAACAAAGAGTGGCTCAAATCCTCGCCGCTTTAAGTGGTGCAAAGCCGAAAACGCAACGCATTCATCTAGTGTGTAATAACCTGATTTCGCGTGGAAAAGTGAGCCATCAAGCATTTAGCCTCTGTTCCCAGAGACTGTAATGAATAGTAGTTGTGCGCACATATATGTACAGTTGTCCTAGATTAAAACTAGAGTAATCACAGATAGTTGTAAGCTTCAATGCGCCCGTCTGCGCGTCAGGCTGTTTGCTGTGTCACAACGACTAAAACCAACTTTCTACCTTGAGGTGATCAGGTGAGGGAGCAGTGTCTGCCTCTCCGGCCGTCTGGGTCCCGGTAGGGGACGAATCCCCGCTCACGGAGCCCGGGCTCAGTGTCACGTTGTGGGCGTTCTCCCCCCACTTCCACGGGTAGACCATGAAGTCACTGAACCCTGGGCTCGTCGGCGTCAGCGCTTTCCTCGGTTTGATCGGGGTGGTCTTAATGACGGACACCAGAACCCGCTTGGGCGAGTCGTCGCAGAAAATAACATGCGAATGCTTGCTGTCAGCCATTGTATGGGTCCCGGGTTCCAGCGTTAGTCGCAAAAGGCAGAAAAGACACAAAAAAGTTAGAAATAAACTGCTAATAAAAACACTAAGTCAACGAGGTTTTCAATCTGGAGTGAATATGTCCTTCATCTCCAGAGATGGAAATAAAAAACGATGCCGGATCCCTTTCTCGCTACAAAGTAGCCTTAAAAGATTCGCTCAGATATGAATAGGACTGTAAGAACCCGTCTGGTCGCAGCAGGTCGCCCGGACTAACTCTGTGCGCCCACAAGAGCGTTGCCCCGCGTTGCAAAATCGCGCCCGAGCAGCTCTTCGCCCAATCAGATGCACGGATTTTATCCCACGTGTCACAAATAACCAATAGCAGCAGCCACGTAGCACACTCCTAGACAGGCCGTGGTCCTTCCGTGTGCAAAGATCGCTCGGGACCATTTCGACCAATGAGATTTAAAGACTTGAGGCGCTCTTGCGCGCTGACATCAGGTTTACCCAATGAAGACAGGCGGAGAGCACGGTGGCTCCGTGGCGCAGCCAATCAGCATAAAGGGCGGTTATTTTTTTACAGCGCGGAGGCGCAGATGGCTCGTTCCCGCGCTGAGGAGTCTGTTTATGTTATTACAATTTGGACAATTTAAAGGGAAAGGAAGTGGTAGCGCAGAGGCGCCAACGTTGCGTAATATACTGTTGGGTGGAAATACACGAACAAAGGCTTTACTGTGCTAGAGAAAAAGAAATAGAAACTAGACGTTATTTGAAACATAAGTTGCACAAAATTGATATAATCTGGGGAAAAACGTCTTTAGCTCTGTAATCACTGTCTGTGTCACATATAAATCCAGTGTGTTGAATTGACTCACTGAAGTTTGACGTATAATAAAAGTGAATCTATCAATAGAGAAAATAACGCAGTCATATGGTATTATGTCTGTAGTTTTTGCCTTTTTCAACATGCTTCATCATTATCATCATTTTGATTTATATATATACAGTATATTGTGAAAATAGTAAAAACTTTAGAAAGTACTTAATCTCCATCGTGCGAGGTCATGTCTGCATTTGTGTTACCAACAGACACAAACAGCAAGATATTGAACGTTAGGTAATACTCAGATATCTTTAGTAAAACATCATTTGAAAAACAAAACAGTTTTTTAATTGCTTTGTTAATTGTTTTTGTTCAATCGTTTAAATGTAAAAAAAAACCATTAACAATTTTTAGTTTTTACACCCACAAGTTTCTTTTTGGTGTAAACGAACCCTTGAAATAAATCGTGCAGTTAAAGCATCTAACTATTATCAAATGCACCCTTTTGCACTGACACTTCAAATCTGTACTGTCTAGCTGACCAGAGGGTGACGCTGTTTCACTCTAGCGGGAGTCACTGGTTTGATCTGAACACCAGACTGACTGATGAGGGGAAAATGGAGAGTGGTGGCACTTGCTGACTGCGCTTCCTTCCCTCACCAGATCAGCTCTGGTTAAACCACCTGATGCAGCATGATTAAATAAAAGTACACTAAATAAATAAATACAATAGTATTCGTGCTGGTGAAGTGCTCTCAGTTTGACAGCGTCAGCAACCCCCCCAAGCTACATAATGAATAGTAATGAGTGATTGGGCTGTTAATGAGGTGGGGGCGTGGCGTCGCTCCTCCTCACAGCCATTGGGCTGTCAATGAAATGGGGGCGTGGCTTCAAAGCTCCACACACGTGGAAACATTTAAAAGTGTGGACAAACTGATGGATACGCTTGTTAGATGTTTTTACGGGAAGTACCGTTTGCAGCTTCTTTCTGCTGACCCTGGACCGGAACACGGTGGAGTCTTTATTTGGTTTTATTCAGCTCATCAAGTTAAACGTATGCGTGTTTATAGTGTTGAGCAGAAACGTGTTGACGTTCGTTGTTTCGCAGGATAAAATGCTGCCGGACGCCTACGGCTGCGTTGTGGCAAACAGGTTCGGGAATCTTCTGGATGACGATGCAGATCCGTTTGACTTGATCAACGAGGTGGAAACGGAGAAGGAGAAAAGGAAGAAGAAGAAGAAGGAAGATGAAGAGAAGAAAGGCAAGCATAAAAAGCCTGGACAGAGGGAATCCCAGAAGGACAGGCGCGTCCCCGTTGCGCCAGAACCCCAGGAGCCGGTTCCAGGTGAGCGCCACACGCAGTCCTGGTGCCTGCTGCGCTTCCTAGATGGATTAGTCCAGGCGACGGTTCGCTTGGACGGTGTCAGCAGCTGATGACGCACGGTCAGCAAGGCTGTTGTGCATAATGCCAGAGGGTTTCTGGCTCGTTGAGGTCTGGGTCACAGTGGTTGCTGCGGTTTTTATTTCCGCATATCGGATCAGGTGGTGCTAAAGTTTCATCCATTTTAAACATCCTCTCCAAAACCTTGGCAGGTCTCACATTCCTCTGCTATGCTACTCAATCACCCACTGTGTTATCACATGCAATGGTTATCATGGACAAGCCGTAGAGGTACTGGAAGGTTCTGATGTTTAGAAACAGCTTTGCTAATTCCTGGTATAAATGAAGTGAAGTTATTTGCTTCATATTGAAGTGAGTTACTAGAGTGAATTTTATTTTCCATTTGTGGTCTCAGTTCGTAGGCCGGTGCAGCCAACTCGTACCGATGTTGCTGAGCGTAAACCCAAGAAAGAAGAGCCGCCACAGGAGTTCTCCATCCCAAAGTACATGGTTGGCTTTTAAACAGAACCCTGCATTCTCAGTCCACGACTTGTGCTACTGCAGCTTGGTGTCAAATGACCTGATGATATGAGCCAGTCTGTTTAATGATAGACCCATTTAAAAGTCACTACAACAGGAATAAAGTTGTGACTTATTATTTTTGTCCTCTTCTGCCAGGCCTTCCTATAATACCGACACCGACTTCAGGGGCAGAGCAGTCAGAGGAAGGAGAGGTGCACGAGGTGGTGCATACTCAAGGAACTCTGACAATTTGAAACCGAGGGGCAAGAGAGAGTTTGATCGACACAATGGAACGTAAGTGGCGCTGTTCTTCTAACGGTCCAGATAAAAAGCTTGGGCTCTATAAAAAGCTCTATTTTCTCACATAATTGTGTATCCACAACTTGTCCAATGCTCACCATAGAGGCATCTCTCCCGAGGAGAAAAGAGGAGGCAGAGGGCCATGGAACTGGGGCTGTGTTGAAGAAGCTGCGAGGTAATAAGTGTGGAGATGAAGGCGCCTCAACTCTCCCGTCGTGAACTGGGATTTGTGGGTTGCATGCAGAGGTTGCTTCCCGTATTTCTATGACTGGACGATTGTCACTGATCCAGGCTTTTCTCTTTAGCCACTTAAAGCCTCTGATACACTTGAGCTCTAGACACCCTTTTTTTTTGTGTCCCTTTTTGTGAAGTGAATTAATGGAGGTGACCACGGATGCTTCAGTCAAATCTGAAGACTCTCAAATAACTGTGGAAGCAGAGACTGTAAATCGGTGAGTGGCATATCACTTCCATGGAAGATTCATCTATTAAGACTAATGGGAGGAGTATTGTAATAAAGTGGACTAGTCCACTGTGCAATGTTTTCTTCAGTAACTTAATCTCTTTATATGGCAGACTTGTGCTGAATGACATGACTCCTAGACTGTTTTACTTGTATTGATAGCTCAGTGGAAGAGGAGGATGGAGAGATGGTTGTCCAAGTTGCCATGGAGATGACCCTGGATGAGTGGAAGGCTCTGCAGGAGATGAGTCGTCCCAAGGCGGAGTTTAATATCCGCAAATCTGAGCATGAGATTCCTTCCAAAGCCAAGGTCATCCACCAATCGAAGCACCAGGAGGTGAGGCTCATGAAAATCTGTAAAGCCCTGTTGATTTGACAGCTTCAAGCTTGTTTGTAGGTGACTTGGGCAATATCCTAACCTTCCACCGGCAGTAAGGTTTCTGTTAACATGCTGACTCAAGCTTATTGAGAATGTGTGAACTATGCAAAAGGAAAGTCGAGCTGAGGTTGGCTGAAGTGTGACAAGCACTTAATGATCTAATGGTAACACTTGCTTGGCTTTTCAGAACAAGAGCACCGTGGAAGATCTGGAGGATGAGGGCAACTTCCTCCGTAGGTCTGTGAATGACATCACCTCTCTTCTGGACATCAACTTTGGGAGTCTCCGACGCCCCAGTCGTGGAGGTCGTGGAAGGGGAGCACGAGGTGGTCTGACTAGTCGCCCAGAGAGGGCCAAACCAATATCAGAAAGGGTAACGACTCGACTGTTTAACGTACTCTGGTAGTTGTCACTATACTCACCCATGTGATTTGTGGCTAATGTGTATTTTGCTATCAGGAAGATGAGCTGGCTCCCAACCCAGATGACCCAGAAGACTTCCCAGCGCTATCAACAGGAAAATAGTTGGATGCAGTTCTGGACGTGTACCTCCTCTTGGGTTACCTGGTTGCACTTAACACTTTCTCCTATTAGGGGTTGGGGTTTTATTGTACTGGATTTATGTTTTTGCACTGTTCAACAATTCACCCGTTCAGAATAAATGCTTCTGCAAGTTTACCAGAGCTGTATTTTCAACTAAATTTGTGAGAAGTGATTTACTAGACATGGTTTTGTCTAGTATAGCAGTTATAAAACTAATAGTTGGAGACGTACAGGAGATAACATTTTTTTTTTATTTAAAGTTATCTGTGCTTCAAGCAAATGTTTAGTGGATTATGAACATGGGTTACACATGGCCCCATTAGGACCATCAACTCATTTTATAGTATGATTCAAACCGTACAAAATATTTACAAAATATAAACTGAGTATATCAAATGTTGACATTTACAATCTTGAATTACAGTAGCTGAGGTTTAGTCAGCAAATAAGACAAGCCAGCTCAACATACTAATGTGTACAGTATATCCTGGGATGGAATTAAGAGAATGTCCATGTTTCAGATTTTATTCCAAACTCCTGATTAAACTCTCAAATAAGTGAATCTCGGGCCACATCTGCAGCATAGTGCCGACTCCCGATTCACACGTTCACAACCAGTCTAGATGAGGCGCCGTTTGTTACATGCTTGAGTATAGGAACCAACAACAAAATGGCAAACTTCCATGGTGTTAAAAGTATAAAAACCAAGTGCCTTGATGGGTAAAATGATAATCTAAAATCATTTACTGATCACATCAGTTAATCTTTTTCAGAACTGAAAAGTAGCTGAAGAGGATCACAGCTGTAGACGTGGATTCACATGGAGTTCCTCAAGCTTTCCAGATCCACAGACTCACCGAAGTAGAGGAGCTCTAGCTTTGGGTATGGAGTGACTGCAAAGAGAAAATCAGCATTAGCACCCACTGCTTTCATTTATGTACAAACCAGTTCATTTACTTTTCTAAGAGCAAGTGAAGATAGATACCATAGTCTGGAAAAGCGAACGGATTGCAAAGAGCTGTGAAGTTTACGTCCATTGGAGACGGTATGTCTGCAGTGAGAAAGGATAGAGGGGAAAAACGGCAAATTAGCACCGGTAGGGTTGCAGATGCGGCTGCAGTGGCGATAACAGGCCAGAGGCAGAAGAGACAGTGAGCAGCAGAATCCAGAGAAACTATAGCCAGTCATACTTCAATCCACTGTTCTGCAGAGAACATGCAAGAAAAGCTAGTAAAGTAAGAGCAGGTAGACTGAGGCAGGAGAAACTGAATTTGGCAAACTGAGTGGTACACAAGGACCCAGAGTAACTGCACTATGTAAAATAATTTGTGGCTAAACCACAATTAGATTTTCTTTTTATTCATTGTTGATGCATCCCAGCCGTATTATATTGTGACTTTGACAATCACTGTCAATCTGAGCATTTCACAAAGAACAAAAGTGCTAAAGCTGTGACTTTTGACTGGACTTACACTGACACCAACATAAGGATCATAAGGATTTGACCCATCATTAATTATCCCATCGCTGCACAAATGGCTTAAAATAATTCCATCATAAAATGACTTTGCCTGTTCTGGCAGCACACAGGCGCCGTTCTGATCTGAATTAAAAGTGCTGAGAAAGTAGCTTCTATTTGTGTGCAAATGCAGCCCAAATCTCCATATGGCTCAGAGCGGGTCTGTGGGAGCTTGCCTGCAGGTGGACCTGTGCCATGTTTAAGTTGAGTGTGCTTGTGTTGGCTGTGGCACTGGCTGTCTCTCTATGGCTGCCACATGGCTCACAACACACCGGGTCTCTGTCGCCAGCCACTACATGCAAGTTGCCTAGGGACCTGACCAGTCTGGTGTGGCACAGCGAGCTGGCAGAGAGAAGGGAAGCTGTTAATTTTATCCAAAAGGACTCATGAGTGGCTATAGCTGCTTTGGCTGCTTTTCAACTGTGTATCTCTCACACAAAAACAAACACACTAATGCATTTATTATTCTAGCAACACTAAATTAAAGAGACCATTTTCACTGCAAACATTTGAGTAGTGTTCTCTTAAATTAATTGCTTTTATACGTTTCCTTAACTTTGCATCATTAGGTAAATTAGTGCATGATGTCAAACCCGGTCACTGACCTTCCTCCTACTCCGCTGGCTGGCAGTGAGGTTCTGGTCCGCTTCCTGCTGTCAGAGTGGTCAGACAGGGCCAAGGGCTTGGAGCTGGTCTTACAGCCCTGCACGCTGGTCTGCAAAATGACCCTGCTGCCCAACGGAGTTGTCACAGTTAGTCTTGGCTATAATTTAATGTGCAAGTTACTGTAAATGTACTTTGCAAAGGTCACCTTAGGGACTGTGAAGACGACCTGGTGTGAATTTTATTTTCCTCCTGTCTGTGAAAACAAAAACGTGACGGTAAAGATGTGATTCAACATTATGTAGAGGTGAAGGGGCAGGAGAGACTGTATGGAGATGAGCAAGAAGGCTTTACAAACAGGTAGTTGTAGATTAGTGCAAAGATCATCGTTACGGTTTCAGCAGCCAAGTAGAGTTAGTAAAGTCAGGTAAGTATCAGAAAAAGCAATCAACTTCAAGGCTGATGTGATTTTTCCTCTTAGTTTTTCTTCAAGAAGGCTGAACCATCAGAGGTTTTAATTCTTGACAGTTAGCACTTCAATCAATGCAATGGTCAGCAAAGCATGACGTCTAAACACGACAGGATGATTCAAAATCATTATGTACTGAAAAACAGGACAAGGCAGGAGCCTCTGATGAAGACCTGTAAAGTCTGGCTCTGTTCATCGGCTCTATGTTTACTGTACTTGCACAGGGTATAAAGTAACAAAGTTGTTGAAAATCATCCTCTTGTTTTGGGTTGGGAATCAAAGAGACACGGGGCTCACTTACAGCATTCTCAGTTACAGCTCCAGAACGAGGGGGCAGGACAGGTTTTTGGGGGGCTGACGTGCCGTAGAACTCACTGAAATCCTAACCCGTCTATACAGAAATGCAGGATGGAAGAAGGGAAGCCATACACAATCCACCACAGGGCAAGGCTACACAGGGAGGAGAGGAGCATGGCTACCAGCCATCTGAAAGGAGGACAAATCCAACAACAAGAGCAAATGGAAAAATGCAGGAGAGACAGGAGACGTCCGGGCAGGACACAAAGCCTCTGATGTTGTGCTTTTCCACTGGGACTGGATTAGATGAAATACCTTTCATAGAGCCTTGCATCCAACAGTGCCAGTCAGCAGTTTGTTCTACATTTAACCTGTACTCTAGAAGAGCATATATTTAAACCTGAGATAAATTAAAATTGTCTGAAGAATAACCTGATAAAATACCAATTAGTACTTTGTTTTACACAATCGACAAACCATTTAAGTAATAAATGAAGCAATTTGACAATTAACTCTGTAATACCAATTAGAAGTCGTACAATATTGAAAAACATGAAAAAAAAATCTGTTACTGCAGCCTGTGGAAGATGCATGTTTCTGCCATTAAAAACATTAATGGGTATAGCATCCTTGACATAACTAGAAGTTGATATCAGGCTGCAAGGAACCTCAATAAAGGTGTTTGTTTCCTCTAGAAGTTACTGTATCCATGATCAATTGTTTTTAAACTCAAAAGATGCTGTCAGAGAGTAAATAAAGCTCAGACTGATTGCATACACTGATCCAGTCACAAAAGCAATGGAAGAACAACAGCCAATTGACAATGAACCCAGCCCAACATTAATTACATGTTAGACACAGACAGATTGAACACAGAGGCATGTCCATGCAAGCATGTCCAAGGGTTGTACTGCTGTTGCCATGCATGAGAAAGTAAAAAAAGATAAAGATTTCACATCAGTGTCCCTGCAATTCAATGTGTGCTTTGGTGTTACATAGTGTTGCATAATGGAGCCAGTTGTTGACGTTCAAGGTATATGGCCTGCAAGCAAACCTCCCTTGTGCTACTATTTCATTTTTTCCACCTTTCTTTATATTAGATGTCTTGGAATGATCTGGAAACATTTACCATTTCCAGTTGTTAATTAAACTCAGCCAAAGATGAGGTCAGTGCTTAAGTGGTATTGGCAATTTCCAAAAGCTTAAATGGTTGAGCTGGGAAATTAGCTACTATAAGTTCACTACACTCACTAAAAACAAGAACCAACGTTCCCTTGCCAGCATTTTTCTTAAAAAGTGCCAAACATTTAATTCAACGAATCCAGGTCTTTTGTAAAACTGTGATTAGTTGAATAATTGGAGCCGTTGTTAACAAGCACAGCAGGCTCAGCTCGAGAGCTTTGCTGTAACTCAGAGGTATCAAAGCAGAGCAGCTCAGTGGGTCCACGAGGCAGACAGTGAAATGTAGATGTAATGCATCTGCTAAGTACATGTCAACTTCACACCACCCAAAAACAGAAAAAAAACCCAGAACAATTTCAAATCAGCCAGACCATTAGCCATACCGTTTACTGGCATAGCAACCACTTCTACAGGAAGAGGATGTCAATGCGAAAGGAAGTGACATGCACTTACCTCCAGCATACAAAACCTCACATCCTCTCTGTTTTGCCATCTCCCCCACTCTCTCTCCCTCTCTCTGCTATCTTTTGAACGGCAGGCAACACATCGGCCACACCGTGCCCATGAGGCTGCAGCAGAGCACTACCACCTGCCTGACATGGGACAACAAAAGCCAAAGCCACATAGGTACGTCGGCAGAGGCCAGTCAACCATTCTCAGCCATGCTGACACACGACCTCCCACGGCCTGATTTCAGTGGGTGGAAACGATTCGGACATTCCCTTAGGGTACCTACTCTTCAGCCAACTGCTGGGGGGTACGACTAGAACCTTCTGCTGAAACCTAGGGTGAGGATAGAGCTGACTAGTCACATCATTGTCTGCTTATTTGTTACTCGTTTTACATCTAATGCACCACTCGAGAAAAATAATTACACACACTGTTGCTTAGACAGACTTCTGTTAAGTGCTATGGACACCGCAGTCTCAAATTTTAATATACCTACTCTCTGTCTTGCACTACATATTCCTTAATTAAAATCAAAAGCATTCAGGCCACTGTATCAACGATAACATAACGACGAGCAAGCTGTATAATAACGCTTTTGGTTGAAGAACAGTCCCCATCTTTTGTGCTGTTTTTTTTTGGAAAATTGCGTGTCAGATGATTAAAATGATTACACCCCCCCCTCAATATCTGACCACCTACTTCTTCAACCTAATGCTCATCCTCACAATTCCCTGAATGGTGATGAAAACGGGTGGACTTCCATTAGACTTCTTCTATGCATGACAATTGTCATATATAAATACAAATAGAAGAGGGCATGAAATAGAGCTCCTGGAATATTAGGGATATTGCCTTTCCTCCAACTTGTAGATAAATTACAATGTAAGCATGTGTGTCTAAGGGAGAGCAGCCCTAAAGGATTAGCCAGGCCTAAAACCGGACACAAAGCACAGCTCACTACCCTGAATAAACAGTGGGAGGATAAAATATAAACAATCCTACAAGGTCCCTTTTGTACTCAATATGACATTTTTCAAATCATGACTTGCTCGTGATTTGAAAAGCTCCACTGCATGTGTAATGAGCCGTGGGACTGACGAGGAGAGGCACTGCTCATTTTACGGTACTACTGTGACTTGCAGGCTGCCTGAGAACTTACGACAGTGAGCCTGAAGATGACCTGGACTGCCTCTTGCTTTTCAGAGCTCGCAGTTTATCACCCTGTGTAAGACCATTTCTCTCCTCTTCATCATTATACTGTGAAAACAAAGGACAAGCAATGCATAAGACCTTTAACGTTCATCTCACTGTGAGAAATTACAGCATTGTTTCCGAACTCACCAGGTCCATTTCCTCTTTTTTAGACGGTCTGTTCTTGTTGCTTCCGTTAATGGTTATGTCATCCACTCCAGACAGGATCCTGGTGACAGCCATCTTGCCATTCTCTCGATCATTCATCATCTTCTCCCGGAAAACGTCTCCCTCTGCCCACAGGCAGTTCTGCTTCCTTTTGCACAAAATAGCTACTTTATTCTTAAATTTCTAACTTGTTTGCAGTGGTAAATCTACCCTCTATTACCACAAACCCAATATCAGGCAACCTCTGAACTGTAACATGATAATATTATTTTCCACACTCTGGTTTTAGATATGATTTGACATATCATATTTTAAATCCAGTGATATTTTGAAAATGCTGCCTCAGTGAACACCTACTCTTCAACAAAGTTCTGCTGAGGTCCAATAATGGACCCTGGCCTGCAGATCCGTATCCAGGCTATGACTTCTGCAGCAGTCAGCTGGAAATGTTTCATCATGTAGCAGCCAATCAGGGTGCCAGTCCTTCCAAGCCCAGCTACAAACAGAGTGGTATGGCATTAAAGTGTGTGACAGAATAACATTTATATGTAGTTACTGCATGGACCTTTGTCCCAGTGTTAATGCCAGTTAGAAACTTTACCTTTGCAATGAACAGCAATGGCTCCTTCTGCATTCTCACAGATGTTGAGGAACTTTCTGACAATGGAGTCATTCGGTGTGCTCCCGTCCACAAAGAACAGGTCATGATGTTCGAAGCCAGACTCTGTAAATCGCCTCGCATCATACATCTTCTTGTTGAGACGGATGACGGTGGTGATGTTATGTTTTCTGAAGTAAGGTATGTAGGCCTCAGGAGCGTGCAGAGGATAGCCTGAGGTAAGAGGAGAAGTGTGCTTGTGAGTTTAGCTTCTGGGTACGAGAAGATGCTAATGGTGTGGCTGAGTGAAAGTTGTGGTTGTACTATTCAATTACCATTCTCGATTTTGCTTTTTGGATGAGGTCCACTAAATGCAAGGAACTTTCCTGGAATGATCCAGTTCAAGTCTCCATTTTCTGCTCTTTCATAGTGCTCATACTCCTCTACATCAAAGTTAGAGAAGTCTAGCCAGTCAAAATGCAACGCCTGAAAAATGGTCGCGAAATAAGTCATTTCATCAGGAGTGTGACACAGCAAGATAGAAAAAAAAATAAATCCAAGTAAATCTTAAAATGATGTACCTTGTGAACTGCACGGAAGCAATCTAGGATGTTCAGATTGTACGTGCAGGTTCCAAATGAAGCATCTCTGTAAAATATAGATATATTAGGCTTTATGTGCCAAAAACAACGTATTCTGAAAAATAACATTTATTATGTCCAGCCATTACCTGAAAGGAATATAGGTTGAATTCTGTGACACAAGCAGACTGTAAGCATCCTCTGGCATCATGTTTAGATGCATTACCTTCAAATACAAACACCTAATCAGCAAGTACCTTTTCAATTCAATTTAGATTTATTTTCAATTTGGAAAAATGAGATGCGACATACATGGTTGTATATTACTTACTGCATACGAGCCTATTAGGTAAGCAGCATTGGCTTGTTTCTTCTGGTCCCCACATGTATAATATATAATCTTCTTTCTTGAGATTGTAATGGACTGTGAAAATACAAATTATTGCAGCACGAACTGAACTTTTGCCATGTTTATTTATGCAAACATCTGCAGTAGTAAAATAATGTGAAGAAAGATGAAAACATTACATCAATCAATTAAGTAAGTTTAAAATAGGACACTGAAAGATCATGAAAGAAAATAAATAGATAGGGACAGAGAATGTAAAAAGCTCTCCTGCAATTGTGAGTACTCATAAAACTCTCCCTACCTGCTGTAGGTTTAAATACATATTGAGTGACCTGGATTTACTCCTGATTCTATCTCTCAGGAAGTGTAATTAGGAGCAACGGTTTACTTTACCTTGAGCTTCTTTGTCAGCTTGCAACAGAAGCGATAAAACATGGCCAGGTTCAGGGGACCAAAGTCCGCATAGAAGCTGAGTGAGACAGAGGCGCACACACACATACAAGAAGAGTCAGTGGCTATTTATGCAACGAGCTGTGGTCTCTGGGGAAGTTTCACTAGTGAGAATCTGCTACCTCAGACTGACGTAGTAAAACACTGACAAAGTAAAGACTATATTTGGCACATTTGATGCTGGAGTGGGTCAATCGGCACAGAACAAAAAGCTGCATTGGCAAAGTCTCTTTTCTAGAACAAAACTGACACTGAAAGGTCAGTCACATCATCGTGTGTCTAATCCAACACAGCGCTCGTAGACGGCCACTGTGCTTGGGCAACGTGGTTAAATTTGATTTATGTATCTTCTGGTTGTCTGGATTTCTTCCCTCAGCTAAACGGTAATTTTCATGATCATGATGTGGCAAAACAGAAGTGCTATAGTAAAGCAACGCTGTCTAAATTTGGAATATGCAATGTGCAACCCTGCTGGTACCAGGGTTATAAATCAAAATTAGCCTGAAGATATTTACAATGACATTACTAAGAATCACAACGTCTTTGAAAGATAGGGCCCATTCTAAAAGGACCATGGGATCGAAAGGAGACCTGTGGGGCGAGGCAGAAAGCTGCCGTAAGCAGCAGATCCACACCTAAATGCAGAGGTGATGTGGACTGATTACTCACTTCTCATACGCCAGCTCTTCATCGATGCAGAAACAGTGTCGCTCAGCTGTGCTCTTGATCTTTTGCTTAAGTACGGCGAAATATAGTTGATCTGGAGGAGGAAGGAGGGGAGGGGAGGGGATGGAGGAGGGGAGGGGTGCAGAATAAAGACGCAGTTCATTCTATCAAGCACAAATACTTCGGTTGTGCTTTATTTTCCACCAAACCAGTCCGCATGTGCTTCCAACTCCGGGTTTCACGTATGTTCCGGCAGCTTACCCTTAATGAACTCAACGCATCTTGGCCAGACATCGTCTGCGGTCATCTTGCCCACACTTCTGAACATGACGCTTTGAAGAAAAGTCAGGCGCTGGTTTTCCTCACGAGGACTTGTGCATGCTGAGTAAAACTAACACTAAAACGTGCGCGGAGATTTTTAAAACGACGTTAAAGGTGCTTATTTAAAAAGAAAAATCTCGTTCTGAAATGTAAACGTTTTAAAGCCTGCGCGAAGAGGAGAAAGTTACCAGTCGTGGAGGGAGTTTTGCCAGAGCTAGTGCGCACTCTGCTAAAAACTACCTCCTCCTGACCCCGCCCGTAGGTTGTTCCGCGGCACACCATTGGCTGCGAGAGTCGCAGAGCGTTGCATGACTGGCTGCACGAGCTGTCCGTTAATCGCTGCCCTGCCTCCTCCAGTTTAAAGTTCTCCACATAAGACATGCGATAGGCCCCGGGACAGTTGCCCAAGCGGTTGCTAGGACGATCCCTCAGCCAATCAGTTTTGCGATTCCACTTCGGGGACCCTCCCTCCCTGAGACTTGAAGAGACTTGAAGGATATATCGAAACCAGCAAAACACCGTAAAACCAACGAGCATGAATGTTAAACGGCAGTGACAGCGCGTTGGTTGTAACATTTATAGCCTGATTACATCAACCCACCTGTCTGTGCGCGTGAATGATTCGCTTTAAAGCGCGCAAATCAAGACAAGTGCAGTAATTCCTATTGTAAAATAAGTAAAAACGCATCTGAAATGTGTGTATTTCGCACGGGCTGTGGAAATACGCAACCAAGTGTATTAACGACAACTGGACAGGCGGTGTCGCCATATTAGGACATAAAACACCCATAAAATCAAAGACTTTCACAGACCCTGGTTATTTAAATGCGCAGTTTGGTGCGTGCGCATGTCGCTTACTGCGTCCCCACATATGCGCCAACTCGGTTTAAAGTTGACGGGGTTCATTGTGCAGACCCACTTACCTGTTATCTCAATGTAAATATCACAGCTTGGCTCCGCCTCTGGGCTGCTGTGAGCTGCACAGCGCTTTTTCCTCGACTCGACTCGTCTCTTCTCGCTCTTGCGCTTCATTTTCTGTCTAGGGCTGCACGGCGGACATTCCCGAGCAGCTGCAACGCAGCTCCTCCGCGTCGCAGGGCGGCGGCGTGTCCCCGTAGTGTTTCTGTGTTTTTATGGCATGTCTTGGTCCTGCGCTCCGGGTGATCTGGATCTGTGCATCTGCGTGTGTGTGTGTGTGTGTGTTGTGTATGTGTCAACCGAGGTACAGTTGCCTGCCCCTGCTCCAGCCTCTCTGGTGGTGATGACGTCTGTAAGCAGGGGCAGGTTTCTGCTTTCTGAATCCCCTGCATGTGACGTATCAGGATTGGATGCCCAGTGCCCACCCTTCACTGTTAAATAGCAGCAGTTGCATGTAGTTAATGTTGGGGATGTGGTTCTGGATGCTGAATCACATAAGGAAATGACCACGGTGGTATCATACATAGGTCTGTAGGAATGAAATTAGACTTTATTTACATGTTCATAAACACTTGGGCCAATTTAAGTCCAATCACTAACATCTGTGCACCCAGCTGTCACAAAATCCTAACTAGCCCTGCAGTTATCTTACTCCAGATATGTACAGAGAATTACACAACATTAACACAATAATTACTTTGACAGCAAAATGTGCAAATTGCAGGAAAAGAAACCCTAAACAAAACACAATGTTATGCTGTGTTAAAAAAAAATTATATAAAATACGTTTCTGACCCATTTAAAATTTGGGCAAGATAGCCAATAGTGAAAAAGACACAGTTTACTGAAAAACAAACTAAAAAATATAGATGTGTCTAATGTTCTTGTTGCAGAGGCTGCATAGTCATTCAACAAGCTACTTGTGAGACCCAGGCACGCTTTCAGTCAGTCGGCTGCCTACACGTGGATGATCTTTTGCCTGTCACTGAAGTCCACATTCTGCTGAAGTCCGGCAAGCTGCAGCAGCCAGTTGATGGGCATGTGGTCCAGGCGGTTTGTGTCACAGTGTGAAAAATGAACCTGTGAGCCTGCAGAGTAAAAGAGAGTCAGAGGAAAAAGGAAACTATATGACAATGAAGGCAGTGTGAGAGATAAAGATCAGATATTCAGAAAATAGAGAGTGACAGGAAAGCTTACCTGGTCCCGCAATGATGGCTCCACCTTGCTGATGTAAGTCACCCTGAAAGTCAAATGCAGGGCTGGTCATGGCTCTCCATATACTCTTCATCTGGCCCATGAAAATACCAGACTTCACATGGGGACTAGGACTCGCTGCATGCATAAACAAGCACACGCTGATGACCCAATTCTCCATGAAGTACCACCACAGAGAAAGCTGACTCATCGTGCACACGTTTACGTTCTTACCAGAATCTGTGAATTTCTCCCCTCTCTTCATCCCAAGCTTTTGATAAATGCACCTCTGTGGGTCTACATATATTTCATAAGGATAACCCGTCAGTGAGCAGAATGGCTACATGAGAGAGAGCGAGAGAGAGAAGTCTCCACTGCAGCATGGTTTTATATAGTCGTGTTTATATGTGATGTCATAGTAAACATTTAGAAATCTTGGCTGATATTGTGCATATTTATCTCATATGAGTTACCTCTATGTGACGATGATCAGACTGACCAATCACAACCAGTCTAATTCCAGCATCCTGCAACAACACAAACCAAATGTCATAAGCAGGAACACGAAGCCATCCTCCTTTGAGCTGTGACTACACGTGTCCTAGTGGATTATAACCTACCTCCAACGCTTCTTCGGGTATTTTGCTCAAATCCTCCACATATTCTTTACAACTGTAGCACAAGAAATTCTGCAGGGACATAAGCATAGTGAACCTTAATGGTTATAATAATATAATAGCGCCTTTTAACCTGCCAGCCACAGTGTATGACGTTTATAGCTCTCTGACTTCACCTATGGAAAGGTTCTCTCCATTCTTCTATTTCCATCATAGCATGGGAAGTCGTTGGGGAATCTGCTTTTAAGAGAAACACCTTGAAGCTCCATCTACTTAACTACTTAAGTACCAGGGTAACTTGGAGCAGAGTAGCCGATAACGCATCAGACAGACTAAGCCAAACAAAGTGGTTCCCTACCCGCACGAAAATTATCACCGACTTCCTGCCCTGGTATAAGTTCTTGAACGGGAAACAGACTCCACGCCGATCATATATTAAGCAATCCTCGACGTCCTCCAGGCGAACATCGACAGACGGGTCCCCAAATTCCACACTGTCTTTGGTTACTTGTCGAGTTATTGGGGAAACTACTTGTGCCATTTTTCCTCCCAGGCTTTTTTTTGCGCTGCTATTTTGGGAGTTGCCGATGAGACTGGAGGCGCTGCGCCATGAAAACTAGGCTCCTGAGCTGCGTGTGGGAGAGAAAGTGGGAGGGAGAGGGAGGGATGACACCCGGCCTTTCATTTGATCCTTCCAGTCACAGACGTCTATTCCAAAAAGAGCAACTTCAGTAATGATAATACATATTTTTACTTTGATACTAGTGGTTCATTTTAGATGAATTACTTTCAAGTGTTACTTTGTCATAGAGGGGCATAGTTACTTTCAGTGAAGCGTAGCCTCCTCCTCCATCTTTGCCAGGGTTCAAGTTAGATTCTTGTCTCCCCTCAAGACCTCAGAGCCGCAGTTTCGTTCGACACTCACCGTGAATTACGAATCGCCCTCGTCGGCTTCCGTCCGGCTGCCCTCTTGGTGCGGAAGTGTTGTCCTGAAGAGCAGCAGCAGAAGCACAGCTGCCTCTGCTCGGGCAAACACTACGCTACGCCAGTTACAGGTCTCCTGTCCACCGCGCCTCGCTTGCCGGAACTTGTAAACCCTCATCTTGGCTGTGCGGCATAGCGTTATTATGCAAGTGCCGTGCGGGGCGTGGGAACACCGTGTGAACTGGTAGGAGATGTTTCATGTTTGGGCTACAGCTAACTTAGCATCTAGTGATGGGGAAAGCTAGCCTGTTACTAAGCTGGGTTAGCAGCGGAACCGTGTGTTGTCTCTGAATCAGTGTGTAGAGATGTTGTTAGATACACGACATAGAGCTGTTGCAGTACCAGTAAAAGCAACGCAAAGGCAGCTACGAGTGAGTGAAGGCTAAACAAATGTCCACCTGTTCACTGTTTACACCTCTGTTTTTATTAACCACTAGACGATGCGTCGTTGTTGTTTCCTTACTACACAATGATATGACAGCAACGTTTGCGCTAATTTGTGCTTTAATGGAGGTAAGGAAAGAAAGCGCGTGACATCAGTGCGTTCATAACATCAATTATTTGAATCGCAGGGTTTTACAGAGAAACCATCCATGTTCATTGTAGGCAAAGAAAAACAAACAATTTAAGGAATAACCTGCACACGTAAACACACAAACAGTACACAGCGCCGTATCAGCTGTGAATTATTATTCAGCTGCAGGTACCATAAGTACAACTCGCAGCCGTGCTTGAGTCTCAACAGGTGGATAATGAACACACTCGTTCTGCTGCTGTTACCACTGGAGCCCGAAGCTCAGTGGACAGTGGACTTTATTGGTGCAGTAGACTGGCACATGTGTGATACCGATCAGTAAGACTGTTCTGGTTCTGAGCCAGCTATGTTTCGGTCTGTAGTCATGGTCTTGCTGAATGATTATGGGAAACATTAGTGGACCCCTACCAGCAGAGGATATGAAATGGATTGACACTCTTAGTAAGACTCAGCACATGGACAGTCTATGGGTCTCTCTACACATATAAGGTAAAATTGCTGAATGATAAATTCACTAATCAACAAATTATCTCTGTTGTAGAGTTTCCTTGAGTCATCTATATGGGCCATCTTCTCTCGAAAAATGGTTACCGCCTGAAGAAGAGGACACGCAAATTGAACCACAGGAAGAAGAAGAAGAGGAATTGTTTCCTGCACGGACCTTGCATGCTGTGCTTCATCATCCACAGCAACAGCACTGGTCTTGACGACGACAACAGCCATTTGGAGGCCAGCGTCAACGGCAGTGGGTACCGTCACAACAGCGCCACATCAATCGGTGTCCCTGGTGTGGGTGTTGGCATCGGAGCAGCAGCTGCCTCAAAGTTCGCAGAACGATACACCACACTCGCATCTCCTGAGGACTGCCCCAACTTCCTGTTATCACCAAGAGAGCTAGCTATCTGGGAGGGCCAGGGCAGGAGCATTTTATCAGCTGTTCCTGCCAAACTGATTCCACCACCAGCACTGTTTCGAACCGCTGGGGTGTCTGTGGCTGTGCCCATTCCTGTACCTGTGCCTGGCTGCACCAGTGACTACGCTGAGATGGTAGGTAACAGGGGAAGTGTTGACCCAACATCAGAAGCTTGTGAGGATGGTGAAAGAAGCCAAATCTATAGCCACTGCCTAAACAGCCTTGATTTACTAATGATTAATGGAGCCATCTTCACTTATGAGAATATAGGTTTACTAATAATTTATTTAGCGCTGATGGTGGTCTTTTGGAAAGATGTCTTGAATTTTATTTGACTCCTGACTGATTTTTGGGTAATGACAAAAAATACTTAAAAACACTAGGTAAAACTATCTTTTGTGTTTTGAGTTGGTTCCAGGTTAATGGATGCTGTTTGTGGCTGTTTCATAATGTGGATGGTGAAACTGTTTTTCACAGTGTAATAGTAGTTTTTTGTGTGTGTGTCTGAGTGCAGGTGTGCAAGAGAAAGTGCTCAGAGGTGCAGAGGTGTACCCCCTGTAAGCAGCCCCGCTGTGCCTTTGCGGCCCCTGATGGAGGAGTGGTAGGAGGTGGGGGAGACGCCGCCTCGGCCTCTGAACCAGGCCACTGCCACCTTCCTCTTTGTCCACCTCCTTCCTCCTCCGATTCTTCCTCTGCCTCCTCTTCTTCATCCTTACCTGCTGACGGCTGCTGTGGTTTGGGTCTTCATGTTGATTTGCCCAACAGCTCAGACTCATCCCCCTGCTGCCTGCATCATTATGAAAGCTGCCAGGCTGCTGATCATTTAAGTATTAACCATCTGCCTTCTTCCATTCTCCTCAAGGTTGGTCTTCCCAAACAGTCAAACTGTAAACATCATTTATGATGATTTATGATTAATGATATTTACTGTTGGTTTTGCACAATGTATGTACTAAGTAAACATCTTGTGGGCCAAGTTTGATATTGATGATTAATAAATGTTTTATGCTTTCTTGCAGGTGCTCTCTCACTTGACAGTGAAGGAGCGCTGTCTGTGTGCCTCTCTGGTTTGTAAGTACTGGAGGGATCTCTGCTTGGACTTCCAGTTCTGGAAGCAAATTGACCTTAGTGGCCTACAACAAGTAAGCATTTCCTAAGACTCAAAAATTCAGACAAATTTCTAGAGTTTCTAACAGATTTCGTCTCTCCTTCTGTTGCCATGTTCCTCAGGTGAACGATGAGCTCTTGGTGAAAATAGCTTCTAGGAGGCAGAATGTGACCGAGATTAACATCTCGGACTGTAGAGGGGTTCATGACCACGGCGTGTCCTCCCTGGCCTCACACTGTCCAGGCCTTCAGAAATACACAGCATACCGGTGCAAACAGCTGGGTGATGCATCCCTGTCGGCCCTGGCTACACACTGCCCTCTACTGGTGAAGGTGCACGTGGGCAACCAGGACAAGCTAACAGATGAAGCGCTAAAAAAGGTATCCGTTCAAATACAGAGTGTATATGTATGATCCAGGAAGTTATCTGGAATATTCAACATTGCATGTAGTGAAATTCTTGTTTGGACTTCAGCTGGGAGAGCACTGCAGCGAGCTGAAGGACATCCACTTGGGCCAGTGCTACAGTATCACAGATGAAGGCATGGTGGCCTTGGCTAGAGGATGCCCTAAACTGCAGAGACTCTACTTACAAGAGAACAAAATGGTCAGTCCCACACATCTGCTCTCATATTCAGGGTTGTGTTTCTTCTCCCTGCTTGCCTCAGGCCTGTGTTTTTCCGTTGGCACTCTGGAGGAACACACGTTAGCTCTATAGTGGGGCTGCAGTAACATCGTCAGAGCATCGTTACTCTGCCTCTTGTATTTACAGTTTGTTTCTGCAGTATTGGAGTCTAAGAACTGAAGTAAAAGCTCAGAACTTTATTAATGTATCTTTTCAACTAAGTGCAGCAGCAGCAGCAGCAGCCTGAACATTTGTACCTTTCTCAATCGGATGTAGTAGAGGATGATATTGCTGTTTTTCCTTCACTTACTCTGTCTGTCTGGCTTTGGCAGACAAATGTTTGCAGCTGCTTTATAAAATGGTTACAATTGCGTGGTTATTTGATTCTTTGTTCACACATCAGCCTACACCACAGAAACCCAATGCATAATGGTAATAATGGTGCTCCATCAGTAACTTCAACACTTAGACCAGCGGATGTGAACTTTTATTACATTTCGCACAATTTGCCAATTTAATTTACTTTTATATATAAGAACTGAGCTAAAACATTTTGATCTAATTTGGGGAAACCTTTTTTCTGATTGTTGCAGCAACTGTAAATCATTAATTGTCTTTTTCCCTGCTACCCACGTGTTTATGTGAGTGTAGATATGTACATATGTTTGCCGACTAATGCCTCAATCAGTTTAATGACTGTTCTCATTATCACAGCTGGTTTTATTTCATACATCATTTCACTTATTCCCCCTCCAAACTGACTTTTAATAGAAACAGCAGCCACCACATAGGGAGCCGTCACCACTAGATGTCACTGTTTTATAAAGCCTGGAAACAGTCTTTTAGTCTTTTTGATCATTACTTGTAATTTGTCTCTTGACTCCTTTTTATTTAGACATTATTTCCCTCACTAATGCCTTCACAGTTTTTAGTTTCGAGCTAATATTTCTCTACAGTCCACGAGCCGCCATGATCTTGATGAATTAGTCCACTTTAAGTTTTCAACAACAGGTCAGTTTGTTAAAACCCAATTCATCAGCTGAATGATATATAAAATTAGCGTTTACGACCAGATGAGAGATTATTATGGCCGATGATAACGTTTCAGCTCAGCTGTGTCACTTTTCAGATGCAAGAGTTATTTTAACTTCCTGTCATTAGGTTGGAGAGAAATGGGCTGAGCTTATGTTGGGATTGTTATGTCTAGACTCTGGTAGCTTGGTCTGAAGTTGTTATTATGTTTGAATTAACGTAACCCCAATGTCTAAAATGCCAATTATTACAAGTCTCAGCAATCACAAGACGGCTTCTTGTTTTGTTGGAAACTGTTTGTCTAGTGTTTGTGCACATGTTTAGACTCAGACAACACATGGTTTCCTCTGGGCTGTAAATGTGGTGTTGCATATAAAGAATTTAAAAGGTAACTAAACCTCTTGTACCTCTGAGGCTCTTGATTCACTCTGGGTCAGCTGTTCACAGGCCAACTAAAAGGGTTTTCTGAAAGGTTTATGCAAAAACTGAAAGGTTGAGCTCACATGGGACCATTGTATGGGCTCAACCCTCATTCTCCACATGCATTGATCCAGGAAGCAGCATCGAGTTGGAGTTTTTACTGTGCTATAAATTGCACAGTCAAGCCTGTATAGTGAAAGCCTCTTTAAGGCTACACGTAAAGCCTCTTCTCTCCCCGTCTCTTGCCATTTACTCTCCTCTCCTCTCTGCTGGCTTTTGTGGTACAACGATCCTGTTGCTGTCTCTCCTAATCAATCACACATGAGGATGAGCCTTTCACTCACTCTGATCTGCCCTCTGTTTCTCCTCCTCTTTCAAAATTGAATAATTGAATCGCTGGAGGATGTTTCTGTGTGGTCTTTCACTCGCCTTCTCCCTCTTTCTTTGCCATCTGCACACCCACATACATTTTTCTGTCTTTACTTCTCTTCTTCTTGTCGTGGTTGTGGTTTCACTTCCATGCTGCAGGGTGTATTCACTGTGTTGAGACCATAACCAGCTCTGTAGATGGTTAAATAGCTTGTTTCTGGAGGAAGGAGGGGGCAGCGTCTCTGAATAAGCTTTTGTGGCCTTAAGGACATATTTAAACACTACTAGCACTAACGCGATTAGCAGCAGTTCTGCTAATGTTTCTCTGTTTTTGTTTCCTTTGGCAGTTTACTAAAAATGGAAACCCCCTTAAACTCCAAATCTTTGTTGTTAGTCTGCTCAGAGTTGAGGAAGTTTTTGGATATTAGAGGGGCAGAGAAGGTGAAATATGCTTTTCGTTCAGTTTTAAAGATTGAAATAAATCATAATGCCTTATTTGTGGTTAATGGAGGCACGCTTCATTTATTTATGTAACAAATCGTAGTAGAGAACAAAGTTGAAAAACTGCTCCGGTTCTGACTAGATTGCCCAGATTTTGTTTACATTTGACAAATTGACGCTCACGCTTTCGTTGCCTGTTAGCCTGGAGCAACATCGGCCTAGGGCTATGTATAACCCTGGGCTATGAGTGTGTTGTGTGAAAGACGGGTGACTCTGGTGTCTCTCTGCCCCACTCCTTTTGACATCTACCCTGCATTCTTTATTGGCATTCATCTACTATTTATGCCAGAGTTGGTTAGATTGCACCGGTTGCCTTTCAAGGCTTGTTTTCATCTTCAGAAGTGTTTTCTTTCGCTCTCCCCATTCATATTCTGTTCTCTTCCACTACCTCGAAGGGCAAAGGCTCTGAGAATAGCAAATTCCCCTTTTCCTCATCTCTCTTCAATTTGCCGTAGGGGGAGAGGCAGCCCTGAAAGTTTAACTCTGAGTTCTGTCAGTTTCATAGACTGAGTGCTGGATGAACTGTTAGCTGCGAAAGCCTCACCTATCTTTCCATGTTGGTAACTTCAGCCCAGTGTTCCTCCCCATTAAACACGCATCGTAATCTGCAAACATTTTTGCTGGAGAAGCACTTTTCTTCTCCGTCGTTCTTAAAAAAAAACTTTATCTGTTCCCCTGTCTTTTATAAAATCAAAGAGTGTGCACTTAATTTTTCTGCAATGTGATGGGAAGGTTCTTCCACTTCTCATCTCAAAGACATTGTCTGCCTACGCACATTCTCTCTCTCTCTCTCTTCCTCTCTCTCATGCAGACCCAGGCTCTGATTATTTACAGTTTTAATTAGTCCAAAATGTGGAAATGTAAGTGGAATTGGAGATGACCTAACATAGATTACCATGTGCCCTCAATTTAGGCGTAATTACCACTCGGCGTGTACAGTCAGAGCTTCTCTGCCATTTTCCAGTTCTAACACTTGGGTGAGGGGGGTGGAAAAGATGTTTGTCTATGGAACAACACGAACTGGGAAATTTGAACTGTCAGAGTGAATGGTGTTTCTTGGCTATCGGTCAATGAACGGGGCCTCGCCGTCCGCTCTGATTGGCTGTCTGTCTAGCTTGTCAGTAGCCTGGTTTTTGCTGGCAGGGGAACCGACAGCGAGGCTGCGTCGCTCCAATCACACTTAATCGCTGATTAAAATGTATATTGACATTAGCGAATAGAATTAAGCAGATTAAACAGAGATCAAAGACAAAGGTGGTGATAATGATAGATGTCCGTTATTGTGGGGTAGATGTTTTGACATAAAACAACACACACACACACACACACACACACAATTAAAACATGCCAAATACACAGGAGCAGATGGAATGAAAAGCTGCAAAGTTGCTCTGAAATCTGTTTCTCAGTAATTTGACATTTTTCAAGTAACTGACCCAGCACACAGCCCCCCCCCCCCCCCCCCCCATATTTACAGACAGATCTTTAGACGCTTTGGGATGTGAAATGTCAACTTTGTTGAATGTATTCAGTCAGTTAACTGTGAATGGCTCTGGATTATGTCTGTCAGAGTGAGGAAAGGCTCTGCTCCTTTCCAGAATACCTGTGTTCCTCATCCAATCAAGCCTCTTAAGTTTTTTTCCCTGTGTGTTTGTGTTAGACTTACTTTGTCTGTCTTTGCCTCAGTGGATGTGGGAGTCAAGATGGAATTTATTCCAGAGAGCTGTGGAGGATATCAAGCTGTTTTTGGTTTTGGTTCATGTTGGTTCATGTCAGGCCAAGGCTTATCAAATAGTCCAGCTCTTTTCTTTATATCAGGTTTTTATTTCTTCTTTGTGTTTGTTTCACAGTCATTTCATTAACTGTAGGTGTGGTGAAAAGGACATTTTGGGCCAATTATATAAATTACTTCTAGTAGCTGAAACAATTAATTAGCGTAAAGAAAATGAAGCATCGTCTGCGCTTTTGGTACCAGATCCACTCATTGGATAAGTGTAGTTTAGACCAGTAGTAGTGCTGCAGACCTATGTTTGTATAATTGGGTCTGTGGTTTGTTTTATTTCATGTAGGTGCACATTTCACGTCAACATGAATGTTGACAGAGATTATGCACAAAGAAGTCTAGCAATGCTCCAACAAACTCAGCCAAGCCTGAGGTCAGGGCAAGCTATCAAACATGGTTGTAACTGATGCAGAATAAAATAAAAGGAATCGTATAAATGATTGGCTTTTTAACCATAAAAAGCACAATGTTTGGCTCCATGCGCACATGTGCTGTTGTTCTGAATACAACAAGCAAGTTAAGCTAATAGCTTTTAGTAAAGGTTAATTTTCTTGTGGCAAAGCTTTGAAATGTTTTAAATTGTCAATGTTAACTGTGGGTTTTCAGGATTTTCTGTTGATAAATGAAAATGCGAGTAATTATTGGTTCCAGCTTAATTTAAGCGAAACAGTCTGTGCAGTTTCACCATTACCACGGGTGACCATCAGCACATTCCTCTCTCTAACGTTGTCCTCTTCATTTCTCGTTTCAAGTGCCTCCCTATCGATCTCTGTCCCCGAAATGCTGCTCTCCATGCGTGTGTTTGCACTGGTTGCTGATTGGTCTTTGCCTGAAGAGTAATCAGATGCAGTAATGAGCACTGGCTTTAAGTTGGACAGCCCACTGCACTCAGACACAGACATCGTCGATATTTTCCCTCCGCTGTTGACCCAAGAACAAAACAAGTCTTAAAGGAAGGAAAATGAAAGCCCCCTTTAGAAATATGACTCTGTGAAGTGCGCCTCTAGAGTGATATTTCAGCTTGCTTCGGTGTTTTCTTTTCAACATTATTTACCCCAGGAAAGGATGGAGCATTAACATTTGGCATTTTTCCCCCTGACTCCATCAATAACACAGGTGAAATTACTTGTTGAAAAAGAAGACAAAGACCTTGGTGTGGCAGGATGCTCTCTTGGATTCACTGAGTGCCTCATAGAAATGCTAAAAGTATTAAGCCTGTGGATAAAAAAGCAAAGTCAGGTGAATGACATGCCGTTATGAACGAGCCAACGTTGCTGGCTCTCTGTTGTTAAACAGTGATAGAATGCCAGAAACGCTGAACATTAAGTAGTGAGAAAGAGTCAAGCTGTCTTCATTCTTACAGATGGGTGTTACGGACTAGCTGGTGAAAGCAACTTAATAGTGGAAATCAGCATGAAAGTGGGAGCCACAGTGTGCGATAGTGAGTCCTGAGGTCATGATGCCACTCTAGTGACGAGGTCAGAGCATTTCAGCCAAGACGAGTGTGTGGAACTGGCCTCGTACTCAAATGTCACATTGCAATTATGGGTTAGTTGGTGTATTCGTCTGTAACTGTATTGTGCCATAGACTCATCGGTTCGGTTGGTTCGGTTGGTGTGCTTGGTTTCCACCTGAAGAGGGCGTAGTAGGACTGGATAAGAGCTACGAGGCAGCACAGAAGGAACAGGGGAGTGAGTGCTGAGTGTTTTTCTGTTCTTTAGGCCTTAGATCCACACTGTTTGAGAATATTAACAACTATTAAGTAACAGATCTCATTAATTTTGTTTTTTTCTTTTGTGGTTTATGGTCCTGTTGCAGGGATATTCACAATAAGTCCATTTTAAACTCTGTTTAATTTGGACAAGAGTAATGCAGGAAGAAATCTTGATACCGAGGCTCTCGTGTGTCCCTGCAGTGGGAAGTGGGTGGTTGCTGTTGCGCCTTTCATGTCTGAATGGAATACAATTTATGGGAGAATTTGAATGCTATGAAATGAAAATGTGTTTTTTTTTTTCCACCTGTAGCCAGAAACTCTGAAAGACCTTTGTGGTAATGCATAATATTTTAGGACTGTAGATGTTGTAGCTGCACTTTTCTCCATGATGTTATCAAGCGTCCGCCCGCAGCTACCAAAGTACCAGGAAAAAGCACAGGAGAATGTTAATGTGAATGTGATTTCCGTTTCTATTTCTTGTTCTGTTCCATTCATGCGCTCACTGAGCACACAGATGGGCCGCAGCCTGACACGCGGAGTAAAGCTGGGATGAAACTCGCATTTAATTTTATTTCTTCCTTGGAACGTTTTTTTACTAGGTGGCCTGTGTGCTGCTTGCGCAAACCTTATCTTGCCCTCAGGCTAATAACTCACCGTTGTTAGATTCTTATTTTAAGCTGACACTTTGTCTGAGACATGGAATGTGTTGCATGAAGTTAAGCAGCAGTCTGAGGGGGCTAAGCAGGGCCGAGCCTATTCCTCCGCCAGTAGTCGATCATAGCAAAGTTAATTGGCAAATAGCTTTTAGATCTGATTCATAACGAGACATGTTTCAAGTAAGAAATGCCAAACATTCTGGTCTAGTTTCAGGTTTTTATACTTTAGTGTGTGTATGATAGGAATTGCTGGGGTTTTTAAGCCATTTGAAAGTGTTCTATAAATATATAATAGTCAGTCAATTATTGTTGAGTGAACAAAAAGCTTCCTTAAACGACCCCCACAACAAAAACAATTCATATTTTTTACACTGAGAACAAGTTTTAAATTTAGATTTTAGATTTTCACAGTCACCTGAGTGAAACTGAACAGTTGTCCTTCATTACACATTTGTACTC
This sequence comes from Macropodus opercularis, assembly GCA_030770545.1. Classification (NCBI taxonomy): domain Eukaryota; kingdom Metazoa; phylum Chordata; class Actinopteri; order Anabantiformes; family Osphronemidae; genus Macropodus; species Macropodus opercularis. The sequence continues at coordinate 6,662,031 of CM061097.1, read as the reverse complement.
TGTGCACACTTTAAAACTAGGGATTTCATTTTCACTCACCTCTGAATTTCATAGTTTTCCCTGCAGGTTTGTTGTTCCACCATCCAACTTCTGGTCGGTAACGTTTAATTCAGGCGACAGCACTGCACCCGTTTCGGTTCTGCTGAGGGCTAGTGGCGCGCGCTGACCTCGCCAGTGTTTAAAGAGCATTGCTTTAGAAGCCCTGTGTTTATCCAGCACCAGACAGCAGCAGCTTCTGACACTCGGCCAGGGATGTCACTATGATTCATGGCCCTTTCCGACGCCTCGCTCATGCCTTTACTCTTCTTAATATCTTTGTGCTTTCTCTCGCTTCCTCTCCCTCTCTCTCATGATGAGTTTTCCTTTTGTTTGAGAAGGGCAGGAATGATGTCATCATTTAAAGCAGGAGCTTGAAGCCTGGATGGAGGCCTTTACAGAGAAGGAGAAGTCTACCTACATGTTTAAGCTTATTTGAAGCGTTTTTTTTGTATCCTGGTACTCATTTTGTCACTCTTCTCCTTTCTCATCTTTCTCTCCCATCTTGATTTCCTTTCTCCCCCTTTGTCACCCTCTCCTCCCACTGTTTGTGATCGAGAGTCCAAACCAGCTTTAATCCCTGATTTCATTAGTGATGATTGATAAGAAGCACAAAGGTGTGTGTCTGTATGAATGAATGCCCATAGAAGGTGCGCATCCATTTGCGTGCAGGGCCCATCCCCTCGTTGACATTTCCCCCATCTACTATCTCACACTCTCAGCAGACGTCGCCCTTCTGCCTCCCCCCTGTGATGCATTCGGGGCCTGTGATAGCAGAAGTGGTTCAATACTTGGGGTAATGAATGTGTTTAATAAGCACAGTGGGTCGATGGGCTTAATGAAGGTGTGACGGAGGATGGGCCCTGAGAATGCTGCTGTAACGAGACTCTAACGAGCCTCTGGGGTTAACGAGGTCACTCTATAATCAGGATTCCCTCACCTGTACAGTTTCTGTCGGTCTCCGTGTTTTTGGCTAACGTCTCGCTCCTCTCTCTGGCTTTTTTCAGTGCAGTACATATTTTTGTCCCACTCTTTGTAGTTTGTCTTAAAATGATATTTCCTGCCTGTTGGCCTTTTGTCTGTCTACATGCTTTCGAGGGTGACCTGGCTTAGGAGTGCTGGCTGGAGTAGTGTGAGCCCTTTTTGTCTTTTTAAGAGGCCTGCAAGCTATTTCTGGAGGCTCAGAGCTTTTATTGCAGCAGCTCTTGACGTCAGAATGAACCTCCCTGCTTGAGAAACTGGCAACTAAACCTGGTGCTGCTCCATTTTGTTGTTGTTGTTTGTTATAGAAATATTTGCACATGTTTTTTGTTTGTGTAACTCATTTGTTTCCTGGCTTGGGTTGCTTGTTATGTTAGTTAGTGTTGTGCATCACATTGAGACGCTGTTTATTGACTTGGTGCGTTGGTGTGTGACATTGGGGGCAAAGTTATTCCTCAAATCCACCTTTAAAAAAAAAAAAAAAAAAAGTCAAGTTTTTCTGCTGCAGTAAGTAATTTTTTTTTATTTACTTACTGATTTCACAGTAATTATTTTTTACGTTCATTAAGTAGATTTGTATAGAAATGGCATAATTATGGTTTGCATCTTCAAACTCAGGCATTCAGAAGAACGGGCATTTGATTTGTTTGTGCTGCTGTAGTTGCTACTGACTACAGCACAGCGAGACGCAGCCGTTTGTTATGCCTCTGCTTTGCTTTGGGAATGGTTTTATTTTCATTACAGATTTAACATCGGTGAGACCAGTTTTTAAGTTTTTCCATCCTCGGTTCACTCCCTGGCTCTGCTGATGAGCTTTCACGGGTGTTTGTTTAACTTGTAACGGTTTCTGGTTCTCTGAAAATATTCACCCCAGCACAGTCTTGTGTTTTTGGGGTCTGCTGCTCAGTAAGAGTGGAGATAGTTAATAATTGGCTATTTAATGTCCATTGAGATGCACAACATGATAGTAAGCTTTATTGATTAGTCAGTCAGTCAATGGGCTTATACGTAAATTGTCAGAAAACAAATGCAGATCACGTTTCCACACATAAAAGCATGTCTACAGTCACTTTTCATTTAAATCAAACAACATTAATAAGATAAAGCTGTAGTATTTGCAGGCTTTCTTTTTTAAACAAAACCAAAGATATTTCAAATGAGCAAAATAAGAAAACATTTTGTGTGCCAGCAGCTTTAAAATGCCAGTTTTAAACCACGATTTGTAATTTGAATGCAAATGTATCAACACCAAAAAAAAAATCAATGCTATGAAAAGAAAATTAAAATAGCAGCCTAACAATTTGTTTGTTCTTTTTCAGTTTCCACCTTAATTGCACTTATCTCTGTTTGAAGCTCTGCCTTGTTCTGAATGCAAATGCAAATACAGAACATGCAAAGATTAAGGTACAAATGTTGAGAGTTGCACCTCCTCATCCCATTTCAGGAAGCTGCTCGCTGGCATCTGCACATCCACACAGCATCACTGTTTTAAAATTCACCAGGCAACACTGCAAAGTAGATTTTAAATAGCTCTCAGGTGAGCAGTGAGCGGGATGCCTGCCACATGTTGAGTCCCTCATTTGTACATTTTAATCTGCAACCTGCAAGAGGCTTTTTTGTGTCTGCATGAATGTGTCTGCAGGAGCCGTAAGTTGCATCTTCATCTATTGTCACGTTTGTCATTAAGCTATTTTTTAAAAGATTTTCAACCAATTTTTTTTCCAGTTGTAACTCTATATTTAATGAATCCACACAGTAAGAGTAGCTGTCATACGTTTCTGAACGAATCAATCAGTCATATCTGCATTATGAGAATTTCAGATGCTCGCTGTTCCACCCTGGGTATTGCATATTCCTCCACTTGCCCAAAGTTATTGTAATGAATTTAAATAATTTTAATGTTTTTCTTCTTGGCTTGCATGAATACGACGCCTACTCCTGTCTGTGACAAGCAGCCATTACTCTCTGCTTCCTCTCTCCCCAGCACCTGTGTTTTTACTAGTTTCAAAAGTGTGACTTCCTGAACCTCACATTTCCTCGCCTGACGTTGCAAGAGTGCAGCGCTGTTATGAGATATAGCACAGAGACAAGCAATCGATTAATGGTGCACTTAGCCCGGCTAATTAACAGCTGTGTAGCGTTGAAGAAGGCATCGGGCGCTATCAAAGAGGCTGTTTCCCCCTGTCAAGACCCTAGATAACCTTTTGAAGTATAGATCACTTTACAGCATGGTTTACATCAGGGGTCGCAAGGCCCCGCAGCTTTGTAGACACCACACGCACTGCTCTGGGTCAGCTTTATCACTTGGAAAGATAGGACAGGTCGGTGAGGTGAGCAGAGGTTCGATTGAATTGTCGCCGCTGCAGTCGTTCTAGGACAACTTTATTCATTCTTTAAGAGCCACGACGACACCAACAGCAGATTTCCTTCTCACCTGTCACTCCAAGTCTCCTTCCCTTTTCGTGGCTTGAGTCTTCCTCTCTTTCTGTACTCCCCTCCTTATGTTCCTTTATCTGAGCAACCTGTGGTGTTTGGCTGAGCTAAATTAGCTCTCAATTAAAAGTGGATTGTGAAAATGAAAGTCCTCCAGAGGGCACAGATGAAAGGGAGAAACCAAAGGGCTGCTTGTGTCTCGCTAGCAGTACTGGTGCTCCTCCACTGCATCGTGTATTTTAGGCCAAGCAAAGTAAATAATGTCTGTTGTTGAGTGAAGGCAGCTGATTTGCATTTAGATAAATCCCACTGGATGTGTGGTTGTCATTGAGATGCAGGGGGCTGAAGCCAGTGGCCCTGCTCTGCCAGCACTGCTGCCTGCAGGTGAGTGTGTGTGGAGCATTTGCCCCACTTTTCTAGGCAGCAGGAAAGAGATGGAAATACGAGCCATTACTGCAAACACAGGTGTGTTCACATGTGCGTCTGCACAAAATAAATTTGCAGCTGACCTTTCTGTAACTAAAAGTATGACTAATAAGAAGTGACTGCATACAACTGTCAGCCACTGCACCCCATTACACATGCTGTTGATACATTACGTTAGAAAGCAAAGAACTGCAGAAGGTGTGGCTGTTCCGCTTCCACATCTGTCCTTCATCACGTACAATTGAATAAGACACTCTTAGCTGCACGTTACAAAACATTAGGCAGCGGGTGGTATGCAGTCCCCAGGAACTGACACTGTTCATTAGCTCTTTTTGATTTCATAGGAATTGTCCCCCTGCTAGTCCCAAATTGTCATGTTCATGCTTTCCTCTTGTATGGTGATACTTCAAGGCCAATTCTCAATTTTAAACTTTAACTGGAAGGAAATAAAAGACTGATGAAACCATATCCTCATCTTAGGGGAGGGTTTAGAATCACTGACCAAATTCCCTGTGTAGGTTAAGGTCTGTGCAAACTATTGATCAAATTCAGGAGCTGGGTTTTGTTTTGGGGGCTTGGGTTCCTGACTGATTGACGTTCAGGGACGAGTGTGGGCAGATGGGCTGTGGCGGCTGTAAATATGGAACCTATGTGACACATGAAGGTTAGTGGTAGGTGGTAAAGGAGCAGCTGAGCCTGGTGTGTGTGTGTGGTAGCAGTGACTTTGGGTCTTTTCAGTTATAGACCAGAGCTTGATGTTCTGCACTGAGCACACAAATTTATGACTTAGTAGTCAGATTAAAATATTCAAACTTTCTCACGCACTGACCAACTTTATGTGCCACATATGCTATTTAGATAATTTAAAATGTTTAAGCAGAAATTTAGATATTTGTTATGTTTCAGCTTCCTGATCATTTGTCTGTCTCTGAAAATGTGTAAAATATTAATTATTGCTCATGATTTCTAATTTTGTTTGTCTGGTTGCTGGCCATAAAATCCAAATAATGGTACATTTTCTAGTTGGAGGAGAAAGTTGCTCTCCTTGCTCACATGTAGAATGTGATTTCAGCTTTCATCATTGCTTGTGCTTTGTGTGAAACTACATCAAAAGACTGCTTGAATGCTGCTGGTTGTGGGGATTTAATTGCACCTTAATGGAATCAGTTGTGCACAAGAAAAGCTACAGCAAAAACCTGTGGGGACTGATGAGCCTAGAGAACTGAACAACGCTTCTAATTAAAGTATTTCCCACTAAAGGGCATTTTTCAAGTTTTAGAGACATGAAATGGCAAAGTTGAATTTCATTACTCGGTAAAGTGACGCTGTCCTTTATCGTTTAGGATTAACTTTCACGTCAGTGTCACCCTACTGTTATTTTAGGAGCCACACTTTTTTTTCCAGTGATCCTTTTTAATCACAAGTAGCACATAGATTTTCTGTTAAGTTCAGTCCCTTACATGCAATTTCCCATGTATGCAGAGCTCCTCAGTCATTTTATGCTCCCGTCTTATCTGAACTCTGTTGATAGAAGTGCTAATCTAAAATTGATTACTCCGCATTGACTGCATCTGTGCAGGTATACAGGAAGCTCTTTGCTCCTGCCTCCTTTTGCCGTACCATCGTTCCATTCCTACATTAAGTTTCCGTCTCTTCCGTGAGTAATCTATTGTGGTTCTCCCATGTCTGCTGGAGCCGTGCCAGAGAAACGTGTGGGATTACTACGACTGGAGACAACACACACACACACACACACACACACACACACACAGAACTACACAGCCCTTATATACACTTTCAGATTTCTCCCTTTCACTATCTGGGTCACCACAAAAATGTGCCAGGGGACCTTCATGTTTACTGTAAATGGTCTATCTGGACTCAAGGGAACCTCTCAGTGTGGCAGTAGGTCAGGGAAACCTTGTCTTCTCCTACTACAGTGTTGTATCAGGGGAAGATGATTTAGTGCGGATCCTGGCCTCCTTGGCCATTTTCTCACACTCATGTTTCAGAGTCTGGCTGTGTAGGGCGTGCAGGGGACTGGGTTCCCTGTAGTTATGTTTCTTTAGCAAGCGGTTTAGATGGCATTTCAAGTGAGATGTTTAGATTGTGTAGTTGAAATGGTGCGTGGGTTGGATTTAGCTTTGCTTGGTCAGTCATGACCTTTAAACTTTCATTTTAGATATTTAAAGTCTGTTGGATTCCATGTAACTCTGTGCCTGATAGACCCTGGCCTGCTGTCACGCGTTGTTTATCTGTCAGACGGGAGCTTTTCAGGCAGGTGTTCGCATGTTCAGAGGGTTGGGTTATTCTAACCTGAGTCTGCAAGGTCCCTCCAGATCCTTAACCCCATGTCTTCCTGTCCTCACTGTTGCACGCATGCACATGCTTCCATGGCAGGGATGGGAAAGAATTAGTTGTACTGACCACAGACAGGCCCCAGGGCCCATGCTGCCACAATATTAAAACCATCAGGCTGTTTAAATCTTGTTGCTAAATACTGTAAATACAGGCAATTATTTTAGAAAGTAGGAAATTGTATATATACAAGACATATGACTTTTTACTCACTTGACACAGTAACTAAGTTTCTCTTTTTTTCTGACATGACAAAAATCACAGCAGACATGGTTGAAGGAAGTTATTTTACCAAGGATAACTTTCTAGACAGAACCTTTCCACTGCACGATCATAATTCAGCAGGCATCTATGTCTATGAATGTTAATTAAAGACACCCTGTAGTGTTTTCACTGTAAACAAACAGTTAGTTCCTGGCACACGTTTCCACACGGTTAGTGCAACAGAAGAAACAGGTCTTTTGAACATGTGAGAAGCGTTACTGTATATTATTGTAGTATAGGGGTATATAGTGTGTGAGGCTCTCTTTCTACTTTGTCAGCTGACAGTATATGAGAGGACCGTGGTGAGAGAGACGTGCTGACTTGACTGGGAGAATTAAAGACTTCTTCACTTATATAGGATTCAGCAAGATCAGGTAGCGCCAGTCATGACTGTGTGTTTGTGTGTGTGTGTGTCTCATCCTGCCTCTTTTACAGTTTCCTCCTCCCCTCGTCTCTCCCCTCTGTCTTTCTCCCAGTAATAAAGCAGAGTATTTATTTCCCCCTCTTCGCCTCTCTGGTCTCTTAAAGGGAGCCGGGGACCGAGCTGATATTAGACCATACGTGTGTGTTTGTATGTGCGACAGTGTGTGTGCGGGCGCTGCCTTTCTCTCGCTCTCACGCTGTGCAGTCTGCTTGTCTCATCACCCATCCCAAACGTACAGTTGCGTCTTCTCGCGTGCTAACACACCGAGATTGAAAGTTGCTGATTCTGAGCCGCGGGGACTCGTAGAAGAGAGGCCTCTGGCGGGGGCTGATTGAGCTGTGCTGAGCTGAGGTAGAAAAGTTACAGTAGCATGCTATTACCTGCCAGCGCCAATGGAGTTTATTAGCATTGCAGATACGCTCTGGCAGAACTCAGCGCAGCCAAGCAAATAATTTTATGACTCTAGTCCACCAGGGAGTAAAAGGCTAAAAAGGTTTGTCTCATTCATGTCAACTAGATGTCAAGTTGGCTTGTCCTTGGATGCTTGCATGCCAATTTACACAGACAGGGAAATATTTGTTTATTTGTGTGCTAGTGTGTTTAAATTGCAAATACTTTAAAAATCATCAGTCTGACTTTGGTAACTACACTGAATCCTCCTAACATACAGCAGTGTGTTGTTGGGACGGTTCAAAAGACACTTCCATAATTGTGTGACGTAATTAGGATGGTATTCATAATTAAGTTGATGTTAAGTTATTCACAAATGTTATATGGGATCATTTGTACGTGTCTAAAAAACAATAGTGCTCTCTAGTTCGTTTTTCCACGCAAGAGCAGCAGAGCAGAGATCGACGCAGTGTTATGGTGGTGAATTAGCTCTTCACAGCTATGGGACTGAGCCTGACAGTTGGCACAGTGAAGATGATTTATGACTGGCCAGGAGAGTCAGAGATGGATGAGGAGAAATAACTTTGATCAGAGTTTTCCTCTAACAACCGAACAAAGCTCCTTCTTAGTCCCTGTTGATACCTGGCAGTGACCCGACGTTCTTTTCAGATGGAAGCAGCAGCGGAGCTCTGTCTGCTGGTTTTGTGCTCGTACACTTGTGTGATACATGAAGTGCAGATGGTTCACATTAAGTGGTACACAAGATAACCGAGTTGTAATTGTTTATATTAAAAGAAGCTTTTTACGTCTGTGTAGGCAACACACAGAAATACGCCAAAGGACTGTATCAAGCCTCTGACAACATGTTTTCTTTATTTGGGCTGTGCCTTAGCTCATGCTGCGTCATACATGACGACACACTTTACAGTGAATGCAGTTTACAGCCAGAACTCTGCACGTGAATACAAATAAAGGCGCAAACGTCATAAGCTGCCTCACTGATGGGAAGACATTTGTTATTTGGGACCAAACGATCTGTAGTAATGAATTGTTCTTATTATTCTCTTGTTGTGAGTGTGAACAGTGTGTGTGCTATCTACACATTAAAAAACATGCCTAGAAGCAAGAGTTGAGCAATGAAATGGTGTAGAATTAAACATCACTATGTTTGATTGCATTTAGGATTCTGATTAGATTAGTTAATTTCTTCTTTGCTCATATTAGGTCCTCAATTCATGTTAAATGACAAAATGAACAAAAGCCCAGAATGACCGTGACCTTGAAATGGCCCGATGTATCTTTTGTTGCTTGTTCTTTTAATTTTTACGATTTCTCTGCTTTCTGCAATTTTTCATCCCTCAACTCTGCAATAAATGTGTAATATTCCACCCCCAAAAGCCAAAACAGGTGGCATACAAGGCTGCCTTCTGCAAAACACTGCTCAATAATTGGACACATTCACAGATACGCTGATGTTCTGGCCTCTTTCAAAGCTTAGATGTTCTGTAGCTAAGACCCCTGTGGTTTTCCAGCTCAGTGTGTGTCCATCCTCGCTTATCTGCTGCCTTTCTGCAGGTCACACCCTAATCCTGTGAAGGGGTTTAGGGCCAGTTACCTCCAGGTAGGGGTTTACTTTGCTTGTTTCAGAGGGACCAATCAAGACTGCTTCAGTGTTAGGATGGCTTTCATGTTGGGAGGTTTCATGATGTCCATCAGTTTGAGAAGAAGACATTTGAAATGGATGACACACAGAGCCAAGGACGTAGTTTTTGTGTGTTTTTAAAATAGGTCATTGTCTGATATCTGAATGACTGAATGTTTTTTGAGTTGAGCTAATATGACCTATCTCCTTGTTCTCGGACTGTGTAATGTCCATGTAATGCCACTTACCCATCCTTCTTACGCCTGTGGAGAAGAGAGGCTCATGTTGGAGTAGCAGTGACTGCTGTTCTTCAGTAACGGGGAAATACAAATTCAATGCCGTTTGACGCTAATGTTTTTTTTATCATTAAGTAATAAAAAATATCAGCTATTTTGCTATTTTGTCACCACTTGTTTATAATCTATGAGTGAATATTTATTTAAACCATGTTTGAGGCGGTTCTACACTATTTTACTGTGGAGACTTTTATTGTAGGGATGCGTGTTGTTGAAGAACCAGGAACTGCTGTGAAACATATGGTATTATAAGAAATTATCACAAGAAATGTGGAAAACCTATCCACCAGTAATCAATGTCCAGATGCAGACTTTCCATTTCACATCTAGACGGGTCAGATTAAGTCATTCATCATTGCTGTTGATTCTGTTTTTTGCAACGAATGTTAGGTCAACATGACTTAAAACAGCTTTCCAAGTTTGGCCCAGTGTTATATTAGTCTTTAAAGCCCTATAAGTGTTTTCAGATGGCCTTTTAGGAACCCAAACACACCCTAGACTGTATCGATTTGCACTAAACTAATATACTGTCTCTCTCATAGGACTGTATACCTCAGCTTTCCCCCCATCTTGATTCTGCGTGTTCCTCCAGGTTACCGTTAGCTGTTAGGTTTCTCTGTTCAGTAGAACGGTGCCAGTGCTTCTGTCCAGTGTATGATTACAGTTTTCAGTGATTTGCTCCCGTGTGCGTTTGAAAGGAGAACTCGGATTCAGGAGCTGTCACATTTTGATGTCTGTTATTGAAATATATCAAAAGCTGCTTCATAGTAATAAGAAGATAACAGGACAGGGCAATGTGTCAGCTCAGGTACCTGCCCAGGATGGTGTATTCCCATCTCTCCCTGCTTCCTCTGGTCTTCCTCTGTGACGCCCACCCTCCTCTTCCAGTTCAGACAGTCTGCGTCTCTGAGCTCTGTGAGAGCTGGCGTTTGATTCGCTTCTCTGTTCCCTGAGCCCAGCCAGCTTCCCCAAACCCCCAACCTCCACCGTCTCTCGCTCATCTTCAATTTTCCTTCTTCCATAAGACCCCGACTGACCTGGCACGTAGGCGCATACTCGCCCACATCTCCCCAAATCCCCTATTTCCCCCCCCGTCCTCCTTGTCGCCACTCTCAGCAAGAACTCGAATCCACCATCCAACCACCTCTTTTGTCTGGACCTGAGACACAAGCAGGTCCCTTTGTTGAGTCTGATGAAAGGACGAATGCAGGGCAAGGGAGGAGAATTAATATAAGCGCAGACCAGACGACACATCTGCTTGTTGTGTTTGTGTCTTTCCTTTCCCTCCTGTGGTTTCTCTTGCTTTCGTTCTATTATCTTTGGTGAGAGCATAGGATATTGGGTCGAGATGCATGGTGAACTCCCAGGGCCGTGACACTCTTCTAATCCGCTCTCTATTCTGTCTTTTTGCCCTTTCTGTCTCAGCTGTATCCATCCAGCATTACCTCCCTATTCCCCTCCCTCCAATTCACCATATTCCCGGGGTTTTCTTCCTTGAAGAGATGACCCCGTGTAGCTGCGAGGAAGTTGTAATGAGAGTAAAAGGTGTAGTGTTATTCATACTTCAGTCCCTTCTGAGTAAACAGTGTCCTTACATTTCCAGTGACTTCAGCTTGGTAAGATGCGCCTTCCTCCGTCATTTACGTCACGTCTGCTCCAGACTAAAACTAGAACACTTTACTTTTGTTTTGTTTCTGCGCGATACACCTTATTCTTACGCCTTTATGACACCCCCTGGCCCCTCCTCTGGTCAGTTCATTGTCCTGAGTCCTGGGCCATGGTTGCTGGGCCATGTCAGCTTTCTCAGTGGGCGTGTTTGACAGCCTTTCTGCTCTTCTGACAGCTCTCTGGGTCAGTGGAGACAAAGATGAGGGAGGGGAAGAGATTAGTCCTTTATTGATGGCGTGGCATTTGCTGTGCATGCTTGTAGAGGAATTTACAAACACACAGTTATGTTTAAATATGCATGAACACGTTTTTGCCCCTTGTTTTTATCTCCTTTTCCTGTAAATGTGGGCAACCCGTATGTGTTGTTTTCTTATTCATATATGTCTTTCAATGTGGGCACAAGGAGAGTGTGACCTTTAATGTTGACCTTTGCCACGGTAGGTCGGTTGCAGCCAGTAGGAACAGATCTAAAATGTCTCTGATCAGACACGACAGGAACTCGGGGCAGCGGGTGCATCTCCCCGTTTCCTTGGCCTCCTGCCCCCATCCATTGTCATCCAGCAGACCCCTGCTCCTCTTTTCATCCCAGCTCATACTCAGCATCCCACGCCTGCTGGACCAATTGGGAATAACTGTAGGAACAAGAGCGGGAGCAGGTTGCAGGAGGAAGAGGAGGGGGATGTCTTGTCTTCTTGTCACTTCATGCTGACACGGTGTGAGGTAAAGTGACACTGAGCTCAACCGTAGTGTCTGGGAGCAGTCTGGCCAAGGAAGGTCTGACCTTTGTGACCCTTCTCCAGACCAGTGGGATAGTGCGGGAGCTGTCTTTTATTTGTGTTGTGTAAATGTGTGAGTGAGAGAAAGCGGGAAAGAAAGGAAGAAAAACTGGGGCTGAGGTCTCAGAGGAAGGATTTCCATCTCATGGAAAGATATATATCAACAAAGCTGCTGTGTATACGATGGGAAAAGAATTCTGATGAAATTGGGTGAAAAATGCTGGCTCAGGAACTGTGGTGAACTGTTCTGCACCGTGCTGCTGCTGCTGAGGTCAAGGGCTGAAAACAAGGTGTAGCCACTAGTCAAAGCAGATGGTAGAGTTACTGTTTCCAAAGTTAGTTCCAAAGTTTTACTTACTAAGATGACATTCAAGTACAGAAAGAAGGTCTGGAGCAAAATGACAAAGTAATTGAAATAATTACTAAACATTAGTAGCCACTAAAATATTGTAGTGGAGGAAAACACACAAAGTGTTGACCGTCTGCAGCCGGACACTTTTAGACCCCATGCTGTGACCCTCCAGGGGATATGTATTGGACTGTGACATCCAGTGAAAACCCATCTTCTGCTATGCAAACCGGCCGTAACAATACAAATACCCTGCTGCATATACCTTTCTCCTGGCACTATTGTTACACCTACCTCGGGCGCCATTGTTGTCCTCTCACCTTTGTCTGAGTTTCATTGTGGTACAGGGCTTTCTGCGGAAGCTAGGCTATACTGACGGCTTGAGAAAATCAGCCAGTTCAAAGTTGAAAAAAAGAATCTGATTGTGAAGCTGTGAGAAAATGTAAATGGTTTGCGGGAAGAATTACAAGTGTCGAATCCCTCAAGAAACGCTGCAAACAGCCCTGTTCAGCATCAAAAGACTTTGCACATTTTAAAGTTAAATACCAGTGAGACCGGGTGCATTTTTCCTACTTCCGCTCCTTTTTCTGCCTCACAAATCACACACGGGCTGGGCTGCTCTCTGTAGAAAGCGTGGACGTGCTACAGCTCCATCCATTTCACAAATACACAAGCCTAGTTACAGTTCTGTGTATAATGATGTGTCCTGCTTCGGTACAAGGTAAGATAAATGGAAGATCTCCTCTGTACTTGTTTATGTAAGTCCCTCAGACGAAGTAGTGACATTGGAGTTCCAATTACCTGTGCAATATCAATGTGGTGCTTAGAACCGAGACTTGACTCCACTTACAGCTGATAGTGCTGCCTCTAAGGGTCTTTACTCTCGCTCCTAATATGTGCTGCCATATAATAGATGAGTCGAGACTCACATGCTGCGGTAGCCAGCAACAGTGTCGTGACAGTTTAGAGAGAAGGACTGCTGCTGTGTGTACTCGTGCCCACTATCTGCTTTGTGCCTCGCGATTGCAGGCTGCTGATGTGCAGCCCTCTGTCCCGCTGCAGCGTGAGACGGCTTCCGTTAAAAGTAAACTCACGGAATTGAAGATGCAAACTCCTTAAGGCTTCGGCATTGTCAGTCATGTCGCAGAAGGCATTGTTTTCCCTAAGTCTCCACGTTAAGTTTCTTCGAATATTTGATTTGCTGTTTTGGCCTTTCATTGAATCAAATTTCTTGTGATTTCCTTGTCAGGTCAGTTGTTTTCTGCTGTGATGAAATGGTGACATTATAAAGACAAAACGAACAGAGGTATTCAGCAAGAATCTGTGTACTTTACCCAGATTTTGGACTCGATCTAGTCACCCTGAAATGTAACTTTACGACTCTTCTATTCTGCTATTCACCCACTGGCTTTGTGTGGAGAACTGCTCTCACGTGGCCTTGAAACTGCTGGTGTGTTCATCAAGTGCTTATTTTCTGCCATCACAAGAAGTAATTTACTGCCATTTAGACTTGTTCGGTGTGAAAACAATTTACGCAGACTTGGAAATGACTTTAGCCACGTAATCCATCACAGGAAATATGAAGACTTCATTTGTTTTGGTTTCCCAAGTTGTTGCCCAGGATGAGTTTTCTTGTCAGTGTGGATATTACGTAAAGCTGTCACTTGACAGCCACTAGAAGAAATGAAAAGATAGAGTATATTGACTACCAGGTCATATCATGTATCAGAACATGATGTTAATATTGGAAGAGATGCGACTACACCGTCCTGGGCAGGTACTTGAGCCGACACATTGCCCTGTCCAGTCATCTTCTTATTACTGTGATGCATCTTTTGATATTGTTCAATAACAGACTTTAAAATGTGACAGCTCCTGAATCGGAGTTGTAGGTTTTAAATGCACATAGAAGCAAATCACTGAAAACCCAGCTGTAATCATACACTGTTATCTGTTCTACTGAACAGAGAAATAATAGGATTTTGACAACCTCCGTAGAAATCGGATTGAAGTTGTTGACAAAACAAACCGCAACTAAATGTTTCCTCATTTACAGACCTCGCAATATGTGCTCAACAAATACGTGATGATGTTTGTTGCACTGGTTGTGTTTTCACTTATGCTGTGTTCCATGGTAATAGAATTAGTGACGTGTAAGTTAAAGATAGTTTCTTATAGTAAGTGGCTGTAGACTAGCGCGCACACACATTGTACGCGGTTGTGTGCGATGTATTTTAGATCAGACTTAAATGCGCTGTTGTGCAGGGGTGAATCGCAGTCTGCAGGGCCTGAGTACTCAGTCGGAATGGACAATGGGCCTGTGCCTCTGCCAGACCAATTAGGCAGCAAAGCAAGACTAATGACTGTGGTTAACTGTGGGCTCTGAAGAATGGAGCAGGCCCCATTGGACTGCCTTGTTATGTGATTGAGTGTGGTGTGTATGTGTTTGTGCGTGCCCCTGTGTGTTTGTTAATGTGAGCTGGGGTCTAAATGATGACAAGCAGATGCCTGCAGTGGGTGCGTCCACCCATAACCGGGCCTCACCTCCTCTTGAGATTATTACACAGCACCTCCGTGCCACCCTGCAGGGCCACACCTGGCTTCACTGTGGGGGTGTCACACAGAGGGAAAATGAATTTCTGCGATTCCCTCCCTATTTAACAAGCTAATTAAGCACTTTGTTTTGCATCCTGAGGTGATATTGAAATGACTCAGTCACAGTTCAGTAATGCTTCTAATAGACAGAGGATGAAAGGGAGCTCAGGAGGGTGGGGTGATGGAGGGAGCCAGAGAGAGGTGTGGGGGACAGGGAATGGAAGAAGGGACAAATTAGATAGAGCTGGAACAGCAGAGTGTAACAAGCTCCCCACTGTATTCTCCTTAGATAGACAGAGCCGGGGACACGCTTAGGCGACTGGTCCGGAAGCGGCCCTGCGGCTTCCTCTTTGTGCGTGCCATGACGCTCCAGCAGGGGGCGATCCATTAAGAAACAAAAAACACGGCTTTTGTTAAACCTAAGGTTTATTTTTTAATGTTCTACCACCTCCACGGTTTTGTTTTAGTTTAGTTTGGCACAGGCCACTTACACGTGTTAATGCTTTCTCTACTGCAAACGTGGATGAAACGCAGACTCAGGCTGTAGTTGTAGAGAATGAAGCAGAACATCATGCTGCTCTTCGTTTTGTGGCATCTGAAGACCGGCTGTCTGTCATCAGGTGGGAATACTGAAGACCACACTAAGATTTTTGCCTCATGCATTACTGCTTTCATTCTTCCCAGGTGTGGAGAATATCCTGAACTCAACTCTCTTTCATCAGCAGACATTAAAATGACACCTGATCAGACCCAGGTACTTTTACACCAGTGGCAGGTTTTCTGTGAATAGTAGCTTGTTAGCATTCAGTGAAAAAAGGCAGAAGGAATAATAAAGTGCAGATGATATTTGTTAATCCAGACAGATAATATTAATCATCAAATAGTATTTACTGTAGAATCTAATATTACTACTACCATGATATCCTTTAAAAGCTATAAATAAAAATAAAATAAAACAAAAACACAACAAGTTGTGACATTATTAGTAAGAAAAATAGTTTTTAAGTCATTTTCACTTTTATTGTTTATTATAATTAGATATTGTATTTATTATAATATATTTATATATAAAATATAAGTACTTATATTATTGATGATGATATTGTTATCAGTTGTCTCCTGTGTTCTGTATAAAATCATAAATGATGAACTAAACTTAAATGACATAATAACACCAGTCATGTTTACAGTTGCTTAATGTTGTAGAGATAAAAAACTGCCCGGTCCAGCAGTTCTTTCTTTTCATTTGTCTTGCCTGAACCTTTTGCGTTTGTGGAGTAAAGAAGGGTAGAAAGCGAAGCCTTTGTGCCTTTTTTTTTCTTAATGTCCTGCGGAGTATTCTTCTCCGGGAGCTGGTGGAGCTGTGGTCTTTTTTACCGTTAAACATTCAGTTCTATTCATCAGCAGTAAAACATTTTATTATAAGTACAACTTATTCTAAAAAAAGAAACATTATTTTTCCATTGAGTTTTGTTTGCTTAATAATTTTATTTTCGGCCTTTCCCTCTGGGTTGGTGGAATTTTGTGTTGCCTCAGACACATTAGCTTGTCAAGACTGAGCTGGTTGAACAGTGTGTTGTGTTGATCCTAAAATGCCACCCTTGTTTCTACTGCTGAGGAAATGCACATCATTACTCAGAAATGAGCAACGGTCGTGCTCGGATCCACGGTCTGTTTCTGGCGTGTGCTTTATAGGGGCTGTTTTGTTGTTGTTTGTTTTCACGGTGTGTGCGTTTTAGCATTTTGAATGTCTTTGCTTTCGAGCTTCAGGTCCAGCAGATCGTGATTGCTCGCTGCTGCTTGGATGACTCGCACGTTCCGCTGACAGATGTACAGGTAGTGTGGTAGCACCGTGAGCGGGGCTGTCGGCTACCTGCTGTTCATGTTTAGCCAAAACAGGCGGAGACCTCATTTCTCCCGGGAGTCACAAATTGGATCGGCCGACTTGTTGCGCTGACCCTTGCAGATATTTCAACTCACTTTTAAAGGAAGGGAGAAAGAAATGGGTGCAGGAAAGACGGGGATAAAACTTCAATAGAATTTTAATTTGCTTTATTAATTTATGCAAATGACGCAGAGCAGCTGTTTGAATTGGAGTGTTAAATTGCTTACCCAAGCATCGCCATGTAGGCTGTATGTAAATGCAGGTGTGCGCTAATTGAAATTCAATATCCTTCTCGTCAGCACGGGTTGCTGGCCTCCTCATCCGAGCTGCCCTCCTTCCCCTCCACCTCTTCTTCCTCCCCTTTTTTCCTCTCCTACCTCGTTTGCCCTCCAACCTTACCTAAGTGGGTCTTTAATTTAAAAGTAAGCGCATTAACTTTTTCAAACACAGGCTAAATAAAGTACTTCTTGCCAACAAATGAACGAACGGCGAAATAAATAACAGCGTTTCTGCCTCACACACTCAGACGTACACACAGAAACACACAGAGGGAGATCGATAAACAGCAGTATTGAGGCATCTCTTGAGGTCTGTGTCTGGCTCAGTGTGATGGTTGATTTATTTGTTCTTTGCAAGAGGCTGTAAATCAGTGCTTACCCTCAGGCCAGCCTGGCTCTACACAGCCAGCCAACAGACTTAGTGTCACTTCTCAGCGCTGCTAGTTTCAGAGTCTACCCCCCATTTTTTACTTCATGTTTATGTTGTTGTGTGTGCTGTAAAAATTCCAAATTCAGTTTATGTTGCTGTAATGATTCCAGGAGGCTTTAACTTAAAGGCTATTCCAGGTTGTGTGTGAGTGAGACACATCAAAGCGCAGTTTCTGAGGGATGCAGTTGGTGAGCTTTGTGTTAATATTCAGTAAGGATGAGGTGAAGAGCCTGGCTTCTGGCTAATTGCTACTCAAAGATGCATAAAGGTGGAGGAGAAAAGGAAGATGGAGGGGAGAGCGCATCTGAGAGGAGGGCTAACCTTCCCCCAGGGCTCTCTTAGGGGCTGATGCTGTGTGTCGCTCTGCTCGGCTCCTCTGCCCTTCTTCTCTTGCTATTGCCCTAAGACAGGAAGCCAACCTGTCCTTGGCGAACTCTCACCATGGAGACAGAAACCACCGGTACAAAAACCCCCTCTTTGAAATCATTTCTTCATCTCATCTCTCAACTTTTCTTTGTTCATCCGCAATAAGATATATTATTGTGCGTGACTAGTTAGAGGACACACTTGTTTGTTTTTCTTTGTCGTACTTTCAAATAGAACTTCTCTAGTGTTGCAAACTTTTAATTAACGTTTGCACGGCCTCTGTATGTTCAGAGAAAGGTGACTCAGGACTGGAAGTTAGTTCGTATAACTTTGTGTTGTGCTTAATAGTGTTGAGGCATCTAAACTACTAACCAGGAGATTGTCTTTGGCTCGTTTGGCTTCATTTGGCTTCATTTGGCTTGAAGTTCACGCCTGCTGTGAGCACACACAGTAGCAGCTGGTGTCCACGCTGCTCATCAGGGGGGCGTCATGGCTAAGAGGCATCAACACACTTGACCTGCTCTTGGCAGTAAGTTCCAATTTAAAACACATTACGTCTTTCTTGTAACGCTTTCGTAGAAAATGACCAAGCCTGTTAACAACACCTCTGGTCTTTAGCAAATGTCTAGTATTTGTTTTCAAGTAACAAGTCTAGTGGCCGTAGAAATTAACATCCATCTCTGCTCGGGGCGTAAAAGGGCCCAATGGGACGTAACAGGATGGAGACACCAGAGGAGTTCAGATGGATGGAAGGACAATCGCAACCTAACAAAGACCATCTCTGTGTTCTGGATACTGTGATGTTTTTTGAAGACCTATGCTTTCACCACCATTCTATATTTCCAGGGAGAGCAAGATAAAAACTTGTCACTTTGCCATTAGTCCATTGGAGTTGATTGCTCGAGAAAACAAAAATCAACCAGTTTTCTGAAAAGCCCCTCTGGTAATGTAGTGTTTATTTTATAGGCAAGGATTTGACTTTTTAAGTGTCTTCTAAATTAGAGGCCTGGTTTAACACCGATTTAATATTCTGTTTAGATGCTCAATTAGATTCGTAATTGCTCCTCAGGCATGATTGCGTTTATATTGGCTAAGTTCATTAATACTGTGGGACCCAGGTCTGTGGCCAGCAACGCAGTAAAAATGAAATTAAACCCTCAACGTGGGGCGAAGGCTGGATTGGAACCGCGTCCGCCGAGCACAAGGACGTGTGGCTTCAAAACCGATCTGAGTGTTCTATTCAGTAGTTAATGTTTTCATACAGATCCAAATGGTTGCTTTTAAAGTTTGCTCGAGTTCATCTGGCGCTTTTAAACGGATCGTATATCGCCGTTCTCTGAAAGGTGCTGCTTACATATGGTTTTACTTGCTAGAATGATGAAGTAGTTTATTATGAGCTTCAGAGGAAAGACTGCACTGACAGGCAGAGGACAGAAATACACAACATAGTGTTCTGCCTTTAGAGCTTTAAAGGTTTCTCTTTACTTTCCATTCCCGTCTTCTCTGCATTTCATCGATCTGTCATCTTCTTGCTTCCTCTTGAGGTTTGGAGCTAATGATCCAGGGAGAGTCCAGTTTGAAAGAGCAAGTGGAGAGCCAGATGTCTGCACCGGTCCCTGTATAATTTAGTCATGGATTCCTTAAAGGTGTTGGAAAAACACTTGCATCTGGTGCTCTCACTTTCGCCTGTCACTCCCTCTTTCTCTCTCTGAACCCTTTTTCCTCTGGCTGTGTGCCGTCTCTCAGTGTATGGGAGCCCAGGTGGTTCAGTCTCACCGTTACTGTGTTAATTTCACCCACAAAAGAAGTGTTAAATAACAAATGCTTTCTTCACTTCCCCTGCTGAAGGGATACAAAAAAAAGGCATTCGATTAATTGGTGAGTCTGCCAGTTCAGTCACACCACCTGAGTGGAATAATGGACACGTAAGTGTGAAAATCTCAAAGCATAAAACAGAGGAATGCGTTCAAAGCTTGCGATTAGTCGTACATTTGCTGGAACCCGAAGCGTCTTTTCGTTAAACCACTTAGCCCACCACATCTAATAGGAGACGGAGTTCTGCTTGAGACTTTTTGTGTCCTTTCCAAAATTTGAACTGATTACTTTTGGGCAGACCTAATCAGCCAAAATGAAGCGTAGTACATCAGTGAAGTTTTCTGTCTCTGAGTGCTTGCAAGCAACAGTAAAGGACCTTTTCATTAATTATATTTGCTCTTCATGGGTTCACGCTTTGTTGCACATTTAGTTTTCTTACCCTGGCCTTTTACTAGGCGTTAACTAGACAGTTTTGAAGTTTGTACATCCTTTAGCCAAACCTGTAATAGTCTGTCCAAAATCTGTTCAGTAACATGCCCCACCGGGTGATTACAGAGCTAAAGCGTAAACATATACAGTAAATAGTCACATTGAATAATTCAATGAAATTTTCACAAAGCTCGCTTCATCTGTTTGGCTGCCAACTGTGGTGCGATGCCAGATAGCTTTGGCTCTGTCTCTCTCCCAGAAGGGACAAGCCCTGATGAAGCCACAGTCTTACTTCTAATGTATGTTTCATGCTGCGTCGGGGGACAACTGGCCTCTTGAACTGTAGTGTTCTCAGCTCTGTTACATCAAAAACACATTTGTTTCACGCGTCCATCGCTAGGGGCACGTCGGCACAGAAAGCACAGCTGTCATTAAAAAGATCGGCCTGATTGTTCTAATATTGTTGATTTGGTTTACTTTCTGGAAACTTGGGGAAAGATTGTGTTTGTACAACAGTGCGGGATGAGGTCATTTGAACCACGTGTGTGCTATTGATGTTATATGTTGCCCAGGCTTTTTTTAATGTGCAGAATTTATGAAACGTATAAATCTTAATTTACGCTGCATTCCTCAAATTTTCTGTGCGTTTGTATTTGAGATCATACACACGGTTGTGTACCTTATTCGTACTCGTACTACAAGTGGGCAGTGTGAGAGCTCAATTATGAAAAAGGGAGAGAGGGAAGGTAATGAGACAGATCTGGAGCTGGGTCAGAGATGAGGAAACTTCATTTAGCCCACTGTCAAGACCTTCAGCAGGAAATGTAATATTCCCCTGTCTGGAAAATAAAAGCTCTTTAACAAAAGCAAAATGAGGTTTTCCTCTTCTTTGGCAAAAAGCAAGCTCTCTGCAGCCCGTCATGCAATGATCCCTGGGAGTCAGACAAGCTTCACTCAATTAAAACCATGAAGGCAAAAGAAAGGTTTGCACCATAATTACTGGTATTAGAGCAACACATGAAATTCTCCAAAGCAGCAGTATGTTGAAGTAATGTCCCTTCAAGCAGTGTCACAAACAGAGGCAATACAGAGACACAAAGACACAAAAGCATTACTGCAATGTGCTTCTCATTTGTAGGAAAATTCTTTCATGAATGGGCTTGATAAGGCATTTTCTAGGCTCAGGGCTGTGTTTACAATGCTAAATAAACAGTAAGTCTACAAAAAGATAATACAGTAATTCTTTCTCAGGAATTCTGGCGCAAACTGTCCACTAGTCATTGTGCGTTCGTTTTCATTGTGCCAGCACTTCAGGGGCTATTTTAGAGACCTATTATTTCATGAAGCAAACTGGCACTGGGTGGCATTTAGCAGACTTTCCTTTCAGCTTGGTTCTGTTTGGTATTCGATGAGTTTAAAGTTAGGAATTTCCTGTCATTATAACAGTGGCACTCGATTTAGATGTAGATTTTTCTGTGCTTGGGTTGTCACTGCGTTATATTTCTTAAAGAACGTAGTACCTGCAGTACGTCACAAGTCTCTAATACAGGAACCAAGAGGACGCAGCGTGCTTAGAATCAAACTTTTCTCCCTAGTGAACTTCTTTTGCACATCATAAACTGAAACTATGGCGACAGAGATTATTGTTAATATGTGGCAACTCCTACTTAAAGGGCAGGCAGGTGGCTCTGCTGCAGCCGTCTCAGGTCAAGGAGGTCTTCTACCAAACTGCTTATTTCAGCTTCCTAGAGATCATCTATCAGCTCTTTTCTGTGAAAGTGTTTTTTTTTATTATCTGGGAACATCGAGCTGCTGTGAATTGGGCAAAAAGCTCCAAACATTCTCCTTGAACCTCTGTGGCCTGTAGCTACACGTTTTGGTAAACAAGGGATTTTAGCCGCAGCCTTTAAATTCAGAATATTGTTGTAACTGTATTTCTAGGAGGAGAATACTGTGACAGATGCTCAGGGTTTCAGTGTTTTTGACTACTGTACATTTCCAAAGTGTCCAGAGCCTGGTTTTAGTCGAAGCAGCAAAAACTGCTTCATCAAAGCGCAGCGGCTGGAAAACAGCACACTATTAATCTCACAACAGGAATTCTCCTGTTTTATTTCCTGCAAACTTCCTCCCTCTTTAAATTTCCTACTTGCGGGTGGTTTCTCTCACGTATGCCACTGTATTTAGGGTCAAGTGCCTCTTTATTCATGTATTTGTTTCACGGTGACCTGTTTTTTCCATGTTTGTGTAATGTTTGTTGGAAAAATGTCAACCAACCTCGCAATTTTTCCAGCTTATTGTCATCCAGGATAAGCAAGATAAGCTGTTTTTTTACATCGATTAACTTATCCAATTATATGTTGTTGTGCTGCCGGCTGTGGTATCACAAGATAAAGAAGTGGTGATAAACCCAATCTACAGGCTGAAAAATGCCCAGAAGCTGGAAGGTAGCACTTAGTTAACTTAGGGAAAGAAAAATATCTCAATTATACCAGATTTTATTTGACCAAGGAAAATAAACAAGGCTACAGTTCAGCTCAGTCTCCTTCCCTGGAGCTTCAACAAAAGAGCAATGCAGAGATTATAAATTTCTACATGAGGCGAATAAATGAGCCACAGCTCACGTGACGTTTTGATGCTTCCATTACAGTGTTAGGCAGCTGCCACTTGTATTCCACTTGTGGTCTGGTGAACTTTCTTGCATGTCCACACACTGCTGAGTATATGTGTCCCACATCTGAAAAAATGCTGTGTGCAGTACACTTAACCCACACTTTATGCACCCTTAAGGCTCAATTATACTTATGGTCTCAGTGGCATCCACTGTATTTTTGGTGTCCAAGCTGAGACTGCAGGGTTTTTGTATTTATAGTTTCACATTTCCGGGATCACCTCCTCGACCCTTTCGCCGTGACGTGCGCTATTGTGGGATCTGTGTGGTCTCGCCGGTTTTCCTCTGCAGAGTTTCCATCTGGGGCCGTTTTAAGGAATCCAGAGCAGATTCCTCACAGAGTCTCTGCACAACTTCGGTCGTCGGCCCACTGCAGTATGGATTGTGCGGCGCTGCTGTAAGCTTAACACAAGCTTTACCATATTCTGATTATGGAGCCCCATATAGAGATACATGTACCCATCCGTCATCAGTGGTGCAGCGGTAATGCAGCCATAACCTGGTGTGACAACTAGCAATAAAGGAGTCACCATGTTCACGATACTTTACATCAGTTTGATAGTTGGAGCATGAATGACTGAAAGTGATGGGATGGCATAATCAACCAGAGATGTTCTCCCAGAGATGAGAGGCGGCCTGAAATGCTTGCGGTCTTAAACTACACCGCACCTTCTCACTATCGGCAGTAAATGGAAACATAAGAAGGCACTCAGGCAATCAGTCAGTGCGACACAGAGCTGGTATTTTGTGCTGATGCTTCATATCTCGGCTTTTGTCCATTTCAAGGAACAAAAGATCAGAAAATTACATACTTTCAGTTAATATTAATTTTAGCAGGCAGTAAAAAGCTTCTAAGAGCTTTTATAGACCACGGGGCACAAAGATCTTGTTAAAAGTTAGAAATTGCAATAATAATGAGTCCAGTAAGTAAATTAATAAAATCTGTGCTCCTGTTGGGGCGGATGACAATTAAACCGCTTAATATCAATGCATCTTTTAATAGCCGGTCATTAAGGACTACAGGAAGCTGACATGTTGTCTTTACCTTCTATTCCAAATAGGTCTTCATTATAATAACTTGAGCATTGTTGCTCGGTGAACAGCTACACTTACAGTAATTTCAGTTCACTTGCCTTCAGAAATCATCACCACAATTAAGCCAGGAAACAAAGAACCCAGAGAAACGCACTGACCTTGCCTTTAAAAGGCCATTAATGTTTTGTGTCGGTCGATCGTGTGTTAAATCTTTGTTTGGTAAAGTATTCAGAGCAAGCGAACTGAAACAGTGAGAGTTTTATAAAATAATTTTTAAAGCTGTGCGATCCTCTCCTCCTCCCCTTTTGTGGCTTTTTAAACTCCATCCACTTCAGAGTAATTGATTTGGGGATGGAGTTTTGCATGGGGAATAAAGGGAATAACGCATCGTCTGGTCTCCTGCTTTTAATCTCAACTCCATTTCACTTCCTTTTCATGTCTATAATTTGGTTGATGTTGAAAAGGGGAAAAAAAGTTTAATCCATCGAGGCCTCCTCCTTTGCTCTTCTAGGGACTTAAATCGTATCTGTTTGCATATTTGTCTTTGTTCTGGCTTGTGTTTGTAAAAAGCAGCAGGTGCAAAGTTTCAGGAAAGGAGTCATCACAACTCCCTCGCCTGTGCTTTTATTCTTAGATTTGCTTTCTTTGTTTGTTTTTTTTCAAAAACTGATAAAGACAATTATGTAGCGCGAAACTGTGAAGGTGATGTACAGCATCCTTTTCGGCCGCCGGCACCTTTTCGCTCTTCTCCTCCAACTTTGATCATCTCTTCCTCCTCCACCAGGATCCAGAGTTTCTGCTGCAGTCTTAAAGTTGTGAATGTTATGAAAAAAAGTTTTTTACAAGGCAGGAAATAGCTGCACTCTGTTGCCATGTTAAACTTTAATGTCGCCCATGGCCATGAATACAGCAAGTCGTCTCAATATTTAATAGAGCAATTAGAAAGGCTGTGAGGTGCTGCTGAGAACATTTATTACACATGCACGGCCGTTGTTTTTATTTGTTTTCTTTAACGCCCTCACACTGTTATCACTTTTATTTTTATTCGCTTGCTTTCTATCAGTTTAGAAAGAGTTTACTTTCACAGATCATATGTGATTGATTCTTCTGCTTGTTTTGGCTTAAAAACAATTAAACAATATTGTGTTGTAGCATTCTGCCCCCCAGCAGCAGTGCTGCATACACTCACCTGTTTTTCTGTCTGGGCCCTACACTGCACCCACACACCAGCCCCACTACCCACAACACACGCACAACCACAAAAAGGCATTTCCAAGCTGTTTCAAGTTCTATTTGCCCATTCCCCTCAAAATGGGTGGAAAATGGAGGGGCTGTCGCCAAACAGGCCGTTTGCCAAATCACCGAAAACCCCCAAATGGTCTCCATTAAAGTTTCCGTGCTCTTGGCAGAGTGAGGCCACGGTGTTTGGAGGTCATTTTTAAAAGCCCCATGGAAATACCCCCTTACAGCCATCTCAGCCTGTCACTGTGTATGCGTTGTTTGGTGGGTGTGTAAGCGACTGAGTTCAGGCTTTATTAGGCTTCAGTGGTGTTTGGACAGCCGGAAGAGTAGTACTAATAGGACAGAATGATACAGAAATGGGCAGAAAGCCCCCTTGGAGTTCTCCAAGCTTATTTTCTTTCTCCCTCACTCCTGCCCTCTCACTCTGTTTCAATCACTCACTCACTTTCCCCCCTCCTCTCCCCCTCTTTTCGCTCTTCTCTTCATCAGCATCGGTCCGTTTTCTCAGCCTTGGCTGTCACACCGTCCCGGTGTTGCTCCACTAATTTTTCACATCCCTTTATTCCTGCTATTCCGCCTTTTCCCAAAAGCACTTTGAGCCAGCGGGGGGAAGCTTTTAGCCACTGATTACTCCTACATGGTAATTTCTCCTTGTTTGGCTCCTCTTTCTGTTTCTTTAGCAAGTCTTTCTTCAGTCTTTCCGTTTCACTACACTTTTCCCCCCATCCTTGTGGACCCGTCTGTTTTTTTTTTTTGTTTTTTTTTTGGATTGCCTTACTCTCCAGTTTTTCTGCTTTAATTTCTCCTTCTCGTTTAACTTTTTAAAACGCTGCCTTATCCCAACCATTGCTGGCTATGCTGGACTCAGGTGTAGCCATTACATTATCCACAGTTAATTGAGTAACTTTTAGACAGACATTTAAATATGTCCACCAACACACGACCATAGCCACAGAGCATCAGGGGATAGAGGATAATTTCAGCCATGGTGGAAGTGAAGTCCATTTCCCAGAGTGCCAGGCCTCCCTCATGAAATTCCTATATATTTTTATTTTCTTTTTTGGGTAACCTGTAGCTGGAGGGACCTCACTGCTGTCCTACATTGTTCCTATATTTTCTACAAGGTTAAATGTGTCTCTCAAAAGAGGGGTTGATGCATTTGCTACTGTTGGAGCTAATTTGGGTTATGCGCCTGTGTACGCCCGATGCAACAGCGTTCGTGGTTAGTGCTCCGATGTGGCTGGTTGTTTCTGGACGTGGTTCCTCGATTAGCCCGTCTCAGCTGCTGCATGTTGATTTGATGTGTTCTCAGGTCTCTTTTTTTGCTCTGGCTTAAACTGACCTCCTTTAAGTTCTGCTCTGAGCAGAGCACTTCTCCTAGGACATAATTTATGTTTTCATAAAAATTCTTAAAAATAATACACATTAATGTGGCCAGCAACCCTTCCTGTTGTAAACTGCTATCCCAGTGCTACTTTTGTCTCTTTTTCTCAGTGGTGACCTTGGAATCACCCTCAGTTTTCCCAGGTCACTAGTTTAAAACCATTTCTTTCTGTTTTCTCATCGTCTCGCTCTTTCTCTCCTTCCCATTCGTCGTTCTTTATCTTTTGCGACCTGTGTGTGTGTGTGTGTGTGTGTGTGTGTGTGTGTTTCTCTGTCTGTTCTCAATAACAATAGTGAGAGCGCTCCAATTTGCTCCACTAGCAATGAGGACAGATGAAAACAGCAGTGAGGAATTGGCTTGTTGGTGCGCCCTCTCCCTCACAACCCTCAGCCATCCCCTGGCACTTTTTCTCTCCCCCGTGTCACAGACTGTTACCTGGCAATCTGCTGAGCGGAGACGTGACTGCTGGAGCAAGTCGAGCAGAAGTAACACTAAAAGGCTTTTAATCTTTATAAAATCCTCCCTTTCTTATTGAAACTTTTTTGTAAAAGAAAATTGAACATCCATTAACAGCGAACAGTCAGTGGAGAGTAGCACATGAGGCTACTGTGCAGCATTGTGTCCCTGCATGCATTTTACCATGTGTCTGTGTGTGTGTGTGTCACAGGCAGTTTGAGTTATGCTTTGCTCTTAGCAATGTCTGTAATTAGCAGTAAAAACCCCAGCGATGCGGCCTGGGCTACTTCTCAAGGTTATTCTTTCAGCCGACTAACTAAGACGCCAACTAATTTTCATTTTCTGCTGTTGTATTAGCTTAATGTTTGATTTAATTGGAATTGGTTGATTATGTACTTTTGTTGATTAATTAATTATTAGGTAAATATTTACTGAGCTATGTACCCATTCGGTTTGTGGCAGGCTTATACAGCAGTGTAGCTGTATCCTTCATGGTGACTACGAATGACCTGTGACCTTCCTCCATTTTCTGTTTCTCAAATCACCTCAACCCCGGTTTCTGTTACTTTCATTAAATATTCATCCAGTAGAGAAAATTAATAATTTATTGTTACAATTCAGAATCAGACATCAGACAATCACCATGAAATAATCATTTTCCATTTGCTCTCACCACATTGATAATTCATATTTTCTCCACACCACTCTCCTCTTTCTTCCCCCGTCTGATCAGCTTAACACCTGGTAAGGGGAGCATGCTGGTGTCAGGCTGTCCTGTTACCATGGTGATTAGGAGGTTAGGAGCCCCAGAAGGAGGCCCCTAATAAGGAGGAAACAGGGTGTGAAATTAAGGTTGTAGGACAAACCAAGCATCTGCTTTTAAGCAAGGCTGTGAAGACGGTGGCTTAGCGTAAATGAACGGCAGGTGGCTCCTACAGCAAGTCACATGGTTGTCCCAAAATCTCAGCCCTGCTGAAAGGGTGAAGTACCTTTAACTTCAATGAGTGTTTTCTCGAGAGCAGTAGAAATAATGGAAATCCAAATGGCCTTAATGACTGCTCTCTGTAGTTTCTCATTAACGGGGGAGAGAGCTGGAGTGTGCAGTCTTTTGTGTTTTGGGTCAAAGATTTCGTCCCTTAGGAAGCTTGTTGCACGAACTCTCCTCAGAATATTGCCTCACTGGGCACATTAGTAGCATGAACGTAAACATCTGTATCCGTGTCATGCCTGACTCTACCCCCCATGTTTCCCTGGGGGTGAGAAACCATCACAGTAACGTTTGTGTCTCTAATGGGAGCCTTTATTATTCCATCTGCATCAACTTTGCACTCGTCCTTCTTAACTTTCTGCTTTGTGTGGTTTTCATACGCGGTGTTGACCATAACGTTGTCATTTCTAACAGCAAGCCAACAAATTTAATTTAACGTAATTATTTTAATTGATTTGATGGACTTGTTTAAGTTGCTTCAGTGTAAAATGTCTTGCTTGATGCAGTACTTATTGTCTTTGTTTTATTTATTCTGTCTTCCATGTTTCATATACTTCATATTTAATGTCCAGTAATACAATTTGTAATTGTTAGCGGTTCTATTGATGGAATTAAAAATAATAATGTAATGACTTAAAGACACTGCGTATATACATTTTTACTATTGTGTAGCCGCTGCAAGTGTTGTCCATGGGCTGCACGCTGTTCGTTTGCAGTGACCTTAATGGGGCAGGACAGATACAGGATTGTTCCTCGGTGGACTGGAGGAGGCTGACCCAGCTTGTCCATCAACTTGCTCATCAGTGGGTGCTCAGGTTCATTTATTTAGTTCCTGGAAGCCTTTCCCTGAGCGCGATGTCCAGCGTGCTGCTGCTCTTTGCCTCAGGAAAAGAGATGTTGATTATGGAGAAGTGGGAGGAGGAAACGCACAGTACCACATGCTTGTGAGTCTGTACTAACGGCTACAGTAGGATTCATCCTAAAAACAAACTCGAGCTTTATCTTCTGAGAGTTCGTGTGTTGACATTAGTATTACGTATGTTGCTGTGTGTTTCTGTTAGTGTGGACTGTTTACATGAAAACTGGCAGGAGAATAGTGAAAGGTATCAAAGTCTTAACCCCAATGCATTAATCATAACCTGCTTATAATCCAAGCCTGCTGAGGCCCAGACGCAGCCGTGTCTGTGTGGTTGAGTTTGTGTACATGTTGATACAATCAGCCGGGACTGCTTGTTAATAATACATGTAGCGCTTTCTATCTGCTCGTCTCTTCTTTTAGGCGCGAAATGCTTCTCCCTCCCCGTTTTATCTCCCTAGCTTTGTTTTCTCCCCCTGTCGAAACCCCTGCTTTCCTCCATCTTGCCTGGAAGTGGTTATACTGTACAGTATGTACTGTTCTGTCAGTTCATGGTGAACATAGCTTAAATGTTTGTACTTCTGCAAAGCTGCTTCTTCTTTTGATTCTTACAGCAGCGAGTAATGAATCATAAATTAATCTGATCCTTTTTTTTCTTGCTAAACAATTTTGTTATAACATCAAACCCACCATGGTACATATTCACCAGAGCCCAACAGTTATGCTAAGTAGTCTAGTTATTTTCATATGTTGGTGAGCAGTACAGATTTGGTTGTTATGATTCAGGATAATATTTGATGGGTTTTCGGTAAGTTGCTTACTTAGCACCAAAAGTTATGAATTCTTTTCTTTCCTGAAGCCCATCTTTAGCTTTTGGCACGCGTTGCATTTCACGCTTGTGCTATTGACTTTGGCATATTAAAGCAGGTCCGCCCTGTTTGTTTACTACAGCCTCACGGAGCGATCCCACGTTTGTCTTTGCTTCTTTTGTCTTGATTTTGTCTGTAATGGGGAAGAGGAGCTGCGAGATATAAACAAACTCACAGCGTGAATAGAAGATTCAGCACAGGATTCGTTTGCCTGTGAAGCTCAACAGATCAGTGTTTTATCAAATTGTGCTGAAATTCAATCCTAATTATCATGAAAGCCAATAAAAAAACAGCATTTTATACTTGAGAAGCTGGAACTTTCGTTTCAGACAATCTTCCTTAAAAACTTTAAATGATAATTGATTACTAACAATGTGGCTACTTAATTAGTTAAGTTGTCTTTGGCTGTTTCCTTACAGCTCTTTTGCATCATTGACAAATCTGTTATTATAGTACACTGTCCACAACAAACACCTGGACTCCAGGCTTCCTGTGTCTAATTATGGCCGCAACTTAAAGATCTTTTAAATGGACAGTGATTTTTTTTAAACTCTACAACTGTAGACGAGCTAAATGTTTGATGAATGACCTAAATAGTTAACTTTGTATATTTTTACTCGTTAGTTGATGAGTAGTGATACGTCGTGTATTCACATCAGCAGACTCGTATCTGAATGACATGAACGTGATGTGAAAATAACCGAGGTGCTTCTTCGTTTAAAGCCATGTTTGCAGTAACTGCTCTTGGCCGTCAGTGACTCAGTGTGTGAATATTTATGCGATACAGTATTTACATTGAATTCTCTACTGTATGTCTTGGACTGTGCTCCTGTGCCTCCTTTCCTCCTACCATATCACAAAAATTGCCTAATATAGCACATCTCTGTGTCAACCCCTGCAGAGCTGACGCTGCAGCAGGCCGTCCCATAATATCTGATTTTTATGCATCTCTCTAATGTTGCCTGTAAATGTGCCAGTCTTTCATCCTCCCCTCTGCTTTCTTTTATCATTAGTAGGCTCTAACAGGGGGAGGCCTGGGAAAGAGCTGAAATGGGTGTTTGCCCTTGTGTACATGTGATACACACACACACACACACACACACACACACACACACACACACACACACACTGTAAGTGCTTATGCTAATCTTAGGAGCTGTACTGTCTGTGACTAAGTTACTCCTGTATTGTGCTGTTCCAGCAGTATTTTAAATTTTTTTTTATTGCACTTCCTGTTCAAGTCGCCCAAATAACAAAAAGAAATAAACAGAGTAAGACGTAAAAGAGCCAATGCAGTGTAAAGTGTGATGACTGAATTATTTAGTACATATAATTATATGTATTAAGTATCATTAGTCAGAGAGACCTTCCAGCTGCAGCCTTTACCATTTCCTCAGCTTGGATCCACCTCTGTCATATCAAAGGATGATATAAATGGAGACTCCACTTCTAGGATGATCTGTGCTTTTAAGAAGTTTCAGCTCGTAACCACACGTATTTAGCAGAAGACTAGACTAGACTTTAGGCTTTCTAAAATATGTCTGAACCCAGCCCAACATCTGCACAAATCCTTAGCAACAGTGCTGGGATCACAAACAAATTCCACAGAGGAGACCGTTGCCAAATGTGTAAATCCAACATTTAAAGCTCAATAAAACTACAAATTGACTTTATTTTAACCCATTTGGTTTTTATTGAGATATGAGATATAACCTCATCGATTAGTGAGTTTTACTGGGAGGATTTTCTTTAATTCTTAACAGAGACCAAGGACAGCTCAGATTTTAATTATGCTGTTTGGGTTTATATTAAATTTACAGATATTGGTGATATTGATGTCGTTAACAGACTCACTACAAGAAGGAGAGAAGCTCATTACCCAATCAAATACTGTAAGTGATGGACAGACAGCCAAGGCCATCCATCCATACACAACTGGATCAGACTACAGTCCACAGACTAGTCGTTCCTTAAAGGGAACAACAAGCCTGAGCACTACTGTCAGCAGGACTCTAGTGTGGTTTTATTTCGGGTTCTTCCAACAACATTCTCATTTTTCTTTGTCTGTTCATTACTTCAGTCCCCACAAGCCGTGTACGCGCTGGCCTGCCTGTGTTTAAAACCGAGTGCTGGCCCCGGCGGTAATGTCTTGACTTTTATTTCTTGGATTCACAACACAACACCGGGGAGCCACGCTGGTATTTCCATGCTTGGCTCCCAACGCCATGTACGTGCACAGTGTAGTTTTAACAGTTACATACACACACGCCGATACATTTGTGGCGGTGACTCACTGAATGCGTGTGGGTTGTTGCTCATACACACGTGGGTGAGATGTACTAACCTCTACTCGGTGCGTTCTGTGTGGAATTGAAAACTCTTGGGCTTAAAATCTGCATATACGTATAAAACGCTCTCCTCTCCTCCTTTTTCATGTCCCTCTCAGTACTTCCCCTTCTGCTGTTTTCCTTTTTCGATGTTCCTCTCGATCACTTTCCTTCCTTTTCTACTATTGCACCACGTGCACCCAGGGGAACAATGGTTCTCTAGCAACCTGTGCTATAAGCCTGCAGACCTGATGATTGGCAAATGTAAGGAGCAAAACAACATAAAAGGTCAGTTTTCCATTTCCCCGCTGGTCATACTCAGGATTGTTGATACCCCAGGCCTTGTTATAGGCACATTTATTATGCAAGCCATGCTGCGTATGACCCAGCTCCTGTAGAATTAGCATTGACGCGGGTAATATGGTGGTGAATAGAGGTTTAGCGGTGACCTCCTGGCCATGTGTGGAGTTGAGCTAATTGGCTTACTACTGATGTCTCCCCCTCTCTCACTGTCAGTCAGTCTTGCATGCAGGTGCACAAACACACTCTGGACTTTTGCAGCTACCAGCCGTGTTAATGGGTCGGGTCCCTGTTAAACTCCTGGACAATAATTGTCAAGTTGAATAGCAATGCTGAAGAAAACGGTCCAGTAGTCTAAAGGTCATTATGTGGAACGTAGTGTTACAGTCAGGGCTCTGAAGCTTTATGCAGGGTCACCTTCAGAGCCGCTGCTACCACAGTCGCCTCCTACACAACCCTGCGTGATTACACTTCTGGAATGAACGCGATGATCATGTTACTGTATATGACAACATATTTTTTTATGAATCAAGTGCTTGATTTATTAAGAGAAAACAAATTGCACGGAGGTGGCTGGTGTGAAGAGGGTGCGTGTAGTGTCCAGGACTTACAAACTGAGTTTTATGCAAAAACAAAACAAAAAGATTATTAAAGCAGTCCACAGGGTTTTCCTAACTAACATAACTTACGATGGAACCACAAAGCTGGATGTTGAACTGCAAGATCAGATTTTGGGGGAAAAAAAGAGGATGTAGATAATTTGGCAGACAAATATAAGAAATAAGTTGAGGACAAGAACCATTTTTGCGGCAGTGACTGTGTGGTTGAGTGCCTCCGTACTGGAAGTTGTATGTCCACAAGACTAAATTGCTGAAGGACACCATCCTTACATTTAGCTTCTCTGGAGGACACTTTCACTTATGAACTATAAGGGAAAGACCCTCTCTGTTCCACCCTGGCCCTTTCTTTGGCCATCTCTCTAACACCTGTCCCTGTCACTACTTGTAATGCTTCGTGAGTGAGCTCTGCACAGACCGGTAACATGTAACATGCTTCTGATGTCCCTGCCTGGGGCACTGTCACTTACCTGGCCCTCATCAGCATAACTGAACAGTCTGGAAGCTCTTGTGTATGCGGATGTGGGTGCTTGTGCAGAGTTTTTTAGAGTGTCACTTGTCCCCACAACAACTTGTGTAGCTCTAATCATGAAACCCTGGCAGGCAAAAGCTTCATGCCTAGAAGCCATGAGGGCAGAGGAGGTTCCTACCCTAAGGCCAGCCCCAGGTCTTTGTGGCCTACCATGACGCTGACAAGGTGGAGGCAATGAAGTCTGGAGTCAAAAACACAGATAAAGAAGCCCCAGCTGAGAACCTACTGCAGTGTAGGTAGTATTTATTGCAACAAAAAAGAATTAAATTAAAGTGAAATATAAATGTAGCTGCTTTGAAAGTATGGCCTCTTGGCTTTCTTCCCTGTTTTTACAAATACCAGACATAGTGATTTACTGTCTGTCATTGAAAACTCCTCCTGCGTTAAGGAAACCTATTTCTGTTTGGTCTCGTTCTCTTCCCCTCCTGTCTCTGCTCCAGCTGTCTCGGTTTGCCTGATCTGTCTCTGATCATCTTGTTAGTCTGGAAACTTTCCACTGTGACTGAGAGCTGTGCGGACCAGGTTGCACCTGAGTCCAGCATCCATGCTGTTGGGAGTGCATGGGTTGCAGAAGGTGTGACAAGAACCCAGTTAAGTCAAGATGTGAAGTGCGGCTGGAGAAACAAAGCAGACTCACCAAAGTGAACTGAGATATTGACACGTGGATGTTGCACGCGAGAGGTGGGGCTGGTCCTGGTGGAATAGAGGGAGAAGATGATCTGTTGGCTCAGAAGGAAGTACAACAGGGAAGGTGTGCGGGAGCTTCAGATAACCATAATGCACTTGTGCTCTGACAAAACCAGAGTTCACATTTTTCAAAGTTGGCTGAGCTTGAGAGCGGAGGTGAGGCAGTTCTTAGTAAAAGATTGAGACACAACCAGCTTGAGGTCTTTCATTTGACGTCTTCATGAAATTAAAACATTCTCTAAGGTGCAGATTTACTGATTTGCTGGTGCCTGAGCGACCCACAGAGATTACATCACGATTACCTGCAGCAAGGCTGAGATGAGATTAAACATTATTGAGTTGAAACAGCCTTGTGCTTTATGCATATGCAGACTGTATTGTCTTCGCTCGCACTGCTTTGGGTTCCTCACGCTGTATTTGCGTTATAGTTTGCGTTTAGATTTACATTAACAATCCACAAACAACAGGAGTGTCATCACAGAGAAACCTACAGCTTATGAAAGTGAGAAACAGGGAAACAGAAATCAGAGGCTGTTTGTTGCAGGTCCTGTGATTCTCTCAGCTGCCAGCTGCTTGTCCAAACCTTTAGCACGGTGTCGATATAAAGAAGAGGCGACTGTGCCCTCCATAGACTGCTGAGCAGAACAATCCAATATGGGCCATAGCTGTAACGTCAGGATATTGATGGGTTTGTCACTGAACAGCCTGTCATTCTGCTGCAGGTCCGTGGTCAGATTGGCCTCTTTAAGTCCCATTTTTCATCATTAGCGTGAGACACAAAACTGATCTCTAAGTAAAGCTCAAAGCGTTAAAAGTCAATTTCTGTTTCATCCTCATCGATTGTTTTAGGCACATCAGTAAAGGGTTATTAGGTTCAGAGTTGTGCAGACCCACTCGGTGGCTTCCAGACTAACCACTGTAGGATAAGTCACGTCTTTTTAACAGATCACTGCAGTGTTTATCTGCACTGGGTATAACAGTACAAGATGCCAGGTGTACATTAGTACTTGGAGCCCTCTGGTTTACTTTTACAAAAGTAAAACTTGGATGTGGACCTACATTCCTCTCACAGGTGTTATATGAAACTATGCATTACTGAGTCTGTAAGGCATTATTTATCATGATTAACATGATTATGATCTACGTCTTGGTTTCATTTTCCATTACTCACTTTTAGTAGGAGTCCAGCAGAGTAGTAACTAAAATTGGAACCAGGACAGCATAAATCAGATTTAATTATTCCTCAGCTGTTGAGATAAATAGTTCTACACCAAAATGACAGATTTTCTGCATATGAAAGAGTAAAAAAACTGAATCTGACACCTATCATCTGGAATCTGGTTGGTGTTTTCATTTTATTTGTGGGGACATGAACAGCAGGACGTGTATGCAGTATAAACATACTATTTAACATGACATTACAAACATTACAAACCGCAGTGAAACGTGTATCTAAAGGCTGTTCAGCAAACTTTATTGTCCAAATCACATGTGAGAAATATCTGCAGATTTAGTTTTTTTTTAGACGCAGGGCCTTTGTAGCTTTTTCTTCTTCTAGAGTTGCAGGTTTCACTGTAAGGTGTTAAAAAAAACCACAGCTTCAACAGGCATTTAACAGCTGACATGTGTAAACAAGTGTGTGTGTGTGTGTGTGTTTGTGTGAAACGCAGATTTAAGGCCACATGAGGAAATAAACGGCTTGCTGTTGGCAGACGGAATGAAAATGTAGAAGTTGAATGTCCAGTGCTGCATTTTCTCTGTGTAATCTAAAAGAGCTAGAAATGAATATGGAGTTTAATTCTGATCTTTTCATGCTGCTGGTTGGCCTTTTTTTGTTTTCACACATATTTTGTTGTAACATGAAGCATTGCAGCGAGAAAACTAGCGCATGCTTTTATTGCTCCATAGCACACGTCAGCCAGAGTCCTCTCACCGTAGAGCACAGAACCATAGAGCCAATGCAGCGAGTTGACACTGAGGCTGAGCCCCTTCAGTGAATATGTGCTTGGGAAAAGAACATCCCGGGATTTGAAAAACTCCAGAGAGGTGTTGGAGGGCTCTGACAGTGTGGCGTAATGACAGCTACCACTTTGCATTTAAGGGAAATGTGCTTTCTGGCTTCCTTCTCAGCAGCTTCTGTTACTGAGCTGAACTTGCTTGGGAAAAGAACACACTGGGCTATGAAACCTCAAGAGAAGCGTTGGAGGGTTTTGACAATGTGGTGTAATGACTGTGTATTTAAAGTAAAGTGTGTCTCTTGGCTTCCTCCACAGTAACTTCTGATTTCCTTTTGACACATAAACAAAGTACTATTGATCCTTAGGGAAAGAGGCCCGAGAACAAAAGCTCCTCCTCATCCAGGGGAAACGGCAATGTAGGGGTCTGCAGAGCCAATATTCACCCCCTGCCCACACACAAATGCACTTACAGTCGCAATAGCACATGTACGCAGCTACATCAAGATAAAAACCTTTGTGTGAAACTGTCGAGGAGCTTAAGCCGCTGAATAAATGACGGGTAATTTTCAACTGAGTTTTGAAGCGATCAATCACTTTGGTGTTCACCCATGCAGATTTCAGCCTCCTTGACATCATCGAGGCTGATGACATCAATAGAGCGAGACAACGTGGCTTGACAAGTGTGTAAGGGAGAGATAAGTGTGTAAGGTACGTGCGTGGAGATGGCACATTAATTGATTTCCGATGAAAACGTGAAATGCCGTCTTTGTTCAGGCTATGGAATCATCTGTCTAAATAGGTAGCAGTTACTTTTTTGTGTGATATGTGAAAAGCATAGGGCAAGTTTGTCATGGATTTTTCTCAAGTGTGTCTGAAATGGCCACAGCTGGAGAAAAGTGGATCTATTGATCCTGGGAGTTTCATATTTCAAACATAGTCATCTGTCATAGCTCGCTTCGATTTTTGAAAAACATACACTGTGCCTTTCAGATCATTTTATGAAGTTTTTTGTTTTGTCACGGTGTACAGTTAATGTGAGGTGTTTGGTGTGGATGATAAAAGTGAGCAACCTTTCTCCTTCTCATTATGATATTGTATTATTAATTCCTCTCATTTCAAGATGATGAGCATCAACTAAAGACTAAAGGAAACAATAGGCTGTTTGTAATGTCAGAATGAAATTATACGTTCCCTGAAAGCCAATGTATGTTAAAATATGGAAACCTACTGTACCACAACTAAAATCTTGACACTGTTTCTTCAAGGAAACTTATTCCGTAATAAGTGAAGGGTGTTGAATTGAACCGTGGTTCAGAGTAAACCGTGCTTATTTGTTTTGCCTCTACTTGCCCTCAGTTAGCTGTTTTTCTGTTTTAATAATGCCAGTGTGTGCCCTTACGCTTGCTTTCTTTTTCCACACTTTCTCACTGTGCTTTTTTGGAAAATATCCAGCTCCAAAATAATGAGGGGGACAAAGGTTAAGAAAGGCAAAGTGATGACGAGGGAGCAGCAGATGTGCTAGATGCTTACAGTGACTCCTCAGAGAAGAGAGGCTCACAGAGGCTTTGCATTCGTCGAATGCCCGCAGAGCGGCATCGTGGGTAGTCGAGTGGTCAGGGAGGGACGAGGTCATCGACGACTGTTTGTGCCTAGTGTTGCCCAGCAGCAGCAGCTCACAGTCACACTACTCACACAAACAGATCGAACTATTACTACGCATCATGCCTGTTGCATGAAATTATAAAGACCCCTTTAGACGCGACTGAAGCACCATTATATGGAGAGTTACTCAGAACTTTACAGTTCATTAAATACACATAAATTCTAGAGAATGTTGCTTAATTTACTTTAAGGACTTGATGGAGACAGAAGAAGCCGTAATACGTTTCTGAGGATTTCCTGGTCTGGCAGTGAAGTCTCTCCTTATGCAAAGCCATGAAGACGGATCGTTAATAGAATGTGTTGCAGTGTATTCAGTAATCGTTATTAATCTGTGTGACGGCGGATTCTGCCCAGTGTTCATAAAGCTGGGTTAATTAGACTGATTGATTAGATGGTGGTGATTCAGTGCTCTCAACGCGGCTCCTCATCCCGTCAAGCCTCTAATAAGATCAGATCGCTCTCATATTCATGTAGCCCCCTGCACACGCCGCTTGTTTGGCCTGTCATACCACCTCTCCGTCTTTCTCGCCGCCTGTCTGTCACATCCATATTCAGGCAGGATTTACAGGCATGAAAGGAGCAGCCAAGCTTGCCAAAACAATACACCGAAGACTCGAAGCTACATTATGTTAACATGAAAAGATTGCAAATCTCCCATTCTCCCTCGTCGCCTGCCCTCCCTCCTCGTCCTCCTTCCTGTCGTCTTCTCACTCGCCTCTCGCTGGGATCCATCCTGTGTTCCTGTCTCATCATGTCTCATAAATATGACTATTCCCTCAGTTTGGCCAAGGAAAACATCACACTGGAGAGTTGCAGACCAGGAACCTCACATCTGTCTAGACTCAACTGTGCTAGGTTGGCCTGGTTCTACGCTGCGAGGTCTCTCTACAGGCCTGCGGGACTGTTTCATGTCTGTCCAGTATGTACAACAGCCTGCACATTCTTCAGTCTGCAGACTTAATTGTGAATCAGCTTGGATAAAACTTCAGTTGCAGATCAATACACGTGCACAGCTCCAACTGGAACCGCCCTGTGCTCAATACACAGTGCCTGCTCATCAGTACAGAGACAGCACAGTGAGGAGACGCTCCCTCACTGTAGTAAAATTTTATGACTTTCTGTGTTGCTTTTGTCTCCAGGCATCGGATATTACAGAGCATGATAAGTATTCATTTAAATTTTTGCCAGATCACCAGTCCTTCGCATCAATACAGCCCATCTGAGCTCTTTAAAGAGACGAACTTTGGTGTGTGTGTGTGTACATAGGTTTATGAGTGTGCACCTACATATGCGTGTCTGTATTTCGAGGCTGTGATGAACCCGCTGCACTATCGCCCCTAAGAGAGTCTTAATGGAGCAAAACGATTACCTTGGAAAGAACAGAACTTTGATGAAAACCATCCCACTTTAATTCAGCACCTCACAAACCTGCAGTTGATGCCCGCTGTTTATGGGTTAAACAGGAAATTAGCAAAAGTTGCAGAGTACTTCAGTCACTGGAAGGTTTCACGACGACGTCGTAACATCCAGTGGTTGATGTCGATGTGTGGGTTTCTAAAGGAGATGCTGGGTGAAGAAACTGCAAAAGGACTGATGGAGCAAATCTTCCAGCTGAGGTCTTTGAGCTCTGAGGTGTTTGACTGGTCACCTGCCTGGAACCGGCAGGCGGAGGTTGGCAGTGAAAAAAGTTCAGATAAGTGTTTTTTTTTTTTTATACATGCGTATGGAATGAGTCAGTTTTGCGTGGGTGTGTGTATCATTAGCAGAGTTGCCCTACTTATGCTCTCTGCCACCTCTATCTCTGATTAATCCATGTTTACTTGCGTGTGCGCCTGTCAAATATGCACAAAAGTA
Organism: Macropodus opercularis; assembly: GCA_030770545.1. Taxonomy (NCBI): domain Eukaryota; kingdom Metazoa; phylum Chordata; class Actinopteri; order Anabantiformes; family Osphronemidae; genus Macropodus; species Macropodus opercularis. The sequence continues at coordinate 6,622,755 of CM061097.1, read as the reverse complement.
ATAAATGAAAAAAAGGAGGGGGGCGGCTCTCTACTTGGTGTGGTTTTTCCCGTGATGGGATGTTCGTGCGAGGGATGGAAGGGTCTTACTCTGTTTCCGTCTCCTTTGCGTGCGCGAGCCATATGATAGACAATATTGACAAGCTTAAATGCCCATATTGGTCGGGAAGGAGCCCCTGGGTGCTGCCCCAGCGTTTTGCTGGAATCCGACCACCAGGCTGAAACCACACACTCGCATACGGTACAACTCTGGTCCTGTTTTTGCTAGCACAGCACTCTCAACAATTATCTCATAGCTCTTTAGAAGACTCTTTATGACTGCAGCATTTCCACCATTCCGGTCCGCTCTGCTTTCCTTACCTCCTCCATCCAGAGACCATTAAACCAGATCCCCTCTGAAAAGCTTTAAGGCCTCTTTTGGCCGGCCACTTCTGCTCCAAAGCCGACCCATGGCTCCTTTCATGTTTTTAAATCAAAGTCCATGAAAGGTTGAAGGCGAGCACCGGGAAGCAAAGAGAAATTTGTGACGGGTTTTTGTGTTTGTGGGTTGGAGACAAATCTTACAAACCCATATGGTCTTACTCACACACACGAACACGCAGACATACTCGGGCCTTAATCTGATACGGTACATGCCCCCCTGGCCTGTTCTGCTCTGCTGGGATTTCATCTTTTTTTGTTCTGTCTCCCTTCTCACCTGCTGAGAGTTACTGTAGACGTGTAACCCTGCTCTTTTCCTGTCTTTCCCTTCTGTTTTCACACGCAGCCAACTGCACCCGCCAGTATGAAATACAGTGTGGAGGTGGCCTCTGCTGTGATTTGCAGACGGTGCTGACTTAAGGACGGTGGTGTGTAGCCTTTTGATTTTGCTGGTATTCAACCTGAAAATGTTTTCCTTGATGGTTTTTTGGCAGAGGCTATGTTGGGGTACCTCCAGGCGGCCAACTTCACGTGCCAGCTGCTCTGCCTAGGCTGCTCCTGCTGGGGCCGTTTTTTTCAAGTTTTATACCCAAAAAGACAACTCCACACTTCTCTCACTTCCATCTGGCCCTGCAGATCAGGTTCTCTGTGCATCAGTGTCTCCAAGTGGGAGCACTGACTCTCCTTCAGTTAATCTTTTCTGACTGCAGGGATGATGTGCGTTGTGGTGGGTCCAGGCATGAGGGGTAGAATTTTAAAAGTGCATCCATTTATTGATTACTCTGAAAAACTACGTTCTCTACAACAACAGTAAGTACAGTGCAGTGTGCAGCTTGTATACCCTGCTCTGTCTCTAGGATGTTTCATTGCAAACAGATACTGGAGGGAGGGACGGCATCAGAAGCAACTCTTTCCTCAACCTCATCCCATTTTACTTTACTGCCCACATCAGTGTTTAATATTAACTTTTTAAATGACAGAGACTATAAACTCATTTATGTGAACTTAAGTTGTCAATTTTTAAATTAAAATATAGGCAGATATAAAACCAAGCTGCATCTTTAAAAGCCCCTTTTTTGTTTTTGGAATAACGGTCTTTTATGTTTCTTAAAGTCAAAATGTAGTAAAATATAAAATGTAGCAAAACGTCCTGCTTGTTGTGTAAACATCACCTTGATGCAAGTTTACATGCGTCTAATGCTTTATACTAATCCAGTGGTTAATCAGCAATATTATGAGATTATAAATACTAGTAATGGTTGAAGCTTGTCAACATGTTTAGGTTTCGTTGTTATCCAGTGGATGTTGAGTGACAATATTTTAGTCTGGATCAAAGTAGAAGAAAAAGAAGCTTAGTTCTTTGTAACAATTGGCCAGACTAATAAAACGTGATGGGGTTTCATAAGGTATGTGGTCAATCTATACTGTGTTTTTGCAGACCTCCTTTTAAGTCACCTTGTTCATCGGTAAATTACAAACTTATTTCCTCTGTTGACCTGCGAGTTAAAATCCTTTGCAGTCACATCCTTTATGAACCGTTTTGCACTTTACAAGCATTTTGGCTTCTGGCTGATAAGGTGAGAGACGTACCTTTGAGCCTTACCGGCGTTACAGGAGGTGTTTTAACCAGATAAGCCGTACTGAATGTGACTTGATAAATTGTCTTTTTGCAACTTCTCTCTCTCCTTGGCGTCTCTGCAGGTTTTCCATCTTCCCCTGCCTCGGCTCAGTAACCTTTAAGGTGCTGTAGACCTGGAGGTGGGAGTGCAGCAGCGAGACGACAACGTTAGAATGATGGGTGTGATTAAGTCTGGAAGGGCGTGTACTGTATGTGGGGCAGCAGTAAGAGGAGGAATAAAGGGTATGCGGTCAAGAATAGTGAACAGTAAAAAGATAGACTTGGAGTTTAGTTGTTTAATCAGTGTCCTGTGGGCTGTCAAATGCTTCTGTGAGCACACTGGGTTTGGTACCTTCCTTTTTAAAATTCAGTTCAACTTTATTTATATAGCGCCAATTCACAAAAACAGATATCTCAAGGCACTTTACAAGTAGGGTTTAAGACCTTACACAACTAGACCCAACAAATCCCACATAGAGTAAGCTTTTAATTGTAGCCAATCAATAAATTGTACATTTTAATAGCAACAGTGGAAGAAAAACTCTTCCTCTATAGAGGAAGACCCAGGCTCAGTGTGGGCGGCCATCTGCCTTGACCGGTTGGGCTGAGGGGATAGAGAAGAGAGAAAAGAACATAACGACAACAAAAACAACAAGTCTGACGATACCTGTAGATGAGAATAAAGAGAGAGAGACAGAAAGAGAGATGCACAACTACGAGAGAAAAACGGACAACGTTGGTTACTTGTGGACATGGTGGCGTGTTAGTGAATAGAATAAATAGATCTGGAACCTGAACTGGAAGCTGGTTCCACTGGATTGGAGCTTGGTAGCTAAAGGCTCTGCCTCCCGTTTTACATTTAGAAACTCTAGGAACCACAAGTAGACCAGCGCTCTGAGCACGAAGCATTCTGAAGGTGCATAAGGAGCTATGAGGTCTTTAAGACAATGTAACCCTAACTTCTGTTGGTGTCCGGTGTTCTCCAGTCACCGAGGCTGTGGGTATTAAACGGGCTACAGTTCTTTGTCCAACTTCTTTATTAACCAGAACGGCAACACAATACTTCTGGAACTTACAGCACTCTGCGTACCACCACGCTGACTCCCTCCTAAGTTCTGCTCCTCCTCCTTAACCTTCCCCTGAGAAACACCTGCCGATAGGAACTAATGTTTCCCCTAACAAAGATGCTATAAACGATAAAAGAAATGCTTATCATTAATAATGTGAAATTAAACTAATCCATAAATAAAATAAATAAATAAATCATTGTAATAAATTAAGGTTACAGTCGTCCGTTGCTGTAAGTGGAAATGTCCCCATTTCAATGGCAACATACACAGGGGTGAACAGCAACAACCAAGACGGCAACATGAACATATACAAATCCAGTCCAATCCAGTTCTTCTGGTTGGTGGTGCACAACATAACAGTAACCCTGCGGGAAGCACAAATATATATACACACGTGGACTGCAATACACTGCAACATGCAGATATAGGTAAACAGTACAACAGCCAATCACAATACCCCAATAACAACAACAATAAAAGTGCAACATGTAGGGGTTGTGAGTGTTAAATTCCAATCCCTCAGGTGACAAAGTCTCTGTACTTTGATGGTCGCCTAATCTGGCGTCCACGGGAGGTAACCTGTGCCGGAGATGGTGAGTTGGGCACACCAGAGTCCACGTGGCCAACAGGAGAAGAGGTGGATGGAGAAGAAGGGCACGGGCTGGGAGGTGGTAAACGTTGATGGGCCTTGCTCTGCTGAGTAGCCCTGGGCAACACCAACTGCTTTGTAGCAGTGTCAGGAACAAATGGAGGAGTAGGAGGACGAAAAGGCAGTGCCCCTGACAGAGCAGTAAGGGGAGGGACAGGCGCCTCAGATCTGCTTACAGTGGGCACAGAGGATGCCCGACTATCAGGGGAAGTGTTTGGTAAAACCCCTTTGTAGGCTTTTAGTCTGTTGTGATGAACAATCCATGTTCGTGAACGAGTGCTCTTGGGATCCATAATCTTGTAAGTGACGCCAGGGTGTCCCTCTCTGTCCATCCGACGCAGGACCACAAAAGGTCCTTTCCATCTGGGAGCGAGCTTATTCATCTTTTGTGCTGGGTCATCCAGGAGAACAAGGTCACCTGGCTGGTGAGGGTGGAAAACCATTTTCTTGTCATACTGAGTCTTTTGATGTTGTTTACTTGCAGCTGTATTTTGGCTTGCATCCTTGAAAGCATGGGACAAACGTGTAGCCAGGAGCTTAGCATACGCTGCCGGTGAACCTGGTGTGGGAGAAGTCACCTCGGGGCTACAGTTCAGCATAACATCGAGTGGCAAATTTGGTTCTCTGCCATGAACAAGAAAGAAGGGTGAAAAACCGGTGCTTGAATGAACACTGGAGTTGTAGGCGAGCTCAGCTTGTGGCAAGTACTGATCCCATTCACCTCCAGTGTGTGATATGTACTTAGCAAGTTGGTCCTTCAGAGTCCTGTTGAGTCTCTCAACCATACCATCTGACTGTGCGTGATATGGGGATGTGCGTGTTTTGTTTATACCAAGCAAGACGCACAGATGTTTAACGAGGTCTGATTCAAACTGGCGTCCTTGGTCAGTATGAATAGACTCCGGTAGGCCATGTTGCCTTATGTAATCCTCAAAAATGCACTTTGCCACAGTGGTTGCACGTTGGTCTTTCAGTGGGTAGAGGTTAACATAGCGTGTGAAATAGTCCATTATTACTAGAACATACCTGTTGTTTTGAGTGGTAACAGGTAGCTCAGTGATGTCTGCAGCAATCTTTTGAAAAGGTCTCTCTGCTAGGATGGGCTGCATCGGGGCTCTTTCATGTGGAGTGGGAGAACCTCGGGTTTGACATGGCAAACACTCTGCACAAAACTTGTGAATATCCCGAGACATATATGGCCAATAGCAAATACGTCTGGCCCTCAGCAGGGTGCGTTCTGCACTCAGGTGACCACTAAATGGATTGCCATGCACTGCTACAAGGGCTTTGGTGATAAGAGTAGCAGGCAGAACAACTTGAAATGAATCAGGTGCATGTGGACCTGTTTTAGTCTTTCTGCAAAGAATCCCATGCCTCATTATCAACTTGGGAAACTCGTGCCAAAGTTTCCGTAGAGTGGAAGAGGAGTGTTTCAAGTGGCCTATTGGTGGTCTAGAAATCCCGTCCTTCATCCATGCAATGACAGTGGCAAGATTGTCATCTTCAGTCTGTTGTTCCCGCAACTTGTCCAAGTCTACTGACAGAGTGTGATGTACTTCAGTGAGAGCTGGGAAAGTGTTGTTTCTGTCACTGCAAACCGGTGTGATATTGTCTGTGGCGGTGATGGTAGCGATGGAACACTGAACAGCTTTGTTCAGAGTTTCCATGCTGGGGCGCCTGGACATAGCATCTGCGTTGGCATGTTGTTTACCATCACGATGCAAGATGTTGTAGTCATATACATCCATTTCAAGTATCCATCTACTGCGTCTACCGGTCGGATCATTATCCACTGGACTTTTCTTCAGACTCAGGAGGGGTTTATGATCCGTGATCACTGTGAAGGAGCTGCCGGATAAAAAGTGTTTAAAGTGCCTTATAGACCAAACAACTGCCCAAAGCTCCCTGTCGAAAGTAGACCATTTCCTTTCAGAAGAGCTTAGCGTGTGACTTGCATAGGCTATAACATGTTCCCTATTGTCCCGTCTCTGAGCTAGCACAGAGCCAATGCCTTCCTGTGAAGCATCTGTATACAACAAAAAGGGCTGAGTGAAGATGGGGTGTGCCACAACAGGTGGATGAGTGAGGGCATGTTTCAGTGACTGGAAAGCATCCTCACATTCAACAGTCCATTTGAATATTGCACCCTTTTTGGTGAGTGTATGTAGAGGGGCAGCAATAACCGAAAAGTTTTTGACGAACCGACGATAGTAGGAACACAGTCCAATAAATGCTCTCACCTCAGTAGTCGTTCGAGGTGTTGGCCAATTACGAACCTTGTCAAGGTTTCTTGCATCAGGTTGGAGTCCACGATTAGAGACCACATGTCCCAGGAAGGTCACTTGGGTTCGTGCCAGCTGACATTTCCTGCCTTTCAACTTGAGACCAGCAGAACGAAAACGACTGAACACCTCTTCCAGGGTCTGTAGGTGATCTTCAAACGAGCGACTGAACACAAGGACATCATCCAGATAAATTAAACATTCCTTCCAATGTAGGCCGTGGAGTACTAGCTCCATCAATCTTTGAAAGGTCGGTGGGGCGTTAGTTAAGCCCATAGGCATAACCTTAAACTGGTACAGGCCGCTGCCTGAGTTGAACGCAGTTTTCTCCTTGTCCTGTGGTTCAAGCTCAACCTGCCAGTATCCACTTGATAAATCCATGGTACTGAACCAGCATGCACCAGACAGACTGTCAAGCGCATCTGCAAGACGCGGCAAGGGGTATGAATCTTTAACAGTCACTGCATTGAGCTTCCTGTAATCAATACAGAATCTGTAGCTGCCATCTTTTTTCCGAACAAGGACGACAGGCGAGGACCAGGGGCTACAACTTTCCTCAATTATGTCTTGTGAAAGGAGCTGCTGCACCTGTCTGTCTATCTCCATTCTCATGTTGGGTGAGGTCCTGTATGCTCTCTGTTTGATCGGTGGAACATCTGCAGTCCTGATGCTGTGTCGGACCATGTCTGTGCGTCCATAGTCATGGTCATTAGCACTAAAAACATCACTGTAAGTCAGGAGCAGGGCCTCAAGCTGCTGTCTCTGTTCATCAGAAAGTTCTGAGTGGCTTAGGTCAATCTCTGTCCTTGACCGTAGAGGTGAGGGCTCTGTTGATGTTTCCACAGTAGCTACACTCGTTTCCACTACACAATAGGCCTGGTCACCGTCTGTGCCAACTGGATGGAAATCTCCTAGTCTAGTGTCACCTGGGATCCGGAGGTCAGCATTAGTTGGGTTCATGACTCTAACATAAGTGAGTCCTGTTCGTACTGGGGCAAGTGTGCATGCAACCAAGAGACCTTGGTAATTGTACAGATCTGGCTCTAAGATACCTGTATAGTCAGCTTCAAGATCAGGCACACCAACAGCTGGCTGGACCTTAACTAGCACGGTCATCTGTGACAGGGCAGGAACTGTAACAGTAGCTAGGGTGACAGCATAGCAGCAAAGGGGAGCAGTCTCTGTAGTGCACAGAAGAGGAATACTAGTGTGGTTCCCTACTTTAAACATACCTTCACTCAGGTTGACAACTGCACGATGAGTAAGTAGAAAATCCCAGCCTAAGATCACTGGCTGTGTAATGTTCCTGACAACCTGAACTGTGTGGGTGAAAACCTCATTACCTAGCCGGATGGTGATGGACAGTGTGCCTAGATTGTCTAAATAGTCACCAGTCACTGATCTAGGGAAAAGTTGAGAGCGTTGCATAGGCTTTGTTCTGAGAGATGGAATGGACATTCTAAAGGTTTCACTAATCAGTGAGATGTCAGAACCTGTATCTAGGTACACTTTGGTAGCTACGTTTTCAATAACAGTCATCACATAACGTGTGAGGGTTTTACATGAAGATGTTGAAAATGTCTGTTCTTGGACCCCATCAGCAACAGTAGCAGACACTTGGCCCTCAGTATCTGCTACCACTCTTTTCCCGGTTCATAGTGGTCTTCCTTGAAACTCACATGATGACTCTTTTCCCGCTGTGTGACGAGTCTTCCTGCTGAGTGAGCTTGATGTGAATCATGTCGGGAATAGGGAGGAGAACAAGACCTGGAGGAGTCACGACGGCATGCTTCCCTGCTACCGGAGGACTCAGGAGAGCGGTGTCTGTCAGAGCTGTAGTGTCGGTAGCGCTCACGGTTGCTGGTAGAATGATAGTCACGCCGCTGATGTGATGGAGGTGGAGGAGTAGGGGAGCAGTATCTGTCACGGCGAGAGTCTCTGGGTTGTAGATAATCACTGTGTGATCTGCTGGACCTGTGACCACTTGGTGCAGATGAATAGGTGCCCCGTTCAGGAGACCGAGATGGGGAGCGTCTATATCGTTCTCTTCCACGCTCATATCCCCTTTCTAATGTAGGATCATACCTGTGTCCAGAAAAGTCAGAACGAGGGGGATAGTGGCTGGCATGAGACTGTCCAAGTTGAGTAACTTCCAGTTTGAGTGCGCGGACTTCATCTGAAAGCTGTTTCACAACCTAAACGAGGCCTGCTGATGAGTTTGTGTGAAACTTTTCATGTTTGGCAGACACCATAGCTGAGAGTGGTTCACTTTGCAAGGAGAGAGTGTGAGGGGTAGGTGCTTGTGGAACAACAGGTGGAGGAAGGAGTCTCAAAGCTTCCTGTGCACGTTCCCACTTACACACAACAGCTAAAGCGTCTTCTAGTGTAGTGGCACCATGTTCGTGGCACTTTGCCTGTAGAATGGGATCTAAACCAGCAACAAATCTTCTAAAACGTTCCATTGCAATAGCTGGCTGGCCGTAGTTAGGGAATGCTTCTAGTACCAGCCTTGTGATTTCTGCAGCATAGACCTCCAAAGGTTCTTTAGGCAGTCGCTGTCTGGCATTAACAAAGGTCTGAAAATGCAGCAAAAATTCCTTCCGGCCGAAGACATCATTTAGCTTAGCTGCACACTGCTCGTAGTCTTGTTGCACTCGTGGCGGCAAAGACAACCAGTAAGCTAGTGCGTCACCACTAAGCCGTGTGGGAAGAATCGTGGCTATGTCTGGCATTTGTCCATCGGCACATGCTTTAACTGCTAATTCCAGTCTAGTTTTCCACAGCGAAAAACTTTCCTTGTCCTTACCATCTCCGTGGAAATATGGCGGTAATTCCACTCTGTAATGCACCACAGTCTTTGATGTCGAGTCTCCTCGGGCCGCGCTGCGCGCACCGTCGTCGTGCCGCACAACGTTGTCCTCACCGTCGTCCACTAACTGCAGCGACATCGCTACGTATTGACCAACTCACAAGGCGTATGGAAAACCGGGGTCTGCGTTCGCACTTCAGGCGCTGTGCATAAAATTGTTGAGGCGTCCCTTCACATACAAAAGTCACAGATGGCACCTGTAGCCTGCAGCCATTTCCCGCCGAGAACCGAGTTGAATGCCTTGGTTAGAGCATCCGAAGATGAAAAAAAATACCGCTGCCACCAGTCTGTAACCCTAACTTCTGTTGGTGTCCGGTGTTCTCCAGTCACCGAGGCTGTGGGTATTAAACGGGCTACAGTTCTTTGTCCAACTTCTTTATTAACCAGAACGGCAACACAATACTTCTGGAACTTACAGCACTCTGCGTACCACCACGCTGACTCCCTCCTAAGTTCTGCTCCTCCTCCTTAACCTTCCCCTGAGAAACACCTGCCGATAGGAACTAATGTTTCCCCTAACAAAGATGCTATAAACGATAAAAGAAATGCTTATCATTAATAATGTGAAATTAAACTAATCCATAAATAAAATAAATAAATAAATCATTGTAATAAATTAAGGTTACAACAAGATGGACCTTTATTATGAAGAGCTTTGTAAGTGAGATTGGAAGTAGATTTGACAGGAAGTCAATGCAGAGAAGCTAATGTAGGAGAAATGTGATCTCTCTTCCTAAGTCAGACTCTGGCTGCAGCATTTTGAATTAACTGGAGTCTTTTTAGAGAGTTATTGGGACAAACTATGAGTAGGGAGGCAGCAAATGCAGGGATTAACTTTTCAGCGTCACTCTGTAAGAGGATGCTCCTAATTTCAGCAATATTCCTAAAATGGAACTAGGCAGTTCTAGAGATTTTGTTAATATATGATGTAAAGGAGAGATCTTAGTCAAAGACGACACCAAGGTTCCTACAGTAGAACCCGGACGCTAACGTTATGTCGTCCGGAGTAACAATCTGATTCAATAACGCGTCTCTGTGGTTTTTAGCACCAATTATAATAACCTCAGTTTTATCTGAATTTAGTTGTAGGAAGTTATGGGTTATCCAGGATTTAAACAAGTTTGAAGTTTGACTAATTGGTTTGTTTCTTCTGGTTTCATAGACAAATATAACTGAGCATCATCTGCAAAGCAATGAAAACCGTCTGGTTTTCCATAGTGTGAAGCCGAGATTCCAAATCAGTCAGCCTCACCTCCAGCGCTGCAACTACCTCACACTTTTTACAGATACCATTAACACTAATGGAGGTAGAGGACGAGCTAAACGTAAGGCACCGAGCAACAAGGAGAAGGTGAAAGTAAAGCAGAAAGTTAAGCTAGCTTAGCTGAGAAGACCAGAGGTAAGAAGGGAAAAGAGGGAAAGAAGGTGCTTGAGTGTTACAAGCGTGTGACCCTTAGGCACTCGCATGTATATGTTCAATATGTTCCAATATGTCAACCCAGCTTTAACTAAAAATACATTACCAGCCATGAAAGCTGCTGTGATGTTACTTGTGTCAGTCTGAACATTCAAGTGCACGTTCGTATAGTCGATGTTAAGAGGGTGTCAATTTCCCTCTGTGCTTGCAGGATTAATTCATTTACAGCTCAGCGCTACAGCTCCAATCGCCTCACTGTCCAGCCTAACAGGCCAGTTAATAATGTTGTCAGCTGGGCAGCGAAGACGGTGCCGAAGAAGAAATGGTGCTAGATGCCGGCTGTTTGCATTGTAAGCAAGAATTCAGTCAGACTGTCCACAATCATCCTCTGCCAAAGTTATTGATGATTTGTTTAATAGTTTTTTTCTTTCTTTTCTCCATATGATCACAGGGTGATCATATGGAGGGCCTTACGGCGAGAAGTGAATGAACGCCTTTGTTGATTTTCACTTGGGTCTGGCCTAAAAATTACAATATGAAGATGAACGAACACACCAAGCAACCTGACAAAAATGTGTGTTTCAGTACATCTCATTAACAAATGAAACAAAAGCACCTGTGACTCCTCTGACGGGAGATAAGATGCATATGGATATGTAAAAAGATGAAAACCTCCAGTGGAGTGAATGCGTTTCAATGCAACCCATTCTGCTGGTAAACTCCTAGATAGCATAAACCATTCCTCACCCTCACAGGGGAGGGGAGGTAGCTGCACTGTACCAATTCCTCTATTGATCAGCAAACTGGAAGCTGGTGGAAATGTTCTGCTTCCCTATTGATCTCTGATCTATTATGAGTTGTTAGTAGAAGGCCGGGTGAATGGTGGAGAGCGGTCCATCAATCACACGCCGACGCCCACGCTGCGCGACAGAAGCACGCTGCTGCTGCTTCTTTTTTTTTTTTCTTATTCTGTTTTCTCTGTTATCCTCCTCCTCTCCTTCTGTGATCCTCTTTCTCTAACTCCTTTTCTCCCTAATCGTCCAGCACAAAACACACTCGACCCTCGCCACAGATGGAGTAGAAATTTCGGTTCCAGTCTGACGACACCTGTCTACACCCACCAAGTTTGAAAAATTGTCTTAATAGAATAATGGTATCATGACTGGTGCAGTGCAGCTTTTTACCGCTCCAGACTCTCCAGCAAAGAATGTATTCACGAATGCCATGTGTTGAATTGTTCCAGAGAAAGTGAATGGACAGAACATATTGAACCTGTGAGGAATGAATTAAATAATATTGGCACTTTCCGTTCCTGATTTAATGCCTGTTTTTTTTTTTTTATGTTGCTCCATTGTCCAGGTGACCGATCGATCCGTGCGAGCTGTTGCAGAGCATTGTCCCGAGCTGCAGTTCGTTGGCTTCATGGGATGCCCTGTGACCTCTCAGGGAGTCATCCATCTTACAGCCGTGAGTATCTCAGCGATTTTCTAAGCGGTATTTCCACAGTTTACCTGGAACGCTCACGTGCGACGTACTCTTAGAGATCAGTTGAGTGTTTACTTACACCGGAACTCAAGATAGCGCAGTTAAAGGAAGGTTAATTTCAGTCAACAGCTTCACTTTCTTGAAGTAATTACTTGCATCAGTAAATGTCAACAGAAGTTTCAGCGTGACAAAGTTATTCTTGTCTAATCCTGTTACTGTAGGCCAGCTCTCCATGTTGCTGCAGGCAATGCATCGTCTCCAGGGGGGGAAACTCAGGACCTTGCGGTGTGTTTTATCTCAGAGTTAGTTTTGAAGTTATTTCGTGTTAACTTTTAAATCTCATGAAAGCTTAATGAGATGAATCCTAATAATACGCTGCTGTTCTGACTACACCCTGCTGTTTGGATATTACCATGCTAATGAGCAGGGGCTCCATGGTTAAAAATGTTCCATGCCATGTAAACATGGACACACATGCACTCACACGCCGATTGAATTCACAAGGAAATACCGCACCTTATTTTCTTTCCCTTTTATTTCCTTTTCCCCAACATAATCCATTTACTGTGTGTGTGTGTGTGTTCTTGCTGGTGTAATGCAATCGATTTGTCTTTTTCTACGTGGGTGTACACGCTACTGTGAACGTACCCTTGTGGGCCTATGTGCGTCTATTCCTCCTCAAATGCAATTACAGTTGTGTTAATAGGACTGAGACACCCAATGCCATGGCGCATTATTAGATTAAACAGCAGATTAATTTGCGCTCATGATTTTGGCCTCCTATCGTCTTTGCAGCCTCTCCTGACCTTGGCCGTGATGCTGTAGACAGACGGTAATGAAGCCAGCCAGTCATAACAGCATTAGCATACCTGTAGGTAGACGCATACACGTCCGCCCACACGCACTCCAGCACAGCTCATTATTATTTATTACTGTATTAGCCAAGGTGAAGTTTTAGTAGTTCAGATGAGCGAGTTCACAATTCTGATAATATAAGGTACTTTTCTGTATGGATGCAGTTTGTCAGGACAGAAAAGTGTTAATTTTTAAGGACTTTCTCTGTGAATTCTTTTTAGTTAACTTTTTGGTGGCGTTGCCTAAACATCAGATAAAAAATTCATCTTTAACAAACAGCAGTTGATGACTTCATTTCCCAAAGTTTGTGTAGCACCCAAGGAGCCACCAGGGCAGCTACCGATTCTTCTCTTTCGCTTCATGGTCAGACTAATTTAACTGCATCACATTCATTTCGTTATGCACACATACACACACCAGGGATAAGAGTTCGCTCGCTAAAATACCAGTAACCCCTTTATGTAATCCCAGTGTGTCTAGTCGAGAAGGACTGTTGCCAGGATGGATATTTAATTCCTTCCTAATATTGCTAATAAATTGTCTATAATAAAATCTATTGATATCAGATTAAAATTGCAGTAATGCTAAATGTCTTTTTAAAGACAAAATTCTCATTCTCTTTAGCACCTAAAAATCACCCTGGTCACCAAAAACCACATCGCCTGTACTTTGGGCGTTTTACAGTACAGTCTTGCTTTAGGTTATTTTTTTATTGTTCATATGTGCTGACGTACAGTGAAGGGTAATAAATCCAAATCCCATGCAGCCACTCTGTGTCTAGCTCAAGTATTTCTTAAGATGTAGTTGATGTTTGTAGGTTGATTGTAATGTGTTAGTCATGGTCTCATTTCTCTTCCTCTCCCTCGTCTCTGTTGCTCTGCCTCTTCCTCTCCTCCGTCCCTCTATAAAATCTGACAGTAATTATCTCCTTTAGCAGTTGATTCCTCCCCTCATTCATTCCCACTTGGTCCCATCCAGTGTCGATTGAAAATCATATCCTCGCGTTTAGATTCGTTGCATTTATGATGACTCCGCGGACCTGCGTGTGATTTCAGGACTGCGGCGCTGCTCTCGTGTTCGATTAGCACACGCTCCCTTCCACTTCTTTTCTTCCTCGATTGCCCCATCTCTGTGATAATCTTCCCAACCCCCTCACTTTCTTCCCAGCTATCATCAGGAAAAAAGGGTAGAAAATCCATTACTTTTATTAACTTCTCTGGTATGACACACTCATTTCAGATTTATAGTCCTTTTTTTTAATACCAACTTCTTCTTCCACAAATTAGGGAATGAGGAAATCAATTTAAACAGTAATTTCTTAATCAAGTGAGCTGGTTGTAAAAATAGATCGGCCACAGTGATGAGTTTGATGCAGATGGTTTGTAGGGCGCCTGTAAAGCTGCAGCATGCAGGGAGAGTGCATGTCACTAATGCTTCTGCAGTGTTTCAGTCCTTATGGGAGGCGTTTTGTTCCCCGGTGGTGAGCGCTCAATATCTGTGGTCAGGCACTATTTGATAAATCATCCTCTTGTTAGGGACTTCAAAGTTAAATCAAGATTCCTGCCGACTCAGCGTAAAACCTGCACAACAGGCTTGCAAACTGCACACGGCTTCAAACGAGCGCATGTGTGTCTGATGCCGCCCTTTTTGTGCCAAGAATACGCTGTTAATTTTTATTCCTGGTTGGCGTTTGGATTGAAGCTTCAACTTGGCTCCACTTTCTTTGACATTAGTAATACTGTAGTTTTATTGATGAGCCTTGTCACAACCTGAAGCTCCGTAATGGATATAAAACATCTTGGGTAGATCCGTTGTGGGTGTTCCAGAGTTTTCCGCTCTCCCTCAGCAGCTAATTTGAGAACTTTATATATATGTGTTTGTGTTCGCGTAGGTTTCTGTGAGATTTATTATTCTCACTAATCCAGTTTCAGAGAGTTTGGCCTTTAGGCAAGAGTCTGCTTGTGTGTAGGTGTTGGGCGTTATCACAAGGGTGGAAGGCTTCACTCAGCCAGCTTGAGTGTCTTTCCCCCCCGTTCTTCAAGTTTGTGTGTGCGTTTGTGGCTTTGAGGAAATAAATGTGTGTATTTCAGACGTGGATAACATCCAGTGTTTTCTGTGCCTCAGCCGCACTTAGAAGAATAATGTACAGCAACAACAGAGTCATTATCCCACTCTTTGAAAATTGCTGTTACCTGTTTACTGTACGCTTTCGCTGTATCCAGTCTCTTTCTGCTTTCAGTCACTGTCATCCTCTGTATGTCTTTTTTTTTTTTTTTTTTTACTGGTATCTCTCGTGTATCCTTGTGTTGTGTTGTTTTGTTCTGTCTGGTCCTCTCACTTCCTTTGTGTGCATCTTCATGTTCCTGTCTAGTCATAGTTGTTTTTTTCTTCTTCTGGTTGTGATTAAGTCCAACTTCAGCTTTATCAGAGAGCCAGTGTTTGAGAGCAGCTCTTGGTGCCAGAGAGCCTGTATTCCCCGGTCTTAGATGTCCCACTGATGGCTTCCGTGCCTACCCACAATACCCCTCCTTATGCCTCAGCCTATCACTCCTCTGTGACGCTGTGTGCCTCAAAATGTCTTTTTTGTGTGTGTGAAATTTCCCAGCCTTGGAAAGACAAGAGGCCAAAGGCATAACAAATGGAGAGACAGTTGAGGAATGTGTCAGAGATGAAAAGATGTATATTTAGCGACTGTAATAGCTACGTGTCTCTCTGATGTGCAGATCTCGGAAGTTTCTGGTCTTAATTTGGGGCCTTGTAGATTAATTCAGCCGTGCCGCTTCAGGGCTTTTGTTGTTTTTCTCCAGAAAAAGTTAGGACCTTTGATTAATGCTCTCTGAGGTTGACAGAAGTGAACCATGGACCTCATTCTCTCTGCATTTATGAGCAAATAAAACAGTCTGGTTTATGACAGGGGAGCTATTTAATTTCATAACCAGAATCATATGTTCAGCTCATCTTAGTGGCTGCGTGGATCTGTACGTACTCTCAGCACCCTGAGTTTAAATTTGGCTCACAGCTTAGTGATAGTTTAGGGACATACAGTATGTGTCTTCTCAAATTACTGTGAGCACAGTTTGGAAAACACTTTTTTTTTTTTTTTTTTAAAGCGGAGATGCACAAAAAGGTGAAAACACCCAGGTCGTCACCTTCACACTCCCCACTCCACCAATCCCTCCTCACGCCGGACGAGTGGCGTCTGGGTGTGCTGTAGTCGCTGGCCCGTTATCTCCTCCCTCTGACTGGAGCATAGAAAATACATAATCACAGTGCCCTGTGTCAAACTGATAACCCCCAACACAAACCACACAAGTAATTGTGTGTGTGTGTGTGTGTGTTCACGTCGATGTGTCCATTTTCCTACAGTACGCTCAGATGTTTGTGCGGCTGTGTATTGTGTCTCAGGGGTGGAAGAGAGGATAGAAGGCGAAACGAAGGAGCAGAAGGGATTTGGAGGAAGAAAGGTAATGGGGTTGTGGGGGTCGCGGAATGAGTCGAAATTGTAATAATTTTCTTCAGCGTGTATGGTGGAGATTGGGGGATTTATGAATATAATGAGCAGAGAGGAGCCTAAGGACGATGTGTCTCTTGCAGTAGTAATTGAAGAATAATTCATTTGGCTCTAAGACTTTTAACCCAGAGACAGACGGCGATAGAGAGGTTTTTGACCTCTGGAGGGAGGGATATCATGTCTCATTATTGGCCCAACTAGTGTCACTGTGCTGTGACTGTCATCCGGTGCTGTCGCTTTGCTTTGTGCATGCGTGCATACGTTTGTGTGTATGTGTGCGCCAATGTGGTCATTTGGCTTAGTGCGCCGGAGAGAAACCAGCACTCTCTATCTCCTGGAGCCTTTCCTAGCCACCGAGTTTGTTATCAACACCGGCACATGCAGGATTAGCGGGTGAAAAGGAGAGAGGGAGGGGGAGGGAGGAAAGACAGGGGGAGGAAAATAAGTGATAGACAGTAGATGGGCACAAGACAGATTAAGAGAGAGGTTAACTGCACACACACAACACATACTGTACAAACGCACACACGGGGATCAGCTCACTGGTCTGTGACTGATGCAGACAATGCATTTGTGATACCAGACCTCACGCCTCGGTCTGTTCTCAAATATTCATATCAGTCTGTCTTCAGGGGCCTCTGTGCGTTTGTACTGTATGTATGTGTTTTACTGAACGTGCACAGGAGGTGCGTTTGTGATTTCGGCTTACAGCGAAGGGACTGGAGGGGACTGTGCATGCACGAGTCCCCACTTGTATTCACCCCGTGACACGGCTGCCATTCATTTCACCTTTTGCCTCCACTTCATCCTTTCACGCAGTCTCCAACACAGACAGCCGAGCAAAATGTGTCAGGGCCACAACGCCACCTCAGTAACACTCTCTGACTTCTAATACCACTTTGAAGTTGGCATCGTACTTCTTCTTCATGTTGTTTAGGACATTCACCTTAAAATAAGGTAACGGTGCTGCGCAGTGCATCAGAGGATCAGTTTATACAGTTATACATGACCATCTGGACACATTTTTGTCAGCACTCTCAGAGTTGACCGTACGGTGAGAGTTGTCAATGCTAGTTGTAAAGAGAAGGTTGTGCAAGTGAAGAAGAGGTGACGTTAAACAAAATACAAAACTCTGAGTGAAAGTTTCTGTTGTGCCTAAATCAACATTTGGGAATATTAAAAAGCAGGTGTGCAACAGAAAACTACCTTGTGGACAGAGGAGTTTTGGGGATGAGTGGAAAAACCACATGCTTGAAGAAAATTCTGAATGACAGCAAATCAAGAATGTTCTGTAATGATCAGCAGAAGGATTCCCTGGATGTGAGGATTCTCCACCAGACGCCAAGCCCTAGTCAGCCTCTAGAACAGAGAGGACCAGCCTCTGAAACCCACAAAAAGAAACTCCTAGACTTCTGGAACAAAGTTTTATGGGCCGATGAAAGAAAAATTTAACTCGGTCAAAAAAAAGGGAAGGATGAAAGTGTGAAGGAAAAGGAGAACCAGACCCAAAGCGCACCACCTCATCTGTCAAACATGGTGGTTGTTCTGTTATGACTTGTGTATGTGTGGCTGCCAGTGAAGCTGACAGACTGGCATTTATTGATGAATTCGCTGCTGACCTGGCGAACGGGCTGGATACAGAGGAATACAGGAGCGTTGCTTGTTCTTGGTTTCAGTCAGGACGACATTTTGTCCATTAGCAGGAAAACGATAACATCAGGCGTTAAGAGAGAACGAACAGATACAAATACATCCGAAAAAGTTCATCTGTATGTGTCCAATTACTCTTGAACCCCAAAACTGTTAAACGGCCGTCGTCTCCCACACAGTTTTATTTGAATGTTCAGCGCAACAGTCCACATTCATTACCCACCGTAGGACCCATATTACACTGGCTAAACCCACATACTAAATCTTGAAGTAGTTATAAATTAACTACAGCAGTGAAGTAGCGGCTCATATTTTCCAAATCCAGCGTGTTCTCTATTTGTGCCTAAAACAATGCTCGCTCTGTGCGCTTTTTAAATGTCATCTAGTTGCTTGTCAGCTGAGACACTGAGGTTGATGGACAGCAACAGCCATGAACTCACGTTGCCTCGTGCCAGCGTACGGTCCATGACATAATATCCGCCGCATGGGGTCCAGCGGGCCTCGGCTTCCTGGTTGGCATCACGATGCTTAGCGTTGGGTAAATAAATGGAGTAACGGCAACGGTAGTCTGGCAGCGTGTACCCTGCTACGCACACACACATGCTGTGCACCAGACGGTGACATACACTAATGTAATAAAATGTCAAATCAACCTCTCCAAATATTGAACTCCAGCCTATGCTTGGCTGGAGGATAACGTACCTTTGAAACAGCCAGTTATTTTTCTTTCATTTAAGTGCCATTTTGCTTCTGACCTCTGACTCGGGCTCTCATTTTTCCTCTTTGAGAGAAGATTTTAATTGAAGCAGCTGGGAGCCGAGCCTCGTCTGTTCATGTGTACTGAATCCTATAAAAATGTGGTACTACACCCAGTTCTCAGATGAGAACTATTTGTTCATCCAGCTCTTGTCAAACATGGAGTGATTGCTTCTCTCTTATCTGTGTGTAGGGCATTGTGTGTTACATATTTGATTTGATTCGGAGTCGGTCTATAAATACTCCCATCCTATTGTGATTCTGTTGCTTGATTTGAATGTTTCTTTCCGCTGTGTGTCATTTCATTCAAACATTTTCTAATAAAAATTCAAATTAAAGTAACACTGTGGTGGATTTTAGGTGAACAGTGATGTAGATCAGCTGTGTACAGACGTAAGACAAATCATGGAGATCACAAATACAGCAAGTCTGGAATAGTGATTGTGCCAATAGGGCATCTTGATGCTTTTAATATCATTTACAACATGTGCATGGATCTTTTGATGGTGTCTGCTCTAAAACAGTCTATTATTACAGTATTTTGATTTCTGGTTTCCACTCTGTTGCAGATTTATATTTATGTAGATATGGTGTTCTGTCCTCAGAGCAGCTGCATTTTGCAGGTCTCTCTGTTTTTTTTTTTTTATCCAGGTGTGTGTACCATCTCCAAGCTGACAAACTCTGCCTGGTGACAGACTTCAGCCAATGCAGAGAAAAACCTGACAAACCCCTCACCAAATCCTCTGCTCCTCATTCTGATGCTCTGCTCGCTCTCTCTCTCTCTCTCCCTTTTGGTTCCTGTGTGTGTGTGTGTGTGTGTGTGTGTGTGTGTGTGTGTGTGTGTGCTGTAAATGTTTTAAAATATATAATAATATTAATGAGGACGCATTAAGATCTTTCACCTTTCAGTCGCATTATGATCACTTGCCAACTACTGTATGAGAAAACCAACAGTGGCACCGTGGCCTGTCGTTTTGAGGGTGTGACTAATTACTGACGGGCTGGAAGGGTTTTCTTTGTGTTTCTTTGGTTCATTCTCATTTCAGGGATTTGGAGGACATGGTTTTCAGCAGGCGTGCGCTAAACGGTGGAATTTATTTTGCTGTAGTGATATTTACAGGTGGATTAACAAAGCTACAGTGGCGCGCGTGGCTCTGCGTCTTCCCTTTCACGCAGGCATCTGCTAAATTTTCTAAAGTTTTCTCAACCCAGCTACACTCTGAGCCAATCCAGACTCACAGTGTTTGACCTGTTTTCTCATTGGTTATTCACATCAATGAAACTATTGCTATTGGTTGTAGTAAAAATTCCATTTAGCAGACATCAGCAGTTTTGAAGATTTGTAGTTGTGTTGAACAAATGCTACTGTGGTTGTTGGGAATTTGAAATTCACTCCATACTTAATATGTAACTATCAATACTTGACCCAAATAAGTATTTAATTAATGTGTTAAGGTTTGATATTTGTTTGATTTGTTTTGTAGAAACAGACGTGCGCACACTGATCATCCTCTTACTGAGTGAATAATTTAACACTGCGATCCCACACTGGCCACAGAGGCACATGACTCTGTGTGAGTGTGTGTGTGCAGCATTATCATGCATGCGATTGAGCATCTGCTGCCATGAGCTCTTCTCTTTGTTAAAGCAGGTGTTTTCTCTTCTACCACTGTTTATGATGTCAGTTTAGTTGTCCCTGACAGCCCAAACCAGCTGTTTAATGTCTATTTCATCATTATATCCAAGCGGGTCTTCACACTAATGGTGAGGACATGTCACAAACAAAATCTGCTTCATGTTTATTTCATGACCAAGCAGCATCGGGTTCTGATAAGAGATAAACGCTACATGAGAATAGATCGACGGAGGTTCTCACAGCCGCTTTTATGGCTGTCATCGCACTGGTCTCTCTGCAGATCGTGTGCACCTCTGTTTTGCTTCTCGTGTGGGGACGGGGAGGAGTGTTTACACGTGTGCTTACTTCACACAGTGAGGTGTGGTCCTTATCCGTTCCCCCCGCGTCTCTTCATGCTGATATGTATATGTCATGCCTGTGGAGCGACAACAGTTCTCGGTGATCTTAACACCAAATGCAAACTTGTTTTCTGTTTAGCCTTGGCCATGACATTTACTTCACTGCCTCCCTGGTGGCTGGCCAGAATATCATACCCCTATTATCTTGCATCCCTAGTGTGTGAATAAGTGTGTGCGCACCTGTGATTTAAATAGTTCAGAGTATCTGTCAGATGAAAATATACCTGCGCTGCAATTTCTAAAGCCTGTAGTAATTTCAGTGAACAGGAATGCTTGTTGAACAGGGCGGGTTTCTGCGGCGGTGTCAGGAAGTAGAGTTTTGAATAGAGGATTACTCTAAACTCCCTCTTAGATGGCGTTCAGATCGGGAAGAGGGATTATTGAAAGTCTAAGAGATGAAAGCAAAAAGGAAAGTGAATGCTCATAACCCCTCACACCAGGCAGGGCCCTGAATGGTAAACAGTAACTGCAAGCAATTTTGTAGCATTTATTTGCCTTGTTATTTCTTATTCTGCATTTCTGTACATGGAGCAGACGTTTACACAGTGGATAGAGAGATATTTTCCTCATTTCTTGGGGAAAAATCAGAAAGATCCATGTAATTCAAAACCTGTGTACTAGTCATGCTTTCGTCAAATATTTCTTCTCTGCCGCTTCTTTTTTTTATTTCTTTTTTTGCACCGCTCATACTGGGGTAACTTATCAACCGGTCCCTCTGTGAACAGACAGGAAATTGTGTGCCTGTTTACCTGTTTGTGTGAAAGAGATAAAATGTGAGATCTGGATTTTATTTTGTTGAAGGAGGACATTGTTATTAGGTTGCCCGTATTGCACAGCTGTCTATTTGTGAGAATGTGACATTATTAAATTTTTTTGAGTCGTGTGTGTGTGTTGCCTCTTGTAGCTACGCTTCCTGACGGTTCTGGACCTGCGGCACATCTCGGAGCTCAACAACGAGACGGTGATGGAAGTGGTGAGGAAATGTCACAGCCTCAGCTCCCTCAACCTCTGCCTCAACTGGAGCATCAACGACAGGTATGTCACAGAGAGTTTACCTGTAAAGTGCAGCTTGCATCGTGCCGTATAATAAAGCCGGAACTCGAATCTTGACATTCACTGGGTTTGAGAGGTGCTACAGTACGTCTTAGTAAATGATGTTCCTAATGGTTCATTAGTTTTGGCTTCACCGTTTTATGGCCATCAATATAACTCATACAGTAACAATAATGCCAATGTTTTTACTCATTTGAGCTCCTCTGCCTTCATCTGCAGAAACAAATAATTTTTACAGTTAATTTAAGGATTGTAAAATATTCACACACAAACCAGCATATTATGTCCAACCCATAAACACAATCAAGTACGTGACGCATCCAACTCTCAGTAGATACACTCGTATGAAAAACGCATAAGAAAATGTCCTTTTATTGTCTCCCTGTCTGTATCTCTGGGCATCTGTCTTGGCACATCCTTTATTTCTACCCTGCTCCTCCTTTCTCTCTCAAATTGTAGAGTGAGCCCGTAGAGTATATGACAGCGAGAGTAAACCATCTGCTCTTTTATTTATTATCTTGTGTTTTATTCATACATTTCTATTTAATCTATTGATTTACAGCTCAGAATTTCGCTCCTCTGCAGACTGTACTCCCACTCTGGCTTAGGAGTGTGAACACAATATTGAATTTACTATGGTGCACTGTGTGTGTGTGTGTGTGTGTGTGTGTGTGTGTGTGTGTGTGTGTGTGTGTGTGTGTGTGATGTGTTGCAATTTAGAGTTAACCCCACACATATGGTGGGAAGTTTATGGTAATACCTTACCCATTCTCCAAAACATAAAAACGTGAAGTTTGGTGCAATCCTCAGAAGAGCTTCTTCTCTCTCTCTCGCTCTCACACACACACACTCATTCAAGGCTACATTGATTTCACAATGATATTTGCTGAATTGCTGAATTGGTTCAGGGACGGAATGTGTGTTTGGATTTGTTTGGAATTTAAAATGGTGTGTGTACGTCTGTGTGTGGTAATGCCAGGAAGCTGTTGGCTGATGGACGACTCGGAGATGGTGGAAGGGCAGATGTGGACCGACTCTTCCACACGGCTCTGCTCCAGCCAGTTTTACCAATACAGCAGATATAACGCAGGGCGGTGTGCCCTGCCCTGCCTCCTGGCCACGCAGACCGGTGTCTAGTTGTGTAGAGATGTGAGAGCAAATAAAGCTGCCAGGGCATACGCAGCTTTGTTGTTACACCTTCGCGTCACACAGTGCTGAGCAGCGATGAGGAGACTTCATTTATTTAAAAGGAGAAACTGGCTGGGAGGCCGTCACAGTGTGAACCAGGACTGAAGAGGATCATGTGGAATAATCAGGTGGCAGATGGTAGATGGAGGAAAATGATGTACAGTAAATGCCCCTCGAGTTCAGAATGACTCATTGAAAATAATTGAAGCTTGTTTACTGGAGACATATTGATCAAAACGCTGGTAACAATAGTAACATAAGGTCCAGACAGAGAATAATTCAGTTTTCCTGTGTAAAGTTTAAAACGCTTTCCTATGTATTAAAATGAGTCATTATACAAACTACAGCTGAATAATTCCATTGCATAGTTTTCCTCTGTAGACTTTTGTTTTTGTAGTCCAGTAATATGACAGTAATTATGACCATGACAATGACAAGCTGCTTCCCACATTTCAGTCTGAAAATGGACACACATGCAGTTTAAAGTCTGTATCAGTGTTATTGTCCTATTGACACCCTGTAGTTATCCTGAGATGGAGAGAAACAGAAGGTGAGACGGTTTAATGACCTAAAAGGTCGAAGGTCATCGGGGTCACTGCTGTCAGTGAAAAGACACACACACACCACATTAGCTGTCTGAGTGTACGGCTGGGTCGGCTTGTGTGCATGCGTGTGTTTCCAATGGATGAAGAGGTAAACAGGCCGAGGAAATGACCCCTTATTTCCACGATCAATTTGTCCCTCGACAAGGGGCCGTTGGAGAGATACAGCTCTGTGGGTAGTAAAGCGGTTTCACTGTTCCTTCTTTTCTTATCTCTTTCTTTCTTTTTGTCCCTCATCTAAAAGAAAAAAAAAACACCCTACGTTCAACTTTGTCTGACTCTCATCTTCCTCAGTAATGGTCGTGTGTATAGCGCCGTAAGAAAGTGAGAAATGATGATCAAATATGGACTTCCCATCGCCACGGTCCGTCGGCAGATTGTGACAGTAGGACACCTATTTTTTGGTCACTGTCATTTCTTGGGGAGAGAAGATGTAATATGCTGCAGGTGGCCAGTGTTGGCCCTGTTATTTCTCCGTATCCTCTTCCAGTGATGATAGGAGACCAAAGTGGGATTGTGTTTTTCAAATGTCACAGCGTTTGAAAATGGGGAGCAAGTCATGATCAAAGTAAAGCGGGCACACCAAATAGCTGCGCTTACTTTTTGGAACCAAGTTGAGAACACAGTGTCAAAGTTAAATGCTTTTCTTTCATTGGCTTGGCGCTTGGTGCGTGTTTGCTTATCCTGCGCAAACCCAGGGGAGTCTGTTTGTGTTGTGTGCTTTGTGTATTTGTGGTGTGGGTTTAGATGTGTCTGTGGAAGAAAACGTCTTGGTGGAATTTATAGTCTGGTGTAATTTAAATTTTGTTTTTAAAACAAATGAAAAGATGAAACATCCATTTTAAAAGAAGGTCATGCCTTTAGACACGCAAACCTTCTGTTTGTTCATGTGTGAGTGTGCCGTAGTGAACTTTGCGGTAAAGCCTGCTCTGGGGCTTTAGTCGCCAGCCGTTATTCTGCTAACATTAACCTTGCTGCCGGTCACAAGGCCAGCGTGGACATGTAGATTTATGCTGCTCCTCCTCTGTGTCTATCAGTGTGTGTGTGTGTGTGTGTGTGTGTGTACTTTGCGTTTGTGACTGGGCTTCGGTCAGTTGGTCTTTGCACAGAACAGATGCAGAGAGTAAGTGAATCATTTCTTTTATGAGATCTCTTTTGTTGAGTGTTGGGCATTTCCCAACAGCCCTGGCATTCTTTCCCCCCGCTTCCCTCTTTTTCCAGCTCTGTAACTGACAGCTTCATTTAAACTGGGAAATCAATATTCATTCCTTTTCCCCTTATTCGCCTTTTTCTTCAGGCCAAAATTCTTCGCATATCTCAATCACTTATGGGCATCACAAATCACAGCCCAAATTGGCTGTTCTACTTTTTTTTTGTGTCCCTTCTCACGAAGATCTGACTAGATGAGGGATGACTGGGGGCCCCCTCTGACTTTCAGGAGCTTACAAGGCAGGAAATAATTGGAGACGTATTCTATCGAAACACGGCTTCTCCAAAAGTCGCATGGATTCAGAGGCGCTTTCAACGCGAGCTCATTCCAAGCAGGCAGTGCTGCATCCAGCTGGCAGATCCCAGAGCCAGAGTTGCATCAGTGTGATCAATGACGTGTCAGCTGGTTTGCTCTTTGCTTGGTGAAGGTGACCAGGCCCGCGTTCGTCAGGGATCTGCGACCTGCCAACGTGGTGACGTGTGGTGAGGTTTTCTGCCACGTTTATTGTCTCATGCTGAGACAACGTGATGGTGAGGTTTACAGTTCGTATTATAATGCTCCTTATGTTGACTCACTTGTAGCAACTTTGATTGAAAACGTCTGGTCGTGGAATCTTCTTTGAGGTTTGTTGACGTGCGGCTGCAGCTCCGTGCGTAGTAAGAGCAGCAGACTACACGTTTGGCATCCAGGACCTCAACAGGCTGCTCTTGCTTCTGCTCTTCTTGAAGAGTACTTCACAATTTTAAAGCGTTTTTGTCCAAGTAACACGGTGGAAAGCTTTCATTCTTAACTTTGTGAAGGGTTTTGTAAGAATGCAGCCTGGTAGTGAAAGGAGCTTCTCTTTGTTTCCTGCTTTTCACCTACTCACACATTTGATGTGAATGGGGAAGCCATTGTTTTTTAGTATTGCTACTATCTCCGGGACAGAGGTTCTTCTTGGTTAAAGAAAGAATGAACTGTGGGAAACGTGTCTACATGTATTGTCTCACCTCAACTTCCTGCTGTAGGTTTCGTGCAGCAGGAGGGTTTTTAGGTTCTCCCTTCTTTCGTTATTTTGTTTTCCAAATGCCGCGGGAAAATGTCAGCGGCGCCTGAACCAGGGAAAGACATTTGTCCTCGTGTTGTTTCTCAGGCACCTGTCTCTCCAGGCTTGAGGAGAGGTGCTGAGGGGCCTTGCCCTGTTCTTGTCACTTTTCTTTTCTCCTCATGTATTTTCACATATACTGTAGAGCACAGAAGGCAACAATTTTGATCACCTCGAACTGGCTGCTTCGTTTCTCTTCCCAGTGGTCAAGCCGTGGCTGGATCCAACGCTGCGCTGTCATGATTTGTGAATTCATTTCCCACACCCCCTTTTTTTTTTTATTTACTCAGACCTGCTATGTTGGAGCAGATTGGCTGTCAGTGGCGATTAGAGTCCTGCTTAGCAAAGGGAATACCTGAGGACTGCTAGCATTGCCCTGTTGTCAGACATGATGGGAAGGAAACGTACAGGAAAACCAATGAGGTGTAATGGAGCCACAGTGATTAGGTGGAGCATATGCACACGTATGCATGTAGCAGACTTTCTCTTCATTTCGCTCTCACTTACGTCTCTTACTCCCTTTTGTTCCGTCTCCTCTTCACACCTCATCTCTCCTCCAGTTGTCTTCCCGTGTTTCCTCCTCTGTCTCTCTCCTGCATTTCTCTCTCTCTCTCTCTCTCTCTATCTGTCATGCACACAAACACTGAGGTGATTATTTCTGGCAGGTTGGGTGTGAAAGCGCGCTATGATAAACATGCTGCCGTGGTTATTAATTTTGAGTAATGGCGGCGTCAAACTTCAGCGCCTTGATAAGTATCGGAGATGGAGGAACATTTGTGGCGCGGCGCAGAGACGCTATGAAGGCAAGCAGCTGGAGCTTATGGGCTGCAACAGCGTGAGAGCGGCTGTTGTGTTCAGGCACAGATCCGAGGCCAGCAGCATCCTGCCCCCCTCTACATATGCTCTAGCAACCCAGTGCATGACTGACTCAAATATAGAAGTAAGATAGATCACTAATATTCTAATATATTTGCTGTGGCCTTACTGTACGGAGAGCACAGAGCTTTAGCCTGACCTCTCTGAATGACACGCCGAGGCTCTTCCTGCTGCTCCGGGGTCTTTGGTGTGATTGGAGTGCTCTCGTTTCAGGAAGTCATAAGACTTGATTTGTGACGCGCTGCCGGTGACAGCGGAGTGGCTGCTGGCTTTAAAGGTGCTTTAGGTAATCTCTGACTTTTACAGCCCTCTTACGTTACTAAAAAATTGCAGCAGCATGGGGCTTGATGATCACGTTGGTGAGTAATGTGTTACAAAAAGTCAGATTTCTACATTAAAGATACGTAATACAGCTGATAAGAGCAGGCAGTAGTGGCAGTATTTCACAGAGGCAGACATTGGGCTGTGTTTATTTTGCTTGATAATGAAGGTGTTTAATTTTCTGTCAGCGCTAACCTGACAGTCTAGCTTGCTGCCAAGCACCCATTTCATGTCTGATAGCGTTAATGCCTGTAGTTTGTAGCTGTGTACGGTGAAGCGTCATTTTTAAAAAAATGTCAGATTATAGTAGCGCACTAAATCCTGAACAACACAGTATCTCAGCAGTGTTTAAATTACCATGTGGACCATCCAAATGTAATCATTATATGGGAAACGCTGCATCTCACAGCTGTGGAACCACATTAGACACGGGCCCTAAAGTGCTATCATCTAACAAAATGAGCCCCACGCTGAAATTCAACTAAAATCCATGTTAACCAAATCGTTGACCCATGACAGCAAAATTATTGGTTCCATTTTGACCAAATACATTTACTGTAGTTTTTCCTCCATGTATACGTTCACCTCCTGCTCAGTCAGACGGGGAGATTATTATTACTTTAGCCCATTACGAGACCAGGAGATAAGAGGAGGAGGAAATAAGAATGTCTACTATAAAACCATGGCATTTGATTTAGCACAGTGATGTAAATGTATGTAGATTTTCCATCTTTCCATCAACAGAAGGTCTGTGCTTAGAGTGGTTTTTATTAGATTTTTCTCCCTGATCTTATTCTGTGTTATTGTTTTTAGAGCTGATCTTGTTTTTATGCTTTTACCCAATCCCCTACTTGCTGTGCGTTGATGGTTTTGCATATTAATTCCACACAGAAGCTTATTTCTGCCAGATTTTTGTCTTGTAGTTTTTGTATAGGTCATTTTTAGGTTGTTTTGTTTGTGTATTTTATGAGAAAAAGCAAGAATTGCTAGATTTCATATGGACTTGTTTTTGGGAGATGGCATTAGTCTTCCTATTTTCAGTTTGGTTTTTTTTCCTGATAACTTGCCTCCACCAACACAATAATTTTTTTTTTTATGTTTATTTGAACAAGAAAACAATCAAACCTGCGTGCAGACGTTGGTCTCGTGTCAGTAGACGTCTCTTTGTTCTGTAAGCCCTCTGTTATAATTGGCTGTGAGAGAGAGGGAGCGGTGTGACCAACGTGCTGCATATGTTCATTCAGCAGCTGGATGTGGGTCATGTGTGAGAGTGATTTGAGTCACTCAGAATTAGCGTGTCAACTGAGCCAACCGCTAATGTAATCACTCGAGAGCGGGCTCATGAAGTGCTCCGTTGCCGAACAAGCAGAGCAGCGGGCCGCGGGTCGTGACGCGTGCTGGCCGTCAGCGCAGTACGCTCCCTCGCTGGACGGAGCAGCTAAACCTTGAAATTACGTTCAGAGGGGGAATTCTTTCCTTTTATGAAATGCAACGCCTCTTCTCAATGTCCATTTCACAGCAGGCATTCCTTCTCCGACCCGTATGTGCTCTGGCAAATTGGGCACAAAATGGTGCAAATGAAAGGCAGTGGAGTCGGAGTCTGACAAAGCAGAGCAGAAGTGGAAAGTGGACATGAGTAGCTCTCTTTTAGCTGCTTTCTGTGTTGAGCTGTTTTGTTTGCGTATATGTTCGGCTCACAGGTGTTGCACAGCGGTGGCGCTGGCTTATTATGGTTATCCTTACTGCAGGGTCATAAAGTTGTCAGTATAATCTAAATGGTAAAGAGACCACAGGGCTCAGCTGCCCTTGTTTCACCGTGCTGGATAGCTGCCATTTGGCCTTTGTGTGAGGACCAAAGCTGTAATTTTCTCTGTTTTCCTCTGTTCTGTGTTGCTTTGGAAGCCTGGATCAGATGAATACAACTAAAGACATTCTGAATTATTCCTTTTTGCGCTCATCCTTTTAATGCTTTATTTCTTTATCATCAAATGAGCACATGTCTTCATGGCCTTGTTGCGTTTCACCTGTACTTTCTACAGCTCTGCTCTGTTCCTCTTTTTGCTGCGCTGGTTTATTGATACCGTCCTGTCCCTTGTTTCCTTCTTTCCCTCACTTCCTTTCCTCCTCTCCTCCTTCCCTTGATCTCATCCTTTTATACTGTGCTCTCTCTTCATATCTTCCCATTCGCCTCCCTACAGTGTTCCCCTACTCCCCCTGCCTCGCGCTAGTTTGTGTGTGATCGCCTTCTTCTTACCCACAGCACATCCGCTGCCCCGCAAATGAGAGCAGAGACAAGCGGAGAGCAAAGGGGGAGCGTATGATGCAGGGCCCAAGGAGCAGGGTTTAATGAAGCCAGCCTAAATGAATTTACTGCTTTCCATTTAGCTGCTCTGTCCCATGTGGCAGAGCAGCACCTTAGCCGTTGTGTTGGAGGCCCCCCTCTGTTCTGCTACCTGTTTGCCTGACACGTCCGTAATTAGCCACCGCTATTGAGGAGATCAATTGCATATTAGGGCCACATTCCGTTCGGGGAGTCTCAAAACTGAACGTTTTTATGCAAATGCTTCACATCAGTCCGAGATTAAGAAAATTACACAGGGTTTGAACTCCGGAGAAATAAAGCAAGGCCGCTTTTTACCAAAGAAGAAGAAAGGAAATTGTGGGTATCCCAGCATGCTTAATTGATGGTGGGGACTGTGTGTCTGCTTGGATTTGCTTGGTGTAATGTATGTGTGTGTATTGGTCTCTCGGGATCAACATTTTTGCTGTGTGGCTGAATTACTGTTAAAATTGGTATTTTAAACAGTGCTCCGTGATGGGACTTGAATAACAAAGTAAATTGGAGTTATTAACTGCTGCTGTTGCTCACCTGGTTTGAATTAGAAGTTCCTGGGGACAAATACTGTGCTGATTGTTATTCCTCTTTGTTTTGGTGTGTGTGTGTGTGTGTGTGTGTGTGTGTGTGTCTGTGTGTGTGTGTCTGTGTGGCCTCTGGACATCTTGCACATGCCAGCTTCTTGATGCAACTTCTGTGCTGAGGAGCCTGGTGCCTGTTTGCTCAGCTCTCAGTGTCTACTTTCTGTTTTGTAACTAGTGTTTCACTGAATTTGGTGATATCATGAGCACTGTCTAAACATTTGCTACCAACTTCTCTCTTTGTAGTTTTGTTGTGCTAGTCGTTTTGATGTGATGGATTTTCTTTCTTGTGTTATAAGTCTGTGGGCAGTTCAGCATGAGCGTTTCGCTTTAGGCTCAAACGTTCATGTTTCTTGTTAACGGGATGTGACCCACTCACTTTAGGATACATTTTTCTTTTTAATTGCTCCTCCTCACATGGAGGTGAAAGCACAAGGTCGGTGATAAGACATCATCCCAGCAGCTGGGGGAGATTTGTTGTATCGTCTCAGGTCGCCTCAGAAGGCCTTTAACGTGCTTTACTTAGAAACTTTTTGCTTCAGGCAGAATTGTGCATTCTTCAAATCACGATGCTGCTCGGTCCTGAAAAAATTCGCATTAGACAGATTGTGAGCGATAAACATCTTTGATGGTTAAACATTTACTTTTTTGAACGTGAAGAGGGTTTGGACGTATCTGATGCTCTGCTCTTAAAGCGCATGTGTTTTTTTGCCGTCAGATGTCTGCTTCCATTACCTACTAAGCCTTTGTCAGATTGCAGGGCTGTGAAGTGGTCCCCTATCTCCAGCGGTAACAGTGGTTTCTAAGTCCCAGTCTATTCAGCTCACGCCGCCACCCTTCAGAGACTGGTAATAACTATTTGCTCAGGCTTACATATTCTCACCACCTGACTTTTTTTTTCCCCTCAGTTTTCTTCCCTCGCTTCACTCATCCTCCATTTACTGGATCCATAATTTTCTTCCTCCCTCTCTTTCTTCTTCACTCTCTCCATCGCCCCCCCACCCCCTACCACTCTTCTCTGGCATCATCTTTTCTTTCATCAAAGCAATCACTATTTGAACTCTCCTCTGCTCCAAGGTCCTGTCAAATCCCCAAGAAGCCAAACACTATTAAAAGAGGTCTCTTGAGCTTAACGTGTGTGTGTGTGTGTGTGTGTGTGTGTGTTGGGCAGAGCATGCACGTGTACAGTAAGTAGGAATTTTGCAGGCGTATTTCACTGTGACGACATAACTGTGTGGTAATACGAGTATGTATCCAGCCTGGTGTAGCGTGTACCTCCTCCTCTTGATCAACAGACTCAATAAGAGTCTGGAGGGAAGATTCAGATTAAGGAAGGTCGGGCTAGCAGAAGAAGTACAAAGGTGCTGAGAGGAGGTTCTTGGATGGGCTCAACGCAGCCCAGACATGGTAGAATATGAAAACGGTGGCAGCTGACCTTTTAATGTGAAGTTTTGCATTTCTCACAGTTTTTAGCCAAAAGGGAAACACACACACAAATGTACACAGGCAGTAAACCTAGAGTAAAAAACAACAAAGTTCCCTCAGCGAGTGTGGAGCACTAATTGGTTTAAAGTAATTATTAGCTTCACTATTTATTCACTAGTGTTTGTGTTCTCAAAAGATTTATGAAAACGTGACAATGTAAAAATGAACAAAGTTTCTTTGATCACAGGTCGTCCCCTTTCAGTGTCTGTTTACCCAGCAAATGTTTATGGACGAAAACAAATTAAGTCCCACAGGTTCATCAGACACCACCAAGTTGCTCATACTTTTTATCTTGACTGACTTATCAGTCAGTTAATCTCTTTTTTTGCAGATGCTCCTGAGAAGCCCAACAAAACAAACATATGTATAATAAAAGATGTGGCGTCTGTGTTCATATGTCACTTGCGAGACGGGGACAGACAGTGCTTTTGGCATTAATGGCCATTTTTGCATACACATAAAGATGATGAACCTTTCAGACTGTCGATAAATTAATATAGAATTCCAGTAAATGAAGCCTTAGCTGTGTGGAAGTGGAAGAAATCAAGCAATTGTCATATGACTGTAATATTTTTCAACTTGTAAGCAATATAAACATTTCTTTTAGCAAACATGTACATTACTGTTGCTTTACATATAATTTAAAATCTAGCTGCTAAACACCAATGAAGAATGAATTCTGACAACACTTTATTTATCCCATATGTAAGTATCTCTCATATAGGAACTGTGGATATTAGGACAAGCTAATGAGAGAAGATAATTTCTTATTGACAGATGATTTTAGCTCAGTATCTTCTAACTAGACTGGACCAGGTGCTGAGAGAGAGCAATTTTGAGATAAAGAGGAAGTTGAAGAGAGAGAGACCTGTTTCATTAGCAGATGGAGGGAACTGTAATGTGATGGCTGGTTGAGATGGCTACTTAAATGTGATAGGCCATTAGCCATTCATCCCTACTCCACTATTAATGCAAGGTATGGAAAATGCAATCATGCAAATCGCTCTTCGATCAGAGCCTTTCATAGAGGAATAAATGCTGACGGCACGGAGGGGAGGGAATGTTAAGTAGAGGTGGGCAGAGTGTGAGAGAGGCAGACGGTGAGGTACACGATTTCCTACTTTTCTGCCTCCTTTCAGTCTCGTATCTGTCTTTGTCCTCACTCGTTGATCAGGACATTGCCTGTTTAATTCCAATATGTCATGGGTTGTGGGTGATGTGTCACAGCGCCAGGGGAGACACGGCCCTGGAGCTTGTTAGGAGTCTGCCTCTCTGCTCTGCTTCTCATCTCAAGCCTTCAGCTCTATTATCATAAATTAGTTTTGCTATTTAGCATTGCAAAAGAACAGTATATATTGTATACTAGTGGCTCTAGTGTTTGAAAACTCCTTGAGAAGCCTTCTTTATGGTGCACAGAATACAGTGGCAGCGTCTCTGCGTGATGACAGACAAGTGAAGGAGGAGGGAGGGTCAGCAGAACTTTCAAGCTTTTCCCAGTTTTGGTCATGTTTCTATCTATTGCATGTAAAATCAAACTGACAGCACAGCAAAGAGATGCGTTTCAGCTGGCTCTACAGACGTCTGTCTGAAGCTATGGTCCGCTTTTGTCCGTCAGAACTGTAAAAGGCTGCTTTCAGGCCCACTTTAACTCTGTGTGGAAACAACAAGAGGGTGTGTTACTATAAAGGAGCATTTTATGATAAACATGCAATTTCAAAATGTTTATTGCAGAATTAAAGAGACAGAATCTACAGTAGGTGATAACTGAACTCACGTCTGTCACTTATATCTCGCTCAGTTTTTCTCTGTCCACTTCCTCCTGATCAATTAAGGCCTCCTTCCTCCTCCTTCCTTCCTGCTTCTCCTTGCATAGTCACTTTGAGCAATTGAACCTGACAGTGAATTTCCCAAAAATACTTTTACAGCCGCTCGTAAAATACTTCATCAGGCCTCAAAATTGTTGATTAGCATATTCATCTAACATAGGCTGATGCAGTACACTTTAAATTAATAAGCCAATGACTATACAACATTTCACGAGAGAGGGAGCGAGATGGCGAGGCAGAAAGATGGATGCCTTTTTTGCCACCTTGTGAAATATGTAATACATCTTCATTTTAACGGTTGTTGTAAATGTCAGGGCACAGATCTTCTCTTAATGAAAAGATCACCCCGTGTCCAAACTTTGACAAATGTATCTAGTTGGATCTGAAAACTAGGGAGTCGTCCAGGAGTCTTCCTGCAGTTTCAACGAGTGTTAACAAACTCAAGCTGTTCCCTCCTCCAGTTGGTCGCATTCGCATTAAATGGTGCGGCATCATCTGTTGTCACGCCGCTGATGAAGTGATGGGTGGTGATTGACCTTAGCTTAGTTCATCCCACTCTCTGGCCGTAGAGACTGAAATGGGCTGGGATGAATTCAATGTCTCTCACATTCTCCACCGCTGTATTTCTGCGACAGATCTTTCTCTTTTGTTACCTACGCCAAGCGCCAGAGCCGCTTCCCTTTGCTGTCGCCGAGCTCTTTATCAGCACCAGAAAGAATGTGAATCTGAAATTTGACTGATGTACTGTAGCATCACAGTTTGATGTTGCTCCCCATTGTGCTGTAAGTGGTTTGACAGACCTCAAAGTTAGGAAACCATACTTTTCTGTAATGAGTCAGGTGCTTCATTAATTTTTGCAGCTGCTCAACGTTTTTTTGTCTTTCTGTGAGATATAACAGACGAAGCTCAAATTCAAACTCATTTCATCTATGCACAGTTGCTATTGATTTGCATAAGTGTGTGTGTTTAACTAATCAACAGTAACACATGGATTTTTTTTTTACAATTTAAATGAACTAAACTAGTCTCAGAAAGATGCACGTTCATTAATCTCAGAGAGTGATAGATGTCAAGAGGTTTTTTTTTTTTTTAATTTCCAGCTATGTTTCAAAAACTTTGCTTTGCAGAGGTACAGCATGCAGAGCGGCGTCTCCACAGCCTGGAGCTGGCAGTGTGGGCAGCTCAAAGCTGGATGCAGCATGGTGGACTGTGATTGCAGAAAGGTTAGCATAAGTTTGAGGATCTGAAAAGTGTTAGATAGCGCAAGCTGCTGTCAATTTGCTCTCAAACCCGCCAGCAAACTTTTCCTTTTGCTCTTCTTCCTACGGTTTTATGCAAACCTACAACGATGTCACTGACATCAATTTACCCCTAAAAGCTGTGCTGCGCTGAGCCATTACAGGAGCGTACGCTATCACACCGTGTCCTCAGGGAAAGAGAACATGGAGAAATGAAGAATCAGCATATAGATGTAGCTTTGTTTTTTTCCATGTTTTACAGCACACAGGTGCAGTGATTTCGTTATTATATGCAGCCAGGGTGATTTAGAATTTATTATTATAATATACTTTTATGGTCCAAAGGATGGGAGTTCTGTCCGCACTGTATATATTTACATTTTATAATGTAACTTCATAGCAGGTCTGGCCTCGATAGCTGGGGAAATTAAGGCGATGTGAATAATAAATGAGGCCTTAATTGATCAGGTCTCCCTCCTGGACAGATTGTGTAGCTGCGCCCTTGATATTAATACTTTGAGCCAACAAAATCAATTCGTTGGACAATGAGAAACAGAATAAGATGCCGCATTGATCCAACTGTGTTACACTGTAATTTTAGGTTCATACAACACCTTTATGTTAGTGGAGTGAAATGCTGCTAATCCTAAGGTGATAAAGAGCTGAACAAACATGAATTAAATAATTTTATGTAAAACAACCCTTTTTTTGGCGCGGCTAGAGGCTGCCAGGTGGTCTGAAAACTGTAGCGTGTTCCAAATATTATGTTAAAATAATGTCTTTTGTTCATAATTTGGTTATTTTGTCTCTATTAAGTCATATTTCAACCTACTCTAAGTAGTGTTGTGGCCCAATGTTGTTGCAGACGTCTACCAGGAAATTAAAAACAGGCACCGGTGATTGTGTCCACATCCAGACTCCGAGGGCCAGTTGCCGTGGTTATTGCTTGTAACGTACTTTGTTGTACAGGCCAGTTACGTTCACTTTGAAGTGCTCTACACGTTTTTGCCTAATAGCTATTCTGCATTACAGCTCTTTTCGAACATGTGCATTTATCACAGAGAGGAAGGAGAAAGGGGCGTCGAGAAAGAGAAGTCGGAGACAATGAGCAAATATAGTGACTGCTAATGGCTTTATTGGAATGGTACCAGTTATTAATTATTCTGCAGACAGAATAAAAAAGGAAAGGTTGAGTTAAAGCAGCCACAATATGTAACATATGGTCGGAACTAATAGCTGATTGTCAGCTTTTACTGACCACACACTGGCTTCTTCTTCTAATGAGGAGACGTGCGTACAGCATTTCGGTTGTGTGTTTCCTGGGCAGGTTTGACTTCCAGTGAGCGTGCGCATATGTTCATTAATGACACGCGGATGTGCTATAAATCAAATCCATGTGCATCCTTGTTGGAAACGTCATGATGTGATTAGCAAGGGCAGGTTTTAGTTGCTTTTCTTAAAATAGAAAAACACAAAAGCTCTAAAGTCACTACAGAGGTTTGACAAATCACTACTACACGTCTAGTCGCGTGGGAGCTTATTTAGCATCGCTGCGCACTGGAAGGTGATGGAACAGCTGCCTTAACAGAGGCCGACTGCAAAGGCCCGAGCATACACACAAACGCAGCCGTTGGTTAGTTTGCTAACCTTCAGTGCGGATCTAAGAAAGGCCTGGAAGGTATTTTGTTGTATGGCTGCAACGCACAGTATCAACATTTCCCACCTCTGCTTCACAGTGTCGCTTTAAGTGCACTAATACCTGCCAACACACACAATTAGAGTTCAAATGTAATCCCTGCTAACTGATTTTATCGTCTGAAAATGAACACCAGCAGTCACAGAATCCTGTCATTGTAATTCATACTGTAGCAGACTTTCCTTTCCATGTGCTGAATTTGCTTTACGACTCCTATGCGATGCCAAAACCGCAGCAAAGTGGTAAAAAACATATAAGGCCTGACCACTGATGGAGCCTTCCTCTAGTTTTTCCGCAGCTTCTTTGGAAGCAGGTCTTTGCAGGGCACTGAGAAAATGGTGAGAGTGTCCAGAGGGAATGGAATGATTATCACGTCTCTGGATATACTTCCTCTCTGTGATTAACCTCTGGTGGCATGTGGGCCGTTATTGAGGTGTGCTTGAATGTGACTGTGCAGGTGATTGGGCCCAGATTGTAGATCTAATGGAGCCAAAGGGATTATTACACTGAAAAGGTCAGATTTGTCTTCAGTTCCTGCTATTACCACATCAGAGAAAGAGAGACGAGGATACGTCTCTCTCTGGTACACAGTAAGTAAGGTAGACCGAGAACGAGAGAGAAGAGAATGGAGAGAATTAACACAAACACACGACACAGATGGGAGGAGATCAGAGAGATGCTACTCATGTCCAAATCATTTATTTGCTATATATTCTGGTCTCGTGAAATAATCTTGGATTAAAAGGCAGCCCAGAAATAATAGGAAAATTAAATAGTTATTATAATTTAATTAGTTAGATAAACTTGAAAAACGTAAGACACAAGCAGTTTAAACGCTCGAGCTTCTTCTGTCTGTCTGCACAGAAAACACTGTAAAATTCAATTCAGCTTCTCTTTGAGGGCGTTTTTTACTTGATGGTTGATTTTGGCTCTGATGGACAACGGATGTGCTTTAAGCGCTGACAATTTATAACCAAGCCTGCGATTTAATGACACGCAGGCCTTTTAGTGCAGCTTTGTGTGAATAAAACAGCGAGTGCATGTTAAAGAAAGCGACATAGTGGAAGCATTAATGTGGTTTTCTATAGTTTCAGCTCAGTAAGACAGTGTAAATATGTGTGTGACTTGCACATGTGTTGCTTTTGCAGTCGTTTTTCATCTCGTGTGTTACTTCGTGCTTCTAATGACGACCTTTGGCTCCCGTTTTCAATCACGTGTGACAGTAAAGAAATATTGTGTGGTACTTTTGGGCCTCTTCAGTAGATTGTGACAGATTGTGTTAGGAGTGACACCACTCCACTGAAGATTACAAGCGCTCTGGCAGGCACTCCGTTTGGAGTCAGGATGCTGATGCCTTAGTGACTGAAACAAGAATAAATTGAACTAGATGGAACAGAGTGCTGAACTTCAAACCACTGAGCTGCGCGTCAAAAGCTCCCTCTTTTAAATCCTCTGCACATAGTCATCATTGACACTGTGTTTAGTCTGTGTGTGCAGACTGTCCGAATGGGTTTCACTTTAAAGGATTAGCCTTCGCTGGATGGCTAACACAGAGTTTAATTTAAACTTCGCAGCGCTTATGTGATAGGTGAAACCGCATGAAGCTGAAGCTGTGTGGGATGTTTTTGCCCATTTCTTGCTTCCTTTCACTGTTAACGCTCATATGTAGAACAATGAGCATAAGACTATTTACAAGATTTGTAAAGATATTTTCCTTTTGCAGTTGTCTTGATGTTTAGTCACCAAAACACGTGAGACAACTCTTGCATCGTGTGCTATCGATGCACAACAGGGTCATCTAAACAGAGTTATTGCTTATCTTCCCTCAGTGTTTCATAGCGAAGCGTGGCTGGCTTGCCCAAAACAAAGACCACCCCCGCAAAGATCATAAAATGTTTTACACTTATGGTAAATAAAACAGATATGAAAGGAAATAAAATGGTATTCATCAGGGATAAAGCTCTGAGGTGCTGTTTCACTCAGGATGTCTTAGATTTGTAGTGGGCGTGTTGTTTTGTTGTGGTCTGATCTGGGATCAGTTTTGGCTAAACGGTCGGTGCACATGGTGCGTGTTGTGTTTTACCATCGGTATTTTGTTTCTTCGCGTCAGGATTGCGTTGCGTTTTGGAGCCAGTCTCCAATTGAAGACGCAGTTTTACCCACTGCTGTGAAGGCGTCTTTTAATTGCTGCTCCAGAAAGTCTCGCCTGGTGAAACATTTCGGCGAGCTGGTTTGTGGCTGCTTGTAGGTCTGCACAGGTGTTGCTGAGCCGCACAGCTGAGGGAATTGTGTTGTCTCTCTACTCTACCCTGACAGTGACTAGCTCATTATTTCCTAGCAGTTCTTCTGGGAGCGCGCTACCGTTTCTTCTCATGCACACGTACGCACACACAGATTTAGACCACTTGACCTTGGTTGCTATGACAGCAGCACTAAAGGCTGCGCCGAGGTGTCGGCGTGTCTCTTTGACGAGTCCCGCAGGCGCACCCACCCGGCCCACCCGCGTTTGGCGTTGTGTGTGTATGTGTGTAATGATGATTAATACCTTTGTTTTGAAAGTCAAGAGAGACTTGTTGTGCGTTTGGGTCTGTGTGAGTATTTATGTTTACGCACATGTTCGGCGTGGCGGTGTGAGTGCGTTTGTGTGCATCACTAGTTTCCGTGCCTCGTACCCTC
This sequence comes from Macropodus opercularis, assembly GCA_030770545.1. Lineage (NCBI taxonomy): Eukaryota > Metazoa > Chordata > Actinopteri > Anabantiformes > Osphronemidae > Macropodus > Macropodus opercularis. Next base: position 6,583,969 of record CM061097.1, on the reverse strand, counting down.
GTAGCTGTCAGCAGCATGGTGGTTGTTTATAGTTCTGACATCTTGCACCTTTCCCCATTGTTCATCAACATCTTTCTGTGCATACAAGAATTTTTTGATTTAGTCCGGGATCATTCGTGTCTCTGCCTCCTTTATTTTCTTTCGGCCTTGCAACCAGGCAACATGGGTCACGTTGGCTGTGGACATGATTTGGCTTTAAAATGTTTTGAAAAGGAGAGCGGTGGTGGCTCCGTTTTAACCAAACAGCAATTAGGGCGACACTCTGAACCTCTTCTAATTAGTTGTTTATCTCCCAGACTTTCACTTTACTGTACCTGTAGGAGTTTCTCTTTAATGTGTTCATGATGACACATTCAAATTACTCTGCAGAGAAAAATAATATTACACATACAGGCAGCTCAGAAGCCAGGTTAGGAATTAGTTTTGGTTCATTTGGTTGCTTTGCAATGTGCGTCACAATATACCACAAGACAGCAGCAGCTCCTAAAACAAAGTATGCAGTGAAGGGTCCTGTAAGACTTTCCTGTGTGGATTATTTTCCCTTTTGTGTTAATATACACTGTGACTCACCAGCGTTGAAGATGCTCAGAGACAGGACAGGGTTCCTGGAAACCTACAATGATGCAGCCTGTGCAGACTTTAATATTTATATGTCTCTGTATCTAATCTACCTCTTCTTTTTCCTTCCCTTCTGCTTTTCCATGGTGCTGTTGATGTTCAATGAATTCAGGTAAGAAACCAAGTCGTCTCTGCTTGGCTCCTACATTTTTTCCTCACATGCTGTTTACCCTGCAGTTTTACCCTTATTTGGCCATTTTCTCTTTAAACTTGTGCACATTTTACTTTGAGGCACAACAAGAGGTTTAAATTTGTCTACAATCATGCATAGCAAACATGATGCTGGGAAGCTTTGCACTCAAAGACGTCTGAGAAATATTTTGGTGTTGCTATGGGAGAGAAGTCCACTTTTTCTTTACCCATTCTTTCTCTTTTCATCTATTTATTCATTTACTCCCCTTTTTCTCCTTGTGCTTTTACCTCTGGCCTAATGGGGTTCATATATAATATTTCACTTATTTGTTGGCTTCAAATAAAGAACAGTTTTAATAGCGTTTGGATTCTCTGTCCCAGCTTTGGCTTCGTACCTTGTTCTTTCCCCCTCCTCATTCCTCTTCTTTGATCCGCTTGTCTCTTGTCTTTTTCTTCACCGTGGAGCACAGAAACCGCTAGAAAGACTAAGGAATCAATGTTTCCTTCATCCAACCTGGACTTTGTTGACTTGTTGTCAAGTGAGAGTTTTTACCAAAACTGTAGCTGCACTGTTCCAAGAGATGGACAGTTGCTTTGTGAAGCAAGTTGGTTGGCTGGCGTCTTGTGTGCATGCATTTGTGTGCCACTATTTGTTTCCATGTGTCTTAGCTAATGTGCCTGTTTGTTCTGGTGCCAGTCAGAACTGGTTTGAGGTGCTCTGGCACTGGTGAGGTCCAGGTACCCGGTGTGCACTACACCTTAGGAGGTAATGCGATTAGGGGGCAGGGACTTGGGATTTGTTCAGAGAGCACAGAGAGGAACATCAAACACAAAAAGATGGGATTAGACAGAGATAAGGGGGGCAAAAACCCCTATGCCGTCTGTCTTTCAGCCAGCTCTGGAAGGAAGGAGGGAGGGCAGGATGGTGACACACAGGCCAGACCCAAGGTCTCCCTCCTCCTCTCTTTCACCCATGAGTTCATCTGTGTTGAGATCCCATTCATGTTATTTCAGTCGCATCAGCTTTCAGGGATTCCCCTTCCCCTGAATGCTACATCATGAAGTGACAGCCAGTCCATAAATTATGCAGATTCAGTTCAAAGCTCAGAGTAAGAGCAGGGGATCCTCAAACTGCTATGATCTCTGTTTTACTCTCTTATATCTGCATATGTGAGCTGGTGAAATAATCGCAATAAAATGTTTTTCAGTGTTTACTTGCAGGAATGCCTCCGGCTCCCTCTGTTCACTGTGGCGATGCATCTCTTTTAGCCACAATAGTTAAAATGTCTAAAGGACTTGACTTGACCCGCAGAAATAGAAGTGCCAGTGTGAATCGCTGATTGGTATGAACTCAGTAAGAAAGCGCGTCCGTCAGCAGGCGGACAGGAGTGGCTGCATTAATCTTTTCTCATCCTCTCATCAGACCTTGGCTTTAGTGTGGTTTTACTCAGTATTTACTACAACAATCACCACCTGTTGTAGCTTTTAACCTCTTGCGGTTAAAATGTGTTTTTTTTTTCAAAAGTCTTAAAATTCAGTTCTATTTAATTTTCAGTAACAAGAAATCTATATGTGAGCTATATGATATATGTGAATAATGAAGCTGGGTAACACTCCATGACCATCCAGTGATGCTTGTCACTTCTCTCCCTTATGTTGTTTGCTCCCTCTGCATGAAGCTACATTCAGACAAAGCTGAAAGCACACTTTGCCCTGTTGTTTTTACAGTCCATGTGTTTTATCCATGAAAGCCACCACTGAAGGTGACAGTTAGATGGATGTAGGCTGCGACCTGCACTCTTGCATGTCATTCCTGTGTGTGTGTGTGTGTGTGCTCTTTTAAAATGTACCATTATTTTTAACTGTGTTGGTGACTAACAGAGCTCAGGTCCAGACTGTAGATGCTCTTATTCTGTAATTTGCCTGGTGTGAGTCTCAGATTTGCCTCACATTCAGTCCAAGCATCCCTTTGCTAACCTGTCTCAAGGTTTGTGTCTGTACGCGTCTGCTTTTTGATTGACCTTCTGCTGCTGTTCGTAATCTGATAATGTTTTATGAGTTTGAGGAGGGAAAAAAGGGACCAGTGGGCGAGAGCTAATGTTCGCTGTGATGTGTGTTTGCTCTCAGTTCGCACTCCAACCATAACAATCTGAATCATGAGTTAAAAGGCCACGCTGGTGCGCGTTTCCGAAAAAGATCTTGGCTTCTAGCCGAACTTGTAAAATCTCACTAAACCGCCAAGGGTATGGGAAAATTCTGTTATTTCTTTAGTGTTTACGTGTGTGCGCGAAGTTTGCTGCATCACTTCTGCGTCTGCTTTTTCAGTCGGGTCTTCGGGCTGCACCTCCATGAGGGTGGAAGACCATGGTTTCTCACGCTGGTTCAGAGGAGCTCGTAAAACAGTCAATGAGAGGTTGATGTCATTCACCGAACCGCAGCTGGGCTATTTGTGACTCCGTTAAAAACGTTTGAACGAACAGATGAACTCAGTTTGTTTTTTTTTACAGAAATTCATACGCATCAACGAGCTGAAGACAGATCCGTTCACCTGTATTATTTCTTACACAAACCCACTTCCCTTCCTGTCTGTGCGGATATGCCCCTTTCCCCTGACTTAGGCCAAAAGAAACATCTTGGCAGCTATTAAAGCGAGTTTGGGCTCTTTACGAGTGGCTGTAATGTTTTTAGTGAGCTGTTATTACACAGTGTCCGGTTTCAGTCGCTTCACTGATGTATCCTCTCAAAACCTGCACCGCACCGGGCTTATTGATGTGGCTTCACTTCCAGCAGCATGAAACAGCCAAGCTCAGTCTTTCAGCTCTCTTGTCCTCCTCCTCTCATCCACTGGCTCTTTTGTTTTAATCCATAACTCTTTTCTTGTCAATGCAATGTTTCTCACTCTTATTCATTATTTCTGTCTGTAGCGTTTCCTTATTTTGTGCATTCACCTTCATCTAGATGCATCTTTGGTGCACACACCTCATGCAGCTGAAAATCATTGTTTTGTGCATACAGAATCAGGAGACTCCTCACCATCAGCATTTCAAGAGGCATATGATAGTATGGAAATGTCTTCAGCCCCTAAACGTTCTGCAGTAATCATAGTCTCTGACAGCTCTGGAAAGACTAGGGAAGTGAAGTGGAGGAAGATTGGAGAGACAGGAAAGAAAGAGAGGGAAGAATGTGGAAAAACGGCATCTCCAATGGCATAATGCTTAGCATTTAGATGTGGGGGCTGATCCATAATTCATGTTGCTAATGAAAGCTAGGAGGTAGCCAGTGAGTGTAGAGGGGGCCGTGCTGATCAGATGGGAGGTAATGGCATTAACATACAGATGGAGTTAATGTACTATTTGTGCCACACCCTCTCTGCTCCGCTCCTCTCACCTCCTGATGTTTTGTGTTCTGTGGTTGAAGATTTGCTTGTTCTTAATGTTTGACTGGGGGTATTTGTTTCTTGTTTTTTGTGTTAATGTATTGCTTTATAATTCATTGCTTTGTCACTTTTTGAATTAAAGGTCACGTTAAAGGTCAAAGGTCTCCTCTCATGCCCAGTTTGTCTTGGACTTCCACCGTAGAAACACTGACTGAATGATTTGCTCCCTCTCTTAAAAAGTGCTGATATTGGCACAGAATGCTGCTAAACGAATGTGCACCATCCACAGGAGACAACCGTGTGTGTGTGTATTTTGAATTTGCCTTGTCCTTACGTGTGTTCCTGTGGTGAGCGACTGGGACGGACACTGGGGCCCCAGCAGGTAACTGGGCTCAAGCTTCTGTGAGTCATTTGGCTTTGGAGACAGATGTGTGGCTGCAGGCCCTTCTGTGGCTGTGTCAGAAGCTTGGCCAGACTTGGTTCTCAGTGCAGAAAGACCTAAGAGATTTTTTTTTTTTTTTGCTGTACTGGGAACATAATGGTTAGAGGCTGGAAAGATGGCCGAAAGAGAGGCTGGAGACAGCTGGGAGACCCAGAGTCTAACTCACACTGACCATAACAGAGAAAGGACACACTACTCAGTCTTACTTGCGCAGTCCGTGAGCATATAGCATCAGTCACAGCAGCGTTTGTGTAAACTGTCCCGACATAAGCGCTATCTTTAAAGCGGGGTTAGAAAACGGCCGCCGAGGGAAAGGTCTGCACTCTGCTGTCCCACAGATAAGACCAGCTTTTTGAATTCTCATTGGCAACGTGTCACAAAAAAGTAATTTCAAAGAGAGGATATTGCAGGTGTTTAGGCCCCTGATCTGAGTATGAAGTAGAAAGACCCGGGCCGTACTTTCGACTTGGCCTTCATTTTCAACAGATGCATTCTCAAGCAGCAGGAGAGTAGTGCGGAAAGTGCCAAACATCGAAGAAGTCAAAGTTGTGGTTTTCATTTCTTTGGATGAAGCCACATAAGGCTAAGGGGCCTGTAATCGAATAAGCTGCCCCCTCTCGCCTTTTGTCTGTTCAGACTCTCATGGTCAAAGACCCTCAGACTTCCAACTTCAAACTGCCTGCATTTCAAAGCTTCCACTCAGACAGTCCCTGCATCAGTCTGTCAGTCACTCTGTCAGTTGGTCCGTTGCTTAGTCAATATAATGATTCCATCTCTCTGAGGTCCTTGTGCCTATTGGTTATTTCTCCAGGCTTTCTCATACATTAATTTATGAGCTCAGCCTGTTCGGTCCGGAGAGGAGACTGATTGGATTGTCAGATCTCAGTTCTCCTCTTTAACTGTTCATCTCATCTCCACATTTGACTCGCTCTCTGTCATGGTCCTGAAACCGAGGTGAAAGTTGGGAATTTCTCTAATCGGCTGAGGACTGTCCACTTTCTGTCGCCCTCAGGTTGCTCACACACCTGCTCACCAAGGGACAAAGAGCTTACTGCACGTGTGGATGTGTGCATCTTCACCCAACGCCCTTTGTGTGCATATGTGTTTAGACATATGGATGTATGTGTGTGTTGTGAAGACTCTGTGGCCTATTTCACAACAGCTAATCTAAGTAATGAAAGGAGTGAGCTGTGGATAGGGAATGCGTTGGTAGGAGGCAACGGGAGAGAGAGAAGCAGCGCTGGGTCCAAATTATAATACAAATCATATCAAGTCAATCATAAAAGCGGTTGAGATTTACTAGTTTCATTTCACTTCCTGAGATTCCTCCGTTTAATAGGGCAGCTGGGAGAAGAGGGGGCACGATTGCGTGGGTGAAATGGGAAGTGCGTGCATACGTATGTGTGTGAGCGCGTGCACGCAGTCTATGAATAACCGTCCACAAGCCATCGCAACCGCTGGCTCACAGCCCCCTGGCTGGAGATAGAACAGTAACGTCTTACAGGCATCTATTATTGAAGAGAGCTGAGTTGGTGGGAAGGCATCACAACCCCTGTCCGACTGTAAACACTGGGAATAAAAACAAACTCGCACCTCTCCACATACTCGTCTTATTAAGGAAAACAAGGCGTCGAGATTAAGCTCCTTATATCTGTAGGTTTCCAAGTTTTCTTGTAATTTCCTGTAGTCAGTCTTTAACTCAATGTTTTTAGAGTGTTATGGATACTTTGAGGTTTTTTTTTTTTTTTACATTTGTCGGGTGGGGGGTCGATGGAAATGTCCTACCGGTCTTGAGATGATTTGTTTGTCATTTCAGTCGTGCTCCCAGGCTGTATAGCACAGTGTCATGTACAGCATTTGTGCTTACCTGCCCGTGACTGGCTGTATGTCCCGTCTTATCGCTCTCCATCACCGTGTTGTGATTGTGTACGTGTGCATGTTTACACGTAGGCGGGACTGGTGTTTGAACATTGAGACGCTCGTTGTTAAGCTGTCAGAATTGTCTCGGTGGGCAGAGATGGACATCACTCTGTGTGACAGCCAACGATCCAGCTGTCATACCTCTCCACAGACATCCCTGCTCCATCATGCTGCCATAGAAGGAGGAGAAAGAGGCAAGAGGACTGAGGAGTGGAAGAGTAAGGAGCTAGACGTAGTAGAGGGAAGATGAGGTACTTTAACTTTCATAGAAGACTGATGATGGTATTGTTGTTGTTATTATTATAATGTAATCTGAATATTTTTCATAGTGAAACTGAATGAATTGAGTGAAATCACTCTGTAATTCTGCCCGGTCTGATGATCAAGCTACGTTGAGCTTTACCCAGCCCTGCTGTGATGTGGCATATGGCGTGTGCTGTAAGTTGTCATTCTAAAGGACGCTTCAACAGGTCGGGATGACATCTTCCTCTCAGTGATGGACTCGACTGGTGGCCGTCCAGATCTGCTGATGGACAGCTGGCGCTTCCGTCCGTTCTCATTGGTGTCTTTATATCCAGGCGAGCTTCGGTCTCTCCTCAGCCATTAAATAATCCAACACACCATCTTCAGCGCTTGGCACCTACTTTCATCTGGTGCGATGATGAAAGCGCATTTGCATGAATTCGTCAGCCACCTGCCTCATCAGCCCTGAGGGCTTATCAATTACCATTCTCACAGCTCTTTCTGACTCCTCTCACATGGGGCAAGTGAAGGCAGAGTGTGTTAAAGGCTAATAAGAGCCTACAGGTGGAGGAATCTCCGTAACTGGCTAATTCTGAAGAACCAAATGATGCAGCCGTTGAACCCAAGCCATAGATGAGACACAGCAATAACACTGGTGGGAGATGAGACGGACAAAGATGTGTGGATAAAAAAAAACATGAATGTAGTTTAAAGCATTTGTACATTGTACCTTCAAAATGCTCTAAGCCGCTTCAACTTATAGGACAAAGTGCTTCTCTTTCTGTGAGCCTGCTGCCCAAACAGGACCCAACCGTCTTTGTCACATTGTTTTGAAGACTATATTGCACATGATATTGCCTGTATGGGAAGAGCGAGGTGGTTGGAGACCTTGACCGGCCTCTCTGCACCTTCGTCTTTTATTGAACGACTTTGTTCCTCAAATCCGTATTAAGGGTGCAGGGTATTTTTTTTTTCCTCTTTTGAAGGAATGAACACCTGAGCATGTTGACAGTCGCCAGTAGCCTTTAATGCTCGTTCAGCTCCAAGTACAGTATGTCAAGAATATTTCCTTTCCCATCTTTTTTTGATGTTTCAATAAAAGCAGTTTGTCTTGGCTCCATCAAAAGGAACTCTGCTGTCAGAGGTGAACCCTTTGCTTTCATATTAAAGCTTTTATTTTCTCCAAGGTAACCTTATTGCTTTGTTGGCGGCATGTTGACTTCCATTTTAAAGCCAGAGACTTTGAAACTGTTACAGGTTTCTGGGTGAAGCCGAATTTGTTGTTGGAAATGATCAGCTGTGTTAGATGGGAGAATCTAACACAACTTCACTCTTTAGCGGCATCGTTTGTTTGGTGCAATATTCCTGCTCTTCTCTCCAACAAACTTGACTTTCTCAGAGGGACAGTGTGTCTTTCCAGGTTGCATTCGCTGTTCCGCGGGCTCCCATGACCATTTATCAACGCTCATATCAAACGATTTGTGCTAATGACAATGCTTTTAAATCTGTTTAGCAGTGTGCGTGTGATGGGGATGTACTGGCCTGTAACTATCTGGAAACATCAAGTGAAAATGGTGTTTACACCACTGGGCACGCTTAATTCTGCAAAATGGCTTCATATTCCATGGCCGTGATGTGATTTCGCAAAGCAATCATCAGAGGTACTTACACCTACAAAATGACTTGGAAAACGAAGCCACGGCACAGAAAATAGTACATGGAAATGGAGAATACAGTATGAATTGCATGGCTGTTTATGCTCTTCGGGTATAAGCACAAAATTTGCTGGAAGTAATGGTTGCTTTGTGGCGTCAGAGTGCGCAACTCTATTATCTTAGGAATAAATGGGGAACCTGTTGTGTGCGCTGTGCAACAAGAGGCTGATATTTAAAGTATCTACCGTATCTGGCTGAATCTTGTTTGTGTGGTTTTGAACGCTGTGCTTCGGCGATCAGAGGTATTGATCCTGGAAATGAGCTCTAATGGCAGATGCAGTCAGGAGTATTAGTTCAAACCGAAGTCAGACCTGATCACTCAAGCAAAAGTCAGCCTAACCTTTCTCTGTGATCTGACACGACTCCATTTTTCATGCAGACACACACACACACACACACACACACACTGATTACACTAACACATAGTGACCTTTGTTTGATATGTAACAGTGTGCTCATTTTCCATAAAAGCCTGTAGCTGCAGTAGGCTGGAACACGAGGAAACACGAATTGAGGGAAAATGGAGGGGCAGAGCAAAGAAGAAAAGCATAAAAGGGAAAGGTCACATGTGACTCAGAAAGGTAGATCTCTGTCACTGCCCTCGGCTGAAGCCTCGCACGGTGGGTTAGCCCTGTTCTTGCAGGTCTCGGCATCATTATGATTTACAGAACTGCTCGGAGCTCTACATCTGGAGGAAGGAAAATAACTGTATGGTGCTCATCGTTAATGACTTTGTGCCTTTTTGCTCTCCACATAATGTCGGTACATCTGTGATCACGTCGTTCCAGTCTTCTTAGAACACACAGGCACTTAGGAGCATTTTGTGGTGTTTCCTGTGTTTTTGCTTTTTTGCTTTATGACTTGGCTCAACAGAGGATTGGGGGTTATTATGGCACATGTGTTGGCCTGAGCGCTGTGCTGGTCATCTGCCTGAAGAGGCCCATTTAGATTATATTCTGCTGAGGAGGACCAGGCTGTGCCAGTTAATATGGGTCTAATACCTTGGCTCCTGTTTGATTATCACAGATGTATTAGTCAAGCCTGTTCTAACAAAATGAATTTGTTTAACTACCATTTTAGAGGAAGTACAGAAACTTTTTCCCCTGCTCAGCTGAGTATGATTAATGAAGCAAACACAAAACAGCATTTGTGTTCCTTCTTTTGCTCTTTTGGCTGGTTTGAGGTGGACTGAACTGATCTATCGCCAGAGGGGACTGAGGAAAATAAAGAGCGTTGTAAAACGTAATGACAGCAGTTGGGTAAGTTATTCGGTTGGAGTTGGACCAAGCTGTCAGTCACATCTGGTGAAGCCACATTCATGTCAAGTAGGTTTAGGGCAAAGGACCAACCAGGGTACAGTAGTGTGTTATTATCTCCTGAAAATGTTTATTGTTGAGCTGTACACTGTAACCACACATGTATTGGTGTTAAAACATAACACAGAAAAATAGAAAAATGCTGTGACATGTAGTCTGTATGTTCATTTTGTTCAGGTTTTGTTAGTGAACGGCAGTAAATGAAGTTGGAGAGTGATGGAGACCAGCCTGACAGAGGAGTGAACGAGAGAAGGAGGCTGTGGGTGCCATCCACTTCCCCCGACGCGAGAAAACCCTTGTTTCACTTCAGCTAAATGACTGTCAGTCTCCGTAAGAGACTTTCATCGCTCTGTTCCATCCTCGTCATTAGTTCACCTGCCTCTTCAGCCCTGCCGATGATTGTCTGTGATTGGACATATTTATCTCTGACTACCGTGGCAACCGTTCGTGTTGGTGGTGTGGAGAGGTAGCAGTTTGACTAATCAGTTGTATCTGCACCTCCTCTAATGCTTTGTGTATCTTTCTCTCTATGGGACTACAACCGCATAACCCAGATTGTCTATTTGTGACTGTTGCCATAAGGGAAAAGGCAGAGAACTGAGCATCACAGGTGCAGAAAAGATGGACATCTGCAGGAAAAAGGCTTGAAGTTGGTTTTACAGAAGGATAATCCTGCTTTCAGCCGCCTGGACAGATCTCTTTACACTCAGATCACTCTTTTGCTGCTCTTTATTTCACAGATCAGCACAGGAAGTTTCCAGTTTAACTGTAAAACATATGCAGACAAACATTTATAAGAACGACCGCTAATTCATGAAAAATGATGGTATGAATCAAATCAAAAGCAAGAGAAAACAAAGTACAACACTCTCCTGAGCAGGAGTAGGAGCAGATGAAGGTTGAGAAGAAGAGAAAGTGCAGCAGATAGAGAAAAAGGGAAATGAGCAGGAAGGGTCAGGGAAATGTGGAAGTTGATAACGAAGCCAAAAGTGTGTGTGGTGGGTAATAATAGGAGGCTAGAAAGACAGCGAGAGAGCGAGTGAACGCATCTTTATTCTAATGTGGCCCTGCCTGCTCCTCTGTACAGCCTCCTGAAAAGATGAATTTGCTGCTGTTATTTATATTTATGAATTCATGCCATTTGGCCCAGTGTGAAATGATTGGTCATTCCCGTGCAACACGAAGAGCTGGGCCTGAATTTAAAATCACCCACACAAACCCGCCTTCCACTCCCAGTCCTCCACCATCCTGGCGCTGCTGAATATGAATGGTGACGGAGGGATGGGGCGAGGAGAGAAAATAAGAGAAGGAAGGCTCCTCTGACTGAGGTTGCTTCTGTCACCAGTTTCTCACCTGAGGATATATGGCACAGGAATTAATGGCATTCAGCAGCATGGTGGAGTAGCTGCTGGCAGTGTGCGGTGCGTGTGCGCATCAGGTGCGGTTCAGGATTCAGCCTCTGAGAATCTCAATTAATGAGCACATAGTGTACGCATTCAGAGATAATGGCCTGCACTGATTTACCTTCAAAGAAAGAATTCATAAGACTATTGGTGGACACAGAAACTGATTAATTACCGCCTGGGTTCTGTTGTTGTTTCTGCACAATGGAGGTAAAAGCTGTTCTATTCCTGTGCCATGAAATGGGAAAAGGACACTGCCTTGTTTTAAATTGGCGTCTTGGTGCTTAGTGAAGTGTTTGTCTATTTGGAAAACTCCATTTTATCTTTTTAATGAAACCGTCATTTAGCTAATGGCAGGAAAATAAAATCTTATTCCTGAAAGTAGGAAACTTTGGCTCAGTTGGCAAAGAGGTTTTATAACCCTGAGTGATGCATTTGAATGGAATTAGCAGTTTTTCCTGCATGCACAGTATTTAGCTAGATGCAAAATAGTTCAGGTTCCCTTTTAAAGGCCACTGAAGGAGAAAACGTAATGGACATCGAGATCCCCACAGTAACAAAACACAAGGCCGTAAAAGTCAAGCAACACTATTGTATCATGATTCAAATATGCCTGTGTAACGTTAGGGGTTGCATTTCATAGCAGTATAAACCAGTTGGAAGCGCGTCTGCGTTGGTTTCCGCATAGCGACCGGTTACCTCAGCGTCTAGCTAGCTCCACTCCTCGCTTCGTGCCAGGGGAGGGCAAAGGTCGATGTTTTATAGGCATCGCTGTGTTCTGCCAGCCTGACCAGGCTCCGGCTGCTGTAAGGGCCTATTAAAGCCCACAGTTGCCGCCGCCGCTGCTGTTGTGTTAATAGCAGCAGCAACTGTGCACATAAAAGAAATGGGAGAACGAGCGTTTGCTGTTAACATGTTGTCATGTCTATGGAAGTGGAAGAAGAGAGCAGCATGTTGGTGTTCTCTCTTCTTTCTGTGCTGATTGTTCCTGCCCAGCACCTGCTAAGGTTTTATGACTTCCCTCGATCTGCCTGACGATGCCTTAACAAAAAAGTGTGAGAAGTGTTGCTGGGTTCCAGTTGCGGTGAGGACAGGGGCGTACTGCAGTATTTAAAGTGTTTTTCAGTTTGACAGGGCAGCGCGGTAATGATGTGATGCAGCCAAACTGTGACATTTACAGTACCTGCCACCTGCAGCTTCCACTTCTCATTCCTGCCTCGCGATTTTATGCAATCAAATAAACACTAATCAAATTAAAAACACACACACAAAGTATTTCTGATCCTACTATGCAGACGCACACAGTGTTTATGGTTGAGAGAAGCCTGTTAAGCACGAGCTGCTCTGATGATGATGATGATGATGATTCTGGTAAAAGGTATTTATTGTCTGTATGTGTTTCCATAATTATATTTTACCCAAAAGTTCTACGACAAATGTTTCTGCCTGAATATTCTCTAAACTTCGACGATGTGACGGAGCAGCAACAGTTGAAATTGCTACTGTTCTTAATTGGCTGAAACACGTGCAATTAGCAATGATTGCAATCAACAGAGGCAACCCAGAGTTGAGCAGCCCGGTGTTAAGGTATGTTATTATAGTCATTAGTGGCTGCAATTACGATTATACTGCTCTGCGCCCTGTATCTTAACCACAGTTTCTCCAGGGAGCTTTCAGTTGTGCGTCCAACTTTGCTCGCTCACGCTCCTCATTTGTTGTCTTCATGTGAGGAAATCCATCTGTATAGATGTTATTGTCAACTCACGACAAACTGAAAAAGATAAACTTTTGAGGACTTTGGTTGTTTGTGTGCATGAATTTTTGTTTGTGTTTGTTTGTTTGTTAGGGACTTACAACAGTTGGTATAAGGCTGCCTGGCTTATTCAGGCTGACTGGAAAATAGTGAGAGTGATCACTGGATTTATGGAGATTTATTTTTGGTGTAATGTGCAAAAATATTATTTTATGGAATGACAGTCGTAGAGCAGTACATGTGTGTAAAGACACAGGCTGCTTTCACACTGTGTGGATAGGCATTGCTGAAATCACGAGTTTTATTATTTTAATATAGGCTATTTATTTTTGTCTAGAGGCAGCATTTGTGTATTTGCCTGTATTACAGATGAGCGGAGAGATGGAGAGAGAGAAAGGGTGAACCAGGCTAAGTTTGTACACGTCTTCTCTCTTTTCTCTTTCATGGCGTAAGGAGTGCTGACAGCAACACAAGACACCTGAATGCATTAAAACTAAACGCCGCCCAGCACCCTCCTCCTCCCTCCCTAAACACCAGCATCATAATGTAAAACAAATTTGAACAAAGCGTTGTGAAATTGAAATAAGCCTCTCCCGGCATCAGCCTTGGAATTACTTTATTAGAGTCTAAGAGGAGCCTCAAAAGACTTAAAACCCCATTTTCATAGGGAAATTAGTTTTCAGGCAAAGATATATTGGTCACATTTTGAAATGATGAGTTGGTTTTGCACAAAGGGGAATCTTCTTGGCGGAGACTTTTATCGGATCACGTCACCACAGGTAGAGGGAATGTTAGAGGCCTTTTTGGTTTGGATTAGTTTGCAGAAAAAAAGAAATCAGCTTTGTGTACATTTAGTCTAATTCCCAATGCTATAAAAGATGAGGTGTGAGTGAGTGACTATGGTAAATTTACAGTCACCAGTAGCTAACTGTCCTTTATGTCTTTGTATTGTATTGGAGGAGCTGCAGAAAAGCCACATAAACACAGGAACACACAGAGTCCACACACAAGGGCTCTGGCTGCTTAGTCAAACCCAGGCTCTTCCGGCTGTGAGGGGCCGGTGCTCACCACACCACCACCGCTGCATCCTCCGTTTCTTCACAGCACACCTAAAGATTCCTATGTAGGGGATTTATGCATATATGCAGACGCTCTTTTGTGCATAATTCCACCGCATTACACAGCAGGGACTGGCACCACAGGCGGCTCCGCTGTGACTGCTCAATGCTCTGCAGACCAAAGGTTTAATGTCACAACTATAACAGGAACTGTATGTGTGCGAATGTGCGATTCCATTGGAGTTATCAGGAAATGTTTATAGGTCATATGTGGATTTATTTACTTTGACTAGTGTTTTCTTTTTCTTCCTCATTTCCATGCTAGGCTAAAAAGAGCCATTATCAAATTAGTTTAGGCTGGAATCACAAGGACATTTAACAGAGAGCCCTCGTAAATTCACAGGGGTTAGGTAGTTTAAGGAAGCCGGTTCAGTTCATACATCCTGCCACTTTTGTTGCGTGTCGAAGAAGATTGATGGATGCTCATAATGATGACAGAGGAAGGAATGGAAATCAGGCAGCGTAATGAGAAGTGATGGACAGATGGAGGCAGGAGAAGGGAGGGAAACGCTGAACTGCTTTTTAGAGCGATCGGCAGATGGATGGACGACAAGATGCAAGAATGCATAATAATTTGTTTGAGCAAGGACCATGTTAAAGGTGGAACAATGTAAAGAAGTAAAGCGATCCAGAGAGCTACTGGTGCTGAATAGGTCTGATGAACTAGATAAAACAAGTGTATGGTGTCATACAGGCATGCGTTTAGTCATTTGTTTTTATTATAATCATTCATAGTAGAGAATGGGATTGAAATGGGAGAAACTGCTGAACTGACAGCTACTGTTTACTGTCTATTGACTATTATTGGTAGTACTTCGTAAAGGGTACCTTGTCTAGTTGCTCTTCATGACGTTCAGCAGCATATCAGCATCTGCTGTAAACAAGAAAAGACCAATTTTCTTTCCGTGTACTTGTCAATTAAGGCGCCTCAGAATCTGGGGTTGATTCTGATAAGAGCGAGAGTGAGGTACCTGAAGATGAATTACTGATGGACAGATTGTGGAGGTGACAAGAAGGGCCGAGTTAAAGCTGCAGTAGTCGCCATGTCCTCAGGATGAGACGGCATCGTACGAGATGCGGCTGCCTTTTATTGATGTGCGTAGTCTCACATGTCACACACACGTGACATGTGAGACTACGCTCGTTCTGTAGCTGAGGGTAAGTCACGAATTCACTGTCTCACTCCCTGATCCCTGAGAGACGCCCAGTACTGACAAAAGCATGCAGATGCAGCGAGACAAGCAGCAGTAGCGGCTTTGCCTGCGCACAAAAAGGGGTGTGTCTGCCAACGATGGGGTCCACACTCCCAGTTGTCATTTTAGAACAGCTTGTAGACGTACTCATTACATCCAACACCTGCTCCCCTTGCGATCATCGAGGGCGTGCAAGTGTGTGCGCGCTGGAAAGCATCCACCCAAGTCATCAGTCGTCTGTGTTGTATTCTGAAGTAATATCAGATGACGTCTATTGGGTGCGTGCGTGCTTGAGAATATTGTTGACATTTAAGTCTCCCTACTTTCCTCAGTGAGCGAGGAGCATTTGACCATTTTTCACTGTGCACAAGTGAGAAGCCGCAACTCGATCAGTGAGTGTTTTTCTCAGGGGAAGTGACTTTCCTTAAAGGGGAAAAAGGCCCAGACTGGTCACATTACGGCATCTGTTGTCTGCTTAAGAAGAAAACAGCCAGAGCGCCAACCCAGCGACAGCCTCGCAGCCCGCCTGTAAGGAGACACCCATCCTCGCCAAGTCTGCGGACACTGCAGCAGCGGTGTCCTCAGTAATGGGCACCTCTCAGACATAAGCCTGTGTCACAGTCATAATTGGAGGTTATTCACAAATTAGTGCTAACTGCATATTCAGGCCTCCATAATTTGCAGCTTGACATTTAGAATTGATTTGTACATCGTGTGGCAGTGATGGCTGTGATGGATGAATATACAGTTGCTCTCCTCTAAGCTGCAGGTGACTGCAGGGGAAATTACTATTGTAATTGGTTTTGCATATTTACCATTTACCATGCGTTTACAACTGGCTCGGTCACATCTGTGCACCAGTAAATGACAACCAAGCTCATCACTGCATCCAGAACCTTTCAGCACACTAGTTTAACTTGCAAATATGTTCCTCTTTTTGTCATTTAACTGTTTATTAACTAGCCCGTGGTAGGAGCAGCGGGTTTGTTTGTATCTGCGACAGTGATGGAGAGAGAGAAGAGTGCAGAGTAATTACAAGGTTCTCATTAGCATAACATAAGTGTTTATTACATCGCATGCTGATACCTGTGTCCATCAGTGCTCATCTCTGCTTTTAGTTGATTCATAAGTAGCTAAGTAATTAAAAAAGGAAAAACAGTCCCTAAAGCCTGATGAAGTATTTGTAATGAAGAACCTGCAGCTTGTTATTCAAAATTAAAAAAACAACAACAACTGGATTTCTAACTGGATTTGTTCAAAGGACTGAAGAAACTCTATTGTTTTCTTTTTAGCAAAGCGGCTTTTGTTCGCTGCTGAAAGGCGTGTTACAAATCAACTTCTCCCACTTACATCCAGGATGTATGTTGTGTCATTTGCCTGAGCTCTGTTGTCCGCTGTCAGAAATGCTACCCAGCAAAAAGGTGACCTGAACAAACGGTCTTGGTTTTTGTTGCATTGGACTTGTCAGACACATAATAACATTAGTGTAGCTTGTGGTATCCTTGAGGTAAATGAAATCACTCACACGACACACGGAGTAAAGAAAAAAGTTGGAGTAAGAGTCATGGTTGAAAGACGCAGAGCGGGTGATGTGGAGAAAGGAGCCAGAGGAGTGAAAGAGGTAGAGGAAGAACGAGAAGCAGTGTCCTACTGTACTCTTAACGTCGCCCACATAATAGGACGGGGGATTAGGGGGATAATCCACCGTGTCTTTTCTTTTCTTCCCTCTCCTGCTTCTTTTACCTTTCCTTTATGCCTCTTACTGTTCTGCTGCCACAAGACGTGGACAAGACGTTGCTAAAGAGAGACTCAGCTACTAATAGCGTGCGCGCTGGCAGTTTGTGAACGGTAAAACAAGTCCAGTGGTTGAGTATAATTACCACCCTCTCTGGCATCAGCCTGGACCCCGAGCTTTGTGTATGTGTGTAGGTTGCGTTGATGAAACGACATGTTGCGTTTCCCAGCGTGAGCCCGCCTTCGCACAGCCGCGCTCTATCCGGAACTATTTACATTGAGGTGAGCGCTGGCAGAGTTTATCCTTTCCCACTGCCCTTGACCAGTCTCTTAACGCAGAGAGCAGGCAGATAAGAGAGGATTTACACACAATACTGAAGCCATTAGCGTCTGGCTTTTTATCCCCTCTCTCTGGGGTTTGTTTAGTGTTATCAGATCCACTGGGATGTGTGGATGGCAGATTGAATGTCTACAGCCATGGAAAAGGCCAAGGATGTCTAACCTTCTATTCACACGCTGCTAGCCTCGTCAACAGAGGGCCCTTTGTCCCACGGCAGTCAAGAAGATGGACAGTACAAGATAATTGCATTCAGACAATAACCGACTCCTCTGTTTGTTTGAATGTGTACAGTCTCTTTGGGATGAAACGCTAGATGAGTGCTGGAGGCAAAAGCGACGGGAGCGAAGGGGGAGTGAGGCTTTGTGTGTTTCTGAATTTCTCCATCTGTATGCACGTATGAATAAATGGACTTGATAAAGGATTTTTTTTAATTCAGTCAATAGTGAGCTGTCATTTATCGGCGGAGCTGAATGCTGACTGGCATCGACTAGACCGTGAAGTCCCAACTTGACAGATAAGATTCTTCACGAGCTTCTATTAGACCCGGGAATCAACAGGAAAGACGGCAGGGAAGCAGAATAGACGTGAATGAGAGGAGGGGAAGAGCTGAATGGCAGCATCTGAACTATCGGTTCCCATAGACCGTCACTCATTTCCTCCCATGATGTCATTCCTCTGTGCTCCAGGTGCGTTGTGTGGAAAACAGGAGACGTATGTGTGCGTACGTGCGTTCATAAGTGTTCTTGCTTCCTACAATGTGTTGTACAGTAGGGCTGAGTGTGGCAGTTTATTACCTCACACTAAGCCACGTTTCTTTTCATATACAGCAACTCAACATTTTCATAAGGACAATTAGGTAATTTTACTAGAATATGACTATAAGGAGTTTTTATACGGTTCAGTACAACAGCAACGCATGTGTTTATGAAGCGTTTAATGTTTGGCTCAGCTGAATTCAATCAAGGCCGTAGTCGTGATTTTGCACACCACGTATCGTGCAGACATGAGAAACCACCCTGATGATAATGGTTGTGGTTTTTCTGTGTGTGTGTGTGTGTAACTTACCCATGTACAGTCCAGTAAAGTAGTAAAGTGCCTACTAAGTGAATACCAGAAACGTCATTCATGCTGGAAACTTCTAGAATTTTTGTATTCTTATTTTTTTTAATTCAATTTAAGTCAGTGGTTTAATAATGAATGTTTATATTTGTTTTTTATTTGTTTTGCTGGACAGGCTGCATTTAAGGATCATTACAGAAAGCATTTTATATTACATCACTTTTGCTTTGACATTTAATTAATCACTGCACAAATTACTTTACTTTGCTCGAGCCTCATGACGAAAAATTCTGTTCACAACTTCCACTGTGTCTGATTCAAAATGGCTGGATTCCATATGTGCTTTGGATTTTTTTTTTTTATAAATTAAAGTATGTGTGTGGTTCCCATCAGATATTCCACAAATGTACAATTGCAGCATTTCTGTGAAAACTGCGAGCTTTGATGCGAAGCAGAATGTCGGCCCTCCACTTTCAAGGATGTTTTGTATTAGATAGTCTTCACAGAGACAGCCATGAAGCGCTGTTGCTTAATGTACATCTTCCGGCACATTAAGGGGCGGTGGGGTGAACTGTTTTGGGTTTGTAATGAATAGAGTGGTCCAGGGAAGAATGTTAGCCGCTGTTGTCAATTATCACTGTTCTATATGGGCCTTGCCTGACAGAGAAAAATCACAGCCGGCGCCTGGATCACTCTCTCCCTCTCACTCCGCCTTTCCTTCCTCAGTCTTTCTCCCATTGAATCTCCTTCAGCTCAGTCCATTGTACCTCTGTTGCTTGGCATCACCACCACCTTTCCCTTCAGACGTCCATTTGGATCTTGTTTATTCTTGGTCGCTCTTTTTTATTCATACTGAAACTACAGTGTGTAGTAATGCATTTTTCTGTTCTAGTATCGTCCTCTCCCTCTCCTCCTCCTTCTCCCTCTCCTCTCCATATTTTTTCCTCACAGAGGGTGTAGTAGGGTTGACAGGCAGTGAGCTTATAGTTGTAACCTTCCTGCCACCATGCCAGGCGAGGCGCCACTTGAGAGTTTGGCTGCAGATTGAATAGCTCCCAGAGATGTCATATCCAGACAGCCTCCCTGAATTACATTTCCTGGTCTTCCCTGCCTGGCTGCATCCACCAATCACAAAGCCTAGAGCTGCCATGTGGTCGGCCACTCCACTCTTTCTTTTCGGTGCTTACCTTAGCTCACCAATCTTCTCTATTTACCATCTCTTGGGTGTGTCCCTCACAGAAATTGTTAATTCACCACTTGTCGGGCGATCCAACCACTGTGAGGCAGAGCAGCAGATGGGCGATCTGATTGGCTGTCAGCTTATGTTTATTTCCTCATCGGGATGTCAGATGAGATAAAACACAGTTTTGCTGCATTTGTCGTGTCCTCTCTGTGGGGTTCATGAAAATGAGAAAGGTTTAGGTTAGGACATGTGGCTGAACAGATTGGCTCATGGCTGTTGGAGATGTCCCATGGCGTAATTTTTTAAATACATTTTCTTTTTCAGTTTGGTTATTTCGAGCATCTGTCTCTGTTGAATGTCGCTGTAGCTCAGTTCTGCCAGGATTCAGCAGGAATTTGTCAAAAGTACCATAAGCTATGCAATTTGGCTGCAACATATGATTATTACTTTCAGTGTGGATGTTATGCTGCTCACACAAACATAAAAGCGCTTTTGGCAACACAAACTGTGATTCTGACATTACCTCTAAACTGCACACTGTATATACACACAGGAGTTCAAGTGCAACATTAAATGATGGCAGCATGTGTTTCTCACTGCAGTTTTCTTGTTACACTGTACTGTTTGACCTGTGAGCTGGAGGAGGGACGCAGCCTGATGAGCTTTTATTGTGAAGGAGTGGAGGAGAGCCGTGGCTCATATAGCTGTCCTTACAGCAATTGATTAATGAGCCACGGCTTCATGTGGAAAACAGAGGGGCTCACACGCTGCAGACACACACAGACATGCACTTGTGTAACTTGTGCACTTCAACACGCACAGGAAAACATCATCGTGCACGCAGCCAAAAGCGTCAAAGTGAATGGACTTGGCCTTGTGTGTTAACAAACAGGTGGTCTGGTGGTGGATTGGATACACACACACACACACACACACACACACACACACACTCACTTACCTCAGGTGGGGGACTGAGCTCTCTCGCTGTGTGGATTTGTGTAAAAGCCGAGACATAAAACTGAACTGGCAGCCTTGAAGCCGTACTACTCCAGCCCTCCGGTCTGTGTCCGTGTGTGCTTCGAGCATGTGTGAAAATAATAGATGCATGAAAATTATGTACTTTATCTTTGAGCACCTAACTTTTTTTTTTTGTCAGTCAGATTTAGTTTCTGCTTTTCAGATCAGCCCTGCAGCGTTTGGCAGATCCGTTTCTCTGCCCGTCCTTGAAGCTGGAAACCGGAGGGTGCTGAAAAGTTGTTGGATTTCACAGCGTATTACTGCGATCTGAA
Source organism: Macropodus opercularis (assembly GCA_030770545.1). Classification (NCBI taxonomy): domain Eukaryota; kingdom Metazoa; phylum Chordata; class Actinopteri; order Anabantiformes; family Osphronemidae; genus Macropodus; species Macropodus opercularis. The sequence continues at coordinate 6,563,135 of CM061097.1, read as the reverse complement.
ATATGCTGGTCCTTATGCGGGAGCATTATCACCCTGCACAATTAGGTCCGTCTAAATTTACTCTGAATGACATCAGCTCACATGAGGAGCTGATGAAAAAAACATGGTTTTGCTGTAGTAATGGAGCAAAAAGAGTCGCACACCCTCACTACACACACGCACCTGTGTTCACTCACGTTTAGTCAAACATACAACATACAATACACTTGCACATCTACACAAGCGTATACATGTCTTGCGCGCAGACTGTCACAGCACGCCGATTCATACGCAGACACGCAAACATGCTCACATGTCAGCGTGACGCTTATTATGGTTGTTTATGGCAGTGGAAATGAACATTCTCTATGGTTTTGCCTCTTACAGGAGGCGATGATACGGGCTATAAATCTGGCTGATCTGCGTAGTGTCATGGCGTATTACACCCTTTTACTGTGGCTTTGTCTCACAGCGATCGCAACACCACATCATTGTGCCTGCACACACATGCACAGTTGGCGTACAAACCCCAGCTGCAAGACGCCCTGTGCCGCACGTCTCCGGCCCATGCTGAGTGTGTAATGAGCAGAGCTTGAGTAAGATTAAGGCAGATATTGTATGGCACTGGAGGATTGGTTTCACTGTGAGCCTCAGTATTGTGGCGGAGAGCTCCCCAGTTCTTCAGCTGACTGAATGACCAGCAGGATCCCCACTGTTGGCCTCCTGTCATTTGTCATAGTGTTTTACTTGACATTCCTAATGTGTTTTGAGGAAAACGCGTACCGCACATCGGGGGGTATTTTTTACTTTGGAAATGTGAGCACTGTTGCCGGGATGATGACTATTAAAGGGTGAGAGGCACTGATGAAGAGAAAAAGGTTTTAGATACAGTACGTGATGTGGTTTGTCGGCTCCCCGTGAGGCACATGAGGAGGGCAGCGAGGAAGTGACTGTGAGAGAGGAAGATGGTGTTATGAGGAGTAGGGAACAGAAGAAAGTGCACAAGAGTTTAGAGCGAGGAGACAAGGCCACCGAGAGAAAAGAGCGGGGATAAACAGAACCAGAAAGGTTGAAAGAGAAAAAGATGTGATGTTCAGATGAAGGAGCAAAAGGGAGAGAAGAGAATAACATTAGGAGGGAGGGAGGGAAGAGAAAGAAAGGGTCCAGAGACCGTTATCATCTGGAATCCATAGAGAATGGATGGGCAGCACGAAGAGCCTATAATCACATCCATCAACAACACTGTCTATTAAAGCCTGCTCTTCTGCTCTGTCTTCTTTCCTCCGTCTCTGTAAACCACCAGCCCTGCTCAATTTGCCAGCACACTAAATAGAAGATGTTTGGAAAGGATGATGACTCTAATATCAATAGTTATGAAATGAAAGAGAACAAAAGGCCTTACACCTGGTTTCGTCTCCTCTTGCACCACCTCTAACCGTCTCAGCTCTTTTGAGGTGTGTGTTCTGCAGTGTGTACTAAGGATAACGGATTAAATACTACAACACCCAAAACTTAAGAACGCACCTTAGAAGAGAAAAAAGTGATTTCCTTTGTTGTGTGTTACCTAAAAATATCCAAATGAGAGATTATTTTAAACCTATTTTGACCTAGATTTCTTGTTTTTCTAGTCTCTACTGTTATTCTGCAAGTAATAGTGCAGTGGGTTAGCTTTCATAACGTTTCATAAAATACAAAAAGTTTCAGTAACTGCGAATAAACTACAGGTGTGATTTTCTTTTTGATTTTTTTTTTTTATGAAACACCAGGAAAGTGCAAAAGAGAAATGAAGTTTTTGTGACAAATCTTTCCTGCCAGTTCTTTTTTACTTCTAAGTAATGGGCTTAAAAAGGCAACAATGAGACGTACTCATGGATTATCGTGTATAAAACCCCTAAACAGCTCTCGTCTCCTCTGTCAGCTCAGTCTGCTGCTTAGCCGACGATGAGCCACTGGACGCGACGGCTTCAACCACTTCGCTTTGCTATCAAGCTAATAGGATTTTGTTCCTTCAGCTCATGCTAAAGATGGCATCTTTGGACATGAGGTGGAGGAGACGAGCTTTGGCGACAAAGAGGCCTTAGCGCGAGGCAAAGAAGACGCCAGCTTCGATAGGGATAAAGCTCGCCACAGTCTCCCATGTTGCCTTCGCGTAGCGCTCTCCTGACTTTTTCTTGGCATGGGATCAAACTGAGCGTTCCACTGGGGAGTTCACTTAGGATTGGGCTTTTTCGAGGTGTGTTTGGGCCAGTGAGCTGGCTACTGATGCACCATCTGTTTTCATGAATACCTAATGGCTGCGTGTCAGCAGAGTCAAACGGCCGCTCTGAGAGACGCTGCCGCTGTTTTTACCTGCTCACCCACTGTTATCATCATCGAGGTTATTTAGTCACCAGCTTTTCATATTCTCTCTCTTTTCTGTCCCCATCAAAAGAACAATTAGCAGCTGCAGCAGATAGGTCTGCGCTTGCTAGCACCGGTCCGTGGACTAGAGCCGTTTGTGCTTTTGGTGGACGGTGCCGTGTGTATTTTATTGGTAAGGTGTGAGGCTTTATTATTATGATAATAACAGCACCCAGGGAAGAGGAAGGCAATGTGTGCTGTAAATCAAACGGGGCGATTCAGGGATAATCTCCAGTAGGTGTAGGTGTTAACACTGCTGACATTAAACCTGGCTGTTGTTTGGGTCCACAAACACGCAGCCTAGTGTGTTTGTGGAATAATAATAATAATTTTTTGGACGTAGCCATTATTTAGAGTCGAGTAACATTAGTGAATGTTGCTATGGAGACAATAGTCATAGGTCCAGTCAGAGGTAGTCAGAGGTAATTGTTTCCAGGTTGAGCTGCAGCTTCACGTCCTTTCACCTCGTAGCGATTTGACTTTCCCACAAAGTTTGCTTTAAACTCTAAACACTTATTCACCTTTTGTCCTTGACCTGCTCTGGATTTTGACCTCATCTTTGCAGCATGTGGAGCTTTCCCAACATAGCAATTGTGTGTACTGGATGTTTTGTGGGTGTGTTTGGTATCAATTATTGTTATCGTCGGCATGTTGAACTTGTTTTGCGGACAGCCTAATGATGAGACGGAGTGTGACGACGCGATCTGGCATAGCTGTGGTTGTAGTGCGGTCGCCGAGCTTGATTCCTTTAGCGTAGTCACACTCCTCCTCTTTTCATATCTTGTTTCTCCTCTAGCCTGTGAGGCATACTTTCCGTCAAGGTCCATCATAGCGTAGGCTTCTCATGTTCCTCAGTGCTCTGTAACTGCACTGTACTGCCTCAGCGGCGGACGCCACAGTGCACACAGAGGAAACTAAAGGATGACAGAAGCCACGCTGGAAGGCACACATTTTCACCATCGATCAGCAAGGCCTTGCAGTCTCTTCTCTCCCTGAAATCTCCCCAACGGTGTGAGTCCATTGATTAAGCTCTATCGTCATCCTGGCAATGAGCAGTAGCACCAAAACCGCAACAGTTCATTTGCTCACAACAGGAGCCGACTTATGAGGCAAATTCCACGTAATTAAAGCTGGGCCGTGTAATTGAAGCATTCCTCTCTCTATCATACCGTAGTAGCACAGAAACTGCACGCTGCAATAAAACGTGTTGGGCTATTATACAGAATTTGTTGTGGTTTAATTCGGTAGACTCCCATCCTCACGCCATCCTTTCCAACCCGCTCTATCTTCATCCACCTTCTCTCTTCCTCTTCATATCCATTAGTCTAATGAACACCCTCCAATTTCCTGTCACCGGGACAAACTCGCGACGCGGTATTGTTCTCTCCTCTTTTCCGTGCGTGCGTGTCGGGCTAAGTGGCATTCACAAGCGCAGGCATGCGCGGATCATGTTCGCGCGTGTGTTTGACAGAGAGAAAGCGGGCGGGAGCGAAAGCGTTGGAAAGCTCTCATTAAAATAGATGGCAGTAATCAAAGTGCAAAGCAATTAGCCACGGCTGAGTGGGCGGAGGGTGTACACTGAGTGTTAGTGCGCGCCACAGTGTCAGGCCTGTTGGTAAACATCATGATAGTTCACTGTACGTGGACACCGAGCACAGGAGTTACGGAGGCAACCACCTCACTTCATCACCGGCCTGTAGACTTTGCTATTAGCTGGTTGTTATTGCTTAGAGTACATTCAATTCTTCACGTTTATTCAGAGTGAAATGCTTTTGTTCTTATTTGATGGTGTTTTATTTTGCAAATGCGATTTTGTTGCAGTATGTGTGTGTACACAAATCAAATTCTTTCAACTAGGCAGTTCAGTGTACGTAGTATTTTGGTGGGTTGTTGTTGACACGTGTGCCCTTTGTAGTTTTTTCCTGTGTATATTACGCCTGTTATTTTCTACTGAGGGCTGGCGTCAAGGCATTGTATTCTACAATAAGAGAAAGCAAAGCAGTGCTCTGTTCTGCTGCTTTTCAAATGGGAGAGGCAGAGAGAAAGCAGATGCACTCGCTGTTTTTCTTCCTCGTAGTGACATCTGTCATGGGTAACCTTCTCTACCCGACTGTTCCTCTCACATGGGCAGAGCTCCACTAGCTGACTCCACACACACGCAAGCGCCAGCGCGTCAACTCAGACCTGAGGCTGTAAGCGTCTGCCACGGGGCAGCGCTCATCTATTCTGAGTTACTTATTATGTTACAGAGGAAGGCAGAGGCACTGCATCGCTTCCACAGCACCCAGTTGTTCATTTGCAGCTGAGTTTTCTATGCCGTGACCTCGGGGGAAACTGTTGAAGGGACTGCAGCGGCGTAAAGCGACCCACGTTGTGTGAGTAGTGTCACAGTAACCGAGATGCTGCTTTAAAATGCTGCTTGTGCATGTGCATCACGGAGGCCCATCAGCGTTGGCAAGGCAACAGGATGTCCATTTGGATGCGCTTCAAGTGAATAACTGCCACTTAACCTCACAAAGTGCTTAGTTGGCTTTTCCCCCTGGTTTTTGACGGACAAATTGACCGGTCTGTGAGGGACGCTTGGTTTTGGAGATAGTTAGTGTTAGCCGACACACTGTTGTGTAACAGCCATGCGCTTTACAGGTGACTTTATGTGAAAACATCTCCAGAAGTCAGATGCACTTTTGAACCCAGTATTATTTAATGTGCATACCTTTAGACCTGCCAAGTGACCATTTGCTGGGGCTCCTGCTGTCTCTGCATTGGAACGCTGCCACTCGGTGGAGTACCAGAAGTGTTTTACCCCGCAATTACAGCTGGAGGAAAGTCTTTGAGCTTTTAAAGGTTCTTTGCCGAGCACAAGATGAGAGATGAGAAGACCCTTTGTGTTTCTGCTTTCCGTTAGCGTGCCTGCAGAGTTCGGTCATTTGGTGCTCGCCTCTCCTTCCCCGAAATTAGAAAAAAAAGCACAGGTTGGACAAGAAAACTGAGGATGATGGGAATTTATGGCTCCAGTTATGACCCCATCGGCACATTTTTGAGCGGGCTGATGACAAGCTGTTGGAATGCCCAGCCGTTTTGCAGAGTCATTTGAAAGCATGATTAACAGTGGTGGAACACAATAGGAATGTGATTCTCATTTGAGCGGTGGGTATGGAAGGCTAGCCTGGGAAATCATCCAGGCCCTAATTGCTGAAGCAGACCCTGATTCAGACGGTTGGAACTTACTGTACAGCGCGTGCACACACACACACACTCATAAAAATGCTTAATGCTGCCTTGGCCTCTAGATTTATGATTTTGTAATTTATCCGTAGCGGTAAACAAATATCAGATATGTCTCTCGGGTTATTTCTAAAGAGCTACAGTAGAAAGTGTGAAAGTTCTTGTGAAGTAAAGGTGTAACATCACCTTATTACTTATTTTAACTGTTTTACTAAAAATAAATAAATGGATGTGGCTTTAATCTGCGGACAAGCACAAGGCTTCTTCTCAAGCTCCATCAAATTAGTTATTACAATTCATTGATATTTTGGCAAAATGTTATTATGTCCCAAGGATGCAACAGAATATTGTCCAAGTTTACGCACATCAGATCGTCAGCTCTTAGAAAAGAAATGCACATGTTCTGTCTCATTCCATAAAAGCTATATTGCTTGGTTTCACTCTGCTGTGTTTACTTGCTGAAGGGCTCTTTTGAGGTATTGGATATTTTTATATTCATTTATATGAGCCCTATGAAAGGGGCTTTAATTTCTTTTGTCCAGAGAATTCAGGAAATGTGGTGTTGCACAGTGTGTGAGGAAACACAGGCCGACTTCCCTACACATGTGTAGGGATTTATAGCTGATGTAAAGAACATTTACAGCGAGCATGGTTGTGCAAGCTCATCCTCCACAGAAGCATAAACCTCCTCCTTGCCTTCATCTCTTCCTCTTTGCTGCTCCGCCCTTCCATTTCATTAAGCCTAGAAACAGCCATGGAAGTCCAAAGTCTGGCCTCCTCCCCCTCTTTTTATGTTTTCAACCTCTGCCTAGACCTTGGGCCGCTTCTCTTTCTACATTTTATGCTTACTTTTTTCCAACCTTTAAAAAAAACTGTCCATTTCTGTTTCCCTGCTTCCTTTGTGTGCTCGGACAGCCGTGTAATTGTGGTCCGTGTGAAGAGCGCGATGAGACGGGGCCGCGCGTTGGTCGGCACCGTGCTAGTGCACCTACCTACAGCCATTCTCCCAGCCGCGTCTTTGTTCCGGCTCCATTGTGATCGACTAGCTAAAGAGAGGCGCTACACATGTTGTTTGGCTGCGAGACTGTCTGCAGTCTTTGTGATAAATACGGACCTCTGTCTCTCTCAAGTATTGTTACTATTCTTCCTCTTGCTGCCTGTCTGCTTGGATACCTCTGGCTGTGCTGCATAAAAGAAGATTAGCTTCACCTCTGAGAGACACATGCACACATTCAATAAACACAGTCTGCGTAATAACCAACACACACGCACCAGCTAGGTTGTCCCTCGCTCCCGTCGTCCCTCCGTTCTCGTCCCACATCTACTTGACGAGTCCTGGTGCTGAGCTGTTCCCGTTTCTGTGCATTGACGCTTCTCTGTGATCTGGTTGGACTAGTATTAAGCTTCCACGGAGAAGGAACCAGTATTTCACCTGTTACAAATACTAAACACAAACAAATAATAATACTAAAAGTAAGACATTAGCTAACAATGAACTATGTAAATTAGCTAATTTGGAGTATGACCATGGAAACGGAGATTGGAGATTAAGTCTGCTCTAACAGTGATGCAGGATTAAGAGATGATCACTAGACGTTATCAAGGTTTAACCTCTGGTTGTGTAAGAAGACGCACACACTACGCTCAAAAAGTCAACTGTCGCTGGGGAAACGGAAGCAGCATTCCGAGGGTTGGTTGGAGCCTTTTCTAAGCGCTGATCCCCTTTCTCTCCCTTCATATTTCAAACACTAACAACGGCTTCAGAAATGTCCGTGTTACAGAAGAACTACCCAGATATTTCTTTTAAAGCTTTATGTCTTTGGTGTTGATGAATCAATAGAGCACCTTTGCTGAAGGAATGAAGATAAAGAGGAATCTGTTCTAGCCTTGACTTGTATAAATTTCCCAGTCAGTGTGATAACCTCGTATATCTACTGTACTGATGATGCTGGTTCACAGTTCCCCTCTTAACATTCAAGACACAAAAGACTGGTCTGTTTATTTTATACCCAATTATCTTAAATGAGTAGCACTAAGGCTACTGCGTTTTCTAAAGTTTGCTGTTTGTAGCTTTGCATTGACAGTAAGCAGATATGAGGCAAATGCAGAGGAAACACACCTTTAGTTTCATAATCATGAATGTAAATGTGTGTATAAAAATGTAGGTTCCACCGTAAATGACATTTCCACTTTAATTTTCATACCTTGTGTGCTTCATTTACATATAAAAGCCCGGGGAAATGCTTCCACTAATCAGAAGATAAATGAAATGTAGTTACCATGGTTTCATGGTAACATAATCGAGTTGTGTTGGGAAAAAAAAAACTCCAAGGAAAGGAGCAATCAAATATCCAAAACACAATTGTAATGTCTTTCTCCCCATCACAGCAGAAGTCTATTACCGTCTGGCTCGGTAGAGGTGATTAAAATGTTCTTTACCGTTACCCTGCGTCTGCAGAACCTGAACTGAAAACATGCTAGATAGGTCAGGACCGTCGCCTTTCTTCTCATGCTTCAGTGAGAAGCTGAACAAAGGCTAAGTTCTTCGGCAGGCAGCGCTAGTTGGGTGGCGAGATGTGAAAAAGAAAAGATGTTTTAGGGTTACGCAAAGTCCCCAGGGTCCAGCTGCGTGGGTCCCGTAATTCAATCTAGACACAAAAATGCTTGTATGACTTTATGTCTAAGGACGAGGAATTCCCCCAAAGCCCCGTTACGGCAAAATACTAAACGGAAGTTTGATTTAGTTTGTGTGCGCGACTGTAAGAATGAGATAGGGAGAGAAGCGACAGTTTTATTGCTGACCTCTAGCTGTTTGCGCCACCAGCGCGAGAACAGGAAGCCAAACACACACTGACCCTGGGGAGGCTCACTCCCTCGGTCCTCGCTCCCTCCTGCCTTCTAGTCGCACTAATCGCTTAAACATGCAGTCCCTTGGTTGTCATGGAAACAGTTGTATTGTGGCTTTATTGGAAAAGGTGGCCTTCAGCTGTACGTTATAGCGGTATAGCTATAACAAACTGCTTTTCTGGCGTTTTTGTTGCATCCAACAACCTTTTCTCCCCTTGTGGTGACAGAGACAACTGGCTTGACTTTCTCACCTCATTTACTCTCCATAATGTACTCCTTTGCCAGCTGCACGCGCTCATCTAGCTCATTATTCTGTTATTCTTTAAACCCATCTCTCATTCTTGTCATCCTTTACGCGCTGCCTCCTTTTCCACCTTTTTACCTAATCCTCCATCCATTTCGCATCCATTCGCTCTGTCATCATATTGTACCTTTCTCCTTTTCCTGCCATATTTCCCTCATCTCTCCTTCTCCGCTAACTTCCTGAAATGTGTTTTTTCTTTCCATTAAGTCTGTAAAAGCTGCCCGTCCCACTTCTCCCCTCTTAGCATTATGTCCTGCAGCATCACTCACCTCTAAATGTTTAGTATGCGCCCCAGGTCCAGTGAGGGCTTTTGTCATAGACTCGGTACATTATTGAAAGCGAGCAGATCACTAATTCATGTCAGCTGAGACTTGTGGGGTTAGGGTGGAGGTGGGTGGGGGCTTGTTGCTTCGTGATGGCCTTTAATGTGGAGAGAGTCATGTCTAAGCTGTCATATCACACATCTCTGCTGCATCCTCTGCTGCTTCCTTTCACCTCACACTGGCCTCTTTTCCTCATCCTATAATGTACAGTGACTCCAGTAAGGATTCACTTAGTGAATCAGGCATTGTGTTGTAATTGTTAAAAGGTTCGTGTTGGTAGTATGTGTAATAAACTAAATATATGGACACAAATGTGTACAATTAAAGCTCTGAGAGTTTGAGAGACAAACTGTTTGGACAGCACAGCGTCATTCTATGGAGGAATGCAGCTTAAACAATGCTGAACAGTCTCTGATTGTCCTTGCGTGACCCAGCCAAAGCCACATAAACCCCCCAAAATACTGGAGGCACCTAAAGATTTTCAGACACTTCTCATCCTATTGGATGGTAATTGGGGGAATCCCCCAGGAATAATGTGATCAACTATCCAAATCCAGGTGTGCGAACTTGGAGAGACTCGCCCAGGAGCAGTCCATGCTGTCTTTCACCGCGTCGTAAAAAAATCTGTTCGTGTACATCCAGCATTTCGAGGTTGTGGAGGTTTCTCATTGATGTCTGATCTAATTGCTTTTGCTTTGACCCTGAGGACCCGGCCACAGAGTAACAAGCTCCCAGTGGATGGCCTCCGCCTCAGTCCTCATCGCTGCATCCCTGAATCGCTTTCTTGTTATCAGTTTCCCCAACAACTCTTCCTACTGCATTCGTTCATTAGCAGCTCTAATGCTCTAGCCTCATGACACAGCTTATCCAGAGTTGGGTCAGGAATGACCAACAGGTCCTTTTTGTGGCATTTCTTCACCACAAAGAGAGAGAGGCAGAATGAAATAATATAGAGAGAACAAGAAAATAAACATGAGAAGTGAGAAGGGTGAAGGAAGAAACAGCATAGGCACAAGCTGATAACGCGGAGGCTCACAGGATCACTGCAACAGAAATTTAATAGAAAAGGTGAAATATGAAGATGCAGCCCAGTGAATTACAGCAGATAGGCCAGCGCACATTTTAACAGCTTTGGTTCAGCTCAGAAATGATGTCACACACTCCTTGACTTTCTCCAGCCATCTTTTCCCTCTTGATCCCACAGTGTGATATGTCACACGTCAAGTCACAAACGCAGAATGTGGCACCTTATATAAAACCTAGAACAACAAAACAACTAAGAGCGAGGCTGCGGCATAAGAACGTGGAGCAACGAGGCTTAGAGTCTCTCATACATCCTGCTTGGCCTGTGGTTTGATAAGCCAGCAGAGAGTGTGTGAATATGAGCAGAATGTCCTCAGTCGCACTGCGTGAAGGTGTGTGAGCGCAGTGCACCGAAACACGAACCTCAGTGTGATTCCCTGCTGTCCTTTGACGACAGCAGACGGCTTAACATCACTTCCTCCTCCTCTTCCGCTTCAGCAGTAGCGTGAGAGCAGCGCTGTATGGGCGTGTGCATGGGCTTGTCTGTTTTGTCTCATAAATATTCATGACAGAACACCAGCATGGAGATCAAAACGCTTTCTCCTGAAGGTTAATAGGTCAAATGTGTTGATCAAAATCCAGTTGTTGCACACACTCCTCTCATTAGAGACATTTATAGGAGATCATTTGATACAGATACTCTGATCTTCCCCTTGGCTTTCTCTAGTGTATATTACTCTCTCTCTCTCACACACACACACACACTGTAGATCCTCTGGGCTCAGGCACTGGGCTGAATGCAGATATCCGTCTTTGAAGTGAGCTTGTTTGCTTCGAATGTGTGTGGCCTCGCACGCGCCACCGCGCATGCTGCTTTAATCAAATCAGGTGTTTAATTATTAATGTGTGTGTGTTAAAAGAAGCAGAGACAGACTTTGTGAACAGTTGTGACCCCGCAGCTGTACTGTTTAACCTTTACTGTGCAATAATCCCACGTGTGCAAGAGAGAGGGAGAGAATTTAAGAGAATGAGGGCGAAATAAATGGCCTCCAACGAAAAGGAAAAGACAACAGTGACACACCTCAAGTGACACTTACTGCATTTGTTTTCTTCTCTTTTTTTGTGTCTCTCTGTAGATGCGTGGAAATCATCGCCAAGGAGGGAAGGAGTCTGAAGGAGCTCTATCTCGTGTCTTGTAAAATCACGGACCACGGTAGGATACTTTCCATCACTGTCCCTTTGTTGCAGTCACCCTCCGATATTACGATCATAACCATTATTGCCTACAGTTGCTACCATGATTCAGGATTCATTTGACTTTACAACTTGCCCCTTATGAGACTCGCAAACAGTAAAAATGTTATTGAAAAGTTTCACACAGAGTAAAGTACTGCTAGTGGGTTCTCCTCAGCGCCGTTCATGGATGTTCCTATTGTACTACAAACTCAGAAGGAGGATTTCTATGCATTTGCTTGTATTTGTGGATTAGAGGCGTTTGTATTGTCTGACAGGAGAAATACAATTTGTTTTTGTTCCCAGTTTTCAGAGAGACTTTGTATCCCTCTAGCATCATCTCCCTCTTGTTTACACTTCCTTGTGTCTCTGCTTGACGCCATTCTACCGTATGTTTTGCTGAATATTTGAGTCTTTTATCAGCTACAGTACAATACACAGTTGGACTACTTCAGTACTGACACATCAGGACTGCAGTGCTGACTAACGCTGCTGCATAAATAATCGGATTCCTGTTTGTGTTGTGTGTGTGTGTGTGTGTATCCTGAGAGTTCCACGTGTGACAGCTGTGACTGTGTAGCCAAATACAGTCAAAATACAAACCTCAAATTCTGTTTTGCACATTACGTTTGGTGCTGAAAACTAAGGCCTGGTAATAAATGCTTTGCCTGAGTTGGATGGTAAAGGTGCATTTAATCGATTTACGTGTATCAGATGTGCTGTTTTAGTTTGCTATAAACCATCAGCTCTTCTGCCTGATTTTCACATGTGTTTTTCTCAATTAAGGTGAATTTATTTTTTCATTGTCAGGCTTTAGATGTCTGTCTGTTTTTAAGTTGCTGTAGTCTGGATTATTAGCTTGCTGAAAATTGCACAAAGAGATAAGAGACAAACAAGCCTTGTGCTTGTTAGTCCCACGGTGTTTGCTTGAGAGCTTAGCGAGCTTATGAAGGGTCGGGAGTTGTACTTTATGGAGTCCACAAAGCTTCTTCAGACATTGTTTGATATATGTACACACAAAACTGACTCGCACGACATTGTGTTAGAGCCTTTGAAACACACTCACATTGACACAGACTTCAATATTTTGTAATCACAACATAAGTGTAGAAAAAGGTATAAATGTGCCAGGTTTCCCTGAGAAGCCCTGCATTATGTCCCGCCAGCCTCTTAAACGGCGCTGCCTCCAGCTTCTGTGTGTTACAGTGACAATAATCACCTTGACCCCTCTGAACCTAAACTTCAGCTCTGTATGTGCGTACTGTGTGAAATGTTATGGGGGCGTGTGTCTTTTGCTGTTTGATGAATGACTCTGAGATCACAATAGTACATTAAATCTGGAATGTGCACAACTACCCCCTATATCCCTCTTTCCTTGTCTCTCCATCTCTCTAATCACTTTGACCAAGATGAATTGGTGATATCTGATCTTCTTCCTCCACTAATGACCCCTCTGGCCCTCTTTGGCTGACGATGGGGTCTGTGTGTATTCGTATGTGTGCGTCCTTCCAGGATAAAGATGCCTGTTGTAGGAGCTCTGTGCTCTAACAAAATGATTGGTGGATTTCCTGCTTCAGCCTCTGATAAATTAAATAACAGAAAGGAGATTTTACATCTGCCAAGCTAGGCTCCGTTTTTTTTCCACCCATCTCCTGTGCTAATTATTTTTATTAATGGCCTCTCTGAGTGCATTGGAGATGTCCACAAGCCTCTTACGTTTGAGTGTTCTGTTTTTTCCTGTGTTATTTTATAGAAGCTTTGAGGACAGACAGGCAGAGACGTAAAGACAGGTTTAGATGACAAAAAGAGGAGAGCTGGGCAACATGTAATTTTACTCCCAGCGCAGATGGTTTTAGAGATTATTTTGTGAGGAAGAGGAAACAAATGGAAAAAGTGAGGATGGAGCGCTTTTGGCATAACGATCTTACCGAAAGCCCTATTAGTGCTGTGGAAAAAAGTCTCACACTTCTCTCTCATTCATCAAAGAACATGAAAACGAATTAGCCAGAATAACATTTTGGTTGTAATTAAAGCAGTGTAGAAACACCTGGATTCTTTGGTTCACATATGTTTGATGATTTATGCGTTTTTGTAGCTACTGGTGTTTCACACCTGTAACTAATGACTGATGGAAGTGAAGGTTTATGCTACTGACTTTTATTCACCCTCTAAATGTCTTGCATCCAGATTTTCTTTGTCTTTCATTCCAAGCTGAGTTTGGCATTAATTCAAGTTCATGTGTGCACACAGGGCTGTAAAAAGGTGCCTATAAACCAGGATAACTAAAGAGGCAGAAAAGCTTTAGATTCCTCCTGCAACAAGAAAAGTCGGTTTGGAAAATAAAGGTGTCGATTAGCATTTAACACCGAATTTAAAACGGATAAATAAAAACAGTTTTTAAGGTCTTCCACATGAGAGATGCACAGAAATAATGCATGAAAAATAACGTGATCTGCTCAGACACCAGGAGGCCTGTATGGTTCTATTGAGAGGCCATATGGAATCGATTTAGCATCACCCCGGGACCCAGGCTTATTTAGATAATTCAACTCATCTTTTCATAAGGGAGCCCTCCAGCTGCAGCAATTTGAAGTCCTGACCCTTTGTTTAAGAACCCCTAATCTACAGAGTACCCACTTATCACTGGCACTTGCAAGATTCGAGGGTTTCACATCCAACTTATTAAGTAATTATGTATTTAAATTTCGAGATAGTGGAGATGTCTCTTGTAAACATTCAGAATCCTGTCTGACAAGTAAATCTAAAGACAAACAGGCCTCTCCAGAAACGATGAGCAGGGTCCAAAGACTTTTACAGTTACTTAATGTTCACTTCGCTGTAATATGTGCGATGTATATTAAAATGTAAAATTTAACAGCTCTTTTTGTCATCAGTGTTTGGATTCTCACTTTGTCCATTTCACCAGCAAAAGGAAAAGTAGCAGTGTAACATGGGTTCGAAAGCTGATCCTGATGAGAAAACCTTCTCGGCGTCTCTCCCAGTGCTAATCAGATCTTTACACCACTACTGTCGTCCACGCTGACCGACCCTCACACAGGCAGTGGCGCTCACGAATCCTCAGACAGCGATACTTTCTTATCTCCCCTCTGTCCTGCACCTTTTGTTCTTATATGTATGTGTTTTGCATTCATATGCATTCATTTGTGTGTCTGCACAGTGGGTGTGTGTGTGTGTGTACATCTACCTGCACTTATCTTGTCCCTCGTAGCCCACTCACTTTATCCAGAGACAAAAAGAGAGGCCTTGGCACCTCTGTTCTTTACATATGGTAATTCTCCGGTTTCACCTGCACGATCCCTTACCTTGTCAGTCACGGCCCCCTGTGTACATCTGTGCAAACACAAGATCGAGGAAGACACCTGTGGGAGATTGTGAGGGTGCGAGCGATGAAAAGGGAGCAGTTCTGCTCAGCTTTTAGGGAGCATTGAGCAGAGCTGCTTGAGTTGTGACATGAAAGGGATTCCGTCGAGCTTCCTCCTTGAATCCTTGATTCAAGTCAATCAGACCTTTTGCTTTGGCATTAACGTCGGGTGCCGTTTTACATACTTTCAACAGCGTATAGACTGCACTTTCTATGTGAAAGGGAAATTAAAAGTTAGAAAAGTCTTATTTTCCAACAATATCCAACAATATCCCTCCTAATAAGAAATCTCCACAATGACAGCCCATCTTCCAGACTGCTGTATAAGAAGGACTGAGCTACTGAGATTGTGCCTTTCATTGTTATGTCCATCTGTATTTACCTATCTGTCAGCTTGTGAGATTATTGTTGTCATTCAATTTTCATTTGTCTTATTCTCTTATTTGCTCACCCCTTCACAGTGCTGCCATAGTTAACAGGCGCGCACCTACAATTTTCTCCCTTTTATTCCCTCTTTTTTTTTTTTTCGTCTACGAGTCCTGTTCCAAGACCGAACCCTTTCCTCCTCCTTTTCCCCTCTCATCCCTCTTTCCATTCATCTTTGGGTTCCCGCTTTCATCCGAGGCGCTTTACTCTAAATGCACTGAGCGTTGATAGATGGGGTTTCTGCGTCCCTACCCTTGAGCAAAACCCAGAGAAGAAAGTGCGGCTGTGTGCGTTTTTGCCGGCTCGTGTGTACTTTAGCAGGTTTCCCTCACTGCTGGGGAAAAGTTGATGCACAGCCACTCCCCAGAGTATGATAATGCTTTTCATAAGGTGAGGTCACTCCACGTAAAAGCACCTGGAACGGCATGGTTACACTTTACCCCTCAATGAAAATGTCATGTGACTGGCGTGCTCTCGTATGCAGTCTGATGAGGGCACCGGGGTCTGTTTAAAGCTCACGAGTTACTGAGGTAGCTTTTAACCTTAAGGCCGAATGAGCCCTTTTATGATCCTGCTCTATTTGTGGCGCATGTCATCACCCTCAGCATGATACGCCACACACTGCACACTGCCGCTGTTAAATGTCGCACAGTAAAATCGCTTTAATGAAGGAAGCGAAGGCGACTTCAAAAAACTGATGAGTTAATGCAGTTAGTTATTTAAATGAAGTAAAATGACAGTAATTACTGTAGCTTGTAATGATAAGCCTCCACTGTTTTCTTTTTGACATCTCTGTGTTTTCCCTCCATCTCTTTGCTTTGCTGAACATTTATTTGCCACTATACAGCCTAAGTGCTGCGATGTAAACTTCGATAGTGTAATGGCTTGTTTGCTCCTCTCTGTCTGGCACTCAGTAGGTAAATAATGTAACTGTAAAAGCAGTCAATTAAGATGCACAGAGTGGCCCTGCAGATTTATGTGGAGCTGCTAACGGAAGCGAGTCAATAGACTTTGTCTTTCTCTGTCACACTGTGAGTGTAGCCATGTATGAATATGTCTGTGCGTTTTATAGGGAAGGATTTAAATTTATTTTGCATTTATTTACTGTAGTATTTATTTCTCAAGTCATTCTTTGATAACCCGTCTCACCAAGGTTTTGGGTTAAGTATATTTGATCTTTGGTCTGTTACATTATTTCACCTCGTGACTCAAATGTTGACGAGCGTAACCATCATAACACAACTTGACAGGCGACCTACCAAGGCGTGACCCTCCTGACATCACTTCCATTAGGCGTAAAACAATGGAAGCAGGGGAAGCCGAGCCTATAGGCCGACTCCCAGGAGCCTCTTCCTTATCACGCGGTGACCCTAAAAACCAGCAGAGCAGCAGTACACAGAAATAGCACCTACCAGGAAAATTCATAAGCTGCGTGCTTTCTCCTTCAGGGGAGAGATGGTGGAATAGATAGAGGCAGAGCGTAACACATGTTGCACAGTCCTACTGGACATGGTGAGGGCAAAGACTCATAAAGTGGTTATTATCTCTGCAAATCAATGAGAGAGCTGAGCTGCAGGGAAACCCAGAATAACACCAAGCTCAGAAGGTTCAGGAAGATTTCAGAAGTACAAGCACAAGCACCTGGATTGTGAAGTGTACTGAACCAATACTGATGGTGAAATATAACTACAGCGCATGTTATTTTACCGTTTAACCAATCAGGAAAATATTAAAGCCATGTTTAATTGTTATTTTTAATAGGAAGTAAAACCCTAGTAACCCCGTCGTTTTGTTTTGGCTCGAGCCATCGAAACTGCAAGTACAAAAAAAACCCATCATTTCTGACCTTTTGCAAGTTTGGTAAGTGCATTAGATGAGACACAAGGAGGCCGAGGCGGTGACGAGTAAAGGAGCGAGCCGAACCAGATCCAGAGGCTGGACTTGAACGTCCACTGAGGGCAGGCTTTTAACAAAATGTCAGCTTTTCAAGTGCTTGAGTACAGTTCCATAGGGTTCCAATCTACAGATTCTTCAGTGTGTAGCCGAGTATATAAATCAAGATTTCCTCTTCCTTAAATCAGCCTGTGGTGGTATTTGCAGATTGTGAAGCAGCACGAAGAGGCTGAAATTGAATTAGTTTCCATATATTGTCCTCTTCTCCTCTTTCTCCATCTAAGCCCTGTGGTCTATCCACTGTTTGCCTTATGGGGGAGAAAAGTGGGGGGCTTAAGCTGCGAAGGCTGGGGCTTACGCCGTCTACCATCTTACTGGTCACACACTAACCCTCTCTGTCCCGCCGAGACACGCGCACACCCTTGCTTCGGGGATTAAAGCCGGGCGTTTGCATTTACACACACAAACGCAAACACAATCACACAGGCGGCACACACATATTATAGAAGCCCCTTTGAGCTCATGCTAATGTCCTCCTTCATTCTCGCTATCAAATTTCAGTGCACGCATTTTGCTGTAACTTTTGGAAAAAATGCTTAAGCCACAGCTATTTTAGGCTTAACGCTATGAACAGGGACTGAAATGACTTAAATGTATGTTTGTATGTGGACATTAAATGTGCACATACACAGATGCTGGACACACACAGTGACTTTTCTCTATTTTCATTATTCCAACACTTTATGCTAAAACTGAAGAGTTCCAGGAGCTCTTATTGAATAATGGTGTGAGCACCAAACATGTAGAGTGTGTTTTATATTCTTATCTCATTTTATATTCTCCTTACCGGATTCATGAGGTAGTCGCCTGTAAGGCTTCTCAGTCCTCAGCCTGCTTAATCATCCGGTTTCCTGTGCACCTCTTCAGCACCTCATAAGTGAAAGTGTGAGTCGGACCTTTAGGCCTGATTTGTGATAAAGAATCCATTGCTTTGGGCGAACAACAAGCTGATGCCATCCCATGGAGTTTGCACATTTATTCAACAGGACATTGACCCCGAACACTAGGTTATGTTAAAGCAATTTGTCCAAAGCTGTTTTCAAAGTAAGAGGCGTCTACCTGATGAAGAATTAAAGATACACAACATGTTGAAGGTGGCTGCTACTGTACCGTATATGTCCACGTGTATGAAGTTACAGGTTATCATGTTAGCAACGGATGCGATCCTGTATCTGAGCAGATGACAATAATTCCTCTGTTGTAGAGAAGGCGATGTCTCCCATGTGTGGTCATGAAGCTGCAATATAAACGTCCCATTTGTTTTATCTTTTTATTGTCCCCTCTCACTTGCTCTTCTTCGTTCTCTCTCTCGCTCTTCCACCATCATCTCGGCCCTGAAGTTCCCAATAACAGCATGCTGTAAGTGTGCCTGTGGGACTCAATAACATCACGCTGTGTAAGTGTGTAGACGATGTCCATGTTATTGCTGGCTATAGGGGTTTGTTTTGTTTATAGAAGTAAGACATACAGTAGCATTTTCTTCTTTTGTTATTAGTTCCATCTTCCGTAAATGTGCGTGTTTGTGTGTCTGGGCTTGACACGCGTTTCTCTAGAGGCGCCGTCGCATCCGCCCAGTCGCTGCCGTCGAGTAGCAGCGATGCAGCCTGTGGACAGGTGTAAAAGGCTCAGTATCCCTGCGTTGACGTCGCAGCTTCTCTGTCTCTCTGTACTTCTCATGTCGTTTCGTTTAGGGCTGTCTCCTCTTTTTGCTCTCCTTCCTCCTCCTCCTCCTCCTCCTCCTCGTCTCTCAGGTGTGAATGGAGCTGTCCTGCAGGTTGTTTGGGTGTCGATGTGTGTTGGTGACCAGATTCCAGAGTGTTTAATAGTTAAAGCACCCAGCTGTGGGTCCTATAGTTAGCTGTGGCTCACTCCCATGATGCATAGCTCACTCACTATTTATTTTTCATTTTGTTGGAATATTGCTGCTGCTCTGTCTTTATTAGATGCTTTTTATATTAATATGTATGTGGCTTTTCCTGCATCATATTACTTGGATGCTACAAATCAGAATTCATAATGTGTTGCTGCTGACCTGAACTACACTCATTTCTGTGCTAATGAGTGAGCCATGACCATTTAGATAATTAAGTACTACTGCTAGAAGCCTCTGCATGTTTCACTAATGTCAGATTCGTGTAGCAGTTACAGGTCTCACATCTAGGACCCTTTCAGCAGCTTGTTTATTTCTCAACCATCAGAACAAGTGTGTTACAGTGAAACATTCTGTAAAGTAACTACACCATCAGCCACGTTGCTGATGACCGGTCACAGTGTTTACATAAAGGATTTTAGATCCCAAACTTTAAAACCTCATCAATAAAATCTGCTGTAAGTTGTCAAAGCGTCACACTGTCCTTTGAATTGTGTGCCTAGCTGTCAGTAAAACAGCTACATTACAAACTTTCTTTCTGGAAGGTCACCCCCCTCCCTCATTTTTCTACATCTGTATATTTCAGAGATAATGCCACTGCTAATCCCTTGCAAGGTCAGAGCTTCTATTGGATGATTATCCCCCACTGTTTATTCATACTTCCTGCTCATGTCATTTCCTCCTGCTGGCTGTGACCTTTGACCTGTCATTTACCTCCTATCGCTGCCTTGGTTTAGTCCACCTTGGTGGCCGCTATCCAAGAGAACAACCCTCATATTTATCTCTGTAGGATTCCTCTGCTTACAGGAAGGTTACTGGAGTATCTGAGTACAACATCTATTTGTACTTAAAGGTCACTTTTCATTTGGGTTCCGAATGTTAACTTCGTTTCATTGGTTTGATAAGTCCACCGCTTTAACGTCTTCACTGCCTTTACTTCGTCCCCTTTCTGTCCAGATGTTGTTCTTCCACTGATGATGAGGTACTGTACATCATCCTTTTGACAGGGACTGCAGTTTTAATAATGCAGCATAATAACATAATGCTGCAGCTAGGTTTTAATGCTGCAGGAGTTGCTGTGTCACGCAAGGTGCTGGCTAGTGCCCTCCTTGGTTCTGATACTGGTACCGATCAGACAGAGGAAAACCCCACCGCTCCGCTTGGTGAGCTTCTGTATTTGTCCACATGATAAAGCAGCGTGTAATCACAACTCTAAACATAAAAGGCAGTGGGGAGTTGTTGTCTTGGCAGGGTCTTGACTCACTGCAGCAGAGCATGTGCTTCATTGGGCACGTGTGTATTTTCGCCGTTATGATCCGTGTGAATGTGGACGGGGTAAGGAAACGAGGCTAAAAGAAACCACGTTACCATGAAACAGTGCCTGAATGTGTGTGTTGGGGGAGCGATGTCACTTTTCGCCTGCGCTGTGTGACCTACAGCGATCAGCCTCTGCTTCGTTGCAGAATCTGAAAGCTCCTTCACTTATCCCCATCTTGATGCTCTTGTTTGCTGCTCGAGTCTGTCCACGCCTCAGCACCTTTTAACATATTGTAATCTTTCCTCTCCTCTCCTCGTTCGGGTCCCCTCCTGTTATCGCTCTGTCTTGTACAGCTTCATTTACAAAGCAGACCTAATCAGATGTGTACCAGTGGAGGGCAGTTTGTGAGAGCAGTGTGTGGCCTGATAGATACCAAGACTTAGCAGAAGTGGGGGTAGCACTGGAAGCCCTCAATTACATGCCCGACATCCAGACGTTTGCTATATTGGGAGGCAGTAAACTGTCTCATTGGGTTTGTATTAGAGACATCTACAGTAAACTTGGATCTCTAAGATCAGTTTTTTGGTCTTTCCCCTTTTTGGATCAGTGACTGCAGGAATGCTGGGAAGATAAACAGGTGGTTGTCTTGAGACCTGTTACAACTTGAGCATCGCTGAGTGTGCGTCTTAAATCGCCAGTAGTCTAACGCCGAGGCTACGACAGCGCAGTGTGGATCCAACCCTTTCCCGTGCCGTTCTCAAGGCCATTTAGACTTAAGTCGAGGCTCTCCGGCGCGGAGCCGGCAGACACCAGGCTGGAATCAAATGAAGCGTTAAAAGGTGAGCTTGAGAGAGCAAACAGCGATTTGTGTTTGAACATTTCTGCTGCTCCAAGGCTGTCTACCTCTGCAGATAGAATATTCACCCGCTGTATTGTCCCGTAGAGACTTGTAACCTTTAGCAAAAAAAGAAAGCACAGCAACTTGACCTTGCTTTTCTGCTTCATTATGATGCAGCCGCCAGCACAAACAGCAAAGCTTATTAATGCTTCTAATATTATAATGTGTTTTGCATTGACCTGAAACATCTGACCACTTCTCCAATTGTTTTACTGCCAATAATGAAAATCACGTGGCTGTTGCTTCCCTCCATCCAAACCTCTCTTGAAGAAATACATATGCATTACAGTGCAATACATAAATTCATATTCACTTGCTGGAACCGACTGAGCGACTCATGCACCAGCAGTAAACATGTCATGTTGTGTTTGTATGATTTACTTCAAAATCACGTCTGACCGTTCTGACACAGGAAGGTCTTGGTTTAATTAACCCTTCAAGTGATGTTTCTACACGGCACCCTGCGTCACACAAAGACGGCCTTTTGGGTTCCTGCGCTGGCAGGAAACCAGCTATTACAAGGTCAACTATACCTATTATTACTTCTTATTAGGGGGCATTATGCCTTTTGGGAGATTTTACATAAACACACCCACGTACACATGGGCTTGCAGAGCTATATGCTCAAAGAAATGGCTGTTGGACTCTTACCTCATGCCCATGGGGCTCTGATAAACATTAGGTCTGTCTGTCTGTTTATTGTTTGGTTATAGGCTATGACATAGTCGATTTTCTTTTCCATCTGCAGTCTCAGCTCAGCTTATGGAATTTAAAATGTTGCTCTCGCACCAAAACAGTGCTACAGTACGCCCATGTGGAAATGCACATGCAGTCGCTCCGCACACACTAGACACATGGACGCTGAGAGTGCAATGACAATCATACGACATTCCCTAGCTGTAATTGTAAATGTGCATTTTCCTATTTTCCTTTCTTTAAAGATTATGTTTGCGAGACCCAGGGGCCCGCAGATTGTTTTGAGTGTCTCTTCACTCCTTACGACTGCGCTGTGCCGCAGGTGCTCCACAAAGTACCCCCGCTGGAATGCAGCAAACGCGTCTCCGTTGTGGCATAAGACACGTTTTATCGATACCCATTTCTCTGCTCCTATGAGTACAATCAGAGGTAACTGAGTGGCCTTGGCTCCTGGCTAATACATTTGTAGACACACACACGCACCAAGGTGCACAAAAGTCTTTTTTCCTCCATATCCTTAAATGTACTAGGCGTTATGTGTTGGAATTGAGCGATATTGCAAATGTGGAGAATACATTAAAAGTTGGAGGCGTTTTGTGTCTAGATTGTTAATTCATGAAAGTTGTAATGATGTTTTCACTGTCTGCCTCTCTGTGATTCAGTCGATTACAAAGTGGGCCAATGTAGACAAGATACATTAATATCAGTCTTGGCTGTTTCTAGACGGTGTATTTCTAATATAGGCATCAATAAAGAACAATTGTGGGGAAATAGAGCTAGAAATATGAAAGGCTCAATGGAATGTGGCATTTACATTGACAGTCAGACCATGAAATACATCTGTTTCTCACTCTCAGTCCTAAAGATTCCCCCGACCCTTTGCCATCCCCGCCCTCTCTTGCCGTTTTTACTCTTTCCTCCCACTTATTATTCACAGAACATAGTCTACTGCTAAGTGCAGGTGAAAAACGCCATTAAGTCACTGGCTGAGAGGCTCGTGCGTGCGTGAGGAAGAGAGTGACAGGAAGACAGATTGCTGCCCACTTTGAAACATGACATCTAATCGGTGCATGTGTTAATTAAGAGACTTCACTGAAATGTTTTCTGTGGCTGGAGAATTTGGAGGCTTAATGAATGGAATGCTCACATTAGGTGCGTGTGTGTGTGTGTTGTAGGTGTGCAGTGCGTATTAATAAGGAGGATAAACCCTTAAAAGGCTCTACTTGAGTTTGTTTTTTGTTTATATCAATATTTCCTTTATTTTTGCGAACGGCTCCGAATGGCGAGGTTGAAAATGGTTTAGTATCCGAGCGAGCTCTGGATTTAGTTTCATTTGGCTCACTGTGCTTTTTTTCCCTTCTTCTTCTTCTTCTTCTTCTTCTTCTTCTTCTTCCTCAAATCCCAGTGGACATTTGGTGGTGACACTTGTGAACAGGCTTCATTGACATTTGGAAAATATATTAAATATCAAGCATATGCTCTGCAGTGAGGCAGCATGGCACGTTTTGTGTGTGTACACATGCTGCTAGATAAAAGCTCAAACACTGAAATGATTCCGCTGATTTAGTACTGGAACTATCCCTTAAACAGTTTTTTTTCTGTCCTCAGCTTCATTAAACCACTGTTTCTGTTCATGAAGTGATTGACACCCTCATTTGGCACGAACTTTAATAGCACTGGTTAAGATTTAAGGCACCTAAAGTAGATACAGCTGTGTTTGTGTTTGGGATTAAGTGAAATCCTCTGTACTGCTGAACAATTAAAAAAATATGTATTAAAAGTAAAGCAACAGATGCAGATACTCTAGTTCATAAAGTCTTCGAGTGTAAATCTGAGCTGCTGCAGTCTCACACACACACACACACACACACACACACACACACACACACACACACACACACACACACACACACACACACACACATATATTTTTATATACCTTGGACCTATTTAGAAGCATCATTCACAGATGAACTGTAACTGTTTTATTTGGTGCAGACAGACTCGTTGTTTTCACAGCGGAAAATCTTTGCAGTTAAAAATTGACTTATTCAGACGTCTCAGGTACTTTGTGCTGGTTTGTCTTTTAGTTTGATTTTGAGTGGACGTGATTTAAAAGCGAAGCCGCATCCCTTCATGTAATGGTGTCTGTATTTCAGTCGCTCTTCTCTGCTTAACGAGTGTTTGCAGCCTTTGTTATGCTCTCTTGTAAAGAGCCGTTACACAGTATTTGGAGACATAGTTTAACTACATCATGAATTTTAAAATATCATCTTTCTTCTGAGGTTCTTTTATTGAGTTTTGGTCTCAGATTAATCATATCATAACACGTACTTCACTATATTCCCTTAGCTCAGTGTGAGTCAGGAGGACTCGGCTACTACCGGCTGGTGGTCAATACCCAGATGTCAAGGAGATTTCTCTCAGGTAACCCGTGTCACAGGTGCAGGGCCGTACCCGGGGCTGGTCCTCAAGGCTTGTGCTTCAAAAGGGACTGGCAGGTTCACCAATTGGTTTCATCGGATGTGTGCTCCCTTTTGTGCAGCTTCTGTTAAAAGGCGTCTGTCACATTCTACTATCAATTGCCACGGGCCAGAAATCATTTTTAATGTGTACTTCTGGCAGAGATGGGTTTTCCACCACCGTGTGTTGAAACATTTTCTACAGGGAGTGAGGTGCCAGCTTCCAGTGATAAGTGAAGTTGCTGGTGGTTCTTGACACAATTTCAGATGAGCTGTGAAAGCTGTTGGGCAGTGTCTTTTTCGAGCTTTCATTAGTTCTTTCAAAGTGCCTGCGAGCCACCTCCAAACGCTTCTGAGCACCAGCGGCTTTTCTTAAGATCCTTGTCTTTTCTGTGCAACAGCTCCATGAAACTTCAGGTTAAAATCAAGCATACAGACAAGCTGCTCTTGTCCGCTTCCCCCTTTTTATGCTCCCCTTTCGTGACTGCCACAGTTGCAGTTCTAACTAATAGCTTTCTGTGTTTACCTACTGTACAGTATGTTTGAGACTGGATGTATGGTGAGAGTTTTGGTTACATAACCTGACAGAAGGATTTGATTCAGATGCTTCATAAGACAGTTTGATCAGTTGGTTGGATTTCATAATGAATAAATGTTTGACAGTAAGGCCTTCCTTGGTTGGCTGCACTAAAGTGCACTACTACCCTCACTCCACGCATGCGCCCCAAAGCCCCTAATGTGGGAAGTGGCCTACGAGGGAGTATCCTTGTCATTTTTTTCCTGCCGCTCTGTTGTAGAACTGGAGAGACCCAATTTAAAAGCTGAAAGGGTTGATTTAATTACACCTTTTAAGGCCTATCTCCCTTAACAAATGGCTGAGCTAATGGATGTAGCAATTAGCTCCATCCTAATCGAACATTTTCTGACATTTTCTTATTCCAAGGACTCTGTCATGGACGGCTCATGGACAGGCAGGTTATATGACTGCAGCAGATGGAGGCCGTGGTGACTGACAGACCAGGGACAGGGTAACAAACAAGCTCTGTCATCAGCACAAGCTATTGATTTCAGCTCAAAGGTCTCTGCCTGAGATGGCAGTGGTCAGGGTCAGCCAGCCACCTGAGCTGGAGCTACCAGGCTGTTAGCCCGGAAAGGGAAATGTCGGAGAAGACAGTATTATTGTCATGGCCAGTCACAATCAGACGTGATGTGTGCTCTGCGAGTTTATGATACCGTGCCCACAGGAAACGGAGCAGAAGGCGGAGAAGAGCTGCGCGGTGACGTACGGTAATTCTTGCTGACTGCTGTTTTGTGTCCTCGGGCAACTCTCTATAATTACTAAATGTCTCTCAGAGAGTTTCTAAGTGTGAATAAAATGTTTCACATTAACAGTGCAGTTTAGGATCAGTGCTGGACTTTTGTGTGTGTTTACCCAGATGGTGGGAGTCTTTCCGTCATCCTTTTTGATGGGACGCTATTTTTGTTATAGTGTTCATGGAACGTGTGAGCTGAGGCTTCCTATATCATGAGGCCTCTCCGTATTCCTGGCCAACCAGGTACTTTATTTGGCTCACAGTCACTACCATAGCACGGTGATAAAACTTGGCCTCAGCCAGCTACAGCAAACGCTGTGGTATGTTTAATCTAAACTTGTGGCTCATACAGATGTCGTGGTAATTTATACGTCATACTCAAACACTGAGACTTGATGTTGTGTTTTTACTCCTGTCAGAAATTTGTTATCAACATATTAATATAGAAATATATTTTAAAGATGTATATTTGATGTTGGCACGGATCCATGACAATGCTGTCTGGCTTCATTTGGCTCTTCCTCGCACCCCAGTGATTAATGGTGAGCGAGTTCCAATGTAAACACGGAGAGACCATGTGCAGACGCACAGTTCGGGCCTGTTATGTCTATTAGCCTCGGGTCTGCCTTGCTAGCTGTGTCTCTGTCTTTGTCTTACTTTCCTCTACCTGGCTAGACACCTAACTGTACAGCCTGAAACACAGTTGTGCTCGTAGCATTTTCATGTATTTTGTAGAACTCGTTACAGTGACTCTTTTAACATGCAGCCCTCTCATTACCTCCAGTCGCCAGCGCCGCTTTGATCTGGGACAATGTACCACGATGCTGTTGCAAAAGCTTATTTTTAAATAGGCGCATTAGAGCTGGAAGTGCATCTGTAGTTCTGATTAAGGTGCATATGGTGGAAATATCATCCAGTCAAAGCCAGGCCGACCTCTTAGTCACCTTGTTAGTGAGTGACTGCTTGCAGCATTGTGTGTCTGGATTTCTTACGTGATGCCAGTTGATCTGTTGTGTTTAAATCCTTTAGAAATGCCGCTGAAGAAACCCTGACCCTTTATGAAAGGGACCAGTGGGCTGATGAGATGCAATTGGAGTGCATATCTGAAACACTGATGGTAGCATTATTTAATGGAAGCGATTTTACTGTTTCCTGGAGCTTTGCCACGTTGGTGTCTTAGTGTAGCGAGTTACGGTCCTCTGGACTCGAGTTATATGTCCTTGTTCAAATGAGTAGGAGGGGTCAGGTTTTTTATGTGCTTTAATGATGAACGGATGAAAGAAAAGTGAAATAAAGTTAATTCCTCTTCTTGTTGATGTACAGTATGGGGTTGTTTGTGATGCACAACTTCCAATTTAATCAATGTGGTTGTATTTTACATTAAAAGCTGACATGGAACGGGTGGTTTTTAAACAAATTAGATACCAGACTCCTCTGAAATGTGCTGGACGGTCTCGGAAATGTGCTTTAGCTGGTATAAGCATCCGTTGCGAGTAAATTAATTACCTCTTTGGCATAGGTTTGTCATACAGACCACACTGGCACTATGGCAGAAATAGCCTTCATAGTTTGGGAGGCGGCGTCACATGTTGGCAATAGCTTCTGCACCTGAAAATAAATTCTAAGGGAAAATGTGTGATTAACAAACTGTTGGGGAAACTGGACCCCGAAAACTGTGGCTGTGGTTTTCAGCTGCCGTGATGTTGAAGGGGAGGAACATAAGAAAGGAGCCAGATTAGACAGAAGCGTGGTGGATATTTGAAATCGCCCCGGCTGGGAGGCCTTTCACATGATGAGTTACAGTAACAGCGCACCACCAGGGCCTCGTGCTTTCACCGTGGAGTCACAGGTTTCAAAGAAACAGTCCATTTTTCACAGCAAGGAATAGCCGCTGACAGTCCAGTCGCTACGCCAGCAAACATGTAAAAGGTCTGGTCAAATGAGATGTGACCTTATCAATAGCTGGGAGCCATTTGTCTAAAGGCAGACCCCCTGTTGCGTTGTGCAGACCCCCCTCCCTTTACAGCGGCCTCCATCTCTAAATTGCTCAGTCACTGCTGTAAGGTTCACTGTGCCTACGTACATTCCTTTTGTTTTCTGTGGGCAAATGGCCTCTTTCTGTGTTCGACTGTGAATTGGTCTCCATCTGGTTGTTTGTTTATCCATCCGTCACTTTCAATATCTCACACACCGCTCGCTAGATTCTGATTAACTGCGATAGAATGATGCACGTCTCCTCTTATGTTTGGCAGTGGCACAGTTGCCCCTGCGTTGTTATTTTGTCCCCGGGTCGTTAGCAAGCTTGTTCGGCTTTGTCAAATTTGTGGAAAGTATTGCTTCTTACAGTAACATATTCTAATTTGCATGTGATTGAACAGGCCTTGGGCAAAAGGGAAAGAGAAGAAGGAGCTAATCAGTGAAGGACATTTCATAATTCATAGTCGTTTTATTGCATTTTATCCGTCTTCCTGGCCAAGGCTACGCCAGCATACGCCACATCATCCTACCATAAATTCTATCCATCAGACTGTAGCGTGGCCGTGCATGTGAGCTCATGTGCTGGACTGTAAATGTGCTTCTCATGTGTCTCATATGTACAAGGTGCTCTGCCTTCGTGGTGAATTATGCATAACCTTCAGGAGACTAACAGCAATGATTTGTGGAATTTGTAGCTACAATTCCAAGAATAAAAGACATTTCATTATATTGCCAGAAACACCATGTGCAGAAAGTCACTGTAATGAACCAAGTCATTACAGGCACAGTATCCTTTTAGACAAAACAGAGTCTAAAAGCCTCTGGTACAGGGCTGTATAGTTACTGTAATCCCAGAGTATTATAAAAAAAAAAAAAAAACAAGTTTTAAGGTTCCCTCTGAGCAAGTCACTACTGACCCGTAGTAAAAGGAAACCAACAAATCTAGATTTAAAAGGCTCCAAGTGTGAAAGACATCCAGTCAATGTGTCTCATTGGGGCGTTTGCAGCCTTTTATTGTCTTCAGACAAGCAGAGGCACAACTGAGTTTGTCCCACGTCGCTGAGGCTGGAACCATCTCTTAAGTAATGTCAAAAAATACATTGGAAATATCAGTGTATGATGAAACAAAAAAAAAAAAAGGAAGGAAAAATGTCTTAATATTTTATACAGTTTGAGACGGCACCTTATGTTGTCTTACCATATGGAGTAGACAGTGTGGTATTATTGTAAGAACAAAATAAAAGCCTGCATATTTTATACTACTATTCTACCGCCGCAGTTGATGAGAGAAGCAAAGCAGGTGATGTCGTACGAGAAAGTCAGTGTTGGTGACCATCATTCAAGGCATGTGTGCAATGATGACGTGTTCCAACGGCTGCAACGCTTATTCTGCCAAACGCAAGCATGTAGCAGTGCAGCAGTGAGAACAGAACTGAGATGCCTCCCAAAGGAAAGCCGAGCGACTCTCGTATCTGCACCAACTAGACGAGACACTTTGGACAAGTTAAACAGTGATAAATCTGCACGTCAGTATGATTTAAACCGCGGCGGCTCCTTCCTGTCGATGTTGTGTCATATCGCCGTCTCCGTAGGCCTCATATTGTTCGCCGCGTAGCTCCTTAAGAAGCAACGGATGATGAAAGAGTGAGAGCTACGTGTGACAGATCTGACTTGAGGATGAACAAGAGCAAGGTTTGATTAATTGCCGTGGAGGCGTTTGTGAAGGGAGGTTCTGCGGTAGCTGTGTAGGTGGTAGTGGCTGTTGGCGCACTTCTGCTTGTGTTTACGCATGAGCAGGTATCAGCTGCAGGAGTGTGCAAGTGTAAACAGTATGTGGGAGGTGACAGAAACCAGAACAATAAGTAATTATTCACATTTACTTATTTTTTCCCCTCATCTTCTTTTCAAAAATGTAATGGAGGGCATATTGATGTCATAATAATTGGGTTATAAATTGTTTAAGAATTTATATACAGTCCTGTTTAGTTTGCTGAAAAATCATAGAAAAGAAAACGGTATATTTATGGTTTTATAATCTATAATACAGGAAGGCTTGTTGCATCTGCAGCTGATTTTCTCTCCCGTGTGTTGTTCAAAGCCACGATGCTGCAAAATATCTGTTAGACGTCACTGCCACGTCTCAGACTCCCTGGGTTGTTGTGTTGCAGCACACCCGGCCGAGGAAAACGCTGTTTTACTAAATAATCCACCTCTCAGTCCCATATTCCAGCTAGTTAATGTTGGCCATTAGCGTACATGCAGGATAATTGGCCATTATGTCCTATTGAGCAGCAGTCCGTCCAGCATCGCAGTGGCTGAGAGTACACATCGTATTAGCGAAGCTTCTTTTTGCTGAGCTTCAGGAATCACACGAGTTAAGAGTAGTTAATTGGAGGGAAGGCTTGCGAGGGCTTAAATGCAGAGGGCAAGGTTGTATTCATTAGAAACACGATGGAGCTCTTTTTGTTTAATTTAGAGAACGTCAGGGTTACACCAGTGAATCCAGTGGTGCGTGCCGTTCTTTGACGACGCGCGTTCCTTGCTGTATTGTTGAGGTGTAAACAATCATGCAATTATGTGGTAGGTTTCAATATCGAAGGACTTCAGCTCAGGCAAATTCACAGAGGCCGGTTTTATTTGGTTTTCTTGGCTGATTTGTGTGTTTCTACATTTTTTTTGTAGCTGTTGTTTGTAGACGCAGATACATATTTTACACATACATGTAGAGGCTGCTAAATGATTCATCGCTGTGGACCCTGGGCCTCTCCTCTCTTCTCCATAATAAATGAAGGGATAGATCAGCCGCCTCGATCAATGTCTTACACACTCTTATGCTTTGTACCTGCTTGACACCTAACCTCCAAGTGTTCTCACGTATTTAATACATACTGTAGCTTTTCATCCGTGTCTGTTGGGGTCTCTTTCACAGTAAAAGGCTGTAATGTGTCTAAACCCAAATCAAACATTAGTTTGTACAGTACTATATTTGTACTGTTTATATTGCAAATGCAAGACACACACAATTTGTTTTCAGTTTTCCACGCTACAGTATGAACATCATAATAATAAGAATTATAATACTTCAGGATAGAGCTGGGGTGGGGAGGCTTTATGAAGTATTACAATAACAACTGTTAATACTAAATGAGTCCCTATTGTCCAGCACAACAGACGATTTTGTCCCCACCTCTTGTCTGAAGTGGCTTGAAAATACAGTTTCTGCCTCTGTGCCACTGGACCCCTCCCTTTCAGAATAAGAGAATAATTGCATCTTTTCTCACAAAATAAAATACAATGTATGAATAAAATCGAATAATAGTGATGTGATGGGAGAGAAAGGGACAATGTGTGTTTTTGTGGTGTAAGTATTGTGCGTGAGAGAGAGGGGAGAGAAACAAAGAGATAGGGTCGAAGAGAAATACAAACTCAGGGTTAACTGAGCTTCTTTTAGACGTTTAATGTCATGAAATGTTTTCTGATTAATCTGTTATTAGAAAAGACTAGAGCAGCTCTACCTATTACACGTTGCCAGACTTTATGTTAGAGGAAACAAATCAAGTGAACTAAGGATCATCTCTCCTTACTGTAACACGCCTCTGTAATGGACCTGTCAGCCACTTCCTCCAGAACTAATGCAGAGATTTCTCAGAATTAATTCAGCTTTTAAAACCCCTGCAGGGCCTCAAATGTTTCTTTACATAAATATATTGCTAGATAATTAAAAGTAAAATAAAGTTGTCATGTTAAAAACTTTAGTATTTATAATTAAGTCACAAGCCATTTATCTGTTCACCTGAGGGCTTCTCCAGGCTACAGCAGAGAATTCATTACAAAACACATTTTAAATAGGTGGGATCATAATAGTGGTTGAAAATCGGTGTTGGGCCACCCACTGTTAGAAACCGCGTTGAATATGTGTTAGGAGAACGCCTGAGCTTTGTCTGCTAGAAATGCTGTTTCTGTTGCTGCTAATTGAACACAGGACCTGACTCGCGAAACATCAGTGATTGCTTCACACTCCAGATAAATCCTTAGCTGTTACTTGTGAGGTGCAAATGGATCTCAGTTCCTTTCTCTTCAGCTATTGTCATGCTCAATCGTATGAGTGTATGATGCTTCTCCTGCCGTGTTCTGTATTATATACAGTTGAGATATATATATATATATATCAGAGAGAGAGAGAAGTGTAAATGGAAAACAAAATTACCAGCTACAATAACTGCACTTTTCCCCTCTGTTTTAGTCCAGTCTTTGTTCTTTGCAGGCTCCAGAGCAGCCTGATATTAACACCTGCTTGTAATAACCCAGTGAATGAAGTGAAAATGTTTGTGTTGCAGATGCCTGCAAGTTTGTGTCAGTAAGCGGACCGTGACTGTACGCTGGCCTCCATCACACCATATGAAAACAAAGACGGCTCGTGTACAGTGTGGTAGCTGATGCACCTAATTAAGGCTTTGTGTTTGCCGTGATGGGATATCTGGTGTGGAAAGCGGGCTGTTGTCGAGTCTGTGCTCAATTTTTTGGGATATTGGACTGAAATACAAAGCAGCAGAAGAACACAGGCAGAGTGGAGAAGTGCTGTAAAGGTGGGGTAAAAGAAGCAGCAAGCACTAGAGGGCACTCTCTATCTCCCTACCCTTAAGAACAGCTGCTTCTAGTTACACACTCGCACGCACCCATGCACACAGAGAACATGCTGAACATTCAAATATGAAAGTCAGAATGAGATGTTCTCACAGCTACTAGGAGACAATCAATTTGAATTGTATTAATCAGTGCTTCCACTCCGGCCCTCTCTTGTTCACTATTCAATTACAGCTGTTCCATCTCCTCCCATTCTCTCTCTCTCTCTGTCCTCTCTCTCGTGTCTAGGTCTATATCGCTCCTACCATAGCCACTATCTATATTAATATTTCCCTATTGTCTTTTCTTCCTGCAGCAGCATAGATGATAGATTTTAACGTAATGAAAAGCACTTCTGTTGAGACTGAAAAGCTCCTTAAACACATCTCAGCAAAGCCTCCGTCATTTGCTCCTCCCACCTCCTTATTTCCCTCCCTTATCATCTCCCCTTCCTCTCCTGTCCTCACCCCATTTTTTACCTTGACATTTCTGCTTCATGTGCTTCACTCTGTAGGAAACCTGTTACCTCTAAACACTTTTTTTTGTGCAATCCTTTCTTACGTCTCCCTCTGTGCCTCCCCCTGCTCCTGCGCTAAATGGGCTGCATTACTGTAATGAGCTGGTAATTTATGGAGGAGGAGTGCAGGACTTGTATCGCTGGCCCTCACCAAGCTTACACACTACTTTTGGAAACACTGTATACGCTGTCAGACACAAGCGCAAACGGGTCTGCTTGCACACATATTGTATGAAGTGGACGTAATGCGGCGCTCAGGAGCACCTTGTCTGCCGCAGCCGTTCAGTCAAAGCAGCTGTGAGCTCTTCGCCACATTCGATCCATGCTTTGGCACAGCTGTTCTTCTCCACATGTAAATACAAGTGGTCCTGCATGTAAACATGATCCTTGGTGTTGGAGAAAAACTGTAAAACCTACCATTGCGCCGTCTCCTTTCATTTACCGCGGTCGAGGTCTTCGTTTCAGCAGGAGGAGCGGTTTTCTAAACGCTCTTCTTTGGCTCCTGGGCACAGGTTACAGCCATGGCTACGCAGGATAATTGTCATTGTGGCATGTCTTCCTATTGTGGTTGTGTAACTCAATAGCCGGCAGTTGAAAGTCACCGACCGGTGAATGAAAAAGAGACCTGTTTAGACCATGGGGAGACAGGGAGGAAGGGCGAAAGCAAAACGTTTAGGCAGGGAGCTGAATAAAGGAGTGAGTAACAGTTGTTGAAGGAAACAGGAGGACGTTTGTCGGACACTCTGCTGTCTGTCTCAGCTCGCAGCCTGAGTGGAAGATTAAAGCAAAAGTGAAAGGTCGCTGACACATGCTTCAGACTTTATAAATAATGTGAATGCGCGTGTTTGAATTGTACACTGCACCTATGGACATGGACGGCCTCCCGCAGAGATGCTAAACAGCACGGCGACAGCCGTTGACCTCAGTCGTAACAAAGTTAAAGGTCAACAGGACTGCTGAGGAGGTCAAGGCAACCGTGAACACAGGAACATCCTTCACAGAGGGGATCAGGAGGAGGACAATACAGAGGGAGAGGAAGGGAGACAGGATGCGAATAAAGCAAACAGTAGAGGAAAATGATCAGCAACGCTAGAGAGGGAGTGGTGACCACAGCGAGGGGAGAGGGAATCGAATACACGACTGGAAAAGAACAACAGCATTCACACACACACCGTGGGATGTCTGGCTCCGGTTCGTGTGATGGTTAAATGTGTTGTTTAGGCAAATTGAGACACACAATGCATAGGTCATGCTGTTAAAGAACACAATCAAAGACAAAGTGACAGGAACACTTTCATTTGAAGAACAAAGGGAACAAAAGTTTTGCTCAGTGATTTCATTTAAAGTTTTCGTAATATGATTCTCGGCTGATTATGTTCAAGCTAAACTGAAATATCCTCGTTGCAGTTGTCAGTGGGTTGCTAAGAATTCAAACTAGTAATATTTCGGTAGATGGGATATTTGTGGCGAAACAAACTCATCTGTTTCCTGAATTCTACACATAATGAAAAATATGAGGGGAAAATAGTTTTCCCTTGTTACATTGGGAGAAATTATCCTTTAATAAAGAACGCTCCTGCAGCGCTGAGTGTTTGGCTGCACGTTGGGTCTGGCGCTGACTATGAAGTTACCTCCTGGAGAAAAGTGCTTTGTGTTTTTATGAGACATTGTGATTACACTGCAGTACAAAGCAAGGTTCTTAAACTGTCTTTTTGCATTTAAGGGCACTTATCAATTTCATAGTTGCAGTCAAAGCAGCAGTTTCAAGCAAGACATGAGTTATTCTGTGTGCGTGTAAAACGAGTCTGAAGAAAGGTTAGCCGTACACTGAAAAAGGTGTTTGATCTGTAGCCAGGTATTGATCAGAAACGCTGTCTGGGCTGGTCTCATGAAAATATACATGTCTGCGTGCGTGTTTGTGTGTTTGCGTGCGCATCGGCGCAGCCTGTGTGTTTACGGTAATGGCACTGGACGTGTGATTTGAGTTATGGCCAGGTATCGATCAGAAAACATCACGGCAGCTTTAAACCTGGCTAAAGAGCTTTTGGTGAGACTTGACTGAGCGCTATTACAGACTCACGAGCAATTAGGAGTTTGTATAAAAAGACGCAGAAGTGATACGAACACGGCGAAGACTATGTTTTTCCTCCCAAACTTTTTAAAGCCGGTTTTATTTTTGACATTGTTAACATTGTTTTTTGGTTTCTGAGATATTGAACTTTTTGATGCAGGCATTATAGATCATGTTTTGTTCCTGGGTGTTTACTGGATCAACCTAATTAAATCTTGTTAATGTTGATATTTAATTCTATTTTCATTCAGATTACGCCAGGGTTTTAATATGTCACATATATAGAAACACCACTTTTTTGGTTGTTTCTTCTTCAGGGATTCAGCGAAGGAACGGGCGTAACTCACGCCTGGGGTGGGTCTGCCTGCCATCAACGGTCTAGCAGCCTAATTGGTCTGCTCCTAATTGGCGTTGGGTCATTTGTTTTAGGGTTGTTCCAGGCTCTAAGTAGAGCCCTAATTTACACTCAGATGAAACCACACACAGTCACACACTGTCTTGTGATAACTATTTGGAGGGTTTTGCCCCGGGTAGGGGAGGAGGAAGTGTGTGTCTGGTTAATGATTCCCGCTGGGTTAAACCGGGCGGAGTGGACTGTTAAAGGCTAGAGATAAGGCCGAGAGGCAGACTTGGCGGCACTGGGTACGTACTCTGGCCAGAGGAGGAGGGGTATTTAGAGGAAGGAAAGAGAAGAAAGTGTGGGCATGGCAAAGCGCAAAGTGGATGTCACCATCTTCCGGTTACATGTTATGGGAACTGAGTGGTGCCGTTTGCCGCACATGCTGAACTCTGTTCGCTTTTTAATAACTAATTTTGTGATCGCAAAGGATACGTTCATTACAACTCGTAGATAGGCTAAAAGAGCAGCTGAGATCTCTTCAACAATGGACTTTTACCTTCCGAACAAGTTTAAATAGCATTAAGATTATGTTCTCTAAGCAGTACGTAAGAGCAGCCAGTTTTCTTCGGGATCTTAATAAGCGTGATGTAAGAGAGGCCCATTTCTGGGCTCTGGATCCAATAGTAGCATGTAATTACCTTTAAGACCTGCTCCCTATGCTAAAGGATTAGCCATAATCCATAACCAAAGCCATAACTATTGCTACGCTCCATTAATTCCAGTCAGACACATGCAACATGCGGTTCAGTGACTAGAATACTGTCTGCCTTCGTTCTCCTTCCTCTTCAGCGCCTCTCCCTTCCTCTCCCAACTTCTCATTTCAAATTGAAGTCGTTAGGCTCTATGCCCCTCCGTCTGTGATGTCAGAATTAGAGAGCAGTTGTACACAATCCAAAACAGAACTACAGCGAGAGAGAAAGTGAGAGTGACGGAGTACGGAAGGAAGGGAGAGAGCGTGAAAAGGTAGGGGATTAATATCCCCAAAGGACAGGTGCATAGGAGCAGAGGTGCTGTTGCTTTGAAATAGAGCTTAATATCCTGCTTTTACTGCCGATGACAATGGGAACCTCAGTCTGTGTGTGTGTTTACTCACTAGAGTCTGTTTCCTGACAGGCTTCCAGACAGATCACATCCACAGACAGACAGTATCATTCCTTTGTGTCTGCTGTTGTTTAATTGGGCCTAATTATGAGCGTCTTTGTGTTTTATATATGTAGTTTTGCACCAGATGCGCCTGCTTACATTTATTAAGATCAGGATTTAAACTGTTAACTTCATACAGTCTCACTCTCTCACCACAGCTATGGTGCATTTTCATTAGAAAGAAGACATTTGGGATTTAAAAGTACTACTAATTTATCTGTATCGGTAAGTAACAAGAGCCTGAAGTAAACAAACTGAAGTATCCATTGAATGAGATAAAAGAGTGGAAGAAATGCCTCGCAATCAGAAACTCAAAACTGTTGTCGACACAAAAGAAGACGAAATATAATTAACACATCACAGTTGTGACAAAACCGCTGTGAAAAGACTGGAATTACAGCCCCTGTTTGTTGTGTAGAGCATTTTGTGGAATCAAAGACAGTAATGACAGTGGGTAGGCATAACAACCACCTGAAACACCAGCACCATGCATTCTGATGACGCTATCAGGCCACAAACGGCACAAAACCTTGCCTCAGGAATACTGTCAAACTGTAGCTGTGTCTTCGTGACTGTCCCCAAAAAGCCTGAGACGTAATCCAGCTGTCAGCCAGGTGCCGCTCTGTGTGGGGTTCTCCCCATGTGAGACTGGACAGGTGTACTGGTCCTGGTATTGGGCTGGCGACCTGTCCAGGATGTGCAGTGCACTTACAGATATTCACGTGCCATGCTCAAGGGCTACATGTGCCGAACGCTAGACGTCCTGAATCGCCGTCCGTTCCCCGTGGTTCGATGTTTAATGCTTGTTTTAATCTAGTGTTCACCAGCCATCGCATTATGACCACAGTACATATACGCATGACAAAGCTCGGAGAGGTGTGTTTTGCCTGAATGAGGTTCTGTTGGGTGTGTGCGCGTTGGTGACGGGCCTGTTGTAGGTCACCTCTGTGATAGCTCCATCTCTCCTTATCGCCCCTTCACTCAGTCTATCTGTCCTTGCCCATCACTCTTCCTCTCTATCACTCCCTCTCTGCCTCACTGTCACTCACTCACCTTTCCAATCTTCCTTTCCACTTCAAACTTCACATCCCATCCACAAGGTTATCACACATCAGCTAGTAAAACAGCCTGTGTGTTTGTGTTTGTGTGTGTGTGTGTGTGTTTAGGTGTATTATTTTCAGATGGTGAACCATAAAACTGTCCTTTTTTTGTTGTTCTCTCTTTGTTTTCGCTACTTTAACATTTGAGCCATTTCAGCTGATTGCCTCTGTTCCTCTCTATACCTCTCTCATACACATTTGCAAAAAGAAAAGCTCTGAAAGCCGTACAAGCACACACACACTGCCTTGAAATGGTATGTGCCAGCTGGTTTACATCAGATCACAAGCTGATTGGGAAAACGCCTGTGCCCTCGGTACTCGCACAAACAAGCAGGCACACCGCCTTAGACCCTGCCCTCTGGCTAATTAATTTCCCAGATCGAGCATGTCCCACCGTAAAGTGCTCCCCCTCCCTCTGGTGTCGCACTCAATCTGTTCCTCCTCTCTGCTGCGTCTCCCTATCGTGCCTGGCTCATTTCAGTTCCCCATGGTCTTTGATTGCATTTGCCCGAAATGTCAGGGCAAAGAATGTCACATCATAAAACCTCTTGCCTCTTATGTTCTCCTTCTCTCTACTCTTTCGCACTGGTTTTGTATCTGCATATTTCTAAATGTTGGAGAAGGTGGACGATACAACTTTTGACACATTCCTTTCTCAAAGTTTAGTGTCTTGTTTTTCATTCTAAATGGAGGCATTATCTGGATGCCTTCTCCGGCTTTTTCTTCCCATAGTCATTCCACAGCAGCTGTCCTCCTCTTACCTCCTGCTTCCTGCGCATGTACGTTTCAGCTGCTTTCCCTGGTTTGTTGGGTTTGGTTCGGTTCACACCTGTGTGACCTCAGTCGTTTTGTGTGGGCACTTTAGAGATGCAGAGTGTGATAATCAGTTTGACCATTAGACCATTAGCAGACCTCCAGTCTGCTTCTTGTGGTCTCCTTCCTCCTGCATGTCCGTGTGT
Organism: Macropodus opercularis; assembly: GCA_030770545.1. NCBI lineage: Eukaryota > Metazoa > Chordata > Actinopteri > Anabantiformes > Osphronemidae > Macropodus > Macropodus opercularis. The sequence continues at coordinate 6,524,753 of CM061097.1, read as the reverse complement.
CCACTCATGCATGTGATGCAAATTTCCAGCCGGTGCTCAAACTGTCATGTTACGCACACATGAGATAGCGTGCATGTGTAAATAAACATGCATAGACAGACGCTCTTAGAGAATGGAGGCCAGACAAACACAGCCATCAAAACCTTCATGCTTTTGTACATTAAAAATAAACTTTGCATGGTTATGATTAGAAATGGGAGGAGTGGAAACAGGTCTCAACTAAAGTTTATGCACATTTTATGGGTGTGTTGAGAACATTTTGTGGCTAAGATAATCAGACAAGAATGTCTGCACCGGCTAATGCAACAATTAAAGTGTGTAAATCTAATGAAACATGATGGGATTCATCACATTAGTGCCAGAAGTGCATAAAAATCAAATGGTGGCACAAAGTAGTCCTGCTCTCTAATTTGTGACACCCTCTCTAATATATCAACAGATATTTTATGTATAGTCAGACATTTATTACCATATTGGCAATGCTTAACCCTTAGGTTTTAGGAAGGTGAAAAAGATACAGGAAAAGCCAGATCTGAATCCAAGCCAACATGGAGCCACAGTGGTGAAGCAGGAAGAATAAAAAATAACAGATTGTGATAACTTCTGAGGAAATGGGGCTTTGTTGTCTCTTGTAGCTTCAGCAGCTTAAAAGAATAAGAAGTGAAAGGCAGTTTTCTTTTGGTTCTGGGCATAAGACAGCACAGTAGGGAGGGCAACGCAGAGGCCAGGTTTTTCAGCGCAACACAAAGAACCGAGTTAATGTCTTCAACATTAGACATGACAGTTGTGCTCTCTGGATTACATCAGCCGTAATAAGCCTTTTTTCTGTTGTCCCCGCTGCAAATATTCCTACACACTGAGCAACACATGCGCGCAACGCATCGCAGTGAGTCTTTACCATGTACTATCACGCGTTTCATAGGCGTTCAGTCTTCATCAGCGGCTGAGGTATGGTGTATAGGGTTACTGCAGACAGGCCAGGGGATGGCTTCAGAGGAATAAGATAGCAGTAATGGCACACCATCATTTAGGAGAATGTAATAAGTGAATATCTAATAAGCCTGTAAAAGATGCTTAACCCCTGAATCTCGGAGGTCAGGCGGAGAGATAGGACAATAAGCTGATTAAGGAAGGTTTCTTCTCACGTTGCGGTCATCACAGGATTGACCAGCTCCTGACCCTGCTGTTAGGAGTGTGGTTACCTTAGCCTGGAACCGCTCCTATGTTTGGATAAATCCAGTATTTATGGCGTTTGATAACAGCTTGTGACTGATATGGGAACATAATAGCTTATGAATCTCTGTCTGGAGATAATGCAGAGGTTAATGAAACACTAAGAAGACGGAATACTTGGGGTTCTACTCACTTTTGGTATTCACCCAGGACATTTGCCACTGTGCGTCTCTCTGAAACACACAAGTAGAGTTCACTTCTGATGTTTGGGGTCTCACTGAAATGGTTGTGGAACATTTTGTCATGTTTCAAGCTCTAAATTGTCCATGACGCGCGTATTATTGATCTGTGGATGGATTCGTTGTTTGGTGATGAAGATACGTTAATAAACTGCCCCTATGGGTTTTTAAATGTGGTCCCCACCTGTTTATCGTTTGATGACGTAGTTTTATTCCCAACAGACAGACAGACACAATAAATGCGCCATGCTCAACATGAATGATATGCACAACTTAAGGTCAGTCTTGGTTTCTCTCTGCTTCTTTTCACACTAAACAGGAAATGCACACACACACACGAAGCAGCCAGATCCTAAAGCCATTTTCAGTCAGGGCAGCAGAGTGTGTCCTCATTACCGTCTGTGAGTGTGTAGTCACCACTCAGTCACAGCTCTTGCTGCCAGAATGGGATTTTCCCCTCTTTTCTCCTCTGACTCTTCACCTCTTTTTCACCTTAACTTCTCTTGCATATCGCTTCATCTATTTCTCAGACAGAAAATCATTATCAGTCAGGAAAGACAATTTCCTGCTCCTATGGTTCCTTCTGCGCTGCCAGTTAAAAGTTTTTGAAAACCTTTCGTAAATTTTTTTGTGAATGTAAATGTTATTAATGGAATTAATGGAAACGTCCCAAAAGAAATTGACTCCTGAGATGTCGTACTGGTTTTATTTGGAATGTTTGTTATGTATTTGTTTCGATAAATGAATCAAGCCTAAATATTACGTGTAGTGTGGTCAAAGTAAACGAAACACCTCTTCTGGAATATTTCAATTTATGCTTTATCACTACCGTAATTGAACTAAGACTAGAAGCTCTTCTTCTTCTTTGAAAAAGTAGCCAATGATTCCAGTTGCCTCGAAGTTTACAGCCTCCTGATAGTGGATCAAAGGCAGAGAGAGGGGCAGCACACACGGGCGTATTAGACTGTAATGGCAACCAGATGAACTTGTTGATAGAATTGTGAACAAGTCTAAATGGCCTTAAACACTTGGCTCCTTGTGTCAGAGGCATTATCTGACTGCTCCACTTTACCAACTTAAGAGTTTAACAAAATGATGCTTGGTGGTATTTGCTGTCTTACTCCCTGCAGCTATCTCAAACCGCCATGTGTTTTCTTTATAAAGCGGTGTGGAGTCCGTCCACACTAATTCAGATTGGAGAGCTTGTGAGTGGAGGAAATGCATGGACAGTGTATTGAGTTGCACTTCTTCTACATTCCCTGTTGTAGGCACCCGTCAGCTTCCATCCGCTCGCTGCGTCAGGTTTAAGTAAAACTGAAAGGGGGAGAAAGTTGGAGAAGGTAAATTTGAGCAATTTTGGTTCTTTAGAAAACACCTCGGTTGTTTAGCAGGGGGCCGGAGTAGGGGTAAACAGCAGATGAGAGGTCTGAACCCAGTGAGCAGACATGAAATCATGTCATTAGATGACAGCGAGCAGGGTGAGGAGCTGTCGTTCACCCATGTGACGCCCAGCACACGCGAAGGCACAGTTCTGCACAGAACTACTAGCGTCTCCGTACGTCGGAATAGTTGTTCGGGTCAGGGCTAGTCAAAAAGCAGCATGGCTACTTTGTGTGCTGTCCAGCTGGAGCCTCTTCCCCACGGTGCCGTTTCACATGAAACATACTGTAGCTTCAAAGCCGTGTTACTGCCTGTTTAGCCATAATATGCTATTATACATGGCATCCAAGAGCATGCTTGAGCACAAAAAGAACCACATGTGGAGAAGTCCAAGTGCCCAAAGCTATATTTTACATATGTTTCATACTGTACTCAAGATCAGTTGTGTGTGTGTCTGTCTGTGTGTGTGTGTGTGTGTGTACATTACATAGCTCCAGCTGGGCAGGAGGAAGGAGGGTTTAAAAATGTGCAGTTGATTCAAAAAGCATGAGATTATTCATTTCCCTTCTCCTGTGGGAACAAGCTCCTGCTCCACCGTGTAAGCACACACCCGTATACACTCGCAGCAAGTCTTACCCAGTGTGCAGCAACAATCAATGTGCCCATTGTGTGTTATTTAATACCATAATACGTTGAGGTATTTTGAAGATTGCTTGTGATAGACCTGGAAAAGGGAAGAGGGCACGAAAACAAGTCTGTATATTTCCCTCCTCAGAGAAGAAAGTCTCAAACTGGCTTGAAAAAAAGTTAGAAGTGAAAATGGATTTCTGCGAATGAGGAAACATCAGGGCTAAGTAACTATTTGAAGGTGCTGTCAAAGGCTTTCTCTGTCTTTACCCTCTTCCTTTCATCTTTTTCTCATCCCTCGCTCCTCCTCCTCCCTTCCCAGTCTCATTAGCAGTGGTTGTGAGAGAATGGAGAACAAAGCCCAGGTCCTGCCAATCGATCACCGAGCAGCACTATCAATCGACCGCTGGAGCACAGGTCTCCTCCAGCGATTGACGAGTCGGAGATTGATGAGGAAGATTGCTGCGTATCCGCGCATGTTAATGCAACACAGAGTGTCTTTATTTGATGTATTGAGACTACAGAAGATCTTGTCAGCTACACATTTTCATTTGTTCTCTGCTCAAACATAATTTAAAGTGGTATCAAAAGAACAACTTGGGCGTGTGAAGGTATGTGCACACACACGCTCGAAGTTTTAACAAAGCCCCTACACACTGACAGATATTTGTTTTGGTAGATACTCCTTACCCTGGCAACAGTAAACACACACAGACCCAGCAAAATTAAATCATACCCTGGCATAGAGTCACACTTTGCCCTGGCATGGAGTCATTGCCTTTCAGTGCTGTGACTCATGCCAGTTCTCTAATGGATGAATCCTGCAGTACTCTGCATAAGCTTGAGTGTGTGCGTTCCAGCGTTGCGCCGACTGTGTGCGTGCGTGTATACTTTCAAGGTGCTGTATAAACATTGGGATTATGTGTCACAGTCGGCCAGATGACTCGCCCCGATTTCATCTCGAATTTCTTTGTGTCTCAGTGGGCAGACAACGGCGCTGCATTTGCATGAGAAAGGCTGTCAGACTAACACCTCTTTGTTTTTTTCTGTCCCTCTGTCTTCCTCCTGTGCCCACAGCTCTGATAGCCATAGGCCAGTACAGCAGCACCATAGAGACTGTAGACGCCGGATGGTGTAAGGACATCACAGACCAGGGAGCCACACAGATCGCTCAGAGCAGCAAGTCCCTCCGCTACCTGGGCCTCATGAGATGTGACAAGGTAACAAAGGCTCAGCCCGCATTGTCTGCCTGCCTGCACGCTGCTCTAATATGATGGAGATCGGCTGGGTTTGAGATTCTATACGAGAAAATGTTCAAAGAGTTATATGTTTTTATTATTTTTTACATAGTGTTGCTCCTCTGTGTGTGATTGTTCACCTGTCATCACCTGTTTAGCTGTTTGTCACTATTTAGACCATGGAAGCGTTCGAATAACGAAAGGTCCTTTTGGTTCTGTGAGAGGTTGTGACAAGTAATGTACATGGACACTAAAGTTGCAGGACTTGTTGATTTATAGTGTATGTCAATATAAATATGTCACGTGATTTATAATATACTGTAAAAGCCTTCTGTTTTAATATTACTTTGTAGTAGTGTTACTCCCACATCGACTACAACAATAGTACCGTAGATTAGGATTATTATTAGGATTACACACATGTAAACACTTACTGTGCAGGTAAAAATCGTCTGAGTGTGGAGTAAGTAAACCACTCCTGCCTGCACCCAGTACGTCTATGCGGCGCTGATGGACTGATAACTGAATTGAAGTGACCCCGTGACCTCTCCAGAGCCTACTTTGAGATGCCTCATTTAGTTGTGGCGCTATGGTAACACCTCCACCCACTGCTCCATATGGCTCAGCGGCGCTGCAGTACAGGTGCGTCCGCTTAGTGTGGGATCAGTCAGTCTGGCGTGAGTGGGATGAGGCCAGGCGAGGCAGAGAAACAGAACAGCTGGCTTTAACCTAGGAGGTTTAGCTGCTACTGACTGGTGTCTTGTCGTGAAGCGTGGTGCACAGCACAGGCGATGATGATGGTGAATGTTATAGCACGTCGTCACAAGCCTTTCATTTTCAAGTTGAGGCTAAGTTCTACGCCTGCGTTTGGGCTGAACACATTTAAACCTCCCCTCTGTGCTTGAACGAGCAGGAGAAGTTTAGATTTTGACTTACAGTTGAGGCTTTCGCCAACTTGGAAACTCATCATTTTTATTTCTTCATTATAAAATCAGCGCTATCTGCATGTGGTGGCCTCCGGTTTGCCCTCTATGGATTTCTCTGATAAAAATGCCAGCCCAGAGATCATTAGGTGTGACAAGAACATCAGTGTATCATATTTATCTATTTATACTGTAATAAAATTAAAACGGACGAGGGTTCGACAGTGACCCCATATGTAAGGTCTCAGTGATGAAGCGATGTACTCGGATCACATTATTGCAGACGTGAAAGTGCATCTATCATATTTATCTAGGAGTAATAAAGAGTAACCACATTACATGGGAGGTGATCACTTAGATTCCATTTTCATTTAGTTTCACCCTGCCTCCCTGACTCGCTGACCCAACAATCAATATCTACAGCCATGCTAATAAAAATCTGCTTGGGAATGACCCACATCTCCACTGGGATAACAATTTGTCCTAGTTTTCTTCACAATATGTGCTTTTACGCCCCTGGCCCTCCCAACGACAGATGTATCCATCCCTCTGCCTTTATTTATCCATCCGTCTCTGCTGAACTGATATTCACACACATAATGTAGCTTGGAGGATGGAAAGATAAATAATTATTCGCTCTCTCCTCTGAAGGGGGAATTTGGGGATGACATAGATAAATAAAGCAGTAATTGGTGCTATTAGAGTTGTAATGGAGTGTGAATCGAGCAGAGAGAAGAGTTTGACAGTTTCCAAGGTCAGGAACATTACCGGCGCTGAATCACAGAATTAATTCACTGCATGCTTGGCCCCTTCACCCATTTCTCTGTCTTTTCTCTTTCTAGCCCTAAAATCGTGCTTAGCATTGCAAATGAGCCTGGGGTACTGGTGAGGACTGGTCAGGCCTGTGTGGGAAGCGCAGCCCACGGCAGCCGCTTTTGCTGTTGTTATTGTTTTTTGTTTTGTAAGGCTAAAAAAAAGAGTTTCAGGACAGAACATGTGGTCGGTGTTCAGGAAGAGAGGGAAGCAGCGGCTTTGCTCCGGGGGAAACAAATACTCACAAATAGCTTGTTATTACCAAGGTCACTGTGAAAATAAGAGCTACAAAGCAAGTTAAGGAGTTAAAAAAAGGTGACGGCAGAGACACACGAGGGGAATTGTGGTTATCTACAAGCCAGCCCAAGGCCAGCAGTGACCATGCTCTGGCTTCTTCCTCACCTCCTACTCGCGTCTCCCTCCTCCCCTGCTCACTCAAACCTCTCGTCTCTCCTGCCGTCCTCTTGGGATCGTTCAGTCGCCTCAACTAAACATCAGTGTTTGTCTGTCTCACATTCAGTTTGAACTTTTCTATTACTGTTCATGATGCTGCCCCCTTCGTTACCACGCTCACTCTTAGATCAGACCTTAGTCTTGGATCGTTCTACTGTTCTGCCGCTGCACCCACGTGGCCACACTGCCTCTTTATGGAGTCATGTGAATTCCAACATTTAGAAAATGATCAAATTACACACTGCATTTTGTCATAAAAATCTGGTTTGGCCTTGGCATTTCAGCTCTGACCACCGCTCGGTGAACACAGTTGTGTTTCTGCCTTGTTATATGTGTTGCACACAGTGTCTCCTGAATATTTTGAAGTACTTGGCAACTAATTTTTTTGTTATAGGCAGCGCGTTTGACATTTTAGCTTCTCGCTGCAGTCTATCATGCTCTATTTGTGTATCACAGCAGTAGAATCCGGAGGCATGTCCAATTCAATCTCAGGGCAAACTAATCTCATCTCTGCACTTAATGCAGTTCTGGGGAAATGCGGAAGCTGGAGGATAACTCAACTCCACGAGGTTCACGCGTAATGAAAGTCTTGTGCAAATTACTTAAGTTCAGATTTCTTTCAGCTGCAGCATTTCTTACTTATGTTGACAAACGTGGGTTTTTCTTTCATGCCTCATTTGATTTAATTCCCTGTTGTAGCTGTAGCTGTGCTTTTTGTGTGCATCAGTTTGTCTTTTTCTTTGTGTGATGACAACATGAATGATCATCATATAAGGTCAGCAGTACTTCTTCAGCAAAGCCGTTTCCTCTTCTCATACGGCTGAGCTTGATGGATTCCTTTTAGTCCAGCTCCAGAATCTACACACTTCAGGATCCATCTTAATATTTACACATGAACCAACTCCTGTCCAGGACAACATGTTACAGCAAAGTGGTTCATGGACAGTTCCCTGAACCTGAAATAATTTGCTTTGCATACTTCCTATGAATGTTTGCTTTGCCAAAATAAATTGTTATATACATTTACTCAGCGGGCTCTACTTTGGCAGGCGGTTATTTCTTTTGAGAGCCATGTTGACAGTGTTTTAGACATATTGCAAATATCTCAAAGTTAATATTTCCCTTACAAGGACTTTGCTTAGTTCTACATCCTGGATGTGTATATCGCAGGAATTTAGTACAAATAACTGCCACAGGCTGAAAAAACTAGCGGAGTGAGAATTTCTCAATAACAAACAAAGCTCCTGTTCAGCCATTCATAAGCTAATCACGCCTCAGCCTGTCTGTCCTACAGATGCTCAGGTAACTTTTACATTGGACATTTGGCTATTAAAAATAAATATGGTTTCACTCTCCCTTTCTTACCCCCTCGCCCTCCCTCCCATCTTTCCTTTTCCCCTCCGAAAACCTTCCTCTCATACTGGCTGATGCGGCGTTGGGTTTCAGAGCGGGTCCTGTCAGTCTTGCGATAACCTTGACATACAGTGCAGACAATCCAGTCAGCTCTCGGCCACAGCAGCACAGCTCTGCCTGTATGAATTAGTTTGGAATTGTCAAGGCGGAGGGAATTTGAACGTAGCAGATTCCCTAAATTTCACAGGACTTGTAGAACTCATTTAGGAACTGTTAACAGGATCCAGCTGGCTCTCCTCGAGTGAAGCAGTGTGAAGGATCGATTTCCCCGTCGCAGTTTATACAAATGTGCTTCCGTACTGTATACATTTTTCTGCCAGGGAGCCTGAATTGTATGTCGACTGCCATTTGGACTGATATGAGTTTTTTTTTACTCGGTACAGTCACAGGTTTAGTGCAGCTCTGATCGGAGTGTTTTCTTATTTAGACTCTCCTTTCAGTAGCTGAGCCATATACAAGCGTAATGACATGGAATGTGAGCATGTGTCTCGTTGACTTTTTTCCCTTTTTCCTCTCTCGTTCCCTCCACATCTGTCTGAAGGATTTCCTTTGTGTCTTAGAGTGTTTATACGTGCTGAAAGGCAACATGTCTGTTTTACAGTGTGTGCTCACCAAGAGGAATTTATGTTATTTGGTGTTAACACAGCTCATAATGGCGCATTGAAATCAGAACCCCTCAAGGCCTGGGCAAATGGCGTGCTCCGCCTGACGCTGATGATTACACCCCTCAGCCCTCAGGGCCACACGACCCCATTCGGACAAGGGGAAAGAATGCGATTGATCCGCATTTGCCCCAAAATAATCAAATCGATTCATTTTGTCCTCTTTCAGCTATGACACTGTGCCAGCCTTTTGAAGTGTTCGGCTGAAAGACTCAAGGAAAAAGTGCCTTAATCTTCTGGAAGAAAAAAAAAAAGGATCCTTTCTGCTTGGCAGTGCTGGATATGTCAGTGCGTGTGTCACAGCAGAGCCTGGCTCCCCAGCGACTCTGCTGTTAAATGTTAGGTCTTCTCTGTGGGAGGAATTCATCGTTCTACACGTCCACCAACACAATGGCACATTATGTTTTAATCCAGGCTTTGCTCTTGGAGTGAAATTCACTGCATTGGCGTGGTGTAGTAATAGCGTTGTGCCGAACGCACTGGACAGGCACAGGGAGAAACGCAAACACGCATAAACATGCCAAACCCGTTCGAATTCCCCAAACGCTGATGCTATAATATTTATAGCTTTTTGGAAACGAAGTGTCCAGTCACAGGGTCAGGAATCCAGCAGTAAGCTTTATTGATTTGTGCAGATATACTGTTCTGTCCTGCACTGTATAGTGTAACTCAGTGCACTCCTTATCTTGACAGTGTTTTCATATGTCTCCTAAATGTGTTAAGTTGCTGTTTTCTATAATGGGCCCCCTTAGACACTCGTTCTTTGTTGATGTATCACTTTGGGGATTTTGATCTTAGTGGAATGTTTTCTTTCGAGACGTTTTCTCAGCTTTCTCATTTGTGCCTCTTTTCCTCTCCTTCATTCTTCCCCCCGTGCTCCTTCCTCCATCTCTATCCTCTGTTCATTTCCCCCTCATCTTTTACACTTCCTCCCTCTCCTCTTTTCTCTTCTCCCTTCTTTCTCCCCCCGCTCCTTTCCTCTACTTCATTAGGGTGAAAACAAATGGGCAGTCCAGGTTGTGAAACAGAGAAGGAAGCAAACTCACACAGTCAGCATGAAGCTGGACTAGGAAAATAATGACATTGACTGCTACTGGCCCCTTTAGGGATAGCTGGTGGAGAAAGTAAGAGTTATCACAGTAATGGAGGAGATGAGGGAGCAGAATGGAAAATAAAATGAGGGGTGGCCTTGAGGAAAAAAAGCGAATGAAAAAGTGATTTAAGTTATGATAGAAACCAGAACAAAGCAAGAGTAAAATTAGATAAAGGGGAGCAATAGGGAGAAAGGTGGATGGAGAGAGATGACTGTTCCCTTCACAAATGCCCCCAAAAAAGTGTTTGGTGTAAGCAGTTTTACAGCGTGCTCACATTACCTCAATGGAGCAGCGACATTTAGGGAACACGTATGAGCACCGCCGCACCCTCAGATAGAGCAACCAGACGGACCTTGTTAAAAGCCCCGACATCCAAATCAATATGGTTGTTCCACCGGCGCATCCAGCTGCTGGGGACCATCCGCAGATAGGCACGGCACGGCAATTTGCAGACATAAACACGGGTCTAATTGTTAAGGGCCTGGAGGTTCGGCGTGAGGAAAACAAAGGTGAAGTATTGTGAGGAGTTAGGAAGCATTTTAACTCTCGTTTAGTAAATGAGACTTGGGGACTCGAGCAAAACTTTCTTTGATGAGTGTTGTTATTATAAGCAGTGGGGATCCTTAGTTTAAAGGCTTCTAAAGCGGGAGGGATTTAGGAGAAAGACACTGCAGCCACAGGATCAGGACTAAGAGGCAGCGACTCTGGCTCCTATTTTCCAAGCTTTGGTCCGACTTGAATGCTCAAAGTCGAGAAAGTACTTTGAAAGAGTCATTTGCCATTTGTGATTTTCAGTGTAATCTTGGAGTCTCATCCCACACAGAAGAGCTGTATTGATTGGCGGTCTTAACTGAAGCCGCCTCCTGATCATCCCTTCATCTTGTTTCTAAAGGGCAGGAGCAAGGGACAGTGAAGGAGAGAAGGCGAAATGAAGTGAGACACTGACAGAGTTCACTGAGTATCTGAAGGGAATCTCAGAATTGCCCTTCAACAAAAACCTGCACGCGCACACACATGAACCTGAGCTCACCTGGTCCACGCGCTCTCACCTACGCAGGCCATTTCTACCTGGCTCTTTGTTTTACCCCGCTTCCTCTTTTTGCCTCTGCGTTGCTCCGTCACTTACCCTTTTCTGAGCAAGGACAGCCAAGGTTGCTTGAATTTTAGATGCTGCTCACATTTTTTGTTCATTCAATTAGTTCATCCAAGTTGCCCCCTGTCTTGTCTTTCAGCTTCCCCCCTTGTTCTCCCTCTCCTCATCCTCTGCTGTTTACTCATCACAACGGAGGTCAACGCAATCTCATGGAGTCATGGGCAGACAGTAGACAAGTCTCAGTGTGGCCTGGATGCAGACTTGCCAGTCCTGATGCAAAGGCTTTGCTCGACTCTTCCTCCCAGACATTGAGGGGCAGCAGGTGGTCTGTTTTCGCCCGCAGGCTCAGGGTTTGCCGATGAATTAGCTGTTGTGTGTGTGTGGCTCCCCTTAGCTAATGCTATCCCGGTACAAATCGAACGCATCCAGATGAGCTCGGTAGCCACTGGTTGTAAGAGCATCGAGCAGATCTAGCCATTTCGCCCATCCATCCATTATCCTTACGGCCCGTCCTCGTCAGGGTCGCGGGGGTGCTGGAGCCAATCCCAGCTGTCATTGGGGCGAGAGGCATAGAGATGCAGGGTGAAATACCTACACACAATGTTTGAAGAGCATGAATTCCAGCCCTCAGGTGCCTCCATTTGATTATTTAATAACCTGTGATTCAGAAGCGTCACAACATGTTAGTCCTCCCGTTTTACTTCCTGCCTTGTTTGTCGCTTCGACCGGTCCACAAATCCAATTCATCCTCTCCTCGCTCTAAAGTGTCACCATGAATTTTCTATCACGCTGTTCTTTGAAAGGACGAGGTCAAGCTGTCTTTGCTCGTCATTTATTCCCAAAGAACAAGGGAGTCATGCCAGGCAAAGAAATTAACACAGTAGCTCTGTTTCATTATCTTTAAGGAATCCTGCCTGTGTCTGACCTCCAGTAAGCCGCTCTGGAATTTGTTCCTACACTTTCTGGAGGCGTGTGCGTAGGATGTGTGCGTCTACCTTATTACCTCTTGAAGACAAAGGGACAGCATGGCTTTTGTGCTTGTGTTTTATAATATTCCGTAGAACTAAATACTGTAAAGAACTATACGTTTGATAAGTAGAAGATTAAACTTGCTGTTGAAACAGTGGAGGATGAGCTGATCTGAGGCGTTCACGACACCATGGTGACGCTCTATAAATGTCTCTAGTTGATGTTTTCAGGGTTCACCGTCTTGTCCTGTCCCCGTGTTGTGGCCTCAGCAGTCGGGGGCTGAAGCACCACTGGGGGTTCATGGATGCCCGCCCCCACCCACTGATCCACAGTTCTCCGTGTCACCGCATTTCCCATTTTAATCAGCGTTTTGTAGTTCTGCCTAACAACGTGCCGCCGTGATAGTGCTTTACTGTGTTTACTCTTCTTCTGCTAACAAATAAATTGTCCCAAGCTGCTTGAGTTATGGGACGTTTTCATCCGGTCTGCAGAGATAAGAAGGCCACAGCAGAAAGAAGCACTGTGCTGAGTTCCTACACATTCCTGTAGTTACCTTTGTCACGCGTGATGTACTGCGGGGTTTACAAACCTGGCCTCTAGAGCCCCTTTCTTTGACCCCGTTCAGCTGAGCCGTGTGTGCGTGTCTGCGTATGCACCGATACCCTGCTTTTTCACTTCTGCTGCTGTCTGATGTTGTGCAGGGATGAGGGCGTGTGAGCGGTACCAGACCTTAGTTGTCGCAAGCGTTGCCTGACCTGTTTTTCTAAAAGCACACTCAGAGCCACGCACGGCAGATTACTGTGAGGGCCGCTCGGCTGGCGGAGTCAAAATCCCCAGAAGTTTGTGCTCAGGCTTTCCTCTGTAAAGAGCAGTACACCCTGAAGCCTCCTCGTCACCGGCTGGATAGTTCATTTAGAAAAAGTGAATGCCTCAAATTAAGTTTGTCTCCTGAAATCTATTTCCGTGCATCCCTCTCTTCCTTCTTCTCATCGTTATTGGGGACAGAGAACTATCTCTCAGTCGTCCAGTGACTCATTTAGAACTTTACAACAGGGGCTTTTCCTCTGAGCAGTTAAAGGGCTGCTATAAATCTGGCCTGTTTAAACCCAGACTTGTTTAAGCTGCCTTTTACTAAGACCTGATGCACTGCATTCTTCTGCTGCCTAAACAGGCTTTTTAAACATTTACCCCAAATGTATTTACTGGTTGACTGATACACTCTGTACATGGGGGTAGACAGGCAACGGGGAATATATGTCTCTCTTTATGGGCCTGGAACGCTCAATGGCTGCCACATGGGCAAAAAAATGGGGCGAGAGAAGACGGAAGACAAAAAAAAAACCTCTGCAGACCTATGTTAAGTTTAATAAAACACAAAGGAAATAAAAGAAATATTGTTTTTGTTGAATAAAGAATAACCTCTGAACATATTGTTTTCTGCTATCTGCGTGTACATTCAGTTTTGAAGCAGCCAGTGTTTTATTGTCTTTTGTCTGTATAGTTATGTGCAGTGCAGTGCTCACTGGGTTTTAATATATTCAGCATGAGTGGCAGCCCTACTGTGCATATGTAGCTGTTATTTCGCCTTGCGTCTCTCTGGCTGATTGGTCGGACCGTGCTCTCTCCACGTCGGTCTCAAACGATACGCGCCTTCGTGTTTGTGTAACTGATCATCGATTTACGACCCCGTTCTTCTTTTTCCCACTGAGCATGCGAACCGCTGCAGCATTAGTCATCTTTACGGCATGTTTTACTGTGCTGCTTACTAGGGGAAGGCCCAGCGTCGCGGTGAATGTATATTTTATGTGGTGATAGAGTGCATTTGCATCAGAGGATTAGTCTTAAAAAAGCGGTTCTGCGTTAAGAGCGTTTGGAGAGGGAGCAGGGGTCAGCTGGGGAGCTTCAGCTGTCTCATGTAGAGCTCAACCAACTCCATTCGTGAACTATTCACAAATAAAAGGTGCGTTTTTGGCTCAACAGCATATCGGACACATGTTTTTAAAGCCCCCCCCCCCCCCCCCCCCCGTCCCTCACTCACCCTCATGAAAACTAGCAATGGCACATTACCCGTCAGCATGCATTACACCGCACCTAGATCTACAGGACAGAGTCTTTGAAGTTAAAATGGGGGAAAATATCATAAGTACAGGCCTCGCTCCAGATAACTGTGGCCGCGCTCCCAGATGCTTCTCGAAGATTAGAATCACCAGCGGGTAGCGATCTGCTCTATCGTATGGATCTCCTACAGGCTTGGCAGCAGGTATCAAAGGGCGCAGCACAGCACACTGCATTCTTTGCAGTAAAAAATTAAAAAAAGCCCAATTCCAGTGACCAGAAACCCCAGTGTGTTCACAAAGCGTTTTTACTCTTACTGCCAAGCAACAAAATAACTATTTTGGTCTAGCAACAAACTGCTGAATCACTGCTTTGTAATGGTCAGCGGCACATCTATGGTAACCAGAGGACCTTCCTGTCGCTCAGCCGCTTACAGGCGGTATTTGGTCTGACCTTCGTATCTAACATCAGCCCTGATCCGCAAATACCAAGCAGGTGTGGTGATGTCATCACTTCTCATTCAACATACCACCGAGCCGTGCAAAGGGCACAAGAGTCTCGTTCTGGGAAAGGCCTGAAGCTGTGATCGGTGGGAACCCGACTGGCTGTTGTTTTTACAGTAGGTTTACTGTAGGACTATAGTAATAAGTTGTTTTGAGGATTCCCAACAGACTTTAATTCAGTTGAAATCAAGTCATCATGTCTCTGCCATTGATTCTAGTCAGGAAGAACAATTCATTTCTGAATAACACCAGAAGTCTGCACAAGCCACGGCGTGAACCAGCAGCACAGGCCACCGTCATCGTTAGGCCTCTGATTCTCATCACAGGGATCTTGTTGCACCTCAAACATTTAGCGTTGCCTCAACCAGCAATTAGGAAATGATTCAGCGTTTTGATTGGGAGCCATTTTGTGTGTTGTGTTTGCTCAGCAAGTGTAGCTACACTAAATTAGCATTAATGAATGTTACGGCCTCCCATCACTTTGACAGGTCTATTCTTTAGATCTGTTTTAATTGTAATTAAGCCCTGATTAAGGAGCTGGGGGACGTTTCACTCTCTTTTCAAGAATATACCGTAATATGTTATGAAGGCAATCAGGGGTTTGTCATTTTATGTGCTAATGAGGCTCATCCATATGTCACAACAAACTAAACTCTGTCGTAGCTGCTTTCGGAGGCTTCGGTTAAGCCGCTGTTGTGCCGCTGCTTTGGTCGCCTGAGGACGACCTGTGGCCGCTTTTGCAGCCGCACTGCAGGTGTTTGGAGAAAAAGTGACCACAGTGGCCTGCGGCTTCAGACAGTGACAATGAATCCCAGCGTGTCCTGTCGTCTCCTCACAGAGTTCTGCATTTTTGCATAAAAGTATAAAAACTCTGCTCAGTCTAAGCGAAGGCTCCGTCAGTACGAGGACAAATGTTGTGTTGCAGCAGGCTTTTCAGACGGTCTGACAGATGGAATACTTGCGTTACTTCATAATAATAATAAGGTGACTCCGTTAGGGCGGCATCCTCAGGCTGTTTTCTTAGCGCATCGCTTTACTAATCTAGCATCGATTAAAGCACTGAAAGACTTCTCATCTGCATTGTTGGGATTTAATGCGTCTTTTCAGCGCTTGTGGTTTAACAGTATTATATCACATTTAAAAGCCTGTCTCCTTTGTCTCCCTCTTGACTGAAGAGAGACAACCTTTGGGCATTTACTCTCTCAATTCTCTCTGATCAGAAAAGCAAAAAGACATGAGAATGAGACAGACTTGACCCCGCGCCCTTGTTTTTATTTAATTTTGTTTTTCCTGTGTTAAAAATTGAAGCGGGTGCAGAAAGACACCGTTAAGTCTCTGTGTGTTGGCATCAAGCAGCCGAACTCCAGCTCGCCGTTCGGTCTTTGGCAGTGAGAGGGAAAGCTAACAGGCTGTTGTTGCCTTTTAGTCTTATTGGATTCACTGGTGCTGTGCAGGGTTTGCAGCTTCCTTCTGTGACCCAGGAGGCCTCGGGGTTCGTTCCTTCAAGAAAATGTATTTCCTCGATTGGTTTCTGCTGGTTTCCTGACTCTTTCTGTCTCTTCATCCATCTCTGCATTTGTTTATTATTATTTTTTGTCTCCGCTTCACAAGATGTTGCACATACCCGCCACAAAAACAGTGTCCAATAAAGAGAGAGACGAAATTAGACAGAACGTGGCAACAAAACCACATCATAAAGCGAGCGAGAGGCAGGGAACTCTTACCAGAAAACGCAGAAACCAAAGGGCTCTCAGGCACTGAGCGCGAGGAAAACTGTGAAACGCTTTGTCGCTGTTTTGGCAACAACGGATGACTGTGTGCTCAACATGTGTGTGAGTGTTTATACATCATTTCCCCTGGAAAGTGTCATGCTCGCGGGTGGGCGGGGGTTGGTTCTGGGTGGGTTGCGGTTAACCCCTCTAGGTCTCCAGGGTTACGCTGCCTCTGCTCTTTGTCAGATTCTTTGGCTTTCTCACTCTTGGCTCCCAGTGATGGTCTGACAGGGTGTTAGACTGGCAAAGAAGTGCTGGAGTGGCTTTTAGCTGCTTGTCTTTTTAGTCCTCTGAGAACATGAAGGCCTCATTAGCCTGGTGAGCTCAGCTGTCTTTTGGTGTTGAACCCATTGCCATAGTCTGTCTGCTGTTAAGAAACTGCCTGTACTTTCTACTACTCTTTCTACTCTCTGTGTCTAAGGAATCTGCATTTATTAACATTTCAGTGATGATTCTGTTGTAATGTTGGTGCCTTTTTTATTTGATACATTTTCACACACAAGGTTTTAAAGTTGTAATGTTTAATGTGTAATTGTTAGGTCAAACCGGCCGTGTGGTCTGTACCTAAGCCGCGTATATGTGTTTTATTTCCCAGGTGAACGAGGAGACGGTAGAGAGGCTGGTGGTCCAGTACCCTCACATTGTGTTCAGCACGGTGATGCAGGACTGCAAGAGAACCCTGGAGAGAGCTTATCAAATGGGCTGGAGCCCCAACACTTCCAACGCGTCGTAGCTACTGCTGATGCTCTCTCTCGCTCAACACACGTAGAGGCCGTTTTTTGTGTACAGATGCTCATACACAATATTTGCAGCCCAATCAACTCAGCGTTGCGTTGCATCCAACAATACGTCGTAAATAGTTTATTATGGTGCAAACTGCACCAAGATGTTCTTTGATATTTACTTTAAGTGAATCAGTCAGTAGTTAAAAGAAAAACATTTTAAAACCCTCATGTCAGCTTGGATGGAGAGAAGTTAAAGGTACCTGTGGAGGAGGAAGTCTGGTCTGCGCATCATTAATTGTAATACATTCAGCAAAGTGCTCTTTAATAAAAGAGGTTTCACGCCCCAACCTCCCCTCCCAGTGCGCTGAAGTGTTTACTTCCTCCAGACTGAGCTGCACTGCTGCAGTCAAAGCGCACGTGTGACCACTTCAGTCTGGAAAACACCTTAGCTGCTACAGCTCCGGACTTTCTGAGAAACGTGTGGTGTTTATTTTGTTTCATTAGAACATTTAACTTTTTGTCTTTTTTAACTTCTCTTGGTTGTGCAGCGTTCAAGGCATGTGTGGACTCATGTGTTGCGTTTGTTGAATCCATTTGAAAATCTGAACTCTTTGCTGTGACTCAGTAAAAATAAATGTTGGTACACACGAAAGATTCAGGCCAGTATCAGTCCAAACCCCGGCAACGTTGAGGCAGAACAAAGATTCAATTCTAATAGTACTTGTACTCTTTGAACCTCACCACAGTTTCTAGCAGGATGCCCATGATGTAAAGGTGAAACGGCATCTGTGTGAATTAGGATCAGTGCTGCTGATGCTGCCATGAATAGATTTACCATTGACTGAGCATCACCTTGAGACGTCACTGACTCAAATGAACCGGTGGATAACATAGACATCGCTTTCACCCGAAAACAGTCTTCTTATTGGAATAACAACCACCTTCATGAGAGGTAAGAGAAAATGTTGCCTTACGTGGTTAATAGTTGTCATTTGCGTAGAAATAAACCAAGAATCTTCCCAAAAATGAATATAGCTAATATATCTGTTACCACCTGACTGATCTGATATATACGTCTATGTATAAATACATACTGTGTGGCAGTTTTTGAACCAATAGGTTTTGAGCATATATTTGTGACATTAGCTATGTAGCAATGCAGTGAGGGGTTTGCCTTTCTTAGTGGTGTAGTGCAGTACGTGAAGAAACCAGAGCGAGTACATGTCGGTAAATGGGACTCGCTCGAATTGCAGCTGTGTACATTAAAACTGCTGATGCCCCATGGTACTGTCTCTGGGCGCAGCCTCCGCACGGTGTCACCAAGATAAGAACAATAACTCACTGAGCTTAGACTGAGCAGAAGTGTACACTAGCCACGGCATTTAGAGACTCAGACAATTAGAAGCACGTTCATTTCACCCTTGTCAGGATTTGTAGACAAACCAACGGAGAGTTTCTCCCTTGGCCTCTTTCTGTTTCTCTCCTTTTCTAATCCCCACATGCACTTTCTTCTTCACTAGATGTTGACACACTTGATTCCTGATTTGTTAAGGCAACCGTAAATGACTGGATTTACATAAAGATGAATAAAACACTACTAGTTCAAGCCTTTCTCTCGTTCCCTTTTGTGCGTGTGGATTTGATGCTGGAGAAGACACTGGAATGCTTTCCTACTCCATTTACACCATATTTGGACTTGTTTTAATGGCATCATTACACAGACCGTGGAAAATAATAATGAATATAAGGGAGATATCAGCATTCTCAGGTAAAACAAGGAGACCAGCATGTTTTCCCGTCACAATCAAAGGCCTTGGAATGCACAACTATCATCTGCTGAAGCCTTTGTATTGTAAGAAATAAAGACGTTTTCCCACAGAAGTCCGTGCATTGATAAAGTCTTTTCTATTGAGCAGCATGACACAGCGATCAACCTGCATTTCCTATAAGGCGGCGTGTGATGTCAAGGTCAGAGCTGTTGTCACAATCACAGGAGCTTGACATCTGAGACAAAGTGAGGAGACATCAGCTTGCTGCCCAGCAAGACAGCAAAGGCCTCAAAGAGCTAAAAAGCTGTCACTCAATCTGGCCCAAGTCTTTGACAATATCGTTCCTTTCAAGTGCCTATTTTACTGTTCAGTGTGTTTGTGTTGTTTCATGTCGGCCGATCAAACACGCGATGGCATCAAACAGGACACGAAGGTTGGTTCTTCACTGATAGATTCTTTGTGTTGTCAACACAATTCATGTCAATTTCGCATGACTCTCACCTGAGTTTCTTTCTCCCCTCAGTCTTAATGAAAGCAAAGCGCGATCAGCAGCTTCTGTTTGTCTTCCATCACGTACAGAGGCATAGACCGGTGCAAACATACGGGGAGAAGAGTGAGGAAAGTTGTGATTTGCTCAATGTAAACCTACATTTTTCATTCTTTGAACAGCGAGTGGACAGAACAACTGTACCAGCTGCTGTTTTTACCAATTCCTTTGCTGCTAATTTGACATTTTGTCATAAATGTGTTATTTCCATACAGTGGTGTTTTGTGGCGTCTGTGTTGCACCAGATTGCATTGTTAACAAAGCTTCAGTTGTATTTGGTAGTGTTTGCTACAGTAATGGGCTATTGTTGCAGTAGATTGAACAGGTGTTCATTATGTTGTGTCCTCCCACCATAGCTGCTTGATCAGGGATTCACTCCAGGGAGATTAAACAGTTCAGGTGCTCGAATGTGAGCAGAATGTAAATGCAAAACGGGCAGCGAAGTTGGGCCTTGTTTAGATTTTCTGGAAAAGCTTTGGTTTGAATAAAATGTGTGTGCGGGAAAACCCGACGTCCAGGCTGCTGCACGCTTTGCTTGCAGGTTTGCTGCCGGTCCCCAGCTGACGCCTGGACAAAGTGAGTCTGACCTGAAAGTGCGTAAAGGAGCCACAGGGGGCTTCGCTTGGAGACCTGCAGGGTTGGCCGTGGAAACAGGCGCACGTTACATCTCTCTTTCCCTCCTTTGCGCTCGCTTCCTCTGGGCCCGGGCAATTACTTGTCCCCACACGAACACACGCCTTGCCCTCCACAACTTTTCCTATTAACTATCCATAAGAAGTAATAAACAAACTGAACGTTGCTTCTCAAGGGTAAATGCAATTGCAGTTTGCTTTTTGATGCACTGTTTTGCACATTTCCTTTTGTAAGTCAGCATAATAGATGTAAAACCTAGAACCCAGGCAGGTGCCAGTCGGGGACTAGAGTGTCCTTTAGTGGAGAGCGTTGAAGTATTGCCTCTCCTGTGAGACGCGTGTAGATTATTTCCTTTCACGAACAGAGACGTTAGTAATGAGTCTTCGGTCCGTTCTGTGTCTGTTGACGGGCGTCTGGTTATGGAATAACATTATTTTATAATGTGCCTGTTCCAAACGAGCTGATCTCTGTCTGCTCCACTCCCATTTCTCTCCTGGGTAAATTATGCAGCTTGCTGAATTTTACTGCCACCAATTAGCGCCTTTTCAAATGTGAGTGTATGCCATCGATTCCCTTGCTGATTGTTGCGGATTCCATCAATGACTCATGCTGCTCGGACTTCTGCAATATTCATCAAGGTGGAAGGAGGCTTTCGGCCAGCACTCTGCCCTCCACAAAGGAAACGAGTCTGCAGGGCGAGGCGGAATAGCAACAGAGAGCAGTAATTAAACCTGGTAAATATTCAAGTGGTCATTACATTTTTAATGAGGCACTGATAAGAATTGACGCTGACCATACAGGACATTTGTCATGTCGGACCTGCAAGGGCGTTAGTCTAGTCTTCCCAAGAAATTAGTCATTTTGAAGACCTAATCATAGCTGACATTGACGGATGTCCTCAACTGAAAATATAGAGGCTCCTTTGAACTTCCTCACGAGAACTGATGCAGAACATCTAGTCGTGTCAACAGCTGTTTTAGAAACACGCCAGTCCAGTCTCTTTAAGCAACCGCGTGCTTGACAAGCTGCGAGCGTGTCAGAGGCTGTTTGTGACGCGTCGGAACAAAGAGCCGGACACGTGTGAGTGAATACTACCTGCAGTAACGTGTTGATCCAGCCAAGATGTCCAGGACGAGGGTTGGCGGGAGGCGATTGTATCTCGCAGCTTTTCCAGAAACTCTACAGATAACAGCAAACGTCATCTTCACATCATCTTGAACGAGTCACGTCCGCATAACTCTCCTATGATCTTAGTCTCCTCACTTCCCTGCTCCCGTTGACTGACGGTAGAGGGCTACTCTGCTAAAACTTCCTCCCACACTGAATCAACTTTTCTCTGGCATCTCCCAGCAGTCCCTCTGCTTCACCCCTGTCTTCTCCAAGCCCAGATTCTTCCTTTCTCATGGGAATCATGTCAATCATTTGTCTGCATCTGGTCTGAGCAGCTCAAGAGTTTCAGTATTTATCACATGTAAAGGAAAAATATTTCCTGTCCATCATCATATACTGTTCTCTCCCCACTCCCGGGGGAACGGGAGGTATTTTGCTTGCCTGGCTACCTGCTACTCTCCCTGAATATTGACCTGTGTTGATTCTGCAGTTGAGAAAGAGCACAGTGTTGAATAGTGAAGATGTTAATGGGTTGACTTTGTAACTGACACTGCCTTTGAGCCGCTGGAGCGAGCTCAGTGTCGGGATTCGAGACTCCGAGGAGCGCAGTTCAGACCCTAAGACGGCCGACAGAAAACCAGAAGACAGAGTTTGAAGTACACCGGCTCGCTGGACGGCCCAAGTCGGTTTCCTTCCAGTCGATGCATGTGGAAACTGAACTGGAACGTGATAGACCCTGGCAGACGTGAGTGTAATGTATGAAGATTTATGAGTGTGAATTTCCCAATAATGGTTTGCCTTCCACCAGGGGCTACAGCTAAACCAGCTTTCTTTTCCAACCTCATAAAGATAAAAAAAAAAAAGCGGCCGGTTAATCCTCTGAATTTTGCCATCGTCCTTATAGGCTCATTCCAGCTGCCTGGGGAAAACATCAGCCAATGACTGCCCTCGGAAAAGTGAGTGAGGCGTGGGGAGAGTGTGTCGCCAGGGATAATGAAGCCCCTGTGATCCCCCTGCTTGCATAGCGCCATGTAGATGTTGTCTCTATGTCTTTCTAGCTACAGTTAATTGCAGTGTTTAGGCAGAGCTCAGTTTAGCTTCTAAACGGCAAAGGTTAATTAGCAACAGAAGGATCTCTACACAAGATATGTTGGCATTTACGTTTCCTTCCTGGCGAAAATGAGAAAAAACCCATTTGGTGGCACCGGGATCAGACAGAGGAGGAAAAACGATCCCCCCAAAATAAAAAAAAACAACAGCCTCATTTCTATGCGAGGCTTGGCGTTGATATGCAGATTTGGCAGTTGGATGACATTTAAAAGTAGTTAATTGTGCAAATCTTTGTTTTAGACTGGAAAGGTCGTGGATAGTGAGAGTCTTTCATCATGAACTAACCCCCGCTCATCAGCACAGCTGCAGCCAAGAGGGGGGGGGTTGTTGGTTCCTCCGCTGACCGCCTTATAAAGTCGCCCATCACTTTTCAAGGTGCTTCATGAATATTTATTTGCACAGACTGTTTGGAAAATGAAAATTAATCTGCAGCCCAACGGGGGACGGCTCGGCTATCTGTTTTCACCAAAGAACGCAAATCGTCCCGTTTAGGACGAGAACGCGCCGTTGTTTTCTTTCTCCTATTCCTAAATGTCTGCATATCGAATTAAGCATGTTACCCCTTTGTGAGGGAGAATTTTGTTTTATTGCAACGTTCTTCCTCTTATTGCAGCTTATTTCAACACAACTCCACAACTCAGACGTATCTGCCCTGTAGGAATTATTTGTGTTAGGCTGTCATCACTTAGAGGGGGGTAAACTTTTTGAGGAAGCAATATGATGATGATAACTACATTTTTTGCATGAAATATTTTAGCCATACTTTGAATATTACCGTCTAACAGGAAACACTGGTTAGAAAGCACAATGAATTGAAGATACAGCAGGTGCACAGATTGGAAATTTTACACCTGGTTTCACCTGAATAGCACAAATGGATACATAATTGCTCCATTTCATCACTTCCCTTCGCTGGGCGACATTAAAGGAAGCTCTTTGGGAGAAGGGAGTAAGGATGAATACATCCAACTGGGGACTTGAGTAAAGCTCAAATCTGATCAGGCATATTTCTATTTGTCTTTTTGTCTTTCTGCTGAGAAACGGAACACCTTTGATTTAGCTACCATTAGGGCTCCTCCACGGATACGCTGGGCTTGTTTGCTCGCCGAAATAACTTGTGCGCGTTTAATCAGTGCCTGATTCACCGACCGTGCTTTGTTTTCTCCTTGAGGCACAATCCTACATCCTCCTCCCCGTGGTGGCTCTCATCAATTAAAGCAGGCCTGTTCTAAAGCTACAGATGGCCGGCGTCAGACCCGAGCAGATTTAGGGTCTCCCGGCCAACTGCTCTGACATGTCAGACATGCTGGTATGCCTTGTCACTCCCCACTCCTTCGCTGTAACAAAGGTTGGGCTGACTCCCCTCTGCAGCGTCGGACCCAAGTGGCTTGCAGAGACGTGAGGCGTGACGGAGCCCCAGACTCAAGGCCAAGAGTACACCCCTCCTTTCAAAGCATCTCCCCTCCTTCTCCTGAAAACTAGTGTCCATTTAATCCTTCTTCAGTTCCATCTCTCGCCACCCGAACCCTCCAATCAACACCCCGTCCTGTCCCTCCAGAATAGTCACACGCATTCCTCCTTGAGTTCTCTCCTCATTTTCTTTCTCCAGTGCTCGCACACTTGCTGTTCCCCTCACCGTCCTGACTGCAGGGTCCCTCCACCCACCGTGGTTGCTTTCCAGGGGTGTGTATTTCACGCCCTAGTGGCTGGACAGGCTCTTGGTGATTTCCCAAGGTGGGGACTGAAGGTTAGGCAGCAAGCAGTGGTGTGGAGTGATGTCAGAAAAGGAACTTGTGTGTGTGTGTGTGTGTGTGTGTGTGTGTGTGTGATGTCACTGCGTTTCTATGTGTCTTCATGTGCAGCATATAGTTTGAACCCCCTTCAAAAGGCCAGCTGTACAAATGCTGCTCTGAATGAGAGAGGTGTTGAATTAACAGGCCGTGCGAGGCTCCCTATTCTCCCGTGTTGCTTCATACACTGACCTGGCAATAATGAGGCGGAGACACATTACAATAGTCCTTTATGGGGTTATGTTCTGAACATTACTGGACCAAAGGGGCTAATGTGTTGGTGCGGAGAAAACCAGATGAAATGACAGTGCGGCGAGCCAGCCGAGCGTAATGAGAATATTGTGTTTTGAATAAACCGAGATGGGGTGAATTTGTACAGGATGTGGGCCAAGCCAACGCTCCCCGCTGTGCTCTTTCGACAGTGTTCGGGGATCTTTTTCAAACCAGCATGACAGCGCTTCCTCCACTGTGACTGGGCACTGAAAAGCAGGGCTTGTTTATTTATTTACTCCTGTTTACTCAGGCTGGTTTGACTGAGCGTGCCAGGCTGCCTTTCAGAAACGCCCCGCTTCACCCACATTCACACCTTTTTTTCCACCCCGCTGTTGTTCACCATGCGTTTCTGCTTGACCAGCCGGGTGTTAATCGCCTCACTTCCACAAAACTTACTTGGGAATGTGCTGCCTTTTCCTTGTATTCTGCCCTCGCGTTCCCGCCTCAGGGATTTGAAGGAACAGCAGCCTAGTGGGGAGCCCAGCTCTCCGAGAAACCTCACGGTTGGTTCACATGTCGACGGAGAGCTTCACACTTTGTGTAGCTCTCTGAACGCTCTGCCGTCGTATTAGACTCTTTTTTTCTCGATTGTCCACGTCTGGCTACGTTCTGCTACGTGGTGACTGAGCATGTCTTGAAAACGTTCTTTTGTTGCCTGGGACTGATTGAGTTCGTTTACAATGTAAACAGTTATGACCTAATCGAAAAGGAGGCAGGATTTATTCCGCAAAGCTAAACACACTGAACAATACAGCGGCAGCAGCACCAATGCTGCACTGAGTGTGTGTGAGGTGTCTCGGCCTCCAGGCGTACGTGACCGGCCTCCAGGCCCCTGTCAGCCTGTCCTACTCCCACCATTGTACGGCTGTAAACAACACGTAACGGCGAATCGTTCAGGAAACTAATTTTTGTGGTTAAAACCCTGACAACCTGTCTCCTCGCAGCTATTCTCACAGATTCTGGTGTTTGCAGTGAAAGGATAGATAAAAGGGAACAAAGGGAAGGGATGGGCTTGATGGAATTGTTCGGCTGTTCTCTTTGAATGGTTTCCCTGTTTGCCTTGTGTTCTTTGTCATCTTTATTTTTTTAGAATCCAGAATTTTTACATAAGCAGTTTTAGTTTAGACGAAAGGCCCAGATTGTGTCAAGTCGGCCTAAAAAAAAGGAGAGAAAATGCACTTTAATGCAGAACTTTTAGAAACTGCTGTGACAATTGATGAACACTTAGAGGAACAATAGGAACACTGAGTTCATTACGTTATCTCTTCTTTAACCTCGGAATCTCTTAGCTCCAACAAAAAAACAAGTAAATGGTCTTTTAGGTAACGTGTCTTCTGGATGTTTGAAGTATCAAATGAAAAAGCTGAATTCTGAAACATTGTATTTAATAACATCAGCTTAAAGCACTACAAATATTTTTTGCAATAAGACAGCATTGTCTTTTAAATCTAATACTTTAATAACCTCAATATTTATTTTCATCCACTGTACAAAATGTTTAAACTTCCCCACTGACCCCCAAACATTAATAAATGTGCAATAAGTGTAATAAAATCATAAATCCGGAAGAGGCAGCTGCTTCTAAATCCGTCCTCGCCAGCACAGATAAGGGACGCCACACTGGGTCAAGACTAGGCAAAGAAGAAATACGAGCTGGAGCTACGCTCATTGAAACATCACTGGTATCTGATCGGCCTCATGGCTTTGTTTGGGAGCCAAGTCTATGGTTCTCTGGAATATTTGCTCTGTGATTTCTCGATGGACAAAAGCAGATTGTTTCCATAAAAGAGGATGAACTCGTCCTGCTCAACAGATTCTTTTATTTATCACTGCATGTTTTCTCTCTTCTTCTCCTCGTGTTTCTCTTTAGAGAACTGGTGTTTGAATTTAATTTCATTTTATCCTGTATATCAGACAGGAGGTAGGTGTGGTCTGTTAGGACTTTGTTGTGCACATGATTGAAGGATCCAGGTCAGCTGTGGTCTGTGGATCGATACTGACGGGATGTAACCTCTCCCTCTCAGGCAGAGATGAGGAATGTGGAGGCCGCTACGAATAAATCCTCCTGACCTTATCAGTGGGTTAGTTAAACAATACCTCAGGAACACGTGAAGCCAAGTAAATATTAGAAATTTAAAAAATGAAAGATGTTGCTGTGTGATTGTGTGAGAAACACACCCAGAGCGTGTGTGTCAGTGTGGATCTGCATGGGAGTGGGACTGTAGTTACAGCAAAGTGTGTGTATCTACATGTGCAACAAACAGCTGAGACAGTAGAGAAGTGAAATACATGCTACACGATAGAGGATAATAAATATATTTATGCGTATTTTCACACTCCAAGGTTAAAAAGGACAAAGAATCTTTTGCTCACCTGTGCAGCTGCAAATTTGTCCTCCATTCTGAAAACAGTGATTAAACAAAGTCATGGAAATTATTCCAGATTAAATGTCAGAGCAAATCATTAATTACTCGTATATAATTATAATTAATCCAAGTGACTGTGAAATAATTTCTCGTGGCTAGCTGTTCCCATTTTGCTGTTTTTTCTAATACTTTGAATTCACTGTGAGCTTCAAATGGCGTTGAGGAGAGAATTAACTCGGCGCATTATGCCATTAATTAGAGAGAATCTTTGACTGTCTAATTGAGTCTAAGTCAACTCATAGAATCAGGTCTGCAGAATGAGAAACAACTGTTCAGCATGAAGTAATAACAAGGAAATTAATTTTGTAATGCAGTATAAGAGCCAACACTTGCAACGCGATGATGGCAGGGCTCTTGACTGTGCCACTCACTCCATTAACCGATGGGGATTTCTTTAAAGGAGCGTCCACATGGATGAACGTACATCTGGCAGCAGATGACAGCTTGACCTCGCTAACAGATTAATTACTGTTAACTGCGGGGAGCTGAGGTATGTGGCCTCGGGGCATGTTTCCTGGTAATCATGCAAATTCTGACTCTCCCCCCAAATAATTAAAGGCTGCCCAACAAAAATCTTTTGCTTTCAAGATTAATGGCCGGTTGTTCCATATTCTCCAACACTGGCTGCTCTGTGAAAACACTAACCAGCCACAGCGGCGGACGCATACACCTTGCGGAAGGACTCCATTCATCAACCTGTCAGCTCAATAACATCAATAGCCCTGTGGCCAGTGGTTAATCTAGCTACTTAGAGGTCCGCAAAGCCACACCTCTTCTCTGATCACAGCAGATGTGTCCAATTCTCAGCCGCCCTGGTGCATTTACTCACTTGCTTCTAATCGCAGTCTCTTTCAGTTATTTATGTCTTCGCCAGCTCTAAATCTGCTGACCAGAAGAGATAATCGGGTTTGGTACTAAAGCTAGTTATTGCAGCCTGCTACGAGCTTCTCGACATCTGCCTGAGAACAATGCAGATTCCAGAGGAAGCCGTGAAAAGCATCAAACATCTCTGAGTGAGCTCAGGGGCTGCTCCACAATCTGTTATTGTGGTGCTCTCGGTGTCTCTGTTGAATTGGTATTACTCCCTGCGGACCTCTCCCTGCTCTGATCCTGGATCAGCAAGCTTTAGCAGTGAGGATTGTTCAGAGTGTGTTTCTCTCAGTAGGTCTCTCTGTGGAGGAAAATTCTCTAACATGAGATCTTTGCCCTTAAACACATCTGTCAGTTCCTCTTCATTCCATTGATTTTCCACAGTCTTGAGGCTGGAAGCTGCTTACGTGGAACTGTCACGTGGAGAGAGCACAACAGGAGCGTTTTGTGTTTGTCTTGTCTGGCTCATTCACAGACGTGAGAAGTGACCCTCGTGTGGACGCGGGTAGAAGACACGGGGTCGTGGCCTGCTCTAACCCTCATCTTTCGAACTCCAGCCTTCGTCCCTTCCTGCCACACACCGTCTCTCTTTGGGTTTAGCCTTTCTTCGTCTGGCCCGAACCCTCATCACCTTTATCTCTCCCTCTCCACTGCCGATCCACAAGGTAATAAACAACAACCAGCCTGACCTCTCCAACACAAAGCTCAGAGGGGGAAGTCGCCCTCTGACCGGTATGACAGGAATCTCTTCTTGCTTTTCTTTCCTTCTCTTTACAAGCCAGAGTGATGTAGAGAAAAGTGTATTGACTTTGAAGGTTGGATACAGAAACATCACAGGCTTTGTACTTAAAACTGTCCGAGGCAAAAAGGTAGATCAATACTTTTCATATTCCGCCGTGGTGGAGTGCTATCGACCAGGGCCTTCGCGTAGCCACGCCGCTTCTCAACCAGCATGGGAGCGTCGTTCCCAAACGTGCTATTTTAATCAAAGAAAGCCACTCTATAGGTCCGACAAAGCCGCTCTCATCTCCACCTGCCGCACTCCTTCCTCTCCGCCGTCCTCTCCTCTCGGCTTTCTTTGCGGGATTGATGGATCAGAAAAGTGGTTCCATCCACAGAATAAGAGTTTAAAAAGAAGCTGTCACAAGCAAAGTGACGCAGAGAGATAGAGACATCCACCAGAGAGCGTGTGTCGTTACACGACAGGGTGACACTTAAGAGGCTGTTTGACAGCGTGAGCAGCCGAGCCGGGCTCAGAGTGTTCTCCGCTAGTGGCAACAAACAGGCGCCGCTGCGCTTTAAAAGCAATCCTTTTCTGACCTGGTTATTCCTGAAGAGGCCTGATGCTTGTGGATGTCATTGTTCAAGTGTCATACCAGACAAACCCTCACGCTCAACTTCAGATATGGCTCCAATAGCCTCCAGTGAATTTCAGGCGACGTGTGGACCCCTCTTCTCTGCCCTTCATGATGTAATCCAGGCGCAGTCGGAGGTTCATGTGTTGATGGCAAGCCCGAGGCCTAATCACATTCATTCCACTTAATGTGATTTCACCTCTCCCGCTGCTGCTGGCCAGGACCCCTGCTGCCGCTGTGAAATAGCCAGCGCACGCTACTGTATGTGTTGCTCGTCTCTTTACCTGGGGAAGACTCCACACCGTCATTGGCAGCAACAGCAGACCGTCATCATCATCGTGCTCATCACCTTCTATCACCTTTTGCTATCGCCGTGTCCATCTTTGCTATCGCTATCGGTGATCTGCGGGAGCTGCAGGCCTCGCTGTCGGGAATGAGGCTTTGAAATGTGAAAGTGGACGCTTGTCTCGTCAGGTGGCCACAATCTGCGATGCTTGGCGTCTGGCCCCATGGAGAAACACAGATTGTGTCATTTATATATTTTCAGAAGAGGCAAACAATTGTGGCACAGCACACACGGAGAAATGACAGTTTTATAGCCACTTGAGTTGCACAACCATCATTTCCTTCAAGCAGAAGCGAGCGAGCAGGTGATCTCAAAGGGGCGACCGATGAGGAGCAACCAGCTTATTTGTTTACAATAAGTAAATAAGGGCCATGCACAGCAAACACAGGCACTATTCCGCTCAAATGTTCCCAAATGCCCGTTCGTGCCATTTGTAGGGAAATGCGTTTTTACCAGGCGCGGAGCAGTGCATGCAGCTTGGCAACGTGTAGGCAGATGGATAAGCCTGTTATGACACATCGCTGTTTGAATCCAGTGGGACAGTATGATGAGGCAATTAGCTGTGCCGGATACAGACTTATCTAATTATTAAAAGTTTTCTTGTGCTGGAGGTCCCCAGGGATTTAGGTGTAGGAGTTGGTATTCCTAACCCGACGCGCTGCTTATTATTTAGGTTTGCTGCGGTATGGCATCCATCCAGACACGTGGCAGCAGGTGCACGGACTGAATTCAAATTCTGCGTGTAGTCGTCTGCTTCCGTGCAACCGCTTTGCATTGATGGTGGGTTGAATTATAAATGCGTTGTCGCGCTAATCTAGAAACAACATAATCTCCTGTTGTTTGTTCCCTTTTCCCCTGGTGAATTACAGTAGATGCAGCACCAAGTCCCTTAGTATTTCAACACAGGGTGCCAATTATCTGTTTGTGCCAACAGCTGGTGGCCTTTAATCCCTAAAAGCTTGTGGGTGTTCATGTCAGCTCAACAGAAACGCCAATAATGTCAAACGGGGTTATTGTGGTACAAACAATCCAGCGTCATTGCTTGCCAAAAATAAAATCTGTTCCCACTGGCTGTTCCAACGTCTCAAATACCAGCAAATTTCAACATGTAAGCACGTTTAGTGATTTTTGAGTAAACGCGTGCTAACGGACAAATAATTTGCAGATGTGAAGGCTCAACAAGTGGTTAGACGAGTCACAGCAAAGCTGAAGTGAAACGACGCCGTGGAGACGCCCTCGTGCTTTCTTCTCTGTCGCCAGAGTGGAGGAATGTGGTTCTGTGCTGTGCTGGTACGTAGGGGCTCCACGGTATGTGGATATCAGCGAGAGAAAACACGCTCATCTCTAATCTAGCGATGTACGAATGTGCCATGAGATTTATAAACGTACCATGTTTTGTGGTTGTGTTCAGCGTGTTTAGTGAGTGAGCTCACTCATTTTCTTTACTGCCAAGCTTGACGCCGCTGTCGTCAGATATTGGGATGTGGAATTAGAAATGTTCTGTAATGCATTCTCCACCTCTCTAAAACACTGTATCCACTATGACTGGGCAATCAGCAAGCCACTAGCTGGATTTCCGTGTTTTATAAAACCCTATACTGACCTTTGACCTCTTGACACGAACTCTAATGCGCGCACCGAACCATCTTTCGGCCGCAGGTGTAAATCTCAAAAATCTGTTGAATGGTGACCCAGCATCCTGTAGTCAGCTGCCAGTGAGCTGAGCATCACACCAAACTTTCCAAGTGAAGTGTGAGTGTTACATTTCACAGAGTCAGTTGTCTTCACAGCAAACCGTACGTCGTGCATCACGGCGCCGTGGGTGTGTGCAGTGTAAGATGGTCTCAGAGATTAACTCTGGGTATCCACATTGGATTTTTATTATACAGGACAAATCATTGTCATGTGCGTTTTTTGTAAGTTGTGTGTGCTTGGTGCATAATCTATGTTTAAAGTAGTAATGGAGCAGAAGGGTGTTTCAGTACGTCTGAGCTGCGTATTAATACTGCAGTCGCAGGCTGATAACACCTCTTCCAATCTTTCATGTATTTGTTACATTTCGGCTGTAAACAAAGGAGGTTTAGTTGCTTCAGTGATGGCAGAAGCCGAGCCTGTAATCTTGACCGGTCAGGTGTTGTGTGGTGATGCTTCACAGATAAGTGGTGAGCTCCTACTTTGTTCCAGTCATGACTCATGCGAGTCATCCGCTCGCGCAGGCAGCCATGGGGTTGATTATGTAGCTGCTCCACGTCCACGCTCCATACGGAAGCTTCGCTGTGCCTCGTCTTTGTGCGGTGTTGTGAGGCAGGCGGGGTCCTGGCACCGGCTGCAGACTTCCACTGTGAACTTTCTGTGGTCACATTGAATGGTGCACTGATGAAAAATGGAGATCACTTCAAGCCCCACTGTTCTTTTTAGATTTAAGTCTTGGAAACCACGTTCATAAAGAAACGTTTTCCTCATGTCTTGCGGCCCAGACTGATTTCTGTCCTAATCTAAGAAAATGGATCGGTTTCATTCCAGGTTTGTTAGTGTGAATATATTCTGTGGTGGCTGGAAGCAATACGTGCTGGTGTTTGCTGTTTCTTCAGATAAACCTCAGGGATGTTATGACGTGAAACATTTGCATTCCTCCTGCACAGTCCTACACCTCTCACTCCCATATTGCATTAACCCTCATAACCTTACGTGTGTCATCTGTGCTTCAAGGGGGTTTGTGTCCTTTGTCTGAGACACAGAAACTCACCAATGTACAGAAGACGCTGAGACCCGGCTCAGGCCGGGTCATTAATGCGGCGTCACGGGGCCCGATCCGATGCTAATCACCGCACACGCCTAAAATTGACTGTACATGTCGGTCAAACGTTCTTATCCTGCCACCGCACCCAAAGTTTGTATTTGCTCTTCTGCTCTCATCCTTCACTGAAATCCCAGTCAATATGTTTGTTTTCAGAGAGTGTGTGGGAGGCAGGAGAGTAAAATGGTGAGAGCTGTTTGATTAAAAGGCTGTATCGACAGATGTGAGTCAACGGGAACAAACTCCTGCCTGGTACCGGTCGTCAGACTCCAAAGGAGAGTGCGAACATGTGTTTCTCGGTACATGAGTCCACGGTGAGTGTTTATGTGGGTGTGCGGTTTAATATATGTTAGTAAGCGGAGGAGTATTTCCGTCATACTGCGTCTCAGCCTGCAGTGAAAGCCGATAGTGTCCTGTGGTTAAATCATTTTACTCAGTGGAGAGTATTGGAAGAAACACAAAGCTGCAGTTAAGACTTTAATTCACTGGCAAGACCTCACATATGACCTGAGATCAGTCGAAAAGGGAACAGAAGTGGAAAAAAGAAGACGGGAGAGATTTAAGCCTGTGTGCACCGAACGCTGGGGTGGTTAGCCAGCAACAAAGACATGACAACATCACTTGTGTCATCAGTGAAAATGTTTTTAAGAGCCTTTTTCCACGAGTAGAACCAGGGAAGCATTTAGAAACTGTGTGTTTGTAAGCTTCAGGTCTAAATGCAATACCTCCGAAAGCCCATGTCCCAGAGTGTTGGGGATTCCTGTACTGATTCATTGAACAATAACGCTGAAGCTGCTGACGGCGTTTGTTTCAGGAATGACCTGCCACCAGTGAATACTGAGACTAGAGAAGCTGTAATGGTTATCATTCATAGATGATTTGATGCCAGTATGAGGTTGTGTCTACTTCTAGTGGAGCCAAACAACCAACATTATTAACAGGTTCCTTGCAGATACTGTGGATGTTCTGGCCTGTTGGTCTCTGCGTGTCTCGTCCGTCTACAACGTCCATTTCGTCTAGTAAACCACAAAGAACGAAGCATTGCTACTGATCTGATGTGGTGAAAACCACCTTAGCTTTAGTTACAAAGTTTAGTTTGTTTGACTTTTGGTCGTAAAGGGCACCGGAGCTGTGTGTGTCTTACACTGGGAAATTATCTACGGGTGTTGTGTCTCTAGTTGACTGTGCATTTGGATTGAAGACAATAGTCTCGGCTTTGTGTGGGTGGATATTTCACACTCTGGCGATATTTTGTGTGTCTGTGTGTGTAGGGAGTAACGGATAGATATGATTCAATCTTGTAAAGGCAGTTAAGCAGCGCGGGCACACATGAAGAGGGAGACGGTGCCTGACTGGGGAAGGGCATTGTGAAGGTGTGGATGCAGGGAGCTGAAAATGTCACAGTGAAGAAGAAAGAATGTTTAGGCGGTGAGGGATGAGAAGAGAAATGCAATCTGGGTCCAGACAGAGGTGTAACAGACCAATTTGTTTGTGGTGTAATGGAGAAACGATGGCTTGGTCTGGGTGATAAGTTGGCCAGGTCTAGGCCAAGCTGGACTGGAAGGATAAGAGCTGTTCCGAGGTCTGTGTGGCAAACGTTCACATAGACGAATATGCGGTGCAGTGGGGAAGAAAAGGTAAAGTTAACAAGAACAAAAAAAGTGTAGATGTTTATTTCTGCAGGAAAGAGAAGACACTGTATTTACGGAGGTGTTTTCAGGTCTTCGGGGGGAGTTTGAATGGAGTCTGACAGAGCTCTGTACAAGCCCTGGTTTCAGAGCAGCCGCAATAAAACATCGTAGCTACATTATGATGTGGATCCAGCACATGGGCCAGAGGCTTCACCTGTGGAGGCCTGACCACTGAGTAACTCGCCAGAGACACTGAGTTCCTCCATACGTCTTTGATAAACATTTGGTTGAATACTGTGAATCCACACCAGCTTGCTAACCAGGCAGCTGGGTTTGCTTTCTGAATGATTTACAGTCTTCCTCACAGGTTAAAAGCTCTGCTGGAGGCTGGATAACGCAGCACAGGTGATCAGCATTAATAGCTTCCTGCAGTTCGAACCTTTATCCCCTCAGAGGTCACTAATGTCAAGCATGTCTAACTCTCATTGTAAAATCACCAGTAATCAGACATAATGGTTGACATTTTTCCTGCAGCACGTTCAGATCACACGCGAATGTTTGTCCTCTCAGAACAATAATATAATTAACTTTATATTGGAGAGATTTTTTTAATATTCTATCTAACAAATCAAAATCAGCACCACCAAGTGTTCTCTGTGGCAAAGTTGGCTTTGTTTGCTTTGTGTGACATTGGGATTACAGCGGCGGCCGTTCCAGCCGTACCGCTACACACAAACCAGATTGGCAGCTGGTGTAACTGGGAAGAGCAGGAGAGCTGGAGTAAAGGGTGAGGTCAAGAGGTCAGGAGTTGACCCACCAGGAGAGGACGAAGGCAGGAAAGAGGAAAGTAATCTGGGAGGAAGGGACCGAGAGCACTGACACATGGAGAGGGTGAGGGCAGAACAGTGACACGCTCAGACAGGGAGGGATGGGGGAAAGATGGGGGAAAGGATGGGGGGGGCTGCTGATCCACCTGCCTGACCTTGCTGACAGTCTGCCGTCTCAGCTTGTGCGTATGTTCAAGTCCACGCTCCTGTGCACTTGTGTGTGTGAATAAAGAGTGTTTTCATTTCCACCGTGAGCAGCTTGGGCTTTATTCGTCAGACGGGGTCAGGGCAACACACACAAACAGCTCCATCCGTTACACCGCAGAGAAATCTCTCATCTCTCTAATCTCAACTTCAATAAACAAACGAATGACCAGAATCCGACTTGGATGACGGGTCAAAGTGTGAAAAGCTCCATCACGTCTTTCTACTGTAAAACTGTCTTTGAATCTCTGCGGAGGAAAGGCATGAACCCGTTTGCCGCGTTGACTTCTGACTCAATGCACTGCAGCGCTGAGTGATTTTCTCTGCACTAGTGTTAATGTACAATTCAAACGTGTGCAGCTCATTATTTATGGTTTAACTACCAGCAATCACACAAAGATGAGCTTTAAAGTAAACCACATTTATACCCACTAATTATTCATGTTTGAACATATAATGTTACATGAGCTCAGGATCTGCCGATAAATCACCAAGTGGAGTATATGACATGACATATAATAATTTAAATGAATATTATTACACAATAAGCGCTCAAAATGAAATTCTGATTCCAGACGCATGTTTGCACTGAATGGTCGTCAGCTTTTAAGTGTCAGCATGTCATTACAGTAAAGTGGAGGATTATGGTTTAGGCAGTTAATGTGTCGATGGGAATGTTAATAAGCTGTTAATAAAGTGGTTTTGCTCGGATTCAGGTTCAACATTGCGTGTTTCTCAATGTGACATCGTGGTTTTCCTTTGAACAGTGTCCCAGAGGATCGCGAGGTTTTCTCTATTCCAGATTACACAAGTCTGTGTCTGCTGTTCGCTTTGTGATCACTAACAGCTCGTGTGTTTACGTTACTATGAGTCTTACCTGTTCGTCTCGTGTGTAATCTCTCAGCATGCGGGAAAAAAAGAAAGAGAGAAATGTTGCGACTGTCGTATCTGGTTTAGCCTCAAAATATTACTTATGCATCAAGGCCGCTGCCACTGTGCCGCGTATCGACCACTGCTTGATTAATGGCGGTGGCTCGCTCTGCTGCAATCATCTCTCATCCTCTGGTAATCACAGTCTCGCTTGCCCATCTGTCTGCTCTACTTTCAAATCACACCATCTACCTGCCAACGTGTCTGCCACCGATGCCCCGGTAAAGATCAGATCTGCCCTTGTTTTGCAGTG
The DNA here is from genome assembly GCA_030770545.1 of Macropodus opercularis. NCBI lineage: Eukaryota > Metazoa > Chordata > Actinopteri > Anabantiformes > Osphronemidae > Macropodus > Macropodus opercularis. The sequence goes on along the minus strand of CM061097.1, from coordinate 6,488,750 downwards.
TAAAAATAGTCAGATACATAATTAACATCATCGCTCATAACAGCTCCAATAACTGACTGTCTCGGGGGAGATGAAGGATGAGGTTTCAACTCATCCGAAGGCAGAATGTTGTTAGTCCAAAAACTACTCAATCATCCCGTCTTTACACTTCCTGCATAGCAAATGGACAGTTGCCAAACACTGCTGCAGTTCTTTATTTGCACTCAATTTGGTAGCCAGGCTGTGTGTGTGTGTTCTGTGTATTCTGTGTATCTAGTCACTTCTGTCTTCGTGATCATTGTCTCATTCATTTCTTTTATTCGACTTAATATTCTTCTTTCCTCAGCTTTTCTGGAATTTGTTTTTCTTTTCCCATCTCTATTTGTTTCTCTTCCGTCTAAAACTCCAGCTTCTCGGCCTTCGTCGGCGTCTCTGCTCTACTTAATTCGTCCATTTCTTCCACCGTTTGAGTCGGCTCGTACCTGACAGCGTCGGCCGGCTGTTAGTCTGTCTAGGTTAAGGGCTGACGAACTTTGCTGTGCTTTTATAGAGACAGCTCAGCCATGTGCTGTAGAAGCTGTCTGGTCTGGTTTCCGCCACCGGGCTAAGAGCAGCTAGCTCATTATTTGTCACACAGCCGGTGGTGGCTTCTACACACACACACACACACACACACACATCAGATGAGAAGAATAAGTTATTTAGCTCCACAATGACATTACTGACTCATTAAAGTCCCAAAAGTCAGTCTTGGCCATCATTAAAGCCACAGGTGGGATGAAAAGCAGAAAAAAACATGAAAAGTTTCTTCTGCAGCCTTTTTTAACACGTCAGAGGGATTTCAGCTGTGCGGTCAGCAGGCTTGCAGGAGTTGGTTACCTGTCGGTCTTTCCCGACATCTCAGGCTTGGCTTGGACGTCTTAATGATGCTGTGAAAGTTGACTTTTGTAGTTGTAGTTTGTAGTTGACTTTGCAAATATACCAGCTGCCAAACGTCTTATGTGTGATATAAAAATGTGCAGCTGTGTTGATCAGTAACCTGTTTAGTTTTGGCTAATTGAGCCCCAAACCAACCCAGTGATGAAGGTCAATCACAGATCGTACATACGTTTGCTTTACCAGGTACATGTGTGATTCTCTGTTTGCCGACTTCAACAATTTTATGCCAGTGCATCTATTTCCTTTATTCTTTAAAAAATGAATGATTAAGGAATATTTGGCAAATGTAAGTAGTGTAGTGTTTAAAGCAGACTAGTTAAATGTTTAAAAGACATTTTGCAAAACAAGAACAACAGGCTTCCTGGGGGGCAGCCAAAGCAAGTATCTATATGGCTGTGCCACTGGCTGCCGCCACTTTTGGCTCACCCAAAATTAGCACTTCTGCGATTCTGTTTGTTTGTTTACACCATGTTTCCAACGGAATTGACTTGTCAGGTTGGGCTGGGGATTCCAGTAAATCACACGACTTTTCAGTCGCTTGTTATAAACGTCTCAACTGAGCCCTGGGGCTGGCGGGACCGGCCTGGCCCTGCTGTTGCCTGTCTTGCTCTCTCTCTCCTGCTGTCTCTGTCCCTAATGCTCCCACCACCCAACCAGAGTTGGCTCCACCACCTGATATTATTCCAGCAAATTGAGCAGCGCTCCAACTCGTAGGGAAACTTCCCCGGCAGAAGACAGTTGGAGCAAAGATCCAGCATTCACTGATTGAATCCTCCTCCCAGTCAGGCTCCTTCTACCTCCATCCCCGTTTCACCCCAACTCACTCCACTTCAGCGGACTGCTACAGGGGAAACGAAGCACACCGGCCCTCCATCAGAATGCGAGCAGTGCTTGACTCCCCCAAGCACACAAACACCTTGTGTCTGACCTTACGGACCAGGGTTCATATGCCATTTGACAAACTGCAGCTCCGAACGTCCTCGAGTGTGTGGCACAGAATATCAATGGGGATCAAATGTGGCGCGCCGTCAGAATCCAGTTGAGGGTTTTACTGTAACAACAGCAGCGTCATGATTATGCTGTTGTCACTGTTTGCCCAAGTCCATGATAAAATCTGTGAGCAACGGTCTCCAGCCATCAGCCTGTCATCACTCTTTCACTTTGCTCTTAAATAAATATAAGGCCGAGGGAGCTGAAGTCCAATATAAACTAAGTTTCCTCTGACCTGACTGGCAGGCAGTGTGACGGAGGACTTTAACTTCTACTGCCCACAAAAATGAAGCAAAACGTTACTGCCATATATTTTGTGTTAGATTTCTGACTCGGAGGTTATTTTTCGAGATCGTAATCTCCTTCAAACTACAAACTTGTGCATCACAAATTTGACTGGCCCTAACCCGACTTTGTTTCTGTTTTGAGGTAAACTGATGTTTTCATTCGTATGTTGCTCAAATACGTCACCGTGCTGTTTCTTTATGTTACATGCATGTTCCCTGTGTTCGCATCCTGCGATTCAGTGAGCGCTCGCATGCTTGAAGTGGCTCCTGGGCCCTTGGAGACATGAGGCAGACACGGGGGCTAAAGGTTAATAAACACACACATATGCACGCTCATGCATTCCTGCACACTGGGAAACATGGCAGCACCCACCAGACGGCAGAAATATGCCTGGCCATTCACTTTAGCTCGGTCAATTAATGGAACACGGACTAGAATGACACCTACTGTGGGTCGTTAAGCCTCGTTGGATACATCCAAGGTTCAAGGTGCTTCTTGTTTTTGTTTCAGGGCTGGGAGTGTAATCTTACACCTAGAATAAGCTCCTGAACACAACCCACACAATAGACCCTCGCATACCGCCACGCGTATCCCGAACATGACGCGTGTTTGCACCCTGGGGCCGGTGGTGGAGAGAGAGCGTAACCGGGGCCAGGAGGGACCTCACACTATCTCTGTTCACATTAATCAAAAGAATAAAGGCTTTTTTTTCTCCAGTAAATTGAAATTCGGAACAAAATGCCTATTAGGAGCGGAGAGATCTCCCTGGAGTGCATCGTGCTGGCATTTAACATGCAGACCAAGTGTTTAACTCCAGTCCTTTCAAAAAGCAACACGGCCAAACCAATTTCTCGCGGATGAGTTTCGGCTGCAGCTCAGGTATACAAAGCGAAATGAAGGCTTCATGGTTTATCAGGGAAGCTATAGTGTTTATTCTACTAGGAACAAACACCCGGGCTGCCTAATAACACTGGCAAGAGGATATTTCCCCCAGCATACACACAACAGACCGGAATCCCACAGCGTGACCTGCAGCTAAATGTATGTGCTTAGAAAGTAGCGTGTTTATTGCATTGCTCAATTATGAGACCTTGTAGGGTTATAATGATTCAAAGGTCATGGAAACTATGCACTTCTGCACTTATCCCCTTCATACGGGCGTTTAAGTGTTAAACTGCTGGAATGAGAAACTGTGTCAGACTCGAGACATTTGGTAAACAGCAGGGTGTGACTATGTCATGCAATGTAGCTATGCTAATCCTCTCAGGGGTCAGTGGTCAGCATTTTTTAAAAGACTTATGTGTGCGGAACAATGAGACAGTCACTACAGCAGGACTGCCAGGAGCTGAGGCTCCCTCGATAATCCCGGGATCAAGTGAAAGCATGAAAAGCTGTAAGATGACGAAACGTGTGCGAGCCAGTGGGAGATCTGTCATTGCATCTGTAGCACTAATGCAAACATACGGGTCCTCCTAAATGAAAAGGTTTCATAATTCTGCCTGTATCATATCTGGGAATGTTTGTTCCCCACTTGAAAAGTCGAACTGAGCACCGGATGTTGTGAGTTTAGGCTAAAAATTCTTTCTGGCAACTCTTTTACTAAGTAAGAACAAACAAAGCAAATGTAATAATAATAATAATTTCAGGAGATATTGCATATTGCTGTATTTTTATGGCCTGTTCCATAACCTTCGATACATCTCAGGTAAGATTAGCAGAGCAGAACAATAAGCTTTTTAATGCAATATTATATTAAATTGCAGACTGACTAATACTCTGCAAAAACCACCTAAGTCCCTTTGTGCCATTGCTGCAAGTGGGCCATATTTATACTTTGCCTTTTTATTTGATGCTGATGAAAGAATGGATCAAGTCGAACCGCATCAATCACATCAAAGACCTGCTGTGCAGTGTGAGAAGCGACGCGCATGATGCTGGCGTACGTACACACACATTGGCGCACGGCTGCATAATTTCATAAACCCTCACAGTTTGATCAGTTCTGATCTTGAGAGGAACTTATCTGCTTTTTTAGAGGAATGTGAAAAATCTGCTGGAGCGCAGGCGCTACCTGCACTGTGACGAGACTAAACGCAGGCTCCATCAGAGCGGAAGGATGCAGGGCCGTGCATTTACAGCATTCACCCGCCTCAGTCTGTGTGACCCGGGGTCAGAGGTCTCCTCCGGTCTTCATCTTTCTCAGCTCTCCGTGCTCAGGCTGGTCTTATCCAGCGAGTCGTCCGCTCTTCACACAGGTCAGCTGACGGTGTCTCTCGCCACTGTTATGGACGTTCGCCATCCTCGGCTCTCCACCAACGGACAGACAGACGTGTGTGTGTCTGACGCGACAGGCATGACGAACATGATACATCTCATCACATGCTTCTCCTTAGCGGATTAACAGGCAGGCTTCCAGCAGCATTTATGCCAATGCTCCTGTGGGGACTGGCTTTGTGCAGGCAACGGGAAAATTCAATCACTGCCTAAAGGAAAGGAACGGGTGGAATGAAACGCTACTTTGGTTCCATTTCCGTGTTAACTGCTGTTTTTCAAGGCTGCAAATGAGGAAGCAGAGAGAGCTGCAGGGCAACTCAACCTGTCCCACGCTGTATTTCTGACTCTTTGTGGCAGGATTGATTTAGCAAATGGCTCATAAGGACACGACTGGTGTGACATGTCTAGAAAGACCTGATGATAAACTCCCCTCCACAGGTCTGCATAGTGATGCATGCGATCTCATTGCAATGGCATTAAAAAAGAAAATCCCCACAGCAATTAACAAAAAGTCAGATTTGTAGCATTTCGGTGACGTAACATTAATCAGGTCTCTTTTTATCGCAAGAAAAAGTAGCATAAGCTCTGCAGCAGTCACAAACGTCCACATGTCAACAAACAATGGCTTGTGTGTAGAAGCGTGCTGAACGCTTTAATTTTCAAAACTAATGCTAGATCCCAGACATCTGCTCGTGGATTTATGCCTGAGAGGAGACCAGCACCCCGATAGGCATCTCCTCCAATCTGCCACTCCCAGGCTCCATACCATAATTGACAAATACACCCGAGAACGGTTTGTGAAGCTGGTGAAAATCCAAAGGGAAGATTTCTACGTCTTAATTTGATCCCAATATTACATAAAGCTGTGCAAACAGTACGAAAGCAACTGTCAGGAGGTCTCTATAGAAACCTTTTCAGCACCGTGTCTTCATTATGCAGCATTGTGTTAAATTGCATTTCTGTTTGGTTTGGTTTGGATTAATCCCCGTGGTATGTATGGAAACAGATCCATACTGTACATTTATTCGTGGCAGTCCATTCTTCAGCGTATCTGACAGCTCTGTTATTTAGCCTGAGGTAACAGCTTCTCTGTAGACAAAGGCCGCGTGCGTCTTCCTCTTCATTAGCCGCATGCCAGTTAAGTCCAGGCGCTCTTTGCTTGAGTCTGGCGGATAATGTATGATTGCCTCTAAACTTTCTAAATATGGGCTTGAGTTGAGACTTGAAGCTGTCTCGTAACTTTGCCACACCTCTGGCAGATAGTGGGTGTCAGTCATACATCCCTGAGTGCAGCAGAATGAGTAATGCGTGTGCGTGTACTTCAGTGTGAATATGCGCATGAATGCTCTGGTGCTTGTATACCTCTGTGTGCGGCGAGTGTTTGTGTGTCTGGCTGCTTTGGGACTCAGAGACGATGGGACAGTAAAAAAAACAAAAAAAGGACTTGGAAAAGACAGAGAACAGTAGGGGAGAGGAGGAGAGATAAACTAAGGCTGCATGACGAGTACATAGCTCTGACTGGGAGCCACAGTCCAGGCAGACAGCGAGGAGTGGGGGATATTTCCTTACAGAGCTGGACGTGGGGCGCTGGTGGGTGATACAAGGTCCACGCACTGCATAGGGGAGTAGTTCAACCAAAGTATCCATATTTTTGACCGGGTATCGATCAAAGCCGATACTAACATTGGTATCGGTATAATCGGCATTTGGATCGATCCGCCCACCCCTACTGGAACCTTGAACACACATGACTACACACAGCGAGCCTGTAAGCAACCTCTACAAACCCAAACAAATCACCGCACATGAATATATTCAGCACAACAAAACATAAACAGATGAGTGCGCACACTTGGGACGCACGCACACTGTCTGTATTTGAAGGAGTGATGGTGTTTTTGCATCTCAATGGGCAGAATTTTCCCTTACACCTTGAAATGTAAAGTTGACTTCCGCCTCTCATCAGCATTAAGTCCTGACCAGAATACACAGCGCGCACGAGGTGACTGAAGGGCCGCGTTGTCCTGCCCCCTCCCTGAGATGCGATCGCTGTCAAATTCCCCTCACGCACGTTCTCTTTCTTCACCGAGGCAACAAAAAAGAGGAACAAACACCAGGGTGGAGGCAGGAATATTGGATATGCATATGACGCCTGGTGCTTACAGCAACCCCCTGAAACAAGGCAGCGCTGGGCTGTGTGTGTGTTTATTTTCTTACTGTCTGGCTCATGCTCTGAATGGCATATTTAATACACGTCCTGTGATGATTCTGTGTGCGTGGCAGGAAGGCGTGAATAAACATCAGCCCCTCACAAACGGATGAAAAGATGCAAACGACTAAAGTACTAAGAGAAAGTTCTTTAATACTTCATTTTCCATTAGAGACAGGAGTAGTTTGGGCTGTGCATCATATTTCATACTTCAAGTATACTGGGAAAAGACAATGCATTTGACTGACAAGGAGCTGAAGCTGTTCATTCCAGGGCGTCAAAATGACAATGTTTCAACGAGACACGCTGTTCTGAAGAAGCCCATTGCTGAGGAAGACAGCTAACAACTATCACCTGCAAAGACTCTCGTAAAATAAAATCTTACACTTATAATGTGCTGCCACCCACTCACAGCGAGACGAGGGGACAGGGAAGCGATAAAAAAAAAACATCTTTGAAGGGCTGTGACCAGTCTGTTGTTTGTGACTGACAAGTGTTTCCCTCAGGGTTAGTGTGGGATCGCGTGGGTTGCACAACCGGTGGGGCACCTACAGTAAGTGGGTTTCCTCCAGTCGATTCACAGACAGTTCTATTACTGGTCCGTCAAACTTTTTCCAACCTGTCTGCATCTATGAGAGGACGGCGATGACAAAGATGAATTAAGGTCTCACGCAGACTTTCACCGTGTTTTCAGTCTGCTTCATTTCTTTCACTGTTTCCCACAAAAATGGAAACTTAATTGTTGATTATTCAACAAATCAGTGTAGACTCCCAGCGGGTTCCCCCAAAAACCAAACACAAAGAGAACAAATTAGTCCTAGTAGTTCAATCTAATTGTTTAAGAAAGTGTTCCCTGTAGTGCACACACTATAAATACAGTACATGCATAAACACCGTGTGCTGCAGTGAGGCTTCTAAAAGCTCATTTTAATTTGGTAGTAACTCTTCCTCTAGCAACCTCTCAGGGTCTCCTGGACAGCCTGCGAGACCTTTCAAGGTCACTACTCAGAAAGTTATGACAGAAAGGGAATTTATGTGTCTCGAATTAATAAAGTAAATACGCTACCTGTTGATCTTGAGTCAGGGTCGGAGGTTACGGCCGAGGTTCAGTTGAAGAGGTCAGGAGGTTGGAATGGTTATTTTATTAATGTCTTTGCTTCGACTCACAGACATGAATCCATTCATTGCGCTTTGCCCATCACAGAGGAGGTCATTCAGATTTGCAAATCAAAGTGTCCAAGCATAGACGCGTGTGATCTAAAGTCACTCAGCTTGTGTCCAAAGCAGACACCAATGGACAGGCTGTAATGCTTCTTATGCAAATCAATGATATTTTTATTGAGCAGGGAGAACAGCCTTGTCAATGCACTCTCTCTGATTAGCTAACCTCATCATTGATAGTATGGACTATTGACTGAGAGCATGGCCTCAGGGACATAAATGAGGAGACGTGTCCCTGGGACATTGATCACAGTCGCCTGGACACTGGGGGGTTGTAATAGGAAGATAAAACCCTTAACAAGTGCTCCTAAACCTGAAGCGCGGTCACTTAGCTTTAACATCGTGTCATAGGCTTGAAGCTTGATGATCCATTGTCTTTAGCAGTAGTGGAGGAGCTTCCTGCCCGAATGAAAATCACAGACTCAACACGTCCACACAGTCGATTTTGTCACGTTGTGCGATAAAGACTCTTTGTAGGTCAAGATACACAAACCAGCAAAAGTTGTCATTTTTTTCTCTCCTTAATAACAAGGTGTGTGTCCAGCAAGTTCCTAGTGTGGTTACACTCAAGGGCAAGAGTCACAAAAGCCGCCACAAGGGAAAAAACCGAGGAACTGTCCTGTTTGCGTCCAGCGTAGCTCCATTCAACAAAAACCTATGATTTTGTGCAATAACTACAACAATAGTTTCACACAGAAGAGCGTTGGTTTGTTTCTTTCTTTCTCTTTGTTGGTCTTAGCTTGGCTGGTGGCGCTCAGCAGCCAGCTTAGCTGAATTTAAAAATATTTATTGCAGTTTAGTTCACATCAGAATGCACATTTATGATATTTACTGTGAGGCTGTGCTATTTCTTGGCCTGTGGCATATAATCAATATGTTCTAAATAAACCTGAGTAGTGTTTCAGCTCAGGCGGCTGTTTGTTACGACGTTGTTCACTTGGACCTGTGAGTGTTTTAAAAGGTCTGATGGAGAGTCATTCATCCAGGCATCGTAGACAGCCACCAACTTGCCGATATGAAACAGCATCTCAATAGCTTGTTATCGACTCTTAGGGCGTTTTATCATTTGTTTTGATAAGTGAAATCAAATTTTGGACAGTGGCCATGTTGCTATTACCCGCTGAGCCAAAGCGAGTGGGCCAAAGTGAGCGTACGTGCGCCCGTAGGCGTATGAGGGCACGTCTGCGTATAGAAGTGTGAACTGGAGGGAAAAAGATGGCATTAATGTCCGTTTGTTATCTTTCTGCTTGGCTGCATAAGCAGAATGGGAGCCTGTGAGGTCAGTGGTATGCAGCCTGGAACCGGGGCACAGAAGACAAAGCAAGGCCTGACTGGATCCCTTAAAGATGTTATTAATGGCCACGGGCTCACACTCACACGCACACACCCTGTTTGCAATGCATAACTCCGGAGTAAGCCTCTTTCTGTGTTCTGTCAGAAGAGATGGGGAGCAGAAAGCAGAACAGGGTGACTTTATAATCCCTGCTGTATTTACACTCCACCCTAGCAACTCCGGCGCTTCCCACCCTTCTTCTCTCCCTTTTTACTCTCTGTTTCTTCATCATTTCTCTTGCACCCACCTCCTGTATGCACAGTCCTGATCTTATCTGTCTTCAAAAACCAAAGCCTTTCTTATGTTTTATTTCACAATCTGTTTTTTATTATTCCATCAGGGTCCTTTCGACTTTCTTATCTCTTCTTTTTCCTTTAAGTTTTTCCAGTGGTTCCTATTTTTTATGCGGCTGCTTCCTTCTTCCTCTTGTTTGCCCTTTGCCTTTCTCAAAGTTAGAGGGGAAGCAAAGAGCACGGGGCTCAAATTCCCGACCTCTTTCCTTTCCTCTGTCTGGTAGTTTTCTCACTAAACACAATACTATTTTTCCATCTGACCTTGGTCGACCTTTCATTGTCTCTCACCCTTTGTTCATGGGGGTCAGTTTTACGTATATTCCAGCACTGAGAGCTAGACTGAGTAAAGGGTTGGATGCTCACTGGGAAGGTGTTGACTAGTCTGTGCCAGAGCCTTCCCTGCAGAGGATTTCCTCAAACTAGGGATGAGGATAAAGAAACAGAAGAAATACATAAATGCAACAGTGACTTAGAGTAGATCCAGCCACCTAAGCCATTTCTGCACGACGAACTGGTTTTCCTTCCTACGCGTTAACGTTGCAGGCCTGCAGTCCACACTGTCAACATTTCACAGTACCCTGCTCTCTTTAGTGTTTTGTAGTTCACGCCATCTTTGATTTCACTCCACTATGAGTGAAGTCCCAGCGGACAAGAGTGTAAATCAATGCTGCTGAAGTGACATGAGGAGGAACACGGGCGCTGGGACCAGGCTTTGCTTAGGTGTACCTTAAAATCAGTGACAAGGAAACATTTCAAACAATTCGCTATTAATTTATATAGTGCCATAAACTGTTGGCTACGCAGAGATCTGGAGGTCAAGGCACCAACCAAGCTACATTTGTGCCTTTGCTCGTTGATCTATCACATCAGGTTTCTAGTTGAAGCCCTGTTCGTGTTCTTACGTTGCTGTGTTTCAGAAAATCCTCTGTAAACACCAACTATGCAATTCCTGCTATGAATAATAACACACACACAGGAAAAGGAAGAAGTCAGCTGTTGACAGAAAGGACAGGTGTCAGGGTTTGTTGTTAATCTCAATGGATGATATAATGCGATGAGAGCAGAAGTTTACGTAAACGCTTCGTTTGCCAATTTACATAGAAACGCATCACAACCACGCAAAACACAGAGGCCAATTCAACAAAGGGTAAAAGTCAGTCACCAGAACTTGATGAAGTGAAAAACACTCTGTAACAGACGGGGCTGGAGAAAAGACCCCAAATAAACATGATTAAATGATTAAAAGACACATTAAGGGAAGAGCTGTGCTGCCAGTGAGACGGAGGCTTGATGGAGTTATTGCAAACAAGGGACATTCAACTAAATATTAGTTTTATTCACTTCACAGCTATTGCTTCCAATATTGTACTCACTTAAATTGGAGTGAATTTGTTAAGTTTTGTCTAATATCTGTCTTTTGATATTAAACCTAAATGTCCTCAGTGTACACTAAAAACAAATCAGTGTTTTTGTGTGGGACTCTATTTTCATTTACTTGGTGTAGACACTAAAGGCTGAAGTCTGAGCTTTAGACCCACCTGGATTTTAAAAACAATAATGTGCATGAATACAGCAGATGCAGTGGCATTTATTTTTATAGTTGCACCACTGTGTTCTCTTTATTAAAACACGTTTAACAAATTCCTCTCGGTATGTGCTTAATTAGTGGCTTTTGAAAAGTGGCTGTAAAAGTAGCACTGTGCTGCTGTTACAATATTAAGTCAATATTAAACTGACGTGCTGCCTTGATCTCGCTCCGCTGGGACATGTTTGGGTATGAATGCACATGTAAATACTCTTAGCTCGGCTGCACGTTGCAGGGTTTGTTAAAGTCAGAAATTTGGGCCGACAGCTAAGCAGCCTCGATTGTCTTTTACCAAAAAGTCCCAATATGCAGCAACAGCAACAGACATATTAATCTTTGTCCTTTATCATTTTTTACAATCTCATTTTCTGCCTTATTGATTTCTCATCCCGCTCGCTCTGTTACTGTCTCTCCCACCACCCTCCTCCTCGTTTTAATACCTCACCCAGGCACAGACAACATAGACGACTTGTAAACTCAGATAAGGAGGGTGAAAGCATCTCACTTTGACATATATAGGGTCATTTTTACAACCGGTTTTTGCCCTTTTACCCTTTTTTTGAGTGGCAACTTCTCCATGTTGACTTTGACAGAGGCCACGGGGGTCAATCACAGCAATTTGGTGCACCCACATGTATGTGGATGCGAAATCGGAGGTGTTCAAAGTTGGACACGTCGCCGTGATAGACATAACAGACGACACAAATACCTCGTGGCCCTCAAAGCCCCACTCAGCTCAAGCTTTTATTGGACAGGCCTCTCTCCTGGTTGCACTTTCTCGTCTTAGAGCGCGTGAAGGGTGAGAAGAAGCGAGACGGATGGCGTGAAAAGCGACGGCGGGAGATTTACACGTCTGTGGAGTAACGATGTAACAAGCACTTAAGCCTGGGCATGGGCAGCGGAAGGGGCGCGGCCTGCTCTCGTTAACTTTCATAAAACACTCCCCCAGTCGATGCCCCAGGCCGTAAAACTCCTGCGTCGAATCCTCGGCAGCTCCGCTCCTACCGTACATCCTCCAACTTTTCCACTGAACATAAGTTCACACGCCCTGATGATTTATATTTGTCCTGGATTCCCACCCTTCTATGCAGACTTTTCCAAAATTTGGTCCAAGTGTGATCCATTTGCCATTAATAGTCTAATATGATGGCAGCTTTTCTATACACATTTATCATGTACAGAAGGCTTGGAAATTACAATGTTAGGAAATAGAGAGAAAGGATTTCAGAATAAATGTGGGTGTAGTTGGAGGCCAGGTAAAAGGCTACGGTATTCTCCACATGCCTGTGCTAATGAACGTGAACCACCTAAGGCTACTTACTGCTTAAACAGATGTTAATCACTTAATCAGATAAGAGACTGTGCTTTATGAAGTTTAATATATGGAGACACACACGTTCACATGCAGACGTGCCGAGTGATACGGTGGGGATAGCTGATTAATAAGTTGGGATGCGATGCAATCTCAATCTTTATTAAGCTGTTGAAAGACGTTAAGCCACACACACACGCGCTCTTAGTCACACATAGTGAGTACAGTAGAGCCTGGCGCTGGGAATTTGCTCGAATGACCTCACACAAATGCCAGAATGAAGAAAGATGATGGGATTTAAAGGCTGTGACAATGTAACAACTACACAAGGACAAAGTGATTGTACACGAGCGCCTTTGAATAAGCACAGAGCACAAAAGAAACTTAGACGTGACAAAGGACTGACGGTGCACAGGGCAGAAGATGGAGGCAAGAATGGACTTTGGACTCGGAATACTGAACAAAATAAGTGCAGATGGGAGAGGCAGATGGTTTCATTTGTGATGGGCTGCCCAGGGCTGACATGGTGCTTGATGGGTAATAGATATTACTCCACGGAGCCCAGGGCCCTTCCTGAGGATTGTGGCACAAAGTCAGTCACTTACTGATGAAAGACCAGTTTAGGATGTGATCCTTTAATTGTCAGGACTCAGTGACAGCCATTTGATCCTTGTGTGATCTTCTGAGTCCGCAGAGGAAAACAGGCCCACAGGAAAACCTGAGACTGGATCCAATCACACCTTTTAGCTTTTATGTTTATTTTATGCATTTCTGTTTTTAATTTCCTATTTACATGTCTGTCTGAAAAGATCATCGTCCCGCTTAACGCATAAAAACCCTGGTTTCTGGTGTGACAGTACTATCTATGTCTGGCTGTGTGTAATTTATTTCTTGTCATTGACTAAATGTGGAAAACATGTGGGTCACTCTCTGTAACCCTCTGATTTTCTGGCCTTGTGTAGATGCAATTGGAATTTTTTGTGGGTTTAATCTGGGTAAGAGAGATGGGAAAACTGCAACAATAACAGGAACCATAAGGAAATGACTGTACATGGCAGCAGTGGCCAAGACAAACAAGCTGGATCAGCTCTGTGAGATACTTTGATAAATGGACAAAAAAGGACAAGATCAAAGCAGACGCATTTAATTTCTTTCTCTTGAAACAGTGCTGATATTTGTATATATACCTTATTTCATATGTGTAAACGGCATTGGACTACCAGAATCTTCTTTCCTTGAAAGAGCAAATAAATGCTTGGTTGCATCCTTCCTCATTACGAGTAACCAAACCCATTCTTCACGTCCGTAAACCCCACAGCAGGACAGTGACAGAACTGCAGTGTGATTGAGTATTCAAGGCTAGGTTAGAATTGTCCTAACCCCCGGATCACAGGATTATCAGGCCACATCTGTTGGCCATTCCCTGGCTGCGTGTGTGCTAATCATGATGTGAAGAGTAATTACCATTATGCAACTCTGTGAACGCGCGAAGGCAAGACAGCGTTTTTGTTTTCTAGAGTTGAAAGACTTAAGACTGACAGGTTTTTGGAAAAGTCACCTGAAAAATGTCTCACTGTGCCCAGATGATGAAACAAAGCTTTTGCTGTCTGTGTGTGTCTGAGAGACAGCTAATGACTGTGTGGAGCTGCGTTTGTGGTGTCCACATTGGTTTAATCAAGCGTGTGCGTGTGTGTGTGCAGGTATCAAGTTCAGTGTGACAAACTCAAAAGCTTGTGCTGCATTCTTGAGGTATGCGACAGAGCGGTTATCTCCATGTGCGTCTCTGCTCTTTTACCTCTGTGTTGTGTTTGGCTCTGGCTCCACTCTCCTCTACCTCACTCCGCCTGGTCCAGGACTGAGGATCCAGCCCGAGACAGCCAACTCAAACAAGAGAGTGAGAAGGAGAGCTGCAGAGACGTAGGAACCGTCCCTCTGCGTATGAGACTGAAGCTTTTCGCTATCAGCATTTGACATGAAAGTCAGAGATAAACCAAAAGCCCCAGCTGCTCCCTGGGAGTCTCACAGCCGAGCCGAGCGTCTCCCCTCTTTTCCCAACCAGGCGTTAGCTCCGCACGTGCAGGCCCGTCTATGGAAACCGCAAACATATATTTTAACAGCAGGCTCGGCTGTGGAGCAAAGGGAGGCAGGAGCAGGTATAAAGTCTGCCGCATGCGGCCAAACCATTTACGAACGCAGCTAGACGATGCAGGAGCGAGCGTCAGGTGAAAGTGGGTCCTCGCTCACCGACGCTGTCAGACTTTCGTTTGTGTAGTTTTTTTTTGTGCACGTGTGCATATACAAGCGTTTTGCTCCTGTCTACGTTTGAGCAGTTTGTGGTGGTGGCGGGGTAAAATAAGTAAATGCATGGAAATGTGTGTGTGTGTGTGCAGTCTTTCATTTGTATAGGTTGTACCACCAGCTGGGTCAATTTCTATCTCTTTGCTTAATTAATGGTTTGCCTCAGGCACCACTGTGCAGAGAGCTCCGATCTGTCTGCTCCTGCAGCTTTTGCTCGCGCTATGCTGTGTACACACAAACACTATATTCCACTGATGCGCACACACGCCCCAACAGGTGCCCGGGTATCACTGGTACCACTGGAAGACAAGCAGAGAGCATTTCTCACGCAGGGTTTCTGCAGAAAGTTTGTGAAATCCAGAATCTCAGAGAACAACATAGTCGCATTGTGACACAAGTTAGTAAAAAATCTGAATTTAATTACATATTTAAGGACTTAGCTCACATCCTTCCTCGTGACTTGGTGTTTTTCCCTTTATTGACTCTCCCTCATTGTCTAACCTTTCACCATTATTTGTTGCTGTGCCAAAACAATGACCTCTCCACCCCTCCGCTCCCCCGTCGCCGTCAAACTCTCCTCAATCTGTCCTCTCCTATTCATCCATAGCCCTGCGATGCGGATGCAGCCCTTGTTGGGGTATTCATACATTCTGCTCTCGTAGGAGGCGGGCATCTGATTTGCCATGACTGCAGAAAGCAGCGGAGAAATTATTGGTGTTTTTTTCCTCCAGTGCATTAAGATACATGTGTTTAATTTATGATCAGAGACGTTCAAAGAGGATCTGACTCCGAATCAAGCTTTGTTCATAACTTCCATTTATCTTGCCGCGTTCTCTGTCTCTCTCCATTTTCTTATCCCCTTCATCTAGTGCTGTAATGCCTACACGGAAGACGTGAGCAGACCCCAGAACAGCGCACATTCCTATGCAGCAGACACTTGGGATCTAAACAGTCACACAACGATCGCAGGACTCTCAGACTACCAGGAAAATCCCCAGCTGATTCCAGTTAATACCAGAAAAACAACATTACGTGACGTGTTGGATGTGCCATTGTTTCACGGGCGCAGAGAGCCGATCTAAAATATATTCAGTGTCAAGTCAGTAATGGAACGGGTGATAAATCTCCCTCAGGTTTGTCAGCCTGTGATCTGTCTGCATGCGTCCGGTCATCAGGGGATAGTGAGAGCTGACAAACTGTAAAACAACACATAACCAGTTGTAATAGATAGGGGTAATATTGCTGCTGGAGATTAGCGTTCGGCAATAATGAAAATATATGAGTTTTAATAACATCCTTAATCGTAGCTGGAACTGAGGTCAAATTGTTCCTTGTATGTGGAACAAGCCTCTAGAATGAAGCCACAAAAGAGGCTGTTTATTTCCCAAACAGCCCGTGAGCACCGTCTGATTCCAAAATACAGATGAGCGTTGCAAAAATACTTCACACGAGCCTGTTATGAGTTTACGGTTATCAGTCGGCTTAGGTTAGGCCGACTAACGCGGCTCAGCTGAGCCTCGAGCGACCACATCCACCCATGTGCTGCTGAGGTGGGCCCAGTCTCCCTTAGGGCGAATTCCTGTTTAACAGCTTCAAATACGTCTCTGTGGTACCGCTGGGTCTGAGGTCAGACTCATCGCAGGTCTTTTGTAATAGCGCGAAGGAATGTACACGATGTGTGACAGTACCGGCGTGAATAGCGGCCTCATTACTGTATCATATATGTTGCTGTAAATTACCAATTACCACGCGCCATGTACTTCTGCTCCAAATGTTAAAAAGTCGTGGTGTGATTTACATAATTAATTGCCTCGTGTCCCTCTCCTGTCTCTCTTCCTGCTCTTCTGCTCTCCCTCCTCTCCGCCTTCAGGTGAGCGGATCCGTCGGAGAGCTGTCAGCGTTGCCTGTGTTCCTGCCTCACCAGTGGCAGGTGGTCCCATGTCCCGCCCGGGGCAAGGAAGTGAGAGAGAGGGAGAGAGAGAGAGAGAGAGAGAGAGAGAGAGAGAGAGGCCCGTGAGATATTGCTGAGATAAGTGAACCTTCTTAATGGGCAGCTAACAGTTAGCAAAGCTGTTTGTGCCCTTTTATCTACGGAAATGATTCATCTGTCTCCTTTCATCACAGAGTTTCTTTAAGATGTGCACATGATTGACATGAGGGGAAATCTTTTTTAGTTTTAATGCTGCTCAGACTTGACACATACCACAGAAAGGTGTTACATGAGGTCCCTTTACTTGACATACTGTATATTTAGCGCAACACGTTTTACATCTCTGCCTTGAGGCGAACGTGGTGGGATACAGAAATGTTTGCTATGTTGTCCTGCGTGAACTTGTAGACTCCACGAAAAACCCTGCGGACCCTAATGTGGGAAAAAGTTTCCATCCGCTGTTGTTGGGTGATATGTACTGGCCTCGTGCAGAGAAGCAGCAGCAGCACAGACAGGCTCGTGGGTGTGTTATCAATTACGCCACTAGGTTACCGTTTAAACACGACCCTCACAGTCGTCCACCCATGGTGCCGGCTGCGCTGGATGAAGCAGGGGAGAGGAGTAAATGTTTAAAGCAGAGAGGCGAAGGGTTGCATTATCATCTGCTTCCCCGGGGGGTCGGGAATGAGCCGGCGCCGCAACACTCGATAACTGTCGCCGCGCTCGCACACGCACTTAGACTTCAATTAATGCTTTTGACTACAAGGAAGCAACCACAGTCGTTTTGTTTTTGGCAGCCTGGGGTTCAAATGAATAAGGAAACTTTAAAGTTCTACATCTACATGTTCAGGGGTCGCGTGCTTCATTTGCAAAGAACGACGAAAACCCTGTCATTACAACAATGTCTGATTTGGAAGGATTTTCACCACAAACTCTTTTCGCTTTTTTCCCCCCAATCCAGTATTTAAATGAACCTCAAATTAATTCAAAGTGCATCATGAGAGACTGTTTATGATGCAAATGATTTGGTGGGAAAGATGCTGATTGGCACGGTGGCCCCTTAGGCAACGAGTGAAAGACCTCTCTCTCTATCTGATGGATGTCTCTCGCTCTCTTTCTCTACGCATCTCAGTGGAGGCCAGACTGACTTGTCCTCCCTGTCAGCAAATGTCACTGCTAATTATGACGAGATCCTTGTTACCCAGAACGTCAGCGTCTGAGCTGTTAGGTGTGTTTGACTTGGTCCTGCACATGAACTGGGTTCCAGCGACCCCCGTACTCCTAGGGTGCGCTCCGTGGAGGTAATGGCTCCAATATCCTGAGCTGCAGGGATACGCAGTGCTGACAACTTGGTATTAGTCAAACATGGCGGCTCTGTGCTGCGCTAGGCCTCTGGTCAGCAGGTGCGGGAGTCTGCTGGGTGGAAGTGTAACGCCGACACCTATCAGAGAGAGAGTCTCGTCCTGCCACCGCTACAGGAACAGAACAGTGCTGTTCACGACCGCGGCGCTGAAAAAGCGAGAATAAATCTACAGGCCTTGCTTTGGGATACACCCGAATCTGAGCTTATGAAATCAGCTAATATTCAGCCCTAACTTCTTTATGTGACTCTTTAATCGCTCACATTTTTTACTTTCTGCTCTGATAACTCCCTTTAGCTGCCACAAAGCTGGAGGACAACAAATGCATGTGCGTGTTCCACTGGTACTAATCATTGTAATTAAAGTGTCACAGTGCAGTAACATAAGGCGCACGCTATGATTAAATCCAAATACCAGCGGCGCTATTTTCCTGTGTGCTTTGGAGGCGTTCATCCACTTGTTGGCCCGAACTTTACTCTTGTGAAAGTTGCGATTGATGTCACCTCACAAAGTCGAGTGACGTCGCATTTGGTCCCTGGAACGATGACACCGCGTCATAATGAACTGAAGAAAAAGTGAACGACATGTTCAGGTTTCATGAGTGACAGCAAGAGCATATGTATGTGCTTATGTTGTATAGTCTGAGCTGAATGGGGACGTATTCGCTCATTATATAACTTTGTTGTCCTACCAGAAGCAAAGAATGCACTTTCTCGCTTTCCTATCAGATGTGATTACGCTAAACATTTCCCCTGAAGGAAAACACGCCCTGAAGGTTTCCAACCCATAATTTCCAGAGGCTATATTTTCACATCTTTGCGTCTATGATTATGCATGTGAGCCTTTCTGCTTCTACATGTGTTTAGGTGCTCGCAAGCATACTAACGCCAATCTGCGCGGCGTTGTAATGGGCCCGTGCGTGACAGCGTCTCTTGCCGGTCGTGCAAATGTGCCCACACTGGCAGGAAATCCGACGGTACGTGTGCATTCGCTGCCAGATCTCCCCGAGCTCTCACGTGTCCGTCGTTCCTCACATTAAGAAAAGACAAATTAAGAACACGAGAAGGAAACGGCCTATCGCAGCGGCTGAGTGATATCTGGAGAGGGAGGATTATTGTGGCGTCAGGGGGATTTGAAGCGTTTTCACATTCATACAATGAGGAATTGATGACTGACAAAATGAGGCCAGGATTCACTCATAAATACACATGGAATGACATAATTTCGCTGAAGTTTGATGTTTGTAATAACACCTCTGGAATCAAAAACGCACTGAATGAAAGTGGTAGCTGGAAATGTTCTTGCATATGCAATGTGCATAACAAATACCTACTCATAAATACCGCGGGGCAAATCTCTTTGTTAATAGCCTGTCAGCGATACTCTCCATGGCAATTGTATTTCTCATTATCAGGTATTCCTGTTGGGAGAAAATGATCTTAATTTGATCAGCGTCATAAGCCCTCTCGCAAGCCTGGATCTCGGCTTATCCTTTTATGTGTGGAATTACAAATGGCCCGATTAGAAAACTTTCCATAATGGCAGCGAGAATTAGTAGGCTAAGCATACACTAATGCTATTGTACCCTCATCAGTGATGTATAGCCCAACTCTTCAATGGTGGCCTTTTCCACAGAGCAACACCCGCTGGAGAATGAGAGAGAGCGGGAGACAGGCGCTAAGGAAGTACAGTTTGAAAAGAAAATCAACTGGTATTAATACAAGATTAATGTTCTTCGGCTTGAACTGACACATGGCACTATTATCCTGCGCCTTTGCTTTGAACAAGTCTGGCTATTAGCTTTGTCCCGTGCCTATGAATCTATATTTCCTTTTCGACAGAAGAGTCATAAAGGGACAGTGGAACATCCATTTCTTTCTGGGACTTCAAAGAGAGACGCGAGGCCCCATGGAGGCAAACGACTGCTGTGTTGCACACTGTCGCAAGGGATATCAAAGGCTTTCCTACATTCATTGCTGTAATGAAAGAGCAGAGAGCACCGAAAGGACTCAGTGGTTGCCCACCTACTCTCCTCCCAGCGTTTTGGTCATGATTGTATATAAGTATTACTCAGAGCTGAGGATAGCCTCTCCAAATTGAGGCCCTTTATTGCAGAAGCCAGCTCAAGCACCATTTGCATTAGGGAATGGACAATGTGCTCATAATATCTATATCAGCAGTGTCCTGTCTTAATTCACTTTTATTACATCCATTCATAATGCTCTCATAATGATGAGATGGATCCCAGCCAAGGGATTTTCACAGTGTCACCTTTATTATCACATACTGTGATTTGTCATTTGCTCCTCTACAGGTCTCCATAATGAGGATGAGTTCGACTTCTCTGAATTACATCTGAGGATAAAATGCTGCCATGCAATGTATTCTTTAGCATTAACCCTGCATTTGCCCGCTGGCGACAGCACGATTAGGAGCAGTGAACGGGCAGGGTTCACCTTAAGACAGCAGCAAAGGCGAGTAGCTCAGCGCGGTTGTAATCCTTTTTAAACCCGCATCTACAGGACAGTGCACACGCTTACACACACAGTAGTGTTCATGCCGCACGTCGGTGCACACAAACAGAATTTTATATTCGTCTTAACGTTGGGAACCCACACAGCTGGAGCTGATACAAGTGCACGGTGGGATAAAATATTGCACAAAATAATGCATCAAACGCAGACATATAGGAACAAAACACTCGGTTGCTGGCCAAATAAACATTTACACTGCTGGAGCCGGGGGCTGTTCGAGGTTTTCGTTGTTGTGCGTGAGCGAGCCTCCCTTCTTTCCGCTGTGGACAGGATAGGAGGACAAAAACAGATAGTATTACTGTAAGACTGCTGAAAAACTGGGCGCAGGTCAGACATAAAACAGCTGTTTTCACACCCGCGCTGGCTGATAACGTCTGACTACGAGCGAGGAATGCTCTTATTAATTCTTTATCAGCTGATGGTGTCCCAAGCGCCTGGAGAAACAAGCCTGTGTTGACATTTTCATTTGTCCGAGAAAGTATAACTGTTTTTACAATATTTACTTTGTGATACAAGATATGACTCAAGACTTTAAAGGCAAATCTTTTTATATACAGTAAGAGATACGACTGAAATGTAACGCACAAGTATTTAATTGCTGTTTAAAGTCGTTGCTCCTACAGAGCGAATAGAACATTTTATCCATGTCTCACAGCAGCTTTGTGCAAATATTGATGTCTTATTTGTAGCCTGAGGCCCCAGGTGAAAAATTAAGCAAAGTGGCATTTCCCATAATTATTTCTAACCAGCTGCAAATGAAGTACAGGTAGTGAGTGATTGTAGACAAATGAATGCATCGCTACAGCAATAATTGTGATATCAGGAAATAGTTTAAAGTTACTCCATAATCCTGGCCGGCATTGGCAAACCCCACCTCACTGGTTACAGTTGCAACTACAGTGATGTGTATTTACATCATTGTACATGCACATGAAATAAATTATAGATGTGAATTAGAAGTGCTGTTCAGTGGATTTGTTTAATCTTTCAGCGGAGCCAGATGTGCTATATTTCATTTAACACTTAAATCCTCACCTCCTGCTTGACCTCGACAGTTTCTTATCAACAGCTGGATGATGTGTTTCTTCTTCCTAACACAGTCTTTTGTTGAATGAATGCCCCTTATTTTTTGTGCTGCTTCTTCCAAGTATAACACACGCGGAGACGTTCTTCGCCTCCTTTATTTTTCTCCTGCGCCCACACAGACCGAGGCAGGCCGTCACCGCTGTACGCTCCAGCTTCCCCTCCGTCAATAGAAGGACCTTGGCCGTCCCTGCTGAAAACCTGAATCCTCATTGGATGGGAAGCCCTTGTCCTTACAGCGCTCTGCCTGCTGCACTGATGGTGTACTAATGGCAAACATCAGTCCCCATCTGGTGTCCATCATTTGGATTCAGGGCAGAGCTCGTCCCAGCAGATACATCCGATTAGTCCCTCTCATCGATTTGTGCTGGCTCGTCATGGCTTAGTCAACCCAAGGTGTCTCTTCTATGATATGCTGTCTCCCTGTGATTTCGTTTGCCAACGCTCTAAGTGCATTGAGTGTGACAATAAAATCTTTAATCTAATATGCATCCTAAAGAGGTAGATGGTGGAGAATAAAGACTGAGCGAGGGAACAAAGCAGAGAAGCCGGTAACGTCCTCCACAAGCTCGGATGGAATGACACAGTTTGTGTCTGAAATAAATAAAAAATCAATTCTAAATACCACTTACTTTTAATCCTAATTGACGATTTCACATGATTGTTTTTAAATGTCCTTCTGCATAAAACACAGCTTTGATTATTATCCACTGGAAAAGCCCAGGCAGTGTCAATACTATATCCTTTACATTTGTAGCTCAGTCTAATCTGTGTTTGCATGTGATAGTGTACAGTAAACAGGGTTACAGGCCTCCACGCACTGTGCTCTGTGAAGAAGCATCACATGAGCTGTGTATCGGAGATATTTGCAGCTGGAGCGTCTGAACAGACATTTGCACAGATCTCAGCGAGCTTCCTGATCCTCTGCATCTCAGTGCTGCTCTGTAACAGATATATAGAATTAGAGAAATGCAATAGCTTGCAATGTACCGTGATGCGCTGTAAAAGCGTAAGGAAACATCGAGAAGGATTTTAAAAGCGTCCGGAGAGCAGATTTAATGTTTCTTTAATGGTTTATGGTAGTAAAAGCTGCCATTATAGCAACAAGGTGCCACTCTGTCTGCATCTTTTGAGTAGTATAGCTTTCTATGTCTTTAAAGTAAACCTATATTCGAATCCACATTTGTACAGACCTACGCATTTTGATTTGATTGTACATGCTTTTAATTAATACTTTGCCAAACAGTGAGACATGCTTTGTGTTTTCTTTTTTTTTTTTTTGCTGCTGTCGCACACCTCTAATTGACAGATACTTCCAAGAGAAGTGTTCAAAGGAGCGTTGTGGCTTTTCATGTCCATAATTGCCTGTTGGCATGCCTGACCTGCCATGTTGACACCAGACATACTGAGCTACATTCTCACATCTTTTTAATGAGTCTGTGTTATGATGCAGTCTCTAATTGTCCTGTTGGCAAAAGAACAATAACATTTAAAAAAAAAAAAAGAAAAAAGAAAGAAAGGTGAGAACCAGTCGTCCGGGCAGCCGGTCAGTCAGTCAGGCCTCCCGTTTCACCCTGCTGTGACCTGACTGTGTGAACGTTAAGATCTCTCTGTGTGACAGGGGAAAGCGTTGAAGTTGAAGCCAGACACTTGTCATTGTGACCACAAGGACGTCTACGCATCAATATCAAGCTCTTGATGAAACCAGTTATGAAAAATAGTAGTAGTGGTTGTAAAAAGTTTTGAAGAAGGTAGAAAAGAAACAGAAGAAGAGAGGAAATGAGGGTTGCGTGCCATGTTGCCATGTTAGTATTGTTTCCCTCCTCGCTAATCAATCAAATAGAAATATCAGCACAGCTTTTTGCAAATAGAGTTCAAGCAATGTTTGCCCCGCTCTGCTGGAACATGAGGACGGGGGTGCGGGAGGAAACAGCCCCATGCGAGAAGTAATCAGCGCAGCCCGGCGTGATCACGACAGCGGGTTAAGGAGGGGACGGCGAGAGAAAGCTCTGTTTCCGTGCCAGAGAAAATGAAAGCGGTCGGGGACACGCGATGCGCACTAGTCAGTCAGTTGTTCGTGCTATGATTTGTGTTTTGTGCGTGTATGGGAGACGTAGAGACAGACAGGACACAGCGGGAGAAAAATGCAGTCAAGGCTGTGAAGTGAGTGCGAAAACAGCCGTGTTCACTGACCTCCAGGCTGACTTCTCCACCCCCCCTCCCCTGGTAGTTGACAGTGACCTCTCTGTTTACCTATGTGTGTGCGCACATCACGAGAAATAGGAGGGAATGTGTGTATAGCATAAAAAAACAGGCCAGAGTTTTTGTAGCTGGGGAGAAACAGTCTTTCTGTATGTGTGTGTGGAGCGATCGCTGTAAAATGAGGCCCAAGGAAGCGGCCGAGGGGATTATCCTAACACACAGTTACCTCCAAACCCGTTCTTCCCTCCTTCTGTCTTCCCTCTCGCTTTGCTCTCCCCTCCTGTGTCCTTGAATGCAACTAGCACCTGTTGCACAGGAGGCGTTTGACCGCAACTGGGTTTCCTTTTACTTTACAAGGATAAAAATATGGATTTATATAATATACATATAAGACACATGGAAGAAGAACATAGTGCAACAATATTCACTTAACTCGTCAGAATAAGCAGCTTCTAGGTTTCTGTGCTTTTGGACACTACTGTTTTCATACGTTCATAATAGATGACTTTTCATCTCCCATTACTCTGTTCATGTATTATCAGTGCACCTATGACCCCTTCTTTACATAACTTGAAGGCAGAGGAAGAAAATGTCCAGCCAACGTAATCCCTCACTTTAAAGCAGAGAAATGTCTAAAAGGACTGAATGTGGAGAAATGTTACAGTATAATGTACAGCTGCTGTATCTGAGTGATTGCATGTTACAGTTATTTTCTTTAGGGATTTCCCACCTGAATTTGGGCCTGCTGCTCATTTTCTAAAGTTTCATAAATCCTCCTTGTGAGCACTTGTCTGGTTTAAGGCGTCGACAGACGCGGCTCCCCTGGCGCATTAGAACTTGGATTTGTCCCCGCCTGCTCCAGCCATCCCGCCTGCTCGCCACTGCGGGGCGTCTGGGCGCTGGAGCGGCGCCTTGAACCCCTTCCGTCCCCTCCCCGCTACACACAGGCCAGAGCCGCCTGTTTTATTTATCCGGAGCCTGCATGGCCACCATCTCTCAGCATTACGCTATCACAAAGAGCTGGGGAACATCACCCAGAGGCGGTGGGATAGATGTGACCTTTCCTCACGAAACAGACTTAAAACGAAGAATAGTCTATTTTTAATTTACCACTTTGGACAATCTTAGCATTAAGATTCAAATGTTGTTTTTCTAAAAGGGTTTTTATTACTATTTAGTTGCTGTCTATTCTATATTACCTTGACAAACGCATCTTTCCTAAGATGAGCATTGCTGGAGTGGGAGCGACAGTAACTGAAGCCGTGGTCCTCTCTGGTCCGCTGCGTCCCTTTGCATGTAATTAAATAGCTCGGCGCGCACTTATCAGACGGATCTGACAGTAGAATTTCTAAAAGCAGCCCCTGTCCTGCGCACCTCTTCCCTGTCCCTTTCCACTTCTACCTCTCTGTAATTGAATTAGCTCGGTTCAGGGGGGGAGGGGCCTGGCTTTGTTCGAGTGACGCCCATTCAAATCATTTCAAACCAATGGGACTATCCCCGCTCCTCCGTAACCAAACCCACTCTCTCAGTCGGCGTCTGGAGCTGCCTGCCCGTCTTTGCCCTCACCTTCCTGCGCGTCCCGGCGTTTTAAAGCCAAACACGAGAAACAGGAGGACTACAGTGTGCGCACATGGAAGAACGCAAGGTTTTTCTCACTCCTGCACGTTGCGCGATGGCTTATATGTGAGGAGGGTACTTTGGGATGCGGACATAAACAGGCGTCTCCACGAAGAGAAGCGCATGAGAAAACACAACGTTGTCCGTCCTCTCCGACACCGAGAAGGACTCCTCCCCACCTCGGCCGTGACACCCCCGGCAAATCGCTGAGAAGGGATAACAGCATTTATTTCCCCCCGACGGAGACGAACGAACGACTGTAGTGTTGCCATTCGGATGCCAAGGACTATATGCGTGGCTTTAAAAAGTTGCCTGGAGAACATGGACATCTGACGTGCGCCACACGGCGTCATTGGACACAAGGAGCCTCTCTCTCTCTTTTCTCCATCACATCTTGGACCCACTAATCCCCTGTGCTTTGGGTTTGTAGTGAAACGTGTGCCTCAGTTGTCATTTGCCCTGGCACCAGCTAGATGCAGTAGCTCGTTGCAGAAGGAGAACATTATCATACGACAAGAAACACTGTCCGCTGTGTTGCGCATTCGTGGTGCGCCGACCTCACTGTTTGTACATTAGCGGGAAAGATATTTGGCGACTCCAATACGGATTTTTCCGCCTGACCTGACATCTTGTTTAAAAAGAAGCGCCTGGTTCACCCGGACCATCGCACCGCATCAGAGAGCCAGCACAGCGACGCCTTGGTTTTCTAACTTTACATTTCTGTCAGACGGAACAAGTGTCATCTCAAGTGGCCCCTTGAATGGTCACAGCGCCGCTTTTCCCTTCGACTTTCTATGTTGGGCGCATTTGTATTTGTTTGGCATCCACAAACTGCGCCAGAGCAACACGGCCACACGTGAATGAGACTCATCACCTGTCCCGGTGGAAGCACCCGCAGAACACGACTTGATTGACCCACACGCTGACGAGGAATACGAGCCGAAGTTTCGCTGTAGTGATGTTGCAAATGGAAATGGTCCTCTTTGTCTGCCTGGTGCTGTTGATGTGTGTTTTTAGCCAGGAGCCCAGCTCCAAAGTGGTGGCTGACCGCTACGCCGTCTTCTGGAACCGAACCAACACCAAGTAAGTGACCTCACAGCGGGCACCCTTAACGCGGAGAGTCGGTGATGTTCCGTCTTCTTTGCGTCTGCATGAAACACGCAGGCTTTTGCCGGACCAGGTCGGGTTTGTTCTCCGCAGTGAGGGCATAATGCCAGCATGTGTAGCTAAAGGACACACGGAGAAATAGGCGACCGCGTCTTGTTTTAATACGTGGCTACGCCGAGAACCTGCAGATCAAACCTGGGACAAATTAGGCCCGGGCGTAAAGCTGGTCGTGCGGTGCTGCGTCGCTTTACGCGCCGTCGGTGTGTTATTACGCACAGAAATAAGGTAGAAGTTTTATTACATACACTAAGCTGTGTGGATTGGAACAGAAGTGGAGCGTTGCTTCTGTCCGGCGGATTCAGGCTGGGTACTACATGACCCCACTGGACCCATTAACGCTGGGACCCAACCGGTCTCGGCTAAACAGGGAACAAGAGCAAGTCAGCGCAAATCCACAAACTTCTTTGACTCACTAAATGTGGCAGAACTCTTCTCTCTTTCCGCTGCGTGTAGCTCCGTGGTTTACGGGCCAAACGCATCAGACCCGTGTTGGACACGCAGGGCAGAGTATTTACTGCGTGGCTGTATCACCAGAGACCAGCGATATTAAAAGTAGACTGTCAGGGTATAAGGTATCAGTCAATACTAAACAGCTCCTTCACAAATTCTAGTGCAGTTACCATAATTCAATTTATGGCCATAGAGCGGCCTCAGCGCCGTGGAAAGCACCTAAAGGAGCGTTTCATGAATATTACATAGGCAGAAATATTACATGAAAATGACAAATTCACTTTTGAGTGACATAGTAGACTTTAGCCCAAGAGGAAAAAAAACTTTACTTTCGTTTGTTAGTTTTAATGCAACTTTATTTTTCTAGTAGTTACCAGTCTTTAAATAGTTCTTCACCAGTTTTTATTAGATGGAAGGTTTTACATTAATTTAGATTAGGTTCACATAATTCAGGACGTTCAGTGCAATACAGCACATTTTATATTTAATTACGTGTAATTATAAAGTACTATGCTATATTAGAAAAACAATATGACAAAGTAGATAAAAAGCTCATTAAGGGTTTCAATATATTTGCCACGTTTCATTGCATTTAAATGTTTTTACTAAAATTATACCTGATTATAAGTGATTTCTGTAATAATAAACAAAAGCAGGGCAGCTTCATTATTTAAAAGTGAGAGAGGACTTACTTCCACTAAGTGCAGTGACAGCTGTGAAGTTTGAAAGCCAAAGACGTAGCTTTTCAAAACTTCCGTAAACCTTCTGTTTGAGGAATTCATTTATAAAGTTCCAATTGGCAGTAAGTTTCCACCTATGTCTAAGAGGCTTCTTGTCCTGACCTCATGCCACAATATGTAAATTCAACCAGTTGGTTTAAATGTTGTTGAGATAAATATAGGTTAAAATGAATTAAATTATCCCCTGAGTTGTTAATTTTCTGTGCTGTGCTTAGATGGGTCGGCTTCAGGACCTCGGCAAAGTTAATAGAAAGTTCCTGAGTGTGCTACAGTCAGACGTCTCCCTGCTTAGACAGCCTCCAGTCGACCTCTGCGTTCACGTACACGTTTGTTGAGACGTCGAGTTTCCTCTAAGACTGTGCAGCCTTGTCTCAGGCTTATTAAGTCCAAACGTTGGTGGAGTTTACGGAGATCTTTCACTTACCTCTTAATGGCATTTATTGTTTGTTGAATAAAATCCTCAGCTTACCTTCCAAGTGTGCTCAAAGCCATTAATAGCACATGCTGAATTTGTTACACAACTATTTATATTCAGTCTGAAGTTCGGGAAAACATAATTTATTGCTTAAAGCAATTAGTGGTCGGGGATACAAACAGGAGGGCTGACTGTACGCGCTCTGCTGAAGTCGGGGCCAGTCTGGTGGGGAGCAGAGATTCTCAGCCTGATATTCAGCACAGCGTGACTGTTGTGGTGTTGGTCTCTACTGTGACTTAGCCGGCTGTTTATTTATGGAGCGCGTTCTTCAATAGACGCAAACACAATTCTGAGTTAAAGCTCTATTCCTGCTGTTGATACACTGTACTTTTTAAAAATAAAAATCCTTTTTAGTTTTGACTTGACTGGCCGCTCAGTTAACTTGATATCTTCCAGATGTGCTGACAAGTTTTCTCAGTTTCAGTGAAGAAAAAAAAATGTAGTTAGAAAAAAAAAAAGGAGGAAATTTAAGTAAATCTACCGTTAATCTGAGATCTTACTCTCTAACACTGGAGGAGAGAGAGAGAAAATGGGGGCTTTGTGATCCTTTAGTCTGCATGCTTGTTGTGTAGTTTTACTCTTTTTGGATTTCCCACTAAAATCAGAGAAATAGAAATAGATCGTCTCCTGAGCCTCATCTGTTTCTGCAGCTCTGACTCGCCTGAGGGAAGGAAACAGGTTTCCACAGAGGCTGCAGCGCTGCTAACGCCAGTCAGTCCGTTCGACTCGCTCTAAACAGAGTTTGTTTGACTCTCGCCCCTGCAGGGCTGAGGCAGGAAGCCAGGTAACGTAGCAGCAGAGAGGGAGAGGTAGCAAACTCATCTTATCGATGGCTCGGTTAATAAATATCGAGCCCCTTTCTTCATGCATTACTGCAGAAAGCTGCTGTGTTTCTGTAGCTCGACTTCCCAGCGTCTGCCTTTGTCCCGAGGCTTCACAGTGTCGCAGAAAGTACGGCAGCTTCGAGAATTCACGCTGTCAACGCCCCGCACATTCAGACTGTCATCCTAGACAGTAGTTGTATTACTATATGATAGTAATACATGTAGTCTAATAACATACCTCGGTGTAGGTGGTGGCACAAACCTAGGATGAGCTAAATGCCTTATGTTTTACTTCCCATCAAAGAAGCCAAGCTACTCTCATTTCCTCCACCAAATTGCCGAAGCTGGATAATCCAAGACACTGAAGCTGTATTTCTAGTTTGATTTCGCGACAGAGTCAGCTTAATCGCGTCAGTGTTTGCTTTCTTTGCTTATTTAATCAAATGAAATGCAGACAAAGGCGTGAAAGCTTTAACATGGCAAACACCAAAAGACTGAAACTAAACTACAAACGCTTTTACTTGTCACGTCCGTCTCCCGTTTTTGTCTAATTGCGATTAATTAGAAGTTTAGAAGTCAAGCTTGGCATGTAAAGCACAATGAAGCAGAAAAAAGGAGTCACTTCTGCTGTTTGAGTCACTGACAGACAAATGACGGTGGTGCAGACACTTTTATAGCACAGACTGTCAGCTCTGTCAGATGGAGACTCTCAGATACGATCTTTTCATGTCTGAAATTGAACTTTTTGATGCCTTTGCAGGTTGGAATTTCTTCATTTCGCTTTTGCAGTGGTCAGAATTTAAACTAGTTGGTAGATTGGTGTGGAATCGGTTTCGATTATCGCATTTTGTCTTAGTGGCAACGTTTTTTTTCTGCAAACTGTAGGTGATGTGCGAAGGAGTTGAAGGGGATTTCCTGACTGTTGTGCTGGCTCCGTCCGTCACTGTCTCTAAACTCCAGCCCAGAAGTGTAGCACTTTTTAATGTTCCTCACAACACCTTTATCTCTCTTATCTATAGTGTTTACCTGCTTCTGTTCACAACCAAACATCTGCTTTCATTTTTCTGCTCGTGGTTGGATTTTCTTCTAGCTTTTCTCATAGTTCGACCACTTACGTTTACATTTAGCGTTTTACGCATGAAAACGTTATTTTGAATGCCAGCTTGGAGATGTGTGAGATACCTCAGAGCTGTATATCCTCCTCAGAGAGTAACTTGAACTTGAAACAACTGTCTTTGCTTGTGAGCGCTTATTCCATCGAGGCTCGGCTGTGGCTCCAACGGTGCCGTCTCTTCCTTTCTTCCCCGTCCGCCTCCTCGCCTGCCTCCCGCGCCGTCTCTCCGCGTCTGTTTCTCCCTCCCACCCTTTTCTTTGCTGGTCCCAGAAAATGAATGAATACAATTAGATATTTCAGGAGTGGCTCCGCGGTTGATGGTGGAGAAAGACGCGCAGAGGTCAGGCACACTCTGAGAGGAGCCCAGGGAGAGGTCACACGCACACACGGCGAGGAATAACGAAGCAGAAAGTTGGCCTGTGAATGACAAACTAGTTACTGGAATTCTCCTTGAAGTGCAGGCTGTTATTAACATAAACAGTTTGATGCGGTTGTGGTCATGCAAATGGCTCAAGGTGATTTGTATTTTGCTGCATAATTTGTAGCACAACAAACAGCCTGCGAAGCGCTGCCTTCATTTGTAGTTTTTACATTTTTATTCCTGTAGTGTTCTGTAAGTCGGAAATAAAAAGCGGTGTCACTTACTTTTGTTGCCGTCACGTCTGGCTCGTCTTTGTCTGTGCGTGTCTTTGTGTTTGTGCGCGGATGTGTGCGTGTGCGTGCAACGAGCAAAATGAGCCATGAGCTCGCTCCATTTCAGATTCAGAGATACCAGAACAACTAGCTCTTACCTTGGACTTCTCATTACCAGTCACAGACCAGTGGGACGTGAAGAAAACGTCTCGTGTGTGTGTTGGCTGTAAATGGACAAAGACTCGCATGCATGGAGGCGGAAGGTTAGCTCACCCACACATCTGCCTCTGATGTGTGATGTGAGCTTTATTAATAATTAGGTTTCTAAATCTTTTTGAAACACATGTATATTGCCTTTGATTGCCAACGTGTGAAGTGTTTGACCCCGTGCTAGTCCTTCCGGTCCTTGTCATTTCTCTGTGGACCGGCTCAGAGCTGCGTTCCACCCTCTCCGCTGCTCCGGCTCTCGTCCTCTGCCTCCTCTTCTCTGTCTGAAGGCTGACTAGTTTCCGTTAATGACCCCTTGTCATTCTTTTATGCCCGTGGCTTTGGCAAGCGCGAGCACCGACCGAGCTGCAGAGGCAGCAAAGGGTAGGGGACACAAAGACAGTGGACAGGGTGTAGGAGGATGTGGGAATAAAATAAACACAGGACCTGATGAGAAAGTGTAATCACGGTGTGGTGCGCTGTATTACTTTTATTAGGTTGAAACAGCACCCTGTATTTTCTCACCAGACCTTTAAATGCACTTCCCATTTAAATGAGATTTTTTTCTCTATTAAGTAGAAAATGAGCCCAGCAGGCAGTAGTCAATGTTCAGTCAATGTGCTTGGCAGAGCAGCTGTTTTTCAGCGTGTGTAGGAAGAGGGGGAGGACTCCTGGCTGTGACCCTTGCGGAGGTGCTGTGTGGCGGACAGAAGCCGCTCTGTCGCTGGGGGTGCCTGGCGGTGAGGCTGTGGTCCTGAATGTGCTAATCGTACTGAAAAAAACATGTATGGATTACATGTGAATTATTATTTATTTAAATACATTTTTTGTATGTTTAAAAAAAAAAAAACACTCAGTACTTTTAAAGAAACAAGCCATAATTCCTTAATTTTAACCTGTTTGACCTTCACTTGGTGATTTATTCATCATTTACTCACCCAACCACAACATAAGGAACCCTGTGTTTGCTCCTAATTAGATAAATATGACTTGGTCTACCAGGGTTAGAGCCTTATAAACACCACCATCAATTTAAATTAGCTTAGGTTCTCCACCAAAGAACCGATGGGACTTTCTATCGTACTGGACGGAAATACAAAACAGCGCCGCTTCGTTTCAGTCGTTCCCCTCCCTTGCCTGGGGAACCAGAATGTAATGTCCAGGTTTTTGTTTTCAGAGTAATCACTCAGAGTGCTGAAGCACTGCTATCAGCTGAGCGATCTGTGTGTTAGGCCTCATTCAACCCGTGGCTTTCAGGGGAACGCTCCGTATAGCTCTGCTCGGAAACAATAAACTTTTAACCAGCTTACGCAACACCCACATGCAAAGCTTGATGGAGACCCTGGAAATGATACAGATATGGCTTTTCCTTTTTTTTGCTACTTGGTTGCCTTTTTTATGCACGTGTTTATTTATTCAGGGGCAGTTTTTCTCTGTACCCCTGCTCTCACCGTCTCAGTTTCAAGTTGTGGAAAGTTTTTGTCCAACCGCTTCTTTATTTTCCTTAAAGTTACTTTGTTCCACCTCAGAGCAGCCGTGGGAACAGATACAGTGTACCGTTGTATTATTGCTTTGAACACCTGAGTAGATTTGTGGTTAATATGAATATGAGAACGTGTTTTGCTGTGAGGTCGCTTTGGTTCCCAACCCAGACGAGTTTATGGCGGGAAGACGAGATTCCTGCAGGTCCAATTAGGGCTGAAGCGCCAGAGATCACACTGTTGCGTATCATAGGTCCTCGTTTGTGTCTGAAAATGGCGCTAGCGTATCCTACTTCAGCTCGTCTGCTCCCTCTGTAAAATGGAGGCTTAGAAGCAGCTGTTACTGTAGTAACACTTGGTTAATCTATCACCCCTGACCAGAAAGGGGCGCTACTGAGAGGTCTGATAACCTCTTGTCCCCTGTTCTCAAATGGAGGCGTTTCAGATGCACAGTTGGACTGAAAGCTACGCACGTTCGCTTACTTTAAAATCAGCCTTTTCTGCCCTCGTTAAACTCATTTGCTGTCAAAGTTGACTTGTTTTTACAGGAACGCACCAGCGTGCGGGGCCGGTGCCTCTAATGGCTTCTAATTCTTTCTCTCTTTCTGTCATCATTGTGCCATTCTACTGGAAAATGTGACGTGAATGATTGAGACTGTTCGTTTTTCACCATACACATTTTCCACAGATAATTCCTTTCATGCTAGGCTGGCCTCAGACCTTACGCTGCCATTTTCCTTATTTAACTTGTGTGTGTGTGGGGGGGGCTGCGGGGGAGTGACTGGATGTTTTTCTAGCTGGGCAGCAGTGTGGAGAATAGATCCCAGAAGAGAACACATCTCCAGCTTGTGAATAAAGACCTAATTGACGGGTTGTAGGCAGTTGTAAATGACTCATGAGGTAATTCGTCTTCATAGACAGGCTGAGACACACAGAGGGGCTCAGCTCTCCCTTTAAAACCGAGGCGTTTTACTCGCTGTATTTCAAAACACTACACCCTAAAATAGAAGAGGCTGCTGTAACCTCCTCACCTTCATGTGGTCCTACTTGGCTTCTCCTGGTTTCATTTGTGTCTTTGTTTGCATTTTCAAAGTCACGAGGAGGTGAATCGCTGTGAAAATAATAATTGATGTCCTGGCGTCGTATTTAATATGAATATGGACATGAAAACCAGTCAAACAATGCGTCCACTTCTTCAGCCTACCATTGTGCCACGATGTGTCACTAATAAGCTGGGTGCATTAGCCTGTTTGAATTGATAGTGGACAAAAATACTAGCAGGCCCCCTGAAAGCTGGCCCGTGAGAGTAGAAGGCGGCCATTGTTCCGCTCTGTCTGTCCACTGAAAGTACTGCATGTGCTTTAAATGGAGCAAAAAAAAAAAAAAAAAGTAGGGGTCAAAAGGAGAGGAGCGACGGAGAGCGGTGTGAATGTTGAGAGCCAACGGGAGCGTGCACAGCTCAAGTTGTAGTACGCGTCCAGAAAAAGTGAGGAGAGGAGGAGCACAATGGCAGCGGCAGACGCAGGAGAGGGAGGCATGTAGCAGCTCGGAGTGACACACGGTGTGGAAAAGAAGAGCTGACAGCCTCCCTCATTTCCAACTAGCCTCACCCATGCTCTCTCATCTGTCTTCCCCCACACCGTCCTCGGCTCCGCAGCCCCCTCCGAGGTTTAGGGATGCACGCGGTGCGGCCTGCTGGCTCGCTGCGCTTTGATTGGTCGGTGGTCATTCTCTCGGGGAGAGGCTTCGGGTCTTCACCCTGAGGAGGTGTCGCCTTTGCCGTCCGGCTTTGGTGACACCGTGTTTATTTTCTGCAGAGACGGGATTAAGGCCGCTCAAGTTTGGGCTCCTGCTTTGTTTCCTGTGACACTGAAGACTCCCACACACAGCGCTGTGTTTACATGGGGGTTGACGCTGTGGTACTTAGTTGCATCCTAGACCTAAAATTTGTTCGTTAAGAAGGAATTGCTTAGCAGGTTTCCTTTTCAAGGTAGACATTTGAAGGCGAAGGTCATAAACAGATGTGTTCCTGTCACTGTGATAAATAATGTGGGTAATTGTGTTTTGATTGTGATTTAAATGCTAGATATTTCATTTTGTAACAAATCTTTTCAGATTAGTCTCAGCTCATCTGTCTCCGGTGGCGTCGCTTTGAAGACTCGGGGTCTAATAAGGCCAAGGAACAAAAATATAAAATGATGTATATATCTATCGTGGTGTCATTTAAAAGCAGAGTCATGTTAGCGTTTAAAAATAGCTGAGCTAAACTTCAAGAGCTGCCACACGAAAAAGCTGCTTTTCAGGTCGACTCTCTTGGCTCCAAGCCTTTCATGAGGCAACAGATGCTCGTCTGATCGCAGCTCTAGGGAGAAACTGAAATTAAGCAGATAATAGATCGCATTTAAACATGTATAATGCAGAAGTAACTAGCCTGGTGTTCGTTGGAGGACGTGTGTGTGAGAGACGGAGAGCGCGATTATCCTGAGCCGACCTCTGCTTCGGATCCTGCTGTAATGAAGCAGCAGAAACGCGCAGCCTTTACTACAGCATAGCGCAGCACTATTCTTGACCCAATTCTCCGGGCCTGCTCCTCTGAGAGCTGCTTGATAGTTTTCCCATTTTGTGAAGTTGCATTGTGTTTGTGTGTGTGTGAATGCCTTTGTTTGTGCGTAGTGCTTTGTATATCTAGTGCGCGTTTGGGTTTTTCTCCCTTGAAGGGAGAAAAGACGAGTGATCCTGGAATGTGTGATAAAGCCCATCTTCAACCTCTGCTCTCATCTGAGCCCGGCGCTGAGTGGTCCGACTTACTCCAAACATTATCCCACATAACCAAATATGACACCTGAAAGGCCCGGACAGACGAGCGCACGCTGACGTCCATGCGCACACGCAGACCCGCGGCTCCGGGTTGGAAGGCCAGTTCATCATTTCCAGTGAGTTCAAGTTGCAGGAGATGTGGTGTTTATTCTACTTGTTTATTTTCTTTCCTTTAAATCGGAGAATGGTGGGTCTTGGAGAGCAGCAGCCTTTGAACCGCGGCCTATCCCATGACTGCAGCCCTGGGTATTAACCCAGAGCCACTGAGAGGCTTAAAAAGCCATCAGCTCATTGTCCAGAGACACAAAAACCCCCTTCCTCTAACCCCCCCCAACCTTCTCCTCTCTTTTCCTCCTTCCCTCCTTTCTTAAGAATGCCTTGAGCTGGCCTCTGCTGGCATTCATATTAATCAGTTTTAAGGGTCTAATGAGATAAGTGAGACTTAAGGGGAGTCCCCAAAGTGGCCTAAGCCCTCTGGATAAACAGAGGTGATGAGCACTGCCTATGGCTACATCCTTAGAAGTGTGTGTTTTCCTCCACCATGGTCATGCAGACAAAAGTTTCTAATGCCCTTAATCTGGCTGTTGAGCTTTGAAAACCAAAACATCATCGCACTGCATATGTTGAAGAGACGATCATCAGCTCATTGCGTTGAAGAGCTGATGATGGAGCCGCTTCATACGTTTGCTTTAGTTTTAGGGTTGCTCAGCGGCCGCTGATCTGTTTCACCTGTGAATTTGACCAGTGTCACGTCTTTCCCTTTGTCCCAACCCCCCACCCCAGCTCATGCCCTCTGTTCTTTATCCCACTGGAATATAGGCCAATCAGTCCCCTACTACTCCGCTGCTTTTTGTGCCGTATCGTCCCCTTTTCCCGTTTCTTCTTTATTTCCTCTCTCCTGTCTCTGGACAACCTTAGATCTTTGAGTGTTCCGTCCTTGTCCTTAGCTAAAGGGGTCCCGCTGAGGTGACCCAGCAGGCCCACTGTCAGCGTTAGACTCAGTGTTATGGCTGCAGCACTTGACTGACAGTTGCCAAAACTCTTTTTTCCCCCTTCGACCTGTTCTTTTTTCAGTTAAATTTTTTTTACAAACTATCCCAAGCTTCTCTGCATTTCTACTTATTTTCTCACCATCAAGATAAATAGAAAGAGGTGTCGTGTGTGTGTGTGTGTGTGTGTGTGTGTGTGTGTGTGGTAAAACATGGCGACCCGACCAAGCAGAGTACAAAAGTGGCACCAACCTCAAACAAAGAAAGAAACATGGCGGCCATATCCAAAATCTGTGATGTTTAGAGATGTTTAGGCATTTAGGCATTGAAAATGCATTAATTACACAACTGTGATTAAAGCTTCTCAGCAAGGAAAACCTTATTAGGTCAATTAAATGACCTATAATCTGCTTATACTTTACCAGTTTAAGGAGTCAGAGGTCAGTTACAATGCAAACTGGGGGCATTAAAGAATACTAGTTTGGTTAAAAAAGGTATCTATTTTAAAATTGATTTTAAAAATACTTCATTTCTGAGCTAGTCCAAAGAAGAACAAGTACAAAAAAATGGATGAGAAAGCAAAAACTGGAGTAGCTGTGAGGTGGGAGAAGCCTTCCGAGAGTTGAGTTTCACCTGCTGCTGTGTTCCTCAAGGCCGCGGGACTCCGCGACCGGAGACATTCCAGCCAGGATTAGAGCGCGCATGGTAAACGGAAGCACAGATTCGAGCGGCCAAGCAGCTTTTTTTCAGAAATAGAACAGAGCTGGTCTGGTTTTTTAAGCTGAAATATTCTTTGGTCATTGTCAACATGAATATTTTGTTCATCATTTACATTTTCTATTAGCAATTTGGCATTTAAAAATAAACTTTAAAAAAAGAATTGTATATTTCTGTAAATAATATGTTAATACAAGATGTAGCACCTGCATTTAAACAATACAGATTAAACTAAAAAACATTTATATTTATCTTCTTGTACATTTTACATTTAAATTTTACATTTAAGTACCGTAATTTATTCAAAATAAATTGTTATAGCTGCTTGATTATGTAATTTATATATATATATATATATTAAGATATAATAAAATACATTTATATAAATATATATAATTAAATATATATATATTATAAAAATAATGTGGAAATTGAGAAAAACAAACAATTTGCGCGCTTTAAATTTGACTATGAAAGAGCCTGACAAATGACACGTGTACTGACCTAAAAGCAGGTTATTAGCCTGTGGGAAAAGAGATGCATCTCATGTCTTGTATTGGATTAGAATGTGTGTTTATCTTTTGGGTGGAGTTATGAAATATTCATCAGTGCTTGTGAATGATGTGTAGTGCTTACAAACCTTTGCACGCGGTTCATGAAAGCTGAAGTCAAGGTGGAGTTGTTTGGCTCAGGACGCTGGTGGAAGGTTGTTGGTTAGTTTCATCATGCGTTTTCAACGAATCGCTTCATTTGTGAGTATCACGCAGATCGTGATGAGTGTGTGTGAAACCCTGGACCTGGATTCTACTTTACTGACACATGTTTGTCACCAGGACTGTGATGGTGTCAGCTTGTCAATCTGTGAGTGACATCAGGTTTCTTTAATAATGCAGTATGTCCCTCCCTCCCCTCTCTGGGATGTAGAGCGCTGTCCTTACATTAAGGCCACGTAAGACTGTGTCTGCCGTCGTACATTAGAGCTAAGCCTTCCTGCCTGTATCACTGGTAAGAGGAACATGGCACGAAGATGGCTGAATTATTCACACTCATAATCGGCCTTTATGTCCTGCTGCCAGGCCTGGCCCCACTGTTATTCTAGTGCATAATTGATAGTGCTCAGAAGTGGAAAAGTTAGAATAGCAGAAGTAATGCGAAGCGAAAGTGTAGTCAGGCAGCGCAATAAGGGAAGAGGGGAACTGGAGGGGTAGTGAGGGAGGTGGGCCCCTATAGGAGGTTTACACTGAGCTTGTGTTAGCCTTTACGGGGCTTAGGCCGAGCTAGCGTGAGGATCGCGTGTGTAGGCCAGCCAGACTAGTCTGGGCTGGGGGGGATAAGGGAGGAATGAAAGAAGGTGGGGGGCAGTAGACGGGGATCTAGCGTAACAAGGCCTGACGCTGAGCTGGCCCAGAATGTGGTCTGCCCCCCCCTCAGAAAGGTTCCTCTGGGGCTCTACTGGGGGCTCACATTTTTTTGAGAATCAACTGATCTGAATGTGAAATTAAAAGCTTGCCTTTTAAAATACCGGGCAAACGTAGCGATGCTGCTGCATATCTGAGCAGTATTCGTCTCCTTTGCTTTGGTTTGGACATAATCCAGTAAATGGGCGTTGACATCATTTTACAACCATACGATACAGTAATCAATGAACGGAAACCTCCAGGGAAGGCCACTGATTGGCTGTGTTCCATAGCAGGGGGTGGTAGTTATTGAGATTTGGAGATTTTGTGGCAAAAGTTGAAATTTCACTGCTTGTTCAATATTTTTTCATCAAATGTTTTTAGCTAATCTTCCCTTTCTGTTGTTTAGCTAATTAGTCTTATAATAGTTCGTCTTTGAATGGTCGCGTCAACACCTTCGCATGAACGTTTGAACGTGTCAGGTGAAGGTGTTAACACAGGCCCAGGTGTAGTCTATTCAACACCCCTCTGACCCTTAACAAAGCCTCACTAACCGCTGCCTAGCTCTGCCTTTTGTGTTCCTTAACAAAGCCCTTTAGCTGCTAATAACACTACAGCACTGGCAGTGTCAAGAGAAACCTGAGATAAGGTCCACATCAGAGAGTTGGTGGGAACTCTTTAATCCGCTTCTCGAAACCAAACCAACACACAACAGGCAGGGATCATGTTTGGCAAAGTGGCCCGCTTTGATGGAGGGATCGGGTGGTGTGAGGAGGAGGAACGAGGACGGCGGAAACTAGGAAGCGGCTGAATGCTGCTAGGTTTTTACGGAGCGGTGAAAGAGAACATCTGGAGAATAACGCGGGGCGTCGACTCACACGCGCTGCTGCTCGTAGCCTCATTTCTCGATTCTGATTAAAAAATTCTCTTCTAATCACAAATATAATATTTGATCAAGTGTTACAGTTCCGAAACATACTTAAATATTTACCTGTTAATGTTAGTTTAACTTAAAATATGTTTTATTTTTTTTTACGATTAACCAACATGTCTTGCGCTGACAAAAAGGAAATTCACTGTTATCGTTTTATCACGAGCTCTACGTCAAATCTATATATTTTTTTGTCAACAGCACTTTTGCAGTATATAAGAAAGTATCTTTTACCGGAGTCGCTACACCGTGGCCATAAAGCCGTCGAGTGGAAACATTAGCAGCGATATGTCTCAGAATCTCATAAAACCAATTTACGAGTGCACTTAAGGCCTATACACCTACTGGAGCCATTCTATAAAGATGCAGACGGAGATTGCACCAAACCCTCCTCAATTACCCGCATTTAAAAGTAATAAATGTGGATCGATAAGCGATAGAGGACCTGTTAATCTCAGACTTACCCAGTTATTTCCAATTTAGACACTCCTTAAAATCGTAGCACTTACAAGCTTCCCATTGATTCGCTTTCCTACAGAAAACCATAGCATTGAGCTGTTTTCTCACGCGTCCTCCAGAATGAACGTTTGTGTCTTGTCTGTACCGTGTAACTTCTTCCCGTTACTTCATTAAAAGGGTAAATTTCAATTTATTTTGTTAAAATGGGAATGATTCATTTTTATATGTCACATATGAGGAAGGAATTTCAATTAAGGGAAACTCTAACACTTCGTATTGACATCAGACCTGCTCAGGTTCAGGGAAACAACAGTAGCAGCTTCCTGTGAAACACATTTTTGGTGATCCAGTAGTGGGAGGTGTGACGGGGCCAAGCTGGTCTAGATTGGCCCTTTTCTGTTTCACCGTGAGGTGGACTGGGACGGTCTCTGCTTTACTTGCACACTGTAGTTCCTCTTTCAATCTGAGCTAATCATTTCTGACTCCAACCTGATGAAACTGCATCAAACAAACCCTTTTGGCCTTTGACCTTTTGAGCGTGTTGGTCTAAAGACGAGCTCTCCTCATCCCACCCCTCAGCTCCCCTCGATGTAACGCCGTTAATATGATATGATGACTTATTATGGTGTCGGTAATGAGACTGTACAGCAATTAGATGTATTATCACCATCCTCGGTTGTTCATTTTTTTCACTGATGGTTTAGCATCTTCACACTGCGACAGAACAGTCTTAATGATTGTTCTAGACCTAATTAGTGTATTACAGAAAGAAAAGCCTCATCAGGAAATGCCACTGCTAATTCCCACGGATGGCATTTAGTTGAAATACCCACATGGCTGACGGAGGATCAGCCACTGCTTTTTTGTGATACATTTGTTATTTATGTGCACTTTTTACATAAACAGTCCATTAATTAAATGTCACAGCAAAGCTCAGATTAGCCATATGCTTAGTTGCTCATTTGACACATTGTGATGTTTGATTGATGGGGTGTGATTTGCTGGTCATGGTCTATCGTATGACTTCGCGTAGAAAGGATATTAGGCGGTTTGTGGTTTTCTTCCTGTGTCCTTTAAACCCATGAAGAACAAACGAGTGTAGTCCAAGCTCATCTCCTCTGGTACGTTACAGTGTCGCAAATGTTTTACTTCCACATATCTGGGCGCAGAATAATTCCTCTCCCTCTGGCTTTGTTTTGTCTGTCTCTGCTGGTCTTTTAATTGTGAAAATTCCTGGTGTTTTACAGCCTAGTAATGATTTTATAGCAGGCTGTTATATACCACTGTCCAAACCTGCAGCCTGGGGAAGATTTAGAGTGTTGCCGCTGCTGGGTAGCGAGCTCTAATTGGAAGGTCAGGGGGACGTGTTTCAGAGTAGCAGGGGATCACCTGCGAACTGCAGATTTAAAGGTTATGCAAACCCACCCGCAGACGTAAAGATATAATTCTCCAGTTATTATAATCGTCCGTCTGTATTGATAATTACACGATGACCTGACTGAAACCAGATGGAGTCCTTTCACTTTAATAGGTACATACCGTGCCTTTGTGAAATTCGAAGATATGAGATATTCCACTTGTTTGCTATGACACCGGAAAGATTTGAGTTTCCATCTAGTCACGGCGTCTCTTAAAGAACAGCTGCCGTTGGGTCCTGTGTGACATGCCAGGAGTTAACCACATTGTAGGCTTGGCTGGAAGACTGAGGCGTTCGTGTGCTTGACTCTCATGTGAGGGGCTCCGTGTCTGCATTTCGTGCCACATTTTGTGTCTATCGCCAGCCATCCTCTCACGCTTGCCTGGTCCGTGTC
The DNA here is from genome assembly GCA_030770545.1 of Macropodus opercularis. NCBI lineage: Eukaryota > Metazoa > Chordata > Actinopteri > Anabantiformes > Osphronemidae > Macropodus > Macropodus opercularis. The sequence continues at coordinate 6,447,090 of CM061097.1, read as the reverse complement.
GTTGATGGGGTTTGGGTGGAGAGTGGAGTGAGGGGGGGGGGCTTGTAGAGTAGATGGTGGCGGCTAGTAGATAAGTGGTCGATGTCTGGCTTACGCTGTCGATGTAGGCCGGGTCACATGGCGGACCCACAAAAAGATCTCCCTGGATGGTTCTTGGCACGAACTGCACACACTCGCACGGAGCTTGTGTGTAGACTCGTACTGTACACACACGCTCTTGACATTTGGTGGCACAGAAAACCAGTATTTTTCAGGCTTCCAACCTGATCGGGTTGGGCTTGTGTGAGCCACCTGTCTGTACGAATGCCTGGTGTATGCTGTTGTGTGTTTTTTTTTTTTTTTTTTGGACCTGTGTGTGCATCCAACGGTGACTTTTTCCACCCACTCTCGGTAGCGGTACGGCTATTGACAACAGATGTAAAGGTGAAGCCCCTGCAGACAAAGAAGCAGAATGTGCTGAGCGGAGCATCCAGCATGTGGGCTGAGGCGAGGGTGCAGAGAAAGCAGATACACCCTGGTCTGCGTCTGGCTCAAACGCTTGCTGACCAACACTCCTCGATTTTATTTCCTCCCTCTCTCCTTCTTCCTGTTTGGTTTGTCTCGTCTTTTTCAAAGGGCTGCCTGCCATAAAGCAGAGGGAATTGATTTTATCATCCCTTCTCCCCCCCTTTCTTCTATTTAATACCCCTCTGCCATTCCCTACCCTCCTCCACCGGCTCAATCAATACAGCATCTGCATCTACACTGGGTAATATACAGTACGCACACTGTAACAGTGTCACAGTGGGGGTCGGCCATTCTGGCGCCCTCGTGTTTTCATCTCAGCCATTGTACACTTTTCCTCAAACTTCCTGATAATTCGGCTTATGCCTCCTCCTCCTCGCTACCTTTTTTTTCTCATTGCAGATGAGGTGTAGTGCTGAGAGGTGAGAAAGTTAAGAGATTGAGATGCAGTTACCGTGCCTGTCTTCTCCTGGGTGCCTCATCCGTCTTGGGGTGGCTAGTAATGGGAGTCTGATTGCATGTCATATCAGTTCTTATGGGGTCGGCGAGAGAGAAGACTCGGGACACTTGCCTTAATAAGCCCTTGGTGTGTGTGTGTGTGTGCCCTGTACTAGTACATGCTGAGCTCGCTCTTTCTGCCGTCCCTCCTCTTTGCTTCTACCTTCTCATTTCATTCACGCTCTGTCTGGTGAGCACACGAGGGCCCAAACACACACGTGCATTCACATACAAACACACTGACGCCCCTTCTCTCTCTCTCTGACTTGCAGCTTGACTACTTGACTATATTCAGCGCTTCTGCCGGGCAGCATTGAGAGCTGTCAGGCCCAGCATGGAGCCTGCCGTTTCCTCGAGCTTCCCTCTCCGATGACAAATGACCTGTGTCTCTGGATCAGGCACAGGGAGCCGCGGTGGGGGTGGGATGAGGGAGGGTTTAATAGTGTAAAGTGCCCGGGTATATGGAGTGAATTTCAAAAAGGTACTAGTCCAGGGCAATAAGGGGAGAAAATGAGACGGGGAGTGACAGAATGACCCATATCTATGAGAAATGGAGCCTGTGGGGTGATGAGGCCTTCGTTCACCTTTCCATCCGTTGAGTCACCTTTGTTATTTATTACCAAATTCAATCCAGGATTCCTTTTCTTTAAAACCAGTTAAAACGTCAGGTTTTTGTCGGACAACGCTTGGATAAATGCATCCAAATACACACACACTGAAGGCAATAAAGCTCATCACAGCTCACTGCTTAGACTTTCCTACTTGATCGAACGTGCTTTAGCAGTTTTTACCGAGTCTAGAGGAGATCAGAATACAAAAGGTTCCCTCTAGACAGTCGGCTCAAGGAAAAATAACTCCGAAACCGACAGAGTGGTTTTGCTGAGTAATTTAGGCCTATTAGAATAGCTGCTGATTAGAGATGCTATTATTTCAGCGTATTACCGAGTAAATGGCCTCTGATTCAGCGCTCGTCACAGGACGGGGCGACCCAACAGGGGCCGGTGTGACTAACAGTTCCTCTTTGTTCACGCCAAGGTTTTCATCCGAATTTAAAGACAGAAATGACTAATTCATGCCACATGGTTCCCTATTCCTTCACTCAGCGTGCTCTTTTTCTGCCCCATTCATTTCCACATCGGGTCGCGCACACTACACGTTTTCAGATGCACGCCTGCACACACCCACAGGCTGAGCAGTCACTCGCAACGCAGACAAGGGCGCACACCTACGTGTGTGCATGTGCGTACAGCCTTTACGCCCGCCTCCTGTGTGGCTGTGCCCACCCCCAGGCGCCCGTGTTGCGGTCCCCTCACCTGCTTCTTTGTAATTTGCTCTGGATGAAAGCGGCAGACAAAATAACTAATTTTGTGACAGATTGGCTTCGACAGCAATTTTTGACGAAATGCTTTTAGGTGATTTGATTTAGAAGAAAACTTATTTCTGGAATTTAATTAGAAGGAAAGTGAGTTAACCTTAGATTTAAAGGGTCAGTTCACGCAAATTAAAAAAAAAAAACACCCCCTACCTCACTTACCTCTAGATGTATTTGCTCGTGCAGACGTTTAAGGCTGCAGTTGTTTTCACAGCTTGTTTTTTTTGTGATGCGCCTTCACACCAACACAAAGGAGATGAAGTTTGTTGCTCTGTACTGATCACAGCATGAAAACACATCAGCAGTAACAGCGTGACTGTCTAAATGTAGTGTTGGCTAGATACCATTAGAGGGTGGTGCTACGTGCTCAGCTGACCCTTTAATTGACCCATTTAATTGTCCATACTGTGTTGTACAGTGATGTATTTATAACGACTGAGTGTGAGTGATTTTGCTTTCCAGCTCTCAGTGCACGAGCCGCGTGTGTGCTCCTCTTTTTAGAGAGCAGGTCCGTTGGTGGTTGATGAGTGTATGAGCACCACTTAGGGTCCTTAGCTCACGCTGTGCCCTCAGGGGTGGGTGGGTGTGTAGATTAGACACCATCTGTTGGCTGGCACTTGAAAAACACATTGCTTTTCTTGCACAAACACAAACACTTCCACCAGACAACTCTACAGTGCCTTCATCTGTTGATCCATCCATGCTTTTCTACTTCATTCACTCCTTTATTTTTTTATTACTTTTCTTTCATCGTTCCTCATCTATGACTCACCTGTGCTTCATCCTCTTCCTTCTACTCTTCCTCATGTCCATGTGCTGTTTGTCCTAAACTGTCTGTAGCCTTCTTTCCGCCCTAAATGTCTCCTTCTCTCTTCCTGTCTGGCGGGGGTGTGAAACACTGTCATTAATGAGACGCTCCCCTCGCCTGCTGGGAGTAATCATGTATGAAAGAGGACACATTAATGTTACCACAGCTAACACTGTGGGCTGTGTATGTGGGTGTGTGTGTGTGGCCCTCGATGCCAACATGGCCTCCCCTCACACACTCACCAAATCCTCCCTCAAGGTCATAGTCACCTGGACCAGACTCTTTCTTCCTGTGTGTGTGTGTGTGTGCTGTCGATCCCATGACTCGCTTTCTTGTACCTTCATGAATAGGGATCATTCTCTGCTGAATCACAGGCGTATTTTTTCAAATCCCATTTTAGAAATTGGCGCATAATCTGCAAACCAATTTCACAGGAATCGATGCTGAACTTAAATAAATATGTGTAAACTTGTGCGCACGTGTCTTGTGTGCGTAGGTTTTGTAAGTGAGTCGGTGCGGGTTTATTTTTGTGTCAGCATTGTTTGTGTTTTGACTGTTTGTATGGATGTGTGTGTTTCATCCTGCCTCCTCGGGTTCAGTGCTCTGTGGCTGTTCTGAAGGTCAGAGATGACACCGGGAGAGGGTTCAGTCATCACTGCCACCCCTCCATCTCCACCTCTCTCCATCTCCCCATCTCTCCATCTTTCCTTTCATGTCTTCTCATTTCTCTCTTGTGTGGCTCGTGGTATGTGGACTTTATTAAATTTTCCTCCGGGTGGGTGATGGAGAAGACAGGAGGGGATCAGGGAAGTCATCCCCTCTTTGCCACTTTCATCTGTCTCTCCTCTTTCATTCTCACAAGGGGACTCTGGTTGTAGGGTCCTCGCGGTGAAAAGGTAGCCCAGGAACCTCTGCCCTTTTTGGGCACGGTGCTCCATGACTGCTCCCTAATTCCATGTGGAGGCCGGAGAGTGGGAAGGAGATAGCGATCTCCCTCTCTCGCTGCTTTCATACATTAAAGTAAACCATGGTGGACTTTTTTAAGCCTGTAAGCCGAATAGAAAAGGTGAAAAACGTGTTCTACAGTTCTTCGCGTCTTGTCAATTTTCTAAGTCAAATTAAAGAACACGCGTTGCAACAGCAATGATAAGTAGTCAAAAAGGCTGCATAGGAATGTTTTTCATTTTCTTCTAGAAGTGAGCTCAGTAAATTTGAAATTCTACAGTCGCCTTCATTTTTGCCTCACAGTGATGCCTAGGTTGTGTTTTTCTTTCATTCACATATTCAGGAGCTGTGTGCGGTTGCATGTTATTTTCTACCATTATGAATTACGCTGTGGTCTGTCCCAGGGCTTTCTGGCTCACATGCTCTGCATTTAAGCCAGGAAATCAAATGAGGTAATTGATTGCTTAAAATGATCAATTTCCCCTTTTGCTCACTCGTTCTTGCTTGTACGTATGTGCATGCACTGCGGCTAAAGCATGTTAGCATTTGTAGAGAACAATAATTAGCATTTAACAGTAATTAACGGCCAAATCAGAAGCTATAATTTACTGTGAATTTAAAAACCAGCAGACTGATGCGTGATAGCGGAGTAGAGCTGCTCACTGTAAATTCCAAAGGTACAGACAAGTCCATCCTGTGATTCTCCTGCTGCCATCGTACTTACTGTAATGCTGGTGTGCACAGCAATTAATTTGAAAGGGAAATAAGATACTTAGCCAAACGCACAGACAATTTGTCATGTGCAAACTCAGTCCATTTTTTTGTATAATCTGTTTTTTATGCAACTGTAGTCAGTGAGACCTGATCATGTGTTTGCTTAATGTGAGCGTCTAGATGTCACACGAGCAGCAGTCCCAGTGTTGTGGAAACACTGCGTCATAAATGACACAGTGATTGCACCCAGTGGGCAATTCCTAAAAAAAGCCCCAGAAGGGATCATGACAGATAAATTATTGCTTCCCTTCTTGTTTTACTCCAAACGCTGCAGCCAACACAGCAGGATTTATAATTTGTGTTAACAAGAGAGATGCCAGCCTCCTTTCATCCATCCTCACATTGTGCCCATCTCTGCGTCGTCCCCATCACCCTGCTGATTATACCTGACAGTTCCTCCTTCTCGTCGTCAGAGATGACAAAGTGTTTCTTCTGTGCTCCCATAGTCTCATCCCTCACCCGCAGATGGCCCAGACCACAGCAGGAGCAGATATAAGACCAGGGAAGAGATCCGTCACCACTCCCCTTTGTACTTGGGACTCGTTTTTCAGCTCCTGGATAGGCGAGTGTGTGGCATCTCTTAGTGGTAAATGTGATTTATCCACTAAGCTGTTGCTTAGTGATGGCCAACGTGGCTAGAGGAGCAGCCAGACTCACAATTAACGCTGATTTATCTCCTAGCTCCACTGTTAGACACTGGATCAGCAGTGACAAATATGAAAAGGCTTCTGATCAAACCTGGATCAAGTATTAGGTGGTAAGTAGCTGCTGAAGTCCATTTAAATGTTGTATAAAAAAACGAATCCGTCATTATCGACGACTTTACAGAGGCTTTTTATTTTGACGTTTAGTTGCTTCAGCTACAGTAGGAATGAAAAATGGAAGAAACGCAGCACAGCGTCATCTTACTGATGCAGCTCAGCAGGACACGTGTGACCTCGTGGTGTGCGGGTATAACGTGTAATCCTGTTCGCCTGGCATCCACACCGGTGCGTTTCTTTTCTTGGGTACTATAATGGAGGGACACGGCTCAGCCACATAATTTAACACAACACTGGGTTAATACAAGACATTGTAGGCAGCAAAGACAGACATTTAGCAGTACAGTATATGACAGGATTAGGATGATTCAGTGCAGCAAGCAGGCGCCGGGGATGACAGCTTTAGCCACACATTTCACTAGGTGTCATCTAATACAGCTCCACCGCTGAGCAAAAATTAATTCACTCATGATGACTTCTGCTCTTTTCATTTCCTTTATTTATTTATTTACCCTTGCTGCATTTGTTCCCCCGTCTCTCTTTGGCATTCCTCACATTTTTAATGGATTTATTTAATTCCGCTCTTTTTTCCCCCTACGTGGCGGCAATCAGAACGCCACCACCGACAATTTGCAAGAAAATCTGTCCATTTCATCTCCGTAATTATCGACATGAGGGGAGGGGGTGTGTTTGAAATAGTCACACATGGCCATCGCTGATGTCTTTGAAGCCTGTTGAAGCCTGCTCTGTCAACAGGTTTGCCAAGAAACTGTGTCATGAATTACCATCATATAGACGGTTTACTCGATGTCACACAGTTTACACGCGCACGCAGCGAAACGGCGGCCGCATGTCATAACCGGTCCGACTAGAAGGCGCGCCGGACAATTCTGCAAACACGCAGAGTGATGAATTCACAACAGTTTCCCGTCATCTCTCATCGCCTCACCGTGACGGACATTCTGTGGATGACAGAGAACAACAGCTTGTCCTGCTCCGCACTCCTCCTCGGTTGGAGTTCGGTTCGGAAAGTTAGTTTTTGTGGTTGAGGACTTGGGGAGAAGTTTCCCTGGGAAAAGGATGGGAGGGGTGAGAGGGGGTTAGGTCTTAGCTTAATCTACCTCCAATCTAGCGATGTGTGAAGAAATGCTGAGAGCAGGCACTGGCTGGAGGTTAGGTCAAGTCCCCAATGTAAACCCACAACATTCTTCAAACTCTAATGGTGTATTGCCTCCGTGCCTTCCTCGGTGTGTGTGTGTGTGTGTCCGTGTGCATTTTCACACTTCTACCATATTAACTTATGTTTCCGCCGTGTTGTAGCCGAGGGAGCGGGGGGTCTCTGAGGGCTCCGGGTTTAAGACCCTCATAAAGGACTGTGATTGTGAACAATTGTGTGAGAATGTGTTTATGTATGCCTGCATGGGGCGCCAACGGGGCTCCCACTCGGTCAGGGTTTTAATTCCAAATGGACGTGCGAGGACGGGGAGGTTGAAGAGTGTGTGTGCGCAGGCCGTGCGGGGGTGGAGGCGGTCCATGGGTGCAGTGTGTAAAATGGTTATTGTAGCGTAATCAGCGTGGTGACCCGAGCCAGAGTTAATATTGAAGAGTTTGACCTTTCCTGTTGGCGGGAGATGAGGAGTGCCCTCCATCCCCTGTGGCTTTATGCGAGCATTCTTCAACGCCGTGGTGCCTTACAGCCGTGCACACAAACCCTCGCGTATATGCGTGCACGTCATCGAGTGTGCGGGCGTTTTTGTAGCGCGCGCTGAAATGCCAAACGCACGACAGAAACAGGGACAGCGCGCATGTACATAAAGCGCCATGTTCAGGGTCTCTTTGCTGATTTGTTTTGTTAAAATATGTGAGAATTAGGATGAATGGCTCCATGAACTTTGAAAAAAACCTGCCTTGCTGGGTGCTCTGAGCGAGTCTTTGTTCTGGTAAAGAAAGACACCTTATTCGCCTGCTGTTACCTGTTTCATTTGCATTTGGGAAACCTGCCCAGTCATACCTGCTATGCCCAGGGGAAATAGCTGCACACTTTCATATCACAAAAACAACTACTAGCTAGCAAGTACTTCACTTATCTTTTACACATCCTTGCATTTATTCTGTGACTGCATCTGCTTTGCTCTCTTCCATGCTCTCGCCTCTTAAACCCTCCCAGTAGTATTACATTGTGTTTATCCCTTCGGTTTGCCTCCCCGGTGTCTCCAGGTCCCCTAGGAAACATCCAGAGCACTGAGCCCCAGGTAGGAAGCCCCAGGCCGGGCCTGTAGCTTCCGTGGCAGCGCTTGCAGGGATTTGGAAGCTCTAGAGACCAAGTAGTAGTTGCACAAGGTCTTGTGTTTCATCGTAGAGAAAAACTGAAGAGTGGGCAGATATATGTAGAGAGAGAGAGGTAAAGGAAAATGTAATTCAGGAATGAGAGTTTTGTGGGGTACGTATAGGATCATGGCCGCACATCTGCTTTTCAGATGTCTGAGAGAACAGTCGGTCTCACCGAGTTACCGAGACCTTGTCTTGGCCTCTGTCTTGTACAAGGACAAGATGATGTCCCATACCAAGAACAAAGCTGGATAATTGACCCCCTCCAGTGGCGATAGCATGGCCCATGTGGCCCGTGGGACAGAGGCAGCTTCCTGCTCATAAATGTACACATGCATGCACTGACAGGCATAATCACGCTCACACACACAAACAAAACGTCTCCCACTGTTCCGTGCTTGTTTCGTTTTGATTGGACTACAACAGTGTGCGACTACGCGGAAGCTGTGTGTCGTTTCTGCCTCCGTGGTGCGTTGTCACGGGTGTGAGGGCCTTTCGCTAGCTGAGCACCCACACCCTGTAATCTTGTCTGCTTTGTTTTACAGCCTAGGTGTACACTTTCAGCTGTGATGGACAACTTTACAATAGACAAGCTTTTTCCAGCCCTCTGTGTGAATGGAGAGCTCTTAGTGCTTAATGATACACCACTTTACCGAGAGGCCACAAAGGAAAATCTTAAACTTTGTCATAATCGTCATCTTTTCTCGTCTCAGCGTCAAAGCTGTTGTTCTCTATGCGTCTTGTAATGGAAAATTGAATTGTGAACATTTGTTTTCATGCCTAAGAACTGAAGCTTTTTCTCTGAGCCTTAAAGAGAAAAGGGAAATCTGATATTACTGTACGTTTCTGCCATATTGAGTGAAACCCGGCTCTTATTTAGCATTCAATACAAATTACTCATGAGAGGTTTCAACCTTTTATCCTACAAATTGAATTGATTTGTTTGCGGAAAACAACCAAAATTGTCCAACGTAATACGCTTGAATCTGTGGCCTCGCTTGTTAGGCAACTCTCTCTCACACTGTCACTCTGTTATTGAGCCTGCGCTCTGTGTGGGTCAGTCCCATCGCTCATTCTCTGATGGCCAAAGTAGCAGTGTACTGTATGCTAATTGCTTCCTACTTAATATGCTACATCAATCAGGACTAATTATGGCATTGTTTCAGCAAACAGGACCGACTGGATGAGAGAGGGAGAGAGCTACGGTAGGAGACGAAGGAGAGGCAGAGCAGAACACAAATACAGATGCACGCGGAGTTGAAATGTGTGCCTCTCTGCGTAGCCTCGGAGGAGTTCCTCTGCAATAATCAGTACAGGATTATTTTGAGTCTTTTCGTTCGGCTGCTTTGTCTGTTGGATGAAAATTGGCATTAAATGTCCTGCTTTCAGGAAGAGGGATCGTCTTAGCGGGAGGTCCAATAACGCCCAAGCCAGCAAAATGCAAAGCCATCATTAAAACGTAGTTTAACAAATACTTTTTATGCCTTTTCTCTCAGCTAGGTGGTTAATTCTTTATGGCTGTTGCATTAAAATGCCATGTGTGATTGATTGCCAAAGGAATTCCTCTTAATGAGCCCCATCACGTAGTTGAAGCACCTCTTGTGATGCTGAATTACCTTCAGATTGTGATATGTCAGGGTAACAAAATATTATTTCTCTGCTTAAAGAAACTTAAAGTACATTCTCCCACCCTCCCTGCCATGTACACTCTCTCATTCACATCTTTAACAACTTCTTGACTGCAATGTGTGACCTCGTGGTTGTTGCCAAGTGCCTGGGACTGGGGCCCTCTGGCTTGTGAGGCTTTTTTAATGGACTCCTAGACAGTCCATTTCTATTGTGTGGGGAGAACAACCCCGGTGAATGCAGCAAATTAATCACATTTGGACCCAGATTGGCTGCCACTTCCCAGTGTGAGCCCCCTCGCGAAGGTGAAACTTCTCGAACTAGAAGGGTCAGACAGGCACAAAATGGAGGACTGAGGGAAGAACAGGGGGAGCTCTTTAGTTTAACCCTCTGCTGAAAGAAGAACAAGGCTGTCATTTTGTGTTCAGCGTGGACTCTTTCATGCTCCTGCTGGCATTCCTGCTGCATTTGTAGTACTAGGTTTGCGGGTCTTTGTGTATATGCTGAAGTGTGTGCGTGTAGGCAGCGTCGGAGAGCATTCTAGTTGCTTTGTTGTGGCAAAGGTCAGCTTGTAGTGCCAGCTGGAGAGAGGCCTCTGAGGCCCGCTGGATAGGAGGACGAGAGAATGAATGAAAGGTGGGCGGTGATGGTGTTGATGAGGGGTTTAAGTTTGGGGGTAGGAAGCGAAGCAGTGGCAGGTAGCTCACAGATTACAGATTACAGAAAGGACACTGTCAGACTGTAACAACCCCAAGATGAATGAGAGTAATGTGGGAAGCAGGAGCGATGGGTGGAGGAGGTTGAGGGCCGAGCGTTTAACAGGCAAGGGGAGGTGAAGGCGTGAAGAAAATAAGCTCAGCGGCATGAGGAACCCTTTAGTTCGCCATGGCCCCATTTCAGTATGCATCCCCACTATTTGGATGATAGTGGGGGCAGAAGAAGGCCATTGTTCCTCTTGGATCTTCCTTTCTATTGAACAAAGAGAGATGGATGGAAGAGAGGAAGAGAAGAAGGCAAGAGACAGAAAGAGGGGTTAGGGCGAGGGGCCGACCCGTGACCCCCCTGACCCGTAGACACTCGCCACAACTCAGGCTTTTGTCTGGAGATCGAGCTCGCTGCGACCCTCTCCGTGTAAAACTGAACCCCCTCCCCCCCCGGACCCACTCGAATGTGACAAGGTCAGGGTTCAAACTCTGTCGGGGGCCCGGGGCAGTCAAATAGAACTGGGAAGTAGCACGGGGCATATGTTTCTGGATGCGAATGTGTGTGTGTGTGTGAGATCAGATATGCATCCATGTGCTTGTGTGAGTTGTTAAACATCGGTGGTCATGTGATGTAATAAGGGGGTAGGCTTAAACGAGCAGCTCTCCCAGGGTTTTTGGTTCAACGAATGTCTGCTTTATGAGCATTTCAACACTCTTTCAGCTCATTTCTACCTGTGTTTATGTGATCACTGGGTTCAGATTGCTGTGGTTTTCATTTGTCTCACAGGTTCCGCGCATGATAACAGCCAAATAATGTGTTCACTCTCTGCGATGAAGGAAAAGTCCAGGATCGAACTGAGAGCGACAGCGTTTGTGTTTTCATGACTCTGGTGCTTGGTGATCTCATCTCTCACTGTGTCCAAGACAATCAGACCCACACATTCGCACAATATTTCTCCCTCTTGATTTTTTTACCCCTCTTTATTCTGTTTAGTCTTTCATCATTGGTATATCATCGTTTATATTCATTGGAGAGCCCATATACTACTGTGAAATCACAGGAGCTTGACTGTTACCATGTGTTGGGTTTTATTGCCGGTTTCCTGCCTCACTAATGTGGATTTTATCAACTCAGCATGTGGATGTAGATGTTTGAGAGAAAAGTAACATTTTCACACAAAGCCTGTACGACACAGTGGGTGCTCAAGCCTTAGGAATATGTTCTTAAAGCCTGTATAATATAAACACATAAACACAGCCTCTCGCTCTCTCTTGCTCTTTCAGGCACGTACACACAATCACCACATTCACACTTGAGAATAATACGCTTTTGGGATAAAATAAATCACCGCAAGATCACATGCACCCGCCGTCAACTCCTTGGCACAGTGTCCACCAATATAAATGAATTTCATAGACTTGGCCAGCGACAAGAAAACATATATTAACATTTTCCTCTATATTTCAAGCCTGTCAAGCGAACGAGGGGGGTAGACGGGATACGCAGCTGGTAAAACTTTTTTGACCGACGCTTGCTCACTAGAGTGGAGCATTTAAAGCCCTATAGCAAGTGGGATGGAGAGCAGGAAAGGGAGAGTGAGAAGGGAGCTAAATGTGGAAAACATGAGGGTGCTGGCAGACAAGCAGCCGGTCGAGCACTGGGGGGATCAAGAAAGAGACGGTTTGACATGGCTCTGTCAAACCAGGGTAATTACTAAACACCCCAAATTACATAGCCTCATTTAGTTGTACCCTATCATTTACCACTATCCACACAGCGCTCGTTTTGGTCCTCCTCTCTGTCCGGCTCATTTGTGCTCTCGCTTTCCCCTTTTCTTGCTCTTTCTCCTCCTCTCTGCTTTTGTTCTCCTTCTCGGCCTTCTCAATTCTCCACCTGTTGTCCTTCTGATGTCTCCAGTATTAGGCTGCATGCTTGTGAGGGTCCCGCAGCCTAATAAAAATTTCATTTCCAACTAGGCTACACAGTGTTTGCTGAAATGTAACACATCCGTATATGTGAGGAAACTCATATTCCCGGCTGCCAACACACCAGTTGGTGTTTGTTTCACTGTGTTGAAAAGACGTATGACCGTGAACTCTGACCATGGACTCGGCATTACCAAGGAATTTGGTAAACAACAATCAAGGCAGGCTGTGAATAGTAACCGTCGTCATTTGTCTGTCCAAGACACGGTTTCTACACGTCCAAGTCAGGCTGGCTGGGAAGGTGAGGCCTTGCTGTCCGAATGTTTCTTCACGTTAGTGCCCTGACAGTGAGGGTTAAAGTGCCCACTTTCTATTCTAGTACATGTATGTGCTATTTTTCAACATCTGTATTAATCCCCTGCGACTGTCCTGTTCTGATTACAGACTTGCTACTTTGCTTGGATTGGCACCAAAGCCCCAACCACAGACTGAATACCAACCTAACATGCTTAAATCCAGCGTCCCTCAGCCTCACCCACAACACATCAGCGCGTCCCTTTTTAATTGAGTTCAAACCACTCTCCGTGCTGTGGTGTCCCAATCTGTTTGGCGATCGAAGCGCTTATAAACACGCCGCCGGCCCGAAATTTTGTGACTGCGCAATTTGAGACCTTGTGGATATACTAGTCTGTTAGGGCTCACTGTGCCATATCTCTGCTGTGGCAGCACACTGATGATGTCATAAAGCTGCTCCAGCCCCTCTACATCATGGCTGACATTTTCATGGCTGACGGGACTTGGAATGGGCCAAGCACCTCACATCAAGGAAGAGATTGCATTACTGCTCTCGTAACTCACACACACACACCATCAACCACTTACTCAGGAAAAGTAGACTTAAGCTAGAGGACACCTGCCCATTGGACTCCCATTGTGCATGTCTGACATGGTGTGTATTGTTCCCAGTGTAGACATTTGGGGGTTTTCGGGGTCGAGGAGCGTGTGCTCACTCGGTCTCTGCGGTGATAATCATGAGGTGCTACCCCTGATTTATAGTCCCATCAACAGCCATGGAGACCATCAGCGGAGTGATGCAGATGAGCGGAGAGGTAACAAGATGAGAAACGAGGAAGAGAAGTGGCCGTGATCAATAGGAGAGAGTGGTGTCCATTTGGGTAATGGACAGAGGATCATAAGTGGACAGGGTCAGAAGCTGTTTCATTATCCACTCTATTCTGATCTCGGTCCCGTGGACGAGCGCACGCAGGTGAGCATGTGCATCTTCGAATGGAAGGGAGTGTGTGCATGTGTGTGGGCCTCAAGTACACACCGGTATATGGACAGGTTGTGAGTCAGCTCCATTATCTTGCCCATCAGCTCTTTTTTCCCTCTTCTCGGCCATGTTAAGTGAATTAGAACTGAAAGAGAAGAGGCTGATTAGACAGCCGGCGTGAGAAGCTGACACGGCTCTAAAGAGAGCATTAAGACGGTGTTTATCGAGCGTCCGCAAAATAATAACAATCATACACTTGATCCGCGTGTCAGATGTGATTACCTTGCTTAAACCTCACAACTTCATCACACGCGTGCGGTGTGCGCACACTGGCCGTTGCTCTCCGCCTCCTGCTCGGCTTTGTGTACCCGTGGCTGCTTTACGTGCTCAGGACTGTTTGAGTGAGTCTTGAATATGCGGGTTAAGTTTCCAAGTCACCTCCCAGGACCCCATCTTTTTTTGCAGCATCTACCACCTCATCCCACCTTTTACAGCAGTGCTTTGATGCAGCGTATTTGCATTGCGACTGGGAGCCAGGTGCTCTCGTTTCCCCTTTTCTTGTCTGTCTCCCTTCTTCTCTTCTCCCTCACTCTCCGTCTCCCTATTTATCTTGCTACCCTTCCCTTCATTTTTCATCTCCTCTATTCACTCCCTCCTTTCGTTCCTTTTCTGCCTCTGAGCCGAAAATGGACTTAAATGGATGAGGTCATGGAGAGCTGTCAGCGCTGCGATCATATGGCTGCTACCGTCTCTGCTAACAGCTGAGGATGTGCTTCCAATGGCAACTCTGTGTTTTGTAATCTCAGGAGAATCACGAGCTCAGGAGAAAATCGAGGGACAAATTTTCTGAAAATAAAGACAGGCTGACAGGCACACAAGAGGAGCTGCCCCTAACAAGAACAAGCAGCGTGACCAACGTTTATGCTAAGACGGAGAAGCGTTGATTTTGATTCCACACATTGAAAAGACTGTCTTCTCAAGGATTTCCCCTTCAGCCCAAGAAGAATGTACAGAAATAAATGGCACGTTGAGTTCCACTGAATGTCTCAGCGCTTCATCCGTCCGTGTGGTTGTTACTCCACATACACTGTTGCTGCCGACTGTCTCCACTACTCTAGCCTTCTCTAATCCATTTCCTAATGAAACACTATACTTGCCATGGCAAGGCTCGTCTCTGGACGTTATGTAATCCATATGTCAATAACAAGTGTTTGCTGTGTTGTCTTGTCTTACCCCTGGGTGGTGATTTAAATCTTTGGCTTGCTGCTGGATTAATGCATTCTGCATCCTAGAAAGCAGAGCCTGTTCCATCCAATAAAAGCAAAATGCTCCTTTGACTCAACTGTCGGCGAAGTCAGTAAACTGTAGCTATGACCGCGTTTACAGTTTTATCAGCGAGGTCAACATTAACAACAGGCAGTGAAACACCTGACAGTTTGGTGCCAAGTTGTTGATTTGTTTGCACCTTTTGTGCGAGTTGGGCGTGGAGAGAAACAGAGAGAGAGTAAAAATAGCCTGCAGGTATTCGGATAAACTAGCCTTTGTTAATGGCTTTTTACAAACCACGGGGCTAGAATGATTCCTAGCAAGATGTTAAAACTCTATGTCACCTCCAGGTTCATGCGGCGTCGCCTCTGGCTAGTGTTGTTTACTCAGGGACAGCAAAGGCTGATGGCTAACAGCACGCGTGTGCTCGTATGCCCAGTGTGGATGACGTGCATCTGCTTTTTAATGTCCCCGGGTCTAAACACTCCACACACACACCCAGCCTCTTTGTCTAGATGGTTATAAATGGCTGGGTGTGTGGTGCCTGCAAGCTGTCATTAGGAAGCCATTAGGAGCAAGCAGGGAAAGGACAGAATGAAATGGAACAGAATAGGGGAGGAAACATGCAACGGAGCTCAACTTGGATAAGATACACTACATCATCCTCCTCCTCACTCGCTCCGTCCTCCCGTCCTGTAGCAAAACTTGAGGTGCTGGGATAATGGCGACCATATCTCTCTTCGGCTGCCCCAGGCCCCCGCCACCGCTGTCAGGCAGAGAACATAGAGCGGGGGGGGGGGGGGCTTTAGGTGACTAGAGGGGAGGGGAGACAGATGAGGACAGAAATCAAAATTACGTTCATATTGGATGGTGTAGAAGAACAAGATGGTTGCGGAAAGGAAACGAGGAGGTAAGGGTGAAAAATAGGAAGGAAACAAAGACATTTTAGGGGTTTTCGATTTCACAAATACCCCCTTGTGTGACACAAAGGCCATCAAAGGTCTGACTTTCTTGTCTTCCTCTTTATCGCTTCATCTGTCCTCAACATGCAGAAAAAACCCTTTTAGAGCAATATTTTTATCGTACCAACTCTCTTAGTGTCTAAATTAATCTCTCTGTCCTCTTGCGTTCTCTGATAGTGAGTGATGAAGTAATAGAACAATAAACAGATACAGTGAATCTGAGTAAAATAGGAAGAAAGAAGGAGAGAGGCAGAGAGAGAGAGGGGGGAGTAAATAAAGGCATGTGAATAGCTGCTTGAAGCGTGGACACTGGGTCTCCTAGCAACCAGGACCAGCGATGCATTTCTCTGCCTCTCCTTGTTTGATTTCCTTTAAAAGACTGACAGGGAAAATACACTTTGATTAGGAGGAAGGCGCAGTGGTTTTGTTCTCTATGGAGCAGGAAAGGGACAACAACAACAAGGATTTAGAACACGTCTTGGAAAGCCTGGGCTGGGGGGGCGGGAGGGGGCTGGAAGTGATATTTACAGAAATACAGGGTAGGAAAGCGAAGTTAAGGTTTGGAAACCAGGACACGAGGACACACCCTGTCATGAGAGAGCAGTTGGACCTGTCTTAGGATGATGTGATTGCTGAGGCACAGCATGGGAATGTAGGCCAGACAGTAAACCAGAACAGACATTTTGGAATGAAGAAGGCCGTGAGCAGAGGGCGGAAGACGGAGCCATTATAGAAGGAGAGCGAGAAATCTGATCGGCTTCGTGTCAGCTGTTGGTGTCATGGCATTAGTGGCAGGTAACGCCGACACAGAGAAAACAGGTAGAGTAGAGTAGATGCTAACTAGATGTAGCTGTAACTATCCTTGTCTGCTTCATAAACCCCCCACTGACACATGTTGCACACAGACACGTGGGTAAAATGACACGATGGCCGTCGTCCTGCTGCGGCTTCACTCCCAATAACCGTGATCAATCTGTTCGCAGCGACAGAAAATCCTTTGTCTTTCCATTGTTTCTGCCATGTTGACAGAACCAGAGTGTCCAGCAGGGAAAATGAGGATAAATGACTTTGCTGGCATGTGCATATGTCTGCAGTTTTGTTTTCGTTGCGCGCCTCCGTATTTGCACTATATGCAATGTGTACATGCAGACGTGTTAAGTTTTTGTTACTAAAGCAGATTTTGTAATACAAACTGTAAAAGGAAAGGAACTCATCTGGGACAGGGCGAGCTCAGAGATCAGAGGCAAACCATCTGTATATATGAGTAAGATTATGCGTAATCGCTTTGTGTGTTCAGGAATTCATTTCATCCAGCAAGAGGGAATAATGTAGTTAAGCGATGGACTGTTTCCAGGGAGAACAAAAGATAATAGGATCAGAAATATACAGTAAACAACAGGAGAGTTTTGGGGATAATTATAAGCATGGGGAGTCCAAAATTACACGGCGAATACAGCTCACTATAAATAACACTTAATATCAATGAGTGCGCCGTATTTTGAGAGACGGCACAGTTGGCGTGGAGCAGAAGTAGACAGGAAGGGAAGGAGGGGGATCAAAGTAGAAGAGATTAAATCACATCTCCAGATTGACTCGTGGTGCCTCCCTTGACTTAACATAATTAACGTCCCTTACAGAGTGAGAGGGAAAACAGTGACTTGGCACATGGATATGAGGAAGCTGAACCAAAGACTGACGCTGAACCGTTATGTGAATGTGTTGTGTTTTATGTGAACTTGTTTGATGGAGGGCCACTTGTCACAGAGGAGATAATGATTTCAAATGACAGCCACCTGTATGTCGAAAGAAGACGCGACGCCATCCGGTCGGCATATCTAACTACAGACGCCATTCAGAAACGCGGACGGGAAACTTTCTGTGCTACTACACTTTTCATTCACACTTTCTAATTAAGTCATGCAGCCATACAGGAACAAAATGTTTCCAAAACAGTTTGGGTTGGAGATACAGGAGACTTTCTCATACGTCTGCTCTCTTGTAATTAAACACACCGCGCATACTGCAGACGCTGCCACACACACTGTTGCGGTTAGCCCCGTCAAGTCGAAGCACCGAGTTATGTCAGCGTGCCCTGGTGTTGGTGTTTTTGGCGAGAATGTGGATGAGAGCAGGGTGCATTCCTGCGTAATAGCCAGCCCGTCTGCCAGGCCTTGTTCTTGTTTACTGTAAACACCCTCGTGCCAATCATTCTACGTCTATTTCCCTCTACGCTGCCCCAGGCAAGTTCCAGAATTTGCGCTGAAGCTTTCGTTCAACAAGCAGGAACATTTGATGGTGCATCCAGGCAGGGCTCATAAACAACGCTACTCACACGTCGTCGTGTGGAAGGTTTGCTTTTTAAACCCAAGTTGCTACAACGCAGGACTTGTCTGTGGCCTTATCTCCATGCCACTAACCTTGCCGGCAGTAACTCACCTAATCAGTGGCCCCGAGGACACAACCGTCTGTCTGCCTGTCCTGCCACGCACCGAAGTATCAACCTGTTTACCAGCTGGCGCAACAATCCCATTGTGTATATTTGGGTATTTTCAAAGTGTTTGTGTGGTGTCTTAGAAGTGTGAGACAGCTTCCTGACAGGTAGACCAAGCATGCTGGAGGGCATGGCAATGAAGGGATGCATTGTTTGACCAGGTGTATGCTGAGGGATGTGTGTGTGCGCGTGCGTGAGAGTGAAGGCTGGGAGAGTTGGGGAGGAGGAGAAAGACGAGCGTGACAGATTTCTCCGTGACGCACGCTGCTCTTCAGGCATCGGGACGGTGGTTGATCCAGCACGATGATGAACCATGATGGCTCAACACGGGGCTCAGTAGCCGCTCGAGGCTGCTCTCGCTAGAGCTGAGTGAAAGGAGGGGAAACAGCCCCCGGCTGTGAACCGACACAGAGCCAAGATGGAGAGAGGACACTTGGGGCATTTGTTTATTTATTTCCTCCCATATGCTGTATTCTCTGCAATGCTACAGTGAGTCAGCTCAATGAGGCATAAGGTGAATGCTCCATCAACTCTCTGAGGATGGGCGGGTGTTTCTGCCTCAAGAGCAGCTTACTCAAACTTCTAGCACGGAAAGTGGCTTTTTGGTATTTCAATGTAGGCCGGTGGACTCCGGTTGCCCTTTTTACTGACTGTCCAGGTGCTCTGGTCACAACGCAAACCTGAAATGAGGAGTAAAAACGGCTGATCTGACAACTGACCGACAGCGTGCGTGTTTGAGTTGATGAAGTCTGACCTTTGGCATTGAAATGAAGGAAGGGTTGCAAGGGATGTGGGATTTGACTTTCATACAGTCGCACCTGGAGTCGGCCCACGAGGAGCATTTACCTAAACACTGCACTCAAGGACAAAGGACACACGCCTCTCAGTCCACCTGCATGCATGTCATCATTTGCATGGATTTGTTTATGCAGTGAGACATGATAAATGGTCGGTGGGATCTATCACTTCTAATAGTTGCCGTTTGCATGTGTAAGACAATTGTACAAATCATGACATTCGTCGTTTTGTCCCAAATTGTCTCTTTCACGTCCTCTTTTGCATGTTTCCTCTTCTTTTTTATTTCCAGAATTGATTTTCTGACTACATAGCTTGAATTTGTAATGCTTTTTGGCAGTTTACACGTCTTGGATCTTGGATGCTGAAATTCGCTGTCAGGAAGGGAACACATGAAATCCATCCAATATTCAGTGTGATCTTCATTTTGGATAGCTCTTATGAGGTGTAGTTTGATATTAGGAAAAAAAAGGAAAACTGGACACTTCAATGCGATGGTGTGCTTCTAGTTTTATTGTTTAAAGACAGTTTCGTCTCTTGAGGCTATGCACTACTTTTTAAATCCAGTCTGGATTAACAAGTTAACTATTAGCCGTGGCAGGTGTGCTTCACATGTTGCCTGGTGCACTGTACTTTAAACGCTGGCTCCATTTCATCTGTCATTCTGTGCTGAATTTAGGGCAATAATGTCAATGTTCTTTTCCTCAGAAAGACTGTTGTGTCGTAATATTTTATTAAAATATTGAAATGAAGCTATGGATTCAAGCAGCCCCTGCTTGAAATGACAAAAGCCTGAGTCGCTGTAAGTAATAGAGAGGCGGGAGAGTTTCACAGGATGAAGCAGGGAGCTGCAAACGGAATTAGCTTCCTCACTTCTGCTTGGAATTGTGGCAACACAAAGCGTCTAAATCAAATTAGCCTGTGTCCAATCACAACCCGATGTAGGCAATATACACCAATTTGAGAAAAGAGCCGTATGAAAATAAGCCATGCAAATTCAGGAGGAGGCATCTAGACAGGGCAACGCAGAGTGTGACTGCTGTGAAGGAGGAGTCCTTGCATGTGTGCACAGCGCTCTGGCACTTTCAGCTGTGCATATAGGACATTTCTGTGTGTGTCTGCGTGTGTGAAGGAGCTTTCGACCATGGGCATGTACATATGTGAAGCTAATGAACAGTAATTTCATTTAGAAGGCAGTTAGATGGGAGGTGCAATCAGGCATCCCATTTCAAAACTCTCATCCCTCCAGGTCACACAGACACACACACACACACACCGTGACTTTAAATGCAAGTGAGTAAATGTCTCCTGGCTGCTATCTAGCTATCTAATTATTCCTTTTTTCATTAAATGGGTAAATCAGATTGTAATTAGCTTGGCTGTCATTCACTGGCCAAGGTGCTAGAAATGGTGAGCACGTATTGGACAGTATTACTCTGACTGTGAGTGTGTGTAGCATATGCTCTCCTCTCTGTCCCTAGGGCGAGGTAGAGGTCTTTGGTAATTACTTTTGTTGCACCAAGAAAGAATGCTGGTAGGGAGCAGGAAGGAAGCCAGCAAGACCCAATCAGGTGTTAGACCTGTGATTACAGCCTCTTCAGACATTTCACTACGCACAGCTGGGGAGGCAGCCGTGCCCATCCAGGAATCCAGGAGACGCGTCGAGTAGTCTCGCGATTCACGACATACAGAAAACAACAACTTTTTAAGGACTGCTTCATGTTTCTCCATGTGTGAAATCCCTACATTTGCCAGTTTCGCGGCGATTATCTCCCCCAATTTGCTGCGCTTTGTTGTAGTTTTAGTCGTCGGTGAAGGAGCCATCAAAGCAAATAAAGCAGCGAAGAGGATTGTGTAACATTAACAATCGCCCCACTAACTAATTGGCCCTCGAGAGATTCGCTGCTGAAGGAGGACACTTTCTTCTTCTTCCCGTGCTGCAGCAGGACCGCGCTGCTGCTCTACCTCCAGTAGAAGTGGGAAGGCGGCTTTGCAGACTCTCACGGTCGGCGGCTTGCGTTTGCGCGCGAGGATGGCTTTATGCGTGACGACATTCTCTGTCTGCTCGGATGCAGAGCTGGTGTTCGTCCAGACGCCTCTTGAATAAGTTGAACTGATGTAAAACACTTCAGAAATTAGTGTCTTTCCCAGATAAGATAAACAACAACTCATCAGGAATTCCAGCCTGCCACGGCTCAACAAGCCTGCCAAAGTTTCCCATCACCACGCAGCGCGTAGAATGTCAATGTCCCTTCCTACTGATTCTGATTCTAATCCTAACCCAGGCCCCTTCGCTCCAGGGACCTACTAAAGATTTGTTTGGGAGGCTTTTGAAATGTGTAGGACCTTCACATTTGGCTCCTGGGTTTGTGCTTGCCTACTGTTCAAAGTTTTAATTGCTAGGGGGGAAAGAGAGGAGCTCTGTGTGTGTGTGTGTGTGTGTGTGTGTGTGTGTGTGTGTGTGTGTGTGTGTACATTTGTTCAAATGTATGTGCATTAGACAAACCGGTCTTTTTTTTGGCATTTTTTATTACTAGGATGCTGTAGAAGAAGACAGCCGGCGACTTTTAGTTGTGTATCGAACCGTTTCCACATGTAAACACTGTACAGGTCTTGTGCTCTGAGCTCCTCGTGGAAGCAGCGGTGTTGTTGTTTAGCTCAGCATTTTTGGAGATTTGCTTCAACTTTTCACAGTTTAAATCAAACAGCCAGATCCATTTTGTGCGTCCTGATGGGAATTTGGCTTTGGATTAACTGAGAAGAAAAAACATTCCTGCATAATGTTTGGATGAGTGCACCGCAGCTCAGCGCGCTCAAACACACACTTGGGGCAGGAAGTTGTCGTGGGTTGACATAGCTTTTAATGAATTCATTTAACATTTGACATTAGTTTCAGGCTTTTGATGCTCATTTCTCTACATCGTTAGGATTGTGTGCCACTCACTTTTCATCACAGTAGTAAATGATGACAAACCTGCTTCAGCTGCAGTGTGTTAAAACCTCTTTGACATCTCCAGACTTCAGACACTCACACCTACCCCCAGTGCACCACTGTATATACTGTGGCTGTGTGTTTGAATAGAGAACGCTGTATTTGTATGGCACAGGGGTTGACCGCAATCCAGCACAAAGTCTGGATGTGATTCACAGCCTCCAGGGAAGAGGAACTAACAAGAAATGCACAGCGTTGCAGAGGCAGCGATTTCGAAGTGGTCTTCAGAAAACGGGGACAGAGTCATTATGGAAAAAATAAGATATTAGTTTACTGCTTCACTTTTCACACCGATGCCTTCACTTGTCAGGCATGTTAAGCCGCAGCTCAAATGTCATTGTGTGCAGAATAGGATTTGGAGGAACGTGATTGCTGTAACTGTATCTTCTCTGTCTTTCTTTGTTCATGCCCAATAATTATTTTCAGAAAACGATCTTCTTGCAAAATTCACTTTCTCTCTCCCCTGCTCTGTTTATATGTGCTCCGCTCCTCTGCCTCTCAGATCTGTGTGGGTGTTCTGATAGTCAAGCCAGCTCACAACATCTGGGCACTGTTTGAAAGTACACTGTTATTTCAGCAATTAGACCTGAAAACAAATAGAATACCTTTTGGTTTATGCTCGCCAGTCTCCTTATGTGAATGCCAGCGCAGGCACGGACCGTGTTGGTCACACTCCACAAACACACGCAGGTCAAACACACACATGATGACACTCACTGTTGGTGCTTTTCCATCCATTTTTCATGGCCAATTAGGCGAAAAGAGAGCACGTCCCACCGACGCCTCGGCCATGGCAGGAAACCTCAGGCTGTGGACGATGGCAGACAGAGGCTTACAGATGTGCTGCGAGTGTAGCGGACCGGGGCGGATGTGCGATTATCACGTATGTGCGGTCCTTCGCGTCCCTCAGGATGAGCCGCTCGCTGTTCACGTGCTGCTACGCCGACCTTTGCCGCGTACAGTATAGTTTCATCACTTGCGGACTTGCACATCAATCACGGCAGATGAGCTGACACCTTTCCTACCCACACTGCTCTGCTCTTTGCCCGCAGGCCCTGACTGATAGCCAGCAAACAACACACTCGCTCACCTGATAGCAAACTGAAATGCAAGGTTTTTGTCTCCCTCACAGACACACACAAAAACTCAGACCCACACCTGCTTATAAATCATTACATTTTGGGCCCACTCCATGGTTTTTAGGTATATTTCTAGTAGCTGGCTTGTGTTTGTGTGTCAGTGTGTGTTTAACTTGTGTACGTGTCTCTTTGGGGCGGCTCATTGCCCACCGAGCTCGGTCTCAGACTGATCGAAGGCTCTGCACTCGATCCCTGATATTTGGAGCTTCTGATTACAGTCTGCTCCGGACCATCAACCAATTCAGCTCTCGCGTCCTGCCCAGCTGGGACTGGCAGAGCGACGGGTAGAGGCAGGTAGTACGTTAGAATACATCTGCACCATAATGTTGAGCCTCGTGATTCATAGGCCCATGAAGGTGTTCTACCTGTTGTGACTGGTCTGTTGCACTTGTTTTCTTTTTTTAGCAGGACAAATGGAAAGTGCCGCAAACAAACTGATCAAAGGAGATTTAGGAAACGATAATCTGGCAGCTTACCTGTGACACCAGAGCGTAATGGCTCTAGAAGTCTATTAAAAAGTTCATTCAGCATTTCTATTTCTAAAAGAGCGTAATCACTCGGACAATAACGGATCTAGAACATCAGAAAAATCCCACCCACCCATCGAGGCAGCAGCTGGCACTCGCTCAAGCTTGACCGAGTGCAGCATCTGAGCTTTAATAGGGGCAGTGAGGAGTGATGTAGATGATAGGTGCTGTGAGAGCACGGCTGTGGTTCCCCGCTCCGTCCTTACGGCCCCGTGTCGACGCTGTGTTGGGTTTTTAGGATGTTTACAGTGTGATTGACAGTCTGAGGATAGATTGGAGCCACCAGCCAAGCTTTGCGCGGTGAAAACGAGGCCAGTCGTGCGGTAATATCCCTGCACAGGGTGTTGTCTTTAGCGACTCGCACACTCACGCACACACACCTGTAGACAGTACGTACTATTGTGTCTGACTTGCTTCACTAGACCAGTCATATCAGCCCATGGGACCGGTTAAAATTGGCAGACCACACAGGGTGAGTGAGA
This sequence comes from Macropodus opercularis, assembly GCA_030770545.1. Classification (NCBI taxonomy): domain Eukaryota; kingdom Metazoa; phylum Chordata; class Actinopteri; order Anabantiformes; family Osphronemidae; genus Macropodus; species Macropodus opercularis. The sequence goes on along the minus strand of CM061097.1, from coordinate 6,422,917 downwards.
GTATGTGTCAGCGCAGCAGAGTGTGTGTGTGTGTGTGTTTTCATGTGACTACACCCTGCCTTTTCTTGATTAATGGGGTGTGAAGGGATTATGCTGATTCAGTTCATAACTGGGCCACGGTGACACAGTCATTACACAGGTGAGTGTGAGACTGCTCTTGTGTGCGTCCTTGTGTGGCAGGTTTTTTTTTTCTTCCTCTACGCCCAGGCAGGTGAATAGAGATGGCGACGGAGCGGCGTAAACGTCCCGCTCCTTTTGTCCTCTGTGCCAATGGCAAACATGGCGGAGAGCTTTCACTAATCCCTGCTCTAGCCTTATCTAAACTACACCTCGGAGCAAAGGAGAGGGGGAAAGAAAAGAAAGGTGAGACGTGTCAACCGAGCAAGAAAGATGATAGTTGAGAGAGATATGATGTAAAGATAAGGAGTGTGTACAGGAAACAAACAAAGGAGAATGGATCGACATGTTAAGAGGCAAGGATGAGACATGTAGGCTGTGTGAGGATGAGGCGGAGACAAAAGAACGGAGTCAGAGTACACCTAGTGAAACAGAGACGACGATGTCATAACCACAAGCGCAGAAATTCCCAAATTACCACATTGTTATTGAACTCGTGCAAACACAACAGCCAAGTTTTATCAATCTATAACCCTGACATCCAACAAATTAGAGCGTGCTGTCACTTGTCCACAGAGAAACTAGAGCACACAAGACTTCCCAGGCTGCTGACAAGGAACGATAAGACTGAACAGAACAGGTTTTATTCTTGTAAATCAACAGAATTAAAAATTGAGTCAGTATGTAGAACACGATGAGCAAAGAACGGCTGCGTAAACATCGCTAGAATTTCTTGCCAATTTCTTGAACCAGTTAAGTGCAACGCTTTCTTTTGTTTGAGTGATGCTATGATGTGGGATTTTCTCAGCTGCTGTGATAAGGCTTCGTTTAAATGTAAAAGCAGTCACGTTAGCTTAAACAGAGGGTACGCCGTGGAAATGTTTGACAACATTATTGATGTTTTTCAGCCTTGTCTAAATGAGCGTGTAGGGCCCGCGTCTCGTTGTTTTTCACATCACAGCGCTAACCTGCTCCCCTCCTGTCACGGACGCTACTGGCGATAACCGTGGATGGATTGAACCTTGGGAAAGGCAGAAGATTAGGGGTGATGCAGATGGTTGTTTTGGAGCAAACACAGCATATTTGTTTCCCTCCCGCTCTTTCAGTTTTATTTTCTGTTGTTCCTTTTCTTTCAGTCCTTCTCCCTTCCATGCGCAATGGAAGACAGACAGACAGACAGACAGACACACACACACACACACACACACACACACACACACACACACAAAGACAGCGTTACGGTGGAATCCAATAAAAATAGCCCCATCTGTCCGACTGCCCTCCATCCATGTCCCCGCGCTGCTCTTGCATTGATTGAAAAATGCTCACATGAGCGATGCATCTGTGTCCTATAAAACATGTTCCCCTCTTGGGCTTTTGACAAAATTCTTCCATAATAATTTTGACATAAGAAAACAAAACAATACTGGCTTCACGTGTTGAGGTGGGTAAAGTGTACATTTCATATTTTTATGTCTTCTCTTCCTGGGCGGATGTACATGTACTGTGTGTGTGTGTGTGTGTGTGTGTATGATGGACTGCCAGGCAATGAGTTGATTGGCCATATGTCTGCACAAATGAGCTCTTTATTTAATAAGGCCGGTGATCTAAATTGTCATTACTGTCAACATTTAACTGTGGTCCTCCCTGCCAGATGGTATTTGGTAATATATCACTGCGATGAGTTCTCTCAGATTACTCTTTACTACACCATGAATCTATTCCAGATTAGAAAATGGTCCTGGAGGTTTCATTCGGGTTAACCTGAAGTACATATTTATTTCTCTTCATTTTTCCAATTAGATTTATCCTTTAATCTTCACTATGAAATATACTTATTCAGAGTCTGCAGAGTGACTAAAATATAATAAAATTACTTTGCAATCAGTTCTGAAGTGAACACGGCATAGAATGATTTAGTTTCACACATTTTAATACGTGATGAATGTAATTCTATTTATCACGGGGCTCGCTCAGCATTTGGTTATGTGTGGTTGCATGTTAATGGACGAGGTGATACAAAGTCTACACGTGTCTGGATTCGGACGTCTCACGTTGCCCGACTTTATTCCCACCGCGTTGAGGTGATGAGCTTGCGATGAGCGAGAATGCGCCTTATTCTGCTGACAACAGGAAACGATGATGAAAATGTCAGCCGTGTTTGTTAATGACTGAGCCGTTCCAGACGAGTTCAGGAGCCTGGGCAAGCAATTAAACCCAGGCCCGTCCTATCAGAGCAGCGTCTAGCAGACACTCACACAAAAGGACAGACATTAGCTGGATACTGAGACTAAAATAAACTTTCCCACTGCCTTTGGGCTAAACGTGCTTTTGCACAATTATGAGTAATAATCCTTAACAAATTGTTTTCTCCAACACTGCCCAGTGTTACTTTCTTCTGCAGCCCTCTTAGAAACCACAGCTGGGAGAGTTTCCGTGTGTGTGAGTAGTCAGATGATGGATAACTGTTTTGGAGTTTATGGAGGAGGAGAAGAACGGAAAGAATACATAAAATTAGACAAAATAACGTGCATACTAGTGTATATGTGTGTTGTGTTGTATAGGTGGCACAAACTCCACTACAAGAGTTATACTTATTTTTGAAATGTAATATTTAATTTTACCCCACTCTGCTCCGAGATTCATTTTCTTTTGTATATCTTTGTCTCTCCTCTGCTGCTCCATGCTTTTTGGCAGTCCTTTTTTTTTTATCAATGGTCATGCCAGTGAAGCTTCACTCAATGGAACAGAACCCGAAAACAAAAGGAGAGAGTCCAAGTCAGCTTCTTTTCTTGCTGTCAGGGCAATACTTCAGCTGCTTATCACTCTGCCAGTGGAATTTATTCTTAGACGTTTTGGCTTGGATCAACGCGAGGATTTAAAAAAACATATAACTATAAAAAGTAACAAATCCTCTTTGCGAGTGAGAAGCAGCAAAAGGAAGACGTCTAATAAACCATTGCAGAGTTATAACAAATTCAGGCGCAGAATAGGAATGAGTTGAAGTGGAGACCTGCTGCGGGCTTGGCAGCTGGCACAGTTCGCCTTTTATCGGGCACGTAAAGTGAAAACATTCAGGAGACAGAAGTGCCTGATCACTGTCGCAGACGTTTGTATAATTCTAATGTAATGACATTAGAATTTTCTGCAGCAGTTTGAGGAAAATGGAGAACTTTCTGCCGTTCCTCGGTGTTGACCGCCTTTGTGTGCCTCCATCTCTCTGTCTGCCGTTTCCCGATGGAGGTCAAGTGTTCAGGTTAATTGCAGCCCTAAGTGGAGCCCCCACTGCAGCTAAAGAGGGAATATTCACACCATCCTTATTGTCCTTCATCCTTTCTCTTACGCCATCATCTGTCCTCCATTGTTTCCAAGCGACCCTTCGGGGACACAGCGGACCACTTCACATGTCAGTTCTTTACACCCTCTCTGTCGCTCTCGCCACGTTTTCTGTGCTATACTGGTTTCTGGAGCTGATGGATATGTGGGAAATGTAGAAAACTGAACACGAAGCTGTCTCATTAGTTCGGAAGCTTTGGAGTAAAATCCTCATACTTTAAGGTGCAACAACACCACAACAGCCCATTCTTCTCCGTCTCTTGTTTTTTTTTTTTTTTTCCCCACCGCTTATCTGTCATCCCTCATGTGCTGCCAGAAGACAGCCAGGAGGCAGGGAGTAGGAGAGGTGTAATAACGGCGAGCAAAGGGAGGACGCAGGATGCTAAGTCAGACAGGAAGCGGGAAGGGGAGGCCGTGAGTAATAATTGCGCAATAGAGGGTAGAAAAGTACAGAATGATGGTTTTCACCTGCTGCTGTGGCCACTCAGGGCTGACGCGGGGTCAGAACAGAACCCTGGTTCTGAGCCCAGAACCTTGTTGCTGTGAGGTGGCCCTGCTCATCGTTGAACCATCGCACCTCCAGCTACAGGAAGTTTGAGCTTTACATGTTTATTAATATTTTGTGCGTGACCCAAACGTTCGTTCAGATGGACAGTGGCTTTGTGTGATCAAATACCTGAGTGTGGTTTTAGCTTTTTGTTTTATTCATTTTTTGAGTTGAGCTGCTTCGCTTCTGAAAAGCTTTGCTGTAGATTTATCGGTATGCTGAGCCGCATCCCTCCCTCACGCTGTTTCTCTGTGACTCGGCGCTCGCTGTCATTCTACCTCACCTTCGCTTGGTCTTTATTCGCCTTTGTTTTTTACTCCATCTCCGCACTGACTTCCTCTCTCTCTTTCTCCTCTCTAATTCTATTCATGAAAGGTGCACACTCCATCATTCTGTCTCCCTATATCTCTGTCTGCCCTTCATTTTCTCTACACCTTTCTGCACCAGAGCAAGATGGAGGGAGAAAGAGGCAGAGAGAGAGAGAGATGGACAGATTAGGTGACAGTGATAAGCGATCGATCTCAAGGCCAAACAGCCCAGGGAGGATCTCCCGACCCACCTCTTTCTCTCTCTGCCTCCTATCCTCCACTCCATTCTTCTCCTACTTCCACTCTCCTCTGCTCTGCTCCTCGTCTTTCTCTCTAACCTTTGTTCTCTTCAATCTGACAAGGGTTCATTAAGGATCCACTTTGTGTGTATAAGTGCACATAAGTGTGTGTCTGCGTGCGTACGAGTATGCACACTTTTGCCTGTCTGACTACTTGATAAGTCATGAAGGATAGCTCCCCGGGGTGCCCCTAAACAGCTTTTAGTGGCTTTCGCTCATACGCACATCCATACATACACACACACACACACACACACACCAGCCTCATTAGTGTTTTTCTTAGGCACAAAGCATTTGGTCAGTGAGTCGGACGAGTCGTTTGCCGTTTGTGCACGTTTCAGCTCAAAGCCACATACGTGATGTGGTCCCTGGTCCAGCATGTTGTCCTAACGAGGCCGCTTATTGATCAAGTGCTGCTCTTTGTTCTGGACGCCTAAATGGACCGTCAGCCACTCTCACCAGGCCTTTATGGGAGCTGTTATGGCTTTGGCCTGATTACAATAGAAGCACTTAAAATGCTCAACTCATGATGTTTTATGCAAGATCTCACTGGGCTCCAGAAGTGTGTGCGTGTGTGTGTGTGTGTGTGTGTGTGTGTGTGTGTGTGTGTGTGTGTGTGTGTGTGTGTGGACTATGTTTCAGTCACCAGCGTGTTCCTCCTCAAAATGCTGGCTGGAGGTTTGTCATCGCTTAGTTTTCGATGCAAGCGTGCATTTGTTCATTGCAGATGCTATTAGTGGAAATCTCAATAGCTCAATTGGATGTAGGTATATAAATACAATTTGCGTTGATTCACTCAGTCGCTCGCTCGTCTGTACAATTATTTGCACAGTGCAGGCATCTTAGTTCAGTGCTCGTGTGCGTTTGTGCACATGCGTGTTCAAATCTGTTGCCTGCCCTCCAGTGTAGCGTTTTAATTTAAGGCCAATCAACTGTGACCAGAAAAGCATGTGGAAATATTACCCACAATCCCCTTCACTAAGTCCCAGGTTTTCTTCCCTTCACTACCCTCACCACCTCCCCACCACCGCAGCCTCCTGATAAATAGGCTTTTCCAACCAGTCGTTTCCGCTGCTGTTTATTCATGATGCAGCCACTTCAAATATTGCACCGTTCATTGGGAAGTCTATTAAGTCAGGGCTGATGAATGAAGAAACTCTGGGCGACATTGGTGTGCAGCACAGATGATCGGTAACGTCAGCCAGCGACTTTATCAACGCTTTTGGCTTCTAGTGTTTTGTTTAAACTCCGATTATCTGTGGTACTGCATTGATCCATCAGCCTTCTGTCAAATGCGCTTGAACGAGGAGAGCGAGTTCTCTCTGTGGTTGAACAGAAGCCTCCTCACGCTCTCTGTTTCTGAAACAACACTTCACGTGGGCCTGGTTCCGTCAGCGTAAAACCAGAACCTGCAATCACGTTGCAGTCCGTAAAATATCAATATTCACTCTAATTTTTTGGGGGCTGTTACCTTTTTACGCTCGCACTTTTTAATGATCAAATTCTTTGCACCTTTGATGTGTTTTGAAATATTGACTTTTATTCACGACTCAAATATAAAATAAAGTTTGCCTTGGATCATGTCTTCTTCTTTTCTCGTCCTTATCTTCATCTGCCTTTTTACTCACTCCCCAAATATGTGCCTGATGTTTCTCTACCCGGTAATAGAAACAAAAGGTCAGCTGTATTTATGGTGTTTTTGTCTCTTCGCTTGAGAAAGGCCGACTTCTCAGTGGAAAAACGAGGAGGAGATGTGGCTGGATTTGTTAACAGCTGTGTCATGTCAGAAAGTGTGAAACGTGCAGGTGAGGGTGTGAGTGGGGATTAGTCTATGAAATGATTTGTGTTCGAATTGATCCCCAACACCTGTGGGAAGTTTCAGCCAACCCTGCTAAGCCTGCACCGCTGACCTGATATGGACGTCTGTTCACACGCGCACTCGCACAAACACACTTGACTAATGTGTCAACTGGGACGTCTCACCCAGGCATCTGTGTCTGCGTGTGTGTCCGTGATGAAGGGGCCCCTGCTGTGCCCTGATGGGGACATCAATACCGGGCGGTTTAGGCTTTCGACACACTAGCATGAGAGTGTGGAGAGAGAGCAGCAGGTGGAATAAGATGGACGCAAAATGGACGATAGCGTGCATAAGAATAAAATCAACGTCAGACTGGGAGCAGACCGACATTTAGGATAAGTAACGTAAGTAAGGTTACTACACAGCAATACTAACATTGTTTTATTATGCCGCAGTGCTCGGCTGTGGTATGTGGCGAATGTGCGGTATAGTGTGTTGAAGCAGGACGCCCTGACAGCCAGCTCAGGTCAGGATGAGAGCGAGACAGCTGGGGAGGAGTGTGTTCAGCGATGGATGGACGCAGGATGGAAGGCATTCTCCAACTGCTCTAACTTTAGACCACACATGTTGGTAAACCTCCCAAAACCTGTCCATGGTGTGTCACCACTAGCTTCCATGAAACCCTCTTTGTGTGTGTCTTTGTGTGTGTGTGTTTGTGTGAGAGAGAGAGCACATTTAGAGAAAGTAGAGCCCATAAATAAACTGAACGCGAGCGGCCAAAACATTTGCTAGTATAGCAAATCTCATCTGTGTTGAAATGTAATTTTTTCCCCCCAGGAGCTTATTGTTTCAGCTTCCTGCGATGCCACGAGTTCAGAAGTTCATGAACTCACCGTTGGAAGTGTGAACAGAATATAATTTGTACCCAGCAAGACATGACCTACAGACCTTGATTTAGTGTCACAACCTTCTGACTCCCCCCGTAGGGGAAACTCAACTAGGCCAATTAGTTTGAATACAAAGTGAGTTTTGGTTCAACAAGATCCAATCAGAATTTCTATTAAACGAGAAAAATGATTTGAGAAGGGATTTGTGTGTGTGCGTGTGTGTGTGTGTGGGATAAGCGGAAAGAAAAGGTCTCGGTTGCGTCTGGATAAAGGTAATGTGGCTTTTCGTCGCACACTGAATACAAGCATGAGAAAAAGAAACAGATCGTCGTGAACAGACAACCGGAGATGAGTAGACAAGCATACAGTAAGGTCAACGCCCCACACACACACACATCCCGACCGTAACACTAATTGCCCGCGGCCCACGCTCCAGGACGGCAGAACAAAGGCACGCTGAGCATCTTTTAGCTCGTTTGACGTGACACAAAGCTCCACTAAACCGACAGAGTTCCTGCTCTGTCAAACTCGGCCTTTTAAACGGGGCTGAGTCGCGATCAAAGGCAAGAACGGGGCCTGGCTGCTCCCACTTTGCACATTTGATCCTGTTTGCAGCTTTTGCCAAAGAGAGCTGAACTTCAATCTCTTCAGAGGGAAACACAAAAGTGGAGGAAAATTCGGGGGATCTCCAAGCAAGTGCCACAGCAGCTACAGTAACGGAAAGAAGCCGTATGGATGTGCAGCATGACGTGTAGACTTCACGCTGTTTTCAAACACACGGTGACACTACTGCAAATTTCACTCACCAAAGCAACTCAACTAACCAGGCAAGGTTGTTACTCTTCACCCTCACCCTTCCATTTATTTCCTGCTGAATAGACGTGTCTGCCAGATACGCCCTATACAGGTACGCAGGGAGTTCATACCTCAACAATAAACAAGGTTCATACGCAATAAATAGCTAAAGTACTCAAAGCAAGGCCTCAAAGTGTTTACGATGAGACGACTACAACTACAACGCAGCCCTGAACTCTGCTGTTTAACTTGCACGTCACATGCATTCTTCTAGATTGTGTTCTAACCTTTACTGCCCTATATAACAGAGACATTTGCCCACAATAAGACACACAGCCCAGTACCCCAACTCTCCACTTAACCCCCCGCCTAGGACCGTGACAGCTCCTCCATGGGAGGCTCGCCCTGAAGGTCCGGGAAAATGTTTTGTTCATACCAAACACCCCACACGCTCATGAGCCGGCTGCATTAATGAAGACTTACATGCACGCACGCGCATGCGTTTGCACTCGAGCTGTTAAAGGACCAAATAGGTTTTACACAGGCATGAAGATTTAGCAGAGAGGGCCATGTGTCAGCCTCCTGCTGAGACGCTGACCCTCCAGAGTCACAGCGACTGCTCCTCGCCCGTACACTTATGTGCACATATAAAGACTTTTGCATCTTTTGGTACATATTCCTGTAAATAACAACAACCCTGTGTCTTCAGTGAGCCCTCCCTAGTTGGAAAACCCAGTGTTGTGTTTGTGTTCCTTGTGTGCTTTGTTGCTTAGCTTAGGGTGCTTATGAAGGACTTCCATCATCTCCCCATAACCATCTGCTCTTAAAACACGCTGCTTTTTACAATCAGCAGATGCTGGGGAAATTACCTCCTCTTTCGCTCTGCTGCCACATCAACCACATCTCCTGCCTGCCAGATCTCCAGTTCAGTAACGAATCCACAACAATCAGGACGTGTGGTAATTTGGATTGTTCTTAAAAGTTCTGAGGGAACTTGAAAGTTGCCGTCTGACTGGCGAGGAAGCAGGACTGTGCAGCGCCTGTAGTCTGATAGCGATCACTGTGATTGGTTTTTACTGTAACAATCAAAGTATTCATTATTTAAATCCTAAAACATGGTTTGAATGGCTGCCAGGGCGACGGCTGTGGGACTGTTGCTGTTTCCCTGTTATCTGATGTCTCCCAAGGCTGTGTTGTGTAGACTGCATTAAGACTAAGAGGTGTACACTGTCTAGACTGATGCAGATAAAGGCAGTGGCAAAACATGGCATGACGTGACAAACCCTGGCATCTCGTCATGTAATAGTCTCTCAGCGAAGTGAAGTAATGCAGTTTTAATATGAGCTTGTCTGTGAAAAAGTGACTTTTAGAAACGTTCACTTCATCTAAATCAAATTCAAGTTTTTCTCTCTGGCTGTCTTTTGACGTGACACATTTGGGTGCACCTGGATTTTTGATTGCACTAAGGTGTAAAAACAGCCTTAACCTGAACCTGGTGCAGCTCAGACAAGGAAGGAGCCCATCTAGACGAATCCACAGCCAGGCAGATACGCAGACTCTTAATGAGGCAGCTCACTCAGTTGCATTTACTCACTTATACCATAAGCAGCTGGACAGTATCACATCCAGCCGATCAATATGTTTCATAACATATTGTGAGTGGCAGCAGGCCAGACGCACACTGCAGGCTTACACGATTGATTTAAATAAGACCACATCACACAACAACATGTTTGGAAGAACAAACTTGGTGATGAATTGTCTGACATTTATCTTCCCACGTGAACGTTGCAGCAAGCGCGCGTTCCGTCTCCGCTCCGCCTGGGTTAAATTCCAGTCTTGATTTGATTCGAGATCTTTCAGCGAAGATGAAGCACAATAGCCGCGCTTGGCGAGAATACCTGTTGTTGATGTTATCTGAGGGAATTTGAAAGGGTTATTTCAGCTGTAGGGTTTTCTAACTTGATAAGAGGAATCCCTTGAGGCTGGAAGGTTTCCGCATGGCGACGGTGATTTATAAACATGCACAACTATAGCTACTATCTGTCAGTAGAGCAGTTATCTCCCGCAGATAATGATAACTGCTGCCATTTGGCTTCCTATGGCCATCTCTTGGAGTGTTACATACCCAACATGGCCTCATAAAAGGTGTGATACACACACAGTGACGCTCGCAGGACATCGGTGTACAGCCAGTGGTTTGTGATCTATGAAAGGGGCAAGGGTTTTATGAAGGCGCTGGCATTATAACATCCTGACACAGCTCCACGGTAGCCTGCCTTGAAGGTCAGTGTGTGTTTGCCCACACGTGTTCAGTGTGTGCACGGTGTGTGCAGAAGGATGTCAGGATGTGTGTTCACGTATAAAAGGCTGTGGCTTGATGATCACAGCCTCCCACGTGTGCTCCCTCTCTTTCTCCCTTTATGCCCCCCCTCTTCTGCAGCTTTCTTCTCCTCCTCCTCCCACTCCGTATCCCTCGTGCCTATCTCACATGGCACGCTTCCTCTATTTTAAAAAAATTTTTGGTCCATCTCTGCCCTTGTTGCCAGTTTTCCTACTCATTTCACTCCTCCATCCATCTGCTGATCGTTTGTCCTGAGAGACAGCGAGACGGGAACGTAAGAGAAAAAGGTTGACGTGATTTTATGGCGTGCCAAACACACGTAAGCCACATGTTGTGGGTGGTGCAACAAAAGTAGGACATACATTATACAGTATATTTTCAAAACGCACGTGACTGGATTCTTTATATCACCATGTCCGTAGTAAGTCATCAAATCCTTTTATTCTATTCCACAGCATTGTCTATGCAAAAAAATCAACTTTCTCAAAAGTAGGATTCTCTCTATTCATAGTTTTATTTCACGTGAAAAGACAATTTCAGTTCCTATTAAGGTCTACAGCGCACAGGCAAATTATGCAGCACACCTAAGAATTTGACTGACTAGTCTGAGAAGAGGAAAGTGATGGAGATGGTGCACATTTCAACTTCAACATCCCGTATTTTTATCAGTCCAGTGGCTGCTTCATCTGCCTTGAAGACTGCGTTTTAGTTCTTGTTTCAGGCCCCATCGCTGACGTTATCCAGTGTCAGCACGCACCTGGCAGCGCAGTCTCATATCAGTGTTTGTGTAAGCATGCTGCCCCACCCATTAATGTGTTTAGTTACACTTATTCTTATGTAAGCAGACACATGGCAGCGTTTAGCAGCCATGTGGGCTGTTTGTGTTTATCCAGCCTCCTGGAACCTAATCACAGCTAGTTGGCCATTCAGAGCTGAGTGCAGGTGATGGAGTAAACAGAACCAAGCACCACGTTCTCCCCCTGTCTCTCTCACACACATGGAATGAGAACCCATGTTACACGACTCATTGCTGCTGTTCCGTCCCAGCTGCCAAATACCTCGTCTCTATAAAACAATGAGTTATGATTAATAGCAAACACGTCCCCGCACTCAGTGATATATTGCTATTAATTGACACTAACTGCCCATGTGTGACTGTGCATCTACAAGCGTGCACATACCCACTACGGTCCCGGTAAACATGTCAGAGCTTACAGTATTTACAAAGGAACCGAAGTGGGTTCGGGGCGGCAATGATTCAGGAGAATGGCCCCGGGGTCTGACAGGATGTTGGGGGATGTGTCATTTTTCCTAACTCCCTTGGTGATGAGCGGAGACATAAAGAAAGCTTTTACACACAGACACACACACTCCTCCGTTCTCTCACACATATAGCCTGTTCCACAGCCATAAACACGGTTGCTTGGCAAACCAGTGACTAGATGAGTTCAGAGGAAGTATCTGTCTGCTTCTGTTTTGGACTTTTGCTGCAGCATGCTGATGCAGAGCACATCAAACATTCGCTGGAGCCCTGCATCTCTGCCGTTTCACTCAGCACCAAGAGCAGAACAAGAACTTATCTGTCACTGCTCTTAATTCATTGTCTCCCTGGGGCAAAACGAGCGCTGACAGACGTAAATGGCAGAAATGAATATTGTAAGATCACAGTCAAGGGTGGGGGTGAGAGACGAGCGAGGACGAAGGAGGATAGGCAGAGAGAAAAGACACGAAGGAATGCATGGGTACGTCCCTGTGTCCCTCAGTGCTGACAGTCAGTATATTATACTGGGCTAACCACCTGCTCTGAGCCTGAGGTACACCCTCCATAAAGCTCCGACAGATGGACACAGTAAAATGCACCATGACCAGCAGCTATGCTCTCATGTGTGTTTGTCTATTGCAGGATATATTGCGTATAAAAACATTAAAAATATGGCTGCGCCTTACACCCTCCTCAAGTCTTCCACCATGTCCTGGAGGCGATGCCAGTAATACGTGACACTCTATAGGCCTGATGTTTCTGCGAACCCCTCCCATTCCAGTAAACCTATCAGCCAGTTAACCAGTAAGGAATGCGGCTGTCACCTCATCTGACGAGCAACGCTCACATGGTCTCTCTGATTTCACTGCTCTGCGCTTCTCCTTTGCCGCCTCGCTACCGTCGTGCTTACCGTGCGGCCGCGCCGCTTCTCTACACGTTATCGTGACCTTTAAAGGTGCCACAAAGAAAAGTGGTGTCAACTAAGATCTTAAATCTTACAACTCAGATATACGATATCAGATTTCTGGTCAGCTGCTCTGCAAAAAAAACTAAAAGAAAAAATCTGACTAGATGCTCACAATGTGCCTGAACATGGGTGTTTCTTGACCCCATTGGATTTGACATTTAATCTATTCCAGTTGTGTTCAAGCCAAGGTAGATGCTGCGCGGCTCATGCGATTGTTAGACTGGTAGAGAAATAGTCTGTTGTGTATTATGAGCTGCAATAAGAGTATCCCAGAAGGTGGTATTGTCATTTTGTGCCAGTTGCTCAGACAAAAAAAAGAAAAATGTTTTCTATCTCCAGGTCCCAGAGAAAGGAGAATTGCAGGAATAGTGGGCTGGTGAGGAATTTAATTTTACAGTTGTGGAGTGGAAATATTGGATGCAGTTATCTGTTTCTCGCCCTTCTACTCGCTCTCCAGTCGCCATCAGTAATGACAAGGTAAATACCTCTCTGGAGAACAAGCCGAGTCTTTTTCGGACTCTCGTTAACAACAGACATGATCAAAAGCCGCGTCCTGTCTTCCTTCCTCCCTCCGTTCGGTGTCTTTTGGTTTCTTCTTTCTACCCGCGCTCTCTTATGCTCTGACCCCTTTGCCGATTATCTGTAATTAGACAACTGCCCAAACTATATCAAGACGTTTCAAGCATACAGTATGTGTTGAAAGGTCCTCCGCACGCGCCTCTAGTCACAGTTCACTCAGAGTTCATCTGCTCTTGGCTGAACATATTCTCCCTTTGGACCAAAATCAACAAATGATCTTTCACTTCAGGAACATGTACGCACACACGTCTGCCTAAGCGTACACACACTACACTCAACAGGATACAGAAACTGGTTGAGAAAAAACAATCACAGATTTGCCTTTTAAGGTCCCAGTGCATTTCTAGTTTCTAGGTTACTGTGATTTGATTTATCAGGCACCGGAACATTGCCTGAGGATATTGAATTGAAAATATATCAGATGTATGAATTTCAACAGGGAGAGGTGAAATAATGTAAATAGATCTGATTTGGGGTCACGAACAGAACTGGGTTGAGCGAGAAACTCAGGCAGGTGGAAACAAAATCAAGGAACAGAAGAACTGGGAGCAAGGAAATGCAAAGAGAACAGAGCGGCAGAGACGGTCTTCAGTTCTGGGGCAGATGGGGCTTTGACTTGATGCGTGCTACAGTGTTGACAGTTCGTCATAGGCTCTGCAACCAGAGAACATGAAGCAGCATCGCTTCAGGCGTTTCTTTTTTAAATAATACCTTCACCAGATTTGTACTTTTTACTGTCAATTCATTATTTGTCCACCACAAGTGAAGCTGCAGTGATAAAACCAACAGCTTCTACAGGTTCTGTTGTTGAATCCAGCGATGCCTGAGGGCTTAGCTTCGAGGGATGCGCGTTTTCCTGTGATTTCATGAAGTATTGCCCTTTATGCCTTGGAGACAAAGACAAGACACCCACTGAAGAAGGAGAAACTCCTACAATATGTTTAATCTACCAGTTGGTAGATGTTGGTAATCACCCTGCTCTTCTCCATCTGGGTCACACCTTTGAGTAGTGGTGTTTAGAGCCAGTTCCCTTTTGAATCTCACTTATTCAGCTGGTGAGATGGCTGGGATTGCTCTCTGCCTCTACCTGCCACCGAGCTCGTCCTCTCTCCTTTTCCCTCTTTCTCTTTCGGTCAGGTTCGCTATCTGTCCCTGTCCTTCCTGCTTTGTGTCTGCAGCCACCGGTGCACAGCTCAGAGGAGTGGCTGATGGGAGTTCACTGCGTACACTGTGTGCGTGTGCGCGAGGCTTGTGCGCGTAGTTGTGTGCGCCGTGTCTCTCGGCGTGAGCATGTGTGTGCCCGACTATATGCACGGCAATGTCACTGGGCTGTGTAATTGAAATGGAAATGAGCCAATCAGCGGCTGCAGTGGTGTGCCACCTCGCCCTGCATTCGCTTTCCCGTTGCAGCTGCTCTCTCTCTCTCTCTCTTCCGTCGGTGACCGTGCATTTCTGAACGCGAGCGTCTGCGTGTTCGCGCTGACGATACTTGGCCCTTCAGTTTCAGCCCCGAGGGCCTGAGGAGGCGGTGTGAAAATGTAATCAGCTGGTAATAAAGATGATCTCCCTCTCTCTCACTGAGTTAGTCGTTGTCGAACACACACAAACGAAGCCACGCCGCGTGTCCAGACGACTCCTCTGGCTTTGTGTTGTGACCCGCCGTACGCTGGGGCAGCTGTGGCACAACAAAGACATGCAATTATCACCATTTGACAATTACCTTAATTACCTATTTTACGGCTAGAAGGTCTCTGCTCTGTTCTCACTACGATGGAAAAGCTGCCCGTGATGTTGCCAGAAGGATGTCGTAAAATACGAGGAAGCAATTGTGGCAGTTGTGTGGCGTGTGTGCGTGTGTGTGGCGCTGGGCTCGAAGCAGGAAGTCTTCCGAGCTCACGCTGTCTGTACACCGTCTCCAGAAACACGTGAGTACTAGTGTTACATTATGAGCTATAGTCATCTAATTACCCATTAAATTCACTCAAGTTACTAATGTGCCTGCTTATAATGTCATCGCACAACTGATCTGACCCTCCTTCAACATTTAGTAATAACTGAAACCATAAACATAAACAGTGCGCTTCTGACATTTTTAATTAGGTGCATAGATCAGTGGGGACTCTTCACACCGGCTGGCTGAACATCTCTGACTTTTTTTAAACAGTAACAGGTGGTGGGAGTCCAATATCGACAATATCGATAGTTAGAAGTTAAAAAATTAATAACTGACCTGATTAATTACTGTTTGATGCATTATTTGCATCGTGAATACAATAAAAAACAAATGGAATAGTTAGAAACATCTGTTATTATTCTGCTTGCACCAATTTTGAAGCAGATTTAATTTACATTTTCTTTTGTGCGGGAAGGATTAGTTGACCCTGCAGTTTCTTAGCAATTACTCTCTTCTATTGACTCCAGTGTTACTGTACTGCCGCTCCAGCCTATATTTCCACTCTTTGGCATTCCAGCGGAGCACAGCCTTGATTTACATTCCATTGGTGCAACCTCTTGGTGCACCGATGGCATGGCGCTGCCTCTATGTATCCTCTGTGCGTCCTGCACAGAGGTTGATGTATGTCTGAACAGCACGCGCCCATGCCTATGGCCAACAACGCTTTCTTCTTTCGCCTGAAAAGTGGGGACTGTTTATGCAGCAGATTAAGGCTGCCGTCGCTGTGAACTAGACGCCGGCCGCATCTAAAACTGCCGTATTAGTCCCACAGTAACTGGGCTTTTATGGGGATAATAAACACAGATTTCTGAGAGATGTACGAAGTTTACAGGACGTGTTGATGAGCACGCACCGAGCAGACTCGGTGAGAACAGTGACACACAGTTACGGCATGAACAAATAGCTTCAGTAGTTAAATGGGCGACTGAATAACTCCTGCGAACACTTTGACTCACTGGGAGCAGAAATACTATCTGCAGTACTCTGTCTCGCTGCCTCCCTTTTGTATTCCCTCCCTCTCTTGGAACGAAGTCCCCTCTCTCCCTCGCTGTCTGTTTCTCACCCTCACTCTCTTTCTCACTCAGTGCCATTAGCAGCTTCTGGCTGTCTCACTGCTGTTCCTTTGCCAACGTGCCAGGGAGCTCACTGAACTGATAACACAAACCTAATGCATGTGCGTGGGTGTGTACGCACAACGAGAGGTGTGCTGGGTGAGTTCTTGTAGCATGTATGTGAGTGTGTGTGTGTGAGTGTGATACATGTTACAAATGCTCGTCCTGTCCCTTTCTTTTATGTGCTCACTCACCCAAACATCCCCTGCTTCATTTGCAGTCAGGGCCACGAGCCACTATACTGACTGCTGAGGCAGGGAGAGAAGGGCAGCTGAAACATCACACACACACACACGCACATATGCATGTACACACTCATTCTCTTCCCCAGTTTTGCTGCCAAACGCACAGATTCTGTGGCGAGTGGATGAGAGGATGTGACCATTAAGTCGGTGACATTTTAAAGCAGGGAGGGAGACGCGTGACTCCTCCAGGACCTCCACATACACGTCTTAAACGAGATGTTACAGACGAGCTACTCCGCGCCTCGACTGTAAACTCCCTCACATCTGGTATTTACCCCGTACGGGTAAACGCAGAGAAACGACATTTCATGCAAGCGCATGCCAACACACGCACAAACAGAGCAGGCGACACACGATCGCACAACAAAGAGAAAGCTGTGGTTTGATTTGTTGCTGGAGGTTACGTTAGTCATCTGGTTGTACCAATGTGAATTAACCGGAGAGACAAGGTGCCAAAAACCACCTTCTGCACAAATTGCCCCATGATCTTCAAAACAAGTGTGGTGTGGTTTGCACTGTGATTGTAACTGCGTGTAATTTGTCCGGATATAGGGAACACAGCTAAAGATAAACCGTTATTGTACACACGGTTCAGCGATTGGATGTGTTCGTTAGAGTCAGGACTCAAACGTCACATTGACATAAAAGCTGTGTTTTGAACGGAGAAAGGAAATAAGTGTTTAGAAAGACAGTGATTCGAAAAAGGTGGTTACTTTAATCAGCATCTGAAGACGTGGGAGACATTTGGTGCCAGTCAATGTCACTTTATTTTCACTCATGTTTTTAGAACTGATTGAGGAAACGGCATTTTAGAACATTCTGGTTCTCTCATTGTCGGGTTTTCATTCATTTTGACTTGTCATGGACATTTTGTACGAGCTCACAGAACAGACTACATGGCCACAGAACGCAGTCCCCTTGTGGCCAGTGTGCTGCTTCAGTATGCTAATCCTCGGGCTCCGGACTCCTCAGGATGAAATTGTTTTATCCTGTTACACGCTTTGCTCCCAGTGCATTGTGGGGCCCTTCTGAGGAGCCCCTCTTGCAGACAGCAGTGGCACTTTTCAATTAAAAGTTTCGTCCAAACTCTTGTTAGGTTATGCTTTTACAACATCAGTTAGAATCTCACCCCGTCTGGCTTCTGCGTGAGTGAGTCAGCGGTACCAGCCGAGTCTGCGCATGAGTGTGTGTGTGACGTTTACAGGTGTCCGCTGTTTTCTCTGTGAAGCCCTCGCTGACCCCCAGGATCATTCCATCATTGACACAACCGAAACATCAACACGGCCATTGTGCTCTAATTTTGCTATCAGTGAAAATTCCACAGGTGACAGTCTTATTTTGCGGGGCAGCCGAACAACGTGTGTGGACGTGTGTGTGGCCTTTTGCTGAATCTGTTATACGTATCGAACCCCTGTGACCCCGTGCGGCCTGTGCTAGACCACCGCAGCCGTAAAGATGTCTCACAGCACAGCCCCAGGGACGGCCCGGCTCTGTATTTTTCCCATCATGACATTTACTGTCTAGACCATCTTGTATCCCCATGATCGCTGCTCTCAGCCTAAAGGTGTCTGTCTTTATAGTTTTTGTTATTTTCTAGTGAAGTGAATCACCTAAAGTCTGTTTTCTTTTAAGCGTATTCTCGCCAACCTCCATATCATATTTAGTTTGCTATCATTCTGAAGACAGATGAATGTGTGAGTAAATGTCTGTTTGCAATGATAGATTTATACATAAACCAACCCACACAGCTTTACTGAAGCCAGAGGCAGAGAGTGCAACTGTAGTAAATTCTGTGCAGCATTGAGAGAGGGCTCGTGTGGCGTTTTGTCTCTAGAGCTCATGCACACGTCTGTCTTCTGCTCCAGGTTCCATCGAGGGGACTACCACATCGATGTGTGCATAAACGACTACCTGGATGTCTACTGCCCTCACTATGAAGACTCGGTGCCTGAGGAGCGGACGGAGCGCTACATCCTCTACATGGTCAACTATGACGGCTACAGCACATGCGACCACACGGCCAAGGGCTTCAAACGCTGGGAATGCAACAGGCCGCACTCCCCGAACGGACCGCTCAAGTTCTCCGAGAAGTTCCAGCTCTTCACTCCCTTCTCCCTGGGCTTCGAATTCAGACCGGGCAGAGAATATTACTACATCTGTGAGTCCTGCACACGGCATCGCGTAGCATAAAAGTCTTTTGCACCCGCTCATTTACTGATAAATAGGAAGCCAGATGACCTGACTTGACACGAGCAGCAGACTTGCTCTTTGCTGACCACGTGGATTCCTTTTAATACAACAGAGCAAAGACGCACACACTCACCACCCCTCATCCATGTTTTCACAACTTACGCTACAGAGCTTGGAGAGCGGCATCACGGTGATCCGAGCAGACGCTTGCCCGCTCGCTCTACTTTCAGCCAAGCTTTTCGCGCTGCTCTCATCACTCGTCAAAACCTCTTCCCTAAAATGGGGTTGGAATTCACGGGGGAGTTGAAATGAGAGGGTCTGAAAGTTCTATCGCTCTCCTCCTGCTGCACAATACTGTATTCTTCCGAAAATAAAGGAGCGCCCTCCATGTTACACTCCTGCTCGGCTCGTGTTAGATGTTAAGTCGTCTGCTTCTTGGCATAGGAACTGAGCCTATCGGAGTTCATGTGAAGTTGAAGCCCCTGGGAAATTAGGTTTTATCAAAGCAAGGTGATAGAGTGGAATTGAGTTGAGTTGAGTTCGTCCTCGCGCTACAGAGTATATGCTCATGGGAGACGGGGGGAGTCACCGTCAACAGGCGCTCAAAACACATTTACGACAAAAGGAAGCACAGCTCTGTTTTCATCTGGGTGGCATTAGTGTAACACCATAGGCTCCAGTGCTTCAGCTGTTAAAGGGAAGGATTTGTGCGCCGTGTGAGTTAATGTTCTGTAGGTAGAGGAGTCCTTTCAGCACGAGGGGGGGTGGTTTTGATACTTAACACTCTCTCGCTAAACACTGCAGGCTATATTCTGTTTATATGTAAAATCTGGCCTTTGGTGTTAATGCAGTTGTAGGTTGCATGAGAGCAGCTCAGCAAGCTCCGAACGCCCAGATCTGTTTTCTAAATTGGCACCTTTTTTATAAAGCAGTTAACTTGACAGCCAGCCAACACTTCAGCCCTTTATTCATTTCACATGTTTTCCTCTCCCTTCCTACTCCGTTACACTTTAAAGTGGAGCTAAAAAAAAAGGTACAACAAGCGCTTAATGCTTGCTGTTGTTCGGTGGCGAGGAGGTCTTAACTTTTGAAACCTTGGCCACAATCCTTTCACAAGCTGGTGTTTGGCCGTTTGTCTGTTAAAAAATAACCAGATTGCCTTTGCTTTTATTGCCAATTTACATTGACAGCTATACTAAACGAGACATCGGGAAAGGTTGTGAGTATGGATGGGGGTTAGCAGAGGGTTATACAATTCATCCAGTCCCTCAAGTCACCATTTCTTACATTTCTTTCCATTTCTGTTGAGAGATGCTTGTCCTAAGGGCGGGATTAAATTACACTGCGACCGACAAGGCTACCATGGAACACATCCATTCTGCTGTAGCACGCCATATTGGTTTAGTGGCCCGCGGCGTCATTGGCTATTGAATGATTCGAGCGTATAGCCTCCCTGACTACGGTGGTGGGTATTAAAGTCATCTACCATGAAGTCATCTGATAAGTGATTTCCCACCTCCAGTGTGTTGATGCTGATGAATTGGACAGTAGGTCGGTGTGGAGGTGGGTACAGCTGCCAGTTCACGCGAAGAACCAGTTTCTATCGCTACCCATCATCACCGTTGCATCATCGCTGCCGCGAGTCCTTCCCCAGTGAACCAACATTTGAGACCTTTTCATGTTGCATTACTTCATCTGATTCTCTGTTATTCTTAACTCCAGGATAAATACAACTTTTTAGAGTCAGAAATAAGTAAACAGGCTTCAAAATTAAATCACAACAGGGGATTTTTCCAAAGAGTTTATCCTAATTACTGTAATTTTCTCAGGGATTACATTTTGGCTTAACATACTATTATTATAAATATTCAGGAGATAAGATGCTGGAAAATTAATTAAAAACACTCGCTCAGACTTGATTATCCCTAATCTTTTATCTCTAATCTTTTAAAAGAGCAAAACAGAACACAAGGAATGAATAAATGCAACACAGGAACGGAAAATCTTCCCTAATCTTGTTTAGTCCACCAGGTCAGGTCAGCGCAGGTAAACAACCTGTGGTCGTTTGGGTTGCAGTAAACACGTCAGGCTCACTTTTAGTTTCTACTCCTCGCGTTTGCTGACGTATAATTATTTGTAACAACTTTCCTCTCTGTCGTGATGTCGTGAGTGAACCTACGAAGCTTTTCGGTGGTACAGTGCCAGCAGTTTGTCAGCGTCTCCTAACGCCACACACGCTTAATGGAGTGACTGCATTGCTTAGCGGTTTTTAATGATAATCATAATGTTATGCATCCAGGTTGATTCCTGAGATGTGGCTGCTTACTGAACTATGAAAGAGCCTCGCTGATATTTAACTTCAGACTGTCATTATGACAGCAGTTTGCGAGCTACCTCATTATGATATCCAGTCTCATTATTCTTGCTAATGAGAATAAAGACTCTGTTGTCAGATTTGAAGTTATCAGTGTGTACCGCTGTGCAGTCATGAGTAAACATTGATTAAGCTCTAGACTCAGGTCGCATCTTTTTAAAGACACTTCAGCGGATTTATTTCTGCTTGTACTAAACGGTGACGCCGCACAGGCCTATTTGGCGTAGTTGTTAGTTTTTAGAGTGTCTTGATGGTGGTTGAGATGTGACTTGAATGAACAGCGTAATCTAAATAATGTCAGCGTTCGTGAACTCTCCCACTTGACGCTGTCCTTCAGGAGGACTCAGCCTTGTACCTTCACTATAGCTTTTAGTGATAGTTTAATCTCTTTTGCCCTAAGTGAAGTGAAATATGCGAGTAATAATTGTCATTTATAGTCTTCAATGTGAGGGAGACTGAGGTTCTCAGTGTCCTTGCCTGCTCAGTTGCACATATCTAACACATTTAACACAGGAATTGTTACATTTATTTATTCATCTCTTGGAAACGTTAAAACGTTGTGACTTTTTTGAAAAAATATAAATAAGTCATTATTTAATATTAATTGACATGTCTTGTTCTAACTACGGTAGCACTGGACATTTACTGCAGTGGTCACACTTTGTCCTTGTGCCCCATTTGCCTGCGTGGCATTAATGCATAGTCTAGTTCTGTGTACATCATTACCCAATAAAGCTCTGTACTGCACACCTGCACTAGAAAGACATGGAAATGCACCCAAGGTAGAGGTCACTACCCATGAGCACTTGAGGCAGGGGTAGCAGTAGTTAATGAGAACGTCTTTATAGCCCCACTGCACAGTAGATGTCAACTGCTACACACGTGCACTGAACTGTAAATAAACATATACACAATCTGAATATTAACCATATTAGTACGTCGCTGCCCATCAGCTACTTAACTGATTAGCCTCCTTCTTTTCATCATTGAAGATGTCAAATCATATTCCTGTGGAGAAAATGCTCGTTAATGACTTTTTCGCCCTGTGGGCTTGATGCTGGACCAGAGTTGATTTGTTGCATCTCTGATAAAATTAGGGAGAAGAGACAGGGTTCGGCTGTCATCTGCTTCAACAACAGGAACAGCTTAATCACAGCAGCAGGATGGAGGGAATTTACTCAAATGGCGGTCATATGTCTTCATTTTTGTTAGCGTCAGCCTCTTTTCTGCCTCTATTCAAGACGCGAAGAAAACTAGAGTCAGGAGCCTGGTCTTTTTTTAGAACACACCCAGCTGTGTTTTCTTTGCAGGCCAACAGAACAACAGAGAACAGAGAAATACATTGAACCAAAATCAGGAGAGGCAGAGAGAAAGTGTACATCTCTATGACAGACAGATAAAAATCCAGTGGGGGCATCTCTCAGGTCAGAGTTCGTAGTGCATCCACGGTTTAGGTGGGATCCATCTCACAGAATGCTGACGCGGACACGTTTCTAATACGGACACGATCCACAATCTCGTATTTGAGTGATTTTAATCTCAAAAGGGCAGAAATCCAATATCAGTGGCGGCGCACAGAGATGAGTGAACAGAGTTACGGCGCTTTTAGGTGTGTAAGGTGTGTGGCAAATAAGAAACCACTCGGTGTGATCATGCGGTTGTTTGCAGGGGAGGAGAAAAGATGTGGTTTCTTGCCGTATCACTTGCTCACTGAAATGGACTGGGAGGGCTCCTCGCAGAAAACAAATCAAAGCCTTTGGATCCCGATTGTGTTTGAAGTTATTTTATAGATATTTTTGAGTTTGACACTGAAGAAAGAAGGATGCTCTACAGCAACGCAGATCTTAGGAGCTTCTCTGTCTAAAAAACCTGGATAAATGGCGCAAAACATGCCTGTTTACCTGTGGGTCAAGAGGAAAACACAAGACAAGACTAAGACGGACCCTAAACACCAAGCATGCGTTTCCGCAAGATGTCTAAGATCTTAGTGAACATTGCTGGAGGGTTAGCTCATTCTCCAAACATGGGCCTTAGCTGTCCTGTGATTGATCATAAATCCCATGATGCATCGTGCCTCGTCAGTCCGCTCTCAAGAGTAAAAGAGGAGTAGAGATAGTAGAGCAGGCAGCAGCAGAAAATAACATTAATGGACAAATGGAATAGAGGCAGGGGATGGTGTGTGCAGTCTGTATTTGGCTGGAGCTACGGGAGAGCTGCTAATAATGACAAAGAGCCAGTGCTGCTCCATTTGTGGTACAAGAAGGGAACCTGCATATGGACACCGCCATAACTCACTCCCTTTCATCCATTCATATGAAATATCAACCCTGTCATCAGCATTCAGAGATGATCCCTCAGCGCGGAGTAATGCCACAGGAAGCTGCACACGTATAAACACGCACTAATGGACAATATTCCAACACGGGCATGAATAGACGGCCAGAAAAGTTACGCAGATGCATGCTGTCTGGAATGTATTATCATAATCCTGATAGATGAATCGACATTCCAGCACCTCCACCTCCCCTGGTTACGACTTCACTCCCCTCCTCATCCGTAGTTTGGACTTCAGGACAGTGCTTCCTAACAAACCCTCCCCGCTTCTCTAGATCTCTCTAAATACCTGCCAGACATGCATTTCATAAAGACAGGGAGCAATAAAAAATGGATTTATGAATGGCAAAACATAAAAAATGCCAATATGATCCATGGTTAGCTTTTTAAAAATAAAGTCCAAGTCCAGCAATCAGCCAGACCTTTTGGCCAGACTTAGATCGTGGTCTTTTATTGGGCAAGTCCAGGCTCACTTGTTGACAGCCCAGAGAGAGGAAGGCGAGATAAAAAAGCTTTTATTTGAGTTGGAGCGCCAATAAAGTAGTCGTCACTTTGTCTACAAAAGGCTGCGAAAATCCAAAGTAGCACAGGGGAGATTTGTGACGTGAAAGGCACAAGATTCATCTTAGCCTCTAATGATTCATATTTCTAACAGCTGTCTCCAGGAGCTGACTATGATTCACTGGAATACAGAGGAGGCATTTTATCCTTGGGCATTGAACCATTAGTACATATTTTATTAACCCAGTGCATTAGTCATTAAGTTTAATTGGTTAATGCTCATTTATTTGGCCTTTTACACTCGTCACTATCGCAACACATACATACACAGTTTTTCTCGGTTATTCCAGGGGTGCATTTTTAGGCCTTGATA
Source organism: Macropodus opercularis (assembly GCA_030770545.1). Taxonomy (NCBI): domain Eukaryota; kingdom Metazoa; phylum Chordata; class Actinopteri; order Anabantiformes; family Osphronemidae; genus Macropodus; species Macropodus opercularis. The sequence goes on along the minus strand of CM061097.1, from coordinate 6,398,596 downwards.
GTAATATTGGGATATACGCAGCACGACTGTTTTATAAAGATGATCTCCTCCTTAGATTAGATTGGACCAAATTTGTTGTCATTTGAGAATGAAACAATGAACCATTTGATGAAATTGGTGAGTTCTCGTCCACTTCCAAATGATTTTCATTTTCAAGCAGACAAGTCGATTGTCAGGGCGTTAAAAAGTGTTTTTTCATGGAAATATGACTCTTGATGTATATTGACATAATAGCAAAGGGTAATAATTGTAGCCCATATTACTGCATTGATGAACAGTATGAGGAAAGTATTACAACGTATAATTAGCTGGTATTGATTTCACCTCACTTCCCCACTCAACTTGTTTCTCTCAACCCCTTTTGTCATGACTGTGACCTTGTCACCTCCACACACGTGGCATGAGGATAAAATTATGTTCACTTGTGGCTGAGGTGGAAAGATACCAGAATGGAGCAAAGGTCTATCTTTCACAGGACTCAGGTCCTCCTCCTTAACTGCTCCTTCCATCTCCCTCATTCCCCCATTGTGTGTTTGCTATAGTAGCATCTGGTTAATGGGCCTCTTCCATCTCCTCACTCACACTTTGTGTAGGCAGGCGAAAAACAAATCCACATTCTCTGTGTGCTGATTTATAGTTTAGACTATATTTTTGTATGTTGTCTTAGGAGAAAATAATAGATAGTGGAGAGGGCATTTTGTGTAGAGCAGAGAGCTGGTGCGTACAGTCCATGCATGTTATTGTCTGAGAGTTCATGCCGTGTGTGTGTTATTATAGGCATTAAACAGATTATCCTGGATAGTGCAGTAGCTGAAATTACCTATTCGAGGGGTCGTGTAAATATTCGCTCTCCACCTGGATCTCACTCGAGTGTCTAAAATACAATTTTGTCTTCTTTAGGTTCAGTTCAATATCGTGCTCTTTTGACTTTTTCTGTACTTTAAACACAAAGTTATCGAGTTGTAGCAACTCAGTGTGTAAACGGAGTAGAAGAAATAGCTTCTGGCTGCAAACCATCTAATTAACTAGATGGAAATCTGTGTAGAAGACAGGACAAAGGTTCTAGAAAGAGCCTAGATCCTATAATACTCTGCATCAGGGTATTTGTCAATGTGTCCATGGTGGTTCTCTGGTTTATGTAAACCCCTGGGGCCAGATGTGTAAACAACGCGTATGGACTAAAACCATCTGTATTTGATGGTATGTGAGTCTGAGGGAAGAAAGTACAGTTGGTGTCAGACACAAAGTCCACATGAACAAAATGATTGGATCATAAGGGGACATAGGATGAGAGACATGAGCTTCTATTGGAAGAGTTTGTGTATTATAAATGTTCTTGTTTGTGTTAATATTAAGACGTAATAAATGACCTTTTTTATAGCCATTGTTTTTCCATAACAGTTAACTTTATCAAGTAAAAGTATGGAGAATAATCTTGATAAAGGCTGCATCAACACAACCATGAGCCAACTATGGATCATTTACTAGATGTTTAAAGATGAAGCTACTGAAGTCGCGGTGGTTTACGGTTGAGGATAATTACTGGTTTATCAAACAGAAGCAGGAGTTTGTGCATCTTTGTACTGCAAGGCTTTTAACAACAATGCCCTCAGTGTCTCGCATCTATATTAACTCAGTTTTATACTTGTGGACCGAGTGTTGAAAGCCAGCAGGCTGGTATAAAGTGTGAGCTTGGTAGGAATGCTCAGTGGCGGAGCTGGTGGCGTTACACGACATTCTGTTTAACCCACCCCATCCAAATAAATAAGACGGGCTCAAAGTATTAGAACGGCGTCATTAAAGCCAGCTGGTAACGTAATGCAGACCAGAGGAAAGGCAATATGAGGCTGTTAATGCTGCATTTTTACACAGTAGAGAGTTTATGCAAGGCTCAGTTTTTGACTGAGACTGAAGGAAAACTTTTCAGAGAAATAAAAAAAAGGCTGACAGTTCGCTGTCACAGTATGTTTAGGTTTGTGGAGAAGTGATCTCGGTGGATGGCTCCACGTTGCAGAAGCTGGTCGCTACAAACGGGAAAAATCTTGCAACTTCGATTCTCAAATTAAATTATAAAGCCATCTGTGATATACTGTTTCCTAGTCGGCGATATTGCATTAAGCCGTGTGGTTGTGCAGACGCTGCCAAATGTCCAAAACTTGGACTTGAAGTCGAAAAGAAAAACCAAGAGTCGTGTAGCCGTTAGACCAACTCGCTGTGGATTATCCTTTTACAGCTGACTTATTCTGCTTCCTAAACGATGGGTAGGAAATCAATATCCTGCCATGATAATATCTACCGTATGCTGCCAACCTAAACTTTGCTTTGAGCTTCCTCCTGTCATACCCGACACGCGGTGTATATCTTTATGCGCTTATGCCTCCAACGTCACTTGAAAGCCAACGGAAATGTGTTTTCCAGATAACATTACAGTTGCAATAAAGCTCGGCTTGGGCTGTGATTGAAACAATACTGCGCCTAAGCTGCGCTGAGCCCACCTGTTTGTTCTTCCGTAATTGGATTCGGCTTCATTCCATTTACGTTAATGCTGATGCATAATGCAGTGTACTAAGGGGACCAGCCATTACCAGCCAGGGGACAAGGCTCGGAGAAGAAACCCGACCTCACCGTTGCCATCGCCCGGCTCCAACCCCCCCACCATCCTTGGTACATCCTTTCAGTGCCTCTGTCCTTCAAAGCAACCACTTGCTCGGGCAGGATGGATTGATGGTTGGCGCCGTGGGCCTGATGGGAACCAGAATAGCAGGTGTTGACGTTACGGCCTCTAATAACAATAAGTTGGCCCTCTGCAGCCTGTTAATCCAAAATAAACAGGCAGTGGTGTGGACGGTATGAGCTAGGGGTGGAGGGATCCTCATCAAACACAGAGAATGACGAGCTGCGAGCGAGAAAGGAATGTGGAGCCGAAGATTAATCTTTCCTTTGTAGTGAAGAATGTACAGCAACACATCTCAGTCATCAGCGTTCACATCGAGGATCAGCTGAACTGGTTCACTCTCACCTTAAACCCATAGGAGCATGTTTCTGCTCTTAAAACTCTGAAATAAGAGCAAACCTAACTAAATGCAGCACATACTGCACAAGGTGGAAACTGTATAAAGCTTTATAAACTGCCACCATGACCGAGACGCCCACATGCTCTTTGCCATTTTCATCAGGGACATACTTCTCTGACGATCAGCTGCCTTCTCTAAGTGGCTGGTGTCGATGGCTGTGACTCAGCTATGCCCACAACAATAATGAAGACAAGACGTGTGTGTGTGTGTGTGTGTGCATTAAATATGGCAGTGGTGGAAAGGAGAAGTGCAGGAGTGACATACAAATGTGTGGGTGCTGGTGTGCGTGTGCAAGCGAGTGGGTGAGCAACAGAGGCAAAGGTTCATCAGCGTGTCAGCGGCGGCCTCCACACCAAAATAATAACGCCCCCCCCTCCCCGTCTCTCTGTCTTCTGTCTTCTTCTCATCTGTTGAATACGGAAAAAATGAGCATCTGATCTCCAGTCAGCTCTCTCGTACACTGACGCATGACTAAGAAATGGATAACAGCTGATGAGGCAACAACGTTAAAAACGGCAACGGCGAGGTCGAGAGGTGGGAGAGACAAGAGAGCGTGATGAGCCGGGGAGCAGGATTTGCAGAATTAAAATGAAAGAGTATGCAGGATGCATTTGATAAGAACCTGGCAGCTGGAATAGAGGCTGAATTAGAAGCAGAAAGCATGCAAAATGCAAGAAAGGATTAGATCGCCATCTTTTCTGACCCTTTTTCCATAGTTATTAGTCAATAATTCTGTTAATGAACTCATCCCCCTGGCTACAGAGGCAGCCAACTCCGTTTTCCACTGTCTCACCATGAAGTAGATGCTGGGACATCAATAGAAGAAGAAGAGCAACACAACCAGCGCACATGCGTTGGTGTGTGTCGCAAATATTACCAACACCACTGGGTTGAGCTTTGATGAACGGATGACAGACAAGAGGAGAGGGTGACACAGCTGGGAGAGAGCGCAGGGAAGGGAGGGGTGAGGTAAAGGTTCACTGTCGAGGAGCTGACAGATCTCAAATGGTAGCCTTTGGAAATGCTTGGCTTCATTGCATCAGCTGTGGAATGATCCACAGGCGACATAAAGTAGAGCCCGAAAGACAGCTCCGAAGACAATACGGTCTCTCTGGAGCTGGAGGAGGAAGCAGAACGAAAACTATTACCAGTAAATAGCATTAATATGTCAACTGAGTGTGAAAGGCCCTGCACTATTCTCTATTTGATACAAGGTCCTGACACAAGGCAGCCATATATATTTCTCGGCGTACTCTGCGTCCCCCCGCTGTGATAAATACACGCAGTGCTGTGCTTCAGCTGACACGTGTCTGACCCCCATCCCTGTCTGCAGGAGACAGCACCTGGTGCCTCGCCGCAGCGCCATTAGCGGTCAACCACACACACGTGCGCGCATCCACACGTACATTTAGAGGATGTGATGCAGCACGAGCTCGATGGTAGCTAACGCTCAGAGATTCACGCCCCACGGGCCTGACAGGAAGGGATCCGTTTCCTGGTAGCGACCGCAGGCCGGCCGCACACGCAGCACACACATCACACACATCACACACATCACACGCATCACACGCATCACACACATCACACACATCACACACATCACACACATCACACACATCACACGCATCACACGCATCACACACATCACACACATCACACACATCACACACATCAGTGTGTGAACTGTCTTATGGAGCACAACATAGAATGGATCGTTATAATTAACTGGCACAATATGATTTCGTGTATCTTTTTAAACTGATGCTAATTCTTCGACTTCTCCAAGTCGTTCAAACACTAGTTTCTCTAGAAAAACATCTGTAAATGCTTTGTCGCTATAATAACACAGGAAGCCTGACTAACCCTACAGAATGCATTTAGAGTTAACATTAACTTCTTGTCTTTTTCTCCAAGTGAACAACCACATTTTTTTGTGTGCAGAAAATAAAAGAGATTCTTAATTGGAGCCTATTCATGCAGACCTTTATGTAAAGCGATGATACTGGTGGAAAGTATTTTTTGGTTGTTTAGTGCGTGTAATACTGTGTTGTATTACATTAACGCTGTCGTTCCTGTGTCTCTTGCATTTTTTCAGCGTCCACCGCTGAGAATGGGAGGAAAACATGCCTAAAGCTCAAAGTTTTCGTCCGACCATCAAGTAAGTGTTTGTGTGCAACTCAAGGCTTTGTAATAGAGATTGTTGAAGTACACATTTGGATTGAAAATCAAAACAACTTATGTCTGCTTCTCTGGTTACTGCGCTGTCTTTTCAATTACCTTTTACTCACTGTCCAACATGCCCTTTTCATTTATCAAAGAACTGCTAAGAAAATGTTGTTCTTTTTGAAAACATAAAACGGATGAGAGCTCATCACATGGATTCCAGGTCACTGCTAGCGGTTGACCAGCGTAGGTTTTTAATAGCAGCTGACCATTTTTAGAGCGCTGGGAGGCCCATAGCTCATATGTAGAGCCAATATGTTGTGTGTTGTTGTTTCTCTCTCTCTCTTATATGTGAAACCCTCACAGCGTAGGCTGCAGATGTGTCTGCATGCGTTTTTTTATTCATTGGCTGCCATGAGCACAGACATCAGCCGATTGACTACAGATGCCTGACTGGCCAATCACCAGTCACTTTATTCCTCTGAATGTTGCCATGAGCTTGGTTGCTTGATGTTTGATTTCAGGGCTGAAAGGGGGGCTTCAAATGTCACTAACCTATTCGGCATACTGTATACCTCTAATGATTTCTCATTCTCCCTATTTTCTGTTATAGACAGCTGTGTGAAAACTATAGGCGTACATGACCGCGTTTTTGATGTAAACGACAAAGTAGACAATACGTTAGAACCACGAGGTTAGTATGGCTTCCTGCTTTTTTGATTCTCCATACATCTGTATATGTGTGCCTTTCCTTTTTCCTTTTCATGTCTGCCTGCGAAGGGATCTCTGTCCTTCAGTGTGTTGTCACTCCTATGTGTATGTGTCATTGTCATTTGGTTCTGTGAAGTTATGCTGTGGCCTAATATATATATATATATATATATATATATATATATATATATATATATACACACACACACACACAAACACCCATTATTCTGTAGCACTGTACAGCTCAGCGGGACATATATTTAATTTGAAACTAGCAAGGTAATAGTCAGTAATTCTAAAATCCAGCTACATCTGTTATTTCGAATATTCTCTTCTTGCCTGGTTATCATCGTTCCAAAACATCCCTGTTAATAAACAGGGAACTAACATAAACTATGTTGTTATTACCTTGCTATTTACAAGAACTGCCTCAATATTACAGTATTGTTACCAAGCTATAAAGTGCTACTTTCCTGATCCAAAAACATGCACATCGACATGAAAACTGCTCTTTTACTGTCCTCTGAAAACCTTCCTCTGCTCGTGGAGACCATGGGCTTACAGTCCCATCTAAATGGGACGCGCCTGCACCAGGCCAGACGTATCAAGGCCAGATCCTAAGACATTTCTGTTCCCTGTCTGCCTCTCCTTCTGCCTCGCTGTCCCGCCTGCTCCTTCGATGGCACCCTCTCACCTTGCATGATTCTATTGGCTCATCAGCACCCAGCGCTCTCCAAAGGAGGGAAATTAAAACATTCATCCATCATCTGCTGTTGCCTTGTTGACACACACACACACACACACACTTGTACTGTTATGTAACTATCCACTCCTCTGTCCGTTGCTGTGCATGGTTCAGCTTCCTTCCCATGGTGCAGCAGGCACATGGCTGCTCTCAGATACTGATGCCACTGCCAGATAGACACAGGGGTCACCTCACCTGGGAGATAAATCCAAAATGTTATGTTAGGATGAGAGTAAAAACATTATATAGCAACTGAAGTTCATATGGCAACTCAGACCCTATTACAAACATTCAGGATTCAGAATAAATTCAGTGCATAAGGTTGTAATTTGTCTGTGATGCTCTGTTGAACTGAAGTGTTCTGCACCGTAAACAACAAATCACCTTGTTTCTTTGTCTGTTCCTCAGACGATACCAGCCATGAAACAGCTGAGCCTTCCCGAGGCGAAACGAACGCTGCGTCGCACCTGCAGAAAACGAGTCCACTCCTGGCTTTGTTGCTCATTTGCCTAGCAGCACTCTTCACTTTATAGCGCCTCCCTCTGTCCCGGAGGGCATCTACACCTAGAGTGGCCTGAATCTGCCTGACGCTGCAGGACGCGGCGGGATTTGAGTGCAGCGCCTTTGCTTGATTGGGGGCATCAGAACAGGCTTCTCAAGGAACCCTCTATTTTTTTCACAAATATTTAAGTGGTCTTTCTCCGTCTGTGAGTGAAAAAATGTTGATGTTGGAAGCGGGAGAGACATTTTCCCCCTCAAACCTTCAACTAAGACGCCAAATCTCGGTTTTTGACACTTAGTGATTCTTATTTTCCCGCGACTTTTCATATCCCTTTACGCGACGTATGTGTCATCGCAGCACTGACATTGACCCACAATCGCAATCGTCAAATGAAAAAAAGCCTCCTCGCTAACAGATAGCAGTAGGGTTGTACACAGTAACAGCATTACAGAGTAGGAAGGTGAGTCTAGGTCTTAGAAATGAATGTACATATACAAATAGATAGTTGTCCCGAGACCTCTCAACAAGCCTTTCAGGTAATATTTGGATCAGGAAGCATATGTTTGCCTCCTCCTACTGGGAGGTGCAGTGCAAAGTTGAATGATGCAGACGCGGTTTTACTGAGAAACACGTTGACGGCTTGCACTTTAGCCGACTGATCTTCAGACGGTGCTCGTTTAAAGATGGCGCCAAGGTTTCTATTCAATCTGAAGTTTAAAGGCGGACAAGCGACGCTGAGCTTGAGCGGCTATAAAATTGATGAAGCCAAGGGGCAACTTTCCATTCTCCTCCTTTGTGTACGTGGCGCCCGTCTGCTTTCAGAGCATTTAGTTCACTGTGACTCGCAAAAACAGCTAAATGGGAAGTTTCGCAGCAGACGCTTTGTTCAGATTAACGATGAATAGCTTTTGAAAGTTCACGCCAACGTGTGTCATTGTCGTTTCATTCAGTGTTTACCGAGTCGGGCACAAATCTGTTCCGTTTGAGTATTAGTCAATACTACAAAACCCATGAACATTTGCATCTACAGATTGTTTTTCCTCACTATTGATTGTTCAAGGTATCGTACCACTGAATTGGGCACTTTATATTTTTCCAACCCATATTCCGCGTTGCGCCCCCACACATCATTCACACTGCAGATGCTGTACATCTGTAAACATTTTGTTTTGCACCGAGATCCGCTGAATAAGAATCAGCGTCAGAGGTCTCGGAACGAGTCCTGGTCACTCAGCAGGTTTTTTTCACATCCTCATCTACAGCTTCCATTCCATTCGTGACACATGGCCGTCAGTCAGCTCGTTCTCACGCTCACTTTAGCAGTTGTTTAGCAGTAGTTAATTACAGGCCCAGTTAATGCTTGTATGGACAGACGGAGATACGAGCTCATAAATAGATGAGTAGGACGCCGGTCGGTTTGGGAAGATGGAAGCACAGGAAAAGGACGAGCAGGAGTATCTGCACGTCCACCTTCTGCTACTGGTCTTACTGGTTAAGGGACTCTTTAATGAGGTTTAAAGTGGCAGGCATGGGGACCCCATGCTGTGGCAGGAGGAGCTATTTCTGGCATTAAAAATAGATGGTGGAAGGCTTGGGGGGTCTCGGGAGGTGGGTGTAGATTTCCACCGAGGGGGGGTTTAAAGCACCAATGACCTTGCAGTTTGAAAGAAGTAGTGAGTGAAGGAGACGGGAGAGAATCGGAGAGGAGGCACACAGAGAAAAGCGTGAGCGGGAGATGGCGGCGGTGACTAGAGTGCCTAACAAAACAAAATCCATGCAACACTACTGGAAACACACCCGATGTACAGTCAGACATATTGTTCTGTACATTCAGTCTCTAAAGGCATGTACTGTTTTGCTTTGTTTTCATTTTTGTGGCTTGCTTCATCCACTTTTTTCTCTTGAGAAAATCTGCCGTTGCCTTTTTTTTTTTGTGCTATGGTAACAATGCTATTACAGCAGAATAGCAGCTAAGCTATGGGGGGGGGTAACAGGAGACAAGGCCATTTAATGAGGTACTAATTTTCAGCTGAGCACCACAGGGAACGAGCACTGCATAACACTCACAATGGACGCTTGTCAGCAGATCAACACTAGACCAGAAACCAGCTTCAGTTGTACTCTTATAATTACCAATACTACTATTTGTCATTATTGCTATTATTACCATGGTTTATTCTGTACACACCTTAACCTGGGAAATGAGGATCAACTTATAAACTGGATACTGTGTATCCTGAGGTCGTCAACCATTAAACATTTAGTGTTAGGATAGTGTCTGTTTTGTACCTTTCTGGAGGACAAAAGAAAAAAAAAAAGAGATACACACCATTGTTAAAACTGTATAATTATTATTATTGTTATGATGATGATTACGACTATTATTATTATTATTAGGAAAACTTCTTGATGTAAATAGTGTTTGATATTAAAGTATTAATTTGGTTCTTATGTCTTTTCTAAAAAATGACCACGGTATTATCTCTGGGTTTTGCGGAGTGTGTACTGTCCTCAGACAAATGCATTGCGTGCTTCAATCCTCAGCCTAATGAAACTTTGAGCTAATAGGAAGGGGAAACCTGTGAGTGCTGTACACGTAGGCTGGACTTTAGCCCACAAGTGGCTCGTGTGTTACATGTTTCAGAAGCAGTCACCAAACCTCCACCATCTCGTCACATAAGGATCCTGCCTCGGAAAGACACGCTGGGGACTGAAGGGACGGCTTTATTTCTACTCTTTTTGCCTTCAGTGTACTAAAGCATGTTGGTCAGCTCAAAGACCCGCCATGAGTGAACTGTTGGCTTTTTAATGGAAGGATCTTGCCAGTTTCATTATGTGGCATGCGCATGAACTTGATGACATGTTAAAAAAATCAAAAAAGTTTTTAAAAGACTTTTCCTTTTGCTCTTATTTTGTTTTTCCTTTACGACGTATTAGATTTCCTGACCACGTTCATGTGTGTTTTTGCATCCCCCATTTGAGTGATGTCATTGAACTGTGTAGTTACAGATAATAATTGTGCATAGCGCAAACCATTGTGACGTTACAGTGGAGGATGGTCATTTAGTAGTTTTTAGTTTTCTCTCCTAAGAACCGAATTCATCCCATGTAGCTGCAGACTGTCTCCTCTGACTATTCATTCTCCTTCCGTTCTCCCAAGAGAAGGCATTTGGGAGCATATACATCATTGTGTGGTCGTTTTTGAGTGTGGAAAAAAAAAGTGTGAGACCTTTGAGTTTTGTGTGTGTACATGTCTCATTCGCTGTTGCCGCGGTGAATGGGAAGCGGCAACCCTCTTTGGCAACGAAGAGTGTTTCCCATGCCTTAGCCCTTCAGCCTCTACCCTGGCAGCCACGTCTGTGTACAAGATGCTTTCTGCCATTGTGCTTTTTACCCAGAGCGGCTGCTGGCGTCGAGGCGACTACAACAGGGCCCTTCACTTCTTCTTCTTTTTTTTTTTAACAACAACCTAATCACTCGTCCCTATGGCAGACGTTAGCCCCAGGCACAGATCAAGGATCAGCGCACCCCCTGCACTAAATCCAAAGCTGGATTGTTAGCGGGGTAAAGCTCATCATCGATCCAGGTTCTGCGCTTATGGGCAGGGCCCCCTGTTCATCAGCTTCCCTCTTGCTGATGAGCCACATTTTCTGCACCTGTCTTGTTCTCTTCTTCTTGTGCTTGTACGTATAACCTGCACCACACCACACCATGCTGTCCTTCCCCTCACCGTTGAACCCTGCTCCCATTTTGCCATCAGTGGGGGATGAGTTCCAATCTGCTCTTTTACAGCATATAAACAACAAAAAACGTTGACAAAAAATGATCTGTATTTGTATATACACGTGTCTGAGCAACTATGAGTAATACAATTAAACAGAACTACATTGCTCTGATGAGTGTTGTGCTGTTTACATCTTGTGTTCGCTCTCACCGTTGCTCCAGCAGCTAACGCGGAGCCCACTTTTTGATTCTCAGTCAGAATCACGTCTCATCATGTGCTGAACTGGATGCCGTCGTTGCAGCATGTGCATACACACACATGCAGTTCGGTTTCTCCCTAACTGTGCCGCCGCCTCGACGTCTTTAAAGACGAACCTCTAGAAAACCATCCATCAGGATCAGAATAAGACCTTAACTCCTTTCACTTCAGTCGGGCACTAATGAGGACACCTAATAACCTTCTGCTGGACCACATCAGCGCCATTTAGCTTCACCCTCCATTATCTCTGGTAATTAGACTGAGTGCCAGCGTGCCCTGCAGACCAGAGAAGGGAAAGGCCCCCTGATAAGCCAATTGGACCCTAGTGATCAGTGAAATTTGACCTAACACAATAAAAACATAATTTTTCTATGGGAGGCACATATAAACAGATGATTTGAAAGACAGAATGATAAGTAAAATAAATAAAGCTTGATTTCTTGTGCTGCCAATACATATTAAAGGCTTTATCAGCACTGCTGTGTTCACAGATAACGAGAGATTAAGAAGACATCGCTCTGCAGGCGGGACTAAAATGTGTTGACGCTCAGACGTGAAGGCTGATCCAAGATGAAATCCTCTCCAATCTCATCCTTTGCCAAAGCTGCTGCTTCTTTTTATTAAGTATCAGAATAAGACATGCCTTATGCATGAACACACTCGACATGATGAGCCAATTAATGTCAAGTACTTCTTCCTGGTGTTATTATGAGAGGAAGCCTCTGGAGATGCAGATGTGTGTGGCTTTGAAGACCAATAAAGACCAATCACTGCACCTGATCGTTAAATCTGGGTTGATGATAGCTTCATGTGAAGATCTGTCCCAGATGTGCTGTTAAACCACGGACGCGGTGAAGATCTCTGACCGGTAGCGACACAGGGCACTGGGATGAGAGAGCATCCGTGTCAGCTTTGAAGTAAAAGCACGAGCGTGCACTCGTCTGCCTCTGCCTTCAACTCTGTGTGTGTCTCTTTCTGTCAGCAGAGTTTGGTTTTCAGATAGAAGAAACGTTATCTTAACACAATAACAACATGACTGACAGTCCTGAAGAGGCCACTTTAGTGAAGGTTCTTTTGAAGGCATCCTTCTCTAGTCAGCTGGCTCCCTTTTCTGGGTGCATGGTGTTTCATTTCATGTGAACAATCAGTTTGATTGACAGCTCTGAATGATGTCTTCAGTTAATCGCTCCAGTGGTGTGAAAAGGTCATAAATCACCCAATTACGTTTGCCCGCTTTATGAATAGATATTTTTGGGGGAATATTTAAAACGCCTCTGAGGCATATCAACTTAGTCGACCCCATATTTATTGAGAGGGAGTTGGGAGGTGGTAAGTAACTGATAAGCTGAATACATTTTTAGAGGCTCAGCCACACTGTGCAATGACACGGTCTCACAGGGTTACAAAGTTAGAACTGAAGTCAAGGTCAGGATGAGTGATTTATGACGGCGGCGACCTGTTTGAGAAACACAATAGGAATAATTAAAATGAAGGTAGTTGGGGGGGGGGGGGGGCAAAGACAACCACCTGTACTTAGTGTCACAAAAATGTCTCGTGCGGTGGATCGTTCTACTCGCAGCTGTGGTTGAGCTGTGTTTACTGAGCTTTCCAGGAAATAAACAATGCAAATACAGTTCCTCAACCCTTCAGAGAGGACCGAGAGGACAGGTCTGCTGTGTCGTGTTGTTAATGACCTCATCTGACGTGGCGTCGCTCTGCAGAACCTGGCTGGCCTTCTATGCATGCCGCTCAGGTGGCTCACTGCGGTGTGTTTGATGCAGGCCATTGTCTCTGACTGATCCTGCTCACACACGAGCCTTCGCGGCTGAGAGAGGAGGGACTACAGTCAATGCCGCGGAGGATTTGATGCAACAACAATAAAAACAGGCTCCTTAAATTATTCATCATTCATATCCATTGGAATAGTTACTTAACTAATTAATTAGGTTTGATTAATATTCAATTTTACGTTTACCGAACAATTTCAGGTTCAGATGTCTTCGTATTTCATAAGTTTACTATTCAGTGTTACATGAATATACAGGTGGAGCTGAAATGTGAAATTCAGCGTTTTGTTGTCTTGTTTCTAAGACCCAGATTGTTTTCAGCTTCACACCAGCCGATGTGTTACGCTAAGTAGTCACACGTGCAGACATAAAGGAACGGGGAAGTGTGAGAGCGACACACTGCAGGAGTTTCACGATGAAACTGTCACAACACGAGTCAAGTGTCAAATGGTTGAAATAAGTATCAGCAAGTGTTAACTTTTAAACGTAATCTATTAGAGGTGACGCTCCATCAATCTAATGAAGAGCCGATATTGCTCTGCTCCGAGCTGAGCTTCGTTTATTTTTACTCTCGCAGAATTGACAATCTTCCTACACGGAAATCAGATATTAGGCAGAATTACACCCCGTGTGTCTACTGGCTTCCTTCCTCGCTGAGTGGATGAGTGATATTTGTGGGCTACTGCTGTGGAATTTGAGCACACCAATTTAGCAGCTTCGCCGGAGGGTAGAGGTTCCCTGGTCATCTCCTGAGCAGCTCGTTCCACTCGGAGCAAGTGCGCCATTGAAATGAGAGTATTTCCTGCCAGTGCCCATTGAATGAATGAGACGAAAGCGATGACAGGGATATTACACTGACAAGCCAACACTAGATCATAGAGAAGTCATTGGCCCCAGGGTCATAAATTAGATTCTAATGATTTTGTCATCCTGTTAAAACAATAACTTTCCAAGCAACTCTCCTTCTTTTGCCTCCATAACCTTTGATTTATTCTTTTAATTTTTTGATGGCAAGAAATAGTCTGACACTTGCACCATTATGATGTTGATGGGATGAAATATCGTCACAATTCATTTTCCTTTTCGGGTTTAATTAGTTTACTTTAAAATGTCATCCATCATTATAGCTGCGGATGAAATGTAGAGAGAACTGAGAGCGCGGCGGCTTGGAGAGAGATGTTTTACAGTTCAGACTTCCTGGGAAATAAACGCTGGCTGCATTATTCATGAAGCACCCCATAACTTTAATCTGATTCTTAATTCAAGACTTTTCTTCTCTGACTATATATCACATCACTCTATCACAATTTCTGTGAAGCCTCCATCTCTGCAAATGTGTCTTCAGGTGGATCATCACTCCTGCTGATAGCGTTATATTGTATTTCAAATAAGAAGGCAGCCTGTCTGAGATCCGATAGGCGCACAGCACGATTTAGTGTTCCGGCTTTTCATTAATCCACGTTTACCCTGAAGGTTCTGTCTCAAACAAGACAATAAACAAATCGCACACTTCTTCATAATTGTCATTGTGAGTGAACACAACAGTTTGCTTTAGGGTTTAAGTAAACATACGTCTCGCGTTGATATCGTTCCCTCTGCCTTGTGAGAAAACCTTCAATAATAAGCAACTGTGCACAAAAAAAGTTATTTTAAATAATTATTAATACGTAAATACGTGTTTTGTGTATCGCCGATGGATGCGCCCATGTGGTGAATGCTAACAGTTAAATTATTCAACTAATCAAACTGGTGAAAACGACATTTTACACATCTGGCCATCGCACTGGAAAAGGGACTGGACGCAAACTGCAGCCACAGAAAAACTAAGACACTGGCACAAATGAAAAGATCATCCCTCTGTGGATCTGCTGACCTGAGCAGCAGATTGTTGGCTATTTTAAATGTCAGTCAATTAGCTTTTACTTAACAAATACATAAGTACACTTTGTGTTAATCCTCAGCAATTATTTTAAAACGCATGAAAGTGCTCTGCTGTGAATGAGTCTTACAAACATGCATTTTAATGCGACTTTTAATTTAATCATAATGTAATCAACTCACTTTAAACCCCATTAGTAAAACCATTCAATGTGTATTCTACAGCGTTACTGAATCACATTAATTAACAGGAAAAGCAAAGCCAAGTGCGACTCTTAATGCACCATGGAAGTGCATTTGTTTATCTGGAACTGGCAGAGAGAACGCACGTTATGGGAAAGAACTCAGTTTCCTCACAGCTCAGTATTCTCAGCACAAGCCGGAGGCTAAAGCGAAATATCCAAAGATCATGTAAATGACCTCTGTAACGTCCATCCTATCTGTTCCTCCCTGCTGTCCTCTCACTCGTTTCCCCAACACACACACACACACACACACACTGTATGGGATTGTTGGTGATTTGTTGTCTCATATTAATCTCTCATTTCATTTTGTGTTTTCTCAAAGGCTTTGCTAAAACTGCACGCACAGAGCATGACTGACTCCTGACTTTTCAGCTTTGTTGCTGAGTTCTCCTTTAGGACCCTGAGGCACCGGCATAAAGGTCAGAGGTCAAATGGTCAACACTGAAAATTGACATTCAATGCCTGCTTGTATGTCGACTGATATAGTGAAGGCCTCGACCCGTCTCAGCTGATCTGCTGTCACATTCAGTCACCTTGCTTTGGGGTTTATATAGGAACCGTAGAAATAAGTAGCACTTGTCTTTACCGCAATAATCAATTACAAAGTCAAAGTCATTGAGCAGAAAGATGAGATGGAAAAGTATATGCAACGACACAGTAAGTCACAGTTCAAGCGATAGCAGTGAGCCTCAAGTGGTATGAAAGCTGATGGTCTTATCCTTCCAGGGCCGCTCCAGTGTTGAGCCAGACAGCTCAAGCGTCTGTGCAGTACTTTGCTGACCATTCGTCGTGAAGTGGTAAAAATCTTTTTTCTTCACTGGGAAAGTACAGCTGATGAAACCACCTGCAAAGCCGGGAGTGTTGAAGCGCGGAGGCTTTACAAGGTTAAGACTGGACTTGTACGTAGGTATACAGTTCCTAAGACAAGCTTTGAAGCAACTTTAATAAAGTTTATTAAATTATTACATTATGCTGCGCATCTAATGAAGGGGTCTGAACGCTGCGTGAAAAGGGCAAGAGAGCAATTTCAGCTCAAACTCTTATGAAGCAGCTGCTGCTTTCACGTGGTCCTGTCCTGCTGATGTGGGGATTTAATTATCAACATTTTACATCTGGATGCTCTCGCAAGCCTCCACGCAGGTTGTTGAAACAGAGCAATTACGGTATCATATCACATCGTGCTGCATTATTTAGTTTACTGAAAGCCCTACTCATGTCGAGTGGCGTGTGCACAGGGAAAAGCAAACTGAGCGTGCATAACAAACGTTTTAATAGCCCGGCTGGCGTTTGGCGAGATGCTAAACAAAACGTGTGGAAGTTGCAGTTTTCGAAAACTAGATGAAATCCAGTTATGCAGCATGAGTGAGCGACTGTGTGTCTGTGCGAGAGAGAGAGAGAGAGAGAGAGAGAGAGACAGGGCCGGAAGACGGAGGACAGATGAACAGATGTCATCTGACAGGTGCGCTGGGCCCGGCTTGGTGTGTGGGCAGCAGATATGACAGGGATTTTGCATACAGTGTGTGAGCTAATGCTGTGCGCTTCCCTGTGTGTCATGACTACAACCTTATGGTCAGATACAGAAGTTTGGGGTTGGACGTAGGAGGATTAGTCATGTCCATGTTTCCCAACCCTGCTGTAGCATGATTACATCAACAAGGGCACCTAGACCTGAACAGAACTGACTGACCTGGTTTGTCAGTACCAAAATAAAAGCTCGCTGACATGATGTGAGTGTCCCACAGTTATGTATAGAAATGCTTGTTGCTTGTCATTTGAATTCATCCAAGTCATACATTTCATCACAAAACCTTTCCTCCATCAGCCTGTCAGCACATTGGCTATAGTTTGCTCGTATGTGGCGATTTGTTGTAATTGTTGACTCACACGTGTTCTGTGTTTATTTAGCACTTTGTGGGAGTGTTGTTGCCCAGTAAATAAATACACCAGACAGTCAGACCTCAGGCAGGGGGATGGTGGCCGGCAGCAGCAGGGTCAAGGACAAAGGAGACCCAAGCCACTAGCTGCAGAAAATTAAATTAGGCAACCCACCTGGAATGTAGCTGTTGAGTGAAGTGCATTTAAACTGTGTGTGTGTGTGTGTGTGTGTGTGTGTGTGTGTGCGCGTGTGCACAAAGCCTGTGTGTGTTAAGCTTTGGAGTGGGTGGGTGAGAATGTGTCGGGATGCTTGTGGGATTGGTAGGTAGGTGGACGATGACAGAGCAAAGGTGTTCGATGTGCTATGCTCGAAGCGGGCAGGTGGGCACCTCTTAGACAGGCTTAGCTGCTAATTCCAAATAAAAGCACTGCGAGCTGCGGTAAAGCTGGACTAAAACCACAAACCCATGCCAGCATCCGAGGGAGTGGGACTGTACGCGAAGATCAGCCACTCGATATTTCTAGTAGGAATTCACAAACTTGCACCTGCAGACATTTTAGTAGAACAATATTAAACCTGTTCTATTTACATAAACACACAGCCAGACATGCATCCATCTCTTTATTTTCCAAATGCCACACACCACCACACTCTACATAAATGACGATGATGATGCACGGATTTAAAATGTGGATGCTCCTATGTAGGATTTGTTTCTACATGCAATGTACCCATAACACAGATGAAATATTGTGTCAAAAAGAAAACATGAAGTTTATTGGCAGGGAAGGTTAATACTGATTTGCATCCTTGCTATAGGCCCGTTATAAACTGAACTACTTTCCATACAGGAACTCGGTCCGTGATGCGTCTCCTGCTTTTCATTGCTGAAGTTGATTCTTGACATAAGCAGACTCTCAATGATATCATCTGGCTTTGGTCACAGAGGACTGATGAGCTATATTAATATCTTCCTTTAAATAGTAGCCATTCCCTGAATTGCAAAAGCCGTATTGATTTTCCCTTATTTCACGTCTGCAGTGATACTCATTTACCCAACTGTTTATATCAAACATCACAAAAGAGAAAACATTTGTATAATATTTGTGTGATTGTAATGCTAATGCAACCATCCATTTACCATTCGGTGGTTAAACCTATGTACAGTAATCTCACAACACAGGAGAAAATGTCTTAATATTTATTCAGTGCTTGAAAATAATTGGATGTCTACTGTAAAACCGTGAATGATTTTCACTTGTCAAAGGCAAATTGTCCTTAGATGTTATTTCTCCCTAAACACCAATAAAGCTGTTTAGTTTTAGGCCTGTCTGCGATGCCACTGTCTGGACAGTATTGATCAGACTTACATCACTGGGCCGGTTTTATTACAGAGCTTTGATTTTACGGTTACACACATCATGTTAATATTGTCAAATCAATGAGCATGAATATGGTGATGCAGGGAGCGTGGCACAGGACGTGAGGGTTCCTTACATTAAGGTCACACACGCACGCACACGCACACACACACACACACACACACACACACACACAGAATTTTCAGAAAAGTCCACTACTGTAAATTTTCATTGGGAGCATTAGAAAAAAGCCAGAATCGCAGTTCATCTTGAATCATGGAAAGTCCGGATGAAGTGTTTTAACACATGTTTCAGGCTGTCCCAGGCAGGGTTGACTGTGTGGGGTGTAAGTCTTAAAAGCCATCTAATCCTAAAAGGATCATGGTGAAATAATCGTTTCATGTGCTATATTAATAAATACATGCCAAAAGAAATGAAGTGAGTGCCCTGGTGGCAGGTCTAGCCTTGCTGTGGTGAATAAAGGTACCGAACCGGTGTGGGAGGTCCCTGCTGACCCTGCACGAAGCCGCCTCAAGAGGTCGTGTCAGAGGCAGCTGTGTAAAAAGACCTGAGGTGCTTTAGGGTGTCAGGAAAGTACAGCTGTCATAACTTGTGTTCATGTTAGAAAACCTAGAAAAGGTCACACAATGCAGTGGGCTGTGCTTAACCAGACAACTCTAACTTTATCCAGTTAATTCCTCCGACTCCAGAGCTGTGTGTCTTAGCTGTTCAAGAGTTTCTCTGTTCCTCCTCCAGCGTCTCATCACGCAGCAGGAAACTCAATCTGCGACCATAATCCCTGACACTCATGTGCTACTCGATGGGCATCAACTGTGCTCGAGTCCAAATCGTGCCTTAAATGAAAACCAGCAAAAGCACCTGTGATGTTTTATCATTATATAAAACAGACGTCCAGCAACAGTACATTTAAACCGTCTTAACTGAAGGAGCTGGTTCATCAGGAGTGTGCAGGGACATTTCTTTCTCATTCTAGCTGCTGCACCTGCATATAGGGGTTCACAGGTGGCATGGAGCAGCTCCAGCATGGAGGATGGGAAATATCGTGAACAGATTGTCGGTCCAGCACCTGGAAGAAATCCATGTGAAGATGGGGAGAACACACAAAATGCACTCTGAGATTTGGACGCGGGACAGTCTTGCTGTGAGGCGACCGTGCTCGCCATTTAGCCACCCTGCTGCAAAAGCACAAGACGCTGACACGCCGCAGCTCACGGGCCACTTTTTCATCCAGTCTTCATGACGCGTGATTAATATGCTCAGTCGGCGCCTGTTACAGTATACGATCACATAAATATGCAAGCATAGCTTTATTGTGTGACACTAAATAACAGCTGCGCACATCAAAGCCTGCTTGAAAACAGCAATTTATTAAAGTCAGAGTCAAACAATTGAGAATCCAGGCTGCAGCTGTGTTTGGGTTCGGAGAGTGAGATTAAAATCTAGCAGAGTCCTGTAGATATAAAAGAAGAAATGCACTGCAACCTGCCTCTCGTTTGTAATAATGTAAGTAATGAGGTAGAACAGTGTTACTCTGCTGCAGATGACCAGTTGAAGCTAGGGTTACTGCATGTTGCACTGATACGTCATGATCCAGTCAGTTGTCGTCCATGAGCTAAAACGTAGTAGCTCTGGTTCAGATTGAAGTGTTGAAGTGTTCCTGTATCGCCGCGTGAGTCTGAGCTTGAAATATAAAAACCACAAAGGAGCGGCCTGAGAGTTTTCGCGTGCTACAGTGACTCAGTTTCTCTTGACTTATAACGACCTGAATCGGCTCAAAACCACTGTTCTCTGACTTTTGTCTCCATATAGAAACACTGCAGGCAGAGGTGGTGTTTAACGGCATGTGTCCAGACAGCTGCCACAAATCAGAAATACAACAGAAGCAGGTTAAACTGTCAATTTAAACGGTGTGTCTCCAAAATACAAAATTTAAACACACACACACACATATATATATACATATATAAATACATACACTACATACTAGTACGTGTGTTTCCCACAGCAGAGAGCTACTGACACTTCATCATCTTAGATTAGCAGGGTGGTCAAACATGGTGGAAACTCACTGTGTAGCATGTCTACATTAAAAGCAGCCTTCGTGTGTGTGAGTGAGATCTACTGCAGCTGGCCCCAGTCGTCTATGTCATTCAGCAGGAAAGTGATGTGCCTATATGTGGATAATAAGCTCCTTTGGGGGAGAACTCTCTCTCGCTGTAGACCACAAACTAGTCTTTTACTTCAGATGATATACTTCATCCCAGGAACATTTTTTTCCCTTCTCCTGATCTCAATTATATTCCTCTTGTATTGTTTTGTGACTTTATATTTGGTGTCCCTGTTGCCATGGCAGTAATGTGGGTCCTATTAGAACACACTCGTGTGATAGAATCTACTTTCCATGTCATTGTGAAAAGCTTTCAGTGCCTGTACCGAGCTTTACTCCAAGCGTTGCACAGCCTTGCCAATAACTAAAAACCTAGGCCTGGGTATAAAAGCATACACGGCCTCCTCCTGCCTAAAAATGTCTTTGAATTTCCTGTAGTCTCTTCTTGCTTGAGCCACTTCAACTGCTTTCAGGCTGGTTCTCTTAGAGCCATGCTAAGTACCACTAATTGAGGTGTGTTGAGGTTTTATTTTTTCCCCTCTCACTCACTAGCACAGCATGTACATATACAGTATATACAGTAACGTGTTCACACTTATTTTCTTTAGCGTGATAGCTCCTGTATTTTCCTTTATCTATCCACTTACATGCCACCATTGCATTGCATCCCATTAACCTTGCGTCTTCTTCCTCTCTGTGCCTTTCCCCAGGAATCCTCATGCTCACCCTAAACCGGTCGAGGCAGACGGCCGCCCGCCCTGAGCCTGGTTCTGCTGGAGGTTCCTGGTTCTCCACTGTTGCCTGGTGTTTTGTTGGTGGGATTTGTTTCTGTTCCAGCAGCTTATCCCAAGGTCATGCAACTATGTTGTTATTGTGGATTCACTCCCAGAATTGTTCATACAAACTTTAGCTTTAAAGGCAAATCCAATACATCCTAAACAAAAGTACACTGACAAAAACTGTGAGAGATGTTCCAAACCTATCCAGACAGGTCAATATTATTCACTGGGCTTCATGATGCCCACTGTTCACACCTTCTTTCAGCCACACCAGAAAGAAGAAATACATTTATGTATAGAATTGCACTGACACAGGTTTCCTCCTTCCTTCCTCAGAAAGAGGCCACACAATCCCCAGTTTACAGTGGAATTGTGTTTTCTGGGGCGATCACCTGGTGGTGAGCCACACAGTCACGCATCAGTATTGCCGGCGTCATCCTTCGCTTTTTTTATCCGGTCTGGAAGGACGAGATGGGACGTTGCAGTCGCATCCCTGTGCTGAATACATCACAGCAAAAGGAGAGCATTACCACAGGGGGGGCGGCATTCCCACATGTCCTCATTTATGGCATGTAACTGTTTGTAGAGAGACTCCACCCTCTGCCACACCCCCTCTATGAGACAATGACAATGCATTGGCTATGTGGCAGATTTAGTATTTCACATACTGATTTAATTAAATAACACTGAGGAGATGTCGTCATATCACCAACTTTTAGAATAAATAATGTATCGCTGTATTTCTGCATTTGCACATCAACCAAACGGGATATTAGACATTTGACAGAGGTACAATGTCTGTCGACCTCGGTGTTAACTGATGTGGTTGGCTGAACTAGTATACATGATCACTTTTCATTATTCCTCTCCAGCTAGATCTGTAACAGATTAGAAATAAATGAACTCCATTCATCATACATCTACGAGGCGCGGTGCGAAATAAATCAGCAGCTGTACAGTATGTGGTGGATTAGCATTAGTGTGGGAGAACTGGGCTCCGTTCACTCACATAAACATTAATTAACACATCCAGCAGTCCTATAAAAACAGATTTCACCACTACTGCTGCTTTCTCCTGCCTTCACACAACAAATACACACATGTGACAGAACATCAGTGTTCTGTGTGATTTGATTCTGCTGTAATGAAGACTGTTCTCTGATTTCATTTAGTAATTTAGTTTCAGACACCTTAAAAGTTGCCCCAACCCAGATACACAGAAGAATTATTGGAATAAACACATAACAAATTCATATTAGCGAATATTACAGTCGCATCTTAAACCCCTGTGTTGATCTGTTCGTATTATTGCACCACCAGTTCTCTGGGTGCCGTTTCTCTCCACTGCCCCGGGCCAGGTCAGGCTAGCGCAGACCAAACCTGGTTTGCACATCATTAGCTGGGTGATCACTTATCATCTGTCCTGCCAACTAGAACATGAGACGCGGTGGTCTGCTAACACCGTTTGGCTTCCATCCAGACAGAACAAGTCAGTCTGAGGTGCATATGCATGTTTCTATACACTCATTCTAAATTGTATTTAGAGAATTTTATCTGTCTTACACAAATCAATGCAGATAGATTCACTGAGGAAACAAGAGGTTTTGTTAATTTACTTATGTAAAAAGTTATTGAAGTTTTCAAAACTAGTCTCTGTGGAAGACCACTGATGGTTTCCTTACACTGTATCTGGTTACAGACCTTTAAATTGTGCACTTAAAATGTCTCCTGTAACTAGTGGCCTCCTTCCATTAGGGTGAACCCTGAGTTTGTGGGGAGCAGGGCACAGGGGAAGCCATTTTGCCTCTCCGTATCATTTGCACAGTTTAAAAGAGGCCCCATTAGGTTTAATGAATACCATATTTTATCAATTAGACATCCCCCTATGTCGTGTGTGTGTGTGTGTGTGTGTGTTTTTATGTAGAAGGTAAGGGGAAGTGGCTTCATACACATTGGAAGTAATCATGGTATGTGAGCGATGGCCAGGATGTGAAAAACCTGCAGAAAATCTTCATACAAATCGCAGCAGTGGGGGTTTGAAACGTCTTGCAGTGCGCGACTTCCACTCACCTCCTCCTTTGTTGTGTAATTTGTGAGTAAGTGCTCATTAGATAATGCGGTCCAGTGGTTTCAGGGTTGGTGTAATTGGCTGTTAGGCCATCAGCCCCTCCTCTTCTAAGCATTAATTGAATCACTGGTCTGGTGTAAGCCTATACCAACTTTAATGGTTAGAGTAATTGTGTCAGTAAGCTCTCCCACAGACATTATCCATCCAGAGTATGTCCTCAAACTGGAATTCCACCTTGAATACAGTTATTCAAGGGCACTGAATACTTCAGTTATTTCAACAATTATCACAGACGCTGCTGAGAAATGATAATAAGGAGGGAAGAAAGTGAGAGCGTAATAATTTATTCCTTCTGTAGCGGACGCCTACTCAGGTGTACATGAGATCTGAGTGTCTAATTTCAGTAACTGCAGGTTCAGGACAGGAATAAAACATGTAAATCTGGTTCATATGTAAAATGCCAGGCACCAGTTGAATTGAGTTGAAATATGCATTTGTGAAGCTCACAACATGTTTATCCCAAGGCCCCTCCTCCGTTTGCCCTGCCGTCCTTCACAGCGTCACAGACCACTGGCAAGGAACTAAATAATAACATTTCACACTTTCACTATGGGGCACCATCTAAGGCCTCTAGCACTGTCACACGATATCACTCTTGCCGGGCAGGAGCCTAGTGTGGGCTTTAAAAGTGTGTGTAAGTGTGTGTACGTGAAATTGCATTCTGTGCGCTTGAATGTCACAGAGTACAATATTACGATGACTGAGAGGCTATAACCTTCATCAGGTTCGTAAAGGTAAAACATGTGTTTCCAGGGGAAGCTAACGCTCCACTCAGATTTACAGAGGGAAATGACATATCCCCTTTCTGACAAGGAGCGTTAAAATGTGAAATAGGGATGGATGCTGAGACAAAACACACCTCTGGGGTAGAGCAGCTAAAATCATAAACTTGAACCCGGAGGATGGAGGCAGGCATCTAGAGCCACTTAACGGCAAATCTAGTAAAACAGACATAAAAAACATTAAAATTGTGAACACGGAAACCAACTGTTTCTACAACTAATGAAACACCAAAGCAAAGCGATCTTCATTATCTGAAATGTACCCTGTAACAGCATTAGTCAAATTATGCAATACACAGTAGTCATTACCACTTATTTTGGCTGCAAATTTTACAAAGTTTAATTTGTCCTCGGTGGCTGTGCCATTTATTTCACAGCAGTGCTGCAGCACATTGTTCACTGTCCCTAAAACAATATAGCTGCTCA
Source organism: Macropodus opercularis (assembly GCA_030770545.1). Taxonomy (NCBI): domain Eukaryota; kingdom Metazoa; phylum Chordata; class Actinopteri; order Anabantiformes; family Osphronemidae; genus Macropodus; species Macropodus opercularis. Next base: position 6,374,029 of record CM061097.1, on the reverse strand, counting down.
GTAACTAAACATGGTGGTTGTTTGGATAGAAAACATGCAGCTCAACCCTTTGTCAAGATAGCCAAACACGATCCTGTTCCCTGTGACTGCTCAACCACTGAAATATTGTCCCTAATCCATGCTTACACACCGCGACTCGTCAAGGCATAAACATTTTTCCTGTCAGAGTATTTCCTCCCCCTGAACCAGGCAGTGGTTATTTCTCAGTGCCTGAAAGATTGAGATGCTTGTCATATTCATTCTGGGCCGAATCACACGTCCGTCTGAAATTGCTGCTGAGTGCCAGTGAAGGATGCCTTTCAACGGACAGGGGGATTTCCAGCTGCCCGAGGAGGAATAGTTCCTGGGAGGCTAAGTGGAGGGAATAAATGAAGAGAAGGAAAAGGCGGGAGGAGGGGCGCTCAGCCCAGAATGGCCCGGTTGCTCAACAACCATGGGGAATCTGGTCTGGCCTGTGGCTCTCAGCACATCCATTTTGACCTGAGGCTTTCTTTAACGGTTCTCTAATGTCACAACATCATGAGGTGCGTAACAAAAACATTGCCGATAATTGTGTTTGAATCTATAAACGGATTTTTCATCAGACATCGTTGATTATCGCACTCTGACAGGCAGACGTGGCGATACTGATCACTGAAACCTTTACCCTTTTCATGTGGGATGACCAAGTGCGTCCAAAAACAACTGTGCAAATTCGGCCTAAGTGTTTTCTGATGACCAATAGATTTGGGGAAATATACAGAGAATGTTGGTACAACTCAAACAATCCACCATCACGTCCAAAATCTTCCACAAGAATGCAAACCACAGCGGCTTGAACTGGAGCCAGGTTTGGCTCCGAGCTGGGAAACAGGCCGGGGAGGGTTCACATTGGTTCAGTCCACTAGATTAGCGAAAGCAAACATCTTTGATTGAGAACCATTGAAACTGTAATGCCAGTAGAAGTTAAATGATGTGTACTTGATTGTATGTTTAAGCGCTGCAGTCAGTCTGCGTCCATGGCGATAGTTTAGATAGTTCAGTATGAAGACCACGTATGGTATCTGCATTTGGAGCTGCAGTGTAGTTATCATGGGGCTAATGAAGTGCTCAGGGACAAAAATTATCAGCTGCAGTCAACGCTTATTTGAGTCAAACTCTATTCTGAAGATATGTTTGCTTTGTGTGGCCGATCCTTTCACAGTAACGTGTTTAGGAGCAGTCACTACTCTCATTTCTGTCCCCTGATCAATGACACTAGGCTCTAAGCTACTGTTTCTCCTACTGGCAAGCAAACAGCATCACCCCATGCAAGTACTGTAATGAAACGGCCCTTTACCCCCTTCCTTCTCTCCTATTTTTCCATAAATCGTCAAGGAGACCTGGATGCAAACCAGCTTCAAGGCCTGGAAATGAGAGTATTTTTACTGGCTCAGACACTGTCCAGAAGATATTAGCCGTGTAGGAAATGTGCTGAATATTACAGGCCCCACTATCCAGGGCCAAGAAAGACAGTTGGTGCAAACCCCAGACTGCCGTGCGGCTGCTATCTCTCAAAATGTCAAAGCTTTGGTCTGCAGGTCTGCTCTGCTCTGCTGTGGCTCCGGGTTGGACTCCGGGTTGCCCTAGGCAGCCAGGCGAGCTGACTGGCTGGCTGGCTGTCCAGCTTGCTGAGTCATAGTGGTAATTAAATGTGACTGTGGACTGGAGGGTCATCTCTGATGCACAGCCCAGTCTAAAAGAAGGGTTTCGGCTCAGGCTCATTAGAGAGTGGCTGAGCGCTTTGCCAGAGCCGCACACCGCTGCTGCTTCCATTTGCACCTTTTTAAAAAGACTTGGCTCGCTCGCACACTGTCCCAGTTTCTGATTCAAATGCTAAAACAATGACTCTTGTTAGAGCGATAGAAACGCGACGTGCTTACTGTACTATATGTGTGTGCACGCACGCGGACACGTGCACGTCTTTCGCAAGTTTTTAACGCCCGATGTAAAATGATGTTTGCCTGCCACAAACATTTGATGGTTCCAGGATAAATGAATTCAGAGTAAAGATATTTATAATCCCATAAATGGTTTTATTTTGATTTTCACGAAGAACAGAAAACAGAGCCAGGTGTTAATCACCAGAATTGCAAGCTCTTAGCGCCACATTCTTCTCATGCTGCGCAAATGAGCCCTAAAATGTGTTTGAGTAGTATTCCAGCAGTTACATGTAGTTTCCTGACTTGCTGTGTCATGTGGGACTGCGGCTAATGATCCAAAGGGGAGAACGCAATCAAAGGCAATTTGTAGCATCTCATTATGCCCTTCATTCATTATTATAGTCCAGCTAATTTATGCTTTATGGCGATTTGTGCTGTGTTTTTTAAGGATGAGGAGGCATTAAAGACATACACGGTTGTTGACGATAGTGTAACCACTTGTCTCAACCACATGAGCTATGAAGTGGTGGAGGGGATGAATCCCCCAGCGAGGGAGTAGAAAATAATCTAACTCATATGAACAGCCAAATCATTCAGCTTGGTCTTGTAAGGTCATGTAAAAGACATAACTCCTGACGTTGTCTCCTTGTAACCCACAACAGAAGGGAAAGTGTTTTTGGCTTCCACACCTGCAATAATCAGAATGTATGTTAAAACGTCTCTGATTGAAAGTTCAGCATCTATTTAAGACAGAGACTAACTTGATGAAATAGCTCGGCCCAACCAATCGAGGCAGATGGAGGGTTCCTCCGTTACGGGGACTTAAGGAGCTGAAGAACATGGAAAATGTTAGTTTGGTATAAACTATGACTGAATCTCACAGCGTTTATAACCTAGATAAAATGCTTGGCAGGAGCTCTTGTAGATTGGCCAAGCATGCAGCAGCAGCTATCACTACATGTGAGCCAGTAGATGAACCAGATCGCACACACATTTGGTTAGATGCTCTGATTTAACACTTGACCTCACATTTAGTTGCTTTCGGTAACAGGATGAAATGTGGCGTCTCTTAATCTATGACAATGACATTTCCAAGGGATCCGTGCGTATTTCTTTGAGGGAGTGTTTTTCCTACAAACAGACAAATATGTTTGAGCCCAGATGCAGTAACACGGTGGCTGATTTATGCTATGAACACAGGGAAATGAGTCAATGAATGACGTGCTTTCCCCCAATGTGTAATACCTATACCTCATGCCAGATCTTCAGACAGAATATAGTTCAGCAAATGCCTTTTGCTATGGACACGCTATGCCTTGAGCAATGGTCTGAGAGCCAGCTCCTCTCAATGTTCCTTGCATGCTTCAAAGATATGAGATTAGGCAGCTGCATGTCAGACTCATTGTCCTTCGTTAACAAGTCTAATTTGTGCCTCATTCTGTTTTTCGGCTCTTCCAAGATCTCAGACAATCATTCTGGCCCCCACTGGGGTTGGAAGAATCATCACGCTGGCATCCATATTTGCACCATCTGTGATGGAGAGAGCTGTGTGGTTATGGATCAGTCACATACACAGTCACACAAACAATATATATATACACAAACACACACATGCTAACATATACAAAGAATCAATCAGCTCTTTTACTCTGTATTACAAGCTTTACAGAAGCACAAGCCCGTTTCAATCCCCCCCCGACACTCGCTATTCATCTTCATGTTGTAGCTGCTAAAATCCCAGAATCCCTCAACTAATTTGAGCTAAAAACCGCAAAAAAGAGAGGATACCATTTTGTGACGAAGCCTAAGTGAGTGATTTGCCTCACCAGCTTCGACTGCTCATTTGAAACAGCCAGTTGATACATCGTTATAATGGCGCGTTAGGAGTATTGAGCAGATGCTCAAACACCTCGTTTTAGCAGCACGGTAGCTTTCTGCTGGGGCAGTGCCGACGTGAGGCTGCTCTACACGGACCAACCTACTCATCTCCGCTGTTCCTTTACCTTCCTTTAAGAAGAAGTGTTAGGTTAAGGTTTGCCCACAGTAATAAACCCAACAAATGTATGGAAGCTGAAGGGAGTTGTTAGTGTTGCAGTGCAGGCATTAGTGAACATCTGCTTCTGGACCAGACGACTGTTTGGATGGATGATCTCAGTCGCCGGACATCGATCGCTAGATTTCACAGATTTCACTACTTATCTCCAGCCGGGCACTGGAGGAAAAGCTGGCATGGACCTAAGTTAGTCTACTGCTGCCTTGATTTTGTTTGTGGCCATGTGTGCGTTTGCTTTTCCCAGGCTGTTGGACGTGGTGCGTGCTCCACTAGCAGGATGTTGGCCATCTCTGCCAACCTGTCTCCGTTAATCCAGCCTTTGTACAGTAATCCTCACCACCAAGGCAGCAAACACATCCCAGCAATTAACAACAGAACCGTCCGCACGCTTGAAGCTGCTACTGGTAGAATTCGCGAATGCCTCCTAAAGAGCGTCAATAATAATCTCATTCGCTCTCTCTGAGCGATCGACATTATTAAAAGTATGGTGTTGTTTGTGCACTAATCATTTCTCCTCCCTCCTCCTCTCCTCTAGCAGGAGCACTGTTAGAATACTGTAACTTGTATTTTCTCATAGAGCTGTCAGCAGAGCGTGGATATTGAGATGTGCTCATGAAAGCTAAGATGGATATTAAAGTGGGAATTAAACAAGCACCTCTCTGTGGTTACTGACTTGTTTACACTCGGCTGTCTGCATCTCACCCAGTTTCACAGCGACAGACCACATACGCAGACAACGCGCGACTCCACATCTGCATGTGAGCGTATGTGTCCACGGCATGTGTATCGCTAACCTGATAGACGCCCCCCTGGGGGGAACACTAGCAAATCAGACACCTAAATATGAGTTCTGGGACAGGGTGTGGGCGGCAGCTGATAAAACTCTGCAGAAGGAGAGTGCAACGGATATGGAGGGCACCACCAGTGGCACGGAGATCGCAATCACAGCAAACACGAAGCCGAGGAGCTGAACTAAGAGCCTCTCGAGACAAGAGCCTGAGAAGAGTAGACTCGCGTTTCATATATAGGTGTGGCGGCCGTCGAGCTGTGAGCCAAACCTTAGCTGTAAGCAGAGGAGGGTCGGGCTGTGACTATGCTCTAGCACAGTGTAAGACTGAGAGTCGAGAGGGAACGTGAGGCAGCTCGGATGAGGCAATCAGACAATGGGATTTTAACCATCACTAAACAGTGCAGCTTCAGGACGCTGGCGCCCGAAAGGCTCCAGAAGCTCACGAGCCTCTCGAAACGTGGTTGTTGACGAGAACAGTAAAATGAAGTGATCGAACATATGTGTTGTTTAGTTTCTGTGCGGATGTGTATTTATTCTGTCGGTTGTGAGGCAACAGGATTTGTTCCTGCTTGATCTTCGTGGTGTCTACTGAAAGGTGTGATTTGACGCGAGCAATGTCGCAGCAGCTGAGACAGAAAGGCTAATAATAAAACAACAGCAGACGTCTCAACTCCAAGCTTCTGCACTGCTTCGTTCACGTTTTAAGTACAAGTCGTGATAGTGTGTGTGTGCGTGTTTATAAGAAAATATGATTTATGTTCCCCTTTATATGCTAGAATGAGCACATGAATTAGCATTCTGACCTTGCTCGGCCCCGGACTCTGTGGGAGCAATCACAGCTCAATTAAACCCCAGCCATGCAGATACAAATTGTCCCAAATAGCCAGTGACCAATGGAGGCTGTCAGTTTAATAGGCAACTCACTGAAGGTGTCATGTAAGGTGCAGTATACAACCAAATGGCTTTAATGAAATATGCAAATTCCTCTTATAAACCTGATGATGTTGCACTATCATCAACCTTGATATTTCAAAAAGTTTAGAGGCCTTCGACAGTGAATTTGCATCATTCTGTCTCACGCGTGCGAGAGCGAGAGCCGCGTAAAGGCCTGTTAGGATTATTGACTTGTTCCTGTCAGAGAACTCTTGTAAATGTAAAACCATTCTCCACAAGGCTGTCAATAAAGTTCCACGCGCCATACACACATAAAAAATATTAACCATAAAAAATGCATCCTAAAGCCTTCTGGGAAAAGTGAATAACCATTTTTCACTGCCTATTATAATAAAATGATTTTGATGATCGTGATTTCATAGCTGCTCAGCCCTTAAGACATTTAAATCAAAACAAACTGACAATTTTTTTAAGCCAGGTTAAAAAAAATTAAAAAAATCCAGATTTTAACAGAAAATGCATTTAGCAACGTCTCGCCCTTCTTCCTTCCTTTCCTACGTTATGTGCCCATCTGTTGGAATTAAGTTAATATGTGTTTGTCTGTGTTTTTGTGAGTATCCATATGCTTGTGGTTATGACTTGTGTGTTTCCTAATGTTGCTAAGCCTTTGCCAGGCATTTGAGTGAAACATTGTGCTGATGTGGCAGCCTGGAGAGACAGACTCAAAGGAGGTAACCACAGAGTATGAGTGTGTGACCTGAGAAGAAACGCAAGCTCAACTGTGTCGGTTGAATATTACTCCAACTGCAGCAAATCCAGGCTCTCGCCAGAGTCCTTGTTGTAAAGCCTGCTCCTGATACACTAAACCGAACCAAAACACACCCTAAGCTTTAAATGCACCTATCTCTGTCTAGAGCCGCTGCAGTGTGTGGTTGCCAGAGGTTATGTGGTAGTGGGCTGTTTTCGCTGGTTACCAGACAGGAGCCAGCAGGCGAACCCAGAGCTTGCGACCGCTCCTGCCCGCCAGTTGTGCGTCATCCATTCATCCATCCATCCCAGGCTGTTCCCCCGTATCCGCCGTTTTCGCTCTCTCATGCGCTTTTCTTTCCTTCCCCAGCATCGGAGCATTTCAGCTGCCATTTAGGACCCAGAAATATGACGTCTGGCGCTCTAATGATTTGCAGACCGTAAGTGGAAATGTCCACCATGAATCATGAAAATGCATTTTCCCGTTTCCATTATAGAAGAGACTACATGCTCACAGAGAGATTTACGTGGTCACAGCTTTCTCATTCTCTGCTTCTTTCTCCTTCTCTCTTGCATCCTCCCTCGGTGCTTCTCCTTCATCTTCACGTTCCTGCTGAACTAATTTATATTCCCTGTGTTTTTATAGTTTATGTGTGCTAATAAAAGCCAACCAACGGTCTGTCATGAGCGTGGGGGGGGGGGGGGGGAATATCTGAAACACCTTGACGATCCCCCTTAGCTTTGCTGATGTTTTGCTGTGGTTAGTTTACAAATCCATCACAGGACTCCTGCTTTAAGTCTCTAAGGGAAACACATCTTACTTATAATACATGTAGGATTAGTGTGTGGGCTTCGAATTTGTGCAGCTGCATGCTTGACTGTAGTTATGTTGGACTATAGCTATTACAGCGTTTCAGTCTGAAACTTAAGACTGAGACACAAGGTTTCCATTTCAGAGTTTAGTTGTCCTGGTACAACCTGAGGTTATTTGCATGCTAATCAGCATCAGAAGCATCGTACCGTAGCTCTGCAACTGACTGTGTGCGTGCATCCCAGGTTCAAGCGGTGTTGTTTTGTCACATAAGGAGGATGTCGCCACTTTGTTTGTGTTTAAAAAGTTGAGTTAAAAGAGGAGAGTTGACCTTGTCCTTCCAGTATGAAGACATAGGGCTCGAAGCGCTTGCCCCTGCATCCACAGCAAACACAAAGGCTCTCATACAGTACATTACTATTGCTGACTGTATTCAGCTGCCATTGATTCGACAGTGCATTCAGAATCATAATGTGTGTGGAGGTTTCAGACGTGAGAAAACTGTGGCATATAAGACAGATTCCAAATCACAAAGTGTCTTTGTGTTAATAATATCATATCCATTTTAATCAGAATCATTCAATCAAACAATGACAGCTGTACTGTAAGGATTTCAACTAAATATTGTTTACAGCATTAGCTCAACTGTGTGTGAATGTGCGCTTTATACTGTTTGTCTTTGATCTGTCTTTGCTTTCACTTTCTCTCTATCTACCGTACGTAGCTCTTTCCATTCTCAGCTGTATAGGAAAGAGTCTAAATGTACGTGGACACGCATCTTATAGAGCCAACCAGGCCTCCAGGCTGTTTTCAACCACAGCCTTAGGTAATTAATATAAAACTAAGCTTCATGTTGTTGTTATTATAAGACAAACGACGAGTATATTCCTGTGTGCGTGCGTCATGTGCTCTATCAGTACAATCCGGGCTAAAATGTGATAAGTATGGAGCAGTGACCAATTCAAACCAAACGTTTTATTTTCAATTAAAAAACATTTGTCCCAGAAAAAAAAAAAGTTATGTTGATGTAAATTTATTTATTTTTAGCATGATTGTAATTAAAGTACTGTCTTGCACATCTAAAGATTTATATCTTCTACCTTTGCTGACGTATTGTGCAAAGTAATAATAGGTAAAAAGTTTTATATTTGCTAGTTTCACCAAATTACGCCTCTCTGCGTAAATTAAGTGACACTCACACTGTTGACATGAAAATGAAAAAGTTATTCCTCACCAAAAATCAAGGAGTTTTAATGAGGTTTCAATGAAAATGAAACATGATGAGTAACACAAGAAGTCAATCAAACAGGCTTGTGTCATTAGAGGAAAGCTGATTCTAAAGCAAAGCTGGAATCAATATATTTTTTGAATTAATGAAGCGAAACTGCACATGCACTCATAGACAAGAATTAAAACAAATAAATTTCCTCTGATAAATGATACTGTTTACTAAAATAATTTCCCTATGAAATATAACCGTTTAATATTGCCCAAAATACGATCAACCCACCATTTGACAAAACTTTTCATAATAACACCACAATTACAACAATAAACTGTGACCAGACAAATATAACCCGCTGTTTATTGAGATGTAATCGATAGTGCAGATCAGGCCCAGGGCGGCTTTGGTGAAGCCCTTTGATGAAAGGCATGTGTTTACATCTGGTAATTTCTGAGGGCAGTTTGTGGTGGCGTTGAATTGCGTTATACTGAGGCGCATCTCGTTTCTTGACAAGTTCATTTACATATAAAAAGAATCAAAAGTTAATTTAAAGCCAGGACAAATACCACAACACACCACTAGTAAAAAGTAGGTGAACTATTATTCTTCACCACGTTGCTCGACTCCTTCGGTACTTGAGAGAAACATACTCGTTCCTCCTGGGTGCAGGTGAACCTTTGCCTCCTTTGTCTTCTCCAGGAAACGGCTACAGTCGAAGTGGAAGTGCTTAACAGCTGGTAGCTGCGATTCATACACAGAAGACGGACGCCCTGATTGGAGCAGCACACTGTGCAACGTCAAACTAAAGTTTCAACCTTCTGCCTGGGAGCGTAAATCACACAGTGCAGGGAAACAGAAGCCAGATGGTCGCTCGGTTCCCAGATTTGTGTACGACTGTGTGCGTGCGCAAGAAGTTCCTGTTTGTTCACGTTTAAATATGAGCGTTCGCGAAAGCTCTGCGTATCAACGTGACGTGTGTTTATCTACTTTATGTACAAGTCTGTCTATGGAGGTAGATGTGACATGTTGTCTGTTCTCAGGGTTTGCTAGCTGTGGTGCAAACAGGAAATAACTGCAGAAGGCCTGTACAAGCACGACCGTAACGTTCAGAATACAAAGTAGGAGGGGTTTCAAACCAGCGACCTCATTGTGACTGCATTTAATCCTAAAATGCATAAGTCTGGCAATATTTACGCATTGCGGAGATTAAAGTGTATGTTACATACTTCTGTTTTTGTGAAACCCAGATGGAGCGTTAGGCTGTGCAGTATGGCTGAGGGTGTTTAAGTAAAGCAAAGACATTTTATTCCTTTCTTCAAGCCAGAAGAAGCACACAAACAGCACAACAGTACAAAAAGCAGCACAACACCAACAGGTAAGAAACGTCAAGACTTCTGTATAAATAACATGCTGATTATAATACTGCATGATTGGAAATATAGTAAAACAAATCCTAATTCACGTCCTAATAACATTTTAGATTTGGCTCTAACAGGACTTTTGCCCAACTCTAACTGGCTGAGTCCAGCTTGCAGAGGCCCTGTCCGGCATCCAGGGGTGTGAAGGGAAGAGATGCATATCGAAAGGGAACAGCAAAGATAATGCTTGTGATGGAGGTTGGCTAAAAGCTGACAGGACAAGCCAGTGGAGAGGAAACAGACAACTGACAAGACTCCAGCCATCTGGGCAGAGCGAGGGGTATGGGCCCAGAGGTGAGATCGATCATCATTACTCAAAAAGAATCAATAGTAAGACTATTAAATGGCTGCAGATGCAAACTTCCTTTAGAGGCCTCGCTATCTGATATGCTGCTGGTTTAATCACATCATTTTCAATTACCTGAAACGAATGAATACTGAAGGCTTCGATTTTTTTTTTTGAAAAAAAGTTAAATTAATATGGATATTTTAATTAAAACTTTGCGTGTGTACATGTCCTTATTTCCTTGGCTGGAAACATTTTGTTTTAATATCATTGCCATGAATCCAATACAAGATTTTAGGGTTTAGGTTTCTGTTGAGGTTTTGGTTTAGTGCCTTCACAGTGATGGAAATGAGAATATAGCAACACAGAAGCTCTTATCCGTCCTCATTATTACATACATATGCCACCTGTGCTGTGCTGTGGAAGAACCACGTCTCCTCCGTGGTTCTTTGTCTACTACTTGCCGTATTTGTCTCCAAATGCATTTTTTTACGTATTTCCACCCCGCTTTGACGCGTCGCCTGGAAGCCTCGGGCTGCTGTGAGTTTGCCCATGGGCGATCTTTTCGTGCTTCGCTCTGGTGCTCTCATCCATCTTTCTTTCTTTCTGTCCCTGACTCTGACTCTATCTACTCCTTCGCCCCTCTCTCGCTCCGTTCCAGCTGTTCTTTCCCTCTCAGTGGACACCGTCAAGCCAATCTGCTTCGGTGACACTTTTACAGGATATCCAGGTTGAACTATGACCTATGATCCGGGCTGGCCCCAAACTGTCACATGATTTAAGGTAGCAAATAAATTTGCAGCAAATTACCTGTCAAACACCTGCTGGTGAAGATGTTAAAAGTCTCTTCTTACCAAGGAACAGCTGGGAACGGAGATAAAAAGGAGCATTTCCATTTGACCAGATAGCAGTACTTAACAGCCCCGGCCTCATTTTACCACCCAGAGATTCTGTCAATATCATAACACATCATCTCTGCTCGGCTGTGGCGTAAATTGTAAGTGACACATGAGCTGTCAAAGGCGCTTTTCTACGTGGGACAAATACGTTTAGCGCTCAGCTGAAATAATCAGTGTTGACAAGAGGAGAACTCGTGTGTTCGTCTCCAGTCGGGACGCGTTGTTTGCTTCACCTCCTAATTGCTCTCGCTTATGTAATTAACTAATTGCAGCCCTTTAGGATTTTAGAAATGACTGTTTATTTAGTGAAATCAAAGTGCTGTTGCTGGTACATGGTACACTGTCCAGTGCTGCTCAAGTGAGATTTGCTGGGTTTTCTATATGACTCCGCATCTCCGTCAGCGTCTTGTGCTGTAAGGTCGTATATGTGACGCTGTGAAATGCCTTGTGGTGACTTCTGTTGTGAGTCGACGCTGTATAAATAAGCTGAATTGATTTTAATTGTATGACAACTTAATAGTTACAGTGTGAGCTGTAATGGGAGGAACATTCTGCGGTCAACGCTTTGTTCAGTTCTGCCTGCTGACTTTACACTGCTTGCAGTAAATACCACCTGTTTGTAGGAAACACATTAAGGCTCAAAATGAAAGGTAATATCCAATGACCTTTTGCATAGGACCTATCTACATTATTCAGGTTGAGCTTAGACAGGATTTGATGCAGAACTGGCTAAACGATGCACCCGAGTCATGTTTTATTCATCCTGCTGCTTCATGAGCTGCAACCTCCCAAAAACAAATGTTTAGAGGTTTTCATAGAAACAGAGAAGCCACCTGCTTAAAATAAGGTAATAATAGTATATTAAATGAATGTTGGCTGCTCTGAATTATTTAGCACTTTAACAACACGTCTCTGTGTAATTGTACGTTTTAACAAAAGGTGAGAGCAGGAATCTCTTTGCTTTACTTTTTGTGGAACGCTGACTGTGCACAGAATTTTAAAAATACCATATAAGTTCATTAACTTGCAGCATTTTGAAAATTCAAAACACACACACATACTGTTCTGCACACAGCTGGTGCAACGTGAGATATGTACAGTAAAGCTCATTGTTTATTCATGCTGGCTATTGCTCAAGTACTGGAAAAAACCAAAGGGCTAATTATACTCAGGTGTAGAGTGTGTTGTTTAACAGCAAACATCTGCATTAAACAGCTGGAGATGAGAAAATACAATGTGTATAATATATATATAATATAAGAATAATCTTATTCACATGATCGTGTAGAGCTGAGACGTGGACGACACCATGTCCAACCAGAGCTGTAATGCTGCTGAGGACTTGAGCAGGCGTTTACTGCTGTGATGGCTACTTGATGTCTGCATGGTTTAATGAGATAACATGATGATGAGGAGAGTGAGGGAGCGACGGGCGGGAGGAACGAGCAGAGTGTGCGGAATGTGCTCCTGCCAAAATGATCAGCGATGTATTTTACGGCTGATGATTGATCTTGGCTTAATGCACTCAACTCAGTTATTATTAGCTAATGGACGTGTAGGCTACTGAACACGGAGCCTGATCAGATAATTTCACAATACTATTACTTATATATATAAAAATATTGACATAGTTCAATAGATATAAACATTTTGTAATAATACTTTTCGCTTTATTATTCAACCCTGGCCGGTGAGCAGTTATAACGCAGACAGTGCTCAGTGTGTACAGCTGCATGTGTCTGCATCTGTTGCCGAACCTGAGCCATCGAGTTCATATGCAGCGCTGACCTCTGACCTCATCTCTCTCAAACCCAACTTGGTTTATGAATGACGAAGCTTATTGTTATTTAAACAAATGTAAAGCATCCACTGCTGTTAAGAGGACGCTACAAAAACAACAGTGTCTGCGTGAAAAGGGAGTTTGAGCCTGGTCTTCAGATCTAAATGTACCTGCTCTTGCATTCACGCTGTGCTGGAACATCACATGATTAACAAAGTGTGTTCTACACAGGCTTTGAGAACACTGCTGGTATTAAATGTGCTTCTTCTCTCATTCATTGATGATTATGCAGAGCACATTATAGCCTAGCACTGATTGATTGTTAGGCGTTTTAGATTTCAGCAGACATCTCAGACGCTCAGGATTCTTCAGCTTTAAAATGTATTACCTCGAACAGACATTCATTATGGTACAACAAGGAACTAGAATATGAGTTATATAAAGCACTTTGTCATGTACAGGCACAAGCCGTTATCTCCATCAGTGAGTCAGCCAGAGGAATTGATATGCATTCTACTGTGACTAGCTGCTTATTGTTCTACAGTGATTCCCCTCCGGGGCCCACACAGTCTCTGTCTGCTCCATGTCATCCCCGACAGTCTGTAGAACATCTAATGATTTTCATCTCAGTTGCCTGCTTCTGTATGTCTTTAAGCTCGTCTCAGAGGGGCCAAGCCGTGTAACCTTAGCCCACCTCCCTCCTGTCAGTCACTGCCATGACCCATCCATCAGACGGCGTATAATTACTCCACACGGCTACCACAGCATCTGTTACTGTGACGTCCACAGGCTGTGTTCAGGTAAGGGCGAGGCTCACACGTCTAATCTCAGCCCATCTGAAACCGTGATTAGTGCTGGAGACAAGCAGGCCAACATCATCAGGGACAGAATTAAGACCTCGAGCTAGTATGAGGTGCATCGGCTCCAAGCTGAGGGCTGAGGATGAGTCTGTTATTTCCTTTCCTTTTATTTAGTTTCCTTTACTTAAACGTATCCAACGTACTGTTGTGTAATCAGTTTTTTGAATGTGACTTGCACCACTTTATCAGAGGAAAGCAACTTTCAGTTGGACACCAAAAGTAAGATATCAATAGGTAGACAGATTCAGGGAGAAGCAGAGAGCGAGCGAGAGAGGGAGGAGAAGACTGTTTTGGCTGAGCGGCTGTCTCACATGAAGAGTGGCATGCTGTGACCATATGCTAGTCCAGGTGGACTTGGTATCCAGGCAACTGTATCAAAGCAGCAGGGGCATTTGCGATTGAATCCAGAGGACTTTTCAAACAGAGGAGTCAGAGAGAACAATGCAGTTATCATCTGTCGGCAGGTAAGATCACCTGGCCTTGCTGAGCCGGACTCTCCTTCTGGCAACTCCACAGGGAGTTCATTCAGACTCTACCCTGCCTCAGAAAGACACTTGCACAAGGTGTCTGCAGAGAACAGTGGCAAGTCTGTTTCTTTTTGATTTGCAGCAACAAGAGCGTGTCAGCACATTCAAAGTGCCGGCCAGGTGCTTACGACAGTCACAGACAAACTGACGGTAGAAGAAAGATGCATACACACTGAAATTGTGTTGTCTTACTAGTTTGATGGCTCTTTTATTATTATATTGTAATATTACTATTTCATTAACCGCATTTTGTCTGTTTGTCTGCAAAATTAAAACCCATGTCTGAAATGCATAAGTAATTGCAGCAGGAAAAGCACAATCACTCTGACATTTCTCTCCAAGGCCTCCATTAATATCCATTAATGGATAAATAAATTATGTGTGCAAGTGTGTTTTCAAACCATGTGCACACGCAAATGTTCTTCATGTTTGGGTCAAGTATGAGTCATTCCACAGAAGGCTCTGTATGTTACGGGAGCGTGCCAACAGGGAAAAGAGCCCAAGGTCAGGTGGAAACCACTCCTGCCTCCACACACCTCCCATCATTACTGTCCAAAGATGAGGTTCTTCAGACGCTACAGTGGCTGCTCTCATTTTAGATCCCTTAGAATCAGTTATTTGGTCAAATAGAATTATATTTATTGGCCGTTTCACTCTCACTTTCAGAAATGTAACCTCAGTACATGGTTGTGCGTATGAGGCATTTAGGGACAACACGTAGTGTAGGTCACTTGTGGTCTGATAGCATTTAAGCTCAGTGTGCTATGACTTTGGCTCCGTGTTACACTTTTGTCATTGCTGCACAGCTGTTATTTGTTATTTTGTAAATATGTAAGAATGGCAGCCTTGCTAGTGATAATCTTCTCTTTTTGTTCTTGCCCATATGTCCCTAGTTACTTGAAAACAGTCTATACCGTAGTTTTATTGGCTTAAGCTATTTCTTAATTTATTTTTAATCATGTTTCATCCAAAACATGTTTTATCCCAGTTGGATTTTTTTTGTTTTGTTTTGTTGTTGTTTAAAAGAGGTTTTGTTTTCTGTGGGAATGTTTCGATTAAAAAGTGTAAAAACTGCAATTTTATGCATTGTTTTGAAGTCAAGTTGACAAAGTACATAACTCAACTTGTTGCAGTATGTTATTACTGCATTTACAAATTAAAGCATGCTAGCCAGTCAGAGCACAGCATAGTTTCCCACTATAAGGATTTCGCTGTAAAATTGTTTTGTTTTCTGGTTGTTTATTAATCATTATAAAATGCACTAAACATCCTGAAACTGAATTGGCCCTTCAAAGGAAAACAGCTGGTTAGCAGTAGATGGAACAAATAAATGGGCCTAATTGTGCTGATGAGGGAAACAAAAACATGCAACAAGCAGCATTTTAGTGGCAAATTGCTACTTTGTCAGCCAGTTGTTACAAAAACACATTTTCCACAAAGACAGAAAAGGCAATTTGCCACGAAGCAAGGAAGACACTTAAATCTTAACGTACCTGACTCGACGAGAATCCCGTGCACCAGTCTATTCAGCAAAATAATATCAGCAACCTCTATTACATCTTGTGTAAAATAATCGTCGTAATGTGGCTCATTTTATTTAACTCAATCCATCTGACGAGGCAGAGCAAGCAGCTCTCCTGTTAATGTTGTATCTAAACTAGAGAATGACGGATCAACGTTGAAAATTCTGGAGAATTTCTAAGCTTTCTGGAACGCAGCCCAGACAGCGGCGATGCCAAGTTGTGAGTATTATAGGTCTCAGACAGTGAAAGCCAAGCCTGAAACCCCTGCTGTGGAGGCTCTATACGTTTGTAAAATGATTCATTACGTATTTTGTATTTAAACGATAACTAAAAAGGATACTTTATATTTGATTTTGCTTGTTGGCGGCTTCTATAAAACACGGAATGATGCAATTTCATTGTGAGACGTGGTTTAAGAGCAGCGTGTATAATTTGTCACACAGATTAAAGTATCTCATTACGTAGGTATAGGTACAAGATGGTTGCTTCAAATCGTCACAATTTAAAATACAGGCATCTGCAGACAAACGCAACTATCCAAGCCTTGCAGCATTGAATGCTAATGTTATGTTGTTTCATGGTTTCAGTCCTTTTCTGAGACTTTATAATAAAGTCTGAACAGTAAAAGTCTGCAGACGGGGTGAAATTCCCTGTCATCTTCTCAATACAGTGGGGTTGCAGTCTGCCTCTAATCTTCCACAGTCAGGGGCGAGCTAATGGGGGACAGGGAAGTCCGTGTGGGCAGCTGCGCTGGCTGCCGGGCGTTACACACTAACATCCTGAATACTCTGCTGCTCTGCTCTATTTCATAGAACTTATTTCAGATGAAATGGAGAAAGATCAAAATGTGGATGGTGCGCGGTGCTGGGCCTGGGTATAATGAGTCGCAGGTGGGGTTTGAACTCCCAAGCGCTGCGGCCCAGAGCTCCAGAAGAGCCTGAGTGCTTTCACAGGCAGCGAGCCTCGTCCTGGTTTCAGAGTACTCTTCTATTTGAACTGAGACGTTTCTGCTGCTGCTGTTGACACGGCACTAAACATCTCAAGATGCACCAAACATCTCTGTGCATTTAGGACGTTACGGCTAAGCTCTACAACAATGGACGGTCTGTTGTAGATGAAAAAAACTAAACCGTTTTAATTTATTTTTCCTCATTACCCTTAGGCCATGTTGTTGTGAGAAAAAAAAAAAAAAAATCTAGCATGTACACAGTACGGCCAAAGGGAGCAGACATGCCCATGTGTCTCACGTTGGATATGGTTAGTTGTTAATCTGTGAGATATGAGCGGATCTGCCACCTTCCGCCTCAAAGATCTTAAGGGTGAATGCTTCAGTGGCCCTTCAGGGTCGCTTTACCCATGAGAGCGTTCCAAGTAACACGAGGAACAAGCGGCGGAGGAGACGGAGAGGGTGGCAGGCAGACATAACGAGAGCCTACAGAAGGCACTGACCACAGGCTATGGACGCTTGAACCTTGTGGTAAACTTGGGAAATGAGGTTGCCATCCCTCTCAATTTTCCCTTCAGCGGAAAACCACAGCTCATATGGTAGAGATTGATCCCAGATCAAAGAGAATAGCCAATTAGACACAGGCTTCCATTTCATTGGTAATCTCCCTCAGATCACTGAGAAATGCTGTTCAGGAAACATTTAGGTGACATCTGCAGGTGCAAATTTTAAACATTACCCCTCAACACCCCTTTGCTTTCAAAAATACAGTTCTAGTTCTCGATTTCATTGCATACATATGCCTCATTTTAATGGATGTTATTACCATATTAGCATTATCGTGCATTTTGAAGAGTCTAGACAGAGAAGGGTGCAATTTTAAAGTCATTTAACGTAATTTAGGCCAAAATAAGTCTATCCTTTCACTCTGGCTTGTCCCCGAGGACACCCAAGAACTTTGAACTGTCGTAGACCTCGGAGTGTGTATATGTTAGTTCATGACAGGGAAACTCTATATGGGTGTGTGTTTCAGTACACTGATACACTTAGAGGGTAGACAGGTTCAGTTCACGGTGCGCACGGGTAAGGAAGAAGTCACGGACAGGGCTTACTGTCAGTGCAGGACACCCGGGAGACGGCGGCGCCACACACAGCCTCTGTGAGTCACACGCACACGTACGATGCACTGAACACATCAGATGTAATAAAAACAAAAAAGGTAGAGAAATAACAACGCAAGCAAAGAGAAATAATTACACTGTGCGTCTTTATGCACTGGAAACGTTTTCTGCAGCAGCCTCGCTCGTGTGTCTGGCAAACACACCAGTAAACACGGAGATTATGGGGTTGTCCCCTCAGAACATTCCACGCCACCGCAGGCATAGAGCATAGTTAGGATATCAAAAACTGAAATTAGAGGCGTCTTTCTTGGAGCTCTGGAGGAACTAATACAGATACAGCATGTAAACCACATGACGTATGTATTCATTTAGGGTTAGACGCTGGATAAAATTACAGTGCAAACACAGCAGGCTGGATCTTATTATTGCCGGAACTCGGGACTTAGAGCCGTGATTCGTTTTATGGAACTTATGAAAGATGAAAAAACTGCTTCACACGCATGTTGTGGATGCAGAATATTGGCAGAGATGCTCGTGACAGCCATGTAAGAGCATTAGATTCAGCATGCCGCCGCGTTGAACTGGAATATGTCAGTTCTCCAACAGATGGTTAGCGGGCTTAAAAAAAACGCTCACCGATGTATGACGCTGCAGCATTTAGGGGACATTCCTCCCCTCGTGCTAAGTGACTGGCTTGTGTTGGACTCTTAAGAAGATTTTTGATACACTCCACAGCCACTGATGATATCCCCACAGAGGACAATACTGTGCTGACATGCTCACTGGGCCAGAAACAAGCTGACAGACTATGCCAAGTATTGGGTTTCTAACATCAGAGCGCATATCTCACAAAACAAGTTTCCCCTCATCCTTACTTCGCTGCTACACCCTTTACTCGTCTTCTGCTTTTTTTTCTTTTCCTCCTCATCTCTTGTCTTGAGGAAAAGGGCTCTTGTAACCCAACAGAGAGACACTGATCCCAGAGCACAGCATCTGCTGACAAGCCAGCCTCCCATTCAGCCTTGGCTGGAAGCATGGGCCGTCGAGAAACCCGATCCAGCTTGGCAGGGTCTCAACAATCGCTTCCTGCCCCATCCGGGCCCACACAGCTAAGTACTCTTAATTAAAGAGGTTAACTTGTCTAAGATGTGACCGGAGAAAAAAGGAAAGACACAGAACAATCACATCACTGTTTCCTCTTTCCCAACAAAAGAGGTTTCCTCTCTGACATGCTATGATGTGAGCACTGATACTTAAACAATTACATTAAAAGAAGAAGCGGGTAAAGGATCCTCTTTAAATGTCTCTTAATAAGATCCGACCACCCCACTTGGTCCAGGTAGAGGCAGAAGAGAGGAGAGAGGAATCGGTGATGTACCCTTGGACAGCTTTTTTCCTCTCCCTGGTGCTCCGGGAGCCCAGAGAAACTGTAACTGGAGAGGAGCAATTTTATTATTCTTTTTGGTTGGTTGTCAGCATACATATTAATGAAGAGGTAGGTCATTGCCAGAGACATCTGTATTGGCCTGTGGGGCTGCCTGCTAAACGCCAGAGAAATTAGAAATGTAAATTTATACCCGGAGATACAATATGAGAGATTCCTCTGTTGTTTTAGGCTGCAGAGCTGTATGAGCTCCCATTCTCTGGAGGCAGCCCTGCGGAACCGGCTATTCATTGCAGATCGACCAGATTGCAAATGACAGGCTGTGTACAACAGGCCTGTTGTGTCTCCACAGCAAAACATGCAAAGCTCATTTGATTCAGCAGCTCTGCCTTCCTACTACCCATGTTGCTGTCAATGTACACAATACAAAAAAAGATCCAGTTTCATTCATGTCTTGGCTGACAGCTTACATTTCAGCAAATCTGGAAAATAATACAGGCAGACAAAGAGATTCATGTATGCAAATGTGTGCAGGAAGCCAAATTCTACCTTGTTCAGATGAGGAAACGTATAGTATGACTAAGGTGTAATTACACGGCCGCGCGTTTGCTCTATTTCTGTAACATTCTATGTTTCTGTTAATACACTATTATTCCATTAATGTATCCTAGTGCTCATTGTTGCTTCAACAACCTTCTCCCCGCAGAGATGATTAAAGTTTTATCTTTCTCTATTTTATCTTGAAAGCTTTTCCATAATTGCATCAGATATCATTTGGGAGCATTCTAATCCCTTGAAGTCAAGCTTGTGTATTTAAGCAATGCCACATCAAATCACAGTACACACAATGTGATAAAGGCAAGACTCTGTTCCACTGTTTACCCAGAGCCTTTCTATAAAGTCCAGGCAGGTCCTTATCGATTAAAAAAAAGATGCTGTGTCTTACGTGTGTTAGGGTATTGACGGGCACAGGCAGTGCTTCTGTAATGGAGCCTCTGTGGATGCAGACCTGCACTACAACGGGCCCAACATATCAGATTTAGCTCACAAATTTTCATTAGCGCCGTCAAAACACGTGTGGCTGTAGAGTGGGTCCTCCGGAGGCAAGGAGCGCCCCCGGCTTCCCAAACGCAGCGGAAGATAGTAGAGCTGTAGTTCAAATCCACATCCACAGGAGGCGCCATTGCTCGACAGGACAACTCTGAAGACCTTGAACTTCCTGGTGTGATGCCAGCCTCGTGTGCCCTGCTGCTCGGCTGCTGCCGTTGTTTGTTACCTTCCCGTTTCCTTCCTGCTTTTGCCCTGCTGGGATCAATGTCCAGAAAAGATGGTAATCACCACGACAACATGAGCTAGCACAGCTCATTAGTGTACATGCATAGCTCACACCAGGATCCCTGTCTGGGTTTTAACGGGAGCACATTAGTCTTTGCCACTGTGTGATAAAGCGCCGTCATTGATCCGGTTCTTGCCCTGTAGGGTGAGGGAGGCTAGAGGTAGCCTGAGGCAAAAGGGCCTCGACTATGCTGAACACTGTTCACCCCTCCACCCAGCATCAGCCTCGCTTCCTCCCCAGTCCTGCAGCACAGTCACATAATAAGCTATGATTGCTGCTCAATCTTTGTCTTTTTCAGAGACAGCCCATTTGAGATTCCTGGCCCCCGAATTGAGTCTGCATGTAAAAACTCATTACTGCTGGGTGATGGATGAAGCCTTTTTTCATAGCGTGCAGCTGTAATAAACAATCAATGAGGAAACATGTGCAGCACAAATCACCCTGTACACTGTCTCACTAGCATCAATATTCTGTATGAGTGGTCTGTTTTCCTCTCTCAGGGTCAATACTAATAGACCAGTGCACAGAGTAGAGATCCTTAGTACACGATCCATACCACGAGGTGCGGTGCTGTTCGCACTAGACTAGCGAATGCCCGCGAGGCTTGGATTCACATGTTGTTTAACAGTGTGGCACCTCCCTGTGTGTGAATTAAAGCTTCAGGCGAGATAAAACACAGTTGTGATGCAGTGAGCACCAACCTTTTACGCTTTTTGCTGAACACTTTGGCCTCTCTTCAAATTTACAGCCCAGACAAATTATTTCATAACTCAAAGATCATAAATATGTGCATAAGCTAATTTTGAGAGAAACACATAGCTTACCGATGATAAAATGACCTCAATAAATTAAACTTTCTAGGTTTGCTGTCCAAACACATTAAGATTAAGTACTTCTAATTGCTTAACGGACTGTGTAAGCATGGACTCTGTCAGGGCTTCGCCAGGGGAACGACTCCAGACAGAATGCAGCAATCCTTAGCGTTACATTAAAAATGATCTGACACCACAAGGCTTAAAGGTTCTGTGCCACAGAAATGGTTGGTAAAAATGAATTAGAAAAGGCCCAGGTAGAGAAACAACAACAACAACAACAACAACATTCATTCATTTCACACTGAGGTTTGGCAGAAATGTACTCATAGTTCATATAAAATACTGAACCAGTTAAAAGCAGACCACCTGTGATCAGATAACGCTTAATAAAACTGCTAATTAGTGCGTTAATGGACTGCAGCAACGCTTAATTAAATAACTGATGCATAATGTCAAAGTATAACGAACTATCCTGCCTCTGAATCGGTCAAATAAGTAATAAAACCTGTTAATGAAATAGGTTAATAGGACAACGTTAAATGCTATTAAGTAATATTTAGTAATTCATTCTTGTATCAGGACAGAGTTGTGCTCTGACCAGATGTTTTCATCATATTTGTCAAGTCTCGGCCGTAGCACGATCTTCTCAGACACAATGACCAACTGACTGCAGCCGCATGCAGGTCCTGCACCTGCGTGAGAGGACACAGTGAGCAGCCTGTAGCCGTACTCAGGAGACAGCTGGCGACACGCGGACAAAGGCGCCCAAGGCTCCTAATATCGGCCAAGTGTTGACAGCAACTGCTTCAGATCATCTAACCCGTAATCGCAAATGAGTTTAAGTGGTTAAAAATTATAATTGGCTTTATAATGAAGGTTAATCGTTGAGATACAGCCAACACAGTAAAGTCTGCAGAGATACGCTGCACATATGACGCAGTGGACGGACCAAGCACTAATCTATCCGAGCAATATCTGAATCAGCCACAGGCAGCAAATTCCTCAAAGAGCGCTTCTTTGACAAACACACAGAGACATGTGCAAATTAAATTTGACCGTTATTATGTGGTCAAACATGCTCAGAAAGTGAAAGTTCATCTGATCTGTTTACAACCATTTGGAAAATAGATAAATTGACAAGAGGGACAAGAAGGCCACAAAAGGGCCGTCCTGCACAAACACAGCTTAACAGGCCGACGCAGCCGGAGAGGGCAAAAAGCGAAGCTGGTAATTCGGAAACAGACGTTTCATCGGTTTAATGAGGCGCTTGGACAGGTCTCTCAGATAAATACCTTTCAAATTTAACGTGTCCATGCAAGTACGATATGAGGTCATAAGAAAGTTTCCATTGCATTTTAATCAAGACTACCTGTAACACAAGACAGACTAAACAATAAAACCTCCTTTACATAAACATCATGCTCTCTTGAAGCACAAACAAGGGATGATTCTGTTTACAGCCGATAAAATTTAATGTTTAGAAAGCAAGGAAGTTGAGTAAACACACTTTGACATAGAGTCCAAAAAACACATGGCAACACAGAGTAGACAATAGACTGTAACAGGCACCACAGGTCGAAAACTTGTTTTGTTGTTCTCTTCATCTGTTACATCCTCAACAATACACTTGTAAACAGCTGGCTTTAAAGCATCTTCATCTGGCCTCCCTTAAATAACGCCTGTAATGAAAATTAAATACAAGTGCAATAAAAAAAATCTTTAACCATTTATTCCTTATTTATCTTTTAGTTGAATGCTTCATATATCGTAAGTGTATCGGTTTAGAAATCCCGGTACACGCCTACACACACACCCGTCAGCAATAAACTCTCCCAACTCTGAGTTGGAGGTGAAGGTAAACAATGGGGTCATTGTTTTGCTGCGCATGAGGCCCTTGTGTAATGATATGCCGAAATATGCCGAATGCAAAAGATCCGCAGGAGGCGCACAACTGGCTCAGTACGAGCTGTCAGTCAAATTAAACTCACGGTAACATGTTGACGTCTCGGCGTTCGAAAGCAGCATTCGCTACTTTTCCATTTAGAAATTCTAATCTGGGGTTTCACTTCATCGAGGTGGGCATCCATCACAGTAACAGGCGTTGTGCCGTTCTTTAAGAACCGTGGTAATTTTTTATTGCTCCCAGCGTTTACTCTTATTCAGTTCACTTAAGTGCTCTCGTAAATTTGACTGACAAAATATGGCATCCAGGGTATGACATAAGCACCCAGCAATCATCAAATGCATCATCGGAGCCAACAAGCTGACCAGAATCGTTCTGGGACGACTCCAGCTTTCCAGCCTTTCTCTTTACAAACATCTTCTCCAGAAGAAGATCCTGTTGTGTTTAGTTATAGTCAGCTTTGGTTTATCACTACATGTGTAACCATAAAGTTCTTCTCCTCCTGTTTACCCAAGCAAAGCACTGCTTCCACCGCCAGTAATGTAAAACGCATCGCTTCCCGTCGCGTCTGAGGCTTCTTGATTTAGAGTATCATAATAGACAATTTTTTATAATTATGACTTTAAATCCCTGTGCATATTAGAGCTGCCATGGAAAGTATTTCAACATATGATATGGCTCATTATATAGGTATAATAGTTCACAGACATGTTTATTTAATAAAATAAATAAATAAAAAAGTAAAGCGTTATTCTCACAAAGCTCCTGGTCCAACCACAAAATATGCTCCCAAGAATAATTTTTGTTTCAGACGTATGAAAGCACCGGCTCAGAAGAAAGCAACCTTCCGGAAGATTAATGGTGTGAAATGCGGAGGCAAATCCTGCCACGCAATAAAGCCGTGGCCTGAGCAAACAATGTAGGTGTGTGTGAGGCGGTGAGGGCCTGAGTTTAACACACACACACACACACACACACACACACGTAGCCGCTACAGTACACACAGCACCCCGTAAACATACAGACATTAAACACGGGGTGCTTTGTGTATTATTAATAAAAGATTTGCTGGTAACATCTCCCAATAAATAAACATTAATGTATTTTTAATGGCTTCAAAGTGAGATCTCCCGGGTGCCAGCTACTCCTCTTAAACACTTTTAATTCAAACAACACTTCACTCCCTGCAGCCAAGAGACATTTTTCTCAACTCTTTATCTCAGAATAATTTGACAGATACTATAGTTGGTGCTAAACAAATAAAACATTAACAGGAGATAAACACAAAATAAAATAAAAGAACAGTAATCGAGTCTGGTTTTGTGACGAATTGCTCTGCAAAAGTTGACGATCTACATATTTTTTAGGAATTAAGTTTTGGTTCACAAGACGTTCTAGTTTGAAATGAATATGACACAGACCCAACGTTTAAATCAACATATTTTCAGGAGCAAGGATAAGAAAAAAAACATTTTACATTTGTCTGCACAGGTTGTTATGTGGAAAATGTAAGCTAAAAGAAAAGGTTGCATTCGGTTGAACTCTGGCTGATTTATATTCATTTATGTATGCGAGGACATAACACAGTCCTTACTATGACTCGTCTGAATGTGTTCAGACAGTACAATATGTCTGAGTGCCCCCGGACTTTGTTGCCGAACACACACAAGCCCTAAAATGCATTAAAAAACAACATCAACTTCTGCTACTAGAGTTTATGCTGTTATAAATATTTAAGGTGGAATAGTTGAATTTCAACATCAGTACATGGTTCTCCTGTGCCTGTGAAAGATTTCAAGTAGTTGCTATATTAGGAAAACAGTCACAATCCAGTCTCATAGCCAGCAATATAGAGAAATTGAAGAGTGTCCTGCCTTAAATTTGTATTATCATTCAGATTTAACGGCGTTCTTCAATTTGAATCAAGCGGACAAGAACTGAAAGCAGCAGCTAAAGGAGTCCGCTGTGCTGTTGCGTGCTGGACTGAGCAGAGAGCAGTAAATGACCTGTCTGCTGGAAATTATGTCCAAAGTAAAGTAAAGTACTTTTACTGTTCTCTCCATAGTCTCTCGCAGACTGTTTGGTTTCGTTCAATTATTCTTTATTGGTAAAGCTGCAAAACGCGGTGTTGCTTAATTAAATGTTTCCTGTTTGAGGGAAACAGCGTTTGCGCCTCCTTTATCCTTAAGTATTCGTGTGTACCAAACCACGTATGCATGCACACACACACTTTCCAACTCTGTCTCCTTTAGCAAAGGTCAAAGGTCTGAATTGGCTTGTCATTCATTCATGGTGTGTGTTCGTGTGCGTGTGTGAGGGGGTGCACAACTAATCCAGGTGCTCTCCACAAGGGAAGATAACAATCTGTTGCCTGCCTGTTCTTTAGTCGGGCCTCTGAATCAGGAGAGAGGTTGACCTCAGCAACCTCCTGGCCCGGTGAGCTTAATAGCAGAAACTCGTTTCCCCCAGAAAGAGACTTAAATAGACGGAAAACCACATGTGGCAGAGCGAGGGTGCTGGAATTTATCTTAAATTACACATCACAAACCTCCGTAAACATTAAACAACTTGAAACCTGATGTATCCCTTTAGCTCGTCTAATCACAGGCCGCGCCTTCAATGTATTTGAAGGCCTCACATCATCATTTTTCTAAATAGAGAGCATTTCCCTCCACCTCTACCCTCCTGTAAACAGTGTTGTATTTCTAAATTCCCATTGCAATATATGACCGACTATACGGCCTGAAAATTATATACACCCCAGGCAAATTTCTTGTAAATAATCTTGTAAGGCGCATGGAAGAAGCTGTTCACGCCAACGGTTTTCCTGTGGGCTGCTTTTGCAAAAATGTTAAGGAAAGCTGCAATCACTGTTTGGATCCAGTGGTAAAGGCTAGAAATCCCGCTATTCACCCAGTTTTACACACATAAATAACGATCCCTGTGGGCAAAATATTTCATTGCTTAAAAACAGAATACTGTTTCCATTTCTGGTGCTTAAATAGACAATTGAAACCATATTAGAGGGTGTGAGAAATATGCGTGTTTGCGTGTGTGTGTGTGTGTGTGCGACTGCGCGCCCAGGCGGACCTGGCTTTCATTAGAGCCTGCATGATAAAATGGGACGCAGCTGAAGGCAGAGCTGGAACTGCTTAGTGGCTGCAGACAAATGGAGAGAGACCATCAACAACACACATGAAGGTTTGGAGGTGGGGGGTGGGGGAAGGGGATTGATGTTTCCCTAGATGGCAACTCACACACAGGCGGACGAATGCAAACCAATAGAAGCTCGCATAAGCATGTTCATTTCAAAGTAATCATACAAACCAAATGAACCTGCAGGCGAGGAAGGGAAAAACCAAAGAATAGGGAGAACGGCCAGACAGCGCAACAACAGCCAGCCATAGAAACAGCAGTAAAACTCTTGCAAATCGCCAACACAGACTTTTCCCACTGTGGTGTTTAGGCAGTGGTGATATGTCATGGTTTCATTGTGTCTCTAATCTGATAAGGTTTTATGGTTCCTTCTACTATTAGCATCATCCATTGTGATTTGAGATGGCAGGATGGCAGCCTGTGGCACTGACCTCTCACAGATTCCACATTCTCCCGCCGCTGACGGATTGAGTCGGGAGTCGCACCTCTGCCTGACATCAGAATCTGTCTGAGGGTGAGCGAGGGCGAGAGATGGCTTTTTCTGCTGTGAGAAGTGAGGACGTGACGGCGTTCCAGCACGTTTTGTCTCCCCCAAGAGGAGTGAGAGCGCTCTGCTCCGGTTCCCCCCCAGACCTCCCTCCGCGCATCGCTTCCTGCTTTCTGCTTCTCCTCGCTTCAGTCCACGACTCCAAAATAAAACAGACACCACATGTGGTCCTGATGACCTTTGCTGTGTTAGATGAACGTTGTTCCTAAGCGGGAGTTTCAGTCGAGCCTTTCCAAACACGCTCTATTTGGCTTTACAGGCCCGACTCGAAAGGTTAATTTAATTCTACGATATATGTTTATTTCACAGCCTACCCCACAGATGAGCTCCAACTACCATAATGCACCAGTCACAGTTTCAACTAAATTCAGTCCATATGCTTGTGATTTAGGCCTTGTCGTTTTTTCACGCTACAGTAATGCTATGAAATTTGTGAACGGACATATCTCCACCGTCAATGACACCCCATTACCTAAGCTTTTAGTCAATGATGAAGTCGGTAAAGCACTGGAGGATAATATCTCTTAAGATCACTTCCTATGGTTCCACTTAGAAAATGTTGGGCTGTAAATTTGGTTGTGTGTCTTGTTTCCCTGTAGAAATTAATTAGCATATGAAGCCTGTTTCTGTTTATTTACATGTGGGACTCCCACATACCTTTTGCTGCTCTGAATTAACTGGAAACATGTTTCCACCTCTTGATAAGTATCAGACAGGACAGGCCGTGGGATTACTTTGGATCCTAGAGCTGCTTCTTTTTTAGTTTTCATTTTGCACACAGAGCAGGCGAGGGTTGAACAAACACGCCGCAGAACCCGCCGCTGTCCTGCTCACAATACCGGCTCAGATACCTCTGCTATTCCAGCGAGACGGTTCCCCCAGAAAATATTACTCTTCGAATTAATCTGATACTACTTAACTCAATCGCCTCAGAAAACACGGTTCAGGAACGACATGAGGCGTGACGTGTTTGTACAAGAGCCCAAATGGATCCAGCAAGGTCTGATACCAAAGCAACATAATTCTATATTGTGCTGATGGATGTCAAGGATGCATTATAACGATTACTGGTAAACTGGCGTGTAGAACATATTTAGTAAGGCTCCCAATGCTAAAAGCTTTGAACTTCTCTGCCCAGCGTGCCAGAGTTAATGGCGTTTAATCAAATAATAGATGGCTGCGATTGACCACTAAACAATACTTTTCTGGATGTAATTGAAAACAGGGAGCTGCTGTGAAAAAGCACCGCACACATTCGGAGGAAATTAAATTTGCATTTGTTTATGTGAACAGTATTTTAATTTTACAGCTGCTGTATTGTGAGTCTTTTTAGCTTTATTGATTCAGTTCGGGCTGAGCCACTTCTACAGTTTGTCTTTTTTTTAATAATATAAAACAGAAAAGCAGGAAATCAGGCTGGAGACAGTTATTTGTGTTAAAATAAACATTTTATTGATTTGTATAAATTGATCAAGGCTAATGTAGGCACTTAGTTCTGCTGTACTGTAAGTATTTACTTTAGGATTGGAGAAAATCATGTAGTCAAAGAATAACTTTTTTATCATGTGCAATTTCACATGTAAACAACACACTTGTTTAAGCTTGTTTACAGTTATGCTGTATCATCACCAACATCATTCAGAAGCATTAATCCTCCTCCATATTGGTGCAGGTGAGAAGGTGGAGAGTCTTCAGCTGTTTTGCATCACAGATAATGAGACGCTTCATTGACCCTGGCCGTCGCTTCAGGTCTGAAATTGATCGATGAGAGCCCACCGCCGCCGCCGCTGCCCCACCTCCCCCTCATTTGACCCTTATCTGGCGTTAGGGCTGCATCTGGAGGAGAGATCAGGGCTTCTGCGTGGAGCTTTTGGATGGGAACGTGACCAGACTCTATTGCTTGATGTGTTACTGCCAAGCCACCAAAGTTGTTCACTTCCTCCACAAGTTTCCATCAGGGGAAAAACTGCCTCTGATGTCTGACATGTCATGGTTCGGTGATGTATGAGCTATGAGACAGAGACCTTAGGCAGAAGGAATGTACTGTTTGTGTTTTTCTCTTTATATCCAGGCATTTAAATTAAGAGATAACGTCCGATTTAACGTTGGTTTATGTTCGTTTTTAGAAATCAGACATGAAGTGAACCAACTCTTCTTGTCATTCTCAATGTGGAAACACATCTGGACTTTTCAACAAGATGTATTTTTTTCTAGCAAAGCACACACACACACACACACACACACACACACACACAAACACACACACAACCACCAGCTCTGCCAGCTCCCCAGTAACAGGCAGGCAACAGTAAAAGTTAATGTTTCATAGTTAATAGTTTCAAGCCAATATTTCATCAGACATTTATTGGGTCAATTTCTTGACAAATAATATGTTTTGTATATGTTAATTACGCACACGGTGTGTTGCAGACCCAGCAGGGAGCTTCAGCGCCTCTGCCACGCGCCTTAAAGCTCAGTAAGTTGAGGCCCATGAATTTCTGTAATTAGTGGCTTTCTCTGGGGTAGGGTGGGGTGGGGGGGGGGGGTTAACAGCATGTGTGATCAGCAGCTTCATCCAGCATCCAGAGCCCACTAGCGAAATAAAAGGCTCCCCAGGCTGAATTTTCCAAAGTCGTCTGGGTTTTGTTTTCTTAATAAAACCTAATTTGTTGTCGTGCCTTGTTAAAGTCCAAATAAAAGCCTGAATATTTTGTTCTTGGAAAAATAAAGGTCCTCGTTGCGCGTCATATCCCGGCTACGGGAATGACTCATAAAACAGTGCACTGAATGCGATTAGGGATTTATGTGTAAGTGCTGATTACGTGCCCTCTTTGTACACATGTATCTGTACAGTACCCACATGGGCTGAGTGTGTGTGTGTGTGTGCCCTCACATGTATTTGTATAATTTATACCCTTCTTTTTTTATTCTCTCTTCCAAGAAACGGACCTCACTGAACCAACCTTTAATAACAACACACTGTCCTCTAACCACTGACAAACATCACCCAGCTCCAATTAGGGCTCGTGTTCGGCTCTCAGCAGAGGCTGTTGTACAAGGGAGGGTTGGGGGTCGAGCCAGAACGAGCTTAAAATGTGGCTTTGTTGTGATGTTACGTGTGTCTATTCCAATATGTCGTGAAATTTAAGGACCGCACTATTGGCTTCACATGCGTTTGCCAAATACTACACATTACACACATATACTCCACTGCCAACAACGTTTCAAAGCATACTTTCTGTTTAAGATCAAACCTTGAATAAATATGATGTTCAGCGTGATGTATTACCTTTGTCGAGTAGGTTTTAAAGGTTGGCTTTTATGAGGCACTGAAACGTACAAATCAAACACACAACAGTGCGCTTTGGAAAACTCAGCGATGATGTAATCAATGCTCTTCGCATTACTGTATATGGGTTAGAACCTGTAGAACCACTGATTGGGTCTTCTGAATATTTTATATGAGATGCACCTCATACGCCATCTCTCTGTTCTGTAGCCTGTTAAGAGTCATGGGGGGGTGCTGGTGCTAATCCCAGCTGTCCCTGGGCGAAGAGCTGTGCACGACTCGGACGAGACCGACGTATCCATACAGAGCGACCGTTCACTTCACAACTTCAGACGGAACAGCCTCAAATAGGCGCCTTGAGTCAAACTAGCCCCTGAGGAGCGGCAGCGCTAACACATCCTCCATAAGAGTTCCATCACTTGGCAGTATTTAAAATTCACATCACACACCGTATAAGCAATCACTCCATTAATCTACTGTCATCAGTTTTAAAAGAATCTATTACAGATAATTATAGACGATTAGAGAGAGCAAAGAAATCATCTCATAAAGCTTATCTAATCACATTACATTTCTGAATTAGACGAACACTCACTGTAATTGTTCACATTGTAAACAGAACACGATGGTGTTAAAAATGTAGATTCTTGCTGAAACAAAAAGGCATAAAATTGACAAATCATAAAGAGCTTTAATAGGTTCAGAGAAGCCAAGGTGACTTGGTTCACACACACACATCACCAATCACTGGCTTGTTGAGGGGCTGAAGGCTTAAAAAAAAAGGCACCTGTGCCTAAATGGGGCCCCAACCACAAAATGAAATATCCACATGTTCTACTAATTTGCTTTTATTGCACTGCCTAAATGGGCTTGCGTTTCACCGTTGCGTGAAAAATAATAAACACTGAATACAAACTGGGGACCACAGTAAAACCACTGCCATTATTCCCCCCTCATTCACCCTCTGTCTTTCCTGTCTCTTTATTCGTGGGCACATAGATGCTGTTCCAATTATGCCCATAGAGCAGAGCAGTCTAATATATATTCATAGCTGGTATGAATGACAGGGGAGTGATGATAATGATCACAATATAAGCTGAAGAAAGCAATTACAGTCACTGTTACCATAAACAGTAATTGCAAAATTCTCTATCGTTACAGAGAGAAACCGCAAAACGCTGGCGATACAGCCAGCGCTCGGTGGAGAGGAGGGGACGCCAGAGTGCAGTAGGTACCACACAAGCGTCTTTAAATGGAAATGCTGTTGGCCAGCGTCTCCTAACAAGCCGTTCAATAAGTGCTTTAAATTAGCGGCCATGGAAATGTGTTGGCTCTGATCGCTGATCAGTCTTTTAGTGGTTTCCCTGAAATTGACTTTCTCTCCACAGTTTTAAATGGCGTGCAAACAGCAACAGGAAACCAAGTCAGTCACACACGTTACTGTGTGTTCAGAATTACTTGATTGTCTGGGTCATTTTAACCTAGTCTTCAGTCGTTCCTTAGTTTTGCCTCCTCTACGTTCAACTTGGGTGAGATTGTGTTCACGTCTTGGGCTGCCGGTGTTTGTGTAACCGTGTCTTCGCCCCTACACGTGTTTGCTTGTGGACCGATGGCTGCTGCTGTGTGTGAGTGTGGGGGAAGCGAGGGGAAGGAAAGTGTGGAGTTTAGAGGGTGTGATTTATAGGGCTCCGCAGGTTATAACTCATTTCAAACTGAATTTCCTGCCGGTGTGATTGCATCCTTCCGTAATGCCCTTGACAGAATGGAAAGCACAACCGATGTTCCATGTCTAAAGACGGACAGTTTTGGGTGTGACTTTCGAATCTGTGCTTATAAATTACGCCCTTACGAGGCAAGTCGATTGTCCCATGAAGACAATAATGAATCCCGTTCCGACAGGAAATGTCTGCAAATTATTTGGTGCCATTACTGGATATCATACCATCAAAAGCTTTTATGTGATCAAAAAAATTTGATGGCTGGATGATGATGATCCAATGGATCAGGAGCAATGGCAGCTTGTGATTTTGACCTCAATGCGATTTTACGACAGATCACATTTAACTGAGGACACTCACAACAAGCTCCTTAAAAGTGCAAACAATAAAGAGTGTGAACGGCAATTAGGCTGCTTATGAGCCGAGCGAGCTTTCACATGGGAAACCATTTATTCGGAAAAGGGTCGACGTTTTAGTCGTTCCCACAGGCAGAGAAAGCCTCGCTAGCCAGGTGATTTTATTTGTGGTAATTAAAGCATCTATAAATAAAGTCAAGGCAGATTTCTCCTGCCTGAGGCCTGCAGCTGTCTGTTATCAACAGAGAGAAACACTGTCTCAGCTTGGCCAAGGACGGGTGCGTAGCACAGTCCAACGAAAGCAGGTTAAGCCTACACATGAATTACATGTCTACATATAATAACTCTGCCGTAGACTCACAGGCTGTGTGCGTTTTCGGGGTGAACAAGGTTGACGATGCTCTGACGCAAGCTGGACTCTTTCTGTGTTTTATGTGTTGACGTCTGACATATACCTTACTGCATCTACACACACACACACACACACACACAGACTGTGGCACTCCATGAATCAGCAGTACGTCTAATTTCTCTGCACATTACAGAGAGGATGGCCTTGTAAGACTCCAAATGAAAGGCCTAATGTCCTGCTATCGATTTTCTCTCCTTTGAATTGCACCATATTTATGACTACGTCTACCATATTTTTTCAAAAAGGAATAAAATAGCAAAAAGCCAGAGATGGAGAGAACCATGTCTACCACCGTAGGATTATAAATGCAAGGTAAATAGAAAATGTGAAGATGTTTCAGTATTTCATTTTTGTTCATAGTCACAATTATTGTGGCCCAAAAGTGTGAGAAACACTGCATCACATGAAACCATGTCACAAGTTTAAACTCTACAACTTCACTTGTGAATAACTCACAAAATATTATTTAATATTATATAACATACACTACATACATGGTGGAAAATATTTTAAAGGTGATGTCACACAATAAGACGTGAGGAACATCTAAACCACAGAGTCAGACTTTGACGTGTCTGGAAAACACATCATTACTTTACTGCAAGTGGAAACGTATCAGTTAGTCATTTCAGTGTCATCTGACATGTCCATTTTATGCTTGGATTAGCAGGTAGCTCAGGTGTATTTTAATTTTAAGCCTGTGCATCTTTTACAAACTTGTCATGTTTGGACAGCTGAAATTGCATGTTACCGTATCCTCCCTTTCACAATCTACCGCTAAGGTACAGGGACATCACTTCCAGGAGACAGGGTCGCCAACAGGCAGGCAGCACCAGCAGGTGGACGCACAACAAAGCACACAAACAGCTGCAGGGGTTACGGCCAAACATGAGGAGAAATCAAATGCTTTAGCCCCGTCTCCATGAAAAGATACGTTCAGTTCCTCCACACATCCCAAACAGTAAAAGCTGCTGTTCTCTCTCGTTCTATTTAAAGCTCCTGGAATAATAACCGTACGGGGAAGTGCTCAGCCCCTCCAAGTCTTTATGATAAAGCTTTGGCCATATCTTACATCTCGGAAAAATAAGTCAGTGATAATGGCCCGTTTTCCTCTGGCTTTAATAAAGAAAAAACATCACTGTGTCTTTATCAACATCAGCCTTCCTGTTTCCTGAAGAGGATTCTTTCAGTGATGCTGTGCAGCTCAAATCTTCCTTTATTGAAACAGCCAGGTTTTATCTGTCCAAGAAAAGCCAGCTCAGCATGCCTGCGCTTTTAAAGCCTCACCTACACACACTTTCACACTGGGCGCTCGCTGGAACAATAACAATACAACAGCTAGTGGCAACGCTGCAGCTGGAAGGTCAAATGTCCTGCTCGGGGACTACCAGCCATCAGGGGCTACTTCCTGTTGCGTCCAGAATTTTAACCACTGGCCTCCTTCTTACTCACTACCTTCACCTGTTTAAAACGATTCCCTTTTTTTTCTGGAAAAGCTCAACATTATTGCTGCATACAGTAGGTTGTCTTCTTCAATCTATCCAGACTTAGGGGAGTAACAGTTTATTGGCCTGAGATTGTGCTGTGATATCAACACCCCCTGACCTCCTATATACAGACATCAGAGGGTAACAGAAACTATTTTTCTGCAGCTGTACTGTAAAAAAAAAAAAAAAAAAACGGATTAGGAGAGTTGATGTGAGTGTAAGTAGACTGACTGAGCACACGCGTGTTATGCTTACGTGTTTGCATGCGTGCGTCCGGCTGCATGTGGGGAATGGGTGTAAAGTTGCTTACAACAACATTAAGCGTAAGTTCCAATGACCCTGAAAAACCTGTATGAGGTCATATAATATTTGGACAGCCTAGTCCAATTTAGCCAGTCATATCTCCATCTGCTTCGCTGTGTATTTACCTCGAATGGGAATTGGAAACTGAGATAGACCAGCTGTATGTATTTAGAAGTATGGCAGAGGAAGGAGCACCCCCCCACACACACACGCGCACTCCCTCTCCTGGCTTTACCCCTGTTAACATGCCAATTTGTCTATCCACCCTATAACTGAGTCAAACAGCGCGTCTCCTGTCTGGGTGAACGTTTGGCACGGTCAGCGAGTTGATTCATTACCAGACGTCAAACTGTTCTTATGCACACAAACGCACATGAACGTCTTTACGTACAGTAACACCTGGAGACCTGTACCGCGACATGTTACACTTGATTTGTGGAAACGCTGAATGAAAAAGCGCTAAAAAGCCACATGGTTTTGATTTAGGACACATCTTGGTCTATTGAGGAATATTCTCTGGTTTTAGATCCATATTTATCTCGTTTAATCTCTTCTTCTGTTAACTTTCATGATCAGAGTTAGGTTTAGAAAGATAGCCTAGTAATTGCCACCGGTTTTACAGGTACTGATTCCACATGCTGTATGCTGCAGCTTGTTCAATGATATGTTGCATTAAAACCCTAATCTTTGATCCCAGTTTATTTTCAAATGTTTTACATTACACTTATTTTCTGTCTTAACATTGCGCGGCATAAACTCACCTCTACTGTTACAAGTGCTGCTACCACTTGATGTTAACTGTTTCTCTTTAACTCCAAAATCAGGATCATAATTGTTTATTAGTGGCTAATCAAAGCAAAAACAAATGCTTTTACTCACCAGATTCATTCTATTCACTTTCTGCACTGTGCATCCATTTGTGAGGATTTTTGGGTTTATTTTTCTATCCTCCAAAAGGTCAAGCACTCAGAATGATTATAGAACAACTCGACACAGGTGTCTAAAAATCCTCTGGAAAGTGTGTTTACATAGTTGTGAAATGCATGTCACACTCTGACCTGCTGTGAGCGCACAAGTGTCAGGCACAATATCGCACGCTCGTGTTCCTCACCGTGCAGACATTACTGGCTAACAGCAAAGCTAAATAATGACAACACAAGGCAAACAAATCGAGCCTGCCGACGCCAAGGCTGACAACCAAGGTCTTCCATCACTGTTTGGCCGCTGCTGCTTCACAGAACATCTAAGAATTTTACCCCTAAGCCTGACACTGTACGAACGTGAGCGTGAGAGAAGAGAAAGAGAAAAACGAACGAGAAGAAACAGAGGGAATGAGAGGAATCTGTCTAAGTTGTGTGTAGTGCCGGTTCTGGGGCACGGTGACATTTCTGCTGAGTAGTCGTCACCTACGGCGGCTGTTGGTGACACGCGTGTGACAGAAATGCTGACCCCCGTTGGGTCAATCTAACCGCTGCTCTGCTGACACCTCAGTTCCTGCAAGCGTCCGTGCAAATTCAAAACTCACATCTCCAGAGCACAAGGCACGGATCATTAACCTCATCCTGCGCGTTTAGCCAGCAGGCTGGAACAACACACATCCACTGTGCCGTCGGAGCAACACGCCTGCACGACGATCCAGAATCTTTTGGGTTTGAAAACTCCACCGGAATTGTTTTCATGTTCTGAGAGAGTAGTGAATCTGAGAGTCTCTGAGAAAGCAGGACTAATTCATCCAACATCACTCCGCACCCTCCACCCTGTCCTGAATATTAATCAGCAAATGTTCTCAGTATCAAGCTGACATCCAATCCAAACAGATGATGGATGAAGCACCGACTGGGGTATCTCGCTCCTCTCTTTCCTCCCTCTCTCTGCTCCTTTCAGATATGAGCAAATGATTTATATTTGGACCATTTCCTCCTATTGATTGTGATTTAACAACAGCCCACTTTGCATTTATTTCCTCTCTTTTTCTGTAAACTGTGGGGTCC
This sequence comes from Macropodus opercularis, assembly GCA_030770545.1. Classification (NCBI taxonomy): domain Eukaryota; kingdom Metazoa; phylum Chordata; class Actinopteri; order Anabantiformes; family Osphronemidae; genus Macropodus; species Macropodus opercularis. The sequence continues at coordinate 6,337,551 of CM061097.1, read as the reverse complement.
GAGAGTTGGCACCTTAGCTTTTTTGCTCTAGATTTTCTGTGCCATCATCTTCCCCTCCAATCATCATGACTGTCCTCATCCTGTGTGGAGACATTATAGTAAATATAATTTCACATAATAAACAGGGGGTTTCATCATTTCAACTCATTCTTCTTCTTCAAACAGATGCATATTACATTATAACCTGAAGTTGTGACTTTGATCAACAATAGGAATTATGCAACTAATGAAATGTTAAAATTCTCAGACTAACAGATGAAATACTACTGTACTGTAAAAACAGATGTACAGATGATGTATATATTCAATACACTGCTCTTGAAAAATTTATGTTACAGCACAGTTGGATGCTTTGAAAATATACGGACCGTGACCCAGCGAAAGAAAACACAAGTGAAGAGGTATCGTGATGAAAGCGAGATTTCTTCAACACTCTTACGTAACCAGCGTTTCAACTGTAATTTTTGCTCTGCATTACTTCTGTAAAATCTATATTAGCTACTATGCTTAAAACAACCTTCTCTCTCCAAGTAGATACAAAAACCATTTCCCAGTAAAATACAGTTTCCTTTGACTGATGGGATGTGAGGTAATAAGAACAGCTTTGGTGACCCCGCTGCTTTGTTTTATTTTATCTCCGTCGGCCTGTTTGCTGTTCTGTGCAGCCCTTACAGACAGATCCTCTGTGTCTCCTCTCATTCCTCCAGCAACCTGATTATTCTCAAAGCTTTGATAACTGATGGGTAAGAAAAAGAAAACATGCAATAAAAGGGGAAAAAATGAAACCCATCAGAGTCGTTTATGGTTGTGACCTTTCCCTGCGCAGACCATATGCTTTATTATCCCTCATTCCAACTCAAGGCTCATTACGGACAACGGTTTACTCTGACATGTGGAATTCTTCACACACATCCACATTCCAGGGTCTATAGTGGTTATTAGTCAGTTTGGCATTGGGAGCGGGAATGACATCATGAGGCAGGCGGCGGTAAACAGCCTTGATTGGCGGACAGCTGAGACTGCCAAGAAAATGGGTGTCAGTGTTGGTGGTCCTCATTCTCCTGCTGGAGTCCTGCCCCACAGCGACGGAAAGAGAAAACTGCAGTTCGCTCTGTGCTGAAAGAGCCTGAGTCAGACTGATCACAGCATTCAGCCTTGTTGGGGTTTGTGAAGCAGAGAGACGGAGGCCAAATCCTCCTTTATACAACAACCTCGTCTCGTCCAACGAAGACATTTGGGTTTAAGGCGAATCAACCAGGACAGAAATCCAGAAAACGCTACATTAAGGTAAATAAAACCTGTTGCTAGTTTGCTTTTCAGGCTTCCTCCATCCTTCTCCTCTTCCACATGCTGGATTGTAACGCGTTCACCAGCTGCACAATCAATCTCATGGCAACCATGTCAGCATGTGCAATTACTGTAATTCATTAATTTGATCGGCTCTTGAAAAAAATGTGTGAGAGTAAATGTAAACCTATCAGCAACAAATTATGATAAAGCATTTCTGTAAATAACGGACCTGTGGTAGTGCAGCGTCCTTGTTTTTAGGTGTAAGTAAAGTAACATTATATCAAACAATCTGTTAATGGAAATATTCTCCTTTTGTTTAGAGACAGTGGAGAAAAATCTGTAACGGACATGTCAAGACAACAGATGAGGATTATTATTTCACAGAAAATAAAAATATCCACCGCTGGATGCACCGTGGGGCTGAGCAAAGTCAGCGCTTAGGTTGAATCTTATTACTGGAACCGGAGGTGTTTTTTATGTACAGTAGGCATTTACACATTCTCAAAGCAACAAGAAAAACGCAGCCTGCTGAACCCAGACTCTGTGAACTCCTTCAAATGAGACTTCCAACATAAGGAAATGTGTGCTAGGAGCCATTTCCCCAAAAACTTCGCCTTATATCTGCCTCAAAAGACACTTTATAATTATGCTCCCCAAGCTGAGACGAGTATCCTCTTACATTCATGGGCTGCAGGAAGTAAAGCCAGTGAACAGACTTTCCTCTTGTTCATAGGCTCCGTCAGGTTTGGGGCGTTCAGCCGCCGTGTGCTGGTGCTGGTGTGTTATCCTTGCATTTATATGGGCGTGTAATTGTTGAACATAGCAGTGTGTTCATTCATTAGTGAGCGCGTACCTCGTCGGTCCCTCTCCTCATCTCTCTACATTAGCTCTGACAGTAATGACTTGCCAAGCCTAACCTCTTAACTGGTCTGATGCATGCTTGTGGCAAACCCACTCTAGCTGCCCGGCTAAAATGGAAACAAGCTGCTTGGCTGTTTTATTTCCCCCCCTTTCTGCTCCCTCTCTCTGTTTCCTTCCCTTCTGTCTATGTCATCCTGTTGTTATAAGATGAGGAAAGTTCGGGAAAAAACATTTCAAACGCGAATTTCCAAAAATCCAAACAGTGTGATAATAGAAAACTCACTTTTAACCACTATGCTGGAAACATTTGCTGTTTACAGACGTACATCGTATTTTCCACAAAAGCCAGAAATATGTTATTTACTTTACTGGAAGCATTTAGGTTTGAAGAGCAGCAGCATCTTTTGAATGTTATCAGAGACATGCTGGGGATTTATGGAACATATTCATGAAGGACTTTTAGCCTTTAGGGCTCTTTTACCCTCACTCTATCCTGAGGGTGGGAAAGATACACGGGTTCAGCTATGTGATTCCAGACTGGACTGCAGAGATAAGCGAGCCCAAATAAATCTGCGCTCCTCCAAATGGGTTCCAGTGACAGTGGAAATAAAGAGGTTGTGGTTGGCCAGCCAGGTGACCGGCGTCTCGGTGCAGTTCCCACCTCAGTGACCAGCAGATAAACGCAGGATTATCTGCTGGTCGCTATTAGGAGCGCTGCACACACTCTTAAATAGCACATACTCACCATTCTGTAATAATAACATGCAAACACACAAGCTGCTGTTTAAGCACATTCGTCTTACATTAACCTGGGCATTACAATCGTCACAGTTTCAATTAACAGCCTGAAATCCCGACTCTCTGTGCATTCAACAAGGACCTAATCCCTCACTGGCTTCCCACCTGCTATTGCTCCTAATTATCTTTACTGGAATTCCCAACCACGCTGAAGGCACCACTACCTGGCTCTGAGCACCACCATTTTCCCACCTCTGCAACTGTGCACCACAGCGATGATCATTTATCAGCACCGTTAAAAGGCTTTGGTGAGAGTAGAAGAACAAGGAGGAAAACTGAAAGGGAACGATGAAGGGGAACAGCGAAGCGGAGAGCAGAGAGATGTTATCAGGGATAAGGAGTCTGAACCTCTGAAATGATTCCAGTCCGACTTTCCAAAAGGAAACAGGAGTCGCTCAACAACGTCCTGTACAAACAGAACCCTGAGAAACACTGAGGAACACGGAGTGACTGGTTTGTCTTCCAGATAATGTACTGCTACATAAATCAAGACTCATTTATTCAGATTCAGTCTAACGTCTAAAACCCAAACAGGAAAAACTGTTCTCATTTAATGAGCATGTAAACATTCTGGCATCTAAAGACCCAGCAAACACGGAGGAAATGTTACCATTGTGGTATTAATATGTAACCAAAGCCTTCTTCTGTCAAACAGAAATACAAAAATGATTCATGTTCTTGTCCTTATTACTTTATAATGAGGAAATACCTTGTGGGAAAAGCAGCACAAAATATATTAAAATGTTTTTAAAAAGTAAAACAAATCAATGAATTAAACATTCTTAAAACGCAGACTAAACATTCTTCCCATCTAACAGATCACTGACAGAATCAGCCATTCCTCACGTTGTATGAACTCGCCTAAACCTAACTAGCATCAACCGAGGAACCATTACCGCCCATTAACATAAAGCATTCAAACGACCCCATTTCCGCCAACATTAGGCCTTGTTACAAGACCTATGAGGTAGCTGTGTTCACAAAGCTCTGCAGATGTAATGCAAACACCGCGGTCCCCGGAGAGACACAATCATCATTAATGTGATTGTTCTAATTAAATCACCGGTGCGTACTGCTGAGCCAGCTGCAGGTTGTATGACAGGATCCCTGACGGCTTGTCTAGCAGGGATATCAGTCAAGGCCCCAAGTGCAACGTGAGCCTTTTAAATTTGGGTTCTTACAGAGCAAGTCGATCAAACATCAAAAACCGTCACTTTATACTCACTGGTTTATATATTTGATTAAATATAGATGTGACATGTGTGTCTGGATACTGTGTCTAGTAATATTTTGTCTACCCTAGAAAAACAAAGGCTGGATTCTAGCGCTACTTGATCTCTGAAAGCATATACCAGCGCGAGCAGAGCTCTTCCTTTCACTCTGATTTGCATGGTATTGCCGTTGGCTGTTGATTATCCCTTGAGGATAATGTGGTGCCGTTATGCGAACGCTGCACCCTGGAGAATGGCCCTTATCTTCAGTGGCTCTGCAAAAGTCCAGCTGTTTTTTAATTGGCTGCCAGGATGGGTGAACAACAAGTACCTCGCAGCAGCGCTCTGCTCGGTGAAGGAGAAGCAGTAATGCGTGGCACGTGGCCAGGAGCTCCAAGGGCCTGCCTGGGTCAATAGACGCAACGCTGGCTGCTGGGGGTTTCAAACTTTTTCTCCAGGGAGAGAATGATTTACATAAGATTTGCTCTCATTCCCAAGCGGATGCCGTAGGCCAATGAGTAAGATAAACCAGCACCATCTATTTGCTTGGGTTTTGGCTCAAGCGACTGGGTTATATCACTCAGCCTTTACATCAGAGGGACTCAAACGCTCTTAGCAAAGCAACGTGCACCCAGACAAGGAAGCGCATAGTTTTGGACCATATGGTCGACAGCTGTGGGTTTCTTTTTAATCATAACGCCAAACAATGCCGTCTACCGCTAAAGACGTCTTTGCCCTCCGATGCCGCAAAACTTGTTAGCTGCAGCCACACCTACACCTTTCGGTTTACTTCTCTCGCTGACAATCAATCTTGAGAAATGCCAAACGTATCCGGCAACCTATTTCCTTGTGATACAACGTGGGATAAGCCATATGTCAGGATTTAGAAGTACACACGGCTAAAAGCAACAGAAATACGGATCGCTGCTCAAACAGAATTTGAGCGATCGGCACTCAGTGTCTACGAGCGCGGATTTTAGAGAGGCCTTCCAGCTCAGGGACAGACACATGCAGTAGTGGCTGAATGACATTTATTGTTTAAGGTTGTCTGTCTGCTCCACTTGCATAAAGCTAATACTATTAGAACAGCTGATTTATGGCGTTGTTGCGCACGGGGTCTTTGCAGTCGATGGGAATAACCTGTGTTTTTTTGTCTCTTTTCCAGTGCTTTGAAGGATTGTCCGTCTGGCCTGGTGGGAGGCACTGATCCATCCCTGCCCTGGCACTTTGTTCAACGTCAACCCTCCAAACTGAAATGTCACTTTAACTTTGCACAAGCACTTGTCACTTCGGGACTAGCTCTGTCCCCAGGCTAGAGCTGCATGTTTCATACTGTGCGGTGTCAGAAAGGCTATTCTCCCTCCATCTCACATTTGAATCGTATTCACCTATCTCCTTTAATGTGTTATGCCTGTGGTTAGGTGGCTGACAGTCTGTGTTCACTCAAGGGATGCCAAGACAAATGATTACGCTAGTGCCCTAAGCCAGTCGCATGCACATACACAAAAGCTCAGGCCTACGTGTCCCTCTGTAACATCTGGAGACACACACATCATATCCAGGAGAGGAGGCAACCAATTTCAAGAGGCTTGACACCTACAGCCACTTACTGCATCTCTCTCGCTCTCAATTCCCCCTTCTTTCTATCGCCTGCTCCCTTCTGCTGCCACACCTGTCAAACCAAAGAGAAATTCATTTACAATGAGGAAAGTAACCATTTGTAGGTGTGAGGAGACGATCCTGCCCTGTCTACGATGTGCCAGTGTGAGAAGTGGCCAACAATTGGCTGGAAATCAATCGTGACCCAAGAACAGGGGCCCTTAAATTTAGAAGCTACTGGTTTTACTACCAGTTATTATGATTAACTTTCGGGCTCCCGCGTTAGGCTTTAAGCTTGTCGGTCGCAGTAGTAGCGCGTGACTTCCCGAAATAAAGTGGCGATGATCCGATACGAACATATGCTCAACCTCTTTATGAATGTTTCATCTTGTCACTCTGTGCCCTTAAACACTCTTGCCCCCTGCCTCAATCTGTGCAGCATATTGCAACATATGGCGGGTTTACAATGACCGTCCAGTCGCAGCCACTAGCCAGTATCAGCCAGTTAAGAAGTGAGGACTCGCCATCTGTCGTAAAGCTGATCGCGGCTACACAACTATATGATTTGGTGCCATAAATGATGAAACACATTAAAACTGTGCGCACATAAAACATGGCAGTGACACTGAGTAGAAAAAATCAGAATCAGAAAATCACAATCAGAAAAACAACAGCAGCGGTTGCACGTCCCGTTCTTCAACAAAGTCTTAATGATGAGGAAAATCAAATGTCCGCCTCCATTGTTTGGGATGAACATGTGTTGTTTGTGATATTACTGACACATCTCTTCATTGAGCCCAGTAACCACGTAGCGTAAGTGTTGTTTTGGAAACGCTAAATTCCACCGACGGCTCCACTACCAACGATAAACATCACAGTCATCTAAGAACTCTGAAGCTGTGAAGATCAACCATGGCGCAAGATGTGGCCGCAACCCTTTTCCAAAAAACAATTACGTCCCATCTGCTCTGGTGTTTATGAGTGCAATGCAAATGTTGGAGAGAATAACTGGTATTACCAGAAACAGTAACAGCCCGAGGCCACGGCCGACCAGGTCCTGGTCAACAGAGTTTCTGCCACTACTGATACAGAAAGTATCAGCAAAAAGTTGACTTCTAACTGGATAAAGCTTCCATAATTGGTATTTATAATAAAAACTCAAGAATGTATTTAACTCTGCCAATGTGGAAGTTGCTGAACTTTTTTAAATACTTGAACAAACGTTTAACTATTTACTCTTTCTTCCAAGACTGCCACGTAATTGGATCTTAAAATTGTTTTCTTTAAATGTGGAAGCCAGGTAAAAGAATGACCCGTCAGTAAGACGTACTGCTGTGGTAAAACGGAACCTTTCCCTAAACCTCCTCCCTCCTACTCTTTGATGTACTGCCACATACTGCCGTGTATTCATCTAACCTCTGCATCGTGACACCGTACAGGTTCGTTTGGCCACGTTCTTGCCAGTTCACAGCCCTAACAGGTATTTAGATAAGCTAACATAAGCTCCAGTCGTTTGCCCTGCAGCAGCGGTAGAGATGTGCGTTTTGTTTAATGAGTTGTGTCTAAGGTGTAAATAAAAGTGAGCGTCTCAGGCGGCGGCTACACTGCTGAACCATCATGGCTTCATTTAATCCCGATATTCACCCCTCCGCCTTCTCAGAGCCTCTTATCGCGGCCGAGGGGGGATACTCCTCTCTCTCATCATCAATCATCGCAGCCCGTGCACCCTGTCACCCACCTGGCAGAGGTGCGGTGCCGTGCGCTATTGTTTTGTTTGCTGTGTTGGACTTGCTCTATTTTGAGCATTAAAAGGTCTCGTGGGTTGACTTGCTACTCAAAACAGCTCCACCGTGATCTAGATCTGCGTTTAGCTCGGCTGATTCAGAAATTCTCGCAAAACTTTCACAGGCAAACGTCCTTGAAAGTCTCAAAATAAGAGCATTTGGGGGTGGGGGGTTAAAAAGGCTCAGACCTTCCTAAAAACTTTGGTTCAACAACATTAATGTCATTCATTAGATTTAACAGACAGCACTAACCTCTGACAACATGACTCTCAGTACTAGATTAAACATTTAAAGCTGTAATTGTTTATATTCATTCATTTCATGTTTTTGACCTTCTGTTGTCATCCCACTGAAACTGAACCATGTTGTAGGATATATACTAAAATGGACATCAATAATTTCAAAAAAGACAAATACAACGACAAGGACTGTAACACCCGTACGTGCCCCAAATAAACTTTAGTTTCTATGCGCTACTGTGTATTTCTAGCTTTACAGAGAATTAATGGTCCTGTGACCTGACCTAGATCAATTGTCCTATTCTTAGAGGCCCTGCGCGTATAAAACCAGAGATGATGCTAAAGCTTGGATCTGCAGGGAAATCAGGTAGTGTTCTGTTCAAAAAGCCAGAACACAGGACACGCCTGGAAGGAGTCAGAGAGGCATGAAATCCTAACGTTGCCATTCCTGTTACAGTGTGCAGACCAGGTCCTCCGGTCATCTCTGCCTTACCAAGATTAATGGCTCGTCTCACAGGTTGGGTTCCCATTACGTAGTTTGTCCGTCGCCACCTCGTTACGGGCACATCTTTCACTGTCAGACAGCAGAGGAAGGGAGTTGAATGGTCATAGCCCTGCAAACCTAGCTCACATAAACCTGATATGTTTTGCGCAGCACATGGCTAAGACCAGTAAATCCTCACCCTCCCTACGTCCAGCACACACGCTCAAACTCCCCCAAAGGCAACACTTCATCGAAACAGCTTTCACAAAAATGTGGTTTGAATTCTCATAGATTAAGAACGATTTAAATGAACGAATGTGAGATGTGAACAAGAACTCACTCTGTTTCACTGAGTCTGTGATAATCAGCTGTAGACCAAGGTTACAGATGATCCAACAGGTGACATACAGAACACTGTGTTCTAGTTAGTCCTGTAGCTGCAGTGGCTAGAAGTTTTAACATAATGTGGCATGTATGCGTTTGTACCTAGTCCCATAAAAACGTAGCGTAAAGCTGAAGGTTTCCAGGCAGGACTCACTGCGTGGTAGCTGGAACTAATGGCCTGGTGTCGAGTCATGGATAATGTATGGCTCCACATACAGTTGGACAAATAGGCTATGGCCAGCGAGTGAGTGAGTGCTTGCACATAGATGAGTGATATGATGTGTGTGTGTGATGGTGACATAATGGAATGTGCCTGTGTGTGCAGGGAAGGATGCGTCATGAAGATGTTCGTCAACCATCTACCGAGGAATTTCCATCCCCTGCACCTCCTGCCTCCTGCAGCCCTGATGCTGAGCGGTTATTGTATTTTTGTCGACTCATTCATCTTCATACTTAGCGACTAATTTGCCCTGTGGTGTAATGTCATTGAGGACTTAGTGGGTGTAATGGGAGTCAATGACATTTTGCGGGGATGCAATTGCCCCAGCTTTTTATTTTCCCTGCACATGGAAATGCAGATGCACGTCACACACAAGTACACACACACACACACACACACACACACACACACACACATCACATTTTTGCAAGCTCTTATAAGTTCAAGTTCTTTGCAAAAACCTATCCTTGAGTGAACGCGTGTGGCCCGTCCCTCACATCCATCCTCTCCTTTATCTAAGTAAGCTACATGTAAGCTGTTATTTATGATGGGGCTCCGGAGAATTATGTGATCTAAGTAGCTTCCCGCTTATTATTGCTGTAATGCGCATTAAAGCATTAAAGCTAGCTGTGTATACTCTCCTGGTGGGTTTGATCATCCATATTCATGAGGATGGGAGAATCTGAGTTTTGCCACGTTGTCAGTACATTAATCTCAGACGCCTCTCCCGGCCTCTCGCGCTCTATCTCTTTCTCCTACGAGAGATTACAGAGATCAAATGTGAGGTAATGTTATAAACAGTTGTGATGGGCTGTCATGTCTGTATAGTCTCTCTGGCAACAATTGGCCAAGACTTTATGTGACATACTGACAACAAAAGTCTGCTTTATAACGCCTGCCGCTCTGGACAGCATGCTTCCTACTTTATGGCAACTATATTTGACATCACGTATCTATGTACGTTTTCCTACGCCTTGAAATAAAACAGGGATGTATTGTTAGTCCCGGCATTCATATTTCATGTTCAAACAGTAGAATGGGAACAGAAACAAAGCAATTTGGAAAGTGTGTTAGTATACTGCATACATGCGTCAACAAGGCTTCTAATAGTTTGCTGCAATCAGTGAAACAAGCAGCTCTGGGAAACAAACCGAGCGTGATTGGAGAACAGCACTTTGTTGCAATTTATGGCCCGAGCTAGCATCACAGTTAGCGTTCCTGTCGGATGGATCTGTACATGCAGGATGTTCTCTGAACAGAAATTATGTCTTTAAAAATAGAAAGCAATGGAGGAACCACTCCCCTCTCCCTTCCATCCAGCCATCCTCCTTGCTCTGCTCCATCCCTCAGTCCCGCTGTCCTGCTGACAGAAATACATTAACTAAGACACGCTCGCCTTAAACTTCCTCCCTCAGCAGCTGCTGTCTCAAACACTTTATTGAGTTATTGAGCAGAGAATATATATATATGACAAATGGAGTCAACAGACTGGGCTTTGGTTTACATCCTTATCCAAACACGCTGTGTTTACGCTGGGAAACCAAGGCATAAATCTGTTCCCAGCTCATGCACAGATCAATAGCTCGCTTCAGATGCCTTCAAGTGTCCGTCAACAAACATGAGTCATATTTCAGTGACAGCTGAAGCTCTTTATATTTTTTGGGATGTGTAATTAACCTTGCGTGACTGACCTGGCACCCAGAAAAATTAAAACACTGTAGGATTTAGTGCAGTGTCCAAACAAGATTGAGATCAGTGTTGATTCTCACCAGAGGATGTTGAGACCTGTGTGAGACACACATCTGTGAGAGACATTTGGAGCCTCATCCTTCTCCGGGCAATGTGGACATCTGTCAGCACAACACTACCCCCTCTGAGTGCAGAGGTGAAAGGAACGGATGAGACCGGGAGACACAACGTTTGACCAGACGGAGAAAGGAAACTGTTGATTCTTTGAACACCTCCTAGAGCTACTTGTGTATGAGTGTGTGTCGACAGTGGTGGTGCATCTGCTAATTTGGTTTATACGTACAGTGCTTTGCTGCGAGCGCGGATGTGAAGAGTGCATCTGAAAGGTTGGCACAAACTCTGTGTGTGTGTCTCTGTGTCATTGGATGAGTCAGCACGTTGTTTGCTGAAGTTGTTGGTGGAGCAACAACAGAGCCTCACCCTCCAAGTCCCAGTGAGCCTCATTAGCTGCTGCCATTTCAGCTCCTGTTCCCTTGTTAATCACCTCAGTCGATCACCTCTGTGCAATCACTTAAATTTAGTGATTAAGTGGAGAAAGGTGAAAAATGCAGCTCGGCGTAGATGTGGGCACACGTCTGCATCTAAACACGGAGAAGTGAAGTGATCAGGAGCAGCACTACAGCAAAAAAAATCAGTGTCCTCAAACCTAAATACTGTCATTTTATTTAAATACTAAAGTACACAAAGTTCCCACAGACTATTGGTTTTAGAAAGCACTTGCACCATGCAGAAGTCACTTAACTCAAATAATGACAGCACTGGTAATGACTTCCAACGCTTCCCCTGGTTGCACACATGCTGCACTAAAGTGTTCTTTATAAAGAAATTCATCCTTACGTGCTCTGAACCTGCTTCACAATAACAAACGAAAAAAGGGATTTAAGACTTTCTGTGAAGGATTTGAAAAAAGTAAAACATACTGTAAATTCAATAAACGCAATGATGGCGCGGTCTTTGGTCACAGCGAGGTCTGTCACACAACCCTTTGCTTTATTTTATTTTTGTTCATTATTAGCATTTTAATAAACCACTCTTTCCAGGAATTTATTTATTTTCGGAGAGCACTCATCTGGCATGATGATGTGAGCATTGTCTCTCAGTAATTATGTTCAATAAATGCTCATATTTTATGTGTGCTGAGGGTCACGCGGGTTCACAGTGACTTTAATGAGCATCATTCGCTCTCCGTCTATGTGACCTTGTTGTTTTCAACCTCGTTCCATTCGAAAATTGCATTATTATTCAATAAAAATCCAGTGTCATACGAATGAATAGACATTTCTTCTCCTTTTTTCAATAAGTGAGCCACTTGGGCATAATCATAAAAGAAAATGGAACAAGACTGAATAAACAACCACCTCAAAGTCATTCAAACGTTGTCAGTCATGTACTGTATCACCATCCGAGCCCATTATGTGCGACAGGCAAGAAACACGACTGTCAAGACTGTTTCCAGGCACATGAAGTCTTTTTCTGATTTACTACAAGTGTGTTTATATTCATTTGATTAGCTCACATCAAAAGCAACATGACATCAAACTTAATCACACTCGTTCTAATAGATTTTTTATGTTAATTTAGTCATTGCGCTAAGAATGAGTAAATGTTACTGACACTTGGTTAAAGGTGACGCAAACAGAGTCATAACTTCCAACTCGTTCTGAAAACGTCTACGTTATCATTCGGCCAAATGCACATACAAACCAGGATACGGCTCGGTAAAGAGCCAGGAAACGAATAAATCCTGTCTTCACACCTCTTTCTTATCTGTTTATGTAAACACCTCTCCCGTCTCAGGCTCAATGCCAGATGTATGGCAACGTGCCGTCTCGTTCAAGGGCGGTCCACTCATCCACGCTTCATCCTTGAGCAGAGTCAACCCGGTGAGCAGAGCTGACCTCAGTGAAAATGTAGATGAGCATGTGGCTGGTGCCAGCTGAAGATCAAGACCTTCTCTCCCTTCGGTTCGGTCATGAGCAGCTATTCCAGCGCCTGCGTTTTGCTGTCCATGAAATGTTTTTCTCCAGATTTCTGCCTCTCATCAGTCTTGTATCAGCACAATGTCAGTCACTGAACAGACGCAGTAGTTCAAGAGCCACACTGACCTTGACAGAGAGAATTATTGTAAAGTATTCGCATACAGTAGCTCTACGGTCTCTGTTGTGTGACAGAAAGACTGTACAGGACGTTTATGCACTCATATCAATCACGACGCCTGTGCTGACAGTGGTGCTCAGTTGAACTGATAACTGAGTATTAAATAAGCAAATCTACTGATAAACCTTTAGTGCCATGTTATACTGCGTGTAGTACAGGATTTTACTTTAATTTCTCCAGTTCCCTCCACAGCGTCTCACTCCTATCGTACTCAGCTGTGTGCATGTTGGCGCGCACTAACCTTTGGCAGCACAATGAGATAATTATGGGTTTAATGTCACGTCGCCGGCTACTGGGAGAAGATAGGGGGGGACCATCAGGGAATTACAATAAGATTAAGTGGAATAATAATCCTGTGTACAATTAAGAGTGACAAGGCTAATTTAGAAGGTGGACGCTACAGGTGACAGGCCTGTGTATCAGTGTTTCAGAGGCTGTTTGATTGTAGGCGAGACGTAAAAACGTGCATTTGTTGTTAGAATTGCTCACTGAACAACTGCAGATGTGATAGTCAGAGAAATACTGCAGAGGAGAAGCAGCGAAACTCAGAACGTCTCAGCTTCTCCTTTTGTCCTATGTGTCTGAAAATTAGTAAAGCGCTTCCTGTTGTCGCAATCAAATTCATCTCACTGCATTTCTATACTATTTATTTTGATTTTTCAACTCCACGGTGAGGAAGCCTGCAATGTTTCACATATCTAAGGATGTTCAGTTCCTTTTTCAAATGATCATAACATAGATTCATGTAAATGCTGCACAACAACAAGCCCAGGAACATGGTTCAGCAGCACAAACACGTTGTTCTTTTTTTTTCTGTCTGCTCCAGCTGAAGTCCTGCGTTTCTCTGGAGTTGCCAACAGGTAAATACAAACTCTAAATTACTCCTTGGAGTGAGAGTGTATGTGTTTATAGGTGAGCCAGCAGTAGGCTAATGAAGTGTCCAGGGAGGTTTTCACGGCGCATGCTGATGATAAGCAAGTACAGAAACTGAATGAATGGCTTCTCGCAGCCATTTAGAGGCTGCTGTGTGGGAGAGAAAGGAGGTGAGAGAGAGTTTTCTTCGCAGCGTCACTCAGGAGGTCGTTGACTGACATCCAAGACAGAGAGACAGGTATAAGTTGCTTTTATGACGGGGATGTAGCGGACGGTAGAAGAAGCGGAGCGAAAAACATACGCTCGGACTCGTATAGAAAAGAAAGAGGAGTTGAATGAGGAGAGGACGAGTGGAAAATGTGCCCGCTGAGGCGTAAAATTAGCAATTACAATGGGTGTCATCAGTAATGACTATTTCAGTCCAGATATAGAGAGTTAACGTCCAACAGTGAGACTGTAATTCAGCCGTTACACCTGTGTTCAATCAGCCAGTCATGGGAGGCTGCGATGGAGCACAACCTGGCTCAAAAATCCCACCTATGCACCGATAAGCCAAGATGGCCACCATCTGCTGGCAAAGCTTTCAGAGGCAATTTATTTTTTAAGAGCCGTATGCTGACCTTGGTTGCGAAAGAACAAATTTGTATGAAATCACATTGCAGGTTTATCCCTCTGTGTGTGCGTATGTGCCTGTGTGTCCAGCGTGGGGTGTGTTTACATGTTGCTGAGATTTTCTTTTTCCTGCTCGGGAACAAGTGGAGCAGCTGACTCTGGAAATTTAATCGGCTAAAAAACAGAGGTCAGAGATGCAGTTGAAGTTGAACACAGATTTCCCTCAGCTTGTTCTCGTAACACGATGGAAACCTCAGGGATACAAAATCCAAATCTCTTATCAGTCTTCCCGTGTGTGTGTAATTACAGTCTCTAATATTAGCGTGTACGCTGCCACTTCGCTCGGACAGTGTGAGGACTCGATCGTGGTTTCTGAAAACTGACATCTCCATTTTCGCATTTACGTGGCCACATTGGTATCTGGCAAATCTCTCCACCAAAATAGTCTCGCTCATTTGGTTTGATTATTCTGCAGCTCTCATAAAAAATAACCATCTGTCCTTGGTTTCCACAGGAAGCGTTGTTTAAAATCCCTTCGCTTTCATTCATCACCATGATGTCACATCTATCACTGTGGCGACGGGAATACAAATGAGGTGGATGCACACTCAGTTGCCCGCTGTAAATAATTTACTGTTTTGTTTTATTGGAAACAGAGACACAACATTATTTTCTGCAAGCACTCCCCTTGGCCAAGGTCTGCAGACACATTCATCCAGGAAGCACCATATAGAGAAAGTGAAATCTCATTTTTATGTGTCTTTATTATGCATTATCACTCCAACCATTACGAAGGGCTCGCTCATGGCCTGGACACACACTGGAGTACTGTTAGCGAGGTGACATGATGCATCACAGCTACTCGCAGCCATATGGTGAAAGCCTGGATGCATTATGATGAATTAGTTACGTTTTTAGAAGCCATCATTTGACGTATTCTCTTCCTTCTTTTGTTGCAGTGATGAATTACGTGCTATCTTGCAGACACAGGGACACCTGCAGAAAACATGCACTGTTTATATTTACTGTATGCACACTAGGCAAATGCTCAGCCTCCCGCCGCCCCATCACCCTTCATCACTCTCCCTAGTCCCCTTTGCCATGACTCACAGCTTTTTTATTGAAGCTGTTTTTAAAAACATTCTCTGGCAGAGCAGGCATCCAACAATTTCAAGTGCAACTCTGAGCATTAATCCTACTGCACCAGTTCACTGACACCGCTGATTATAAAAGCTATAATTGCTTGCTTTAATTACCCAAGCATTGCCGCTGGAGTGACAGATTTAGAACTCCCCACTTTCTGCACCTTTAAACTTGCCAGCCAGTTGTAATCCTGTTGGGAGGGTGACAGAGTGGAATTGGCTGCAGCCATGCTCCGCAGTTATTTCCAATGGTGCACAAAACATCTAATCAACTCTCATGAACTAAAGGCCGCCCCACTCTATGAGGCTGGTATTATTATCTGTGTAGGTCCCTAATCTTCCTATTCTAATACACTTTAAAGTTGCACCTATTGATATCCTATTAAAAATAGATCAATTGGCCAACTGCAGTCTTGAAGGTGTCACTGCGAGGACCAAACCAAGAAGAATTTTCTCAGCAGCTCCCTTTAAAAATCTTTATTTTTTTTTCTTTGTGCTAGATTTACGAGCTGCATCTTTACTTTCAGGCTCTCGTGAAAACTGCATCCTTCTAGCGCAGCACCAAATGACTGGCCACTGCAGCAAATACCAGACAAAGATTTGCACTGCTAACTAGGGACACACAGCCAGGCTTCAGCAGCACCGCCTTAGTGCTGTGCACTTCTCTTTCCTCTTGTTCCTTGGGCCCATGCGGCCAAGTGCCTCTGACATATCTTCCGTTCCCTCCCTGGCCCGAAGCAGGCACTATACCAGAACTATCCACCCGAAGAAAATCAATTTGTCTACCTCTGACGCGCTGCACGCCCGTCACTTCAAGCCCCGGCTCACTTGTTCATTTACAGAGAGGACTTCAACTGGCCTCGAGCGTGTTGAGGAAGTGTAGCGTTGTCAGCAAGCTAAAGAGCAATTTGAAAGGATGACCAAGCGCTCACACGAGAAACAACACTTATTTAGACATGCAGTACATTCAAATGGCTGTTTGTTATATGAGCACAGGATGCACAGCAGGGTACGTGCACCTGCCAGGGGGCTTCAGGGTCTTCAATTCTTTATCGCGTTTATCTGTAGAACTGCAGTCATTGTGCCGCCACTGGTCATTGTATACATCTATAAATGCATTCGTCTGCAGTGGCCAATCAGATTCCAGGAATGACATGCGCCACCCTGGCCCCGTCTCAGACTTCACCACTGGAAGTTTGGAAAATCAAAAGAGAGCTATAAAAGTAATGTCCATTATTTTACACAGAATTTTCAATTATCCCCCAAATATCTCTAGAGCTACTTTATCTAATTTATCACCATGGCTTTTTATTTTATTATTTCATTTTTCAGCCATGCAGCTGGCACTGACAGCATAAAGCTAAGGGCCCTTCATCATCATGACTGTTAGCATTAGCTTAGGACTGGAGCACATATACAATGAGTCGCCACACATGAAAATGCTTTCATAACCTTGTGACATTTAATCTAATTGCTTAATACCTTAAATGTGTAGCCATTAATTAAGACACGTAATTAACGTTAATTGTAAATTGAGAGATAAAGTGACGCTCCAAGTCAGCACTTTAGACTGAGGAGACAAATGTTTCTCCAGGTCACGATCATCAGAAGGTTGTAATTTGATGAGGACCATTAGTGTCATTGAAGCAGTTTAATTTATTGTGCTGCTGTGCCATCAGTCACTTTTCATAATTTGCATTCATATTGATCAAAGTTACCACTGAGATAAACACGCTGTCACTTTAAGTTAGCTTTTTATGACTGACAGCTTTTTTTCTGCACAGTGCTCTGTGCGTGTTTCAAGTCCTAATTAGCAGCAGCAACAACTAAATCAGTGCTTAGACTAATCAGATCCATTTTTAAAACGTCTCAGTGAGTCAGTCATCGCAATGATCACTCATTTCCATAAAAACCCAGTGAGACAATGAGAATAAATCATTCACCAAGAGTTTAGCCTTTAATGGTCATTCTCAAATATTACAGATTGGGATGGGGAAGGGCCGATCCTGCCCCGGTTCCACTGAGAGGACACTGAACAAATCAACCGCAGACACATAAAAACAGCTCTGTATTACAGCCCAGACGTCTTCAAACAGGCTGCTTTGGTTGCAGATGGAAACGGGGATCACCACGTTGGTGTTGTTGTTGCCTATTGTCCTGGATAATTCAGTAACTTCATGCAGCATGACGGCTCTAAAAACGCAGATAAAATCCCGCTTGACAAATGGAGCGTGGCAAGCGCAATGTGACATTGGCATCGCCACAGTTAAGACATCATCTCACAGCTTAAGCCATGCTCTAAATATGAAGTCTTAACTAAATCTCTTAGCTTATCTGATAGCAGACACTTCAGGGAAAGTGCTGTGGCTATGAGTTTTCATCCCTACTGTCGCTGGTGTGTTGGGGCCACCTTCGCTGCTGACACTGATCCTCTCCTCTCCTCAGCTTCTCCTCCTTTCCCTCACTCCATCCATATTACCATGGTCGGCTGCTCCCCATCTCCCGTGGGGATTAGCAGGCTAAACGCAGGGAGAGGCTCAGTAGCATATGGGAGACGGTTCCTCCTCAGATCGTAAATTCGCCTGTGATTGAGGGGAGTGACGCCAGGCCCCTACTGGGCAAGCGGGAGTTTCGAGGCACCATACGAGGCACAATGACCTCAAACTGGCATTAAAGCAACCTTGGACGGGACTTAGTGAGTCAGCGCTCTCGCTGGAACATGGTGATAAGGCGTCAGATTAACAGTCGAGACTAGGGGGATGACACCATCTTGCAGCGATACAGGAGATTAAGTGAGAAAAAGATGCAAGACGCACACATGCTCATGCCCACATGGAGCTACTTGGTCAGCAGCTGCCGAAGTGACAGCATCTATTTTTAAGTGATTAACATGGGGTTATAGTATATTCTGTTTGTCATTGGCAGACCATTAAGCCAAGTGAAGAATGAAGGTAGAACTTAGAGGAGGATGGTTTAATCTGCCTAATGCAAAAACATCATTAAGGCCTTGCCTCAATGCGTCACTTGGGACCTGAAGTTTAACTTTATATTTCTCTCGTTAACAGCACAGGGGGAATCATCAAAGGTGAAAGTGCTGCTCCGCAAAGGTGTAGTGAGCGATATCAGGCCGATATCAGGCCGATGTCATACTGCGATGTTATAAATGAGCCTACGTTTTGCCTGAATTCGGTGATTCTGAGCCATTTATATCTCTGCTGACTAGAATAATGTCCGCTGGTGACCCCGTGTCACTGAAGACAGGTTTAAAGTGTAGTTCTTCATTCAGAGTAATTATCAGGGGTTGGAAGGGTCAACACAACACCGTATTTAAGGGCACAGCAAAGACCGGTCATTTATGAAAACACAAATGTGGACTCTGACGTATGTAGCGGTTTAAAGGCAGATGCAGTACTAACAAAAAAACATCATAAACAACAAACATCATAGCAATAATTCTGATGGAGATAGACGCATGCTGATATTAAAGACTTTCAAGACTGTGTCAGCAGAAAAACATAGACGTTTCATGATCTGCATTAGAATAATAGCAGCAGATGGTTAAAGGAAGCTTTGTGGCTTAATCAATAGTATAATTACACTTACGGAAAATATTCTGCAATGCGTGACAGTGATTGGAGTCTGGTGTATTGTAATCAGTGGGAATGGGGCTCAGTGGCTCCGCTGGCTGCGGCTGTGGATTAGGGTACAGTGAATGACTTTAAGTCAAGTGAAACAGAAAGATGAGCTCATATAGCAGACATGATGTTCATAGTTAGGTTGGGAATTATATGGCAGTTCAGAATGTCCTACTTCTAGTTTACTCCTTATTCTTTCATTTATATCATAATCTCATTATATCGCATTCAGTATCACGTCTGTCTCTTCTCCTTTTATCCGTTTCTGGACTCAGCAGTTTCGCTTGTGTTTCCTCTATCGATTCAATCTGCGTCGCAGTCATCGCTTAAATGAAACTATTGTCTCAACGCGGACCTGCTGACCAGATGCTTACTGCTCGTATTCACTAATGAAGATGAAACTGGCTTAATGGCAGTGATGCAATACGTGAAAGGCACAGCTGAGAGCTGTCAGCAGCACCTCTGTGCGCCCGAGGCCGCGAGGACGTCCGTACCGCGCTTACCAAACACACAGGCTGAGCTGGAGCACTGCATTTACGTGTCTGTGGAAAACACTTTCACATGACTCATTGAGCATTTATATATCTGTATGTAATGACTTGGGGGGGTGAGAATGATTCCGCATAGTTCGAGCTTGCACTGGACTGGGACTGGAAGTGTTTTGTGCAGCTTCTGCATCGAGGCACATTAATAAACTATGACATTCATTCAATAAAGCAGCACACTGAACGGGGGCAGAAATAAAAGGGAGTTTTCCTTGAGCAGGTTGTACGAAGAAAAATGCAGTATTATGTATTCAAAAGCCACTTTTTTTTAAAATGTGGAAGCGTTCCTGCTTTCTGGTTCAGGCCCATATCCTCCCAAGCTGTGAGCTCAGTTTTTTTATTGTTGTTGTTTTTATAAGCAGGGCCACTGGGCAACAGTTACTGGTTCTCATTGTTTCTTTTTTACATTACATTTGTCTTGTGTTGCCGTAGCCAAGCTGAAAACGTGCCCACTGGAGTTCTCATCGCTCAAATACTAGCTGTAGCAGGACTGGCAAGAGGCAGCTCCTTCAAGAGCACTCGACAACAAAACATTTTTATACCATGTTTTCCTCTGCAAACACAAAAGAGCTCCTCTTCACCTGTCAACATGATTATTCAGGCCAGTGTTTCGCCCTGAATGCAGACCGGTGGTCTTACTTTCCCACATGGAGCTGTGGGAAGTCTTGAGACGTTGGACAAAGGAGGCCCTCAATCCAGCCTGGATTACCTCATGCCTTTGGTCCCTGAAGTGGCCAGTCTCTCTCTCTCTCTCCCTCTCTTTCTCAAGGAGTTGGAGAAATAAGGAAAGAAAGGAGAAAGCATCCAGAGAGGACAGCGTGTTGAGTGGCAAATAGCATAAAAAGTGACAGTAAGGAAACAGACTGAATGAAAGACAAAACGGGGGGTTCAAATGTTTAGCATTCATCCGTGTTTATATGATTAGCCCAAGTAGAGCAATTAGTCCAGATGGAGAATAGAGACTGCAAGCACAGGACTGAAGTGTTTCCTCAGGGACACAGTTCACCTGGTGTGAACCTCCCGTCCGAACGACTCGGGGCAAACAAAATCACACAACACATTCACGACGAGGTTCCCACCAAATGCCAGTGGCAGCTGACCTGGTCACCAAAGGAGGTGACTCCGTCTGATTTCAGCTCAGCCTTGTGTGAGGAGGTTCATTATGTTAAAGGTGGGTGGTGTGTTGTTCAGTGGTGTGTTGCTTCATCACTACATCCCCTAAAGCCAGGCTGATCTGAACCACAGGAAATGGAAGGAGGGTCCGGGGACAACCGACGGTGGAGGGTAATGATTCCACCGAGCAGAGTGACCAGGACTACTGCTAAAACTGTTACTGCTGTTAGTAGCTGTGTTTACATACAACCAGACACACGACACAGACTTGGAACCTGTGAGGAGCAGGTTGGTTTCCTGTAAATCGCAGCAGGTGGCTTGGTTTACACAGCTTACCCGGGTTTACCTGGTGTTAGCACGGCTTTTATGCGCAATTTGAATGTGTTACAGTGGAAGAAAAGCTCTCATTAAATTAACGCCGCACTTGAACGAGACTTTGAACTTCAGAGAGTCCAGGTTAAAGTGATTGTTCGGCATAAGTGATGAAATCTGCGTGTTGAAAACTGCAAGCTGTGGCAACTATCTCCTCAATTTCTCAGAGTGCGATGCTGTCTGAGGGCATCAAGTGTTTCAAATCATAAATGAATTGGAAAAACAGCTAATATCTCACCAGACTGAGCCTCATTGATTTTACCCTGAGCGCACAAGGAAAAAAAGAAAATCATTTTGCGAGCAGCATGAAGCCTGAGTCTCTGGACTTACTAACTTAACCTTGAGGTGTTGAATAATGTTCGTCGTTTGACGTGAGCTTTGGTGTCTCACAGCATTAGAGGAGCAGGTAATATCCAGCAGGTGACGTCAGACTTCCACCGGCCTATAATGAAAATCATGTTGTATTAATAAAGACTAAGAGAATGAAATGTTGTTTTTGGTAAATCAAACCCATTTTGTTCATTGTGATATTTCTAATTTCTACTCAAATATCTGAATACTTCTTGCACCTTGTGTCAGCCGGCAGAGAAAAGCGGAGCAGGAAGAAAGCGAGATAAGAAATGAAAATATCTCATTTACATTCGCGCTGTAATGAATTGATATAACTACAAACTACTGTATTTAAACCTTAACTCAGTAAAATGCTAAATAACACAAGACACTTCACAACAACACGCAGCACAACTGGCCAAGCGGCAAATGGAATATTTGTGGGAGGATGTTACTTCAAAGTCTTCTGGTTTATTTCTAATCTTACACGTCGAAGTAATGCATCGGCTTCTGTTCTGCAAATATTTCTTTACGTTCCTGTACAATTACCACCATTTGTCATGAATCCGCACATGAAGATCTGAACACATTTCTATACATATGGCACATCCGTTATTAAATATGCTCTCACTGAAAACCCTGTGAAACAGTGGAATTTGCCAACGCACAGTATGTGTTGGTGCTGCTGCTGAATACATTTAATGATGAGATGAATATATTCATTTAATGTTATTTATATATCTGTTCATGCATGAAATAACGCAATCAGATATTCATTTACTGCGCAGCGACATCCAAACACTGCATCGCATTCTGTATATTTACATTTTATATTACGTATGACAAGGTTTTACTTAGACTTTCGTGTTGTGCATATTTTGTGTTTCTATAAAGCTTCCTATGGTTTTTCTCATTCATGCATTTTAATAATATTTGTTTATCTCCATATTTATTTCTCCTGACACATGCATACTACTCCCGGTCAACCCCAAGCGCCTGTGCATTGCTCAGAAGCTCAGTGAAGCTGAGTGCGTCTTCAGTGACACCTGCCATCAGCGGAGCATGACTGTGGAGGAGTCTGTTCAAATCTACAGGCCACTGTACTGAATGGTTCCCATTGATCTACATTTACCTGACACTGTGACTGACAGAGCCAATCAGCCTATCATGGCCCTGGAGACGGACAGACACTCATTTACAGGTGAGATGGGTTGGAATGAGTTTGATTGATCGACAGACTGTCAGTGAGCTGCTGGGGCATTACGAAAACCATCTCTGCGCCGCAGAAGAGCAATATTATGGTGCCGCACGTGTTGCTATCGCACGAGCGTGCATGCTTGGATGTGTTTGTGAGTGTTGCTGGTCAGCCTTATACAGATTACCCATCACACCTTGAGGATGGTGACAGGTAAAGGAGCGGACTGTCAGCTTGGCCCAGCCCACATCATCAAAGATGGACAGAATTAAATAACCTAGCTGACAGAAGGCTGCCAGGCCACAGTCATATACACACAACCCGTGCGTACCCTACGCCTCCTAGGTGTCTCTGCCTGGGGATGGCTTTTACTGCCCCTTCCTAAAACCAGTGCCTCCCCTGCTAAGGGGCCTCTCTCTCTATGCCCTCCCTCTTCCTCTGTCCTGTGGTTCAGCATGGGATTTAGCAGTGCCATTACTCAAACACAGCCTGTCAGTACAGATAACACTTGTTTGTTGTTTGACACTGTACAGAAAGCTGGACATCAAGCCAAGACCTGGAAAAAAAATTTTTATCCCCATTATTTTTTGGCTGATTTCACATTCAGCATTTTTCCTAAGCTGGTCCAAACTGGCTTAACGCCACAAAGCTGTTTAGTCTTTTTCACCTTTAAAACATTCAGCCATGGCACAGCTCAGAAACCATCCTGTAATTAGCAGCCTCCTCTGTGAGAAATGCCCGGTCAGCATGTTCAGATGTATGTCGCAGAGAAGAAAGGGCTCTTATGTGACTTGACTTCGAGCTATTACTGTAACGACCTGTTTCAGAGCATGGGGCTGTCATTCACTATTTCTTTGACTTGCCACCCTGGAGTTTGTTACTTTGTTATTATTAGTCATCTACTGCCGCCACGTGGCCAAGACAAGTATAACAACAACAGCAGACAGAAACTGCAGGGAGGAGATGTTTTGACCCCAGGCTTCAGTGTAATATAAGGTAAATGTTTTCATTCATAATAAAAGAGTTCATAGTTCTAATGCCTAAACCCCTGTGTTATGTACATCTATATTTAATATACTCTGGGTTTTCTTTTCTAATATACACTGTAGGTCTGGTAAATCTACATGGGCTCGGCATAATGGGCACCTTCATTAGTCTGACGCAGTAATAAATGTTTATACTTGCCAAGCATGGGATGATAACTGACTGAACCTTCAACCCAAACCTCCTTTCAGATAACTACTGGTGCTTTAAGGTTCGGATTCACTGGCGCCATCAACGGAGCGATGTGGACACACCACAATGCAAACTCACTGATGAACCTCGGGAGGTGGTGTTTGTTTGTAGCGTTCCTTGCTGGGTGGTCTGCTGCGTGGTTTCCTGGGAGAGGAAGCGCGTGGTGTGAGACGCTGTGTGGTTACTGTGCGTGTCTGTTCCTGTGACACACTTGTTGCTCACATTGGCAAATAGATGCGTTCTCGTAGCGGGTGAGCGCAGCAGTTACATCAGAGCGAAAAGCTGGGGCCGTTTTGGCAAACACAGTTATTTACCTGCTTTTTCCTGTTTCCTTCCCATCTGTCATTTTCTTACATTTTCTGTTCCATTTCTGAGCAGAAACCAGACGTCGGCCTGGGACATAGCATAAGAGTTGTGAAAAGCAGCGAATGGGCCAGCAATTCACATAATACTACACCACATGGACCATTAGCCAGCATGTCTACTGACACATCCTGCCAGCACATATATTATCACTCTCGTGTTATTCTTTGAGTCCAGGCGTCTGCAGATGGGTCTTTGTGCGTTTTAGATGATTTTGGAGCCTAAGCTGTTTTACCAAGTGCACTAGTCCCTGAATGAGCTTCCCATCTAGGGTTTGGCAAAGATCATTTCCCGTGAATTCTCATGCTAATAACTTCAACACCGGGAGATGATTTTTTTTTAACGTAATAAATGAGGCAGATTCTTAAAAAAACGCTAAACCAGGAAACTATGTCAGGAAACTGCTCATTCACCGCAAATTTTAAACTTGACCTGTTGATACATGAGAACTCAAGAACATTTTTTTATTCAGGTCGACAAAGTTACTTTTACTGAGGCGTTTTAGGAAAATCAATGTGGGATTAATGCCAGTAGGTGGCAGTAACAGGCCACTTCAGTGAGTCTTGTGCAAACGTTAACACTTGCTACAAGGATTATGATGCCTTAGATTTGAGCCTATAACACATTTACAGGATGCATACACTGTTTGAGTGGAGAAATTAATATAAGACACAGAGATGAAGTTAATTAACACATCAAAATGAAAGATTTGCAAACTGGCTTTGCACACATCATAATTACCACTGAGCACATATAAATACAAGAAGCGCTCACACATTTTATAGGCAACCACGGGACAATGATTGTTTCTCCAATTGGTTTTGGCCACGTGTCCTCTTCAATAACAACCTTTGCTTAGTTCCCCTGCTTGAAAAGTGGAGGATTAGAAGGAAAAGCATCATTTAAACAGATGCGTCGACAGTGCTCCTACTTTCCATTTTAATATCTAAAGAACAGACAGTATGAACCTATACGTGCTGACCTCAGTGGTCTTCTGGCTCCTACTGGATCGCAGGAGAGGCCAGTGTGCTACACAAACACTGCAGATCATCCTGTCAACATCCTGGAACCGCGGCTTATTAGCACAGCCCATGGATGTACTGGGGCTTTGAACGTGGCTGTGGACCTGTATGAATAATTCATTAATAACCCTGTAAGGGCTGCGGACTCCTCAGTGTAGTACCGTACAGCACGCGATGCTCAAGGAATGAGAATGTGAGAAATGCAACCTGAAAACGAGGAATCGTCTTTCTCCGACTCTACAGTGTGGGAAGGGAGGGAAAGCTCTTTTATGAAAGATTTCCATTTACTAGAAAACATGCACATTCTGGACAAGACACGGTGACAGGAACTGGAGCTTTTACATCTATTAAGCTATAAACAGACTGAAAATGCCCATGTTTGATAAATACGCTGTCCACATAATGCAATGCAGGAATGAAACCGGACACCTTATGAGCAAAGTGTCTATTTCCTGATAAGAATCTGCCCTCGATTCCAATAATGCCAAGGGAGGCAGAGCCGGAAATATCAGCTGATGCAGAGGAAGATGCATTGTCGTTTCGCAATTGGCTGCTCCGAAGTCGGCAGTCGTCCATAAATTAACACTTAAGGGTTAGGAGGCTGGAGGATTCTGGGAAGGCATGTGACAACAACATCAGGAAGAACGGTTTAACGGCTGGCTGAGATTATTGCTAGAAGTGCTGGCCGGGGCCCATCGCAGGAGGACGCGTGATCATGCTTCCAGGAAAAGCGCCGAATGGGATTAAACGCTTTCCCACCATAATTAAATATTGCAATACTACAGTGTAAAGTGATGACTCCACTGTTACCAGCAGATGTCAGCATCAGCTTGGTAATAAGAGGTTACATGAGCAAACTTGGTTCTTTCTGGAACATGACAGAACATTTCATTAGTAACTGGAAATGTTACAGCTCTGTATATCACATAATGCTTGATAACATAAACAGCGGAGGGAGTTGTTAGTAGCTTTTACTGGCTTTACCATCTCTATTTTGTGCTGTCTCAACTGAAGCATTTTCTGTTTGCTGCCCAGGTTAAAATATGACCTATTCAGCTGATGTCATCCTGTGGCAGCGTTTAAAACAATGCATCCTTTCACAGCAACGGCCCCACAGTAGCAGATCTGTGATCGATCTCCACGACAAGGCCAAGCGTGAGCCGCTAGACCAGACAAGCGTCTCACACGCTGTCACCTGACTAGACAGAGGGAGAGAACACCGGGTGCTGTTACAGCGTGTAACTGGCCGTTGCGTTCCACAGCTAGATCCTCTCGGCCTCACGGAGGGGTCATGTGGCATTAGCTAGCGGTGGAATGTCGGTGTCGGCCAGCTCTGGGGCTGGAATATGCCTCGTTGTGACATCACCGGCCTGCTGACCGCTTGGCTGCTGAAGAGGCTTGCCCATGTTTGGAACAGTTGGCAGCCGCTTCCTCTGAAACTAAATAAGGAAGCAGTAAATAAACGAAATTAACTCCAAATCAGACGAACTGTGGGTTTATGAGTACGTCTCTTGCAGTCTCACCTCCACTTCTTTAATACGGTACCATGGGTGGTCTATGCCTGCAAACTAATTGTTTACCGTTTTTTCACACTTTCACTGCGCGTCAGTTCTGTACTTTTATTGTTGACTGAACATTCGGGAACAGCCAGCACCAGGAGGCTAAAATCCAATCTAACCTTAAAAGGTCGGAACAGGACTCACATCAGGAGCTCATTTTTCGCCAGAACAGAACTCAATCTTTCCCACAGCTTTGATTTGTTTGTTGCACCCAGTAAATTAATCGAGGGGCCAGCAGTGACGTTCTAAAAGGAACAGAGAGAAATTTCTACATATATCTGAGAGTCTGGGGATCCTTCCCATTCCAGCCACCATAGTCAGCTGCAATCCCACCTGTTTACAGTACAGACACACACACCACAATCATGCTGAGGTGCCATGTTGCAGCAGCACTGGGCTCCGCTTTCAAAAGTGAAACTTAGAACATTTCTCACCACTGGCTTTCAGTGCGATCATGTTTCTAGTTTCACTTGCAGCTTTAATCTTTAACTATTAGATTGTAGATGCTTATGGTCTGCAGGTAATTTTCTGAGTGGTATATTAGTTGGAATTGAAAACTGACTGATGAATCTTCTGATTTCAGTCCTCGGTGACCTTTCCACTGCTGCATGGCTTCTTTTTACAGTAACACCACGGCTTTTGCTTTCATGCCTTTTGTTTCCCCTGAGGATGGGCTCTGTGCACCGTTTCACTGTGCCTCCATGTTGAAATCCCCCCCATGCGCCAGATACTTTCACCTCCTTCGCACAGAGAGTGGGAAGGGTCCGCTGACTCAGAGCGGACACGGGTGGGCTTTCACTGCTGCTTCCCGTTCACACGCTGGTGTTCTAACCACGTGTGACAGTCGAGATCCCCGATGCGCACGCGCGGCATTTACAAACACGCTAAGGCCACACAGTGCACTGCACAGTCTGCAGGTGTAAAGAAGCGAAGGAGAACCGCAGGGGGTCATTCAGGGAGGGCGAGAGAGGTGAGCAGAGATGGAGGGAGGAATAAATGGAACAAAGACGGTGCAGGACATTCTGACCCAGAGAGGAGCGAATGGAACAGGAGGCTATGTGTCAGCTTTGGCACCTTTAAACAGTCCCCTACGCCAAGACTGCGAACGAATCACGGGGGGCTAATCGAGTGGTAGCGCACACACTGTACACGCACACGCATCTGAAGAGCTGCCTCACACGGTGGGGTTGTTCTCGGGAGGCAGCAGGAAAGGAGATCGATAGCTATTAGACAGCAGCGAGGTCGTATTTCTCTTCCCTCTAATGCGCACTGCTCACGAATCGTTTCAGTAAAAGCATACAACCATTACTTTTATGTGCTCAATTGCTATTACTGTAACAACTAAATATTACCAGCAGCACATTTCCTATGCCTCTGCTGAGGCTATATTTGTTTCGTAACTTTAACTGATGATGAGAATGACTATATTTAGCTTTTCCGCAGCAATAACCGTGAAACAACTGAAACATGCCTCCATTCCCCAACGTATTACTTGTCCCTGTGAGTTCACATGACTTTTTTTTTTTTATACCGATTTACAGGGAGGGACTCTCAAAATAGTAACGGAGTGGAACAGACTGTCTTGGAGCCATGTGCCTGTAACACATGTTAAATGAACAGCTTTATTAAGAAGGGTCATGTTGTTTCAATAAAAGCACGGCGAGAGAACATTGTGATATCGCTCACTTTCAGGAAGGAGAGCTCCGCTGTAAAACTGTCAGCAGCCAACTTTCTTTATTTGCCGTTATATTGCAGTGACCCACTCAGAGGGTCACCAGATGAGAAACGGCTGACCCGTGTTTTACTTGGGTGTGCCTTGGAAAGAGCGGAGACCGCGGACTCGACACGCCGCTGCGTCACCACTGCATTACTGCAAATCTGCAATGGACCGAACCTTTTTTCAGCGCAACCTCCAACCAGGGAGAAATCAGACTAGCAGACCAAAAAGCTGTGCAGGAAAGAAGGCCACGTGGTTTGTGCCTTCACGTCACAGAGTTTGATGCAGAGTGGTTTTCATCTGTCGTAAGCTGGTTTCCTCCCACGTTCGGAAGAAGCGTTTCACTTCGAGGAGAAAATACACAAAACCAGATGCAGGCGATAACACAACACTGCTCCTCAGCTCATTGTTCTTTTCTATCCTAAGTTTCTGCAGGACTTTTACAGATAAATTGGTCATATAAACGGTAGATATGTGAAAAAACAAACCAAAACGCTCAGTCAAATCACTGTTCAGGTCTATGCATGAACAGTGAATTCTATGAGTGCTTTCATTCCCTGCTGGAAGAAGGTCACTAATATTTGGGTGCTGACAGATATAAATCCAAACTGGACGTGTGGAGGGTGGAACAGTAGCACGCTGACAGGTCACTGGGTCAGAGGTAGGTCTCTGTTTGGAAAATGCACTGTCCCCTGGGCTCTGTAAGACTGAAGAGGCAGCTGTCCCATAAAGATACGTTGACCCAGACTGGGCCCAAGCAGCATGAGCTGCATGAGCTGCCGTGTAACATCCAAAGAATGATTGAATGAAACAGTCTAAGTTGATCTGCCGTGTTGCATTATCGCCCGTACAGTATCTCTCAGGAGGTATCATTAACTAGTCCTGTGATCGTGACCACTGAAGGCTGATGCAGCTGTTGCATCTCACCAAGGGCAGGAGAAAAGGACGAGAGAAGAGGGTCTCTCCCCTGCGCTGTTGCCATTGCACTGCTGCTGCTCCTCTCCGTTTTTACCCACTTCTCAGGTTTCACAGCCCACACGGATGAATCACACAGGCAGCCGCGCAACGCATGTGTGCGCACTTGCAAACCGTTTCATACCCCCAGGAATGATTCACAGTTACCCCCCTCATTACCCCAGGGAGCGGTGAGTCAGCGTGAGAGGAGAAACAGTAGAAAAGGACACAACAACATGATACAATCAAGTGAAAAGCGGAGAGAACAGAGAGCAGAGTTGAGTGGTGTAATGATGAGCAGTTTGGCCTTCAGTGCTTTGAGGAGGCAGCAGACACTCTGAGCAGCACAACTTCGCTGATCATGAGCTTCATGATGCACAATGGCCGTCTTAGTCACCACGGCAACTGTTCAATGGAGCTCAATGGAGAGACATTCTCTGCAAATGCCATTCACCACGGCCCGTGTACGTTTCACTCCCCTCGTTATGCTGTTGGCTCTGTGAGGCTTCAATGGATCACTGGAATATCAATATTTGAAATAAAACATTTCCAAAGTCCTCTGGAGCCCTCTGAAGAGGCTGTAATAGCCAACGATAGCTCAGCAATAAGAGCTTTAAAAAGTAATCTGATTCTAAAACGCTTTGCTGTATGCAAATTCCCGCATCGTTGTTGTTTTTGGCTGAAATTATGAAGGTTTTCACTGAAGTAGCAGAAGCCGACGCGCCTTTAATGCACGTACACACAGCGTTCCAGTCATATCAGCTTAATGTGCAGAAAGGTCAGCAAAAGTAGCCTGAAAAGGATCATGTTGTTTCAGTACTGCAGCTATAAAATGCCAAACTTTCCTGACTGAGATCATAGTTTTTCCCCCGTTGTTGACATGTAAACATGAGCGTCTTACATAAAAGTGCTGACCTTTTGATCTTATCTGCTCTCCACTCATGAAATGATCTTCACATAGGCCTATTTGTCCTGTCTTCCCGCATCACAGCTGCAGTTTCTGGTCAAGCGGTCCTGATTGGTGGCGTTATGAGCTGCTAATGCGACCTTTGTAGACAGAGAAGAAGGTTGAGTCAGAGCGTGTAAAGTGCATTTTCAAACATGTCCGGGCCACATGGTGTAGAGTTGAGAGAGAGGGACAGAACCTCACAGCCGTAAGGGCCTATGACTCATGGCTCTTTCTCTCCGGGCTGCTATCAGCCCATGTCTACGCGGGTGATGGGTAGGTAGGTGTGTGTGGGCTTGACAGTGTGCGTGGCAGCGTGTGGTGAGGCTTAGTGTGAGGCTCTGCAGCGTTTATTGTCACTTCTTACCCTTCGTGTTAAAAGTTAAATGCATGGAGAGCGCTTGTTGCGTACTTAATGAGTGCCTGTGACATTTGGTCATGGAAGTTTGCACTTTTCGTGACATGTAGGATAGTTTTAGAGACTTGAAAACCGCTCTGGCTTGTATTGAGACAATACCAAGCAGAGTGGAGTTTCCTCCTGCAGAGGAATCCCCCCGGTGCAGTGACCTGGTTTCTGTCTCTCTCACATCACAAACACACACCCACGCTTACAGTCCTCCTTACAGTGCAGCTGTTTAGACTCATGCATATACAGTAATTACAGTTAATTCATGCTGCATAATCGTATTACTATCCTATTACTGATCAGTGCAATGCTGATATTCCTGTTGCTATTGTTATTATTATGACTCACTCAAACAAGTCCAACCTGGTCTCAACCTAGTGTTGAGCCGAGGCTCAAAAAGACACCGGTCATCATGGGCTTGACCCCTCTAATGGACGGTGATGATCTCTGACCTGTTTGCTCACCACTCATCACAACCTTTATTGACTCAAAATCAGCTTGTGCTTAGTCACAACAACCCCTGAAAGAAAAGCGAGAGCCGGCCCTGGAAATGTCAGCATGTCAGGCCCTTGCCCCTGCAGCGGCTGAGGCCACATGAGTGGAGGAAGTGAGTGTGATGTTTGGTGATTATCTGATTGTCAGGAAAGCCTTTTGCCTCTGGGGTTACCCGACAACCTCCGTCGCTATGACGTGAGCGCCGGAGGACAGAAAAGGCCGTTTTCACTGATACCGTGGCTTCCTGTAGATTCGGGCCCAGCCAAGACTGATTCAATGTGAAGAATGGAATAATAGTATCCTGTATGATGTGGTGTGAGCAGCTAAGCCAACAGACTTCTGACGAGAAGCATCTTTGGAAAAATGCTGCAACTCAAATAAATCGCATCTGCTTTCCAAAAATAACATTTGGCTTTATTTCAGAGCGAGCTGCTGGGTTTAGACCTTTTTCTCCAGGACAAACTGAAGTTCCAGTAACTCAAAACAACATGCGTCACGGGACTGGACGCTGGGTCCGAGTGCCGGGCATTCCCCTCATTCCTGATCCCTCTGGCTCCCTGCCTCTCCCATCTTCCTTCCACTGTACTGTTTCACTTCAGTGCCCTTTGTTCCCGGTTTCACTGCCATTAGTGTGGTTTTATGTGGCTGTTGTTCCATACATTTAAAAAACAAAAATCCCAGCGACTGTACAGCATCGAACACATTCAGGCTTAACTCTAACATCTATAGCTGACCTTGAAGACTGACGAGCTAGAGACAGTGTAGCAGCTGATATGAATGCTCACTGTAAATGTTAGAGTCCCTTCAGTCTTCATCTGTCTTAAAAGAGGCAACACGATCGATTAGACCTAGTGATGCAATGAATTACACGTGATGGTGTAAGTTGTTATTATTATGCCATGCAAAGAAAAACCCAAAGCTGTACAGGATGACAAGACAGCACCACATTCAGTAGCACATACACATATGCGTACAGGCAACTTATTTACCTCCCACAACACAGAGCGTGACCTTGTTTCAGGGTAATAATCAATACTAATGAATGTTATTGTTCCACAGATGGAGAAAGGCCCACTTGTCTCTGCGTGCAGGTGTTTCTGAGGGGTTTTATTTACTCAGAAGGGCCTGTTGTGATTTTCTTTTGAACTGCTCAATCACATTCTCTAGACGCGTTTGAAGTGGTGTCTGTGGCGTTTCTGTTTGCGTGCATGCTGGACCGGCTCGCATTGGTAACGCGCAGTCGCCGGGATCCCTTCGCCGCGCGTGTGTGTTTGTGGGTACAGAGCGAGCGACATCTGTCTGGTCGTCACGCGGTTGGCGCACCACAGTGTAGGATTCCAGCTGACTTTCCTCGGTTTGGTTCTCACAGGCAGGTCGGGTGGCATGATGAGTGTTTGGGGTCGGTCTGCCCACACATGACTGCAGGTGGCCCTGATGTCAACCGCAGACTGGAGCTCCCACACACAATCCGTGCAACAGGCCAAAACAACCTTTGTTCAGAAAGAACCTCCATCTGCTAGAGAACTGCTTTAACCTCTCGTACCTGAGATGTAGACAGAAATCACTGGCAACATGAGGAAGCTACTTCGTTACTAATGGGTTTTTCTACAAAGGACCAATAATATTGTTTGTTACATTGAATCCTTTTAGTTCCATTTTCACCCTCTTGTAATCTCCTTGTCACACACAGGGAAGTGAGGACACGTCCCTCATTGTTGTCTGTGCGACACACGCGGCTACAGCTTCGGTCTCAGCTGCTCCTCTAAGCTAATGAAATGGAGTTTTAAGACTGCAAGAGAGGATCTGCTGACTTAAAAGAGACACCTCTTTTCCCCCAGTAACGCTGTGGCAGGTGGAAAGGCTCCATAATCCCATCAACACTAGTTCTTCATCTAATCATCCAAGACAGACGGTGATGGAGAAACACAAAGAAGCGAAGTGAGACGCCGGGGCCTGCGCCGGGGCTACAAGCTCAGCTGTAAACACTGGGTTGTGTAAGGCCTCAGCCAGTCTATTAAAGGACTGGCTGTCGGACATCAACCTGAGTGCATACGGGCTTAAAATAAAGCTCAGGCCCTTTATCACAGCAGCTTAGAGCTCAGGGTTATCTGCAGTGTGTGTGTCTGCCATGTGGTTGCATGTCCATGTTTATTTTTCACTACTTAATTTAGAACAAAGAGGCCTAATTCTATGACTTTCAGCCGTCCTCACAAAAAAAAAAAAGAAATTGATGTTTATTGGTGAATGAGGCAATAAAGCGTTTGCATCTGTGCTTGCCCAGAACTTTTTTTTTGGGGGGGGGGGGGTCTGGTTTGATTTTAGAAACTGTGCGATCAGGTCAGGTGTCTGGCACATACAAATGCAACGCTGTAACGGACTATTCATTCTTGACACACACCCGCAAACAGACTGTTCTCAAGTAGACACGCACAGATACACACACCCTCGGACAGATGGTTCACACACACACGCTGCAGTATGCTCCCTCGCTCCCAGTGTTGTCACTACAGGGTCAGATTTCACTGTGACATACAGGGATGAGTAGACGAACTGAAACTGTTCGACTTCAATAATGAGTGCGTTCGTTTTTTTTCCTGCACCTTCATGTCTGGCTCACATTTCTGTCTGAAACAAAGCGATCTCCACCCTGCAGAGACTACCATAATGTGAGTCAAAGACAGAAAAACATTCATAGGAGTATCTGAAAATGACACATTCATCATGTCTGAACACTGTTCAAACACAAATCTTGATTTTTAAAGAGGAAGACATTCAGACAGACTCTCATACAGCTAAACAGATAATAACTGCCACATCCCAGGTCTATTATTTTGGAGACTGCACCTATTACAACTGACGTTTACCCAAACATTACAGCTCACATCACCTGCAATCTTCACTTTCAGTCATTACTAGCGACAAATGGCAAAGTGTTCTGTTAGTTTAAGGAGGTTTGCAGATTGGTTAAAGTTTGACACATCTCCTTCACGTCTTTGTATTATAAAGAGCGTAAATAAAATTGTATAATGGATCATTTTCTTTGCACACCTTCATTCTTTTGCATCTTACCAATTGGTTGTAGCTGTGGTAACCATCGAATTTCCCCACTGTGGGATCAATAACGAATTATCTTATGTTACGACTTCTGCTGCATAACCACAAGCACCTGAGATTATCCCAGGGCCAAAGTGAAGGGGATTATGTTGTGACATGCAGGTTCGGGTCGCGCTTTGTTTAGAAAGGCCGACAGCCACAGATGGAAACCACGAGATGTGCCCTGCTGGAAATAGAACGAACAGTCACTTTAAAAAGGAACTAAGCAGCCAAGAATAGACGTTTCCAGACCTGGTCAGCAAAAATCTTCCAGGACAAAAACTACACAGAGATCAACATCTTAAGGATTATTTACAGTACTTTGTTGTCATCCACTTAAAGTAGCACACGCTCCTTATCTGGCTGCCCTACATTCATGCTTTCTGGGCCGTCCTCAGCTAATCCACCGTATTCAGTTGATTGGTAACTCCAGGAGCATCTAGATCCCTCTGGTTAGTTCTGAGTAGTGGCAGGATCTAATCCCCACCTGGTACTAAAATAACTGCTAATAATGGCCGCAACAGAAAAACAGCCTGGTTTGCAAATTGCCAAGGACGAGGATCGAGCATCGCACACACTTGTTGACATGCATTTCAGGTTTGTCCAACACAGCAAATGCACACTTGTGCGTGCACATAAATGCATGTGCGTCCCCGAACAGGGAATAGTACGCTTCAATTTTATTTCTTCACTGTGTATTAAAGCGCTTTTACACTCCCCTAGCAGGCCGGCATTTTAATTCCTAAAATTGAAATTGAGGATGTAATCAGAACACTGACAGAAAGCAGCTCCGTGGTTCATGGCTTTGTGGGTGTAAAGGGCATCACAGACAGCAGCTGCTCGGTTTTCGGAGACGCTCTCGGTGATGCGATTACGTTTCCACTTTCAATTACTATCACAAAAATGGCATATGTGCAGGTAAATGTTCAGTTGAAGGGACTGGAATTCAGCTCTGGTTCAGGCTCAGCTCCTACAACCTTTGGGTCACGGCCGACTAGAAAACAGTGACAGTAAGTGGATTTCATGCATAACTGCAGACTTTTCCTTCTGCGTAACCATACTTCCACTTCAACGCAACAGGAAACAGAAGACAAAACAATGACTGTGGCTGTAGGGAAGGAGGAATGAAATGCAAATGCTCTCAATATGGGAACTTGCTGTAATATGCAGCCGTGACGGTGACAAATCGTTCAATTGCTTCGTCACTTCCTCTCACTGTTTGTGTGTCTTTCTTTCAGGCCTCATCATCTGCTCTCCCTCTCGTGTATTGTTCAGCTTCGGTCAGGCATATGAAGCTGCTGTTTAGAGCGTCTCTCTTGTATCCTGCTGTTAATCCACTTCCCTCTGAAACACTTCCCTTTCCCTCCACAGATATACACACAGCGCTTGTGATAATGCACATAACATGGACCAAAGATCACACACACCCTGCGCAGCCACGTCTTCAACCTTCCTACTCGTTTAAGCATGGATGCGTTGTGCGTGGGTCTGTATGTGTGGGTGCGTGGGCTTTTGATAGTTGCATGCGTGTGATATTTTCTCTCTCTCCTCCGACGTGCACCCTACATATTCACCCCATCCATCATCAGGTTGTGTATGACTAATAGCTCTAACCTGTATTTCGAGTATCAATTTAAAATCTGCTCCCCCAATGGTTTCGATCCACATTCTCATCAAAAAAAAAAAACTACAAGGCACTGTGTAATGAGTCACTCGCTACTTTGCTGCTCTCGTCTTGCACACTCCGGATGCGTACATAAGCAAGCATCGCTCTATTTACTAATGCTAATCGATCCACATCTGCTGTGGCCGCTCTCTATTTTACGTGACACACATGCATGTTGTGTGTTTACAGATCTAGGTCAAATTGCTTGTATACAACTTGGATTCACCTGAACAAGGAAGCAGGTCAGTCGAACAGTTATGCACTGACCCAGCTACCTTAACCTACATCTGCCCTTTTGGGGAATGGTGGGAAGGTTTTCAAAAGTGCTTTTGAATTACTTCAAAACAACACATGTAGGCAGGTTGTACGTCAGGCTAGACAACTTGGCAGTTTGGGATTCTGACACACACCTAATGGTAAAGAACAGCTCAGCTTAAAAATCAATGCAATGAGCATTTTTCTATGGCAAATGTGCTGCCTTGCTCCTGCATGGATTACATTTAATAACAAAAAGATAAAAGCAGTGGTGGTGAAACCTTTAAAAGGCGTGTTCTTCTGCACGCCCCCATCAGCCCTCGTCCTACAATTACACCCTTAGACTTAGCTGTACATAATAAAATACTCCTCGTCAAGTGGCGCAGGGTGTAGGACAGCAGCTTCGGTAGCAGGGTAATCAAGTCCAGACTGAATAGCTCCTGTTTCAAGCCAGCTTTTACAAAGCACTGGCAGAGTAGAAAACGAAGCATTCTATCCCTGCCCTATAATACAGAGACTCTGTAATTAGAGAGAGGAGGGGCTTTTAGATGCTGAATTGTCTTTTGAGGTAGTTCAAAGAGAAGCCACAGCAGCTGCACTGTGCACTGGAGACACTGGGCCATGAGCCTTGATGTACAGTTGTTTGTTTAAGTGATAGATTGTGCACAAGTGTGCACGCATTCGTATCTTTAATCACTTAGACTAGTGCACAGCAGCGGCATAGCATCAAGAACATGCATGAAAACGTGATTTTCTAACAACCTGAAACGTTTAATAATAAAACATCAGACGTCACCTTTTGAGAATTAAAGTTGATTACTAGGATTTTACATTCTGACAATTTGTATTGATAAAAGCCTGCAGTGCAATGCAGCTGTAGAAAGAAAGCCACTTGGTTTCAGCCATAAAAAGATAATCACATGGTTTTATATTTCCCAGACAGTTTCTGCATACAAAAGGTGTTTCGGAACTCACCACATAAAAAGGATGTCAGCTTTATTTTTATACCATCTTCAGTGCTAACAAGGTCATGCACAGACGTGTACATGTCTTTCCTAACCATGATGTCTATTGTCTGTGCACGTGAAAAGGCAACATGTGTGCAACAGTTGTTAGCTACACACAGCTCAAATCTAAACACTCTGGGTTTCACTCCTCGTATCGCCTAAAAACACCGGAGAGACGTGTCATTGCGAAAGTTCGGCTCCTCGCAGGGGGAAAATCACGTTGCTACATGAGCGGTTCTGAAAATGCTCCGCTCTCAAAACTGTACTATTTGCAAACCCATGTGGATCAGCTGTTTCCTTATATAGATGTGCCTGTACGCTGACATGCTGAACAACCCTTGAGTGCTGAAAGTGAAATGGCAGCTACAGCCAAACAGTGTGGTAACACGGACGCTTACACAAGGCCCCTCTATTTCAGAAAGTCAGTCGTGATGCAAAATGAGACAATGACGATGCGGCTCCATCATGTCCGTTTTGCATGTGACTAATATTCTTGCATAAGGCCCTGGAGCGTTATGACTTTCTTTCATGTGCAATTACAATTTTGCTTCAGAGAGGCTGCTTTGAATTACAGAATTCAGTGAAAGTGTAGGTGGGGAAAGTGAATCAATGACAAATACTGCGATTGAGTTACTCTTCAGCAAGGCACTGTGAACGGGCGACTCTCTCAAGCCTTTCAATGACAAGACAACAGTGGAGCATGAGCATGCAGCGAAGAATGAACAGCGAATTAATAGTTCAACACCGTAACTATGTAAAATCACAAACAAAATACAGATGCAAGAAAACTGACTGTTTTGCAGTTTATTTATTCTTATGAAACACACCCTTTCTTCTTCTCTGCCTTAAACTGGAAAGCACATGAAGTGGTAAAACACTGGCTCTCTGGATTCCCTAATTCCCAAAATAGCCACCATAAGCTGCAAATAGTTGTGTTTACTTCCTCACCTCACCTCTGCCTCACTCGTGACATCACTAGCCTTTTTTCCCTGAAACACAATAAAGACCTTGTGATTTGCGAGATCTCTTTGTGCTACCGCGGCTAAAAAAGGTGCTGCAGCTCTAAAAATAGAGAGCGCAAGTCATAAACAATGGGAGTAAGACTATTGTTATTACAGAGCTCAGTCTCCCTCAGCATTGCTAAGATTACAGGAGTTAGGAGACCGAGAGGCATTATTGGTGTTGCTGACGTGGTCGCTCGCTGTCATAATGACTGTGCAGATAGAAAGGCCTGGGAAACAGTCTCCTGACCTTTAGTTCAGCAGGAAACCCGACTGCAGTTGAGGTTTCGAGTTGCTTTTGGAGCAGGTTCAGCAAAGTGGGGGGAATCCTTCTGAAGGCCGGCCGACATCAACACCCAGAAAGTTCAGGCTTTCCCACATTTGGGCATTTTTAACGCTGCTTTATTTAGATTCAGCGGCTTTTGATCGGCAGTTGTTTCTAGTTAAAGTGAAATTTTTCATGTATCTCCAGTATCTGATGATTCCTTTACAATTTCTTAATTCTGTTCTCTATTATCATATGCACACACATTTGTTTCGCGCGAAGGCCTATGATGCTTATATTCCAGTTCCGTCCTGTGTCTGAGTGTGCGTGTGTGGATATTTTTCACAGATTTTAATCCCTGATTAATGAGTTCAAAGGAACCAGCATATGGATACCCTGATCAGGGATATACACACACGCACGCACATGCAAGCTGGCGTACAGCACACACAAGGCTGGATTAAAATGCAGAAGGTGGGACTGCCATTGTGCTGGCACCATTGTTCACTAAATTGTATTTCTGGAGGGATTTCAGAATTAGTGTGTGCAGGGGGATTGTGGAGGTGACAGAGTGATTAGCAGCCTGCAGTAGCCACTGAGCAAACAACTGCATGTGTACGTATGTCTGAGAAGAGAGACACAGAGAGAAGAGAAGCTAAACTCGTTTGACATCCAAAGCAAACTGTGAAGACGAGGTGAAGATCAGAAGAGCGGTTCTCTTTAATGTTGGCAGACAAAGAGGAATGTTTAGCAAAGCGCAAGGTGGGCTCAGAAGAAAGGAGAGACGAGGGATGGTGAGTAATCTTAAGTTACATTATGGGGCCTCTCTAACCTGTGGTGTCTGTTTTATTATTTCCACCCTTATAAGTCAGGCATCTTTTCACCGGGCTGCTGTTTGCACAGTCACAGAAAGATTTAACATGACTATGAATATGGACATGCTACAAGACATTTGTCTGACGTTGCGCTGCAGGGTGTATTCAGGTGCCCTCCTCACGATATCGCTTTATAAATGATACAACTTATCACAGCAGAGTTCAGTGGGTGCAGCGCCATCACTTCAAAGCCATCGTAACCACATCAAAAGCACGTCCTCACGCCCCTCTCAATACCTCGCGTTCCTTCTCTCTCCCTTTTTTCTTTGCCTGTACTGTCCACAATGCTTTGCACTCTTTTCAACCTATTCTTTCCATTCTCTCTGTCTTTTTTTTTTTTGTTTGTCCAGAGTTCACCTTCTTCTGCCTCCCAGATGCCTCGATGGCGTACAGCCTCAGGGTGTGAACCTGTGTGCACTCCACACAGGCAAGAATGAGAAGAAAGAGGGGAAAACGGTCCGGCTAGAAGGAGTCGTTTTGAAGAACAAAGCTTGTCATTAGCCTCTTTGGAACGTTTAGCGGCACGTTTAGCAGCTGTGCAACACTAACTACGCTGATTCAGGGCAAATGTCACCCACTTAAAAACTGTGGCGAACACGTAATAATGAATGAATTATGTTTACATATGAATCAATATACATGCCTGAATAAAATAATGTGTGAAGTAAAAGAACAATGCTGCAGGGGCAGCAGAGATTACATATTCCTGGAAAATATATTCTACACAGACGACAAAACCGGGTCAGTGTGTCGAGAATCCAGACATGGATTGTAGCCTTTGTGTGTCAGAGCCAACCCGACTTATGGGTCTGGCCTCTAAAAGGCCCCTTTATTAGCCAGTCAACTGGTGACAACTCACGTCTCATTAACTCTCACCCGACAGGTGAGGGCACAGCTGCAAGAATCTGCATACATCTGTCACAGCAGAGCGACCCGCGACAGGCAGAGCCGAGGGGAAGGGAGTCGTGGATGGAGTCATACGTGACACAGCTGTCTGTAAAAACACAAAGACGCGGCGATAAACAAAGTCACATACAGGAAGCGCCGCCCGTGCAGCTGCGACATCGCTACCCTGTGGTTTCTGGGGTCCTCGTTGTTTGGGCTGATAAGCGATCCCTAATTGTACCTCTTCCTCCTTCGCCTTGATTGATGGTTCACTATCAGGTCCTGTGGGCCGAGCACTACTGAACGTGCAGGTCACGGGTCAAGACAAGAGAGATAAGCACCTGCGAGACCGGTGCATGCATCACATGCCGCGTGGGGCTCCAGAGGGGGGAGACAAGCAAACAGACAACCAGTATCTGCTTATAAACTTTGGCTGGAAACAAGATCTAAATAACAGCTGAATAACATTTCAGTGGATTCAACAACCACAGATAATGAAGATGCGGCGACCAGTAAACTGAACCAGCCACTGAGAATTAACGCTGTTTACTCTGTGGACAGGTTCATTAAAGAGCAACAGACACCTTTACCTCCATCCGTCCCACCCATTCGCACAGCTTTACAGCATAAAGGCCACCTTCCTAACAATGACCATAGAGCAACCGCCCAGATAAACACAGACGGTGGGCGTAACAGAAGATTGAAGGTTAAAGACTAAAAGGTCATTTCCTAGAGGAGTTCCTGGGGTGAGCTGACAAAGAGGAGGCTCGCGTCCACCTCCTGAGTACAGAGAACCACGTGTAAGCCGCTCTGTGAACAAACAGCCTTCGTCCAGCCTGAGAATGAGTTGCATGTAGGAAAATAAACAAAGTTAAAAGCAGCTTTAACTCTTCTGAGGAGGTTTCTAAGCAATTAATAAGACAAATTTAGCCGTAGCAACATTAAA
Organism: Macropodus opercularis; assembly: GCA_030770545.1. Lineage (NCBI taxonomy): Eukaryota > Metazoa > Chordata > Actinopteri > Anabantiformes > Osphronemidae > Macropodus > Macropodus opercularis. The sequence continues at coordinate 6,296,267 of CM061097.1, read as the reverse complement.
CTGTGTCAAATTTTGCTCCCACACTTGTTTTGCGGCTACTTGTAGTTTCTTCTTCCACAGTTTCAACTATGAATAAAACCAAGCGGCCTGAAGACAGACGGACAATTAGCCCTGCCATGTGCTACCACCGGGAGGGAGTACCAAAGGTGAAGATGAGTCAACTACCCACTCAGATTCTTGTATAACCAGAATCTGCTCATCCTGCTATGATTTCAGTTCGCTTCAACTGCACAAGTCCTTTAGCTTTAAGAGACAAAAAAAACATCTGTTCAAGTGAACTTTTCCTCACGATCTGCTGTTACTCCCCATCTGACCACGTCCACTCACGCTGCTCCTCCGGGTGCGTGTTAACAAAGATAATGAGCTACTTATCGGGTGGTTAGGTGTGGGATTAATTGCCTGGTCAGTGTTGTTTAAACACGACACCCTGAAGACGCCCCGAGGGCTGACGGCACAACTAACTCATTTGTAATGCAGAACAAGCTGTTGTACAGCTCATTACGGCGAGTGGGATGAAACACACACACTGATCCAGTAATACACAGAAATGTCTCAGTCTTCTTGCTTAAGAAGATTTACTGTAAACAGGATTTTGTTGCAGTGATCGAAAACGTACACAGATGAGAGAAGCGAAGCTGGAATTACTGTAAAATGTGACTGTGTGCTAGTGCTAAATTGAACTCCAAGCCTCTTCTCTCTTGCATTATTAATAACACCGCGCACACACCCGGACTGACTCACAGCCCTCTCTGTCCTGCCACTTTATCCAATCTGTTACACAGCTGTCACTGTAGTTAGCTGGCAGCGTTTGTTTTTTTTTCTAAACACGAATCAGACCACGTTAATCCGATACGTTTCTAAGCCCTCGAGTGTTCGTTGTGCCCCGTTGCTCCCACTGCTCCCAGTGAGCTCTCTCCGATTGTGAAGGAGTCTCCGCAGGAATGTTTTGATAAACTCGTGCACTGCAGACGTCAGGCTTTTGGGGCTGAGGATGCATACCACTGATTCCATTCATTTCACACTGCACACGTGCCCAGAGAGAGAGAGAGGGGACTGAGGGAATCCCCATGGGACATTCTCCGCATTTAATGCTTACAGCAACAGCTGCAAACACAAGTGTGTGATGTTAGGAAAACCTGCTGCTGAACATCAAACCACCCAAAAACCCCATTAGACCAGCATTTCACTGAGGCAGGGTTCATTCCCCCTGTAGTTCGACAGAACGAGTGTTGGCTTTCTGTCAGCTGTGCTTCTAAGAAATTTCATTCAGCTCAATAGAAAAAAACACCACATCGAGTGAAACTGGCTTGCTTCGAGGTTTACGCTGGGTGAGCAGTGTGAACTCTAAGACAACACATCTGCTGATCGTAATCTCTCTCTGAAGTAAAGCGGACAAGTTAAAAACAATGGTGTAGATCACCTGGCATTACAATCCAATCTCGTTTCAGTCCTGGGTGACTAAAGAAGACAAAGCCCAGGAATAAAACTCGCCTCTAATGCAAAGACGATGACAGTACTTCATCGTTAGCCGATTCTCCTCAGACTTAATTGAAACTGTCTGCAAAGACAAAAGAAAACAAAAGCAATCCCATTGTTGCGTTGATGGATGTTCACCATTACGTGTCCTGTTCCATCCATATGGTTATTTCCATATAGTCGCTCCCCCACAAAGAGCTGGGATTATAATCCCTCAATCTGACATTAGTAAATGCTTAAATTCCTTCTGATTTCTATTACACATTAACATATTTGTGGCTGGAGGATGCAGAGATTAATTAAAATAAACAGGAAATGGATGTGAAACGAAAGCAAAAATATTCAACCGTGAGCAAGACAGGAAGGAAAAAAGCAGCAGTGGCAAAGAAATCGTGTAAAACTGGGGAAACAGAAAAACATCTGAGAAGAAGAGGAAGAGAAGAAAAGGGAATAAAAACTGAACTAAGAACGCAGCAGTTTAAACGTGTGTAAGCTATAAATATATACATACACATTCATAAACCCTCTGGGGAGGGTCAGACACTGGCTCTCGCTGCGACAATCATCCCAGGGGGATTTTAAAGAGCCTTGATCCTCTGAGACTGTGTATGTGTCAATATGTAAACACGTGTATCAGGACGCACTGCTCTGTTTTTGTTTTCCGGGATGTGAGGTCTGACGCGGTGATTGGGTTGTTGACATCTGCGTGGCGTTGTTGTGCCCATTTGGCAGCCGAATCAATTGAAGGTTGTTTGACTATGCAGACCAGTGCACGAGGATTACGTCCAGTACGTTTAAAAACCACGATAATAACCACGTGGGGCATTTACGCTGTGTGGTACTTTCTCCTCGTTCTACCACTGCTGGCGGTTCCCCCAGTGTGATGTTAATAATAATACATCAGAAAGTCTACACAAAGACGCTGAATATATACGTACACTGATCCCTGTGTTCTGACACTAGATCACAGCAGACTGGTTGTAATACTCACCATGAGCATTATTACAGCAACAAACGTTTTACATTTAGCATTCAGCGTGAATGAGGCTTGACGTTGTTGCTCTGCCCCCCCCACGAGCTCGACAGATTCAAAACACGCCCACCTTCGTATTCTTTGACGTAGTGCGAGTGACAAACAACACAAAGCGGCTCACTGCTCTGCGATGTTGCAACTACAACTACAGACCACTGAGAAGCCAGGTATCGTCTCCTGCAGGTGTAAAGCTGCATCCTGAAGTCACTTACAGCAAGGTGATCGCTGCGTCTCGGCTTAGCTCGTGCGGTCGGACACCGCTGAGCCTGTAGCCCCGGCTTGGCTGGTACTATGCAGCACAGAGCAGCAAGCACACAAAGAGGGCCTTGTGCTGATGCAACAAAAGGCAACAGAGAACATCAAACACATCTGCAGAAGGAACACCCCCACTGGAGGCCAGAGGCACATCGAGCCCTGTGTGCGTCTGTGCTTGTGCATGTTTTTGTGCACATCTGCTAATGTTGCAGATCAACACATTCTACCCACAGTGCTGGACCCAGTGTCCCTGTGTGGGCCTCGCAGGGGAGGGTTGGCTGTGCTCTCTGGGTAATCAGCTGGTCAGGGCCTTGATTAGTGTAAACTTTGTCCAGCTTCAGCTGCCCAGCGAAGGCCCTTTAGACGTCAGAGGACATGCGCTGGACCCAGAAATGTCCAATTACAAGGCTGCCTGGGAGGAGTCCAGAGCGAGCAGTGGGCTTTGCCACAGTGGGCTGTTTGCAGAGGGTAAGAATGACGCCCAGAGAATGAGAAATAATACTCCCTCACGCACAAAAACACAGAGGTAGTTTGTTTTCAAGGTTCCTACAACCCTGCCAGCTCGCGCCTCCCCCAGATCCTCCTCCTTTCTTCTTCTTACTCCCCCTCCTCCTTTATGCTTCAGAATCTACACACTGAACAAAAGGCTTGTAAAAAATAAACATTACGCAAGAGTCTACACAGTCTATTTATACAAAAATATAGTTCACATCACTAGGATAAGCAGAATCGCCGTCATGTAGGACCACAAGACTAAACTGAGCAGATGAGAGTCATGTTTTTGAGGTGGTGGTGGATATTGATAGTCACTGTGCAGAGAGGATGAGCTGTCCCGTGGACCGACTGTGTGGTTCGGCGGGATGACAACAAGATGAGGCATTGAAAAGTGGGCAGCGCTCGCCACAAAGGATCGGAGGAGGGAAGTGGGAGTTTCATGGGGGTGTGACGTAGCAGAGGCAGATGAAGTTTGCAGTTCTGTGAACATCAGGGTTAACGGTTCTGTCAGATATAAACACACAACATCCGTCTTCTTTATTTTGCATTTGCATGTGACCTTTTCTATTTTAAACAAAACTCAGTGATGCCTCAATTGTGTCTTTACATTCAGTGAGATTATGGTGTCAGAAGGTCACAAGTTTTATTATCCACTTCCTGTTTACGTAGGTCTTAAGACATGGTGAAAGGCTGCCCTAGATCAGAAGGACAGGAACTCAGGCTCTCGGATCAGGAAAGGGAAGGTGGAGATTTAGATATGCTTAAAATTAATCAGTCATTGACTTAAACTAATATAGCCATGTAAACCTAATTAAACCCCAGACTTTCCTTTGTCATGCAAAAACTAAAATATCACCTAACGTTCCTCCAGACGCTGTAGAAAAAGCCCCGGTAACATTCCAGTAGGAAAAACTCCCCCAGTGCAGGCTTTTTTTATTATACACATTTATTTCCCCTTGAAGCAGAATCACAGGAAATATGAAGGAGCAACATTAGCAGCCAAGTGGACAAAAATAGACAAAGTATTTCGGGGCCTGATGAATCACGGGAATTTCACACGCAGCCGTTACATCTTCCCGTATGTTGCCTCTTAAAGGCCCAGTTTACAAATTCCACTTCATTCACAAATCTGTCAGCCACGTAATTACATTGGTCAATATTTTTGCAGCTTTCAATCAGATGTCTTTAAGATTAAAACATACCAAAATAAAACTGTTTATTTTCTAGACTGAAATACTAATTAGCCCAGGTTTGTTGTTTGTCTTGGGCATATTTGAAATATTTCTTTGTTATTTCTGTTATTTCAAGAAAGGAAACAGAAAAAGCTGCAGTGCAGCATGAACATGGCCAGGTCACGTGCTTGTTGCACATTTTTCTCTGCTTATGACAGGTTGGGGACAATTGCTGACCTGGATTTGCAGAAGTATTTGCTTGAAGACGGATCATTTTGCCCCACATTCAGTCTCTAGGCAGACTGAATGAAGCGTGCAGAACGGTAACTAACAAGTTTTCTTTAAATGGATTGTATTTCTGAATATTTAGGACAGAGCTGCCTATACAATATACTGTAATATGACGATGGGACTTTGTCACACAACCACCCTGCTCTCTCTGAAGCCACACAATGGCTACACAACAACACACAACGGCTACACAACAACACACAACAGCCTTATGTACTTCATCACCAAGCATCACTGCCTCGTGAGTCAGTGTCATTAGGGAACTAGTCAATGGAGTAATCACCCAATCAACATAAAAACACAAACTACTTCAGCATGTGTCGAGTGTGACATGTATAAAAGAAAATTAAATAAATATCTATGACAGTCACCCCAAGATGAAAACTCATTCTATGAGCAGCTGATGCAGACAATCAGCAGGGGACTTTTTTCCTGCATGTTGCTGACAGAGGAGTCTGCAGCATCAGCAGTACTCTATCGGTTGTATTCAGGTCTTTATGTCCGTTTCTAAAGGATTCCTGCTCAAGCAGCTAATCCCAGATCCGCAGCGTAATACTGAGACTTGTAGCAGGTGGCGATTATGTCAGGTCCAAAGACAAACTAACCCTGTAAACTTTACTCATGTCCACCCTCCAGCTCTGGCTTCTTTCGCTGCTCCAGATAAAGTGAGACCGCGCGTATCGAGGAAGTCGCTACACGCAGCAAAGCAGAAGCGTTGCTGTGTGCGGATGACATGTGACGGTTCAGATTTCCTTTGTGGGCCTCTGTATTCGAGCATGCACAGACGGAGCACCCTGCCAGACAAACAGCATGATGTGTCCCCGTGCTCCCATCAAGTTACACAACCCTGGCTCACACAGTCAAACGGTGCACTGCAAACAGGTGGCACGAAAACATGTGCCTTTAATAATCTGGCCATCAGAGCTGCAGTACTGGTGCCTTCCTGTCCTGGCAGGTAGTTCACTGTAGAGTCAGTTCAGGATCAGACAGCGGGAATGGAAGGTAACTAACGCACCGATGCGTCGATGCACAGAAAGCCAGGTTTACGGCGTTTAAAGGAAGCTGCTCGTAATGTTATGCAATGATTGACATGCTCTTATGTGATACTGGGTTTGGTTCACCGCCTGTTGTTTTGAAAGGTGCACACATGCATCCACACATGCATTCACAGTTATATGATGTCTCCCTGACTTAACATGAAAAACACCACACACACACGCACGCACACGCACACGCACACGCACGCGCACGCGCACACACACACACACACACACACACACACACACACACACACACACACTATAATAATGTTTTACAATAACACAGCTCGGCCCTTTGGGGAAGCTGTGCTCTGCAGCCTCCTGGCAGCTAGTGTTGGGTAACGTTAACAGCTGATTACGGAGCCACTTTCATCCTTACAACTCACTTCCACTTACGCTGTCATGGCCATTAACACAACTGTTGACACTTGTTTGCGTCTCGCTCTCTCTGAGTGACTGAAGTAAGCAATGCTAATGCTAATGCTAATCAGACAAGTTCTCTACACGCCAACAGTTTTGCCAACAGGCAGTTTTACAGGCTTATTTGTACTCTTACAGCAAAGTCCGGTTTACTGACCCTCGACTGGACTCATTTCATTATCATTCTACGGCGGCTCACCTGCTCCTGGTGTGGTTGTCCTGCGTGGGGGAGGAGCCTGAGGCAGGAAGCTGCTCACCTGCCACAGGTGGCAACTGGTCCGAACCAACTGTACAACTCACAGGGGGAGTTGTACAGTTGAAGAGGGTTTATGCTACAGCTGATCTTCAATTCAAGTATTTAATTTGGTGTTATTATGGACAAATGCTGTTAGTAACCCATATGACAGATGACAGACATATGCCCATAATGCATGTGTCTCACATTACATCATCAACAAGCCAGCAGATAAGGGATGATTCACTTGCTGCATCACATTCCTACATGTAGCATATTTGAAAGACAGAGCCAACGTGTCTTTTTTTTCTATGATTCATAACCCAGAAGGAATTTCCCTGTAAAACGTTTATATGATAAAACGTTGTGTGTCACAGTTCAAGTATACAAATGCTGTCATATATACATATATATCGCTCTTTGTCTAAGGGCTATCTCGTTCCGCTTAGATAAATCACAGAGAATAATGCACAATGCACAAGTAGAAATGCAGAAACATGACATCACTGTCTTGTGGCCCTATCTGTCATCTCTGCGAGACGCGAGATAGGGGGCCAGCGTACAGACAGGCCTCGCCCCTGAGATACAGCGAGTACAGTACAGCAGTCAGACACGGTGTCACCCGTCCAAGTGGTCCTTACATAAACCCTCGCAGCTCGTCATGGCCCTATGAGAATCAGCTGTTATCTCACTACCGGCACAATTTTCTCAGACAAGAGCCTTTTCCTGCGTGAGTCTTAGAGCCACCTTGTTACTGAAGAAAAGGCCAAGACGCTCTGTCTGTGAGCAGAGGAGATTAAGCTGCGTTCATATCAGATGAGAACGACTGCTGCACAGCGAACAGCTCATGTGTTTGGGATGTTGTTGGCTTCAGTAGGACTCACCTTTGATGCAGCATTTAAAATTCATATGTCCAAGTTCAGCATGGAGGCAGTCACATGTATGTCTTTATGTAGCTTTGCAGATAAAATAAACAGCTATACCTCGTATTTAAAATGTCATCCCCCAGATTTCCTCTGTAAATGGTAGAGTTACTGGGTTCATAGCGGTGAGATAAAGCTCCCCCTGTCCCTGACTGTCAAACTGACCTCCACTCAGCAGGAGGCCTGTGTAGGGCTCAACAATTCCTGCTTTTTGCTGCACATCTATCACCAACTGTACACAAACCACCAGAAAGCCGATCCTTTTTCAGGCAGCTGTCGCGTGCAGCTGGTAACCCGAGACCGGGCTCTCGGAGAGGCTTTTAATTCCACACATGTGGCGCTACCTGTCCAGTGTGGATTTGAAGAGTTTATGCGTGTGGGCAGCTGCTGTGGTTTGTTAGACTCGATAAGCACCGAAGAGGAGAGACTGTAAGAGATTTGAAACGATCTCGTTTGGTTCGCCGTAGTTTAGTAATCCGTCTGACGATCAGTCACATGTGTCCAGACATGTCAGGAAAAGAGAGAATGAGTCAAGTGGGAATCTGTCACCCTAAGTGTGTCTGTGTTTATGAAACTTTACTACCGACTGCTGCCACGCGGTTAGGGTCCTCTGGAGACGCTGCACAGAGCAGTTAGCGAGCCGCCAACCGTGGGGGGGGCAGGGAAAGCATGAGCCTGGAGATAACAAACAAAGCACTGTTAAGAGAATATACAGTACTGTTCACTTATGTCCACACCGCTTTGTGCAAACTTTCTAAACATCGTGCATCTGAGTGAAATCACTAGAAGGAGAAAAAAAGGATTTGGCTGACGGAGATCTCCTGCTCTTTCACCTCTCTGAGGTGGCAGACGCACTGCTGAGATGTTCTTGCACTTATGAATCAGAGATGTATTCCCAGAATAGGCTTCTGTTCTTCTTACACAGTCAGAAGATTGTGTTCTACCGCCTCAAAGGGAGAAAGACTTCGCATTCTTCATCCGTTTTTATTCGAGAGACACGCGTTGCGCCTTCTTTTTTATCTGCTGCTAGAGGGAGGGAGACAGGGAGTAGTACTTGGAAAGCAAGAGACACTCAGTGCTACTAGGAAAGTAACCGTACCCTCATTTGGACACTTCTGGGCAATGAGTTGTGTGTCTGTTTACGGGAATGAGCACAACACTGCTGCACTGGAGGGTTTTTAATCTCATTAACGTTGCATTACAACTCTTCCCACCTCTACCTCAGTTTAATCATCCTATGTGGGAGTCTATGGCTTTGAGCCTGTCTTGGTCGCAGGAGGTAGAATTAGCTGCAGAGACTGAATTTGTGGAATTAGTGTGCAGCTCTGACTTCCGACCTTTTTCCTCTCAGCAGCTTACTCACTCTGCAGCTGGTTGTAGGCTTCACCGTATGCACTCAGCTCGACTCAGCTTCCTCCGGCCTCCTTCCCCTCAGTCCATTTTACAGCGTGGTCTGGCAGACATTTCAAACAGGAGGGTCGGCCTGTTTGCCACAGAGGAGGTAAATGCAGGTGACTAAGACGAGTGGGGGGGTGCTCGTGATGTTTGTTCTATATCACACAAGCCCTCTGTGGTTTCGCTCTGTAAGCTCTGCTTAGCGATGCCAGTCATTAGGTCCAACACTCCCTGACCCCCTCAGCAAATTACCCCTGACATCCCCTCGCTGGAAACACGAGTTGCTCCATATTTCATTTGACTTTTTTTTATCATGGCTTTGAACAGAAACGCTCACATTTTAGTTTGACAGAATAATTCTGACCATACTTTCTCAACAACATTTACACGGCTGTAATGGAGGAAGCTTCGCTGCTGATGTGCTTCGGTCAGGGTTAGACAAAGGTCACGTTTAGTGGTGGGTTTCAAGGCAGATGCTGTGTGCGAAGTGAATTGGCTGTATTAACCCAGCTCACAGTCTTTCTATGACCTTAACCCAGGGCTGTGAGGGCCTGGACCTGCAATAACCATGTGATTGCATAATTTTAGAGTCACAAAAACTGAATGTTGAACTGCTCGAGTGGACAGATTCGGTTTTGTGGACAAAAGAAATAAACGCTGATAAATGTGTAAATAAACGTCATGCAGCCATGTTTCTGTGCTGTGTATCTACCATTCGGTGCTTGACTGCAACCCCCTGCCCTCTCGTCACAAAACTGGCCAGTGGAGGAGAACAGGATGTGAAGTAAGTTCTGCTCCGCTGAGTCTGGCTCACATTAAATGATGTTTGAATTCAACATGTTCACCACTGACGAGCTCATCAAAGTGACTGCGCATTAGCCAGAGCAATAAAGATCCCACTTCAGTGAGACGCCTGGTTTGGGTGTGTTTATATTCAAACATTAAGTATTTTAGGTTAATGCTGAGGCAGGTCATCAAAAAGATGCGAGTCAAAGGAAGCCCTCTGTGTGTGTTGGCGTTCCAGCCGCACTGCCTCCAGATTATTTTGCTTTGTGCACTGGGTGGGTGTTTAGGAAGCTTAAGCTTCTCTGCCCTTCTAATTTGAATTATCCAATAAATGTATCATTTGATAAGGAATTACTCTGTTTCTTTGTTGTCCCGTCACTCAGCAAAAGTCTTTCAAATACAAAATATATAAAGCAATCTAGATACAAAAGTGCTTCAATGACAGAGCTAGGTCCAGACAAAAGCACAATGTGCTACCGGTGGTGGACTCAGATGACACCAGATCACTAAAGGTATCTTAACTCACTCATCTCTTTAACAAAGGCCAAAATTCCCTGACACATGATCAAAGGATTTGTTCGTCTTAAGATCCTTTTTTTTCCTCTGTCTTTCAGACTTCAAAGTCCTCAAACATCTTACACTCTTCTGCTTAACAAAAAAAGGAAAAACGCGTGTGCTGTGTATCTGCCCCCAGCAGCAGTCAGAGCGGTGAAAGCTGGCAGCAAACATGAACTCAGCTAATAATACTTCAGCTGGTTTGTTAGACTGCGTGTTTGTAGCCTGCAGCTTGTTTTCTGTCTTCCTGTCTTCCCGTCTGTCTCTTTCCCTTTCCTTCTCTCTCTCTCTCTCTCTTGCTCTTTCTCCTGCCAGCTCGATGTATTTTGTGAAGGTGACAGCACAATGAGTCAGCTTGGACTTTCCAGCCTCTCCTCTGATCTCTCTGTAACTCACCTCACGCTGCCTTTCCTGGCATGCTCTGCAAACACACACACACACACACACACCAGACAGTCTTGTGCTTTCACCCCTTTCTGTGAAAGATCAAATACTACGCTGGTATTTAGCATCAAGACTTCTCTTCTCTCTCCAGTACTCGACTGCTCCTCCTAAGCCAGGTTTGCTAACAAATCTGAAGGGCAAAGACGAGTGGAATCCCCCCCTGGCTGGAGGATTAGGGCGCCTCCTGGGCAGCCTCATGCCACAGAGGAGCGTGAAACTGATCTTTCACCTTTTCGCCCCTCTGTCTCAGTTTCTGTCATGAGGCTCGGGGTCTAGTGTGGACACGTTGAGCGTACTGTCACTTGGGTGCGAGAGCAAGCCAATGCATAGTCCAGTCTCACACCGTAGCCTGAACCCTACACGAGAAATACCTAGTGTTTCTTAGATATGGCTGAGTGAACAAAACACTATATACCTGAGTAGCAATAAGCAGCTCAGGTGTAGGTGTTATGGAGAAGGTGCTGCAAAATCTGTCGTTTACATGTCTGTGTGTGCTGTGGTTCAGAAAAGAGCCACGTCTGTGCAAAATTAAAGCTCGTGCTCATCTCACCAGTCCGTGTTGTTGCCCTGCTGCCTCTGCCTCACCTGTTCCGTGCACATTGAAATGTCTAACATTCCTTGAAATGGAAAACTACTTTGAATGTCAACCTATTGACCTATATTTCTAGCGTGACCTTATTTTCACGACAGCAACGGGGCTTCGTGAGCAGAACCTTATTTACTCAGTGTACATAAAATGCAGCACATAAGTATATGTACAGCTGGATATGCCGTTCAGTGTTTGCTCCAGACCTTCATAAACCCACACACGGACACAATATGCACCTGTCTTAGTTGCAGCGATTATAAGGAGTTTTATTACAACACTCGGCCGCTGCCTCGAGCCACTGAACCGGCGTGTCAACATCTTTGTAGGCGCTCCACGCTGTGCGTCTGCGCTGTTCCTTTTGTAATCAAGGCTTTACGGGTTGCCACAGGTAGGTGCAGGTTAGAAAGCGAAGGGACCCAGATTGTTATCAGTCATCAGCAGCAACATGAGTTTGTGAAAGTGCAAACAGCCCAGCGACACAGCTAGTCCAGTAAATATATTCTACTTGAGTTTACAGATGCAAAAACGGCAGAAGCGGGGACTTTAATTAACAGATGTGTGTGTCTGTGGGTGTTTACTTGTGTCTTTCTGCAGAATTTCTCTCAATCAATCTGGCAGGCAGTAAAACAAACAGTGGAGTGAGAGCAGGAAACCAGGAGTTTCAGAATGCCATCCGTTTCTTTTTTACCGTTAATAACACCGAGGAGCGTTTTCAGGTCTAAAGGCTGTGTCACAGATTTTTATTCACTTGGCAGCTGAGTCCATAAAACTAGAAATAAACACATTAATAAACGCTGTGTCCTGTTTACTTTGTAATTACCTTCTGTATCGTTTCCGATGGCATCTGCCAAATACACAGAAGCCCCCGCAAGACTTCCTGAAAGTCAGGGGTGAACTCGACCTCTGCCTACTCTGGTTTCTGGGGAACCAGTGCAGTCCCTCACAGGACTAACAGGATAATATGAAGACGAAGTACAAGTCACAGTTCGATTTGGAGTTCAGGATTGTCGCTCTCTGTAAATACAGACTTGTGCAGGCCTATCAGCTGCTTGCGTGATGTGCTCAGACCCCCCCATGAGCGGCTGCAGTTATTATAACTCTGAACACGTTTTGAAGCGTCATCTAAATGAGCCATTCACCAGCATTATTATCCTGAGCTCGTTCTCCACTTGAGTTCAAACACCATCATGTAAAACATTTTCAGTGTTCAAAAGGAAGCATTGTTCTCTCTTTGGTTTCTCCTGCCAAAGTTATGTTTGGAGACAAACGACTTTTTTGTTGCAGCTAATAACAATGAGTGTAATAAACAAAGACAAAGCCTCTGTAATTGAATCAACCGTCATTCTATTTTCTGGGGCATCCTTCATCCTAATCAAGCATCGTTCGTTGGTCGCCATGGGAGACAATGACAACCTGAATGGAGCTGTCACTCTGGATCAAACTGACATGTTGCCTTGGCAACAAGGGTCAGTGGGTTTTCAGTCCAAGTAGAGGATGTGTGATGGGAGAAAGAGTGGGGAGGGCAGAAGGGTAAGGAGAGTTTAGATCCAAGAATCAGTTGGGAGTCGGTCTTGCATTAGCAATTGGTGATGGTTAAACAAAGTATGGAGACAGACTTTGCACAATTCCCTCTGAAAGTCAGTGTTGCACCAAGAAGGCCTCGTAATGCTGTTTGCAATGTGCAATTTATTATCTCGCATGTAAGACCTCGAATAATTTACCCCATAGCTGCATTCTTTCCATCACAAATGTATGACTCAAAGCTCTTTAAGGCTTTTAACCTTCAGGTCTGTGTGTTTTTCACAAGGGGCTCAGGTAAAGACTGGATTACGCCAGAGCAGCAGATTTGCATCTGTCTCCATGGCCCCTGCGCTGTGTAAATATCATGTTGTTGTGTAGCTCGAGACGACTCCTCTGTGTCAATAGAGTCTGGCGTGTGGATGCCGACGTGTTTTAATAAATCAGCCTGGATGAAAACAGGGCCATAAACTGCTCTTTAGGTGGTGAAAGTCTGTCTGCCTGCCTCCTTATCACGCCTCCCTCAGTGCACTTTTGTGTTTGCACAGACATTTGGGTGAAGTGTGCCGCTCTTTATGTCTTGGCAAAACTCCACATGTATTTAAAAAGCTCTTTATTTTTCCTTCTGCACACACACACAGACACAGAAAACTGGACCCTCCACTCTTCATCACAGCCCTGTATTGTATTTTTGAAAGGGCCAGGCTCAGATATCCTATAGGCAGGAGTAACAGCTGTCACTAAGCCTCCATGGCTGGCCCCCATTCAGCACCCAGGGGCGACCCAAAACGCTCCATGTCTGCCGCTGTGCCCGCTGCTGTCTGGGCCTTGGACTGGCTGTCGCTGGCTACTTTCACTGTCTGTTCTTCCTTCCTGTTTACGTCTCTGTCTACCATTCACTCTCTGCTCTATCTTCCCCTCTAGTTAAACTTCACGCTAGCTTTTATATTTAAGGGGGAAAAAAATACTGCCTTTGATTTTATTTAATTTTTTTTGCCAGAAAATGAAAAGAGACAAAGAGAGAGGAATAAAATGACAGAGAGGGGTCGGACCCTCTATTCTATTCATTACGCTGTGCCCATGAACTGGGCCACACTTCCTTTACAACAAACACACACACACACACACACACACACACTCTTTCTCCACCTCAGTCACCCTCTAATCTTCACTGTTCCACCCTGAGGGCCTGAAGCTGGGCAGCTGCTACTGATGGAGCCAGAGAGCCAGCTGTCCTCACTCACACACACACACAGCCACGTCTCTCTCCAGCTTCACTGCCCCATGCTGCCAGTCACGTCGCGCAAGATCATCTACACATGCAGCTGTATTATAAATATGTAAGGTTGGAAACTTCCAAAACTTAAGCGACAAATATAAAAAGCCAAGACACAAGCTGGCCGCGGATCTGAGGACGGTCAAGGCACCAGTGGCTCAGGTTTCTATCCACAAGCACTTTATGTTTGGTTGACGCGTTTGCATTCTGCACCTGATGTAGTCGCAGGTCTGTTTACTTGTATTTTACCAGTGATGGTGTCGATTCATTTCTGTCAAAACCATTTAATTGCAAGGTAACAAAAGAGTAACCAGCATATGAAAACATATTCAATAATTTTATTAAAATGTTTTCAGTTCTTCTCATATCCAGGCCAATGTAACATAGCTAATAGAAAGATTACTGAGGACTGATGTGAAGCCTGTTCAGCGTATCTTACTGAAACATCTGAGCCGCAGAAAGGAAGGAAAAAAATCACTTTACAACTTTATTACAGCTGCTCTCTGCTCAAAAATATAGCAGAACAAAAACAAAAACAAAAACAAAACAGTAAACTTAGGTAACACATTTATTTATATTCAGCACATACAACATCATTATCATCATTAACATCTAAAGTTGTGCAGGAAAGCAAATTGTGTTATAAAGACCAAAGGTTTTTGTCTGTACACCCACACCCCTCCGCTCATCAACCGGGACAATGGAGCCACGGTGTGTGTGTGGCTCATGGGTTTGGAGTGTGCCGCGCTGATGGGGGGCCTCGCACTCAGTAAAGTGATTTTTATGTTCGCTTTGTGTCTCAGCAACAGTTGGCAGCACGTGTGTGGATGACACGCCTCTCAGCTTTATTGTCCATGAAGTCAGAAGCTTTGCTGTGACCTGGCGCAAACACACCAACGTATTGACAGATGTGCGCGTTTAAAAAAACACAAAGAAGCAAAGTTATGAAACGCGGTCATTTTAACAGCACAACCTGTCAGACACAGGAACGCCGACACGCGCTTGCTTGCTTGCTCTGCCTGTTTCTAGGATTTCATCATCTTACAACATCTGCACACCCACTTCTGTTTCACAGTACCCTTAAAAAAATCACGGCAGGATTTACTCTGTAACACAACAACCTGGTGCAAGTTTGGATTGTCCTGCTTATTAATAGCTATCCAGTTAGAATTACAAAGTGGGGAATTTAAAATCCAGCATATCTGACTGTAGAGGAAAAAAGTTCTTAACAAAGCTACAAAAACAACACATCCGTGGATTCTCTGTGCGGGCTCTGATTGGCCTATCTCTATCTCTAACTGCTTCAGCTTCTGGTTTCTGCCGCTATTGGCTATCTCTCTCTCAATAAACCCGATTGGCTGAGCAGCTGATTGCATTCAATCCCAACCATCTGATTGGTGGAGTCTCCGCCTGGCGTTAGCTCTGATTTGCTCCTGGTTGCCAGAATGTTGTCTAAATACTACAGCTGCGTTGGAGACAATGTGAAAGCAAGTGTGTTATTGTAGGGAGGCTGATTTGCTCATTAGGGTGAGTGCACAAAGACGGTTAGGTGTAGTTAGCAACTAAAGGGCCATATGGCCGGTGACACATACGCTCATGCACGCACCTGACGGCTGTCTCACACCTGCTGCAGCATCCATGGCTGAGTAAGACCCAGATCAAAGGAAACGAGCCCTCAGGGACTTGTGTGTGCGTGCGTTTATGTGTGTCTGAAGAGACATTCACTGCTTCTGAACGGATGCCAACAAAGAGGACTGTATTTGAATGAGAGACGACGCATGTCTGGCTTTGCTGAAATAAAGGCAGGGAGAAGCAGAGAGGACACAAATGTGGTGCAAATGCTCAACGCTGCAGGAAACAAAGAAAGAGAGAAACTACAGGCTTATTATCATTTAAAAACAAGACCTGAATTGTGTTGCTGTAGACTATTAATGAGGCTGGAGATACCCTTTAATTTGCCGTAGGAATTTAAGTTCCCTTACGCACATATACTGATCCTCCCACCAACCTACACACGGGTGAATACATACGCAATCAAGCGAGGCGCTCAAAGCCTGGCTTCTTTCGCTTCGCCCACAAAGGCAACAAAGTCCGTCTTTGACACTTTCCAAGTCAGACGTCAGCCAGAGTTTGCCCTGCTCAGGGGCTGTGGATAAAGCTTGCCCACACAGAGCCCCTGTGTACATATACGCGCATACTAGTGACCACCCACACACCCACTGCACTCGGCATGAGACGCTGCACAAGACATAATTATTTAAAAAAGACAAACAGCAGATACAGAACTTCCTAATTCCCCTTCCTCTCGTTGTACAGTAAATGTGGGGCATCGCACAAGATCTGCACACAAAAATATTCATGCAAATCGGGAGACCTACAGATCCTTGTTAAGTCAGAAGCTAAGTGAGAGCTCTTGTCTGCGGTCGGTGTCCGTGTCTGTGAGCACACATGCACGCCTGGGTTTGTTTGCAGCAAAAACAGGCTGGCTGGGAGTCAGCGTGGAGCTGAGGAGTCTGCAGAGGATGTTGTGGTTGCCTAGTCCCTTTCTTTGTTTCATAAACTGTCTGTATGGTTCTCTGCTGGCTAGACTAGGACAAAGGAGCCACTTTAGATCTCTACTCAACACTAAAGCTCGAGATTTAAATCAAGCTTAGGCAGACTCCTTCAGAGTGCAGTGTTTCTGCCAGTGTGTTTTCCTTTCTTCAGCCACCACACATGTTTCTGAGGCGGCCTCAAGCGAGACGCCGAATCCCCAACTTCAGGGGGCAGTCAGGGTCTGAATCTCATTTCACTGCCCAGTAGAAGTAGAAAGAAATATTTCCTCTAAAGAGATCAAAAGATGAGCAGCTGTCGTAAAGCTGTTATGGCTGAAGCGTGGCTCGTTCACTACATCCCTGTTTTCCAGGCACACATGATTGAGCTCGGCCGTCCATGCAAATACAGGAAAAAAATAATCAAGGATTAGTGATTAGATTACCTCACTACTGGCCTGAGGGCGCATTCGGCTGAAGGGGGTCATGCAATTAAGACAGAAGGATGAACAAAGATGACAAAGAGCCACTGTTTTGAGAAAATGAACAGTAAAACACACACACACACTGTTTACAGCTTGCTGCAGCTGCTTCCTGTGTGGCAGGTAGCACATGGCTCCTACTGTGTGTGAGTGACAGTCACACAGCAAACACACAACAAAAACACAGACCACACTTATATTCTTTGCAGTCCTGACACCTCAGATGCACTATATGACAACACCTGCATTTACAGTATAAAAACAAATCGTCTATCATTAATAAAAATATCATCCACAAATCAGTAAAAAACAAATATCATAAAACCAAAAACGCGCACCATTAAAACATTAAAGCCTTCTTTGTTTTTCCAGTTCTAAATTCTCTGGCACGTGTGAGTCTCCTATATTTTACAACATGGTTACATACAAGTGTTTGGAGCCTGTGTCTGTGTCCACAGAGATAAGAAAGACAACAACGTAGTGACGGTAAAGGCGCCTGACACAGGTGCCAGAAGCAGCAATCAACCTGCATGAGCGTGAACACACGAACACATGTGGGCTCCGCTTTCAGAGCCGCAGGTGCCTCTTGACCCCGAGGTCACAAAATGGAAACGATACCAAGGTTTCTGTGAACAACAAATATAAGGAGTGTGTTCAGCATGAAAGGCGTGAAGTCATATTACACACACACTTTTCTCATAACCCTTCATTGGGAGATTAAACTGTTGATTTTTAATTGGCTTAGTGGCATGTGTTTATTTGATCCTGGTATTATTGCCTAGTGTGTTTTCTTCCTACCAATGAGCTGATTAAAAAATCTCCCCCTGTCAACACGCTGCCAGACTGATACGACTGTTTGATTAATTCACACACACAAACACGCGTCGTAATCCCTGCCTTCCCATTGGCTGCTTTGGGAACGCTGTTTCCAAAGCAACTTTGGAATGCCGGCCGTGTGGCCCCACCCCTTTCAGGAAGGAAACCCATGTAAACAAAGACGCCATGTGCAGCGTTCAGTGCCCCATCTGACTCTGGTAAACAGAGTGTGTCTCCGTGAGCCGAGACCTATAGGATTACATGTTTGCATATTTGTCGGTGGGAACATGTTGTTTTTAAGAGACTTTACAAAGTCTAAACTAAAGAAATCAACTGAAAGGTGCACTGTCAACTGTCAACACCAGTCTTACATCAGCGTGGCAAAAGGTGGAGCAGGGGCATTGCTGCAACAGTGTCAGCGAACTGCGCCGCAGCGTCACATCTTTCCCCTCCTCATGTGATTTTACGGGATGTCCAGCCTTGTGTTTGTGTCTGTTTACTTCTGTGGCCCGTGGAGCCAATATGAACTTTCCTCTGACAACCAGCAACTACAGGTAACCAAAGTTCAGGAGACGTAGCCCTCTGAGCTTTTATTATGCTCTCACTGACTGGGCTGCAGACTGCTCCAGTTCTTTGTAAAAAACAAAAGGTCATTAAAGAACATAACAGCACATAAACATGTTCAGAACAGTGATCAAAATACCTACACATTAAGACACCTATCCCATTGAGCAAGAACTCAAGGAGCCAATCAGGTTTCTGTTACTAACAGCAACAACCCGTGTTTGTGCCTGCCTCTAGCTAATCCCGCTCCCTGATTGGCTGCTGCCCAGGCCCTGGAGCACAGCCCATTTGCCGTTCTCCCCCTTTTCTTGCCCCTGCATTTCTACAGATTAAGTAACAGTGGCAAAACAAAAAGAGCTTATTTTTGTTTTTCATTAATGACAGTGTATCCACACAAACATGGAGTTTAAAATGTAAAGCTATGTACATTTTTGATGCAGAGAAACGTGGAGGTGCACGGCCGAGGGAGAGGAGGCGGGATATATCCTACCACTGTTGCCATGCACCCTTAGTGTGTTACTAGGTTAAGTATGGTATGTTGCTATGAAAAAAAGACCCAGTGCAAGGAAGAGGGGCAATTGCATCAGTCTCTTGGAAAGTCCTTGAAAAACACCACTCTCTCCTTTTGTGCCCTGTGCAAAATTCTAATTGCTCCTCTAAAACAGTGCAAGTGCAAGGAATTTCCAATTAAAATGCTGCACACAGGAGCAGCATGCCAACCTTAAAATGCATGAAGAACGAGACGATCTCGACTGTTTGCACCTAACTTTATTTCATTGTTGCTCGAATAACAGCCTCCGTCGGTGTTTATCAGCTGCGCTCGGTACTGTGCCGCCGTTCCTCTTCGGTGCTCGCCGCTAAGGATCGGAGTAGGGCCCTGCAGCCAGCTGCTGTTTGTTTGTTTCTCTCAGTGACTGTTCATAGGCTCCGTTAGATAAGATACGCTGCAAGAGGTCAGTCAGGCCAGATCTTTATTATGCAATCCCATAGCGATACAAGGAATATGTTTGTACTTCCTGAGAAAACGTGTAGCCTGATCCCCACGTGTAAAGGAAAACTGAAAACATATTGTGGTCAACTTAACCCTCTCACCCAGGTTATCACGAGCTGTTCTTGTTATGCTCGCTGGGTTGTGCTTGTTCATATTCAGGTGTGTGCGCATGTGTTGAGAATGTTCATAATTTATCATTAGACTTTTACACACTCTTTCGAGGAAACTCAACTTGTTTGTGCATGTGCAGTCATGAGCTGCTGCCTCATCGTTCCCCTAATAACCTTGTCCTCTAGTCGGGTGACGTGCAACGCAAGCAACCAAGGTCTTCGTGGAGGAACCTCCTCTGCTCCGTCTTCTCCTCTGCTCCGTCTTCTCCTCTGCTCCGTCTTCTCCTCTGCTCCGTCTTCTCTACTCCCCTGCTCTGTCTCGATTGTTTTCCTTTCCCCTGTCGTCTCTCTCTCCCGTTGTCGTGTCCCTGGCTGCTAAGTTCTGTCAAGGTTTCTAATTAGCATGTACATGCACCGCTGCAAGCAGTGAGGCAGTCTGGCACGCGCACTATTTACGCTGTGCTATCCCTCCCTCTGTCTCTCTCTATCTTACTGCCCCTTTCTCTCAGTAAAATGTCATGATGCCATGACACCTTTTCACTCACTGCACCAAACACTGTGAACTCTCCTAAAGTGAGCACACAGAGCTTGTTATCTGTTCCCTCTCTGTTTCTCCCTGTACCAGTTTGTTTCACGTTTTCACAGAAACCTGATGTGAGTCTATAATTAACTCCAGGTGACGCCGACTTTCTGTTTGTCTGGTTTTCATTCTGTGTCAGTGGGATCGTGTCTGCGTGCTTTTGAATATTCGAACGTAATCCACGCTGGTCAGAATAAGTGTTTATTAAAGATCGAGCCACATCAGTGCAGTGGTATTTGGAATCTGGGCAATGCTGTGTGTTACTTTCTTTAACATTCTATGTATTTACCCTTGAAACCATCCTGGTCACTGGTTTGTCCTCTGTCTGCATGCCAGCACTGTGCAGGGACACTATCATCATTTTACGTGAATGTCTGTACTGGTTGTTCGTCTGCGTATCTCCCGGTTGGGGATCTGCCGCCGCGCCTTCCGGCCTGCTGTTCTGTTCGAGCTATGAGAGCGGATTCCTGACGTGGCTCCGAGTGCATGTGCTTGTGGAAGGATAAGCTCAGCTATGTGAGTAATGTTTTAGCCGCGCCGGGGTCACAGGCTGCTCCCCATATTTGGCAAATCACTTAGCGCTGCCGCACCTCGGCGTCACTGGCAGCGACAGTGAACCAGCATGAGCAGAATGCAAATGCAGTCAGAGGATAAAGAGAGAAACTGTGGGAGAGAGGGAAAAAAGTCCTCTTACATTTGTTAAATACCACTTTCTTGGTGAATGATAACAACCCCAGATGCCTTTTGAGGGAATTTTACACACTGTTTGGCTTGTACTGTTGCTACTGTATTCTACCCTCCTCCTCCTCCTTCTGTGTTCTAATGAGACCAAAGCAGGTGAGACTCTGAAGCAGTCTGAGCTGCTGTAAGTTGTCCTGAATTAGCCTTTACCTTTCACACTCATCTTATTCCATCTTGTAAAGAGGATATCCCAAAGCCGCAGCCTCATCTGATCAACGCATTCGACCTGATATCTCCTACTCCTCCTGGATTTGGGTGTTTGTTGTTTACTGTCTTTCTCGTTTTTGCATGTCCGTTATCCCAGTGGTCACTTGACATGAAGCACCACGAGGCAGGATCGCATTAGTAACCCGGCATCGGGATCGTGCAATCTGAGTTTAGCTGATGGGGTTTACATCAGGTCGTGGCTACCGTGGCTCATATGATATTGCGAGTGAACCCTGTGACACACAAAAAAGGCAACGAGGGCATTCATCAGTTCTTGTTTATGTCGTTGATATAGACATTGCACTCCCACATCCCACATTTCATCCAGTCAATCTGTTCAGTTATTACCAAAAGAAAAAAATCCTGATGCAATCCCAGGGCAATTTTTGCAGACATATCAATTTGCAAACAAACACCCCAATGACTGTATTCGCACAAATGGTGGAGGGATTATGTTTCCAGACTGAACAACTTTCTCTGTGCTCAGCTGATGTGTTTACAGTAAAACAATAATCTTGTTGTTGCTTTACCAGAAAACCAGAAGTAGCATTTGACATAATCGGCAACAGTGTGTGTCGTGACCTCATGTGCGACGACCTGCTGCGTGTGTCACTGTATCCACCCCTCAGGGGACGCGGTGGCTCTCTGAAGTGTAGGTCAGGTGTAAGAGTGTGTGTAACCTGCTCGCCCTGCCCTCGGCTCACACACAGCTGTTTTACGCCAGCTGATTATAGGGTCTGCAGAAAGAAAACCGCCATCGTTAAGGACTAAACCCTGCGATCATCCCTCCCCGGTGCGGTCATCACAGGTGCTCAGGTGTGCGTGTGTGTGCCTCAGCAGTCACAGCTACCTCAGCTTAACCACAGCCACAACACTCAAAAACCACCCGTGTCAGGTCATACTGACAAAGTGATAGTGACTCTTCACAAACAGCGGCGAACATGCTGTTGCTCTGAAATCACCCCGGCCACCGCAGCGATGAGAAATTCCCTGCACAGTGAATCTAAGAACTTCTGAAAGTTGCGTATTGTGCTGGCTCAACACCAAGTCTTTGAGGCGTGAGCTCACTGTAAGTTGAGCAACGGCAGCAGAAGCAGCGAGGGATCAAATCATTTCTCCAGTGACTAACATAGATTAGAGACACCCAACACCAGCCGTCCATCTACCTACCTCACTCTCTCTCTCTCCGTGCAGGCTGCCAGACCCAGCTGAGCCATGAGCTCATGGTACCAATCTGGCCACGCGAGAGAAAGGGAGAAACGCCGAGCTGGGTGGGGTGAGAGGGCACGCTGCCTTGCCAGCTCATCATGTAATCGCATCTCGCTGTGGTTACTGTAAGTGAGATGGGGAAGGGAATGGGAAGAAGGGACCACAGTTCCCCATGAAAGTAATGGCTCTGGGAAGGGTGGAGCATCACTCTGCCAGACTCCCTCTGAAGCCTTTAGCTTTTATAGATCTACCACAAGTCTGGGAATCTTTGGGTTTCCCATTATGGAAACATTAACATTTCACAAGGGTTAGAAGAATCAAACAAGTGGTGTAAATCTAATACAAGGCCTGAGTATAACACGATAATAGACTACTCCAAAGATATTTTCATTGTTTGCCCTCGCCCTTGGTCGCTACCGTGCAGAAATGACACAAAGAGCAGGAGTTCTCATTTCAAATGCATGTAGGAGCAAGTGATGTAAGCTGTAAGGACACACCAGAACTGGAGCTAGGATCGATGAAGAGGCTAACTTTGCATCGAGGCAGGGGGCAGAGAGCTGGAGTCCTGTCCTACACTCGTGTTACAG
Organism: Macropodus opercularis; assembly: GCA_030770545.1. Lineage (NCBI taxonomy): Eukaryota > Metazoa > Chordata > Actinopteri > Anabantiformes > Osphronemidae > Macropodus > Macropodus opercularis. Next base: position 6,273,546 of record CM061097.1, on the reverse strand, counting down.
TCTTTTGCAGCAAATCTATTAGTCTGGGCTTTGATTTGAGAACTCAGGCTCCTCCTGATTGGCTGACTGACGGTCAGCGTACTGTCTTACTTCCTGTTACCGAGGTTTGTTGCTGGTTGCAGCAGCGGTTTTGTCGACGACTTATCTCTTCACTTTTATCAAGCACCTCCTAGATTAGCTGCTACTCGCCCCGATTAAACGCTTGCTCTATGTGGGATTTGTTGGGTTTAGTTGTGTAAGGTCCTAAACTTTACTTGTGAATTGAATTGAGTTGGCTCCCTAAGGGCCATCTGAAAAAACTTAGAGGGTCTTTAAATCATCTGTTTAAGGAAGCTCAATATTTTGTCTGTGGTCTGTCCTGTGTGAAATGGAAGAAAACTCACCGTCAACCCTTCACAGATGAAGGAAAAACCAGTGCAGACGTCACCTGAGCAGGATTTGTGTCGATGTTTACCGTCTTACTGTGGCACAGTTGAAAGTGTTTGTCAGTCGGAGCACATCTGTCTGGTCCCATTCCCTCCCTCTCCATCTATCGCAGCCATCCATCGCTGGCTCTGAGCTTGTGCAGACAGTGGTGCTGCCTCAACAGTCTGGACGGTTGCTCCAGGCTTTGGCACCGGACCCAGTACGGGGAAGATGTTTGTTAACTCCATACAAATAGCAGCAGAGACAAGGAGTACTTTTCAATACAGTCTGAGGTTTTTTTTTTTCTGTTGTCCCACTTATATTTGCAGCCAAGAGGAAGACTGAACATAAAAACAGGCATGTTGTTTTTCGGTGTTGCACAGGGCTTGCATGAAGTGCTTCTGCAGAAATTAGGCTTAAGATATTGAATAATGAAGACATGGGACAAATGGCTTTTGAATTTAGGTTTCACAGAGCGCTATGAAGAATCTGATATTTCCCAAACACCTTCAATCCAAAGTAGGTCAAGGAGCAGGTAAGAAGATACACTAGCTACAACGCAGTAGCTACGCCTCTATGTGCACTTGTGTTATAATTTATATTCTTGAATAAACTGGCCTTATCTGGAATATTAAATGTTGTTTTCTCCAAGAAGCAGGTCAGCACTGGACACGTTTGCCACTGCTATTGTTGCACAAAACAACAATGACCTGCTACACTGGAAATTCCTGAATGTTTTTGTGTCTTTTGGAAGAACTCAATAAAAATGTGTTTTCCTTTTCAGACCGTTGTTGTTGTTTTTACAATCAACACTTGGCTGTTGATTTACCAGCACATCTTATACTTTAACTGGAAGTATCGAAGGGAATTTTCATGGCTTCAGATGTGATCATAGCAGCCTTATCTAGCTACAGCTTTGACAGTGTGCGTAGGAAAATGACTAGTGGCCATAACGTATAGTAATTTGGTTGAGTCTACCTTGTGCCTACCAGTGCAGATATTAATGCCTAAGGAAAGTCCCCTTATAGCATCTCAATTGTTTTTGTAAGTGTATCTGAGTAAACTTTCCTCTATTCTTAGAAAAGAGCAACTACCTGTCATCAGTCTAAGCAGAGAGACTCCTCTGCTGTGCGTGTGTGTGCGTGCGTGTGTGTGTGTGTGTGTGTGTGTGTGTGTGTGTGTGTGTGTGTGTGTGTGTGGTTGTGACCAAGCATGTGAGCACATACAGGTGTGTGTGTGTGTGTGTCCATGTGTACACACAGCAGCGTATGACCAGCAGTTGGCTGGAGACCAAGGTGCTGCCAAGAACAGCGAGGCGAGTTCCTGTGAAGTCCTCTCTCTCTCTTTGATGTGGGCAGGTCTTTACTGTCAATTTCAGCTCAGAGCGAACCGCAACACTCGCCGACTTCCTCGTAGCTGCAGCTCACGGTGCTGCTGACCCTCATTCACCTCATTTCAGTCCCCTTTCCGCTGCGTGGCTGCTTGTGCCTCCGCGTGCATGTGTTCAGGAAAGCAAAAGTCTTTTCATCGCTTTCCTCGCACGAATTGCTAAATAGTCTCAGTGAATTTTGTAAGACACGGGATGATTTACTCAAATGGGCTCTGAAAAGCAAACATCTGCAGCACTTTGAGTACGAGAGTGTAATTTAATAACACAACACAGTCTCCGATTGACATTTGGAAGCGCAAAACTACAATTAAGCTAACTCCGAACTGACTCAGACGCCTGTGCCCCCAGCTGCCAGTGCACAGGAAACAAAAGGAAGCTCTCTCCATCACCCCCCACCCCACTGCCCCGGCCTCCATTCTGGCTGCACGGATTGTGCAAACTGTCGCATTAGGCGGTAAAAGGTCAGCGCCCAAAAACAGATCTCACACGTTAAAAGTGTCAATAAGTTCAGCTTTCTCCATGTTGTCAGTGTCTGTCTGTCTTGATCTTTTCTTTCCATCTACCTCCCACATGTGACGTGCAGCACTTCCTGATACTTCACTATCTGTGCAATCTGCTGTGACTTCCCTCTCTCTGCTGCCTCTCAGCTACCCTTAGGTTCAGTGAGTGCAAGGTAAAAATAAACACTTCTGACAAGACAGAGGAGTGTGACTTCAAAGGTTTATTCACAAAACAAATAAAATATGCACAGGTCAAACTGATTTTCCATATTGCATCGTTTTTTTTGCATATGTGAAAGCAAAAAAAGAAATGTCCATGACGTGTCACAGTGACAGCAGTGCAGGATTTGCACCCAACGTCTGTGCTTTTTCCAAGAACTCCCTGACAGCTGCACTGATAAAAGTAAAGTAAAGTCCACTCAGTCTTTTTCAGAGACCCGCTTCAGGACCAGCATCTTCCTTGTTCCCCTGTGATTCAGTGCAGCCTCCACACTTTCACGAGTCCATTCCTTTGTGACCTCCTCTGCTCAGTCGCCTGGTGCCGGTTATGTAGGGCAGTCCCCTCTTATCAGCTTTTCCTGGCCCGCTCCTTCTCAGTGTCCCGTCAGGCTTTCTGTCCACTCTGCAAACACCTGACCGTTTGTCCACACTTGACCTCTGAACTTTAACCCCCAGACGCAGGGTAATCCAGACCCAACGTGCCGACCCAGAATGCACTGGAAGGACGCACTCTCGCCGGGAGATTGCAGCCGCAGCCTTTTAATCCAGAAAAAGTTGGCTAAGGCTCGGCACCCCCAAATGAAGCTCGGCTCAGACTTTCTTTTCATCATTTTCAACATCACCACGTGAAGCACTTCTTAGGGGACCTTGGCTTCAGCGCTCTGGGAGTGTGATGGTGGGCACCCAGTCGCACACGCTGCGGCTCTCCTCACAGAAGAGGCTCAGCTTGTCCAGAGCAGGGTCTTTCCAGGGGTTTGCAGTGGGGGTCTGAAACAAAACCAGTGACACGTTCAGAGTCTGAAAACCTTCGCAGACGTGCAGTCATGTGCAGAACATTCAGACGGAGCAGTGATGCATGCATGATTCACTGGCTGACTGAGTGGGTGCTCCCCGGGAACTCACCGTGACAAGAATGCAATGCGCGTCCTTGGGTTCGCCGGTCTCGTCTGCACCCACGAGGTCGGCCAAGCGCTCGATGTCGTTGACGCGCACCACGTTGATGTCGTTGTCGAAGCAGAAAGCCTGGATGAGGGTGAAGTGGATCTGAAGGGCGATGTCACACTCGTACTCCTCGTCGGTGGCGAGGACGCAGAACGCCACGCTGTCCGGATCACTGAGGGGAGGACAGCGAAGGCGGTCAGACAACGACCCCTCACCGCTAGGCTTGGAAATCATTTCCGCGCCAGCTGTTGCCGAGCGCATTACAACATACAATACTCACACATTCATGACTTTAGCAGACTCGTAAACTCCGACTGTCAGGTAGTCCTGCTTCTTGGCAGCGACCAGCAGTTCTTCCAGGGCTGCGCCTGCACTTTGAATCCTTGACAAAGACAAATGCGCATAATTAGGACACTGGGTACATACGTGATAAATGGGAATAAAGCGGTGGACCAGCAGGTGCAGTAGCGTCGTGTCCGTGCGTTAAATATTTACCTATCTGCGTTTTCCATTGTGTTGTCTTGTCCGCTGATCTCTTCCAGAGTCATAGTTATAATCCAAGCGCGATGAGTAGTCCTAGCAGTGAACAGTCGGGCTGCGTTCGTCTCCGCGCTCTGCTGCGTTATTCTAGGCTCGGAACAGGCTGTGGGTGGTTTTATAGCACGTCGGCGTAGCGGCGTCGTTTCTCGGCAAGGGGCGGTCTTTTCCCCTCGCGCCTGTCGCCATTGGCTCAGCGCAGCCTGGGTGAAAAAGCAAAAGTCCCCGGGCAGTAACGCGGAGCTTGTTGACAACCCCACGTGGGGCAGGATTACAACCTTTCAAGAAATCCCCCCTCCCCGAGCCACCCGCCCACCGACCCACCATCAATTCCTACTCGACTTGTCAACATCAACGCAGTGTACAAAAGGTCCTGTCCTGTTTACCGTGACTTTCAGAGCCGCTGCAGCGCCGACACAATGAGCCCGTGGCTTCAATTAATCCCGTGGATGTTACAGAGCAGGTCTGTTATGGCACAGACGTGCGTAAGAGCAGGAGTTGGCATAAATAACGCATTAGAAGTTTGAAAAAATGGCCCCGTGATTGTTTGGACTGTGATGATTACAGGTTGTCACCCCTTCATCAGGTTTGCAGGTTGTGTAATTGTTGTTATGCACCAGGCGATGTTTTCCTCGCAGTTATAAAACCAGAGGCGCAGCAGACCGATAGATTCCAGATGATAGATTCCAGGTGATCAGTCACAGAAGAGATCGAACGTTTACTGCGAAGCAGCAGAAGAGAAACGATTCTGTCCATGATCAACTCTGCGACAGTCTGTAATGGACTGGACTTTCCCAGCCTGGGGAATCACTGCTGCGACATTTATAGCTCAGGCGAACTTTCCATGCAGTGTATCCTTCATTTGCTCTGAATAAACAGCTTGTTGATTTCACACCTGCACCCGGTCAACTTGCTGTTGTGTTCACTGTCTCCTCGGGAGGGAGACCAGCAAGTGCTGGGAGGAGGCACCCAAACAGCTTGTGGCCGGCACACGCCGGGTTTTGTTTCGTGAAAAGGAGTCTAATTGCTCAGGCCCGGACGCGTGTCGAGGGGAAAAAGGCGACTTTGTGTCACGACAGTGCTCGCACGCTCCAGCTGCCCCCCCTGCTTCGCAGCGTGTGCGCTCAGCGGCCTGCGGCAGATGCCCGACAGAAGCCAGCGGCCTTCTCCGGGCGTTTATCTTATCACGCGAGCGTTTACATTCAACATTGTTCACTTTTCAGACAGATGCAGACGTTTAGGCTGCAGCTGGCTGCTATTATGATAACTTGAAAATGACGTCTGCTATGCTATAATTTGTAGTCCACGCGCAATAATATGTGTGAGTAGGTTCCTAAACATGCCGTGAAAAGCAAATTATAAACTTCAAACTTCAGTTGAGGGGCACGTGCGCTCCTAAGGGTAGGCGACACCACATCACGGGCAATTACCAGAATGTTATCTATTAAAGGTTGGCTTCTGTTCTGATGAAGTCATGAGTCAAATAAAACCGCTGACCTTTCTTTGAATGCAAATCAAGGCGCTTGTGACTGGTTGACCTTTAACCTAGTCTACACCAATTCCCCCTGCGCCTTAGTGTCAGAAAGATGGACTAACACCACCACCTGCTGGTCAGTCTGAGGAGAGCATTTCTTCTCATGACGCAAACAAATGAGTAAATTAAAAATACTGTAAAGATCCATAACCATGTACGGACGTACATGGAAAACACTGAAAAAAATATTAAATAAATGTGACTGCAAGCCTACAACTGGTAGAAGTAGCAGATGGTCCTGTACTTAGGGATTTCAATATTAAGGTATTGCTAACTGTAAATCATCATGAAGGCTAAAATATTAATCTTACTGCTTCCTAGTGTTTAATTTCAGTAGGTTTGTACACATTGCCTTTAAAAAAAACAAAACGTAGATATTCTGTTCCTTTTGTGCATCCTATAAGAAAAACTCTGGGTCATTGTGATATACAAAAAGTTTATTATATATGTCCAAACATGTCATACAGGAAGCGTATTTACATTGCATTCTTGGACTATGTGAAATGTCAGTGCACTTGTTCAACATGATCAACATTTAAAAGCTCACTGACTCTTGATTATCAACAAAAACAGTTTTATCACCAACAGTAACATAAAATATACACAAAAATGCCTCACTGGTAAACAGGTCATTACATCTTTTGAGAGGATTTTACTGCGAGATGATTTTTTCTAACAAATACATCAAACCCCTTATTCTGTGCAACACAGGTGCTGAGGTACTGTCCCATGAAGTTGTGAAAGAGGAGCCTGAAGGTGAAAGCGGGGTCGGCCAACTGAGGAAGAGTCACGGTTTCAGTGTCCTGCTCAACATTGTTTTCCTGCTACACTGTACAACATAACAAAACATTCCAAAATGAAAATAAGCATGAAACCCTTGTTACAAGGGAAATACTAATTAACTTTACAAGTCTAAATGGCAACGTGTCCGGCAATGGCTTAATCGTTAAGATGGTCAAACAACCAGTTTGATCGAGCTTAATGAGAATCAAGCAGCCTATCTTCTACTATGCAATGGATGTTGTTGGCTAGTTTGCAATGTTGTTTTCACAATAATTTGCTGTGGGAACGTCTTTAATGGGAAGTGCATGTTCGTTAAGCCACAGACTAGAATGAGTTGACGGGTTCTCTAGAATAAATAATAATCATCACCTTACATTTAAACTACTAATTAAAAACTCTCTGTGCTGGTACCAACTAAATCACAAACTCTGGTCATTAGCACCAATTTATATACGCACGGAGACCAGCATGTTGTCTTCATTAATGTGAAAACGTGTCATCTTTTAACGTCCTGCTCAGGTACTTTACAGTGCAGGAATATGGAAATCTCTCTGCAGTTGTCTTTGCCTCAGGAGAAAGACTTTAGAACAAAGTGCAAAAAGTAGTACATAAGAAGTGGGCTAGAGGGGAGAAGTAGAGATAGAAGAGATAGAGACAAACACATTGATCCAACTTCTTGATAGTTAAGGTCATTTCCCTTCTGCCTTTGTAAAGTTTAAGATGCCCTCAGATACCCAAATTATTGCTGTTATGGCTCCCTCTGCTGGTTAAATCTTTAACATCGTTCCACTACATCTCATCTGAGCGATGCTGCTGTAATATCACAGAAGGAGGGTTCAGGTCGACCCACTTCTCCTTGGACCCCAGGACCTCGTACGCCACTGCAGGATCAATGGATCCTTCCTGTAGGGATCCAACTCCTCCAGCTGGACCCGGCTTCATCTCAGCAGCCTGACTAGAACTTGGGAAGTCTGCTGAGGAGTTGCTGTTGACGCCCGTTTCTGAGTCAGGTTGCTCCACCTTCTGGAAGTCAGGGGTGTGGTTCTTCTGGCCACCAGCGAAGGCGGTTTTAATGCTGTCCACATCGACTTGGGGCAGATCTTCCCCATTATAATGGAAGGCGTCTGTGTTCTCTGGCAGGGATCGCAAGGACCGAGAGATGCCTGCTACAAGAAACAAAGCAGGTCAACAACCTGAACCGAAGCCACATTTAAAAGAAAGCAGAACAGGCAACAAGACATTACAAGAATATAGTACAGGCTCGACGAGGGCATAGTGAAAGTAAACCACCACCTTTTGTGGTGTACTTACTGAGGGACGGAGTGTAAAGTTCCTTCTGTTCTGCGTTTTTGCCAAATGGATTGACTGATGGAAAGATAATGAGACAGAAGGAGAGCAGGAACACCTGGAGGGCAAAACCAAAACAAAAGTAAATATAAATATTGGGAAAAAAACAAACAACAATCAGGAGAGAAAGCTCGTTAATAAAATCCACAAATTTACCATAACACAAGTGCTGGTCGTGCTGGCCTTCATAGTCGACATTTTCACCATAGCTTGCAGTTTTCTCAGCTGCTCTATCAAAGAGCTGTAAGAAACAAGAGAGCAGAATGAATGTAAAGTGTGTCCCCAGAGTCACAGATAGATACATTACTACATATAATAATTAATAAGAATGAAGTAAAACATGTCAGTTCTTACACATTCTGCTTCTGAAGCAGCTGGACCTTCTTCTGTAGCTCCAGGTTGTGTGCGGTGCAGATGGCAACCCTGTGGTAGACGGGGATTTCTCAGTGAGGACATCTATCTAAATATTCTGATGAACCATAAAAAACTTAACTATGGAAATTAAATATTCCAATCACTGCATAAGGGAATCAGGCGAAATCTTATGAAGATATTTCTCTATGTTTAACTGTCCTCATGTGTTGGTCTCGTTGTACCTGTTCTCCAGTCCATCGACATAGACCTTCTTCTTCTTGCGGCTTTCCTGAGCAGACTGCTTGTTGCGTATCTTCCTCCGGATCCTTTTCAGTGTCCTCTCCTCTGCCTGTTACAGAGAGGAGGTTTTAACATTTTGACATGACAGATGACGATGCCAACGGCCGTCAGCGGCTGAGCCCCAGAAAGACCGAACAGAAAATCAATTCTCAACATTGATCGAGCAAAAAATGACATCAAACCTTAGGAAAGTCAAAAACGTCTTATGTGGTGTTGAGTACAATGCTACCATGAATCAATGATTAAAAAAAGACGGTTAAATAAATACAAACACTAACAAACACCTTTGTAAGAGGCATGTGTGTGGGAATGGTGGCCCCTTCTTTCGCCAGAAGCCGCTTCTCCTCCTCCGTGAGCACAATCTCTTTAAACTGGAACTGAAAGAAGGAAACAATCATTTCTCTTTACGTGCATTCAGTGGGCCATAAAACTGGGCTACATCTGTGGCCTGCATTACAAACCATCCAATTCATGTCAGTGACAATAAGAATGAAAGACTGACCTGGTCGCTTGTGTCGGTTTGTGGTGAATCCTGTGTTGAGTCCTCTATGGCCAGCGTGTAGCCCAGTTCGCTGGTGATGTCTTCCTCCATTTCTTCACTCACCAAATCATCTGTAACAAGAAAACAGCGTTTAAAATAAACCTTACTAACTTTGTGTACTTCTGACCAGTTTGAGTGGGTGCACAAAAGGGATTACACATACCCAGATCAATGAAAACGTCTGTGTCTAGCTTCTCTGCCCTAACACTCTCCAGGATATCCATGTCCCGCTCTCCACTCTGCAGCAGAGAGTAGCTGTGATCGGCCTGGACCGTCAAAGCCTCTGGGCTCTCTGTGTGACCCTCTCCATGGGCCAGGGCAAGGTCTGAGTGCACAGAGCTGGGCTGGGAATAACTGGGGCTGGGCACAATGTCACTATCACTGCTGTGGGGACTCTGGCATCCCAGAACATTGTTGTTTCCAACCCCAGTGCTGCTATCATCAGAAATGCCACTGTCACTTCCCAGAGGAGAATGAGAGGGGCAGATAGTTCCCACGTTGTCCTCTTCCTCTAACAAGCTGGACAGAAAGTCTTCAGTATCCATACCCGTCAGCATCTGGGAAACACGTTACGAAAGCGTTTAGGTTATGTTAGTTACTGGGCTGAAATGCTCCTGGTCATGTATTTAACATATGCTTAAATCTTTCCTATAATCGAATATTTTAGTCTTACGTCTTGTTCAGACAGCCAGGACTCGATGAGCCCGTTCCCATCAGCAAAGAAAGGCTCATTAGATCCATCTTGTCCATCATGGAACAGCAGCCCTAGCAGGTCTGCTCCATCCATGTCCGGTAGGTCGTCAGTGACTGACATCTGAAGCAACACAGCAACATAATATATATTTAGCAATGAAATGGTTAACAATAACACTTCCACCCAGCGACCACTTTATTTGGGACACTTCTGTAGCTTAATGCAATCCAATCCAGCAGCCCTGCTATTAAATCTGAGCTTTAGAGCTGAAGCTGTCAGGAAGACACAATAAATCTATTAATGCGATGATGTCAAAGTCATGTAAATAAAAGCAACAGACCCATCAGGTGACTGCAGCCCTAGACACAGGTCGTTAAAAGTGTAATCATTAATTTCAGCTCATCACAACCATTCACCAACGACCAAATGTTGTGCGACAGTCTCAGCAGTCATGTCAACAATGATCTAATATAATTTACATGTCAACGTGCCAAAGATATTCAGCATCATCGGAATTTAAACAAGGTTTCACTTTTCACGTCTCGCGCCATTGACGCTTCGCCTCCACACAAAGGAAGCAGGCGCCTGAGAACGAGAGGAAGCTGAAGGACCTCTGCACCCACACACTTCCTACACAACCGGTCAATAGCACTTGTAACAGCTTCATATTGCATCATCGCCACGCTCCCATTATGACCTCATCTTTTACCGAGCCCCGCCCCCCGCCCGTCTTTGTCACAAGATCTGGACACAGCAAGGAATCATTAGTCAAAACAAACGAGGTGTTTAGCTCTGACGCGACCTGCTGCAGCGGCCGGAGGAGCTTTTTGTTGGAGCTTTCTGGATCAAGGACCTTTGTGGTGCTGCACAAGACAACGTAGCGTTTAAGACCAATAAAATATCCCCGTTGAGGTTGAAGCGAACAAAAGCAGAGCGATTCAAAATGTTTCTCCTTGGCTGACGAGATAATTGTCTTCGTTGACATTATGCAAGAAAGCGGAGTATTAGGCCCACATCCACCAGCAGACAGTGACTTAACCACGTCTTAGTGACCCCGTCGCAGTCTTTACTTAAGGCGGGCCTGGCAGCTCCTCACATACAACTCGAAAAAATATAAAGTGCAGTAAATGCCGGTTGAGGTGCTCACCGTGCTGGTAGCTCCGCTGGCCGCGTCCGGGCGTCTTTGGCTTGTCTTCGTTGCTTTGCTGCTATCGTCTACGTCTCAGCGCTTCCTCCCGAAAGCACCTTCCAACGAGGCAGAAATTGCGTCACCGCGTAAAGCCGGAAGTGAGTACGTGGCCCTTCTCGGGTGCTCCTGGGAGTCGTAGTACAAAAGCTTCGAGTCGGCCGAAGAAATGAACTGTAAAAATTGTTTACCGATTTGATTCAGCACTTTGGCGACATCCTCTGGAGATTTTGTTTATTTTTAAGAATTAAAAGTACGCGAACTCGCAATTACTACATTTTAAAGTGCATATTTTCAGAAAATGTGTCAATAAACTGAATGTAATGTTATGAAACAATACTGGATATTTTTAACACCTTTATATTTGATTACACGCCATTGTTAATAACACACTATATTTGTTATGGAAGATGATAAATCACATTTAGGAAACACCTGAGACCTATTTGTGCCCAAAGCGGCATAATATGGGTTCTTCATTACTATTATTATATTTGTGGTTTGGTGAGCGCTGTCCTTGCCACACACCCACACTATATATTATGTCATACATATACTATACATATACATAATTACATTGTGCAGCAATGGTGGTCTACATGTTCAATGTAGGATATAGAGGGAGGTCATTTAAGAGAAGCATTCAAACAGCAGAGGCAATAGGAAATGATTATGTCAATATAATAATTATGGCGTAACATACAGTCTGTCTAAATTCATAACATAAAGTAAAGCAAACAATTAAATAAAAGCACTTAAATATTAAAAACATTTCAGTTTTATAAACTGACCATTTTACTGCCTCTGCCTGATTTTGGTGGATTTGTAATAGGTTTTTATTGATGTTATGTCAGTATAGAGCATAGAATGTGTGTGAATGGTGGACAAAATATAAACCATATACTATCAATTCATTATGTTTAATAAATAATATTTCAACATTCCCAGATCATTATGAGGATTACATGTCTCTATTGCTGGAGACCATAATAATTCACTGGCAGCAACATTCTCACAGAGACTAAAATCTTACTAGAAGAAAGATACTAAAGTAAGAAATCCCAGATTTCAGGAGCTGAGTGGTGCTAAATATTATGACTGAAAAGCACAATCCATGCATATTTATACCAGACTACTCGGCCATTAATTTCCAGAGCAAGGCAGGGCATTTGGTCACAGAATTACACAGAGTTTAGACGTGTGCCGTAAACTGCGGTACACCTTTAGTCTTTCCTTTTTCCTCTTAGTTGGTCCAACTATCTGTGTGACCGCAGGCATGTTTTGCACAGCCCGTTTCTTATGAGAACGGTGTAGGAGGATCCTATAGACCCCAGTGATGGAGCTCCTGCAGTCTTTCCCCTGGTTGTTGAGGATGTGTTCAGAGGTGATTCCTAGTGTCTCCAGTGCCGTCTTTACTTCCCTGTCTTCCTCTGCAAGTTCAGATGGGTCACTCTCCGCTAGGTAAGATGGGTCTAGTTGAAAGGGCTCCATGGCTCGTGGGAGGTCCACAGGTAGCAGCCACTCACAGCCCATCAACTGCTCCACTGTGCAGCGATCAGATGGTACGGGTTGGAGGATTCCCCTAATCACGCTCTGGCAAGCGTCCGGCACCCACGAGGGCAGGACGTAGGCACCCTCCAGGATGCATCGCTTGAGTTTGGCCACAGTGTCGGCTCTGAATGGCATGGTGCCGGTCACCATGAAGAACAACATCACACCCAGTGCCCAGATGTCTACAAACACGCCCACATAATGCTCATCCCGAAAGAGCTCAGGCGCAGCGTAAGGCGGAGAGCCGCAAAATGTGTTCAGTGTCTCGTCGCGGTGGCTCAGCGTGCTGAAGCCAAAATCCCCCACTTTGACACAGGAGCTGCTGGTGTAAAAGACATTTTCTGCCTTCAGATCGCGGTGGATGATATTGTTCTCATGCTGTGGGAGAATAATTAAATTTCCTTTCATGTGAATTACTGTAGACACTCAAACATTACTTTATTTAAAATTGTACAGAAGGGAATTTTTATTTGTTTGCCTCTAAGCAGTTTACATGTTTTATATTAATACTGTAAGTACTAACCATGTGTTTAACTGCAGAGAGGATCTGAGCGAAGACAACCTTGCTATCTGCGTCAGAAAGCTTCCCTTCTGTTGTGATCTTAGTGTACAGCTCCCCTCCCCCCGCATACTCCATCACCAAGTGTAACCGTGACAACGTCTCCACCACCTAAGGAAAGGCAACACAAGTATGACAAACAGGAAAAGGTGTCTGTTGCATGTCACGATTATTGAGAAAGTGTGCTGGGATCAACGAACCTCATAGAGGCGTATGATGTTAGGATGGTGTAGCTTCTCCATGCTGGAGATCTCTCTGGACAACAGCCTCTGGGTTTTCTGGTCCAGTTTAGTTTTGTCTAAGATCTTTATGGCCACTTTGTCTGGGGATGCAAAGAGAAAAAAAATAAGACTAAATATTATAGAGACATTGGAAGAAATATTTACAAAGGCAAATATTTAGAATATCTTAACATATAAGAACAATAAAAAAACAAACAACCGTCTTTATTGCATGTGATGTAAATAAATAACTCTTATGTAGACACCTAGAAAAACGCCCCTGAAATGATCAAGCCTGACGCGATGCTCTACATAATCTGATGGAGGATTATCTGCGTCCAGAAACCAATTTTCTTGATTGTGTTTTCCCAGGGAGCCAATTCTCACTACCTAAAATAAATGTGCGTTCGTAAATTAAGGAAAATCTTCAGCTCCTCCTATTTTGTGCTGACTTCAAGGTTCAGTGGAAGGAGAGAATGAAGTCACCAGGAAGATTAAATATGGCATGAAGGCAGCGCGCTGAATTAGCCGCCGTGTCCTGTAAGACCGTAAGCTTTAAATGATTAATAGTGAAAAAGACAACAAAAAAAAACTCAGGTAACAGAATACAGCAAAGTTCTTAAGGGGCAAAATGGTGTTGAGATATCTAATTGTGCTTCACTATGCATTATTCAGCCTGGTATAAAGCTTCCTTTGAGCTGTGACATTTTTTTTCAATGGGACCATTTACAATGCACCACGCTTTTTGGAGGACTAAACGATACCAGTTACATGCACATACAAAATGCACACGTTCCTCTCTCTCTCTCTCTCTCTCTCGAGCCTTTGATGAGGCATGCAGCAATTTTAGCCGTCGCTACGGAAACTGGAGATCTCTAATCAATCCATCTGTTCAAGGGCAGTAGACAGTCTGTCTCTTTGTGGCTGAATCAGCACCGTGGCCAAGCACAAATCGCCTTGTTAGGGAATTGCCACATAAAGACAGACTTGTTAGTGTTGCAGCCCATTGATGGAAATGGCTCATCAGCCAAATCCTCACTTAAATCTAACACAAACCCAGAGTAGGGAGCAAATAGGAGCTTATTTCTAGATCCACACATGAATGTTTTAAGACTTATTAGTTGAAACACTGGGTTCTACAGCATAATGTCAGTTTGAACATCTGTGTGTAGCTCAGCGTATTCAGACATCATGCAGCGTCTTACCTTTGGTAAGGGCATGAATTCCTAACTTAACATGGGAGAAATTTCCACAGCCAATCTCCCCTCGAATTTTATAGAAGCCGATTCTTCTTCCCACCGTTAGCTCACGGACCACCCTGTGACCAGATATATGACACTAAATATTCTTTAAGATGTACTACAGTCAAGCCACTGAATCCACCATTCTACAGTGACACGCTCCGCTACCTGTCGTCCTGGCACATATCCAGGTTCAGCCTTTCCAGAGGAGTAAGGCGGCGGACTGTTGCTCCTTCGTCGTCCGTGTTGATGTCGGAGCTGTCCTGGCGGCTCCAGCGGCTGTACTTTTGGCCACCAGTAACAACAGCTGTGCCTCCAACGGACCCTCTGGTGGAGTCTCCATTAGACTCCCCGGTCTCTGCCCCTGAAACTGAACTGCTTCCAGCAGTACCTGCTGCCCCCGAACCCCGAGAGGCTGCTGTCCCGGCCCCGGCTTCATTCCCTTCTGGGCTGCTCTCAGAAGGATAGACAGCAGTCATCCTGAAAAGGATGCCCAGGGTGGAGTGGACTTAGCTCATGGCTGGAAGGGGAGGGCATTACATTACATTACATCACAATACAACACATGAATTCTTACTAGATTTGAAGACATATTATTCCTAAACAGCATCACATGACAAACACTGTGCGTGCTGTTCTGATGACTGGTGTCCCTATATTATGAAACAACATTTTAACACCTACCCCTTCAAATCTGACACTGTTTCCTTTCATTTGCATAACAAATCAAATTTCCTTTCCATAAATCAAGTCTATAAATATGCATGCAACAAATAACTGCAGTTCTGAGACTGTAAACTAAAGGCATGCCCCACATTCTTACAGGGTGTTTTCAGTAGCTATAGTGTTTGTATAACACACAATTAAAGCCTCTAACACACAATATAAAAGCTACAATTATTTAAATTTGCAAAAAATCTTGTCTTACCTTCACATAGATGAACACATGCCATGACTGGGCCTTTTCTGCTATTTGAGCTTAAAAGGACAGAAACTCCAGGTGTGGATCTAAGCACATGCTGTATCCTAGGTTTTTAAAAAAGGTGATGAGACTGGACAACAGGTAGACTACATGTTATCATGTTCATGCTGGCTCTTGTCTCCTGCTTTAATGAGTCCTTCTGAGTCTCCAGGGTATAAATAGGCCACAGGTTGAGGAGGAGGGAAGAGGAGCTGGACGGACACGGAGGGGTTGGAGAATAGAGGTCAAACAGACGATAGCATTAGGGTTTGGCCATAGGGTTGTTTCATAAGACAACCTGGAACAAAGCACAAGAGAGACACAAATACACACTAATTTAATGCCAGAGGTTACGCTTGACTTCATGGTAGCCCTCCTATGTCAGATGTTCACTTTCACATACTTGCTATCATATTACACATCTAAATAGCATTAAATAGCATCCTTACTTAATTTAGAGCTTGCACCCAGGGCAACACAGGCTGAGGTTTCCATGACAGCCAAAGTAAACAAAACACAAATCGCTCTCATCAAGAACCTGTTTTTAGTTGCTGAGTACAGGTGATGATTGGCACGCTTTTACTGTGGTGTGATGTACATGGGTATATAGGTTTGTAATTATGACTTGGCTGCATGTCGCCCTGAGAACAAACTTCTAACAACATCCCAAGAGAGAAGAACAGACAAAAAGGATCGGAGGTGGTGACACCTGATTCCAATCAGATAAACCAGAGGTTTAGTGTGTGTGTGTGAGGCGGGAGAGGAAATTAACTTAGTGTAACTCAGATTCAACATTCTCTCCTTCATCTCTACATCAAGATAAATGAATGTATGTAAAAGCTTTGTTGGGAAATCAAAGCAATTCTCTTTTGTCGGGTTTAGGGGCTCCCAGCCTTCAAACACCTTCCTGCTATTGCCCCATGAATATCATTGCATTGCAGGCATTGATCTCGGACGGCCTGAAAAGGATTTGCTAAGAGAGAAGAGGCTTCCACTTTACAGCACAAAGCAACAAGCTCTGAATACCAGCCTTTTATGTGTGCAAATAAAAAGAAAGACCAGACCTTAAAAGCAATAAATAACGAGTGGAGAGAACTATACTGGACAAAACGCTTATTTATTTATAGATAAATTAATGTACTGGAAGCCAAAGTAAAGCCATACAGTAGCTAAATAGATACTCAGTCTTCAACCAGAATAGAATCTAAGCTTCAAAGTGTCAACATGTTCCTAAAATTTACTTAATATAGCGCCAGACATTTACCGTGTTGAGTAGAGAAATAAAACCTGCTAACCGCTTCACGTGGACCATCTCCACTGAGTACAGGCTGTTTCTCTCAGTAACACATCTAAGTGGTTGCTGGGTAATGCACACTGACCAAGCATTGTTTGGCCCTTTTCAGGTTGATGATTAGGCATTAACGGAAGCGTCAAGGTGAGAGCACAGGGGTGTTCACTGGTACAAGCATGAATAGTTCTCGCACGCTGGAAGAGGAGTTAATTGTAAATGTACAGTCTTTGTTACGGATCCTTCCTCACAAGAAAGGCCATCGCTTCTGGTTGGCGATCCCTGAAGTGATGGAGGAGGGTTTGCCTGGCACACACAGCTGATCACACTGCTAGAATCAACAGCCTCCTGACACACTCCAACACTGGAAAATACAAAAGCTCATTGACAGCAGCAGTGGATCACCTAAACATCTCACATCACCAGCTCAGACAGACGGTCCTCTCTGCCTCGCCTCTGAGGTTGCCCGCCCCTATTCGCTCTGTCCATCCTTTTATGCTCTCAGGCAAAGAGCAAACACGCAAAACACTGCACAGCTCTTCCTCGGACAGGCACATGCACAAGAGCACTAAAGTAACAGCACACACACACACCGACCCCTCTCTGCGCATATCTCCCCAGTGTGTTAATTGGGAGGTGCGGCAGACGAGAATAAAGAGCTCAACAGCAAAGTAGCCACGACGATAAAGACTGAGCAGCTTAGGAACAGAGAAGCAGGCCTCTCTGTTTATTTCACATTTCCAAAAGGAAGAAAAACGCAATAAGACAGACCTTCCCTGACACACAATGCAACCCAAAGCTCAGCAGAGTCTTTGGAGGCACTAACACTATAGCACTTGGATATAATTCATATGCAACTGATCGACAGAAAATATTTACTGTTTTCTTTTTATGTGGTATTAAATGTACTACTTTATTCAAGTACAGTTGACTAAACTGTTCAACACAGATCACAGTGACATAGAGCTGTAGATGTCTCTGAGGCATTAACTAAGTTGCCATGACGCTGTGCACAGGAAGCACAATAATAAAAATGCAGCAGACAAATCTATTTATTTCTACTACTTCAGAGCCGCGTTTGAGTTTGCATGTCATTCAACTTCAAAGAGATGCGCATCAAAGAAACAAACACATGGGGAACAACGTTTCATGTGACTGATTAACCATCAAAAGAACAAAAACCGAGAACAGATTTCAGGCACGTGGACATAAACAAGTGAAAAGGACTTTTTGCATCAAACATATGGAGATATACTCAGTTTCTAAAGATAATGATTAGAAAGGTTAAAGTGGATTTACGATTATTTTAGTAATGCACAAATTAAATGAAGCTTAAATTTGGTATCACAACAAAAGAGACATCAACAAATAGTTAGTTTACAACAGTTAGTGTTAAACGTTGTTCATTAAAGCAATTTACGGAACTCAAGCATAAGCTACTGAGAAGGATGATTAATAAACAAACCTGGCGTCATCAGTCAAAAGTTTTGTTTTTTTCGTGGGGCACAATATTTATGATGGATACAGATAAAGTAAAGGTCCTGGAGCCGGATTGTGCCCTTCGCGTCGTGGCGTCTTCCAGCCTTCAATGAGCTTTTCCGAGGTCATGATGGATCCACAGAGTCGAACTGTTAACGCCGTGTTCGTGCGTCACGTGTGCGCGTAACTGCGCTATGATGCTTTTCTGACGCGTTGGCTTTGGCGACTGCAATCAACGCGAAATGTAAGCGCAACATAGTACAAAACAACGGGAACACAGGAAATTAATCAGGGCACATGTCTCCGAATTTATCCGTAATATGACAAGTCGCATGATACGAACACATCCTCAGACTGATTTACGACGTGGTGCTGCCAAGTGAGATGTGTTTCGCCCGTAGAAATAGGCTATTGCACGCAGAGAGAAACATGCCGTGGAGTTAGTAAATCTTGAAGCGCATCAGCTGAGTGAGCTGAGAGGCATCAGCATCTCGCAGAAGGCCGTTCCCTGCCAGCCTGGGTACTTGTGACTTAATCCTATCAGCGCTTAACGAGCACATATGAAGCGGTAGTGAATCATTCCTACCTGCCTGAATATCCTCATGTCCCTGGGGCGAAACACTGGCCTCGCTGTGAAATCCTCTCCTCCGTTGGCTGGTGACATTGAGCGTATTGGTTCTGCTGCAGCGCCGGTGAAAGTCCGTTGCGAAGGAAACACGGTTGACCGGCGGCTAATGCGACCAATCAGCGGCGGCCCGGCGAGTCCACGTTCCATCGCCCGTCCAATGAGAAGCAGGATTGACACATCCGAAGCCGCAGGATTAGCGCAGCTCAGCAGCACAGGAGCTGCCCGGGGCAGGCTGCAGACGGTGGGACTCACCAGGTAACTTTACCTGGGGTTGTCACGGAGCACGCTGCACAGCAGAGGTTCAAGGTGGGGTCAGAGGACCAGTGTGGGGTCTTAGTAAATAATAAAGTGGTCTCTATAAGACAGGAAGGATATGTTGCTGCACTAAAGACATATAGTTGTGCTTCTTGTGTGACAGCACAGATATAACACAAGTGTTAAATTTGAACATTTGAGCTCTGTGGATATGCATATACCGAACTCTGTGTCTCTATATGAGGCTTAAGGAGAAATTATTCTGCAAACAGTTTACACAGTGGGTGGATGCAGAACCTTTTTTATATTAATTATGTTTCTAAAGACAACCATGTCCGACTATGTTTGTAATATCCTTGGGATGTTTGTAGATACACGATCTGTTTTGTTTCCCATTCTGGAAATTAATTTTATTCCACATCTAGGATTTTCTTACAAAAACACTAAATATCAATATAACAAAAAGCTTAATAAAAACTGCATCAGTAGCACCATATGACAGCTGTTATATGAGCTGCGACGAGATCATTTCATTTATTGTCAAATTGTCTTGTAGACCCAAAAAGAAGACCAAAGTGAAAAATTGAGGTAAAATAAAAGCGAAAAGAAAAAAAAAGCAACTGCACAGATGAAGCTCTGAAACATTATTATGCATGATGGTAAACAGGTTGAAAATAAATACACCATAGGCAGAAAACAATCTCTCTTTCCAGAAGTCAGTCAGTCTTTCAGTGTGGCAGCAGATATCTGGAAACATTAAGGTGACAATGCCAACATGCAGAGTTCTGTATGAAAAACAAAATGGCACCTACAGAACATACAGCTAGTCAGCACTGAGAGCCCTGCAGGTCATCCAGGTGAGCCTTTTTTCACACTCTCATACAACCAGCGCTGGATCTGCTTCTTCCATGTTCACAATCTCCCCCTCCACCTCCACCTGAGAGTTCACCACCTGCTGCCCTTCAACTTCAGTTGTGGTCACATGCACGACCTGAATCTCCACTCCAGCCCGCTTTAACCTCTCCACGTCTTCCTCACACATCTCCGCCATGCCCCCCTCCTGAACCACAACGGTCGTGGTCTCCTCCATCTCCATCACTTCTACAGGCTCCACTTTGACATGTTCGACTTGAATTCCATCATCCAACAAGACCGTTTCAGCACATTCTATGCTCTGTGTTGCTATGGGGAGAGTGGCGGTGGCAGCAGAGTCAGTAATGATCAGTTCTTCTGGTGACTTGTCCTCAAAGGAATGGATGTCTTTGAGGTGTGCATTTAGTTCTTTGGTGTGAGTAAACCACATATCACACATGGTACAGTGATTGGGCTTGTCTCCTGTGTGGCTCACAAGATGATCTTTGAACTGGTCCCAGCTGTTGAAAACACTGCTGCAGACCTATGTGATGTGATGCAGATGAAGGAAAGAGTAACAGGTTAGCATCACACTGATCAAAGCTGAACACTTGAATGAGATAACAAAAAGTCTCAAACTAAATTAAAAATAAATGAATAACTAGTTATTTATACTAGTATAGTATTTTATACTGCTACTTGTTAACCCATCACAATCCAAGTAATTAATTCTGGAAATGACTCTATGCATCAGAACGTGAGAAACCATTTTCTACTGTAGACTGAACTAATAGTGGGTACATGACACCCTTGATTCTGGGCAAACTGCACCTGGCATTCATAGAGTTTCTTGCGTCCCTTCTTGGCTCCAGCCCCGTTCTGACAGGCTGCCATATGGCACTTCAGCGTGCTGTTCCTTGCAAATCGCTCATGGCAATCTGGACATTCATAAGGTTTTTCACCTAAACATTCACACAGTAACAATTAAATTAGTATTAGACACATAAAACCTATCTGAAAATTAGGCACAGAACTGTTTAAATTGTTTACATTCTCACCAGTGTGCTTCCGCAAGTGTTCCTTAAAGTGGCCGAAGTGGTCAAAGTGCTTCTTGCAGTATTCACAAACGTGCACTTTCTTTTGGGGTTTGTGATTTTGAGACAACTCTTCTGCTTCAAAATGAAAGGTGCTGATGTGCTGCTTTAAGGCGGCCTCCCGTGTGTAAGCTTTACCACAGTGGTTGCACACATGCGGCTTGTCCAGTGAGCCCAGGTGTGTTTTTAAATGCTGTTTGAGGTGATAGTACAGCTTGAAGCTACGATCACACTTGTTGCAGCGGAACATGTTGTCCACTTGAGAGATCTGGACCTCGACGACCTCAACATTCTCCAGCACTTTGGAGGCAGTCACAGTTTCTTCCTGATAAACAACTTCCTGCTATGCACAAACACAAGAATAACAAGTTTTACACAATCCATCAAAAAAAAAAAAGGAAACCACACACTATAGCTTTTTTATTCTCAGTTCTTGATCACCTGTAGTGTGGGTTCCCCCTGCTGATATTTGCTAGTTATATCAGCTAAAAGAGCCAAAGCAGAGTCATCTGACGCAGCCTGAGCATTCCTTGCTGCATCAACCACCTCTTCAAGTCCTGACTCCTCCACCTCAATGGCACCTTCTCCTATCACCTCAATCTCCACCTGGAAAATAACAATAAGTCCTAACAATTAGCTGTATGGACAAGGTTTACTTTTCCACACATGTAACGCATTTTAACACAGCAGAGGAATTAAGTGGAGGAAAAATACAATCACGCAGTGCAACAATTAGGGCAGTTATTTTACAATGAATTGCATTTGTAACGACAATTATCAACATATTCACCTGTTCCCCTTCCACTGAGGGTAAGGTTTCGGTAATCACATTAGATGTTTCAGCAATCTTCCTCTTTTTACCTTGATTCTTCGCTGTCAATGAGGGTTTCTCATTTATCCTACAAGAGAGCAAGAATTTAGAGTTTAAACAGTGTTTATGTACCAGTGTAGTCATAAATGACATCAGCTGAATTCTGTTGATGACACAGTTTTGCTTCTTTAGCAGTGAGTTTTCCTACTTTTTACTGAGTGCCTTTATTGCTTCCTGCATCTGGAGGTATTCAGCTGCCTTCCACACATCATATGCCTGTTCTTCTCCAGTTAAAACTAATGTGGCTGTGTATGTGAACTCCATCAGCTGGCGAAAGGCTGTGTGGCTCACTCCTGGTGGAACATGAGCAATCGTGAGAAAAGCATTTCTGCTTAACATTGATTTGCAAAGTCATGTATGGACATAAAACAGATCTTATTAAACGACTATGAATTAATAAACTGAGTGGACAGACAACAAAATCTAACAAAATGTAACTAAATGTAACTTTGGCTTAAAGTAAATCTATTAACGTTATGATTCTACTAAGAGTAGGAAGAGTTACATTTATATCAACGTGCAAAAGTACCTAGTACATGAAAAACTAGCTCACACAACATATTGAAGAATTTAAGTGAAACTCTGATTACCTTCTATCTCTACTAGTGGCTCCTGGGTAAAATCCTGGAAGAACTTGTGAAAAAACTGACTGCATGCTGCTAACACTGCTTTATGAGCTCTGAACTGCTGCCCTGCAAGAGATCAGACACATAAATGTTTAGGTGCTTGTTTCACTAATTTATTGAGACATATGAAGCTGACCTACAATACTTCCTACCATCCACAATCAAAGTAATGTCTGTGAACTGGTCCAGTTGACGCTGTTCGTTCAGTTTGTCCATCATGACTTTGTAATGTGCTGGGTACTCATTGCTCCCATCCATCTCCACCTCAGCCGCCATCGCTCACCTGAGCCTTTTCTGCGGGTGAGACAATTGAAACAGGACATAACACTAGATGTTGCTTGATATTACTTCAAGGATCAAACATGCTTTACAGTCCAGGGTAAGTGTTTTCTATTGTTTTGATTATCAAACTCACTAAACAAGTAATACAACCGTTGTTGTGTAATTGTCGAGTAGTAACTTAACCACAAGTCCTTACATGCACCCTGATTAGATGCCATACAAACAAATGCAGTTCAATATCTTATTTCAGTCTGCATCAACTAAATCCTAAACATTTCTCCCTGGTGTCACGTTTGCCCCACACAATTATGATTCTGCATGTGTCACTGCACAGTGAATTAGCAAGCACATGCTCAGACTGGAAATCTGAAATATATCATTACCGAACAGACATTTGTGAAGTAAATCTGACAACATCATTCACGGAAGTCACGAAGTAGGGCCTATGATGAGACCCCCCTAACTTCAAACCTCTTCACTTAAAATCTCTAAAACGAATTCTAAAAGATAAAGCATTCGGAAGACAAGCCAATTATACGAGTGACTCGCGCTGTGGAAGAACAGAGGGAAATGACTTAACCAATGATCAGACACATGGAGTTTGTTTAGCTAACATCTTAGCTAATCCATCTGAATGTTAGCTTAACTAGCAAATACACAAACCAACCATTCTCCGATTAATAACACACAACATTTCAAATAGCCCAACTTACCGGGACTATATGTAGACATGTACGCCTTTTCATAATACAACAAGAAGGAAATAATCGTCCTACAACCCCGGAGTGTTACAGGTACGGGGCCTCCTAGCAAGCTCGCCATTTCGCGTTTGACAACCAACATTACGTCATCAAACCGCGCATTAAAAATACACTTTTCCCAGACAGTTTTCCCAATTATGATCGCCCTGCGTTAAATTACGCGTTAGAAACATCGCCAGACATACCTCAAGTTTAGGTCCGCTGTTTCAGAAAGTTGTTTCGTGATAATATTTGCTTCGACGGACGATCGGCTGTTCTACTCTCGCTGCTCCAAAAAAAAGGGCGGTCGTTCAAGCCTCGGGCCTCGGATTCCCAGAAACCTGTGCGAAAACAAGGACGCCAGGGCGCGTTGCTTAGTGACGAGACGTTTACATGTTCTTTACATCAGGCAAATTAAGAAATGACCGTTTACATCACTGTAATCAATCCAAATTTATCGACAACATTATTGATGTATTGTTGATTTTTATACTTGTAGATGATATTATAGTTCTAACTAATTACTAATTGGACAGAACCTACTTTAGAATCATAACAAACTGTGTCTTATCTGTGTGACCTTTGTGGCCTTTTTAACTACATTGTAGTTACATAGTCATATAGTTCGTGCTGACTGACACGTACGTTTAAGTCGTCAGCCAGTCGAGGTGGCCTGATCATGCCAGGCTCCGTAAATGAGTAACACCAGTTCATAGAGTAAAAGCGTTAAGTGTTTTGCCCTCACGCCTGACGTGCGGGGTGTTGTTTTTAACTGTATTTAGTGGAATAACGCGTCTACAACGTCGCTATCCGTGCAATCCTGTGGGTGTACTCGTACTACTGCTGCTCTGTTTCCTCGTGATCATGCCTGAGGGGAAACGCACTGTGTCAGCGTGGCTTCCTGATAGAGCTGCTTGAATCAGGACAAGCTGTTGTATCAAACACTGGATTAATCTGCACTTGTGAATACAGATTTTATATGGAGAGACAGGGTCAGCCACACCAATCACATGCAAGCTTTCTACTGCGTCCGTGTCCGCTTGACTTTCAGATAACTTATCTTAAATGTGTGTTTAAAGAAACCACAGAGTCAGAGATTTGCTGGCCTAGTTAAAACAGAGGCCTTTGACCTTTGTAATCTCATAAAAGTGATGTCAACCGTCATATCTGCTGCAAAGCTGAGACTGAACCTGCAGACAGACAGTCTCACCTGGCCTCATGTACCTTGGAGTCATTTATAGTTTTATACCGTTGAATATGTCAGTATACCCTAATGAAGTGTTACACAACAATGAAACTCTGACCCAGAACAGGTAACAAGTATACAGCTGTTCTGTGCTAGACACCAGTCAAAAGACTTTTAACTCTAACTCAACTTTTTTGTGGTTGTCTCTTAACTTTGTACAGTACTCAGTGCTGTGATTTATCGTCCGTGTCTAACCCTTGTGTGTACTGTTGAGCTTTGAACCCCCCCCCCCCCCTTTTTTTTTTACAGTGGGGTCATTTTGACCCCTCCAAGGCAACAGGAGGCTTAATTGTACATTGTCCGTTCAGCATTTCATTTCCATCCAGTTGAACCTGACTAGGAATAGTCCTTCATGCCTCTTGTTTATATTGAATTATTCCAGTTCTGCAGTGTTTGGGTGAACTGTGCAAACATGCTGATCTGGATCCAGAGTCCCACCCGCCGTCCTCTTTCACTTCCCCATTTGCAAGTCAAAGTAAAAAACAGAATTGCACAATGTTACTTCCATGTTTCACATTGCGAAACAATTCTGTTTGCAAGGAGGCAAATGCATGCATTTACATGCAGGCTTACTATGGATTAACCGTCCTGAGTAACCATTGTCTCCTGAACTTTGCTTCGTCCCGGTGTAGGAATTTGTCAAAGTGCCAGTTGGTGCCAAACATTTTCCATTAAATAAAGTTAGTATCCTGTCTTTTGGGATTTCATGCACTGTGGCTTTTTAACGTCAGAAAAGTGTAGGCATCAGCACTAGCGCCTGAACTTTGTCCCCCTTCCAGACAGCAAAACAACAGGCAGAGTATAAAAAGGGGGAGCAGCGGGGGAGGAGACTTGTTTTTGTCCAAGGAGCTGCAGCGACACAGATCCCAGCAGAGAGTAAGAAAGTTTTAACGAAAAGGTAAGAAAAAGGTTAATTACTTGAAATGTGGTGAGTTCAATGTGTTAGTCTGGCAGGGCTGCGTTGTAAATGCTATGAGGCAGCATTTAAGTGTATTTTGCAATGCAAATCATTTCACTGGTCATACTACACCACTTCAACCAGCTATGAAACTATCATTTAGTCCTACTTGCTTACTTGTCATGGATGTGGTATATTTAATATTATTATAATATATTTTAAAACAGTCCAGCATTCTTTGTTTATCATATACTGTGTGTCTATGAGCTTGTGTGCAGCAGAGCTTTATCACAGATTTAGGAACTTGTTCATATAATGGTTGCAAATGTACTCTTTATGTAACCACATCCAGTCCAGGCAGCATTTGCAAACTGGAATAGATACCTGGTATGGACTAGACAACGTTCTAATACTAACCTCCTTTGACCTTTTGTTCAATCCTGTCACTTTCTTCTCCCTCCTCCCTTCTTTTGGCAACTCCTCCCACCACTGCTACCCCTTTGTTCTGCAGACCAGGGCAGTGAGGAGGCGCCACGGGGATGTGGGCGTGCCTCAGCCTCCTCCTCACTCTCTGCCTGCTCCATGGGGGCGGCGCAGAGAGTGATGGGGGCGGGCCACGCTGTCAGCTACATCCAGCCTGGAAAATAGGGGATGTGGTGCCTATGGAGGGGGCCGCGGGCCGGGTGACGGTGGTGGCACTTCTCCAGGCCAGCTGCCTGTTCTGTTTGGTGCAGGCGTCCAGGTACGCGCCCATCATGTGGTGACATTTGTCTAATTGAAAAGAAAAAAGCCTTCACCGCAGGGGTCTCACTCTAATGGTCTAATAAATAAACGTCTCTGTGCAGACTGGATCCCCTGCGCCAAAAGCTGGAGAATGAGGGTCTGAAGGGTGTGGTGTACATGGTGGTTAATCACCAGGTGGAGCAAGCGCAGCAGCTGCATCCCATGCTGGCACAGAGGCTGTCAGAGAACATTACACTGTACAAACAGGATGCGCTGCAGCCCGATGTCTGGAAGACGCTGAACGGACAGAAAGATGACTTCCTCATTTATGACAGGTTTGGTCGTTGTGTCTCTTCAGTTTTACTTTCATTATTACTGTCACGTATACCTAACTTCAATACGCATGTTGATCCCTTCGTCGTCAGATGTGGCCGTCTCACCCAGCACATTTCGCTTCCATACTCCATCATTGGGCAGGGCCACATTCAGAGCGCAATCAGAGAGGCCTACTGTAAGCGTATATGTGGGGACTGCTCATATGAGGTAGAGACTACAATCTGTCTAAGTCATCATATATTTAATTAGCGACAAGCACCTTTACTAAACTCCTTTCATTCCTCCTCAATGGGTTTTTCTACAGAGCACCGAGACCCCGGAGGAATGCACAGAGAGAGCAGCCGCACAGCCTGGTGCAGATGCTGCCCCAGCAGTAGAGGAAGACACTCGACACGGTCACAGTCAAGATCACGGCCACCATCACGGACATCACCATGGTCATGGTCACGGCCACCACGGGGATAATAATGGTTTTAACCCCCGTGGCTTTGGCCATGATCGCAACAACGGCCATCACCATCGACATGGCCATGACCATGGGCAACATGAAAGTCACCAGGGTTTTAGTCACCAGGGGTATGATCAAGGTGATGGGATGTCTCAAAGACAAATGCATCCAGATTTAGGACAAATGCAGCAAGCGGTGCACGTGCACGAGATACCACAGCAGGCCCACATAGTTCCTGTGAGGCCCTGAGTAGCAGACAAAGCGAGGTGCAAGTCAAAGCATAGCTGACAGTGGCCAGCCGCCTCTGACAACGAAGCCTCTCCTAAGGCAAGCTGATGCTGACACTGACGCAGGCTGTTTGGGGAGGCAGGGAGCGAGCAGCCAGTCAGCCTCTGACACTGTGACGAGGCTCTACCCGCCTCCTGACAGTGACACGGGCTGAACGGCGACACAGCCAATAACGTTAGGGAAACCTGACAGTGACGCTCGCTTCCTGCTGACTGACAGTCGCCTCAGCCAGCCCGGTGAGCCTGATCCCCAGGTGTTGTGAGCTGAGAATGACAGCAGCTGTAAGCTGGGTCTGACATCAGCCTCACACTGACACCAACCAACAACTGAGGGGCTATGGGCTCTTTTTTGCCAACAAGTATTACCGTGGGAGGGGGTGAGACAGTGCCTGACAGCGTGGATGTGGGACAGGTGAACACACATCTAAATATGTTGTGTCCTGAGGTGTAGCTGCTGTGTTTCACCTGTCCCCACAGACATCTGGGGTCAGGCTGCTGGCTCGCCCTTTCTCAGGAGGGTATGTGGTTGTCATGTTCCTCAGCAGCCTATTCCACTTTGCTCTCTCCATCCTTAATGAAACCAGACGCGGAAACTATGCTCTAGTGGCGTCTGTGTGATGTCAGGCAGGAGAGAGAGGAGAGGAGAGTTTAGGAACACGGCAAACACTTTAGGTGATTTGATGTTAAGTGTTATGGACATTTGAAGAGAAAGTATCAGCAAATACTTTACAAATAACAATTAGAGTATGAGATGATACTATTACAGTACATTAGATGCTATTTACATCCATTAGATAATTACATAGGTTGAGCTCTTACAATGACAGGAACTAGTTTGTGTCTACTTGTTGATTCAGTCCAAAATCTTCACATCTCAGGTGTGTCTTGTCTTTCAGCCAGTCCAAACATGCACATTTTAACTGTCCAGTACTTAGCATTCCTGAATTATCATTTTTTAATGTTCCAGATTTTTTTTATGTAGGATACTAATTGCACACATTTATACAAAGCAACTTAGAAAAATACGTTAAAGACGTTGCTTTAATGGAAAAGGGAAAAAGCAGTTCATGAGATGGGGAATAAACTCCTAATGAGGGTTTCTGTGGAAAGATCACCCTGAAAACCTGATGCTTGCACAGAGAACTGTATTGTTAACAGTTTGTCAAAAATGGAAAGCGAGGGTTGAATAAAGACGTCTGAGTAACATGTTTTGTTTGTTTAATATCTTCAATTAAATGCAAAAACAGTGACACGAGTGATGTATGAATAAATAAAATGGTTCCATGGAACAGTTTTACCCATTTCTGTCAGCAGATGGCGATGAAGGTCTACACAACAAACTCTGTCGCCTTCTTAACATTACAGTTCCTGTGCATTAAGTGACATGCAGAATTGGAAAACGTCGACTGATCCTGTATATTCTGCGTGTTGCCTTAATTTGATTTAATTTACTTTATGTCTGATTTTATGATCCTCCTGGCTTCACCGGTAGAATCAGCTGATGAATCCTCACTGTTGTGTGACTTTTTATTTGTACTGATCCAGTTTGATTGGCAGGCTAAAGCGAGGCCCGGGGGCCAGGTTTCATTTTTTAGGTGCAGGCTGTGACGTACAAGGCAGCTCTCACAAAAGAGGGGGTTAAAGCCGGAAGCCAGTAATCCTGGTTGTGATCCTGTCGTTCTGCTTGATCAGCCCAAAAGGGGGGTCATCGTGACTCCTGTTTGCACCCGCTGACCCTAATTCCCACCCTTTGTGTTATGGCAACCAAATGCTGCAGGTAGATTTGTGAAGCTACACTATGCAACATGTTTTCTAGAGAAATGTGGTCCAGACTGTGGAGTTTCAAAGCCTGAGAGGTGTGGAGTCTTTGAGTGAGGCTCGCTGTTGAACCAACCGGAGCATTTCAGCTTGATTAGTATGTTTTGCTCGTTTTATTTACCGCAGTAATTCAGAAAACGAGACTTAGTCATTTACTCTACCTTCCTTTCAGTGGCCAATCAGACAAACTCTCCTTGAACATGGCTCCCACTGTCCCACTGAAGGAAAGGTTTCTAGCAGTATTTTCTTTATTTGATTTGCCTTATGGGTTTGATGTTGAGTGTTGCATCCCTTGAGGCAAATATACAATATGTGAGCTATGTAGACAGAATATGATGTGATTTTCTGGTTTTGTTCCAACGGCCTTGAATGTACGTAGCACTAACATGAATCAAAGGAAGAGAAGCTTAAGCCGTTTAGCTCAAACCCTGTGAAAACGTCTCGAAGACTCAAACAGTAACACGCTCTGCTCAGTGTAATGTATCTGAATTGCCTGTCGGACTGTGTGTCTGAAAAGGTCAACAAGCAACCGGAGGTAATAAATGAGACTGAGGCAGACTGCTTGTGTGGGCGTAATTGGGCTGAAGATCCAATACAGAGGAACAGTGACTTATGGGTAATTACCTGCAATGTCCTGAGACGAAGAGCTGTGAGTGGCTGTCTCTCTGATTCAATCAGGCTCACACAGAGCAGTGCAGTACACAGCCTCAGTCTTAATTGTCCGATATGCTTTCCCCCCGTTGCACAGCTGTTTCCTCTCCACTTACTCCAGCAGCAAGAGAGCCAGAGAGAGACACACACGCTCTTGTGAACTCATTCACACACATAAAGTGCCTCTGTGTTGCTTATAAACAAGTATGGCTTCTCCACACTACAAGCACAGTTCCCGCTGTGTGCTCTCACATACAGTGCGCACACAGATGTATCTACATTCACACCGTAGTCCACAGTGCACACTTTGTTCTTTCCTATCATTTCCTGTCATTAAGCGCTGATGGGAGATGAAGTCCTCTGTGTAGGATGCTGCTTGGGAACTTTTAATGAGGCAGACGGCAGGTCTACAAAGTTATATTCGAAATTGGATCCATGTCTATATTGGATTATTAGACAACAATAAATAATAGGGATAATTTACAGATGGATGTAGTGTTATGGCAAAAAGTCCAACATCCACCCAAGGCCCAGTTTTTGCAATGCAGTCCGAATTTAGGTCTTTCACCATCTACAGCACATACTGCAATAGTGTGACTCCAGGGAAGTCTCTGTGTAAAAGGCCAAGAGCAGAAACCGCTGTTGAGAAATCATCATGTTACTGACATTAACATAACACAGGCTTGGAAGTACTTTATAAAAATGTCGTTACTTAACACAGTTCTGTTGCATGCAGACCCTAACCAACCCACATGAAGGGACCACGTTCATTTTCATAAATCCTGGAGTTTTGTGAGCTGGGGCTCCACAGACAGTGGAAATGTGCTCTGTAGTCAGATGAGTTCACGTTTTAGCTGCTCTTCCATCTGGATCCGCAAGCCAGCGACAATAGAGACCATGCAGACGGAACAAGCTGCAAAAGCCAGAGTCTGTGATAGAGCAGCCATGGGGTACTGCATACTGTATGTTACATGTTGTTATTGAGACATCATGAAGCATCACGGAGAGGATAATCAAACGGTGACCATAGACTGTTAAACTGAAGTCCAGACGCCTGCAGCCTCGAGAATCTGCAAATATTACACCTGGCAAAACTGTGTAAACTGTCAGTTTGCTTCTATTTACAAGCTGATCAGTGAAAAACATAGAAAGTAAATCAACAACAGGGTTAGGCTTCATTTCTAAACAGGGCGTGTATGACGGAAAGAATACACAAGATGAGCCTTATGCTGTATATACATTTATTGATGAGAGCTTATTGTTGACACTTACAACGCTTCTTACTCACTTACAAGAAAAGCTCAACCGCTAGCAGAACAACATCAAATCGCTGAGCATCAACACACATCCTGACCTTGAGTAAAGCAGCATTCAACACACAGGGCCACACGCCAAAATTCAGAACATATAATTGAGCTATAAAAACAGATGGGACGGCCAAACAAATTAATGAAGCCCACGCAAACTAAAATGATAGCTTTTGATAGGTTTGAAACCACAATGCAGTTGTTTTTAATTCTGACATGTAGAGTGTTTCCAGTTTTATGAGCCGGGTTGACAAATCACAGAAAAAAACTAATCGTATTAGTCACGATGCCCTATCCACTGCCGGCAGACTAGACGGTGGCTTCATCTGAGGGCTGTGACAAAACAAAACAACATGTTAATGGAAATGATTGGAGTCTACGACCTTTACTATTTAGCAAAACAGACTCATACTGCAGTACTCAAGGCAAGAATTAAACTATTTCCCCAACGCACTGAAAAATGAATGCTCCCAGTTTGATTCAGAGCAACAAGCAGCACAAATTCCAGCACTCAACATCACTTCCAGGCTTAACAGAGCAACAAAAGCTACCTTGAACTGACACAAAAACCAAGAAGCTGAAGGCCATAACGCATCATTATAAAACACTTAAGCTCCACCGTTTAATACTGAAAAGCTGAAATCACAGAGGGAGGAATGAGTGTCAAGCTACTTCACTCGCCAATATTTTGAGATGACGTCGTAAAGGACTACATCTATATATGTGCTCTGTCTATTCATACTAAATACTCCATTACAGTACAGCATCCTATCAGTCTGGTAGTGTAAAATATGTCCTATAAACATAAACTCTGTAGAAAAACAAAGAAGCTTATTGAAGGTTCCTCACCGTCTGATTATTGTGCTGAATAAAACATCTATTAACGCGTAAATTAGACTCTGAGATACAAAATCTGAATACTATTTAAAATGTCAGACATATACGTGTACAAAGTGCTTGCTCTAAAGTGTCTGTAACATTTATATGTTTGAAATAAACAGCTGTTACGCTTTACTGAACTCACTTTGATCTGGCAGCAAAAGCAGACACAGTGTGGTAAACTCCTGCACAAAGACACCTTGCACCAAGTGCGTTTGTAATCCTGTTCCTCGCTGTAACCTTTAAAAAGAAAACATATTTTTCGCGACATTTCCTGTTCCAGTTCGCATACATTCACGATCACCGCTGTACCCATGAAACTAAACCTTAACTGTGCTTTTTTTGTGTAGCACAAGTGTAGCACGTCTAAAGTTTGGGTCCAAGTCACAGATTCTCATTTATCCCACATCAAAAAAACCCTTCTCCAATATTAGTAAAATCCAATTTGCAGGTTTTACCATCAAACATTTGTTTAGTGTGTTGTTTTGAATATCCCCGTCCTGCCAAAGCCACGTTAGATTAAAAAAACAAAACATGTACCGAGCAGCATTATAGTGTAATTAGTAATATTAATGACATGAACATATATAAACCTGTAATTTCACAGAACTAGTAAATATATTAAGACATTTATGCAAGAGCACTGACTTGCTGGTATCACCAGCACTAGGCAACAACAAAAACAACAACCACGCAGAGCTCTTTATAAAAAGAGAGACAAACCGAGAAAGTGGCACATGTTTATATTCACATTTTTAGAAAATGACACTTTACGGCTCCTGCTTGTGGGTTTGTGTCTGGACTGCAGAAGCAACTCAAGGATGATTCCAGAACAACATCATTCAAAGGCAGGATGCGTTTCCTTGTGCATGGTGAGATGTGCTCATTCGGAGGCTTCCTTCGGACACATTCATTCATAGACTTGAAATGAAGATTCATTGTGTTATACTACAAAACCATGCACAACACAGAGCCTTTATTAGCCTAAGCTTCGGCAGCTCATTGTATGCGGTACAATATGTTGCTGTATTTGTCACAGGCACATTGTCGAAGTCTTCAATTCAAAGGGTGAAAACACGTGAGCGCAAACCCTTCACAAAAGGCCTCCAACATTATTATCACCCACATGGGCCAAAGTAAAAGTGGTGCGTGTCACTGAACCAAGGGAAAGCTCACACTGCAAGCTAATGTGGATAAACGACTGAATAAGCAGCATACTCTGCCTACATACGGCCTTCTGTGTCTGACTCAGGTTCTCTGGGGAAAATATTCATCTAACATCTCTCTGTGACCAGAATCTGAAAATTAAGGGACTTTTCTACAAGCTCTAATCAACATTTCTGGTTTGGAAATTGTGGTCAACTTAATGAGCATAATACGAAACATGCAAGTAACAGTTTGGTGGCCACAGAACATTTTCAGCCTTGCAACAATTTCAGCTCATATTGTTTATGGCTATGTCCATAAGGCAAGGTTACATATCATTTAAGGCAAATGTTTCTGATTGAATGTGTGCATGCATACACGACACCGTCTTAGTGGACGTGCAGTGTTTTTCTTAATAGGCCTTTACATGAATACATTTATATATATAGCAGTACTTGCCTGAACATAGAAATATATAAATGCACAAATCCCAATGGTGTAATAAGCCTTCCTTAGAACAGAAATGGCAATCCAATAACACTATCATAGGCACAGGTCATTAATATGGCAGGT
This sequence comes from Macropodus opercularis, assembly GCA_030770545.1. NCBI lineage: Eukaryota > Metazoa > Chordata > Actinopteri > Anabantiformes > Osphronemidae > Macropodus > Macropodus opercularis. The sequence continues at coordinate 6,239,854 of CM061097.1, read as the reverse complement.
TAATGAATAAATGGCTAACTACAGCTTTACTTTCACAGTCTTCCAACTTGCTCCAGTTGTCTCTTCATTAGATAATAAAAGCTTATAATTAACTCCTTAGGGTTTGAGCCCAAGTGATCGCGACGACTGCTGGTTTCAGTTTGACACGATGTGCGCAACACCTGGTTTCTCAAAACTCAGCGTGTGCCTTCACATTTGCTGAATAGCTACGGTTTATCAACGCGCTCTTGAGCAAGGCACTTGGTGCTCCATGTTCAACACAGTCTGTCAGTGAATCTGATTAAATCCTTCCTCTTAGCTGGCAATTCATTAGTTGCACCAATCTAGGACTAATGCAATCAGTCAATCCTACACTGATGAATGACACTGCTCATGCTAAATGTTTAAAACACATGGCATTAGTTTTTAGCTAGGTGTGCTTAATATATATATTATATATATATATATATATATATATATATATATATATATATATATATATATATATATATATATATATATACACATATAAAATATAATAAAAGTGTATGTCCCCAGTATGAATCTAAAAAAGGAAATCCAGTGAAATCCAATCAAAATTAACTAAGGTTAATAGATACGCGTACAATCAGAAAACAGTTCAAGGTGAGCAGCTTCATTTCCCTTTTGTTGAGCAACTCTATTTCCACTCCATTTGATGAGTTCCTTCATTTCCCAGAATGCCTTTAAACATCATCCAGGTCTAGCAATATGATTGTAGTAGTATACAGCGAGTAGGTTGCTGAGCCAGTTGTTCTTCTCTTCTTCTTTTCATTGTTGAACCTAGTTATTAAACTGTATTTTGGCTGTAGAGCAGAAATAGTTTGACATCATATCAGGCTGGCCACTAATTCATTTAAATATGAAGAGCCCACCATTAGACAAAAGGAAACCAGGCATGCAAGGTCAAACTGCATAGTTGTGTTTTTAGGTTAGGTTTTGCCTTTTAGCTAATACTTCTAATACTTATTTTTTTGTATAAAAATATATCTCTAATGAAGTACTTATAGGACGCCGATATAAAATAAGCCACAACTGAGCAGAAAAACACTTCAGCCAGCAAGAGGTATCAACGACAACAATGACTTCTTCTCTGATGAGTGTGCTTGTGTTCTCCCACTGAATCAAACACTGCTACTGTAACTCTCTGCATGATTAAGACTTCAACGGTGTCACTGCGCTAAATGCACTGCAGCGGCCAGAGATGCGCTGGGATCCAAGGCAGGTCAGCTGTGAAATAACGCTCTGTGCCTCACAGGCATCACAATCACGGTCCCAGCCAATCATCTGTGTCTTTTGCATATTTGCCAACAAACAGAGCAAGCTGTGCATTTGGTTTGTGACATGTATGTTTGGCTGCGTTTGCATCAGTGGCAAAAAAAAAAGAGTCAGGATTAAAGCTTGTAGTTTTTCACCTCTGAACACTAACACCTGGACGCTCTCACCAACACTGTGCGTCGTCCTTTCACGGAGCAAGGTTGCCCAGCAGGTCTGGGGTGATGTACCCTACAGGAAAAGCAGGTAGGGTCTTGGCAGGATGCTGCGGCAGGCAAGGAGGAGACTGGTGCGGAGGGGGGTCGACAAGCAGACTGTGCTTACTGTCCACTTCCTGTATGACTGTGTAGTCTGCAACGGGAGCAAAGAACGGTGGCGGCGGGGAGTCAGGAAGAATATAAGGCGACTGATTATTCTCTCCTGTGGCTGAAGGTCTGGGGTGAGGCTGAGGGTGTACTGCTTGGTAGCCCTCGCCAGGCGTGTGGGCGCTAGGGGGAGTGCTGATCTGCCGGGCGTTGGTCTCTGAGGTGTAGCCACTTCCCTCGGGATCCACTACCAGCAGCTGAAACTGCAGCTCAGTCTGCTTCTCGTCTTCCGTCTCTTTGCCGTCATCTCTTTCTTTCCCTTTCTTCTGTGCCTCCTTCTCTGTGGCTGAGGTGGCCTCCTGGATTCTGAGTTGCTGGCCAGGTGACAGCACCACTCCTCCAGAAGGCATAACGTTGCTGACCTGCGCATAAAAGTCTGTGTTGACCCAAGTCTGGGGCCCTGCAGCTTGGAGTTGGGCGGTGGGTCTCTCGTCTCTCTCTGGAGTTGGGGATCTTTCTGCTGCATCCAGAAAGGAGGAGTCTCCATCTTCAGGTTGGCCTGGCAGCAAGGTGGCCATGAGCAGTAATGTGTCTTGATCTGGCAGATCTGGGTCATAACAGCTTGCTCGACCTGAGTCTCCATCAGGGAAGCTAGTGGAGATAGAATCAGGAAGAGAAAGGAGATTAAATTTCTATTTTCAGATGATCTTGCAGGAAGAAAACAAATGCGTTAGGTCAGACTCAGTGTGTAATAATCTACCTGGCGGCATTGGAACAGCTTCTGCTCATGCTGTGGACGGTGGGTTGGGGCAGACCAAGGAGCCTCTGGGTGTCCTCCTTCTCCCCAGCGTCTGGATCCTCAGCATCCACCTCGATGAACTCCACCCACGGCTCATCTCTGTAGAAATCCGGTGCATATGTGGGCAGGCCTCCCATACCTTCCCCACTCATGATGAAGTTCAGCTCGTCCAGTTTGCCCTTCTACATGTGAAGCACACTGACGTGAGTGTGTGCGCACAAACCAGCAGGCATAAAAAAGTGTGTCCATTTCTAAAAGTAACAGCTGTAAGCCCAGCATGAATTGTATTTCACCTTTGTATGGATTATTAGTTCATATCAGTACTTTTTATCTGAGGTGCAGGTTCTGTAACAGGTTGCCTGTTAAATATAATCCCACATCATCTGGCAGCAATACGCCCACAAAACTGCTGAACCAGAGCCGCCTTTACATCTTATTATCACTCACTGCTGCCCATGATCTTGTTTACTAATCAAAAGCGTCTGTTTATTTTGAAATTATTTATGGACTTGTGGCTTTTATTTCACAGTTGGCACAAAACAAGCAGGCAGTGTGATGATTACAGTATGCGTGTGTGTGTCTAATGTGCCTCTAAGCCACGTGGACGCCCATCAGGGTCTGGTCTCAATCAAAAGTACAGCGCAAATGTAATATTATAAAAAACAAGTTACACAACAATCGATAAAGTCACTCGACTAGAGAAGCATTGCACAGTGCTGTATGTTGGCTGCTGCAAATTATGACATTATTATTACAATCTCTTGTTTATGCTGATGTGAAGTACAGAATATTATGTTTGTTTGCTGACATAAAAGTCTAATTTATATCAGTAAAAAGTGGTTAGCAAACACGTCTGACTACACCAGTCTGTGTGGGAAATGTTAAGGTTGAAATGCAAATGTAGATGAACTATATAAAGCAGAAATGTGATATGTGTGCAGTGGAATATGTTGTACATACAAGAATACAGAAAAGCAACGCAGCAAACCTACCTTCAGCAGCTCTGAATCGATGCCTTTAATTTTGGGTGCAGGAATCGGTGGCAGAAGGATCATCATCACTCTGCAGTGGCAGGGAGAAGAGAACACAATCAGCTCAGTGAATTTGTCAGTACCGTGCGCTCATGTCTGTGTGTTGCGTGGCATAGTAGCTGATGATGAGAGTTGCACAATGCGTTGCTGATTTAGCGAACATGTCGTCAGTTCTCGCTGCTGCTGAATACGTTTGCAATGATAACACCTGGTGTGAATAGATAAGAGGGAGACTGACCGATCCTACCTGTGCTGCTGAGAGACGACAATCAGCAGGATAAGAATGAGGATGCCCACAATCCCGAAAACAACAATAAGTGTGATGGGGAAAGCAGTGCCTAAAAGAAGCAGAATGAGTGAAGCACCTTCCACATGACATTCTTTTATCTATTAGATTTGCCCAACTGCTCAGTGTCACCCTGGTAGGTTCTTACCTCTAGGCATCTGAATGAAGATGGAGTCACTGAACTCTCCAAACTTAGTGAAGGCTTTCATCCTGCTGCGGATGTGCACCTCATACTGTCTTCCCACCTGCAGGCCGTAGATCGTCTGCTGTGTGTGCGGCTGAATCTCCAACTGAAGCACAGAGGTCGAAAACAAATCATTCACATCACTCATTCAGCTTATTTTACTGTTTTAATTCATTAGGTAGGGAATTAACTTCATTTTTCCTATACTGATGTGAAGAGATGCAACAATTCTAAACAGGCTTTCAAAGGTTCTGTGTTTGTTTTCAGAAGCAGCTTCCTTTCGCAATTATTGAGGCATTTAAGACACATTAGATGGAGGACATGCCGTTTTGATAGAGGGCTCTAAAACTGTATCCAATGCTGCATGTGTCGCCCTGGCTGGCCAGGCTGTAATGAATATGAGCGTGTACAAGGTGCCATGGCCTCTGACCTACAGATCCCTCCCTTCACTTCCTACAGAGAGGCTGTGTTTTCCCAGAGGGCCTTGCGCCGGCTTCCACTGCCTTGCCCAGAAAGCTGCACCACATTTTAGCCACAGGACTTCGGGGGGAAGGGAAAGGAAACATGACACGGTGCCACTATAACCCACCTACAATTCCCGCGTAGGAGTGTGCATGAGTGTTTGCGTACGCTGTGCGCGGACACGTTATTTAGGCGCGTGCTTACGTGTGTCAGCTGAAGAACAGAAGGCAATTTAGGAGTAAGTAGAAGAGAGAAGACTCACCACTTCCCAGTTTGTGGCATTTCTTTCTCTGTGCTGGAGCTCGTACTCGATGCGCATCCAGCCCACCCTGACGTCTGCAGTGGGCGGGGGCTCCCAGTTGACCCTGACATCATAACTTAGCCCAGAGGGACTTAAATTCAGGAGGGTCCAGTTAAGGGACACGGGCGGGTCAGGATGAACTGCAGAATAAAAACATATGAAGCGTTTAAAGGACATAGTGAAGATCAAATACCGTCACACGTCACATCGCCTACAGTACCATGGAAACATACTTTGACACTTGCTGTGATATTGAACAGCATCTGACATTTGCTGGTTTAGCCGACATGCAGCACCAAGTACCATTTCCTGGAAACCTTTTGTTAGGGTACCAGAAATACATGATTTTATCTGCTTAACCTTATGTTTGTGTCAGAATAAATTTAACAGGAAACCTGAAAATGTTACTGTGTAATTTCACCTGATAGATTGAAAAACGAGACGAAAATACATACAATGTTTTACTAACCAATATTCTCCACAGTGAAACAGTCGTCCTCGTTGTAATAGGTGACGTTGTTTTGGCTGCGGAGCTGCATGCAGTACGTGACCCAAATGACCGTGTGGTTCATGTCGAAGAAGCACTCCTTGTTTTCATGTACGTACTCTGGACACTCTTTCCATTCGCTGGTCGGAGAACTAAAGGAAGGATTCAAGGATAGATAGAGGATGAGAAAAGAAGATGAACTGTAGGTTACTCAAGGCTCGCCTATGCACACACACAAATTGCTCCATGTGCCAAACAATTACTTCGACTTGAAGGTAAAGTACTGTAGGTACAGTGGCTACCACACTCACTCCTTCTTAAGGTAGAAGACTCTGAGCGCTCCGGGAGCCGACAGGTTGCGGAAGCTGCCTGGACTCCACCAACAGCGAAACGTCACCTGGTCCCTTGATATGCACTCTGTGAAATGTGGCTCCGAGGGAGCTAAGAGACAAAAGAGAAAAGCTCAGGGTCACATCAATCAGCTTCAGCTTAACAAGCCTGTTGAAATTTAGCCTCATCAGTGAAGTTTTGCCCAGTCCCTTCGCCTAAACGCCACGACACAACTCACAGCAGATCACAAGTAAGCTGGTTGCAATCCAATCAGAAAGTCAAGGTAACAGTAATGAAACATGCCAAAGTAGAGAGGATAACGCAGCAGCATAATAACAATGCCCACAACTTCAGCATCTATCCTTGAACAAGCCAAAGATTCTTAACAGAATGTTCTAGTTGGGAGATTTTGGCATTACGTGCATTTCTTCATACAGTACTTCTGTGTCATGTGTCCCAAACATGTATTTCCACATTTCACATCTTGGCACATGTACAACCTTAATGAAACCCACAAACCGATCTTATGATGGCTGGAGCATGTGTTAAGTAGAATTCAACCGCTACCTGTAAACATATGTACGAACGTGTGAGTAAGAAGAATTACACAGCATGAAACCTTATCACTGTCCATTCAGAGCATTTCAATCTTGGCAGACACATTTAATACCACTTCTGGAGGCTCTGACTCAGCCCTTTGCACCCTGTCGCTCCCGATCCCCCGGCTACCTCTCTCTCTCTATCTCTCTTCTATTGGAAGCCAGTTTCTCTTCCAGCTGAGAGTTTCAGGGTTTGGTGCAACCATAAATAAGCAACTGGATGTATCATTGATTTCTGCTCTACCCGCTCTCCACCCAGTTCGCTCCCATCTCACTGGCTGCAGCATAAATCTCACATAAGACCAGAACATAAGCTCTGTAAAGTCTAACCACAGACCACACAACAAAGCTCCTAGGAAACACATGAGATGATGCACACTCCCCATTTATTTGCACAGAATACAAACGACGACATGATATATTTGCATGTGTAACCTACTTACTGCATACCTCCCTCCGCCCCTTTCCCACCTTCCTTCCCCCATCCTCTGCACACTGTTGTGGTTCCCAGAGCTTTGCTATTTCAACTCACCCTCCCTCCCACGACCAACAAATTCCAGCTGCCACCATCAAAGAGTTTTCTGCAGATGTAAAGGAGAGCTTAGAAATACCACAGGACAAGTTACATAACCCCATAGACATGCAGGTTTTGGGGTTAAAACTAATTCCTTGATGCCCGACAGTCTAAACCATCATTTCGCATGTGTAGCACACATAAAAAGTAAATGTCAGCAGAGATCCAACCTGACTCCAAACGCTTTGATTTCTTACAGGTTTGCAGACTGTCTCCTCTCGTCTTTCTTGCCCATTTGTCTTTTATAGAATAAGAAAAGCAAGTTGCAACTCTCCCACAAGGCAGGGGGCAACATCTTGACAGCTGAGTGTTCATTATGTGCCGAGCATAAGCTGGTAATTGCATTGCAGGTCTTTACTCAGCTTTCTTCATTATCCAGCATCACAGAATTTCAGCGATGGGAAACCAAATCCTGCCAATTGCCTTTAAACGATCAGCGGCTGAAAGCCTTTGGCTGGAAGACTTCATTTTATATGCGTGTGAGCTCATCCTGGCTGTGCATACTGTACTGTAGGTATCTGTTGATTCTTGTAGGCTGTGTGTGTAGCTAAGACTGATAAACAGGTCCAAGCTTTATATCCTGCCTTCATTAGTTCACAAGAAGGAGCAGGGAAACTTTCTACCTCAGCGTCAGCTTTCCCCACTAAACGACAAAACAAGCCTAAACACACGCTTCCCCAGGCCAGCCGATAAACAGCACTAAACCGTTTGTGTCCTCTCGCTGAGCACTGTGACCTTCTGACATTTCACTTTTTACACAGGCAGAAGAACAGAAACCCACTGAACTCACTGAACTGAAGTGAAGTTTTCAGCAAGTTGTGCCAAACTGACCACATTTTAAAGAAATATTGCAAGACATTATATATTGGCTTCACTTCAGGACGAAACAAAATATCCATCTCCCACAGTCATGGCAGAAATATATTAAATGAAACATAAAATACATAATAAATACACAGACACATAAACACCAAATATGGGCACTTTGAGTGTCTCCTCGCTACACTATGGCCCCTAATTGATTTCATTTGTCTACGCTTGAAGACACAACACAAAACGCTGCTAAAAAGGAAAACCTGCTGTCCCTGCTCACATCGTATTGTGCTCCTGAATGGCTGAATAAACTCAGTTACACAACACTCAAAGCTACTGTAAAACTCGACTTAACCCAAACAGGAAAAGTAAATATATACATATATATATATATATATATATATATATATATATATATAAATGTCTTATCCATCCGAGCTCGGGTCCTCTACCAGAGGCCTGGGAGCTTGAGGGTTCTGCGCAGTATCTTAGCTGTTCCTAGGACTGCACTTTTCTGGACTGAGATGTCTGAGGTCTTTCCTGGGATCTGTTCTAGCCACTCCTCCAGTTTGGGGGTTACTGCCCCGAGTGCTCCGATGACCACGGGCACCACTTTCGCCTTGACTTTCCAGGCCTTCTCAAGTTCTTCTTTGAGCCCCTGGTATTTCTCTAATTTCTAAAGTTCCTTCTTTCTGATGTTAGCATCGCAAGGTATTGCTATGTCAACCACAACGGCTTGTCTCTGCTGTTTGTTCACCACCACAATGTCCGGTTGGTTCGCCATTACCATTCATTTTTTTAAATATATATTTACTTACTACTACTACTACTACTACTATATAAATATTTTTCTTTTGAACAGATAAGTCCATTTTTCGATGGAATGCTCAGGTGATTTTTGACACAGCACCCATACCAGATGATCCACCTCATTTTCTGCAGACAGTGTGAGTGTGTGAGCTCATGTTCACCAGATGAGACAGTGGTAGCACACACCAACATTGTGAGTGTCTGACAGCGTGCACATGTCCAGGTCTGCATGACATCCCTGCACTACTGCCCACAAACACTTACGCCACTCAGCTCTTTTCAGCAGTGCACACTAGCGTGAGTATTAATATGCGTGCAGCAGATGGCATTGTTTGACTTTCACAGCCAGCATGTCTTGAATGGTGAACAGAGAGAACACGCTGAGAACAAGCTGAGAAAAGGCAAGAAAAATAGGCCCAGGTGAGGGAAAAGTTCAGAAAATTCTGGAGCTGGAAATTTCACAAATTCTCCTCCACCTCTTCAGTGTGTACAGTGGAGGAGAGGAGAGTGAAATGAGTCAGTGTAATAATGTGGGTTAAATGTTGAGTGAGAAGGCCATGTGCCATTTGGGACAGTGAGAACAGGGTGAAAAGTGGGCCAGAAGGGAGGGAGACAGAGACTGCAACAAGATACGAACAAGCAAACCTAAAGAGATATAAATAACCGCCAATATGCACACGCGCACACACTGACCCTCCACCTTCAAAACAAAAACAAAGACTATCAAAGTGCCATTGTCCAGTTCCGTGAACAGGACCTGCCTTTGTCCCACTTGCACAATAAGACCTATGGCTTTACTTCCTCGTTCAAGTGTGAGACCACAGGATGACAAGTTTTGTTCCACTTGAGCCTCATGATTCTCATCAATTCAATTCCGTTTTATTTATATAGCACCAATTCACAACAACAGTTATCTAAAGGCACTTTACAAGAAAGGTTTAAGACCTTACACAACTCAACCCAATAAAACCCACATTAATAGCAACAGCAGAGGAAAAACTCCCCCTTCATAGAGGCTCAATGTGGGCGGCCATCTGCCTTGACCGGTTGGGTCGAAGGGATAGAGAAGAGAGAAAACAACACAACAACAAGCAGCAACAGACACAGGCAGGATGGTTGGACCAGCAGCTGAACACTGAAGACACACGGCTCTGAGTCTGACGTTACAGGTAGGTGAGGACAGAGAGACAGACAGAAAGGGAGAAGCACAACTACGAGAGAAAAACAGACAACAGACAAGCTGAATGAATAAAGGACGTCCCCCAGCAAGTCTATAGCAGCTTAACTAGCATATAGTTAGAGATGGTTCTGAGTGACTAGTTTTAAAACTAGAGAGGGTGTCTGCCTTCGCACCTGAACTGGAAGCTGGTTCCACAGGAGAGGAGCTCGGTAGCTAAAGGCTCTGCCTCCCGTTCTACATTTAGAAACTCTAGGAACCACAAGCAGACCAGCGCTCTGAGAATGAAGTGCTCCGTTGGGAGCATAAGGAGCCATAAGGTCTTTGAGATAAGATGGAGCTTTATTATGAAGAGCTTTGTAAGTGAGGAGAAGAATTTTGAATTCTATCCTAGATTTGACAGGAAGTCAATGCAGAGAGTCCAGTCAGACTCTGGCTGCAGCATTTTGAATTAACTGGAGTTATTGGGACAAACTATGAGGTGGAAGACTGATCCACCCGCAGTGGAGGAAGGAGCGATGCGGCAGGTCCTTCTTTCCCACAGACTAAGTCTAACAGCCCCAACCCTGTATAAGTTATATGTTGCACCCTATTTGTAAATTGTGTAAATATTGTAAAGATAGTAAAACCTTGCACTCTTCTGCACATTTCTGCATTTTTGCACTGCCTATTATCTGTAGCTGCTGTAATAATTACATTTCCCCAATGTGGGATCAATAAAGGATTATCTTATCTTATCTCATCTTATCTTATCTGAAGCCGTGAGAAGATCCTCTTCTATTTATCTGTGATTTATATAATTTAGGTGGTCAATGGGAGTGTTACAGCTACGAGAGGGTGGCGGCTGTAGAGAGTCTGCAGAGAGGCGTGTAAGACTGCGACTCTGCGTCCTGGGCTCCACTCTGGGTCGTCACGGTTCAGGGAGTCTAATAAACTTGGCCATATTACTAGAGAGCAGAGACTCCAGGCCTCTAAACATGTCATCACTGGTCTCATTGGGGAGGAGAAAACTACAGAGCACGACGAACACACCGACTCAATGTCACCGACCCAGTCACATCCCGGCTGCTCGGGACCCGCTGAGGGACGAGTAGCACCTAAGCTAGGAGGCTCCGCACTAGCGGGGCCTGAGGAACTGATGGTTTTCCACAGTGCGAAGCCGAGATTTAAATTCAGTCAGCATCGCCTCCAGCGCTGCAGCTACCTCACACTGATGACAGATCCCATTAACACTAAAGGAGGCAGAGGACGAGCTAAACATAAGGCACCGAGCAAGGAAGAGTAGGAGGAGGAGACAGAGAAGCCATGGCAGAAAGTTAAGCTAGCTTAGCTGAGAAGACCAGGTAACTATGGAACCAGCAACAGACCTCGGTAACAGGAAGTAACAGCGCGCTGAGCGTCAGTCAGTTCCAGACAACTTCTACACGGCCTCAGCTTCACTGAAGCGACACCAGCGCTCATGGTTAGCCGTGCAGTGACCGATCGGCCTATTAGCCACAACTAATGATGCAAATCTCCTCTAATGACATTACGGTCAACAGTGTCAGCTTAGTTATGTCATATTACATCCAAGAGGTGTGACAACGTAGGTGAACACACACATCACTCTGGGAACCTGCACACTTCACTAGGCTGGCAGAGATTTTCACACGAGACAAAGCAACATGTTCCATTCAGCTGCTGACTGCGTGGCCTCACACTGAGATGTGAGACCCCGTTTCACATGGCTAAGCTGACACTCCAACTAGATAAATCAACACAAGCGCGTACATCTTATAGCCTGAACTATGATCCTATAGAAGAAGAAAAAAGGTTCGAACATTTCACAACGAAGGAATCTCACCTGGCCTGAAATAACGTCCCTCTGCAACAGAATTTGATTCGCAAATTGTCTTAACTATGAAACGTCGGATTTCTCCTTGACTGTCATTTGCTATTCATGTTTTGTGGTAATACTGTTTCCAACTGAAGCTGTTGGACCTGTGTAATTGCAGCTATTCTTCCACATTTTTCAAAGCGTGCATTCTCCCTCCCACCGCCTAACACATGCATTCCTGTCTTCTGTTTGCAAAGTTTCCAACTTGTTTAACTTTAAACACCATATCATGCACACAAGGTCTCAGAATACACACGGCCCCAGCGGTGCCTGGAGAAAACACACCCACTGCTCGTCTTTGAAGCAGATGTAACTGTAGATTGTGTGCACAGGCCTGGCTGATCAAACCTCTGCACGGTTACCACTGGTTACCACCTCTTTGGCCAAGAACACAGCCTCATGCAACAGGATCAATCTATCGAGCCTGAGGAGCGAGTCCTCTTGAGACATGCGGGCAGATTTTCAGAAGGTTGAGGGAAAGAATGAAAAATGTGTGTACTCTGTGTGTGAGACAGAGCGATCGAGACAAATGGCTCAAACCACTCTGGTGAGCCTTTAAATATACAGGACGATCTCTAAATGTCTACCCTGGGTTTGTTCTGTGGCTCAACAACAGACATAAAAATGTTGCAGGAGGAGTATAAGCCAAACGAAGACTCCTCCGGTCCTCCAGCGGATCAACAGAATGGTTTTAAACCACTTTCTGTTGCTTTCTGCAACAGTTTAGTTTGGGAGAAGCTTCTGGTCTAAACCTGGAGTCGAGGCTTGAGAAAGACACAGGCTGCATGTGTTTGCTCATGCTATCAGTGGCTGCGTTGTGTTTACATACGTTCTAATGGCTGTTGAGGAAGACCAGGCGCACGTTACCACAGTGCTCACTCCAGACGGAGGTGGGACGGACAGAAGTGTGGGATGGTTTGAGCTCAGGTTGTTGGAGATGAGGACATTTGCTAAAGTCAAAATGTCTGAGGCCAAATACGCAGCTGTCCCCTCATTAAGATACATTCCGGTAGATGTGTTGAAATTATAGCATTTAAATCATTATCATACAACATTTATACACAAAACAGATGGTTTTCACATGACCCGTGTATCAGGACACCATCTCTGCACCTCATGTGTGATTCTCCTTCGTTTAGCTTTTCCAGCTTGCTTCCTCGCCTTCTCTTAAAACCGGGACCGAGAGGCAAACCAGTTAATGAGAATTAGTAAAACATGGACCAAATTGTAGTCATTAATTTGGAATTGGTATGCCAACATGGCCCTTAACCACCGTTGCTTAATCCAAACGGGAACGCTGACAGTACACGCACACAGCCTCCTCTTCGAGCGATGGTTACGCAGGCTTTCAAACTGGAAAGGAGCGGATTGATTCACAAAATCTGGTAAACAGAAAATTGGCTGCTTTGGTACCAGGACTGGCTCCAGAATTATTTCTGCTTGGAAAAGCCAAGTGAATTTCAACATTAAAAAACACTGGAGCAGAAAGAATAATAGGTTCATACTGAGCCAGCTGTTACGGCCTCAGCTTTATTGTTCTCTGATCATCAACTTAGAAGCCTGCAGACTGACCATCGGTTTTCAATCACGTGCTTTAATCTTAGGGTGTGAGGTCTTTAAAAGTCAACGTTTATCATTAATAAGAAGAACATTTCATCCTTGATAAAGAGACAGAGAAAACAGAAAAGAAGAAACTGAGATGAGCTCGCCTTCTCCAGTGGAAACATCCCCAGCTGTATTTTGCTTAACCCATACAAAGAAAAGGGAAGTGTCCTGGTGAATTGGCACATTATTTATCTGACGTAGGTCCATTGTCCTGCTCAAGGATGCTACGAATACACAGCCAGTAAAAAAATGCTTCCCTGCTTCTACGCCCCCCATCGGTCAGTACTCAGTAAAGATGTGAGTGATTAAATGTAAATGTGTGTCTGAGTTACGGCCACATTATCCAATGTCAGCTACATTAGCAGGTTGTGGATTTTTAAGTTGTCAAAATGACATTAAATGGCAAATAAGATGCAACGCAGTCATTCTGTGACGTACACCAGATGTGCCCTGCCATTTACAAAGGAATCATTAACACACAAAGGTGGTACCAGTGTAAATGGACAGTACTGAGAAATCATTTGCATGTGCTGAGAACATGTGCAGGTAGCCACGTGGACCCACCCCACAGCCAGTTTCCCCCTAGTGTTTGTCCAGGTGACGCGCAGGCTGACGACACGTGCGCTGAGCCACACAAGATGCAGCTCGAGCCAGTCAATCGTGCAACACTAAAAAATGACCCAAAGACACGTGTTTGACAAGTTGCTAGTGGTGCCTAGTCTGCAAGTCCAGGTGAGCACAGGTGAGCATTTTGACCAAGTTTGAACCACGTCCACGAACAAGCAGCAGTTTAAGACGCATTTAGATAGAGTCAACATCAGAATTGATCCACTCTTCGGACAGAAGCTCTCTAAATCATGTGCTGGCCTAGCATACTGTAGGTAGACTTTAGACAAACAACAGATTAATTTGGTCAAGGTCACAGGGCTCCAGACTTCTACCCATTTATAGATGCAGCTGATTTCAAGACCGCGTCACAATCATCTCTCTGAGAATTGTGTGACTAAGGCTGAGCATCGGTTGTGGTCACGATCTGGTCAAAGAAGAAAGGCTCTCCTGGGCATCTATTGCTTCTGTTTGGTCTGTTTCTTCGCCACAGCATTCTTTCACCTAATTTTTTCAAATGGTTCAGTGTCAGCTAGATTAGTTGGCTGAACATCCTGCATCATCCTGTCCCTGGACTTTGACAGAGAAGCCCTGACCATATATTTACCTACTTCTATCGATCACCAGTCTGTTTGACAAGCCAGACCAGGAAAGTGTGGCGTTTGCTCAACAGTGAACCTTTCCACATGTATTTGTGCAAACAAAGCCTTCTGCAACTTATGTCTGACATAAGACGTGATAATGAGCCTGTTGCACGCAAAACCTTCATGACTTTTGTTAATGTTTAATGAGGTGCACGGTGAGAAAATGGACAAACTGCTTATTTTATTTAGTTGGTGACAACTTACCAGAGGATGGCGAGTACGTGAGAAACGCAGAACCTGGAGCCGACAGCCAATCCAGAGAGGAAACTAGGAGGAGCAGGAGATTGGAGGAGGACAACAAGACGGCCATGATGCTGGGGAGAGACAGGAGAATGAGAGGGGGACACTGTGATTGTAATTATCAGGAGGACTCCAGGATGACATCGTCCCGTGAAAATCTCTCCTCCTCCTCTCTTACTTTTTCTATTTCTTCCTCTTCCCATGAGCACAACACAGACAGACATTTATTTTAAGCTGGTGTATGTGACATTTAACACAGGACGGGGTGTATGGTAATTAATTATCGTGTCAGAGTCCTGCTGCAGTATTTAACACGTGAATGTGTGAAGGCTTTTTTTTACTGTATGTGTTCCACATCAAAACCGAGACCAATCAATTTCATTTAAAAAAGAAAAACACCAATCAGACATTTCTCGTGACTCTCAGATTTCTTCTCAGTCATATCATTTTGCCATTAGCTAGAATTTTATACACACACATATAGGAAGTAGGAGTAATTTGAAAGATAAACAGAAAGATAAATTGGTTTTATCCAGGATGCCACGTGTATCATTTATATATTGCGGCTGCAGAAACCAGCTCTATATCCCAAAACACCATTATGTTCACGGGGTAACTGCTAACGTGCTAACGTGCCGGACAGGTCGTCTGTACACAGCGTTTAGCGAGCTGACCAGAATAAATCCAAGAGTTGGCTGCAGTGTGTGGAAACAGGATGGACGGGACGGGAGCAGTGACAGGGAACCGCAACTAAAAACTAGAACTAAACTAAACTAGAACTAGAATTCATACTCGTGACAGCAAATGGCCCACTCACAAACCAAAAACCTGACTACAGCAACTTCATTAATTGCACATGAACTAGTGGGTGTGGCCTGTGGTGTCCAGTCATCATAGGCTGTAGCACAATACAGAAGATTCTCAAAATACTTCTTGGCAATAATTTGTGCCCCGTCCCAACACCGTTGCATTTCCCCTGAGCCCGACTCACCTCCTTAAAACTACACTTGAATTTCCCAACAAAACCTCTGACATAGAAATGTGGTGAGTGCTGCTCTCATGTCATCCACCCACCATTAAAATAGCATTTTCTTTTTAAATATATATGCAGTAATTCAGAAAAACAACACAGACAGCCTTTCTGCCCAGTGCCCTGCTGTTGGTCAACGAGTCCTACCAGTCAAGTCCAAACTCTATATATAGGGCAAGCTTTCTGTCCGCACCCTTGTCTATTTACAGCAGCGTCCCTACAACGTCGCTGGGCCGCCAGCAGCCCCAAAAGAGGAGGTTGTTTCAGAGCATTTTCTGACATAAGCCGAGAACAGAGGACCCCAAAGCCATAGCGAGCCTTTGAAACATTCAATCCTCTAAGTTGCCATTCGAGAAAATGTGGACGCCAAGCTCGTTTTCTACATTTGTTCCTTGCTTAGATGCGTCTTCATGTTGTTTCAGACCCTCTTTGTCTCTTTCCTCCATCGGTTTGGACAAGCATTCATTACTAAATGTAAATGAAAAACATTGCACTTTTCTTCACTCAAGTACTGTGATTATGGTGAACTTAACAAGCCTCAGATGAGCGATTTTCTTTATGACTCTAGGAGGGTTTAACATTTTTGCTGATGTTGAACCAACATTCTTCACACAGTTACGGAACCAAAGACGGGCCGAACAGCCAAACAGCTCCTCCATTCCAACATGTGGTCGCATGTTAATCCTCACATTACTCATTCTCCCCCCTCCTCGTGCGAAAGTGTCTGTAAAAGCCCTGGCAAGTCTGGCATTTCCTCATCATCTCATGTACGTTTTTCATTTCTCTTATTGTCTCAGGTTCATAGCAGGCCAATCAGAAAAGAGGGAGGCTCGGCCCAAGCCTCCTGTGGTCCCTTGGTAAACAGTCCAGGTCCTTGTGGTCTAACATCCTTCCAGCACCTCTGCCATAAAATTCACAGGCATGCACTTCAGAACAGATCTTAGGCAGAGAAGGCAGTAAGAAACATTAGTTAAAACGCAGACACGTGTTCCTCTTTGAAAGCATCTTAAAGATTTCAGTGTGTCACTCTAAGCACAAGGCTGTTGATGCACACCTTGTTTTGAAATCCCAGTGCCAGCAACACAAGTCTACGGTGTTTCCTCAAATCTCAATGAATCATCCGTGTTTGTTCTAAAGGAGCTGACAAGGCAGACCGGAGGAGGCTAGAAGCAGATGGGTTGATGGGGTGCGGCCTAAGCCAAAGAAAAAGAAAGGTTAGGGGGTGAGAGGTCACACCACGGCGTCTGTGCTGTAGCTGTACAGGCACACACACACACTCCCTCAGACTGATGTTGCAAGTTTGGTGTGAGATTTCTCTAAAGTCAAAACAAAGCACAGAGCTGATCTATGGATTTTCTCCATCTGTCTTGAGAGAACTACTTGCTTTTTGTACATGTGGGGGAATCCACATGATGATGTGATTGCTACCAAAGTCAGAAAAATATAAACAAATTCAATGTGCCACTCTTACAGGCTGGTTTGTCTCTAAAGCTGTTCTGTAATCGATCTAAGTTGATGTTTTGAGACATTGTCCTGCTGTGTTTCTTAGCTCTCACTGACTTTAAGCTGCAGCATCTTGATAAACTTCGGCATTAGTGTTATTCTTATGAAGGCAACCTTTCCAGGTCCTCAGGCAGCAAAGCAGCCCCAAATCATGACGCTCCCTCTACCATGTTTTCACATGGACATGAACGAGGTAAACTGAATATGATTTAATGGTGAAAAAAAGCTGAAAATATCCAAAGGAGTGAATTATGCAAGTGCAAGTATATAAATAATTCAGAAATATACCATTTTAGTACTTGACTATAAGCTAAATAAACAAAGACAGACAGACAAAAGTAAAGACGTCACTATATTATAGTGGCCTCTGGAGTAAAGCTGGGCTGTAAATGCAGAACCTGAGCGTTGCCACTGCTTTGACAACATTCCTCAAAATATACACAACACTATATTTGCCCAGTGAGAGGCTGGAGAGACTCGTGAAGTATTTTAATACAGCTGCCTTCACTGTATTTTACACACTATTCGCTCTATAAGTTCTTTTTCAAGCCCCTCGCTCACATTCGTTGCTGTGAGCCCCAAATACTCACTAACGAGGACTAACAATGGATTCAAGTTGTTTTAAAGCATACTTTGGAAGAGGCACTGAATTACTAGCCAAGTCAATATATCAAAATCCTAAGCTACTAAGGGTCTGATTTCTCAAGGCAAGACAAAAATTCAACCAAAGACAATTAACTATAGCCAGGGAATGAAGCCCATATCAATAAATCCTGAGAGCATGACGCAAAAAGACGTCATTAATGGGTGGGAATAGGCAGAACAGGAGCACATGCGAATATGAAAAGACACTCACAAAACCTTAAATATAGGAAGACGTGTTCATGTCTAAATGTGCAATAAAATAAACGGAGACTTCTTCTGAAATGTCACTTTATGAAAAGTGTTGTCGCTAAGAACAGCACTTCCTGTAGCCACGTTTGCTTTAAAGCACAGTTAAAAAGATGCTGCTGAACAATGAGTCTGAAGGACAAACACCTCACCTCTACTGATTGTTCTCACTGTGGCAAAACGGCTGACATCGCTGAGAGCAGCATATTAATAATATGTTAGTAAAATTAAGTAAACAGTTGTATAATTGTGAATTTTTTTTGCTGCACCAGCATCCGTTGCAGTTCAGCCACACATGTCCAGCATCCACTTTATCTTCATCTCAGCAATGTGAGGTTATTTTTTATGATGTTTGACAAGCAGTATAATTTCAAAAATGCTTTGTCAACACTTTTAACATTATCATTTCAAAATATGCGAGTTCATGAGTACACATACGGAGCAGTCCAAAGGTCCACTCTTGGCTCTCTCAATAATTACACAAGAATCATGCAAATAGATTTTCTGCCCTCTACTCTCTCTTCCCCCAATAAAGTCTTTAAAATAAACTAAATTTGAGTAAACAGAGCAGACGATCCTGCACCGCGTTACACCAGACGTCGGTGAGAAAGAGTCCACATTGGCAGAGCTGCTCGGACAAGAGGTGGGGCCCAGAGTCATAAGCCTTGGGCTGTCCCATATATTTACATGCATTCATTAGGTTCTGCTTAGAGTGCATATGTGCAGACAGAGTACGCATTTTAACCTGCATGCATGCGTATCCGTGTGTGCTCCCAGGCATTTACATCTAGCTACTGGATGGCTCTAATGTCTCCTACTCTTATTTCATAAGAGAGAGTGGAAAACTCAGAGTCAGCACACTGGCATGAGAAGAGCCTCTGCTGGAAACAGATCAGGACACACATCTGCAAAGCCTGCGTAGGAGGCGAGAGAGAGAAAGACTGGGTGTTTGTGTGCGTGTGCCTGCCACTGCATATAATGTAAAACCGACGAGACATAGAGTACACATCTGAAAATTGATCTTTGAGGAAGGTGTTGGCTTTGCAGCAGTCGGCACTGAGCGCGTGTGTGCAAGCATTAAGATACTAAAACCAGCACCTGTTGGATTTCCCCCAAAACTGATTTTATCCGATACGGACGCGTGACATCAGTAAAATAACTGGTTGCCATGGTGGGTCGTTCTGACAATTAAAATCCAACTAGATCTCACTTGTTTCGTGTATGAACTTCTCTGGATTCTGGCTGCAGTGATTTACTGTGCTGCGGCTTGAATGGCACTGGTTAAGGTTGCAGGGTTCGGTATTATTTTAGAAACATTAAGGTCTATCAACTCACATGTTGTTTTGGGCTAAATATACTAAATATAGATGGGCAGCGTGTACCTGGCTAATTTGTTCGAAGTCCTGCATTTTCTTCCTCTGTGTCAGACGCACGCATCCGCACATCGCTGAAGACCAGTGCACATGGACGTGGGTAAAATCTAATGGCCTCCAGAGTGCTGTTGAGCTGTCAGAGGGTATAGAACATAACAGCTGTACTTACTGCCGTACGTGGGAGTTTATCAAACACTGAGTCAGGAACAGACGGAACAAGTCTCTTAAAACTCCCTGCCTCATCTATTAAAACACGCTCTTACTTCATTTACCCATATGCATGTCTTTCGTCAAGGCTTTCTCTCCACATTAGTACATAGTGAGCACCAGTTCCAACAACAAATCTCATTAAGCATGGTTCAGAGACATTCCAGGGAGCAATATCCAACTATTAAATATTAAAGAAAATTGCATATCACATATCAACTAAGGTGACAGACTGTAGATGATCATTAAATCAGTATGTGAACTCAAAGCATTGCTCATGTGCCCAGTGGGCATAATAAACATGCAGTATTTAATACAGCCATGTAATCAAGCATTAAAGACGGCCATGAGGCTTCGCAGTACAACAAATGACTACTCACACTTTAGGACAAACCCTCTGAGTGAGAATATGTACAAAGAACCTGCAGCAGCAAACCATCAGATAGATGAACTATTATATATATTTAAATGACAAAGCCCTTTTCGTGAGATAAAAAAGGCCCCAATCACAAAGTTTGCTGACTTTCTTCACTGCATCCCAATTACAGCACATTTCTAAAGGCTGCTGCAGAGGTAGAAGCACATTAGAGACATGGGGCGAAAACTTTCACCCTACAACCTTTCAACCTCCTGTTGCCAGGATCAGATGGTAATTATTTTCACTATCCAACTATCATGGATTTTGTAATGCAATGTGAAAACCACATGCACCCCACGAATGAATAACATCTCTGTAATGGTCTTTAATATGTTTTTAATCATTTAGGTATGCAGTAAGAATCCATCCTGAAACGCTGAATTAGCTTTTTATTATTTGCAGATTAATAGATCAAAATACTTTGAGACTGATCATCACAAAAAAATACTTATTTTATAATTACTTTAGCGTTTTATGGTTCCTGACTGGGAAAACACAAGACTGTGGAAGCTTAAACTACTAACATAGCAAAACAACAAAGAGAACACAAGCAAATGAACATTTTACAAACTGCAGAAAACACAAGGAAACACAGAACCAAGCTGCAAATACAAGGCATATTCTGCAACCCTCACGCAATCAGAAACCCACAAATTCAGAAAAACACCCTCGGCCTAGCAGTCCTACAGAAAGCAACAAATAGTGAGGCAAAGACAGAAGCCTACTGTTGCCATAGTGATTCGCAAATATAAGTGTACTAATCTAGTGATGCTGAAGAGTTTTTTTACAAGATCCTGCGACCTGCTCACCTCTGTTGTCTCTTCTTTGACTGCATTGACGGTAACACTGAGCCTGTGTTGCTAGATTAGCAAAAACAAGTAGTTTGTGTTGTGTTTCTTTCTCTAAATTGTCACCACAGAAGGTCTTGATCTGTGCAAAGATCACCATCAGAATACTGAACAATATTCATGTTTATCAGGAAGTTCATCCTTCAGTTAAATGAGCCTTCTCCAGCATCACACGCCAACTTCTTTGACCTGACTTTTATTAGTATTAGACACCAAATAAAAGCCCTGACGCGCTCTCATTAAGGGGCGATCACTTACCAGGTTGAGACAGGCCACATCCGTCAGTACCAACCACTGCTGTCTCTCCATCCCATCCCCGCACGACGAGGCTGCGCTTGCAAAACCAAGTAGCAGCGGAATTTTATACCCGATCTCATCTGAGTGTGATTTTGCGATGCGAATTTAAGCCTTAACTACTAGAGCAGGGGGACAGAACGCTACACGGTTCGGTTGGGCAAGACGGGTTTGCACCAAATAGTCCGATGCGTAAAAGGACGTAGAAGAAAATGAAGCAAAGTTTCCCGAATCAGATCTCCCGAAACGCTGCAAACACCGATGCGCTGCGAGATTTCACACAACACGGACGCACTTACTTGCAGACTCGAAAAGCTGCAAAGACAACGCAGATGGACTTTTCAGAACTTGGTCATCTGATGGCCAGCGTGAGCACCAGACGGCACGAAAAGTCCACGAGGATCCGTCCGAGTCCGGTTTTCACGTCACACGATCGCGGGATCGGGTCAGTGCCGCGGTTCTGCTGTGGGTTTCTCTGTTTTGGTCACTGCTCAGCTCATCATCTCGCCTACTTTCCTGGCTACACACGTTACGTCGCAGAGTAGGAACCAGTATGCGCGCGCGTGTGTGTGTGCGCGCGCGTGCGTTTCACATGGCGGTGAAGCGCCCTCATCCGTCGACGACCCTCTCTGCTGCACGACAGCAGGAGAGAGAGACTTCCAAAATAAAACCCAGGCCTTCAGATCCCGCTTTAGGCTCAGCTCAAGTGGAAAATAAACACGTACAACGTACTGGTCGAGGTAAAAATCGTGGGGGCTCATATTTTATAACACCGGTCCTTATAATCAGTTTCAGTAACTTGGGGAGTGTTTTAGTGTTTTGTCATTTTGGGACGACCGTTTTCGAGCTTTTCGTTATCCAGTCTTGATATTTTCCTAGATTTTCTTTACAGAATATAATTCACACTTGTGTTTGCAAAGCAGCACGAAAGTCCAAAACTTGTCTCTACGTGCCAACAGCATTCACTGCAAACTGAGTGGCATCCGCCAGAACTACAGTCCAATCCACCCCAGTCACGTGGACGGTCCACTGGAGAAGTGACGCCATGAGAGGCTCGCCCAGAATTTCAGCTGTTCAGCGTGGACCACCGACCCATGAGCCGATTCATTAGTATGGACGCCCCGCCCCCACACGTGAGAGAAGAAGCCCACCCATGCGCACAGCTGTTGCTGCTGGCTTGCAGATCTGTGCGTAAAACGCTTGTGGCATAATGTGTCTGCCTGCAAGGAAATACATTTGCAGCATTAAGGTTTGTATCAAAACTATATATGTTTAGTTGCATGCTGCTATAATTTATCTGCCACTGACTAATATCAGGAGTCACCCTTTAAAATAAAATAACAAGCCGGTGACATCCGCCCTATTTCACGATGCAGGTTTGTAGTACGAAATCTGGATGAGGCCTGGGGCGTATTTTCTTGGCCTTCATGCTTCCTGTCAATGCCCAGATACTGTGTTGACATAATTTGTGATGCCAGGGGAAAGAATTGGACTTGGCCTGTCTGCACTGAGCCGAGCCATCCTTGTATTTTTATATCTCTGTCCCCTTCTCATTTACGAGGTACACAAGTTATGGCTATGGCATTTCCTTGTCATTTGGCTGCAGTGTGCATTAAAGCGCTTGATGACACCAAGGCTGCTCTAGAGTTTTGTAATTTACAACTTGTTACAAAGAGCAAAAGTCTGTGACTGGATTATATTTAGCAACAAAAATAACTCTAATAGGATCAGTCTCATTTACTGACCAACTAACAGCACTTTGTGACATTAATCAGCAATAACAAACTAAACAGTTTGTGTGCATTTACTAAATGACCACTAAACATGTTAGAGAGGGCTCTGATTGGACGAGAGCGTGGGCGTCCGTTGAATTAGTTCCTTTGTTGTGGAATTCCCATTCCTGTTATTGTCTGCTCTCAGTGATCATGTGAACGTATGCTGTATTGGATGTGACAACAGCACAAAGCATCTGTCCCGCAGACCAATGCTACTGTGCCTGCTTCAAAGGTCTGGAGCTCTGTGGCCCCCAAGCTTTCAGTTCAGTTTATTTCACAGAAGTCATCGCAAGGTTGAAGAACGTACAGAACATACAGTCGTATGGAAAACCCAACAAAGCCCACTTGAGCAGCAACAAACAAGAGTGAAGAGTAAAAAGTAAGAGGCATATTCAGTACAAATTAGTGATGGCAGTTTAAAGTAGTCACCATATTCTCACTGCGTTTGTTGGTCATTAAGGTATTAACTTGTTATTAGAAGCTTACAGACGCTTTATATGAAGCGATACACAGCAGATGACTTGGCCTCCAGCGTTTGCCGACTGGTTTGGATGTTTCAGCCCCAAACCCAGGAATCTCGGCCTAAACCGGTGGTTCCAGAGTGGAATGATCAGTGAAAGAGCTAGTCAGCGTAGTGGTTTTTAGCAAACAAGAAAACTTTTCACTGGCAGATTTAGTGAGTCACAGGAAGATAGTATAAACAGAATAAATGAAAGAGACTTGTAACAGGGGTCTGGTATTTATGTGATCCATTTACATGTTTGTGGAAAGCGGTGGATGTCTGTGGTGCAGCAGAACAAGCTACCCAAGGTTTAGTCATGCACGCAAAGTAAAAATTCCTGTTTTTGTTAGACATATGATCTATTCTCTAATGAACAGCTGTTATTTCCCACATAATGACATCATCTTCAGATTGATGCAGTTTCACGTCACACGATCAGCCGTTCACAACTATGTCAGCGCCTTGTTGCCTATTGGATTAGGATGAAAGACAGGATGTGACTATGCTCATCCTCAGCAGGAAATATACAGGTGGATCAACGTGCTCTTCTTCATTACAAAGCCTTAATGTCTGGCAGATATAAATCACTATAACTCCCGTGAACCCTCATGGCGTGTTGTGAGTCCCTGACCTGCCATACATATGACAGCGGGGGGTAGGTCGGATGGACGCAGTGAAGAGGGCAGGAAATTGAAGCGAATTGGTGAGATGTCATGGGATGAGTAAGATCCACAGAGTATCAGCATGAGAGCCCCACCATGTGCAAAACAACACAATTAAGAGGAACGCTTAGTCTAATCAGTGAATGCATCATGCAAATGGTGTTTTTTTCCCCCAGTTCCGACTTTAATCGTAGCTGTTATTGCGGAATACAAATCAGGGACTTAACTCTAATGACAGGGGAGAGTGAAAAGAGCGAGACGAGACAAAGGTAAAGACGAAGGGGCGGAGGAATACGGAGGGAGTTACGTAAAGAAGGTCAGAGAAAGAGCTGGGTTTAGGGCTCATTCATTCATTCATTCAAGTCAACCCATTATTGGCACATGATTAGATGGTAGCGTTTATGTTGTATTATTATATTAAGTGCACACTTTTTATTGCAAATACTAGAAATTTGTATTAGACATTGATTTAGGGAGAACCTGGCAAATTAAGACAATGTGTATTATTGCAAAGCAACAGTAGTAGTTATTGAAGAGTTTGGTATTACTTTGTGTCTGCTCATCCATTCAAACAGAAAGTGTCTTTCCTGACAAATGTGTTTTTTTCAATTTAATATTTGACTACAACAGCTATAAATTGTAACTCAAACACTGCTGGAATGATCTGAAAAGAATGAACTTGCTCTGATCAGGCAGAAATAAGTGATAAATGCTTCTCCACCTTACAGTGTCTCCATATGCTATTTACATCCGGATCTTGCAGATTTCTTGCATCTGTTACTGTCTTAAGTCAGTAAATAGGCGTTTCTGCTGTCATATCTTACCCCAGAGGCCCCTCTTTAACTGTAGAAGACAAGAGGCAGCTGGATGCCTGGTACTCATTCACACTCTGGGAACCTCCCCCACTAAACCCCAGTCACCGTTACTTACAACGTGTGTCCAGTCTGCTGTCTATTGACCGGACCTTGAAGTGATCATATTCCTTCCAGCAGGCCTGTAACTCCATTAACTCTGATCTAGGTCTTTTTTTTCTTTTTCACACATAAGTAGTTCACGCACACTGTAACCTCACTTATCCAAGCACAGGTCTCCATCTTCACTGGGATCACAGAGGAACAACAAAGGATTAGACGTTATTCCCTCCACACAGGTTACTTAAACACAGCCAACCGTGCTCTATACACTCCGTGTAAGTATAAACATTCATGTGCCAACAGTGTACATGTATGTATACGTTTAATCACACATATGCACTCAAACACCCTGTGAAACAAGGACCAGAGGGACAGACATCCTGTTAGAACAGACAGATGTGTTGACATGACATGAAAGTCAGATTTAGTCATTTCTCTCACAGACACACACAGACACACACACACACCATAATTTTGCTTTAAATCTCAGCAGAAGAAGAAAAAAACAATCTCCGCTTCACCACTATTCTGCTCAGCTTAATGCACCTAAATTGCACCAATCATGGTCCTTTTCTAAATCTGTATGTCTATGAAAATGATTGTTGAGACTAAGGAACCTTTTGATGGAAGAACCGGTGGGAGAAACGTACTTTTGCCGATGATTTGTGGTTACCTAGGGGACTAGAACAAAAGAGCACCAGTGAAGCACATTATCTTGTCGTGGCCCATATGCTGTAAAAATGACTCTATTGCTGCCATTATGGCATTAGGACACTGCCGCCGTGGACACTCGCTATAAAAGAGCTGGTTTTTGGTAGACAAACACTAGTTGAACACACTGAGAGGATTTAAATGCAACATTTATGTCGGTAGTTTGAAAATAACAGCACATTCAAAGGTAGATGTGAAATGACTAAGCAGAATGTCTGCTGTGTATTTCTAAGGCTTGCCAGAAAGTGAACACCAACATCTGCTGATGTCATCGGCACACAGAGATTTTTGTTCAGTTAAATTCTGTACAAAGCGTTAAAAACCCATTTGTGGTGTGGAAATCTGTACACCTGCTGTGCATTTGTCCTAATGTCATCTGTACAAAGGGTTTTGACGAAACTATGCAGTGCTTTCCTTTTCAGCAGTACACTGTGTGACGGGACCTTTGGTTTTGCTTTTAGTAACCATGTTGTTGAGCTAGTTCTGACGTGTAACTTTAAATAAAAGAAAAGATCTGCGGTATTTTGAAAGCTGAACTTCTGATAAGTCTGTATCACACAGATAATTGCAGCACCCCCTGTTGGGGCAGTCTTCAGTGTCTACTGACATACTGATGTGGATTCAACTTTACATACCAGTGCTGACCTCAGTGGAAAGGAACCACAGGATAGGAGTGTGGTGGAGAAGTTAACCGAGGACAAAGGCTTATATAAACACAACAATAATAAAATAGCATAGTTTTCCTTGCAATTACTTAATTATTTAACTACATTTGTTAAATTATTGAGTGAAAAGGTGATACAAATTGAATAAAAATATGTAGATGAAAGTCGTGGTGCAAAAACCATTACACAAAACTATTCAACATTCATTAAAAGCCAGCAACTCAATTTCATAAACACAATAAATTCTCCAGAGTTGTAATAGATGTATTACACTTCTCCAATAATCATCCGGCCAAGGCCTGTGGTCTGTTGGCTTATTGCAGGGTTGATTGCTGCGCACACTCCTAACTAATGAGTCCACAGACTGGAACTACTTTTGGACACTTTTTTAACATTTTGACACTATGATGGCTGCAACAAATATCTTCTTCTGAGCTGCATCTGACCTGCACCATAGTAATTAGTGCTCAGTTTGTGCGGTCACTGTAAACACCTCTGATGTTCATCTATTAGATGAATAATAGTTAGCAGCCCATGGCCTCTGATGCACATCCAGTCATTACAGTAGAAGCGTAGTGTTCCAGTCCTATGGCGTTGAGGACACATGTGTTAACCATTACTTAGGAAATGTTGTAGCGTGTCTCTGCTTCTAAATGACACAGTAGTGAGGTCTGTGGTTTTACTTCATCTGGTAGCAGCCGGAGTTATGCAACTAGCTATCACACCAACTAGCTACTAGAGAGTTTGACTCCAGAGCATCTCAGCAACCAGGAAATGCCATCCAGAAGACCCGAGAGGGATTCTGCCACTGTATCCTGGACCTGATTGAGAAAGAGAAACACAAACACGCCTTAAAAATCTTTAGAAAAAGGCTCTATACTGTGGATTCTTTGCAGCTGACCAAATTTCAACCATTTACCATCCAGGGATTAGCCAACTGGGTTAGACCAAGCTGCTTTGCCATGTCAACGCAGGGCGTTCGACATCTGGCCCTGTTTCTTTCTGCACCATTTTCTTGGCTGGTGGTCCTAACTGCTTCTGGTTGTTCTCTGGAGACACATGAGAGGACCAGCAGAGGCTTGGATTTGGAAGTTGCAGTAGAGCTCAGCACAGCCTGAATCTGAGCCACCTCTGACTCTCCCCCACCTATGGATACAACAACCAGCATGAGTGATGTGACACAGAAGTAGCAGTGGAGCAGAGATTTCAAACAGAAGCATCCTATCTCACCTCTCCCAGGCTCTGCATTAGCGACATAGATGAAACCATCCACCACCTGGCACACTTCCTGAACTTGAGGAGTGGGGTTATAGGCTGGGTGGCCTGAGTCATCTGTTCCTCCAAAGTTAAAGAGCTTATTACTGACACTGTGTGGCTCTTCTCTGGCTCTTTCTCTCTCTGCTCTACAGACAAACAAAGTTTAAAGACTGTAAAAAAATCTAAATCTAAATAATCAAAAAAGAAAATCAACTCATGATAACTTCTGAACCTTACCTATTGGTTGAGTAAAGGGTCAGGATATTAAATTTGTGTTGATTGTTAAACATGTAACTGATTCCTGAGCCAATACCTTAAAAAAAAGATGGTTTTACTTATGTTATATTTTTTAGGGTATATAAAAAACAAACACTTGAGCAAACACTACCACCTAGTGGTGTGCAATCAAACCTACAACAAAGAACATCACCGAGTGCTTAACAGCTATTTGTCTCTTGATTAAGTCTTTGTGATAAAAGAATGTGCAATAAACAAATAGCTTTCATACAATTGGTGTGATCCCCGTAGCAACCTCCTTAGGTTAAGAAGAACCTAAACTGGATTAATTTGTCTATCTATTACTAATAATGAGAAAGTAATACATAAAGTAATTTGAATGAGCAGCAATTAGCCAATGTTGTCTTACCATTTATCTGTCTGTGTGGAGTGCCTGACACGGGAAGCACATCAGGTGCATGCATGAGGTTTGTTACTAAAGAGACATCCAAGTGCTCCATGCCTGGCCCGAACATGGCATAACGTGGTTCAGATGAGAGTACAAGAGACTGAAGAAATGAAGTCACCACCTCATACGCTGGCCGTGAAGGAAGCCATTGTTGCCTGCAGGATGGGCAGCCTTTCAGGTATCTGTTGAGATCAACATGGCGATTCAGTCTAACAATATTTCTGTCGCCTCTAATACAGGACACAGAAAAAGGCACCTACTCTGACATATAATTCAATCTCGACTCCGGCTCTTCATTTTCCCCCTCTTGCCTATCATCCAGGCTCTTCTCTTCACTGATCAGCGGTGCATGCAGCAGATCCAGATGGGGCATGGAGACATGGTCAATAGAGGGCCAGTATGGCATGTCCCTGAGAAGGAAATATCTCCACAGTAAGGGATCTCTCACCAGGGCCCTCCAGTACCGACTGGTGGCTCCAAGGCAGCAGATATCGGAGGGAGAAAGAAAGGCCATGATCAGGAACTGTACATCCACCTTCAGAAGGGAAGACATGTAAACACCCTTGAGTCTTGTTTAATCTTGTTTAGTGAAAGTACGTCACACATATACTGGACAAGTGTCAGATCTGTCAAAACTTTAGTTTGGCAAAAACTAATTTTTTTTTTCGAAGTGATATTGTCTTACGTGGACGGATGAATTTTTAAATCAGTTATTTGACATCAAGATGTGTGGATGTGGGAATAAAAAAATATGTCCTATACTTCGCGCTTGTCTTACAGGTAAACTGTCCAGAAGTCCCGGTGTGTCCTCAGGTGTACAACGATCCTCCACAGCGTTACTGTTTGGGAAATATCGGTCTCTGAACCGCCTAAGGCTGCGGATAACCATGGATTCGTTGAGCTCCTGGGACTTTCCTGCCATCTCTTCGGATTTGTGCGACACCCACTCAAAAACCGTACTAAGTAGCTAGTCTAGAAAATTGCAGACTTTCACTTCCTTGTTGTTGGCGGCAGTGGTGCATTGTGGGTGATGATGTCACATTAACTACAAAAAACGGACAAACTGAGTGGATGCATGTAATAAAACAAACGTTCTTAAAACGCCCGTTTATTGTCAATGGGGACATAAAAAAAGAAAATGATTTGTCCAAACAACACTTAAATTATATTAATAGTTATACTATCAAAGTTCAAGTGGCAGAAAAATGAACCTTGCAATAGATGGGAATACAAGTGTGCATTACACAGCCCAACAAATGTGAACATACTTCAATGGTCATGAATACATCATTGTCAAACACCTTTCTTTTCCTCTGAATATTGTTTACACATACATATTTAATGCATATGTAATAATATATTAAAAGCATAAATGTCAACAAAACAATAAATAAACTGTTACTATGCAACATCTCTCTTACAGCTGGATTATCTTTAAATTTGTAACAATAAAAAAATCTCAAAATATTAATGTTTTATATTAAGGTTATTATAACACATTCTTAGAGCAAATCAAGCTTGCCAGTCAACAGTCTGGAATGAGGATGACAACTGCTGAACTGCTTCTTTTAGCAGTACAGGAGAGAAAAAAAAAGGAAACTCAGACTCCTGTGCAATTCCTGCCAGCTTTACACCACCAATCTTACAACGTCTAACCTTTCATTTACCTGCTTTGGCCTGCATCGTTTGGCATGGGGTGAGGTTGCCTGTAGACAGTGATCAAAAGTATCTTTTCTTCAAGTTATCCTTGTGTCTACCCTATATCCTTCTACAACAATGCACCCAACTTGATGGATTCCGTTTTTATTTAGGGTTGACACACATTTGAATACTGAACTTAGATCTTTGCCTGAGGGCAACTTCAACTCAGAAGCAACCTGGTTCACTGTAAAATACTAAGAATTTCCTTGGCATTCTCAGTGTTCCAACCCTGGCCCTGTAAAGGGCCCTCACAAGCAAGCACATATTTGTTGAGGATCTGGGTGCCAATGTCCCGAAACTGAAGGCGGTCTTCTTTGCGATCCATACTCTCAGCACTGCAGTCCTCATACTTGACTGCCCAGAAACACATTTCACCAATATACATCATTGTGAGCAGGTGTGTGTCTGAAAAGATGCCTGGCCAAAATATAAACAGAAAGTGAGTATAATGACATGCAAAAGGGCAATCGTTTGTCATTCACAAATATCAGGTGAAGTATTAACCTTCAGAGAGGAAGCTTGCTGTAGCAGTGTCATGGAACACAACTCCATCGTTGAGTTTCACCGAGTTTCTCACCTGCAGCATCCGCATCAGGTAACGAACACCTTCCTGAATACACTGGATTATAGATCACAGTTAGTTTAGTATTTTGTTTAATATTAGCCTATGCCAAACGAAAATTGTGTTTTTACCCGAACATACATAAGGCCACAACTTTGTGATAGTCAGCTAAATTACTATTATATATTATTACGTATACATGCATACCTATAGCCCCATCTTCAAAATAACACGAAAATCAACCCACACAACTTTTGGCAACTCATTAATCCGCTCTGCCATGTTTCAAGAAAACCTGCCAAATTTGTACTAGTTTTGCTTTCTCAAACATTCACAAGAGAACTAGAAAATGTATTTGTGAATAAAGCCCATATTTTAGCCATACCTTAAGGAATGTGTCCTTGTTTTTCTTGATCCACTGTTTCCGCTGATGAAGGGTGTGACAATACATGTACAGCAGAGCTCCACGTCGCCAATAGAGACATTCTAACAGCTCTAGGCCCAACACGGACTGCACCTATTATGAGCGAAGATATGAAATTACATTTTAGTGTTTTTTGTAACACCATAAATCAAAAGTGAATAAAAATATATGTATTAGTTTCATGAATGTAAATACAAACGCTCCACAACAAGGTTCAAAACACTTGCATCACTCATGAACAAAAAGGCCATAAACTTTTTCAATTCTGGAATACAATTCTTTGGACTAATGAAACCAAGATTAACATGTACCAGAATGATGCGTAAATATGGAGAAGCTTATTCTTTTAGCATTTCTGAAACACCATATTTAAGAGAAAATGGCAACGTTATGGTAAGAGCAACTAAGGCTGCTTACAACTACAGTAAATTACTTGAACACTGACTGTAATCCTTACTGTGTGTGTTAGACACCTAAATACCTCTTGTGCAGGTGCGAGCCTCCCTGCCAAAACTTCTGGCTCAGTCAGGTCTTGCAGCAGCTGCTGGATTTTAAATGGGGAAGAGTCTTCAGGGAACTCTTGATCCACCAATTTATTCTCTTCATAAAATGTAATGTCTAGAATCACCTAAAGTATGAACAAATACATACCAACACGAAACAATCATTAGAATGTGCAAAAAATGTATTATTTGTATAAGCTGTCACAAATTTTCATTTAAATCATTTTAGATTTGTTCAAATTAGGAGTTGAAGCAATTATGATGATATTTTATCAGCTAAAATGCTGCAGCTAACATGTAGTCGTGTGATTCGTGGGTTCACTGAGCCTTCTGTGTGTGTGTGTGTGTGTGTGTGTGTGTGTGTGTGTGTAGACCACCTTTACCACATTGGCAAACAAACTACAACTAAACATAGACAACAGCAAAAATGTGATTTAGATATGCTAATGATCCTTAGGCTTAAAAATACAGTAACAAGCCTCACACCTTTTACCAATCAACTGTCACACAGCCTCCCACCCTGCTGCTTATGCTTTATTTATGGTTGAATATCTTTGTGTCTTGATTGGCAAATGTGTAGGAAGGTTGGGGTTATCTATACAAAGCATACAATCACTATACAGAAATATTATTATCTTTTGCAGCCGTAGAGAGTTTATAAAGGTGGATGTAATAAAGTACCTGTGTGTAATCCTGAAGCAGCTTGGAGAGGTTGCTACTTTCCCCTCCTTGTCTGTAATAGCTTTTCAACTTGTCTAGTATGGCAGACGCATTCTGTAAATAGTCATCATCTACGGAAGAACGAGGTGTTAACAGAAATAAGAAATACTCTCCAGCGTTACACATTTCACAGAACCGCCGTTACACGCGATGCTTTTTGAAAAACATTAACGCAGTAAACTCAAAAGCAGCGGAACTACAAAACCGAATAATTGCAAGAATTGTACAAGGCTTTTTTTCCATTTAGTCCTGGCGCTACGCAAGGCGTTTGTCGACTGTGCATTTTAGCAAGCTAACGTTAGCGAACTTATGCTAGCCGGTAACTCCAACAGTCTATTGTGAAACCCAATCACTAATCAGTAAATATATGTTACAAGAACGATACAAATTTAATATTGCTACTGCTGCTAGTTGTCCTTTTGGGGTAATTTTCACCTGTCAACACGCAGCGTTTCATCAGCAACAGCTGTTGTTATGGTTGGAAGCTATGGCAGATAACGTTAGCTAGATTGCTAGCTAGTTAGCTTACAAACTGAACAAGAACGTCAGCCACGAAGACAAAGTGCAAATAACGGAAACAGGCTAAATAAACAGCAACATCTAATCTGTACCTTGTTTCTCCGCTCTGAGACTAGAACACTTGACGTCTAACTCAAATATTCTTCTCTCCAAGTCAAAGCCTTGTCGCCTGTAGTCGTCAGCCATGACTAAAACTATTCGTCACGTGACCCAGGGATTACTCACGTGCTCTGTTTCCAGGCAGCGGTGAACCTGTGAGTGCGCGCGCGCGCCATAGCTAACCACTAAAACAAACTGTCACATTCCCGAGTGGTTAATTGCGAATAGCACAAACATCAGCAGCACATTAACACTTTAATGGCAAAACGTTATCACATAAAAATGAGCGACGAAGTGCTTTCGACGGCTACTTTTTGAGCGGTAATGGCGGTGAGGTAGTTAAATTTAAATGAGCTCGGCCGAGCCTCCATGTTTACCGGCGTGCTAGCCCAGCCCCCTCGCGTCACCAGCCAATGTCACCGTGGCGCTGGCTCCTCCGTGTCAGCTAGCAGCGTCCGCAGCCCGCATCATCTGTCGCCCTCCAGCTGGAGCTTTCACTCTGCTCCGCGGCTCATCACCGGCTCAGCGTGAAGCTCCGAAACATGGCGGCCCTCAAAGCTTTGTGCAGAGCGGAGAATCTGCTCCTCAGAAGCCTCTCACGTCCATCCAGAAGCAAATTTAACGTCTCCAACCTCCTGCTGAGTAAGGTCGGTGCTCAACTTAAACGATAATTTGTGGAAGTACTAGGTTCAACCAAGGTCGCTGCTAATAGCTCGGCTGAGAGTGAATGCTTTGATGATATCATTCTATTTCTTTGTCGTCTAACACTTGATCATAGAGTAATTTCCTCATATTTGGTCATTTTTTAAATTAGGTTTATAGTTAATTTTTGATGAGCTCTTTAGCTTGCGCTGCATGTGCGGGAATTTCCAATATTGTTATATTCGTTAACCTATCTTGCAGCTGTATAAAATAATAGCAGCGCGCTGATAGTGGGTCATTTGAGCTCGCGGTCAATGCACAGACATGTGACCTAAAAAGCGTCACGTACAGAAGAATAAGCTGCAGCTTGACATCACTATTGTCATTATTTTAACGCACCCTGTGTCAATGAATGCATTTGAGAAGGGATCAAGTGACCAGCGCTACCTGCATAGCTTTACATGACAATATTTCCATTTGCAGGAATACAGGCTTGTGTCTATAAATAGCACACATCATGATCTGAGACATAGTGATATAATAGGAAAAGCTTTGTCCTGTGTACTGTTAGTGGAAAGGCAATAAGATTAAGTGTTTCAAGGTGATCTCTCTCTTATGTTTGTGCAGTATGATAAATAAAGAAACAAAAATGTGTATGCTTAAATTAATTAACTTCCTTTGGGCATCTGGTCATTCATACTTTTACCCATCCACTATTTGTATTTTAAAGCTTCAAATTGAGGTTTTATAAAGTTTGACCTACCCTTTGCTTTCTGCAGACGAGCAGCTGTTACTTTTCTACCTCCAGTGAGAGAAATTCAAAATTCTACACAGATCCTACGGAGGCAGTAAAAGATATCCCTAATGGAGCTACAATTCTGGTGGGAGGTAAGACTCGCTTGAGTAGACTTCAGGAAGCGTGTAGGATGGCTACATACACACATCAGTGCCGGCTTGGCACAGTTTTTTGTTAACGGATGAGAGGCGAATATTCAGCAGTGTGGGTGAAATGACCACTTAATAGCTGAGAGAGCTTGAACTTTGTTTGACATGTTCCTCGATTACCATCCACACACAGAGCATACACAGCTCTTCCAGAGTTATTTTTCCATTTGTGCTGTGTGTGTGTGTGTGTGTGGGAGAAAATCAGACAAAGAAGTTGCATCAGTTTGGTAATATTAGGGAAAAGAAGATTGATCCCAGAGCATCTGTGTTAGTGGACTTTGGGTTTCTTGTGTAGTTTGCAAAGGTTGGTGAGGTCATCTGTTTTCCTTCTGTACAAATCTTCCATTTACGTAATCTACTAGGTCAAAGTTTGCCCCTAAATGATGACAGTTCACCATTTTTACACTTTTTCCTTTTTGTTCATTCATACTTTATTATTTGTGACTGTTATTTGTTTTTGTTTTTTCACACAGGTTTTGGATTGTGTGGAATCCCAGAGAATCTTATAAACAGTCTTTTGAAGACTGGTGTTAAAGGACTCACTGCAGTCAGCAACAATGCAGGGTATGTGTGTGTGTGGACAAATGTTTCATGTGTGTTTAAAAATATTGTAATAAAGTTTGAATATTCACAGCCTAGTTTGGATTCACATTTAAATGATGAAAGATTGGCATGTAGAAGTCACTCTCACATAATTTTTGTTTTGCCTCATGGTGTTCAAAAAACGTCCAGTGTGTTCTAAACTAGACTGGCAGCCAGTACTAGATAGTATTATCAGGGTAAGCTTTATAATTTGTTTATGGAGTATTAGTATTAGTGACACTGTCTCTCTCTGTCTTTTCAGCTTTATGACAAGAACGTAATGTGTGTTGATTGGGTGAGCTGCTTTGAGTCATTTGCAAACCAACTGAACTACATTCTCACATGTAACCGTGGAAGTCCTGCTTGAAAATGAGAGCAGAGGATTCAGTGAATGTAACATAACCTTGCAAGTGTCTGCAAGTCTGGCAGAGCTGAGCGAAGCCTTTGTCTGTGTTTGGACTCTTTACTGAGTCAAGTTTTGGATTTCATCTTGTCACAGACACGCTCTGAACTCCTGTTGAAGGTGTATTATTGGCTTTATTGATGCATGTTTAAACAGGCAGTGTTGACGTGGAGAGTGTAGAAGTTGGCTTTTGATAAGTAATCACAGTTACAGGCTCAGTTAAAAGGTGTGTTCAGTAGTCAGGTGATATTATGTGTGATTCGTGTTTTTGCTCGCAGCTGGTTAAATGCTAAAAATACTTTCAGAGGTTTCTCCCCTGGCACATGACCGTCAGCTGCAGCTGACCTTAATGCCCTTTATTTCGTATTCTTTCATTACAAACTTTGATTTGTAGTATATTAAACAAGATAATAAGTAATTACTGACACAAATTGAATATATTTGACAAAAATGAATACATGCCAGCGCAAACATAGTTTATAGCTTTCATTTTGATTTTGAGATAAAATTAAAATCGTTTGTTGTCAAGTAATATTGCGAACTGTCAGCTTTTTGCCAACCTTTAGCAGCCTCTTTGTGGCTGGACGTGTATGTGCATGAGTATTGCATTAAAACCAACACTCTTTTTTTCACTAAAGTTGACCTTAAACATCTGTTTCTCCAACACTTACGCTGCCTTGTAAAGACAGTATGTCAGAACTGAGCCTGTCCACCAGCCAAAGCTCAAACTAGCGTAGACCTTTCAGTCTGTGCCACTGTTTGAATTCATTATCTGTGTCAGTAGTTACTCTATTCTGAAAACACTGACCTATGCAGTGTGTTAGTTTGAGAAGTTCACTGGACCTTTCTGCTGGACTTTGAATATTGATTTGTGAAGCAATGCTCAAAATGTTTGCTCGGACCACGTCGCCCAACTGAACAGTCTTTGCTCCTTCAGATGTTTTTCTTGGAATAACTCAATTTTGAGAGGGTTGTAACCAGCTAGTAGCAAAATTATAAAACGTAAACATGTATTTAATTCAGCCCACTTTTAATTTACATGTGTGTTTAGATATTCATATAGCAGCAGGCGTAGGCTGTTTGCACATATTTTGCTTGGTTACAGCTGAGTCTCGTTTGCATTTCTTGGCGCTCTAGAGAAGAGGACTGAAAGGGGGAAAACTAGTTACATAACACTTAATGTTAGAGTGAAGTTTCTCAAAGCTGAAAACCTATCTTCCTCTGCTTCATTTTTCTTGAATGGATTATTAATCCTCCTCAATGAAATCTGCCATACAAGCAGTCTTATGTGGTCACAGCAGCACATTAACATTTAGGAAAACTATGATGTTTTATGTAAATATGACTTTTCATTATTGATCTCACATAAATAGGAATGTGTTGGATATGTTGGTGCACTGGAATGTTCATATGATGGGATGTACAAAGGAAAGTGATCACTCATTCATGAAGATCATATACACTGTTTATACAACAGACATTGCTGACATATCTGGTAGTCCTGAGACAAAAAGACGTGGAAGTGGCCACTGCCTGTGGTTTCTATCCAATTCTGAGTGAATGAGAAAATCACTGCTAACCTTCATGGTAGACGATGAGGCTGATCCAGCTGTACACCACAGGAGATTATTGAGCTCTGGCAGAAATATCATAATGTTTATACTATGATAAGCAGCTTAAGAAATGGTGCACAATCAGATTCTGCATAAAAGCAGTGACATTTGGGTTAAAGATCACTGTTTAAACCTGCTTGATGAGAAACCATTTAATTTTTAGCTTTGAGAACAAACTACACACACGTGAGATATGGGAAACAGGCTTATCACTGGCATCTGTTTTTGGTATTCTAACTGCTTGTGGCCTAGATATCTTGTCAGCTGACCTGAAATTAGACAACAAAGCAGTAGTTCCTAATGTTCCTCTTCTTATGATACAGAAATGAGGGAGAACTCAGCCACTGCTAAGTTCAGCCTTCCTCTCTGTTCTTATATATATATATATATATATATATATATATATATATATATATATATATATATATATATATATAGGAGCAGAGAAAATACACCTACCTAGTGTCTACTTCTTAATATTGCATATTAACATAGGCACTTGGAATTACTTAATTTCTTGCCCTGTTCTATGTGGTTGGGATATTACTGGTTGTAACCAGACATTGTTGCATAATAGAAGACAATGCCCTGTTTAAAAAGGGTTTATGAGTTGTAGAAGGTTTTCTGAAGCCTGCCATCTTCGGTTAATGGCTGACTAACCTCACAGTAGTCCTCACATACAGTAGACTCATTTTGTATTTTAACAACCCTAGTAACAGAATAACTTACACAGAAACTTTCATTTGTTGCTGAGAGTTAGAAAGAAGTAGTCGGCTCTGCATCTAAAAACAAGTTTTACTTGCTGGATCATCCCTTTCATGACATCTTGTGGCTCCTGTTTTTGGCCTTTACTTGTTCTGTTCAGCAAATAGAGAGAGACTCTGAAACCTGGATTGGGTCACACGAGCTTTCACTGCAGATGTGGACAGTCTGCAATTAAATTGCGCTTTACTCATCTCTAAAATCAACAAAATTAGTCATCTCTATTGGTTTTGCACAGTTGTGACCTTGAATAACCTCTCTAGGGGATTTATGGTAATTGGAGCTATGCTTGGCGTTGGTATAGTCATGCACTGACAAAGAGCTGAGACTAAGCAGAAACACATTCACCCCACCTGGAGTTTTGAAGCGTAGTATAGATATTAATCTTGCGAAACCTAGACGTTTTTATCTAAAATGTTGTTGCAGTGTATTAAATGATCCCAAAATCATTAATGCTGTGTGTATGTTTTCATCAGAGTGGATAATTTTGGCCTGGGTCTGCTTCTCAAGACCAAGCAGATCAAGAGGATGGTCTCCTCTTATGTTGGGGAGAATGCTGAGTTTGAGCGACAATATCTGGCAGGGGAGCTGGAGGTGGAGCTTACACCACAGGTTGGTCAGAAAACTCAGAAATGTTTAGACGCTACATGAATTTACACACAAATAAGAAAACGTAGTTGACTAAGATAACACTGCTGATCAACGATCAAAATGAATTTGTTACAGCACCACAGTGACTGGTAAGGAGGAAGAGGGCACAATAAAACAATACAGCTTTAGGAGTAATATGTAACCAAGGCAAACAGCAACATAAAATAGAGGCGTTGATATTAAAGATCTATAAAGTATAAACAGTACAAAAGGTGATATGTAGTAGTTGATATGTAATAATGGCCCGTACGTATGTATGTTTTCAGTTCCAACATATACAGTCTCATCGGTTGCTAACAAAGCAATGAATGTTCTGATGTACTCACCCTTTTGCATTTCAGGGTACTCTTGCAGAGAGGATCAGGGCTGGTGGTGCTGGGATTCCAGCTTTCTTCACAGCCACTGGTTATGGTACTCTGATCCAAGAGGGAGGCTCTCCCATCAAGTATAACAAAGATGGCAGTATTGACATCGCTAGTGAGGAAAGAGAGGTGCGAGAGATGTCCTCACTTCATTTCTTTTTTTCTTGCTATATTTGTTGCACTTGTCTTCCCAGATGCATTACCCTAATTGAACACAATTGGGACATAAACAAGGTGTGTTAACAGTAAGATGTTGACGTGTTAAGCTGCTGAGTTGTAGCAATAAAGGTCTGGATGGAGGTATTTTTGGTCTAGTCTGAAAACCACGTCCACCCTGGGTTGTATTTAATATTCCACACTTACAACTGTGTTGTCATTGTTTGCAGGTGAAAGAGTTCAATGGCAGGCATTACATCATGGAAAAGGCCATCACTGGAGACTTTGCTCTGATCAAAGCATGGAAAGCCGACAAGGCTGGGAATATTGTTTTCAGGTAAGTGATAAAATATAAAGTTTTGCTGTTTCTGCTGAAGCATATCCCAGCTGTCATGTGATTTACACAGGTCCACCACATAGAGACAGACAACTCACCGTCACACCCATGGGAGTCTGATTAACCTGACTATCCTGTTTCACAATATGCATTTTTATCGCCCTTTTGACTTGAATTCAACTCCCTTCTCTATTCTTGTAAGAATCACCTTGGTTGCACTTACGCAACAGTCAGCACCTGTTGCCGGATTTGTGAATGCAGGAAACTAGCTTCTCCACTAGAGGGCAGTGTTCGCCAGGAAACTGACTTGTAGCCGATGCAAAATATCCCTTGTCTTAGTGATGGCTTTTGAGTTAATTACCATGTTTGCTTATTTTAAATATTTGAATATTTCCTTAACATAAACGTTTCCCTCTCTTTTCAAAAGGAAAACAGCCAGAAACTTCAATCAGCCCATGTGCAAAGCTGCCAAAACCACCATAGTTGAGGTATGACAGCACAATCACTTTTAATGTCTTCCAGTTTTTCCACACATGTGCATCATGTCACTAACTCAAAATGTAAGCATCAGCTTTGCTTATCAGGCTTCTCGTGCATAGTGCGGACTTTGATTTTCTATGGGTTTAGATACTGTAACCTCTACAGCAGCTTCACTTGCAAAAAAGTAATCAATGCAGAAAATCTAGAAACACTAACTTTACCAGAGCAGGAGTAGCATTTGGTATAATAAACAACCATTTCAGACCCAAGCGCTCAAAGGCAGCACTTGACTAAACATCCTGCAGCTGGTAGAGAAACAGAACGAAACACAACATTTAACAACCTCCAAGAACAGTGTGAGAAACAAAGACGATATAACATATCTTTCATTTATACATATATTCACATACATCTATCAACTGTAAATAGAGGCAAAGTTCTAATGTCTTAACCTCTGTCTATGGTTGGAAATGTCCTGTCATTTCTGGGCTGCCTGAGTCATACGTAGTTTCATTGTATCTGTCCGGTTACCTGCCTGTCTGGCGTTTGACAGTCTGGAAATGTGATCGCTCGTCTCTTTTGTGTGTGTGTATATATGTGTGTGTGCGTTCTCGTCTCACTCTGCACCTCTCTAACACACAAATGGCTTCACACCTCCCATATAGACACCGTTTGATTCAGAGAGCAGCAGGGAGAAAAACTGTGTGTGCGAAAACCATAAAACACAGGCGCTTTCTGAAAATAAATTGGTAGCAAAGGTTCTCTCATAAATCTGAGTTCCGCAAAGCACATTTTCAATTATTCTGCGCTCACTGGACTTGAGATTTAGTCCGCTTTTGATTAGAAATGTCTGGGACCAAATGAGGAAAGTAAATTTTCTTACTATAGAGCTGTTGTGGAGGCTTAAGGATCGATTCATCTGTAAATTTGGTTTATAGCCGTAGGAACAGAAATTAATGACTTTGAAGAACATTATATTCTGCCCATTCCCTTCTAAAGAACCACTAAATCCATGTCTTTAGCCTCATTCCTATGCAGCAACAACAACCGTAACGCCAGTGATGGATATCCGTGAATTACGGAGAATCATTGTCATGGCATAAAAGAAGTCACCCAGTTTCCTTCTACGTGGATAATTAGACAGTTCTCTGACAGCAGTGCCGCCACTGAGAAATGCGCCTGTGCAACATCTGCAGGAGAACTAGTATAGACAGTAGTGACATGAATTATAATGCAGCTCTTTCTAGAGAGCTGCATTAGTAGATGCAACCATAATTGGTTGGGTTTAATACATAACTGTCTGCTTCAGCATTTGAGCACCCAGAGTCATCTTCTCAGTGTTTTTTCAAAGCATTGTTTGAAGTGTCAGAGAGCCAAGCATGTATATGTATTATCAGTAACAGTTTTGCAGTATTTTCTGTTCCCATGTGTAAGTCTGAAATGGTTTTAGCAGCATTTCTACTTCCTAACAGTGGAAGAAACTATGTTAAAAAGAAGGAGTATTTGTTTTTTTTTTGAAAGCAAGATTTAAAACCACAACATGACAAGCTTTCTGGGCGCACCTCACTTTCTATTTTGAAAAGAATTAATTTATCAAACAAATACAGGAAGTGTATGCTAAATGTTTTATGAATGGCCTGTTTATGACATTAATTACGTAATGCACCCATTCCACAGCCTGATGAAAATATTTTTTTGTTGAAGGAAAACTGATATTTGTCGCAACCTTCCAGTTTGAATCTAATTGATGTTGCCTGCCATCACTAAAACCAGACGGTGTCAAACTGTCGGTTTCAGCTTGGTCTCTGATCATTTAGCATTTCCCTTCTTGTTCATGTCATGTTCTGTTAACAAATAGTCCTTTTAAACATTTGTCATCCACATCAGCTAAATGCTTCTATCCAGTGAATTGTGCTGCAGTTTGACAAATTGTTTCAAAGTGGATTTCTGAATGTTGTGTTGAGGGTCAGTAGGTTTCAGCACATTCTGTGGTTAATATTTGGTTTTAATCTAAACAGTAAAGCAAGATTAAGAAAAAGATTAAGATTATTATCAAAAACAAATTAAATCGATTTTAGAATGTATGTTAAAACTAACAACCAACACCAATGTGTATAAGTGCTGTACCTTCTCTATAGTGTGTGTTTGTCCTGTCGTGCTATCGGGTGGTTTGTCAGGTTAATCTGCCATTTTTATGGTGCCTATTTAATGACTGGTAACATATGAACATTATCTGTGACAAGTATACTTATTGGCGACAATAAAGTGATAGCCCTGTATTGCAGTTCCCATTAGGAACCTTTTATCTCTGATACTGAGGCAATTACTGTCTCCAGAAAATAAATTTGACTCCAGGATTCAGTGCATGTTCAGTCATAAATCTGGTGATAAGCAGTGGATACTGTATTGACTCGTCCGTCTTACTGTGCTGGTTGTAGCAGAGAAGGAACCAATAGACATGGTCAAGGGCTTTTAAAGCTCTCAGCTCATGTTGGACAGTAAACTGAGTCTCTGTAGCTTACACACAGCCACACATGCACAAATTGTTCAAGAGTTAAGCAATTAATTGTTATCAAAGGGCACAAAATGTCAGGACATTGTGATAGAAGTGCTAAGGAAAAAATGGGAAGAATAAAAATTACGCATACCTCAGTTTCAGTAAAAGGGCAGCAGCAACAACAAGCTCTGTTGCTAAGATTATTATTTTTTTAAATATACGTTCTACCGCTTGTTCCCCATTGGGCGAGAGGCAGGCTACACCCTGGACAGATCGCCAGTCTGTCACATGGCCATGCATACAGTACAGACGCACAACCAGTCACGCACACACTCAGACCTACGGGTAATTTAGAGTTTCCAATCAGCCTAACTACATGTCTTTGGACTGTGGGAGGAAGCCGGAGACCCCGGAGAGGACCCACGCAGACACGAGGAGAACATGCAGACTCCACACAGAAAGGCCTCCGGTCCGCTCTGGGAATCGATTCTCGCTGTGATAAAAAATTATTTGAACCCCAGCTTATTTGGCAAGTTTGCCCACTAACTAAGAAATGATCAGTCTATAATGTCAAAGCTACGTTTATTTGAACAGTGAGAGACACAACAATAACAAAAAATCCTGAAAATGCCTTTCAGAATAAGTTATAAATTAATTAGCATTTTCTGACTGTATATAGTTGTAAAATTATATTGTTAGTGGTATATAGTTAACATTTATGTTTTAGTAAATATTAACATTTACATTACCACACTCAAGTATATCTGAGGGAATTCAGTAAAAACAGTTAAGCTGGGAAACACTGTTTCTCATTAGTCTCTTGAATAAAATCTCGTGTAACTAGCCCTGTCCATCTAAAGACAGGCAGGGGTCCTCTGCAGGCAAGATTCACAGTATATTTTAACTGTCAGCCATCAAAGTGTCTCTTTTAATTTGAGTTTTGAGCAACTCCTTTGCCTCAGGCTCAGTGAATGTGTGTTGTGATTAATTAAATCCCTAAAGGGATAATAGAGGTGTACGTATGTAACCTGCTGACTCCACTCATGTAAGACATTAATGGCAATTCTGGGAAGGAAATTCAAATTATGTCTCAGTGGCCTATCAATAATCTAAATGTGCCCAGCTGTCTCACTAACATGCAGAGACCTCCACGTTTACCATATTCATGTAAAACCGATTACCATTTTGTTGTATTTTATTATACATTCCATCACGTTAAGTCCTTCTATAATATTTGTCGTTTTTAACCGATTAAATTCTGACAAAAGTCATCGCTGCTGGTTCATTTTCTCAGACAGATGATTGTGGTCTGCTTCCCAGTTCTGAAACGTACATCTGAAATGTTCTGGATTTAAGCTACAAGAGGCAGGAAGGGTGTCAGAAACCGAGATAACACAAAAGCACTTTGAAAATTACCAGATCA
The DNA here is from genome assembly GCA_030770545.1 of Macropodus opercularis. NCBI lineage: Eukaryota > Metazoa > Chordata > Actinopteri > Anabantiformes > Osphronemidae > Macropodus > Macropodus opercularis. The sequence goes on along the minus strand of CM061097.1, from coordinate 6,196,316 downwards.
TCACCAGCCCCTGCCACGGTTGCTAGGCAACCAAACCCTGCTATTCAATTGTTGAACGATCCCGCGTATCCAACTGGTCCGGTTATTCCCTTATCACAGGTACAGTGAAAGACCCCAGTGCGTTGTGGGATACAATACGCCAGGGACTGAATAAACACAGGGGTTTCTGCTGTTGTTCAGTCATCAGTCACAGTAAATGACTCAACCGTATTCTGTTACTGTGGCAATGTAATATAATGGTGTGGGTGTTAGTGTGCAGCCTCAACCAACCAGTCATGCATGAACTGAATAAATGTATTTTATAGTTTTGTTCCTTTCACCATGCTAAAGGTCTAATTGGATATAAATGACTTACATCCTCAAGGGCTTCAACACCAGCCTTGATACGTGTATATCAAAACCAAAATAGCCGTCGGAGATTAAACAACATAGGAATTGGTGCCTTAGACTGTTGGAGGAAAGGTGGAAAGGAAAAATATAGTTATAGAGCAGCACAATTAAAATCTTCATTAATTTGGAACATGAAGAGATTTCACATTTTAAGTTCAATTTGTATTTTTTGCAGTTATTTATTACAGCCAACTAAACACTTATTATGCCTTGCTCTTGACTTGTGCCTCCGACGCCATTACTCTGTTGACAGATAATTATGAATCCACTCGTTTTCCCCGTGGTTTGCTGCCTAGAGAGGTTTGACTGTAGTGTGTGTAAAGATGGTTTGGTTACAGATTTGTATTCTGTTCAATTCACTTTCCAGTCCTTTTCTGTGGACCTTTACCACGGGAGTTCTTATGTGTCAGGTGGTGACACGGCTTTGAATACAACTGAATGTCAACAAATATCTATACAAATGCAGTGAGCACTACCATGTCCCCATTTTGACATACTATAGCACGTTATAGCAACAGTAAAGACAACTTTACAGTACGTGCTGAGACCTCTCTAGAGCTAATGGTGGTAATTGCGTGACTGGTTAGACTACAACGGCAGCAATATCAATGGGCAGATGGATAAAAAAACCTTTTGACAACTTTTTCCCCAAAGGTCTGCACCTTCTCTGCATCGACAGGATGAAAATGCATCACACAGAGTGTCTGTGTGATAGCATTCATACTAACACATTCATTCAGATGAGAGTATCTCTGAATGTAACTTGACGACACATCAATAGCGGAACTGGAAGCCTTGATAGTGATGCAGGACAATAGTGTGGATTCATAGTGGCCAATGAATACACCCAACCAAGATGTGACAGGTAGGATTGTGAGGTTATTATTTCCTGTCATGTTTCAATCTGTGAAACCAAAATAACTACATTGTCGTGTTTGTTTATGCGCTAATTCATAGATTTGTTTACTTCATAAATTTAAAATTCATCTTGGCCTCAGATTAAAGTAGTCATCTTAATGCAGTCTGGGTTTGCAGCTGTTCAGGTGCTGCCTTTACTGCATGAATTCACATTTAAATATGGGGTCTCACCTTTAACCAAACAATACAGGTAGATTAATATTTTATTACTTTTGTTTCTGACAGATTTACAGCAATATTTACAATCTCTAGTATGTTTTTGGGTTTAATACAAACTGAACTGCGTTAAGTAAATCACTTAAACTGGCATTGATTTGTCTGAGGGTTAGACAGGTTGGTGTGGAATTAAATTCAAGTGGCATGTTGACTTTGACTTTTACATGAGTAAAGGTAGAGGTAGCGAGAGACTCTAGGGCTGAGCTTTAGTAATCTGTTGTAGGTCACTGCAGAAGTGTTTGAACAGTGAGAAAGAAAATAGGACAGAGAATGTAAATAAGTGAGATTATGCGAGCCAGGGCAAAGGACAATACATTTGCTGTATGTGTGCACAAACAGAAGGCTAAGAATGTCACACTGTAAGTTTGAGGCTCTCTCTTCATTGCACAATGGTGTGAATCTGAAGCACATTGCAGGAGGTTCATGTGTTGTTTGAAATGTAAATATTACCTTTTGAGCTGGGACTAGAAGTGCCCATTCTAAATGCTTTGCTGTGCAGTATGTACCATTTCAAGATGTATTTTTAGCTCCTGTAATGTTGTCAGAGTTTGCATTGGCTGGCTGTCTCCCGTTTTCTGGTGACCATAAAGGCTGTCATAGGCAGGGCAGCTTCCACTGAGAGGAAACAGATTGCTCATGTTGTCAGTATCGCGGGTTGGAAGATAAAGCCAGAGCTGAGCCCCGAAAGTGGCAACAGAGCATGGCCAAGTGCCCACACACACACACACACTGGGAGGAAGATGGAGAGGCTATAAATACACAGGCTAACGAGAATGCGGTGTCGCTGTCATCCTCCTGCTCTGTCGCCTGCAGCCACACCGTCTCGTTCTCCTGACTGTCGCATTTCAGTATGCACAAAACACAAACAGAACAGAGATGTGATGCGTCCTAAGCTCAGGTCCATCTACAAGTACACATTACCTTCATTATTCATCCAGTAAAATATTAATGATATTAATTAGCTTTAAAATTGAAAATGAAAACTTGAATTGATGAATCTACAATCTGGGGTGTAGTTTCAGTTTAATAACATTACCCAACTTTTTGCTCTAGTGGTGGAAATGTTGGATCCAAAAAGAATTAGGCAGACAGATACTTGTCATCAATTTGACATTTATGTTCCCTAGCACAAAGGTAATGGCCTGTTTTTAAAAGAACAAAAATGTCCACGTAACACGACATATTAACCTTTGCATTGAGACAAATTACAGCTTTTATTGAGTTTGTCATGGGTATAATGATCATCACAGGATAAATTGTAGTGTTTTGAATCTGAATCCAAATTTCCCTTTGGCAACACACCTCATTAATTCCACAGTTATTCTCCCATCATAACGCAGAGAAAGCTCAAATTATGAGTGCCCTTTATTTGTTCCATCCACTGCCTTTATAAATGAGAATCTATTGAACATCAACATTAAAAACAACAAACCGTTTTATTGTGTTTTGTCATTGGATTCAGTTACACGTACTTAGAAAACATAATTGAAGTGGAAGTCCACCACTGACACTGTACTGATACTAGAGTGGTTTGTTTTAGGAATCTGGTAGTATTGTCTGTATCATTTTGCAATTAACAAAATGGGGCAAAGTTAGTACAACCTAAAAAAGTACAATCTCTAAGAAAAAACCCACTCGACACGTCCCCAGAGGACACTTTGATTGGCTCTGTCTTTATGCCAGCTCACTTCATGCCTCGTTCTGCTCCCATTGAAGTGAAAATCCTTCTACAGATACAGCAGCATCACTGTGCATGTCTACACGTGTGCCTGTTTGTTGCCTCCACACACCTGCTCGTTTGTGTGTTACTGTGTGGTTTTTCTGCTATTTTGTTTTAATGCTTTTTCCAGCCTTGTGTGTGAACTACATCTGAGCGCCGGTACAGCTGGGACACATCACCTAGATGAAAGGAACAGAGGCTTTTTATGTACACAGCACATGTAAATTGTATGAGCTTGTTATTGGGCTGTGACTTAGCTTTGGATGGCTAATTGAAAATGGAGCTGAATACATTGCATGTGTATGAGGAACCAACAACTGCACATGTGGAGGTGTGATTCTGTTTTATGGATGATCTTTTTTGAGTGGCACACAATTTGATATCTTTTGACAAAGGAGACAAATTTAAGGATTGATAGCGTTAATTGAATTAATCAAGTTTTGAAATTCACGCCACCAAACCTCATCCCTGTTTTACTCTGTGATGACTGATGAGGACGTCTGTGGAAATCATCATTCTCACAAAAGACATATTAAGCCCCTTGAGGAAAAATGTGGGCGGATGTGTGGGACTGCCGTATCAGCTCTCTCACGCTACCAATCTCATCCTGCATGGCCTCGTTTTCACTGTGGAGCATCAGAGTCTAAAATCACTTTGCTGTCCTCAGTGGACCCAGCTCACCACAGACCAAAGCCTGCATATCCAATACAACACTGAGATGGGAGCCTCTTAGCCACTGACTCTTCTTAGTTGGCGCTGAGTGCTGTGGGAGGAAGCAGAGATAAGGAGAGGTTCAATTCAATTTGTCCTGAACGTCTGCTTGGCCCTCATGTAAATGGAATAAGTAGGTTACACTCAGAAGTGAAGCACGGAAAAAGTAGAAGGAAGGGTGAGAATTCATGTTGTCCTATACAGTTAGTCATCTTTTGGACCCTGTACAAGGTGGTGATAACTCTGGAGCGCAGCTGCTGTTTGCTGTTTTCTTGTTAGTTCTCTTGATCCTTCTCTTGAAGAATCATCATGAAGAAAGACAATGAAGAGCCATCTCCATCTAGGTCTCTTCTGTTTGATGAAGGGAATTCAGCTCTGTCTGCATATTATTTTCCCTTCACAGCTTTGTTTGGGTGGAGGCAAGTGTGTTTGTTGTGGGATTTCTATCCCAGTCATGTTGACCCAGCTCTGCTTAAATCAATAGCTATTTTCATTTGTGTCTTGTTAGTCAGACAGGAATAACCTCTTATGTGCACTCTTCTTCTGCTGCTAACAATTTGTACATAAAGGTGGTGCACTTCTGTCTCTGAGTGTGTGTTGTTTGGCAGAAATGAGACACATACCTTTTCTATTATGCTGCCAGATTAAATGTGATGAGATGAAGTAGACATAAGGCAAAGAGAGAGGGAGAGGGATATTAGAGATATAACAGCTCCATACAGATGTTCAAAACAAACTGAAATGTGTTATGGGTTATGAAATAAATCTAACACTAAAAGCATCCTGCTAAAACATTAGTGTGGACATTTTTGGACACACGTGTTTGTTCTGTCCAAAGTTCTCACATCGCCAAGAAAATCACCTACACTCACCTCTGCTTTCCATCACCTGCCATCCTTGGATCAAGCTACACACCCTTGACTTTGTGTGTGAGATGATCCTCTCCTGTTTCGAGTCAGCCAGGCTGGCTCTGGGTACACAGGCAGCTTTCACTGGACTCAGTGGGGTTGCTAAAAAAAATAATTGCAACACCATCTCCCAGAAATATTTACCTTTTCCTCCTTGTGAAAGGCCGTAGCAAATTTTTCAACCCTGTGAGTTTCTGTCAGGACAACAAATGTTGCCCATGGTATTTAATATTGAATAAAATACTGATTATTGGTATATTATGGATAATCTAAGAATGATTCTTCTACTGCTTATGTTTTACTAGATTACCACTATATGGTTGATTTATTTGAAAATTAACATTAAGTGTCATCAGACGTTTTACTCGCCTGAACTTGTTACTTTGTCCTCTTTAGGTGGAGGAGGTGGTGGATGTTGGGACCTTTGCTGAGGAGGACATCCACTTACCCAGCATCTACGTCCATAGGGTCGTCAAAGGAGCCAGCTATGAGAAAAGGATTGAGGTACAAAGCTGGTCTTATCAGGGCTTTTAAATGTGTGGTTGAGAGGTAAATTGTAGCAGTGGCCATCTTTAGCAGCCAGTTTAACAATACCCTCCATGCTCAATAATCTCCCTGTTCATCATATGTCACTGCATGTTTCTAGAAACGCACAGTAAAGAAGAGCCAGGAAGAGAAGCCCAAACCAAAGAAGGACTCGGATATTGTTCGGGAAAGGATCATTCGCCGGGCTGCTCTGGAGTTTGAAGACGGGATGTATGGTATCCTTTGAAAGGAATAGAAACACAGAGCGAATAACTACATGAATAATAGTGTGTTATAGGTGCTTCATTACTGAAAGTAAAACCACACCAAATGCAGTAAAAATAAGAATGCACCTTGATTTCCTTTCTCTTCAAGATGCAGCTCACTGCATTGGATAATTGCAGGTTTTTAATCCGTGTTTCATATTATTGCGTACATTCAGGAGAGCAGTGGCTGACAGGTGTTTAAATGTTCTCACTACGTACGTAATGTGTGCGAGTTGGCTGACGAAGAGGCTGTGTGGTGTATATAGTAGGTTCAGTTAAGTAGCAATCAACATTCTACTGCATACATTTCTCTCTGTCTTAGAAGCTGATGTTACTTTCATGCCCACTGATGGAATAATCTTTAACAGGAAGTCAAACAGCTAATCTTGGCATTGGCATCCCCATGTTGGCTAGCAATTTTATAAAGCCAGACATCACTGTGCACCTCCAAAGTGAAAATGGGATTTTGGGACTGGTAAGACATTTTCTTTGGTTTCAGGTTTTGGTAATTTAAATTTCAACTAAACAAACTAATGAGCTTATTTTCTGTGCTTCGTGTAGACGGCTGTTTGAGGCAGCCATAAATGTTTTTAAATGAAGATGAGACCATTAATTTAAGCAGCATTTCCTAGCGGGGGCCTTTACTTGAATTATATTGTCTTTGTTACGCAACAGATTGCAGCAGTTTGACACTTTTTTCCGTCTTCCTTTGTGCTGCTGCTGCTGTGGAATTACTTTCCAATCAGTTGTGTTATGAGAGCCGCTTTTAAAGAGGAGCCCCTCTCTCATCCTCCCCTTCTCTCTTCCTCCTCGCTCTAAAAAGGATCGCTCCCTTTGTTGAACACAGAGAAAATCAATGTCTCATCTAATCGGAGAAATGCGATTGTATCTGTGCCTCACTTGAAAGATCATGAACGGTCGGTTTGACTGACGTGTGTGAATGCCCAGCTGTGAGCACCTTCTTCTTTATCTGTATTTCTCTCTGTATAGGGCCCGTATCCCACTGAGGATTCAGTGGACGCAGACCTGATTAATGCTGGTGAGGGTTACTGTAACCACTGCATTTAAGTGACAGACGCGTGTGTACCTAATCAAAGTGACATGAACTTTTATCATTTATTCATACACAGAATGTTAATCTTTGGCATGTTTCTATCAATGATTTGTTTGCATTCATCCAATAGTTATTTCAGTAGTTTTTATTTGGGATCTTTATAACACACCATATGGTTGATTGGAAGCCATTCTGCCTCAAGCTTTTCTTTTTAGATAAATTGTATTGTCAACAATGTTTTTGCTACAAATTAAGTTTTACATTTCTTTTTTGCCAAATTCAAACATTAAACATGTCAACTCTCTGTTCCATAGGGAAGGAGACAGTCACTGTGCTCCCTGGGGCTGCATATTTTTCTAGTGATGAGTCATTTGCTATGATCCGAGGGTAAGTCAAATTAAGTTAGTTACTGACTTTACAAAGAAAATATATATGTCTGGATTTACGTAAATGTCATCTTATAAATACAGTTAACACCTTTTACATAAAATCACGAGTTTATGCCTAAAAAAAATTGAAATCTAATGACTATCCCATCAGATCAGCATTTTATCACCTATCATCATCTACTGTAACTATTCAGCAGGATTCAATTAGAAAAAACATCACTGGTTTGTAACACTAGATATTAACAAATGGCTCCTGTCACCAGAACAATTCGACAGGCAGTCTGGCCAATATTCCCAACACTCTTATTGATTTGCCAGCTGTCGGCGACTGCCCACCCGCGCTCCCTGCAGCATCGGTTCTGTTTGTCGACCCAGTGGAAATCCAATAGGGCTCATAAATAGCGCTGTCCAGCCATGCTGGTGGTGACCAAACAGTACCACGCAGACTGTGTGTGTGCTGTAATGTGCTGTTAAGACTCCAGAGTTGCAGAGAAAGAATAACACAACATACGGTGGATTGTGAGCCATGTTGCCTCAAATAACAGACCAGCCACGTTCTCGTACTAGAATTACATTTAGACTTGTTCTTGTTTATCGCAAAACATTATCACTGCTTAGTTTTGGATGTGTTTGGCCTCACACCTGCTGTATGTTGCCACATGCAATGGAGAAACTATAAGAAATTAATTTGTTAAATAAGCTTTTACTGAGGTTAGCAGTGCTTCAATGGGGATCCTGGAGACGGGTTGTCTCTCTGAGAACAAACAATCCGTTATTAGTAAAGAGACCCTGCCCACTGAACCAAAGTTCATTCTGCTAACAGCAAATCTATGTAATAGGAATTTAATGCAGTAGCTGGAGCAGGTACAGCTTCTGCAAAAGTCACAGATGGGGTGAGTCAATGTATAGTGTGTGTGTGTGTTTTTGATGAACGGACATGTGAGTTCATATGTTGACTTTGTTCCAAGGTTGACAGCTGTCTCCTTCTGTTGTGTCTTTCTCTTTAGGGGTCACATCAACCTGACAATGCTGGGAGCCATGCAGGTGTCAAAATATGGAGATCTAGCTAACTGGATGATCCCAGTGAGTTTGCTTTTGATTAAACACATCTGTGATGTTTTTACAAAGTCATGCTTTTTGCTCCATGTGCTTGGGGTCAGCACAGCATCACTACAATGAAAGCTTCTCAAATCTTTTAACTTTCTGTCAGAAATTGTGTTTATTTTGCAGTAGTAAACCTTTGTGGCACTTTACTGTCAGCACACACAATATTTCACCAGTGTTCTTTTGATTAACTATATATTTTTATACACATTTGTATGTTTAGACAGTAGATGGTCAAAGATTGTTGCAGTAGTTCCCTCACCGAATACCACATATTCATTTGAGTGATGATTAATAATGCTCTTAGTGCTTAGTGCTTATTGTTTGTAGTTTGTAGTTTTATTCAGGAATTATTATATAACATAACATAGTACAGAGAATTATACATTTCTAACCCATAGATATGCTGTTTGCTTAAAATTCAAGTTTAGAAGATCCTGAAAGGCATCGAAACACAGTTTGTTGTAGTTTCTTGTCATGTAACATTTATCTCTAAATTGGTTAGACTTTTATGTAGCCAAGTCCATTATTTGTCAGATAAGATGTCTTGATTGAAAAGGTTTAAAAGGGTGGAGCCTTGGCTGTTATCTAGAATGAGTGTGCTTGTCAGCAGGCTGATGTGTGTGAGTTCTACAGTATAACTTGTGGCAGATGCAGCTTCTAGATGTTTCATCAAGTCCACAGTGACCACAGTCCTCAGTGATTACTAAGGTCAAGAACCCATTAAAAGCTGATGTGGGAGGGCTGGACCAGAATGCCCCCTGGCTAGCAGCTGCTTCATACTTGGCTGAAGTGTACATACAAGGTTGTACCTGATTGTGTCGACGCATCTCATCTAAGCAACTAAAGTGGATACAGTCACAGTGTTGAAGGCGAGAATCACCTGTTTATGTAATAACACAAAGCTCTGTCCACCTGCACAGTCATTGTCACTGTCATTGATGGCAATCTCTAAATTTGCAGCCTTATTTATTTTGTCTACGTGTCCAGTTGTACTTGTTTGTCCATGGTAATTGCTAATTAGCTGGTGCTTGATTAAACATGTTATGCAAATATCTGAGGGCCTGCAGTGGAGCTGTTACACAGAAGCAGGGAGTTTATCTTGTTTAGTCATTCTCGTGTTGGGCAGTTTGAACGGCAAAAACAATGCAGCAACGTAGGCACACATCTCTGTCCTCACCTACATTTCAATCTTCATTATCCCCTCTTTTGAAAGGTTGGATGAAGAGAATTACATTTCCCACCTTCTGTGATAATGAAAATTATTCACTATCTAAAGATGGGTGCATAGCGTGAAATTGGAAATGTTTTACGTAGGAGTCTGGGATACAGTACTCTCAGCGTGATTATGTTGATTTTGAATGCTTTTAATATGCAAAATGCAGATGAACATTTTCCAGTTGAGGGCTTTGAAATGCTTTTACATCTCCACTCAGCCTGAAACATCTGGAAAAACAATAGATGGAGAGAATGGGGTAATAGAATAAAGGATGGGGTTTTGGATTTGGTCTGCTGTTTTATCATTTAGCTATTGAGGCTTTATCAAGCTGTTCTCAACAGAAGGGATCTCGCACCCAGCGCATGCGAGGAGCAGATGCTGATGTTGCCCATCATATCTGCCTCCTCCTTACAGTCATCTACACACTGTTTATCAAAATAAGAACCATGTTCTTGTGGTTATCAATCTGAACCTCTGCTCCCTCTGCAGTCCTACTTAAATGTGTTTTTTCCTCCTTCCTTTTAATCTGATTATAATAAACAGATAAGCAAAAAAAGCTGAAAAAGGAGCAGTCAACCGGCTCAAGTTGACCCCGGCACTAATATAAAATTTATCTGGTCAACTAAGACACAGCTATGCTTTGTTTCTTTTTTACAAGCCAGAATTTAGTTTGATATGTGTAGACTTTATACAAGGAAAACAAGCGCGAGTTCTTATATATTCCAAACCCTTGGAGGCCCAGCATAACTGCAGCTTAAGTGCTGCAATAGCTTGAGCTACTGACTATTAAAATACATTTACAAGCTCAAGTGCTCATAATGAGGCCTGATGGCAACTTTAATTATAGAAGTACTTATGACTATAGAGCCTTTTTCCAAGAACTCTTCTTTTTTATTTACTTTGACACCGCTCTTTGCTTGTCATCAGTTAAAACGTCTTACTGTGTATTTGTAATAGCATAAAGTAAAGTTTCTACAGCCTGTGCACATTATGCTCATACATCTAAGATTTATTGTGGTACATTATGCTGTATGCTCCAGTTATATGCTCCAACGTTACATTTTTCAGTTACTTTGAACACTGTGTCCATTATCTTCCTGTCAGTCCTGTCTCACCCTCTGATTCATGTCATTAGTTGTCTGGGAAACAAAAGCTTCCATGGGTCCGTCGCTATGTTATTAAATAGAGAGCCGTTTGAATCAGACAGCAGAGATTGTCAAAGAATTTGAGGGGGAGAGAAAGGAAGCCAGTTGGTAAGTGGGAACTCTTGGATTGTGAAGGGGGTCATTTTCTGTGGCGTTCCTGCCACTGACTGGAAAGTGAACACTTGCACAACAAATGAGGAAATCGGATTCCGTTGTCGTGGCAACGCAACAAAATGCAAGCAACCCCTGAGCCCAGGAAGAAAACATTGCTACTCAAAGTATGCTTCCAGTGATTTTTTTTTAATGTGATACGTCGGCAGCACCGGACAGCACCAATCTCAGAGTGTGTCATAGAAATAATGAGTCAACACATATGACAAAGCAGCAGGACCTTTTCCTCGTAAATGCTCTTTCTTGAATTGCTGCTTCTGCTGCTTCGATTCCCGAACAGACAGAGCATTTTCACTTCAGCTCACTGTTGTGCCATGTTTTTGATTGGTACTTGCTCTTACAAAATATCCAGTAGGAAGTATTTTGTTGGTGGATCCCTAAGAAAACTTCTTTGGTTGAATGGGAGTGACTTTGTCATTGTCTCTGCTGTCACATGTTGTGATCGGTGTCATGTCAGCAGAGTTTAAGTCTGGTGTTATCTGGGTTCTGTGCCGCTGATACGGCCTCCTGCAGTCCCCCACATTATCGTTCACTTTTAAAGCCATTATATGAATGGATGTTCCCATCGCTTACATCTTCTCTAGCGCCTTTTAATTAGCATATGTGTGGGCCACTGTGTGTCTGCCTCTGGCAGGGATTAGTTTCAAAGAGATAGTTCAAGCCAGTTACAACATGTAAAGTGGATGTTTTGAGGGAAAAAAAAAACATATGGGACGTAGTTGAAGGCTATTGTCTCTGTACGACAGAAATATGAACAAAATTATCCAGAATTCTCTAAACTATAAAACTAAAATGTTTTACAAGAATGGGGCGGTTCTTCCTGAAGTGGTAAGAATGTGTGGTGAGTCACACAATGACCACACATGAGTTTATTATTTATATTGAGCCTTTTAAATGTTTAGATGTTCTCAGCAGAAAAATGAGCACAGTGGTGGGGGACTTTAGAAATCAATGGGGCATCAGTCAGACTAACAAGGTTAATATCGTCAAGGCTGCGTTAATTAAATGGCTAAATTAGCCTGCTCTTGTTGGCGACTTGTGAAGAGGATTTTTTGTTTTGTGGGTATTGTTCTGAAATCATATTTGTTCCATTTCACTGCCTTACTGCAGGTTCTGCTGGTTGAAAGCCAGAGACTATGGCAACCTTTATGTTCCCCGCTCTCCAGGAAACTATTGATTTGGCACAATAGTACTATAGAGTTCTCTAAACCTGGATGCTTCCAATGATAAGAGTCAAATAATTAGAAAGGTCCAATCTTCCAGGGGAGCAAATTTACTGGCGCCTAGGAACCAGGCCTAGCCAGATGACACAGGTCGAACAGACAGCCAGCCAAATGTTAAGCCTCAGAGCTCAGACTAACAAATGCAAAGCTGGAAATCATAGGCAAGCAAACAGCGGTTGTCTCAGATATATATGTATACATTCACGTACATGTATACATACACACACCATGGTAGGCACCATCACTGCCATCCCTGAACGCAGCACACAATGCCTTTACAGACGCGAGAAAGTAGTTTACTCTGTGCATGAATGTGCATAACTGTGCATGAATCACAGTCACATAGCATTATTTTATTTAACCTAAACCATCTGCGTAGTGCGGATGTTTCGAGTCACATTACTTTTAAAAAGGTGGTGAAGACTCTTGTATTTCAAGTTGTCGTCATCTCCTGAATGTTACAAAATCTATTGTTCTGCTTTTTATTTACAGATGCAAATTACTGCACAGCTTGATACTGGTTCAGTTAATTAAGACCATATTATTATATAAAGATGGTTTTTAAATTCAAATATTTGATCACACTTTAAATTAGCATCCAGTAAATTTCAACACTAAATATTTTCTTGGTTAGTTAATAATATAAAGTGATATTAAGTGTAACACTTTTATCCAAATGTGTCATAATTCTTTACAGCAAATAAACCCAATAGCAAGATCAGTCATTCAACAAATACATCTTCACTTTTCAGTGTAGTGAGAGAAGAGAAAAAAGAAATTCTCTCACAGCCAAACATGATGATTTTGTAGTTTCCTCCAGATGTTGATATTATTCATTTGACCCTTGTATCGATCAGAGCTAGATATAATAAGAATAATTTAAAGCAGGTGTGTTTTTAGAAACATCCTCCTCTTTGGTGAACAGCAGCCCATTTGCCGGGATGAGAGCATCTCTAGATGTCTGGCTCACACAGCTGTGAATGTAGTGCTGCTACTATCAGGTCACACACTGCACCGCTCCCATCTGACTGTCAGCAGTAGCATTAACGTTGATCATTTGGAGAAAAACAACATGCTGTTTCTATTGGGAGTATTATCTTAAGAGTCACTGTGTTTTGGGAACATTACGGGAACAATGATGGAGGGATGTCTTTGAATAACAGATTGTGATGCTTTTATTTGGAAATCAAACACGCTCTGTTATAATACTCAATTTCAGTAGCGTTTCATACATAATACAGTACATGAAATTGAATACACCCTCCCCCATCATCAGTCTATTCTCTTCCTTACTACTTTTTCCCCAGCTCCCCTCTCTCTCCCTCCATCTTCTCCACCCAGCTGGCCTCCTCTGGGGCAGACAGTATCCTTATGAAGCACCACCCTTGGCATATATATCCTCTGGTTATTGAGCACAAAACAAAGCAGACTCTTCACATGATTGATGAGCAAATGGGATTTTAATTCAGTTACTCGGGCGTCACCCTGTAGCCATATCTGCATGTCAGCCTCCCTTATTTGGAAACCTTTATTGGGAACAAGGAGGGACTTTAAAAGTATTTTTTACCCAGCTGGCAGTTCTGTTGCCCTGATGATCTTTCAGAGTTTCTTTTTTAAAATAGTTTCCATTGTTCCCTTAGAGAAAACCATGTTTGCTATTTATTTTTAGCCCCAGTGACCAATGAAGTTGAACCATCATTTAGTGCACCAAGTAAGGTTGTGCAAGTATCAAATGGAGATGTTTCAGATGTTAATCTTATAGTATGGCCTCATTATTCAAGCTATATTATTATAAATTAACCTATTTATAACATTACCGTAATTGGAAAATGCAAACATTGGCAGAGAAATTGTGGCATAGAATTATGCCTTTTAATACATACATACATTTCTACTGGCACCTTGAATCCAAATTCAGCGTTTATACTATTGTTTTATGTTACTTACCTTATAGAAACATGACTCCTGCTCCCTGTAACCTGCAGAGCCTGCGTTCCATCAAACTGCATTGTAACAGGAGAAATCATACCCCTTAGAAGTTGTGTTGGGATTTGCAGTGAATAATTATAAGCAATACTTAAAGTACCCTAACCCTTAAAAAGTCATTTGAAATGTGTGTGTTCCTTTTTGCATTGCACCCAGTATTTCCTAAAGTACCTCACCTTCTCAATTATGCCAAAAAGTAAAACATTATAGTAAACCATTAGAATAATGATCAAAGCTACTAAAAAGGACCTACAGGGGTTGACGCTACTGGTGCAGGCTTTACAGCCTTTAATTGGCAAACCTTTGTGAAGTTGCCACTCTAACCTTGCCACATTTCTAATTTCTTCCCCCTGCTGCCTCACTGTGTGACGTTTTTCAGGGTCTTTCCATCGCCGGGATAATATTAGGCTTTACTGAGCACAAAGAATGAATGATCTCCTTCTTTTGAGGACATGGAGCCTTTTATTGTGAACTTTCATATCTTTGATGGAGGAGGAATAGTTTTTGTTTAGGAGAGGATGGGTTGAAGAGAAGCCGGTATTGCTGCCATGTCTCGCCAACCTTTTAAATTAATGTTTTTATTTACTCTTACTTTGTACAGTTGTGCTAGAGTTTGAGGTGGTTCTATTGTTTGGTCTTCCATTAAACTGATGATATACCTATATACAATATACTGTACCTATATCTACATGTGTGATTGATTCTTAGGGTAAGATGGTGAAGGGAATGGGAGGAGCCATGGACTTGGTGGCGAGCGCAGGAACCAAGGTAGTGGTCACCATGGAGCACTCAGCAAAGGTTGGTATTTCTAAGTGTTTGGTTTCTCAGTGGCCTTTATAGCCAGTGTTGTTTTTTATAAATTGCTTTAAATGACTCGTTCCCTTTCCAGAAATCCAGGTCAGGTTATATTGTGTAACATTCCCTTCCTACCTTGGTACCCTCAGCAGTGTGCCATAATAATCATAGTGAGTGGTATGACTGATAAAGCATAATTCTCTTAATGGATGGCTTCATGCCTTTTTGACAAAGGGCACCTGCTCCTCCTGATGAGGTTTTGCACACAAATCATCTTCTGGATGCTCCTGGTTGGCTAATTTAAGTACATGTGTAGAATTGGGCTGTTTTGGTAACAGCTGATTAGTTAAACTGGTGCCTCAGCTAGAGACGCTGTAAATGGGCCCACAATAAAAAGAGATGAGCTATATGAACGGAGTAGTTCAACATCCAGGCTGATATGATGCTAGGGCAACGTAGCATTCTGCATTCACCGAAGCATGCCGTCTTTTGCTAATGGGGGCCTGTCTGGCGCCCAGCTATAGTCCAGATGGTGCAGCAGGTGAACATAAATTTACTGCCCCAAAGCCGGTTTTCATTCATGATGTATGACGACTGGAATTTTTTGTCATATGCCCTTAGTGGATGAGCAATTTAAAATGCATTAAACTATTGTTTAATAGCCAAATATTTTTATCTTTCAGGGAGGAAAACACAAGATATTGGAGAAATGCAAGCTACCTTTGACAGGGAAACAGTGTGTGGATCGGATCATTACAGAAAAGGTGGGTTTTCATGTCTTTTTATGTATTATATACACCAGCCAAAACCACCTGATGAATGTACTTTTATGGCTGATTAGTGACTTTTAGAAAAGCATGTGTTCTTAATAATCAAACTTTGAAGAGGAGTAGATGAGCCTTAGTGATAAACCTGAGCTGCTGTTAATTTGCAGCAAAATCACCAATGTTTAGTCAGTCAAGTCATCATGGTGACGATCAGTTCCCATTTCTCTTAACAGTTTCAGTCACTTCTACCTAATTCTTGAAAAAAGGTTATTCCAAGTTTTTTGTCTTCAGTATTTATCTATAAATTACTGTGTGTTTACAGTGACAAGATGATAGTTATCACTAATCAGGACGCATTGTACTGACATATGTTAAGTTCTACACCAAGTGATTTCAGATTTCAGTGTTGTTACAGCTAGTTAAGTGAATACGTCAGCAATAAGGGAGACAGTGAAGCCAGTGAATCACTGTGTCTTTATCTCTCAATTACATCTTCCTCAGAGCAGCTAAAGAACAACATACACACACACAAACAGCTGATAGATTGGTATAATTGGCAACACAGTTAAATGGAAATTAAATTTCTTCAATTAAGGCAAATTCAATTTGTTGATTTCTGTGAGGATGGTGGTCATTGATTTTGTTTTGTTTTATTTTCTTGGTGGGGTTGGGTTTCCGTTTTCTTATGGATTTTAGTCATATTCCTGTCCCTTTTGAGGTCCTGCTTGTAATGTTTGGCTGTGCTGTAGTATTAGTTTCAGTCAGTGATGTGGCTCTTCTCTGTAGTGAAAAGCCAGCCAGAGCTTGTAAAACCTTAATAGGAACATTAGTCTTGAGGCCTGTCCACAGGGTCTTGGGTTTCTACTTTAAAAAGGTTTTTCCTGAATGCTGAGGAAGAATGGAGACCTGGGCAGGTAATTATCAAACCCTGCTGATTGTTCTGTTTGTTTGGGAACCATACGGTGGAGGTGGAAGCCATCAGGACACAGAAGGAGGCCTTAGGTTTTGTTGGTGGAAGGACTTTTTGGTAAATATTGGGCTGTAAAACATACTGTAAAAGACTGACTTGATTGTCAGGTGATAATGTTGATTCCAGTTGGTTAAAAGCAAAACAGTTGGCCGTCCTGTGGGACGTATGACTCCTCAGTCTACCCTGTGTACTTATGAAAGCGTAGCCTGAAGGCAACAATCCATCTTCTTCATTTGTGCACAGAGACCTCTGCTTATCCTCTGTTTCTGAATTCCATCAGCTCCCCAGAGTTGAAGGAGTAAATATGGTCACAGTGAGGCTCAGGAAGCAAGGGAAGCTAGTGTGGGTGTCGTTTTGTGTCCTTGTGTACTCTGGTCACCTCTGTAACCCTTTGGTAGTTTAGTGTGTGTGGAACTCTCTCGTTGAAAACATGACCTGTCAGGGGAAAAGTCAGACAGTGTGTCAATGACTTCTTTTCTTTGCCATCTGCTCTTTTGTCCTCGACTGGCTTCTGTTGTGATTGCACAACATTTCTCAGCGAGCAGATTTCTGTCAACATTTATAAAGGTTAAAGCTCTTTCTACTACCCTGCTAGCACCGGCGCCACCGCCTCCTTATATTCCCTGCTGCGTTCTCTTGCTGTCTTTCCATTAGCATTTTTTTCTATTATAACATCCACAGTTTTTTTTTTTTATATTAACCTGAATACTCACCGAACATTCCGCCGTTTGTGGTGCCATTCTTATTTCATTCCTTCTCTATCAACACATATTTCCTCCTGACATTTCTACTTTTTCACAAAAAAGGTCTTCTGGCCTTCCATCCACACCACACCGACAACTCTTATGCTTTTCCGTTGTCAATGCCAGTCTCTCTGTGGTTTCCAAGCGTTTTAAAAGACCTGGCATGTGACAGTTTGTCAACCTTTCTGATATCAGACTTCTGCTCCGAAGCACTGTCACCTCTGGCGCTCACTAGCATTGCTTGTTTTGACAACCAGTATGCCCAAGTGCACAATAAAGTAGTAAAACTGTGATTCAATTAATGATGTCAGTGCTACAACTGGGGTTGTACTGTTATATTTGTTTGCTGTTAGTTTGCGGGCTCATCTGTTAAAGTGTAACCTGATATGGTTAAAGATGCAATAATCAATCATTAGCAAATATTAGCAATAGTAATTCTGGTGGGAAATATCAAATTCTGACATCTGTTTTTGTTGTGTGAGTAGGTGACAGCAGAAAGGTCAACACATACTAAATGAGAATTAAAATGTGAGATGTGAGATGTGAGGCTGTGAGATATCTGACCACATTAGCTTTGTTCCTGTCAGAAACCGTAGTGATGAGTTAGAGGAGGAAACTTAATTTTTGGTCAGTGACAGCAAGCAGAGATGTAATACACTTTAAATGATGCTGTGGCAGTTACACACAAGATTTCCATTCACCTTCATTTTCATTAGGAATTCTGTTTTAAGTTATGTCAAAGTGAAAAGGATTCAAGAAGACTTTTTTGAATAATAACCATTTATACATCACACCCGCTGCTCAAAGAGATACCAACGTAGGTAAAGCGACTTAAATCTTTTTGTAAACTAACAAACAGAGACGTTAAAACCAAACCAAAATGGAATTTGATGAGCGAGATTATACTAAATTGATTCTTTAGTGATTGCTCTCTTCGTGATTACAATCTGTGCTACAGTTTTCACACCTGAAACTGAAGCCTTCAAATCAGCCAAACAAATCTTTTCTCACCACAGAGACTCATAGACAGATGCTGACACAGACAATATATTCTCACAAACGCTTCATTCTCTTTGGATGGTGATAGCCTGGGGGGCTGGTTATTCATGTGTTGTCATAAATGCTGTTGCAATGAATTGAGACACAGGGCAGTAGAAACTGTGTTGCCTCAGGCCATAGCTGCTTCTCTACGTATATGGTTGCATCCGTTTATGCACTCTGTCGTCATTTCTTCTCTCTTACCCACAGTTCCCCTGTTTACACACTTGCTCACCACAGTGTCACTGAAATAAAGGATTGTGCCCTTTTTTTTTAAGCCTTGGCACTCTCTTACTCTTGTGCCATGAGAAAGGTCCACACGCCCTGTTCCGTCTCTTCAACAATTATTCAAGTAGTTTTTAGGCATTTTAAAAATAACAAATTAAAAATAATTGCATGTCATTTGCAGATGAGGCAGAATGACTCCTGAATTAATGGGCCATCGTAATGGGCCCAGAAAAGTGTTACCTGTGCTTTTGTCCTAATGATAGCAAATCCAGTGTTGGAAATTATTATTCAAGGAACCAGACTGAAATTCTTTTATGGTCCTGCCGTGAGTTTTTGTCTGAATACATCTCATTCCTTGTAATTGCTGTAATGCATTGATTGAATACTGCATAAGCTTGTGAAGGTTGTTGCAGAGTAGAGTGTATTTTTTATTTTATTTTTTTAGTACCAGTTGACTAAACTAATTATGGTGGTGGTTTATTGTTACATGACATTCAGCTCGTTTATCATGAGACAACAACTTGGGTGGACTTGGCAGCTTGATGACTAACTTGTGTCAGTCAGTGGGTAGTGATGGTGGTTTGCAAAGCAGCCTTTGTAATGAAACAACAAAGATACAGTTTGTTTTTCTACAACTTACAGAGTGTGGATGTTAAAAGCTTGGTCAGTGGATACTAAAACTTTACTAGAATAAAATGTACTTAGCTACTGTTTTGGCGAAGTACTAATGCTGGCAGCACCTACCGGTTCTGCACACCTTTTCTACACCTGTTTGTCTACCAGCTCTGGCCTATTGTGACAGCTCTCTAATTTCGCCTAACCACTTGCGACACGTGTCACAATTAAGGATGCATGTCAGTGTTATCCATAGACCCCGCTTCCTTGTGACATCCCATCTGTCTTGCTATACTGGAGTGAGATCTCTGCCTCCTGCCCTGTCACTGTGTGCATGGTTCTAATGAGCTGAGAGTCCTGACAGGCTTTGTCTGGATGTGAACATGGCTTGGCTTTCCAGTCTCTGCCGAGAGAAGCCACAGGACCCAGCTTGGCTGACTGGGCCTGACTTGTCCTTATAAAGCCATTTAAGTAGGAGTAATGACATCGCTCTGGGTTTTGTTTGAAGGTGTTGTTGTATAAGCTGTAATCTGGGCATAATGTGTGTACAGTACATGTAGCGACCTATACATTATTGACAATTTGCAACCATTTGTGGACAAAAAACCTTGCTCACACATTCACCTTCTATTCACTTTAACCTTGTAAGGGTCACGGGTACGTTGAAGCCTGTCCCTGTCAAACTTTTTATTAGACCCAGGTCCAGGTGATGACCCGAGAAATATTACTACAGTATAAAAACCTGATGAAATAGTTTGTTGTTAACAAAATACTGTAGTATTTTACTGTAGTATTTTGTCGTGTTTTATGGGCAGGATTTCTTTCTTCAAGCAACCTGGGATAATGCAGAAGACAACAGTGTACCAGCAGAAAATTACACAAGTAGATCATTATTAAACTACAGGTTGATAAATTGAAGCAAGAATAGAAGCCAAAACCAAAATGCTTTTGAGACTCTTTAATGACAGATTGGGCAGAATAAACTTTAAGGTTCTTAGAAATGGCTTATAGATTATTGTAGTTCATAAAAGAAGATTTGAGAGGTCTGCTGCCTGGAGGTACTCTGCACACATTTGTGTATCCGATTGATTTTCTTTTTTGTTGTTACTTATCACAAGACTGAACACGGCTACATTTTTCTTTTGATAATGTGCATTTTCAATATTTGTGGTACTGTACTGTAAATGGCAGCTCTCCAGGGCCCTCGTTTATATAACGTGCAGACTGTGTTGGTGCGTTTATTATTGTGTGTATAACTGTATTATCTGTAAACTGGGAGTTCTTCTGCTTAAATTTCACATTTTGGCACCATTATTTTTAACGTAATGGATTTTTTTTCCTATTTTCTGTTTGTGTTTGAATTAGCACATCAATTAAAATGCAGTTGATACTTTCTAGCACCCCATCTTCACTGAATTGAGGACCCCTCCCTGAGGCCTTTCATGGACGTGTCATCGGTAATTGCAGCTATTTTGCCATCTACGGATGACACTAAAGTGGCACTTTGCCCCCCCTGTCTGTGGCACTGATGTTTTTCGCGGGGGCTGTTATCTCTTTTAGGTCACTTGGATAATCGAGGCTCCCACATGTTTGTGTGTGACCCCTGTGACCACACATTACAGGGTTCAATACCATCTATTGAGAAAACGATCATTCCCTCCATTTTGGTTTTGTCTTGTCACCCACCCTCCATCTGTCTTCCTCTAAACATCTCATCATTTCTTTCCTTCTCTCTTTTGTTCGACCAGGCTGTGTTTGATGTAGATAAGACAAAAGGCCTGACTCTAATAGAAGTATGGGAGGGGCTGACTCCTGAGGACATCAAGGCATGCACTGGCGCAGATTTTGAGGTGGGTAACATCCGTTTCAGTTTGAAATACGATATCAGTGCCTGTACTTGAGGATCCTAACCAGGATGCATCTTGTTTGTCCCCTCTGATGACTTCTAGGTGTCTCCCAACCTGAGGGCCATGCAGCAAATCTAGAAGAACTAGCTTTTGCTTTGCGTCGCCTCAGTTCTCTGCAATGAACAGCTGGTGATTTTGTACCATGAGCTGAGTCTACACAAATAAAACACGCTTTGCTCAGTTCACTGGTTCTCACCAAACAGAAATAAATATCAGAAGGGCGTAGTCCTCGGTGAATGAAGTGGTTGGTGGCAATGACACTGAACCACTACATCACTGAGCAGCTTTTACCAAATGATCCGTCTGAGATTACGATGCAAACCGGTATTATTCTTGTCTTAGAAGAACCCATAGGTATCTCGTCTTGAATCAATTTACAGCAATATTGAAAGAAATGTGTGTTATAGGTTAGGGATTCCAGGTTTTGCGTACAAGGCGTTATGTTTTATTTAAGCCCATGCACCTCTAGTAAACTACAGCCCTGTGTAAAATACTTGTGTTTTAAGTTGAAACTTGACTGCTTCAGCAACGTCAAACTGATCCAGTGTTAAGGTGGCATTTATTCCCTCAGCATCGTTACATATTTGTGGGTTTGAGCTACATTTCAGCCTTAACATTTCTTACACCAACATTTTCTGTTCCCCTGCCTTTGTTATAAATAAAATCTATAACAGTTAATAAAATCTTACTTTGTGCTGAGTGAAACTAGTGGAGTTTTATTGTTTCTTGGTGTGAAGTCGGTATAATTATTAAATCTTTAAGGTGGAGACTCAGAATCAGTCTACTTCGGTTCCTCCAGCTCTCCCTTCTCCTTCCACTACACCCTGGCACTTTGCACTGCCCTTTGGTTACAGTCATAATGAAATTACAATAAATTAGAATGATTCTTGCTCAAAGCGACAAGGTCATATTTCTACTAATAAATTATGCAAATTAAATATTGTAGCTGTAAAAGCAGGAACAGTAGGATTGTGCATTCAACTTATCCAACTCATCAAATCACACAAGGATTGAACGCGAGTGTCTGCTTTGAGAGTGATGCCATCTGACACTCTCCAGGTTGGAGCTTTCTATATATGGATGGTGGGCTTACATTGACATTCTTGATGTGATTTCTCCACTCGACTAGAGAAGCACTGCCGTCACCTGAGGGCTGTTATATAACTGGAGAATTCAGCCGGTGGGCATCTGGGTTCAAGAAGATCAACTGGGCTGGATGATCAAGTAAAAAAATTGGAAGGAAGTTACATGTATGGGAGCTGTTGCCACTGGCATTTAATGTTAAGCCAGCGCATCCCTGCATGAGTCAACCCGGAGCGGTAGTCTTCATGATCCTACATTTGAGCCTATTTCCTACTCGTGCGTTTGAATGAGAAGGAAACCTTTCAGGAAGGTCTGGGTCGACTCTGCGCCAGGCAGCAACTAGTTAGTGAGTTATCAGACCTGAGTACTGTACACTATTTCAGCCAAACTCCCTCTGTTTGTGTGTCTTTGATTTGCATTAGATTATAAAATGTCTTTCTATATATTTAATGCTCCTAATTCATCATTGTTGTATCCAGTGTAGAAAAAAGGTGACTGATAATAAACCACAGTTGTATTCAGTCTATATCAGAAGCACGAGCTAAATATATCTGGAGAAAATGAATCACTCAGCAGTGATTTCTAATTATGCAGATTGACTGTGTCAATATAGATTTTTCTATGTGTCCACAGGGTTTAATATAATCCAACCTTCCCCTGTGTCACTTCTCCTGAGACGTGATTGTGAAACACAGGCGATCTGGAGATGTACAGAAACCCATCTTGGCTGGTCTCCTGGTTTGCCTTTCTCTGGATTCAGGTTAACTCTGTTACGCTGCAAACTTTGATAAACCTGCAGTTTTTCTTTTTCATATTTTCTAGTTTGTTTGTTTTTTTTACTATTGTGACCTAGTTCTTTAATGGCTCCTGTGAAAGTTGGCAACCAGCTGTTTGCCCTCAATACTGGACGTGTTAGTTATTCACTGTCCCCTCGTTAATTGCAGCTGTAATAAATCACTGGCACATGAATCTCATCCATTCATTCAAGTTATGTATGTGACCTCAAACACGCGTGGAGGAGAAACCTGGTTAGAAAACTGAAACGCACAAGCTGCGAACCCTGGTGGACCATTGGTATTAAACTACTCTGTTCCAAAATATTTTAACGAGCCGTGGGGTTTCAGAACCGAGTCAGAACTGTCTGTCTGTCTGCTCCCGAAGTGCAACCGCTTTGCCATTGAACGCCACTCACATGGCCGGACACCACACTTTAAACCCACCAGAACTACATTTGAACATTGCTGAACTCAAGTCCCGAACCCCGAACAGTGGCCCAGCAGCCGCTCCCACAATGCCCCGGGTCGCCACAATATACAGTATCACGTCGTTACGTTATGTTCTATGTTTCCCAAAGGATACTAGGGAAATGAAAAATGAATAATAACCACAACACGGGCTACGTTGGTAGGATTTCGCCGCCTTGTGTGACTCGCATTACTGACAATCGAACCGCTGAACGTTGCCATATTTGGGTCCGTCACACCGCATCTTCATAATTGTGCTACCCGGTGATGTGCGCTGCTCTGGGGGGTGTGGACTAGCCGTGGCGCTGGTGTGTGTGTGAGAGCGAGAGAGAGCCGGGGAGAGGGAGTGCGTGTGCGTTTGGGGAGAGACGGACTAAGCAGGAGAGCGCACACCAGGTTGGCGCAGGCTCCGGTCCGGGAGAACGGAGGGTTGTGCGCGTCGGCAGCATGGCTTCGTCTCACGGGAGAAGCGACCTGCGGTTCGCAGACTGGATGGCAAGTCTACCGCAGAGCATGCACACGATCCCCCTCACCAACCTCGCAATTCCTGGTAGGTTTAATTTTGACATTGCACTGAGCCCGTGTGACAACATCCGTCTCTTATCCGCGCGCAACGCATGTAGCTCTTCCAGCAGATGACACATGAATGAGGAGACCAACGCGTTTCGACATTTAGGGTGTTTCACTGCTTTGCAAACTTTGACGTTTTACTTTGCTTCGGGTGCACCTCCTGCAATCCGCCGTTACTTGTGTTGTACCGCTTCAGAACAAAGGAGAAGACCTGTTGCGCAACGCGAGAGGTGCCAGGTATTTTTGAACAGTCCTGCTCCCTCGTGTGATGATCCGCAGCCTGTGGGTTAAAAATAACAACCAGCTGGCTTCTAACGTCTCAACGACGGGAGTGAGTGAGACAAAGAAGGGCACCAGAGTCTGCTGTGAGATCGAGACGGACACGCTGCGTTTAGTGCAGCACTCCGTCGTTTGTGCTGGGGTGGTGGCCGTGAAGAAGAAGAAGAGGGATGAGAGGAGAGCCAGGGAGTGGGATGGCTTCAGCGCTGCCCATTAAACATGAGCTGGTGGATCCTCAGCCAATCGTTGTGCGTGGTCTCCTTAAACTCCATTCAATTTGGAAATGCAGGTTGTGAAGCCCACCACTGCTCCGATTGATGGAAAGGATTATTAACAGCCAGTTAATTCCATATCTGCTGCCTAGTGATTATCACACCCTCCACTCTTCATCTCTTGCCTTTCCAAAGCCCTGAGCTTTTCCTCCCTCCTATCTGTTCCTCTGGACTGTAGCTCAGTCTGCCTCCGTGTCTCTCTTGCTGTTCAGCTGTAGGTACCTGCTGTGTTTGCTGTTGACAGTCATGGCATTTCTACTGGCTTGGTGCTCTGTGTCCAGTGAGGCGCGACATGTAACCAACACTGGCCGCAGATGCCCGGACTCTCTCATTGAACAAAAGATAGAGGCAGCGTGGCATGTATCAGCACATTTCGCTGATTCGTGTGACATGCGCTGTCTTAGACCAGAGTTTCACGATGCCAAGGCAGCATGGGAACATGCTCCATCCCAGTTAATGAGCTATCATTACTTCTTATTGACCCTGCTGCCCCTCAGTTCAGCTGCTTTCAGTCTATCCTCCCTTTGGATACTGATTCTGTAAACGTCTCCAGATTCTTTGCCTTTCCTTTTGTGTTCTGTTTGTCTCCATGGTTTATGGTTTACTCCATAATCTACATGATTTTAAATGGGTTTATTTAGCAACAACCACACGTTCTTGTCGGGATGTGCCTGATCTTTCAAATTCAGCTTTGCAAGTGTTGTTCAAGCAGCACTGTTTCATTTCCTTCGCTTCCTTCGTGTTACAGTTTTCACCATTCGTCTTCTAGCGCAGTTATACTATTTATGTTTCGTAATGCCAAATAGCTCACCAGCGCATCCAAAATGAATGATTCCGACTAAAATGCTTCAGTTATGTACGTACGCTCCTGTGTGGGGTGATGTGATGCCGCTACTGTTGCCAAAAAGCTAAGCAGCCCCCACTGTTTGTGTTGCACTGCACAGCTGTACTCATTAGTTTACATAATCTTCCCCATAATTGGCAGTGACTTTATTTAAAGGCTCTGTGGTGACAGAGAAGACTTCATTAATGTGGGGTCGTTATGCTGTTTGCATGGAAATATATTCTTTATGTTTCAAGTAAGTGGTTAATGGGTTAATGGAAGCAAATAATTTGTGCGCCAGAAGAAAATACCACGTATATAAGGATGTACTGTACATGTCACGTTATAGCTTGTCGGGCGTTTGACAGATAGAACAGCTGCTGTATGGAGGATTAGAATCTATTTGCCATATGTGCTGTTCCTTTCCTTTGACTCGGATCTGTCTGGGCAACCACTCTGTGAAAACAGTTTAAACACACGCTGGATGTGGGCAGATGCTGAGCTGGCACGACGAGGTCACGCTACACCATCTTGGTCAGGGTGATTAAATGCATAAAACAAACAACTTCAATAAGCAACTTCATAAACAATATGAAACACTCACGTCTCAGTTTAGGATGGATCAGAAACGTAATTCAAATCCTCTAAAGGGCAGAGTAGTAGCGATTATGCCTATTAATGGAGTGCTTTAAAAGAGAAGCCTGTGACATTTATTATTCAGCGGTTAGCCAGTGGAGAGAGGTGAGGTGTTTCCTTAAAGACAAAATGCTGTTGCATTTTGGTCACGCTGTAGGCAAGACAAGGACTGAAAGAGGGTCACAGTAAATGTTTGTGAAACCCAGAATGAGAGAAGTGATTCAGATGTTTCTATAATCCAGAGATGGAAATTGAAGAGATTATAGATCATATCTGCTCTGGAAACTTTCATTTCTGTCGTGCTGAAGTCAAATGTTTGCCATTTGGCTTTTGAAAATTCCCAAGACAACAACGAGAACTTGTAACACATCCAAAGGTTTCAGCGTACAGTACAACCACAGGACACGTTCTCAGTGCCCTGATGAAAACATTAACACTGGAAGCGTTCCGTGTGCGCTGACGTCCAGCTGTGAGGTCCACCACAGAGAGATAAGCAGGAGAAATGCATTAATCCCACCTTAGGCTGATCGATTCCTGTCGGCAAACCTGCAAAGTCTCATCCTAAATACCAACTGCATTTTTGAGACCGTCCCAAAGATGACAATTATTGATTTTGTAGCCAGACTTTGCTGTGAGAGGTTCAACTAAATTAAAATTGCATGCTTTCCACAGTACAAAGACACCAATAAATCATTGGTCACCCTGAGGGGAGCTGAATCAGAGCTGTTGGCAAACCTGACACAAAAAGGACGAGAGCTCTATCGAACCATATACAGAATAAATGTTGCTGAACACGATCAACAAGCAGCGTGTTGTTCATTATGCTGTGACTAATGACACAGCGCCGAAGCCAGGCCCATTGGAATTTAATTATTTGTTACATAAAAATAAGGCATATTTTCAGGCGCTCGATGCTGCCAGTTCTTTTCTGGCCACCTTGTGAGGTAGGAACATGGATGCTTGCAGACATGACTCAGCTCTCTGGGTTGGCCCCTGCTGCACCGACCTGGCACAGTGGGACGACCCGCGCCACTGCTAATTTGGGGGTTGGGTGACAGACTAAAGATGGAGGCCTTGTAAAGCACAGAGGCAGGGATGGAATGGAGACCATTACCTTTTCCACATGACGCTGTGTGTCTGAGGCTATTGTTAGATCTGGTAGGGTGAGCGCTGCGGACTGAGGTGGCCAGCAGGTGTGCTGCTAGAGATACTGTGGATGTGTTTCTCTGTGGTCCCGTCACCATGAAACGCACTTTACTGGAGGGAAGGGATTAGCAGACAGTGCGTATATACAGTAGTAATTATGTTGTGCTGTACTCCTGGAGTGGGGCTTGTATCTGTGTTCTACAGGTGGGCACATTAATTACACATATTGATACAAAACCCATTACTGTTGCATTTATTATCTAAGTTATCATCATCATGATTATTATAATTTACTTTAACGTGTAATTGCTTTTGGTTTGTTTATTTTTTGTTGTTTCTATGTTTTCATTCTGGTATGTTCATTGATTTTTGAGGAGGAGAAAAGGTTTGAAACAGACACAAGAGACGTGCAACTGCCTGTTTCACTTAATTTTAGGTGTAGATGCAGACCGGTTGCGTGATCTCATTTAAATTAGGCCACTGTTTGGAGTGGGTGATGTACTGTAAGGAACTTCTTTACAGTAACCACATACAATCAAAGTGCCATATTTGCATGAGAGGGCTCAGGGGAGCCATACAACATCTCCAATGGCCAACAGCTCAAAGCCCTACTAGAGGTAAGAAATGAATAGCACGCCTTTAACCAGGATGAAAGGGCGAGGGCAACTGTGTTAAGCTAAGATGACTGCAGTAAAATCAAATCTATTGCAGGCAAGTTAATCTTCACTTTTGTCATCTTGCTCGGAGTAGGGGGAAAGAGCAGGCCAGGGTGTTTAGCTGTAAATCTGTCCATTAGTCCTTTGACTGGACCACTCTGCTCGGATGCCACTTAAGCTCCGGGATGAGGAGCATGAATGGTATCAGATACCAGGATAAACACTGGTAGTGCAGAGAGATGTTCATAGGGCAGGAAATCAGACAACGAAGGGCCAATGGAAAACGGATTTGAAATTCAAAGCAAACAAGAAGTGTGAAGATCGGTAGGAGTGATTTTATCAATGCATGGAAGGCTGCTGGTGTAATAATCCTCAAGTCTTAATAGATGTATAATGTGCTTAAGAGGACAAATCTTTCAAGAAATGATTAGAACTTGTGAGGTATGGATGATGGCTGTCCTTGCATCACCGCTGGCAGTTAATTGAGTTTCCAGCAGCGCATCTTCATCCTGACTCTAAAAGTCGAATAATTCACTGTGATTGGAAATGCATGTGCGGCCGACAAAGAACGGACGCTAGAAGAATAGAGGGCTGCAAGGAGCGACAGCTGAAGAAATGCTGCGTGTAGAGGACAGAGGGTGGGAGTTCTGGACACGGTTGTCCTCTGCTCTCCTTGCAGATTCCAGAATAGATATCGACAGAGGTCATCGTGAGCAGTAATGATCTGCCATGCGTAAAGGGCATGACCCACTGGTGGCTCTCTCTGAATGGCCTGCTCTCATTCAGTCAGAATGACACAGGTCGATCGTCTAAGGTAACGGCCACCATCATTCTCATCGTCGTGACCATTAAGTGAATTACGCTGTGTCGTTGTTTCATCTTCTTCCAGCCTTTTTTGCTGCATTTTCTCCCCCACATCTTTGACTTAGAACAGTCGCTGCTTTCTGTCTGCATCAGACGAGTGATTATGTAGCTGATGTGAGAGACAGTTCACAGGCTGCACTTAAGAACGCGCTGCCGTGTTTGGCCTGCAGAGACGCTGCCATCGTCGTTACTGGCGACTGTTAGAAAGCATACGTTGACATTCACGTGTGTAATTATGTTAGGATTCTCTGTCGCCTGCATATTTCACCTGCATTTATCAAAGCTACAGCCGTCAAACAGCGTGAGAGTACAAAGGTGTTGCCCTTTAGATTTAGCACAATCTCTTTATTTCACATAAAAGAATAGTCATGTTCAGAGCTTGGGTAGACTAGTGCTGGATATGCACCTTCCTCATGCATATTTAACATATACTTACTAAACTGACATTTCATGAAATCACGAGTAGTTGCCTAATGGGAATATTTGTTTGATAGATGTTTTGTTGCGTAACCCTCAAAACCCAACCGAGATCATTCTCCTCAACAGCAGCTACTGGGACTAGTCAAGGTCATCGTCCGTTACGCTGTGACCCCAGTGGTCTGGCTTAGCCTGTCCTGATGCTGTTCGCTTCTCCTGCCCCAGGATCTAGCTGTCTGCTCTTCTTATGGTCACTCTGTGGGCCAGCCGCTCTGGAGTAAAGATAACTGAAGGTCAATTCAGGATGCGTGTCTGTGTAGTGGTGGAGGAGGGGACGGGTGGCGCTGGAGACAAAAAGAGAAACGCGTTGTGGAGATGAGAACAAGAGGATGATGCCAGAATCGTTGTCAGCTGTATTTGCAGGCTTTTCATTGAATTGAAGGAACGTCTGTTGTATCTGCTGCAAATTGAAGGTGTCTGTACTTGAGATTATTGTACAGTCCACACTGTACCAGAAGGTCGTAGCCGAGTGTGAATTTCAACACCACACCGGGCTGCTAGCAGTTCAATAGCAGCTGTGTTTGTTGAGAGCAAGCAGCGGTTCTGTGACCTTATCTGTTAGAGGTCAATCCAATTCTGCTTTTGAAGCAAAGTGGTCTTTATATCTGTCTGGAGAAGGTAAAATATATGTGAGTCCTTCCCCCTGCAAGATATCACCAGAAAATGCTTTTAAACCTTTGCAGAAATTGATGAATGATTATTGTCAATGATTAAAAAAAATAATGTATCATTACAAAATGCCTTCAAACCTGGTAATATGAGTGTATGTAACTGCAGACAAGTTGGAGAGTTCACGACTTATGACCAGTGATGCTGTTGTTCTGTTATTAGTCAGTGCAGTTGCCATGGAAGCGACAGTTTCCACCGCTGACCCCACTCTTACAGGATTAAAACATGCACGACTCACTGCGCTACATGCATGAAACCCGTGCGTCTGTCTCCAGGCTCCCACGACTCCTTCAGCTTCTACATCGATGAGGCGTCTCCAGTGGGGCCCGAGCAGCCGGAGACGGTGCAGAACTTTGTTTCCGTTTTTGGCACCGTGGCCAAGAAGCTAATGAGGAAGTGGTTGGCTACACAGACGATGAACTTCACCAGCCAGCTGGAGGCTGGCATCCGCTTCTTTGACCTGCGCATCTCCACCAAGCCCCGTGACCCCGACAACGAGCTGTTCTTCGCCCACGGACTCTTCAGTGCAACGGTCAGCATGGAGCATTGCGTTTTGATGGTTTCTGATGTGATGAATATTTAGTGGTGCTTGTGGTTGCTAAGTGATGTTTGTACCGTGTGTGTGGCAGCATGTGTTCAGACTGAGTCCTTCACAGCACAGTTGTTGGTTGTTATTCTGCATTATTATGTCATTGCATTGTTCATGTTCATTTTCTAGGTCAGAGAAGGTCTCGAGCAGATCAGCAGTTTCCTGTCAGCTCATGCCAGAGAGGTTGTGTTCCTGGACTTCAACCACTTCTACGGGGTGCAGAACCTGCACCATGAAAAACTGGTGGCCATGTTAAAAGAGGTGTTTGGTGACAAACTCTGCCCAGTGGTCTTCGCTCAGGAGGTACAGTGCAAATAGATCGAGCTCATTAACGGTGATCACATCGCTAATCACAGTTACAGGTTTCATTCTCAGAAGGACGTCAAGTAGGAAGCTGCTCCCATCTTCCTCTGTCAGGTTCTTTTCTCATTACCCGGCTTTGCCCATCTTTACCCGCCCTGAGATAAGGTTGTGTGTGAGGAATCTGGAAGAAGGATTCAGTCAGCCTTTAAATTAATCAGCTCTTCACCCGCTCCCACACCTTTCTAAGATCATAGTTTGCTGTCAGGCGCTGCTGCTGAGTGAGGAAGAAGTGTAGGGAACATGAAAAGGCCAGTAGTGACTAGTTCTCAGCGCCGTAGGAGCATCTGGGTGGTGTCTTTGCTCCAGGAGTCTCTTCCTCGACGGCTGTCCTGTGCGGATTAAATGCATTGCACCGCTCATCTCTACCAGTGGTTTTGTTTGTATTTGTGGACAAGAGAGATTTTCAGACTAGGAATACTGTGAGAATAAGCCTAGGTGCTGCACACAGGTGCTGCATGAATCGGTATTTATGTAAAATATGTTTTTTGTTATATTGGATTAGCTTCTATTATCCATTAATTTAGCAGGCACCTATTTAAAATGTGTCCTGTCAAGCACATGGTGTGTGTTTTCTTCCATGCTTTCGTTCCTCAACACCTCCTGCTCCTCTGAATCCAATTCTTCCATCTATAGGTGACTCTGCAGTATCTGTGGGAGAAGGAGTATCAGGTGCTGGTCTTCTACCATCACCCTATGGCCCTGGAGGTGCCCTTCCTGTGGCCGGGCCAGATGATGCCCGCTCCATGGGCCAACACGACCGATCCTGAGAAGCTGGTTCAGTTTCTCCAGGCGTCTGTCACCGACCGCAGGTCTGATTCTAATTTTTATTACAGCTGAGTTGCCCAAGTGTCAATAAAGGACAAAAATGGTGATTGGTCGATGTATCACAAATGTTTTCTTCAAGGTATTGTCATAAGCCTCTTGTGTTTTTGTGGGTATTTAAAAATGTATTTTAAAGAAAGGTTTATTTTTATCCAGTATATGGCATCCCTCTTTGCAACAGATGGCATAAAATGCTTTCCATAAATACACTATTTTGCCAAAAGTATTTACTCACCCATCCAAGTAATGTGAATCAGTGCACAAAGCAAGGTCCAGAAAGACGAGGATGACAGAGTCTGGTGTGGATGATCCTGACTGGCCTGCACAGAGTCCTGACCTCAACCCGATAGATCACGTTTGGGATGAATTAGAGCGAAGACCTAGAGCCAGGCCTTCTCGTCCAACATCAGCGTGTGACCTCACAAATGCGCTTGTGGAAGAATGATCAGAAATTCCCACAAACACACTAAACCTTGTGGACAACCTTCCCAGAAGAGTTGAAGCTCTTATAGCTGCAAAGGGTGGACCGACGCCATGTTGAACCCAATGGATTAGGAATGAGATGTCACTTCAGTTCATATGCGAGTCAGGGCTTGGTGAGCGAATACTTTTGGCAATGTAGTGTGGATGAAATGCAAAATAACACCACAGAAAAGAAATTAACAGCTGTGTCTCTCGCAGGAGAAAAGGGACATTCTTCGTGTCTCAGGTGGTTCTGACACCGAAGGCCAGCACTGTAATGAAGGGCGTGGCGAGCGGCCTGAGAGAGACAATCACGGAAAGGTTTGTTGTTGTTGATCTGTTGATGTTCATGAAATGGACAATGTCCACATGTAGAATAACACTAACGACAGGCAGGGTTAGCGCCAGCGGTGGCGCACAGCGTTGGAGCAGGCGCCTCCAGAGGCCACAGCAACGACACGATGGACCCGTAACAACGCACCACCCGACATCACGGGTCCACACACACAGTCACATTTGAGTCATCGTGGCATTTTAGAAGCTAGTCCAGAGGCTTGTTGGTTTCTACAGGTATCCCCAGGCGTTTGACACTGACCTCACTCGAGTTATTTATTTATTTTGGTGAACAGCTGCAACAAACCAGAGGCGATGCTTCTCATCTTATCGCCCTTCTCTTTTTATAGTGCAGCACTTTTTTTCCCATTTACGTTTAGTCTTTGTCTGTCGTTCATTCCCTCTTTATGTCGCCAGTTTGTTAAAAGCCTCAGCAGCAAAACCATCAATTTCCCCGGCATGAATTATTCATGTGATAACTCCACTATCAGCCATTCTCACCGGCGTTTGGTTACTTTGATCCCATCCGTTCGCTTCGCCACGCAGGCTGCATGTGAAGGGACTTGAAAGCAAAGAAGAGACCACTCGCAGAATTTTGTCATGCCGAACGCCGGGCGAGGCATCTGCAGGAGTAACACCCTCCCCTCGTGATCATCTCACATGTCCAGCAAGTGTTCGGAGTGTCATCCTCGCTGCAGAGATCTCTTATCACAGCGTTACAGCAGCCAACCACGAATCATCTCTGCTTACGTATGTGTATCTTTTGTGACTTTATTCCTCCTTGCTCATTTCTTCCCTCTGTGTCGGTGTCTGCGCGTCATCCCAGGGCTTTACCGGGCATGATGCAGTGGATCAGATCACAGAGACCCGGGGAAAGTGGCATCAACATTATCACAGCCGACTTCGTGGAGCTCGGAGAATTCATCAGCGCCGTCATCACCCTCAACTACCACCTGGACGACGATGACGATGATGCCACCTGAGAGCCTGCAGAGGGTGTCGGGGAGCACAGGCGCCACCACTGCCGCCGGTGGCTGGGTCTGCGCTCTCACTCTTTTCTCTTTGGCATTTGTTTCAAGAAGGGAGCTGCACTGCTCCTTTCACTTTATTTAGGGCTATAGTGAAGTGAGAGATCAAATGGGGAAAAAGGGATGGGGAAGAGGAGTTGGAGTTAGTAAACGCAACACAGTTTTTTGGTTGGAGCACTAAGCGAGTGAGATTTTGTTTCCTATTTTGGGACATCAAAATGTTTTTCAAGTGAAACGTTAATTTCCTGAGCTGTAAAAATAAAGTGTTTCAAGGCTTACCGCTTCATCAACGGGGCTCCTCAGATCATGTCTCCTTTCTGCTAAATGTATTGGTTCGTCATTCCTAATATTCTAGTGACAGTGCCAGCTTGTTCATGGGGTCTGTGTACAGTAAACTGCTCAAATTCTGCTCTGGTGTAAGTAGCTGACAACGAATGAGAAAATCAGCCCAGTCATGCATCTCTGATCACATCACGGCAGATATTTTTGAAAATGTTCCCACGGCTTGGATGCAGCGTGTTCATTTGTGTTATTAGGTTTACACAATTCCGAAAAAAAAAAGAAATGAGCAATTTTCAGCTTTCTTTCTGCTGTGATGTTTTAGGGGGTGTCGTGTCTGTTGAAGTGAGATTAGAGCCTAGACATCGATCCGATCTCTGCACCCTGGCTAACTCTTGAGAGCCACGACCAAGAAGGCTGCCAATTATGTGTGTGCGAGCTTTTTCACATTTGCATGACATGTTTAGAACATCTAGAAATGCTACCAGTCATTTCCAATAGGAATCCAGTGTGACAGATTGAACTGATTTTGTCGTGGGTGCTGAATCGTGATAGCCGCGTATAAATATAAAGTACATCTGGGTACTAGAGTGTTTCCACCATCTGTGTTTCCTCCGTTGAATGCGTGGCCCCTGCGTCTATACCTACTGCTGTAGTGCAGTATACATGACTCATCGTGAGATGTATCACAGTGTTGTCTTTCATAATAATAGGCGATAAACTCGGTCAACGCTCGGACGGAGACGATTTTTTATTTCGAGTGAGAGAAAAAACATTGAAAAAATATAAGAAGTCAGAAGTTCAGCTGTGATTCGACACTGGGGAAAATAATACAGTAAATGTTTAGTTAAGATTTAGCTGTGGCTCTTTGGTGTCAACTTTATTAGATGTTTCTCCTGAATGCCTAGATTTCTTTTACATCAACACTGGTGCAATTTACTTACATTTATTATTTTTGACCTATGTCTCATGCATTTTATTCTCGAGTGTGCAACGTCTCGTTTAGGACGGAAAAGTAAATCACGCCCAGGGGAACAACAGGAATAGTTTTATTCACATTATGCATGAAAAAAGTCGCAATAGTCCGCACACCTTCTGATCGATGTGGCGTTTTCTGCACAGAATGTATTCTGTGAGAACATTGGTGTCTAGTTTGTT
The DNA here is from genome assembly GCA_030770545.1 of Macropodus opercularis. Classification (NCBI taxonomy): domain Eukaryota; kingdom Metazoa; phylum Chordata; class Actinopteri; order Anabantiformes; family Osphronemidae; genus Macropodus; species Macropodus opercularis. The sequence continues at coordinate 6,161,555 of CM061097.1, read as the reverse complement.
CATGTAAAGCCACAGACGGGAAGCTCTTTGGATTTGTGAATGTATGTGTTGTGTGGGTAACTGTGCCATTTGGGAAAGTCTCATGTGACCGAGTGGGTTTACTCTGGACGTTCATGTTCGTATCTTACGCTTCAACGTGAAAACGAGTTCAAACTGTGTTCTTTCAGTGTGGTTTCATGTTACAATGTTTTATATTCTGAGTTTGTACATACTGTAATTGCAAATAGTATGCTGCCGAAAAATTGTAAATGATTTCAATTATTGTGATGAGTCTTAGGCAACTTTCTTAACTCACACCTTAAATGACGCTTCTGATTTTTATATTTATTTAATACTTCCCTTTTGTGTGTGAACTGAAAACGTACCTTCTGTTGTGTACTAATAGGGATTGTGCATAACTTGTTATTTTCTGAATATAATTCCTCAGAGCATGGGCGCATCTCAGCTGGAAATCATTTTACCCTTTAAGACGAATCTCTACGTTGATTCATTCTTTAAATGTTGCACAGCTACTTCCCTTACAGGTTAAACATGAACCTACACGAGGCTTGCAGACTGCTTTGTGGTGACATTTTGTGTCTTCCCTGGTCCAAAATGGTGTCACTGCCTTTATGTTCTGATGTGAAAAGAGTCCGTTTGCTGTTGTTAAACTCACAAACCTTTTGTTCAAATTAAAGTGACTCTGTTCTAAGTGGAAATGGCCAATCAAATAAAGCTTCTCAGCCTATTAAGCGGCTAACTGAAGTATCATTTCCTGACCGGTTTATGGCTCGTTGAGTGCTGATTGGTTGCTTGGTTGGTTAATTGCTTGATTTAAAAAAAAAATCATTATTAAAGCTATTATTGTAAGATTTAATCCAATCAGCAAATGGCAGCACGCTACACAGAACGAACATTTGCGGCTTTCAATCTAGCAGACAAGTGTGTTATTCCATGTCTGTGCAGAGAAATATCCTAAATTCATCCCGTTTCCAGGGTGATGAGGAGGGAGGTGGGTGGGCAGCGGCACCCGGGGTGACCTTGCTGAGACTGTTTTGTAATTCAGCAGCTGCCATTCTGGAGACAGGTGTTGTTTCCTTAGATGCTGAGTGGCTCATTGTTTGTGTGTGTGTGTGGGGGGGTTGTGTGTGTGCAGATTTTTTTCCTTCACATGACGTTTGGTGTGTCTTTTATTTTTGCCGTCGTCACAGAGTTCAGGTCATTAGTAATCCTTTCTAAAACACTGGGGAAATGTCGAACAATGTCGTTTGCAGCAGAAATGGCAAAAGGCTAATTATTTGTTATTTTCTGCATGTCTGTCTGTCTGTCCTCCGCACGCACACACAGGCAAACGCACACATGTGGAGGAGGCAGAGGTGTGGGAGGTGGAGATGGATGATGGCATTCAGACAGTTTAAAAAGGGGCAGCAGCAGCAGGATGCACAGCTTCAGAAAAGTTTGGAATGTGAGGAGGAGGCAGAGTCATTTCACCAATTCACTCCTGTGAGGACGCTCGGTGGCAATTTGTCTGCCAGGAGAAGCCGTAACACAACAACCTGTAATATTACAGTGACAAAAAGCAGCAGTTAAAGTTTGCCAATTAAAGATTATAGCACTTGATCATTAAGAAATCAAGGCTTGGATACAGAGTTAATTATTAAAAGACAAGAAAGTGGAGGCAGAGTCAGGGATGGAGGCAGGGAACTGTAACGATCACTGTCTCACCATACAGACATAAAAACAGAAGATGGCCAGATAAGCACTATGTTGGCTGAACAGCTTTATTTAGCGAAGCACCAAGCGCAGAAGAGCCTCATACAAATAACCTTTAACCTACAAATAACCCAGAAAGCAATGATGAAAGTGAATCTGTGTGAAATTTACCCAACTCAAGTGTTATAGGAAAACTGCATTTCATGACCTGGTGCGTCCGGGCTCACTTTCCGATGGCCCTGGGAGGAAAGGTTCCCCTGCTTTGGCTTCTGTGCCACAGTCAATATATCCTATATAAACCTTGATACACATGTCATGTTAAATGTACTTTAACATGAGACACAGAGTAATCTCCACAGTACAGATGCAGGAAGCAACTCCCACAGCTCATTTTGTGCATTTGTGTGAAGGGCCTCGTGTTAGAACTGACCACTGGTGCTTCGAGACCTTCGCCACAACCTTGTGGCTTGTGACCTCTCATGTGACGAAACTTGTCACGTATTTGTGCCGTTTTTAGAGTAAACAGTGTAAACAAATGTTTGATTCAGCCGACCAACTTTAGTCTGAAAGAATAATTGTATCGATAAAGGCAGAGGGAATGAACTACGGACAAAGACTTCTCCAACAAGCTTAAACCAAGTTGTAAATAGAAACATGACCTACAACCAAGGTGCCCAGGGACAATGTCCTGTATTGCCCATGTGCATGTTCACTAGACCTCGGGTGGGTAATTCTGGCCCTGGGCCTGCGTTCATCTTGTTGACACAAACAAAGTTGGAATATTGTATAGTTCATGCTGGGGGACAGTCAGCGCATAGGCTGCATATTTGCTGTCTGTCTGTCTAACAACACAGACGGTTGATCCCTGGCAGAGCAGACTTCCAGGACAGATGGCGGTCAAAGATGGCCCTCTGAACATCATGACAGCCACGGAAGCGGTACTAATGGAGGGCGCGGTCTGGTGGCCTGGTGGCCTGTGGTCCGAGCCAACTGTAATGTTAGCCTGAGGCGGGGGGCTTGGCATGTTGCTGTACAGTAGCTAAGTCGTTTAGCATTAGGCAGCTCAGTCTGTGGACACAAATCAGTCCAGCTTGTTTCTTAAATTGTCCTATTTTATACCTCTGCTATTGGCTCAGGACCAGAAAAAAACGTGTTACAGTAGCGGCTTTTTAAATTGAGCTGTTGACATGGTAAATTTGCAGGCCGGACAGAATCGTCTCCTGCTATGATGGCAGCGGGAATCTGTGGCCACTATGAGAACCCCGCCTGTATTTCATCTCTTCAGCTGCCAGCGTGTGATGGATAAGCGCAGTATGGCCCCCTTTGACTGCCTGCAGCCGCAGATATATCCATAATTAGACAGATGTTGATGCCACATACAATATGGAAAGATTAAATGGCAAGTGTGGCTGGAAGAGATACGCGGCACAGCTGATTGTCCTGTATGTCATCCATCTTCATCTCTCAATCTGTCTGATGCAGTACATAGAAAAGGATCCTTCCAGCACTGTAAACTCACTGTGAGAGATGTTCTCCCACCGTATTCATGGTTGTTGAATCTCTGTTGCCCTCCAGTGTTTGCTCAACGACATCACAGCTCACTTACCGCATGTCTGTTTTTGTTTGTCTTTGTCAAATGTGGTACTAATCTAGTGGAACAAGGGTCTTTTCTCGAAGTAAACTCAAGCTGCATCCGTATCTGCTGCATGGCAGACGAGCGTCAGTAGATGGAGCTTCTCATTTGTCCGGAGTGTAGATATCACAGCACTGATACTACTGCTGTACAGCACGTTGGTCTGAAAGTTAATATTCTCAGTGTTTAAACATAAAAAGTACAGAAGGATAAATTGAATATGTTCTGACCTCAAACTGACTTCATAAGATTGTTGCAGCCTGGTGGACTTGAGCCATCGTTAATCTGACACTTGAGGTTGTTATCGCTGCTTCCACGGAAAAGCTCTAGTAGATGTTTACGGGATCTGGTATCGTTCATGTCTTAACGTCTGGCACACGAAAGGGAACATTTTGCAATTCCCCTAATAAAAACATTCAGAATGTCAGATGAGAGGATTGTGTGTGTGTGGGGGGGTTCTCTCTTTGTTTTCACTTTTACAATGATGCTCTTGAGACATTTTGGCAGAAGCCACCACATTTCTTTCCCATTTCAACCCACACACGCTCGCACCTTTTTTCACTCATGAAACCCGATGAGCTCCATGGAATGTCCTTCCAAGGGTTTGACTCTCTAATGTAAACAAAGAGCTGAGCTCGCAGCCTCGTCCCTTTTGTTTGCTGCACATCGCTCACCATGAAGGTAGGTCGATCTTACTCTCAGAAACATTACAGGACATTGTTTTAGACTTCTGTCGTACACTTCCTAAGATCTGATTGAGTGTCTCTAGTCCTTTGTCAGTTGCAGCATTATGTGTAATGTACAGGGCAGTTTTCTCTCTCGTCTACCTTCCACTCCTTTCTCCTCTTCAGAACATTACGCAGCTCTTTGTAGCTGTTCTGCCATGGCTGCTGTTTCTCTTCACTTCCAGCGGGTAAATCTGTTGTTAATTTACTGTTTCGACATCCAAAACATTACATATATTTCACAGATCTGCACTGCACTGGTTGTTTGGTTTTATGTGGATCGATGTGTGAGAGCACCTTTGAAAACTGAAAAAGATAATTCAGACTTTTGAAAATAACATCTGAAGATCTGGGAAATGCTTTTTGCGTTTCACTGTTTTAAATCAAATCAAACAAATCTGTCTCTGCAGCGTTTTGAAGCCTAATTTGCAAACATTTGATTTCACTGATCCAGATCATGTGTTTCAACATTTTGTTTCAAGTGTTTCACATCTGCCCTTACTAACTGTGCAAATTCATTTTAAAACTGAAAGATACACTTGAGATTCGCATGTCTGAAAAACTTCCCTGATTGATTCATATTTTTCATTGTCAACATTTGTTTAAATTTTTTTCTTGCAAAGTTCTTAGTAATTTAATATTCACTTGTGTTTTTCAAGGTTTTGTCAGCAGAGAGTTCACTGTCAGTGGGGACCTTACGGTGACTGGTCAGAGTGTGATGGCTGCACCAAGTTACAAGTTGGTGTTAATGCAAAATATATTCAATATGAACATTTGAATAATGATGACATTCAGTTGAAAACTGATTTTGAGTTTGATTGATTGATTTTGAATAGATTGCTTTGATATTTCTGTTACGTGATTTGTTACAGACTAGAAGCCGAGTCATGGACGTTTACGCTCAGTTTGATGGGAACCTTTGCGACGGACAGAGAACTCAGACCAGGTCCTGCGAAACTACAAAAAGCTGCCCTCTAGAGGAAGGCTGTGGAAACAGGTTTCGCTGCCGTTCAGGTTAGAAAAGATCTCTTTGCCCTCATACAGAGGCAGAGACCAAAAAAATAAATAAAAACATTTGCTGACTCGTCCAGCTTTTGATTTTCAGGAAAGTGTGTGAGTCTTTCTCTCAAGTGTAACGGAGATCAGGACTGTGAGGAAGATGGACTTGATGAAACTGGCTGCAGTGCACAAAGTCACTTTGTATGTGACAGCTCAACTCCCCCACCCAACATTGAACTACTAGGACTTGGGTAAGTGGGAAAACGCATCTGTTTCTAGCACGGGTCAGTCAGGTATGAATTTGAGCTTGACGTCCATCTGCAGGGTTGATTTGGTGACGGGAAAGACGAGGAGCACTGTCATCAACACAAAGAGCTTTGGGGGTCAGTGTAACACCATCTTCAGCGGCGTCCACCAAAGGACCTACCGACTCCCCGTTTCTACCATCCAGTACAACTTCATGGTTGGTCACACTGAAAACACGCATGTTTGACATTCACGCCCGTGTTGGTCACAGCCTCTTGATCCTATGATCTGACGAGGACGGTCGATACTAGGTGTGAAACATGTTCTCAGGTGAAAGCTCAGAACGACTTCAGCGATGAGACGTACAACAGTGAATGGCACTACGCACATGACATCGTCAAGAGACAGACAATCACTGGGACAACCACAGGACATCGCAACTATGACTATCATGAGAAATACGACAAGACACAGGTTTGTAGGAGTCACCGCATCTTTAACAGCAAGTGTCCATCATGAGCTGCTTGACTTGTTTGTTTGTTTCTCTTCCAGACACAAAAGCTGATGATTTTAAAGAATGAAATCGAAGTAGCCCAGTTCCAGAACAACGCTCCTCGGTACATCCCGATATCTGAGGAGTTCTGGAAGGCACTGTCCAAACTGCCGTCCGTCTATGACTACTCTGCCTACAGGAAGGTTTTGGAGAGGTTTGGGACACACTACGTGTCTGAAGGAAGCCTTGGAGGCTCCTTCAAAGTCATCGCCAAGATTGATGATGAAACAGAAAAGCACACCAGTAAGTGGCAAAATGAACTTTACTGAAGAATCTAAAAATGCCAAAATGTCCAAATTCCCTTCTCTGACTACATCTTTATTTGAGCAATGAACTTTTTGTTTTTGTTTGTTTTGTTTTGCATGTTTAGGGATTAAAAGTTACTCTACATTTCCTGTCTGCTGTGACTCTCTTTGAATCATATTTCCTTTAACTTTCTTTTGTTTTCAAGTAACGGAACATCATGACCATCGTGAATGTGAAAGGACTGTGCGCTGGGTTTTTATATTTCCAATCACCCGCACTGTCTGCAGGACGGATCCTGCTGGTCCCTCCAAAAACAAAAACGGTGACACAATTCACTGTTCTGCAAATGGGTCTTCTACAGATGAAACCTTAAATGACGTTTAATCCTTTCAATCCTAATCCTTATTTCTGTTTATCCTTCTTAAACTCCAGTTGAAAACATTAGAGAAAATCACCTGCATCGAGTGAATGTGGAAGGAGGAGGCACTGCACAAATTGCAGCACTTGAGAACCTGGATGTCAAAACTCCTGAGAAGAACTGGGAAACATACGCCAACTGGGCTGATTCTATTAGATCATACCCACAGATGCTAAAACAGAAGGCAAGGAATGATCAGTGATGTTGAATTTCATTTGAGGTGTGAACAGTACAAGCTTGAGTTTCTCACCAGTATCACTTGCACTGGCAGTTCCGGCCTCTGTCGGAGCTGGTGAAGGAGGTCCAGTGCGCCGCAGTGAAGCGGCACTACCTTCGCAGAGCCATAGAGCAGTACGTGTCTGAGAGCGACCCCTGTCACTGCCGGGCCTGCAGCAACAACGGCTTGGCTGTCATCAACGACTATCGATGTAAATGCATCTGCAAGCCTGGCACCAAAGGAGTGTCCTGTGAGCAGGGAACTGAAGCGGAGGGTCAGCCAGGTGGGTGTTTCAGCCTGGGTCTCCACTGAGGCAGGTCGTTTGGACGTGCTCTCATTTGCTTCTTTACCCAAGGCGTGATCCACGGCAGCTGGTCCTGTTGGTCTGCTTGGTCATCGTGCTCTGGGGGTCGGAAGTCACGAAGTCGTGCCTGCTCTAATCCGTACCCTCAAAACGGCGGCCAACACTGCATCGGGGAGGGCGTCGAGTCCACTCAGTGTGAAGACGAAGACCTGCAGTACCTAAAGTGAGAGCACGTTTGTGTTGGGAGGTTTGACAGCGCTCTCCATCAGTACGCTGCTGTACAACACGCCCTCCGTTACTCTCTGCAGAACCATGGAGCCTCAGTGCTTCGACCACACGCTCCCAGCCAGCGAGAAGTGTGGAACCCCACCTGCTCTAATCAACGGCTACATCCTGGTAAGAGTGAGACCAAACTGTACTTTAGTGAGGGAAAAAGTGCACTAATTTCAACATACATGTTGCTCATGTGTTGCCAGGCTGATAAGGTGCTTTTTGTACAGTACTGTAGAAGTAAATGTCCCGTGTTCCACAGGACCCCAAGGACATTTACCTCGTGGGTAGTAAGGTCGAGTACACGTGCATTGAAGGTTTTCATCTTACTGGTACCACCACCATAGAATGTACTGCTAATAAAATCTGGTCTGCTAATCTTGGGGTGTGCAAAGGTGAATATGTACAAGAACAGCAGCTTTAATAAAATAAACCAAGCGAAACAACACTAATGTTTAACTTATCTTTCAGCCTCACGGTGCAAAATTCAGAGCCTTGGTGATGGAGTCATAGCCTCTCCCTTAAAGTCGAGCTATAACATAGGGGAGACTGTTACCTTGTCCTGCCCAACGGGCAAACAGATGCTCGGAGAAGCAAGAGTCACGTGTGATCCCAGTCTGAACTTTTCACCAGACCCAACAACTGTCAGTTGCAGCTCAGGTAAATGTTACTTAACATAAATATGTGGCTGCCGTGGTTCTTTGACGTTTCAGGTACAGTTGATATTATGTGCGTCAGTTTTTACTCATTTGTTTGTTTCCACAGTGCACAAACCAAAAGCAACCACATCTCCCTCAGTTCAGTGTGAAGTGTGGGAGAAGCCCGTCAGAGGAAAATGTGTTTGCAAACTGCCTCATGAGTGCCCGTATGTCATTTTCACTCTGATTAATAACTGATTAAATAAAGTGATTTGATTTTCCCCTTTTGCTAATATCTTTTGGTGCTGCTGTGTTTTACACCAGATCGTCTCTGGAGTTGTGCGCCTCTTTTGCCGGGAGTACAAAATCTATCCTGGTGACCGTGTGCAAAATGCACGCACTGCGCTGTGCAGGGAGGGAACAAGTAATAGCAGAGGACAGCGCCTGCCAGTGGCCGCAGCGCAGCACAACAGGCTGCGCCGCCTGTCGCACGTGGGAGACCTGCGACGGTAGGGATGCTTGTGGTTCAGCTAAGCAGATATCCACAGTGGCGATGTGTCGCAATTCCACTGATCTGTCCTTTTCACAGCTCAAACCAACACGTGTCGCTGTAAGGACTCTGCAGAATGCTCCACGCCAGGACTAGATGTGTGTGTCCGTGTTGGAGAGAACGTGACTGCAGTTCTGCAGACGATGGGGGAGTGCGAAGCCGGACTAAAGCGTTGCAAAGGAGAAACCGTGTCGGTTGTCAGCATCTTTCCTTGCCCTACCTGAACATTCAGAAAGCTGCCCGACCCTTTGACCTCTGCTCCTTTTGTATTACTCCCATTTACAACACCTACTACTTTATAAACGGTAAAGACGTATTTTATGCATGTACAGAAACCCAAATAAATAAACAGCAGAACAGCTCTGAAATGTTTTATACTCTATATTATACAGCATGAACTGGTATCTAAACCTCTGTACTCTGCATAAAGTCGGTAGTTAGTTAACGAATAGTTGTGCAATGTCTCTGGAGATAACATTTGAAAATCTGTGTTCTGGACTGAGATCTATTTCAAAAGACGCCCTGCTTACTAAACCAGAGAGCACTCGGTCTGCCAAGCAAACCCCCGCTGACAGTCTATTTCTGCCCCCGGCTTTCTCTCTCGCAGCAAACGCCTGTGAAACTGAAGCCACCACTACCTCGTCACATATAAATGCGTCCGTCAGTTTGAGACCAAGCGAGAGGCAGGAAAATGCTCAGAAGATATCACTGGCTGCAGTTTTAAATAAATGATCCTCACAAACCTTTTCTTTTCATTCTTGGTGAGAATTCACTTCTCAATATGATATGTACAGTATAGATGGGTGACAAAACCACAATGCGTCCACCTTAACTTAATGTCACGTTACTGTTTTTTAACAAATCTTGTGATGAGCTTTTACACTACAATGAGCGTACAACCCCCAGACTTCAAGTCTCTCACAAGTCTGATTCAAGGCCCTGTTTCCAAACGGATGACGATAAGCTCACATCTTGGTGCCAGATGCCACAGGACAGATGTGCTACTGAGTCCACTACTTCACTAATCCCAGCTGTTTTGGTGATTTTGGCCATTTAAATCTGCTGACATACTAACCCACACGCCTTTTGGGTTTTCATAAATCAAACACATGTACGATACGTGGGTTGGTCCACATTTAAAACATGTCAGCCAAACGTTGACGTTTTTCCTTTAATTATCATTTTATATTTAATTACAGACGCATCATATGGGTCCTGTCCTACATCTGCATCTGGCAATGAACGCTCGTCGTTCGATTTCATTTTACCACCGTTCTGTTAAAGCCTATAAAGTAGAACATACACTAACTCATTAATCTGTTTGACATGAACTAACTGGAACTTACTGGAATACAATCTTTTGTTTATTCTTTTGTTTATTCTGGGGGTCAGCGCATAGGCTGCATATTTGTTGTCTGTCTGTCTCAGCCTCACAGACTGTCCCCTGGCAGAGCAGACTTCCAGGACAGATGGCGGTCAAAGATGGCCCTCTGAACATCATGACAGCCACGGAAGCGGCACTAATGGAGGGCACGGCCTGGTGGCCTGTGGTCCGAGCCAACTGTAATGTCAGCCTGAGGCGCGGGGACTTGGCATGTCGCTGTACAGTAGCTAAGTCGTTTCACATACAGGAAGTCCCTCAGCCTGTTGAGCACTGAGGCTGTGACAGTGTGCGTCACTTACATGTTGGCTGATGTTGTGTATACAGATGTTGTGTTGTCTAAAATGTCTATTCCTGGATTTAATAGTGGACGTACTGATTTTGAAGTAGATCGTTGCCTTGTGCAAGTTTTGTTTTTCAGTGGCTGAGATGTTTGGCACGACGTGATAGTACCGCCGCAGTGAGCGCAACACTTCCTGTCTTCTGCAGCTCATCTAAAATTGAGCTGTTGACACCTTTTGCTGGCAGGAATGTTGACGGGCAGCAGGAATCTGCCCAGCGGCTGCTGAAAAAACATTTATGTCTTCAGCCGCCGACGTGTGGATGCCACAAACGCCTCATTAGGTGACAGTCCTCATGTGAGGCTGCAGGAGATGTCTCTGCAGACATCATAGAGTGACCTGTGTTTCATCAGGTGGTCCCTTGATGTAATCATTAACATTTTAAATGTCTTCTCTCTATTTTCTCTGGAATGAAAGGACCTCGTTGCAGTTTTCCTCTTAAATGAATCCTGTATATTGAGGACATTGCTTGGCCGTGAAGAACTGGTTCTCTGCAGTGTTTCTTTTCAGCAGCTCTGATACTTTTGGACTGATACTGATTTGTTTCTGTTGTTGTTGCTTGGGATGAGCCTTTGCTCAAAGCACAGATGTTACTAGTCTTCATGAGACCTGTCAGAAAGCCAGCATATACAAAAGCGACGCCCTGGAGCTGACGCAGCCTGGTGGATTATTTACACTCTTCCCACTGTGACATGTCAGATGTCTTCCATGGAAAATGTCCGGCACACTTAAAGGTATAATTAGTTTCATTTGCACATCTGAACATGTCTACTCTGGGATAAAAACCTTTTTCACGTGTTTGCTTGTGATATGCAGCCCCTCATAGTGGACATGTGATTTACTGAGCGTTTCCTCTGTGAGTTGCATTCTCATTCAGGTCACCGTTCTCCCACGGCTGCTGTTCCACGACGCCTGCTTGTAAATGTTTTGTCTCCACTTCATCATTTCATCTCACTCAAGGCTTTTACCAGTTCTGTTAGTGGCATAGAAGCTGAGCTGTTCATGCTCAGTGAACTTAAACTGGACTGGTTCATCTTTAGACGTTGACAGGGAGGTTCAGCGAGCTGAGGTTCAGAGGCATCGCTGTATCATCCTTAACGTTTTACTGTCAAACTCACCTGGTTGACCAAGTCAGAAGCCAGAGGCTAAAAATGAAGCCAAGCTGAACTTAATGCAAAGACTCAACTGTTTTATCGTTACAATGCTTTTCTCCCAGTGTTGGGTTAATATAACTCGGAAGGCCACATTATTTTTACTGTTTATAGTCTTTATGAACTACTCACCCATCTGGGTTAGAAAACGCTTCTTAGAGCAAACATACTGTACATAATTAGCAGGATAGAAGGCATAATCGGATCAGATTAAAGGTTCTTATTATCAGTTATTATTATTAGTGAGTCTTTAATTTGATCATATAATGAGAAAAAAAAAATCACTGATTCAAGTCATTTGCATCTTTTTGAATAAATGTGATTCAGTATTGGGAGCAACTGCAGTTTGATGGTGATGTAAAGACCATTAGGCCTGTCACTAAGCCTCTGTTTCTATTATTACCTTTCTTTGTGCGTTTTTTCTCTCTGTGTTCTCTTACGTCATAAAATACTGTAGGTTATGTTGTCGCTGGCAGTTTGTCTTCTGAGTATGTACGGCTTGGGTCTCAAGACACAAATATGTCTTAAGTTAACTGAAAGTCTGTGTTCTGGACTGAGACGATCTATTTCCGGCGTCCTGTGCTCAGTGAACCTCACGGTGCTCTGCCTTCCAAGTGAACCCCTGCTGACGGTCTATTCCTGCCTCTGGCCTGCTGCCCTCTCATGGTGTAAGGGAGCGTGTGTGAAGACATCAGCTATTTCAAACCCCTGGCTGATGTCTGTTTTCCTGTTTCCCTAGATGTATGTAAATACGAAAAAAAGCTGATTGTTTTGGATTTAAAACATTATTTATTTGTTTGTTCCAGTGGTTTGATTAGTTCCAGACCCGACAATTTCTCTTTTGGTAGTTTGTCTCCACCTAGTGGTCAGAAGTTTGCGCATGAGAAAGCAACAGAGGCAAGTTAATTAGTTTCAATAACAAAAGTTTTATTAACAATGTAAAATGACCTATATCAGCTTTGACTACTGTACCTTCACTGTGCCCTAAACATTCATTAGTATCGTTACTGAGCGAGACCCGTGCTGCCTGCCCTCCGTCTGCACTGATTGCTTCAGACAGAGGGAGGCGTTCGCTTTTTGGACCAACCAACAGATTCTGTGCTGAGCAACTTTGAAAATAATTCAGAGAGCACTGCGTTGAGTATGAGTATATACAAGTCTAATGTCTCGGTTTATCGTTAGATACTGTGTGCAAATAAATTATGTTTCGAGTACTGTATCGTATATTCTGTTTTGAAGCTGAAAGGTTTACGTTGGGTACAGGTTCTTGGTTTATGGAAGACTAAATTAATTACATTAACAAGAAAGAAACAGCAAACTGACAGGCTCGCTTGCCCAAACCAGACAAGGGTAAAACTTTGTCTTGTAGGTGCCGCCTTCATACATTCGGATGAAATGTTGGTACGTTATCATAGTACTTCTGACAAAGACATGATTCTGTTCCCTTCTTGGACGTGAATCCTCATTTCATTCACTCAGTTTGTGGAAGTAGTTGAGCATGAGCTCACGTTCCCGTTTACACTGGACGAGCAGATATCTGACTTTGTTTACCAAAAAAGGGAAAATCTTTTGGAAAGTATCTTAAAATATACGTTCATGACTTTTGTTTTCATTACACTGCAGTTACAATTCTTTGTATTACAAAATAAAATTATAAAATGGGCAGATTAAAAAAAAAGACAATTTATTTGAAAATGGCAGTAATAGATTGGTGGGAGACACAAGTGGTGAAGGACAGTGGGTAATGGTGTCTTTGTTGCCGCCTCCTACCCACAAAGGTGGGGCCTTTAGCTGGTTACCAGGCAACAGAGTCCAAAGAACCTCCTCTTCCTCTGTCGGACCAGTGGGTAAGGAGTGAGGTTCAGCAAACTGCTGTCGTCTGGACACAAGAACACAGACAACACGGCCACGTCAGACAGTTTTACTAGTAGTAGGTGTAACACTGACTCAACGTGATCCAGCCGACCTCATAAACAAGGTTTTTACCTGGACAGTTAAACAGATGTTCCACTATAAAATACTTAAACGTTTCGCTGCTCTGCTCAGCTGATGTGTGTGGAAGGATCTCGTATCTCACCTTGGTTCTTCAGCGGTAATGGCATTGTCTCCCTGAGTTTACTGAGAAGGTTCTTCATCTCTCTCATATCCCTGGAATGACACAAATTAAATCTTTATGTCCACCTTTTGCACCTGTCCATCATATATCTTATGTCAAAGTTTAACTAACCGCACATCAACATAAGCCACATTTGCTCACACACACAGGACACAACAGGCACCACGACGCTTTCTATTCACCTACTTTTCTATGTTCTCTATGTCAGTAGCCACGAGCCAGCAGAGCTGAGGACAGTCAGTGGGGGAGGATGAGGTGTCTTCCAGGATGGGGATGTCTGAGCTTTCGTCCGTCTTGCTGTCGACTCCAGGGGGGCCACAGGAATCTTTACCTAGAGTGGACCCAGAGAACAACGAGGCTAAACTTACACAAGCCCTAAAACACAACGAAGGGAAACTAGAAGCATCCCCAAAGTCGTTCTTAAAAAAGTACAACTGATGATGAACGTTTTGTCGACATTGTGAACGATTGTCAGTGAATAATCACGTCAGTGTAGTGGAAGGTGTTGAGTTTCAAATGTAAAGGGAAAAGCAGGTTGCACTGTATATAAACCCAGTATTGTTGTTATAGTGAGGTAAGCTACAAGCTCCACTGGCAGTGAAGGCTCGGTTCGTACCAACCTTTCCTGTGGAGCTGCAGGGAGCCCAGCAAACACACGGATTTGAGCATCTCGGTGATGTACATCTCCAGACAGCACTGCAGCTGAATGAAAAGCCTACAGATCTCCGGCTGGATCTCCCCATCCTCTGGCCTGAAACGGAAAAGATGGCAGTAGAACTTGTCTTTTTTAGGTTTCTGGTTGGTTTGAGTTTCAAAGTCTGGGTGCAGTATGTTTATATAGTTTTCTTATCCATCCTACCACTGGCATTCTTTCCTGCTTGTGATTAGATAAATGTGATCGCTTACACGTGTTTAGCTGCCGAAGCCAAATGCATTTACAGCCTTGCCTATAACATCTGACAACTCGTGAAACTAGCAGCTGACACAGATTTTTCGCTCACACCCAGCTGCTGCATTTCCCTCTTTCAGCAGCGAGCGCCTCCTCTCGTCCGTCTGTCACAGTACTGCCTTCTACAGCCTTGTTGCTGGAGCTACACGGCTCTTATCAACGTTATCCTCCACTAGCGCTATCCCACGTAACTATTCAGACCCAATGCCTTTATTTGACTGAATGATCTGTGCTGTCTGATTCAAGGTCTGTGTCTCTACCGGTGGGCACACGTTAAAATGGCCTGTTTTTAGGGCTGATGATTATGACCATGACCATGTTTACCCGTTTCTTTTGTTTGCTTGTTTTCACAGTGGCAGCAGTAACAGCGGAGCTGAAACAGTGTGTTGTTGTGTAACCACCAAGTGGAAAAGTTCATAAAACTTCTATCTTGAAGACACATCTTCAAAGATGAATGTTGTGTGTTGCAGTGGGAACGTTTGTAGGTGCCAGGTCAGCCTCAAACCCTAAGGTTTAACAAAAATATTAACCTAACAGCAAAGCACAGACTACACCACCAGTCATGTCACAGCGGCTGAAAAGCTCTTATTGACATTTCTACCTCAGACATTCATCCTCTTCTTTCCTGTGGAATTCGCCCCACTGTCAACGTGACGCGTCCTGTTTTCCCACTTTAATCTGACACTAACAGTTTCACACCAGACGCGTGGACGGTTTCTAGAGAAGAGCAGGTTCAAGTGTATAGGTCGCAAAAATGTGGGTGGGAATCTTATGCAAATGAAGGCGCACTTTTCTGTGCAGCATTTGGTGCGATTTACACGTTCGCTGTCAGCACCATGGACAGCGTCTGTGCCAACTCACCCCGATATCAAGGAGAGGCTGTGGTGAGCCGCTCTCGCCATTTCGCAGCCTTTGGTTCGCGTTTTCAGCATTTCGGCCCGTAAGGAGGGACAGTCGACAGTGATTTCACCGATGGAGATGACAAGTTCCCGGTACAGAGCCACAAGTGTATTGAATTCCTGGACGATCTGTGTCAGGAGGGAGCGACAAAACGCACACATGATTAAGATATTCCCAAAATGACCGAGAAGAAGAAACACAGAAAGAACTACTCGATTATCCCGCAGTCATTTCGGCATTTCTGAGCCTGATCCGCCTGCACGTTGACTTTAACGCATCAGTGTCCGGAAGGAAATGCTGAGCTGCGCTATATTCAGCCTTACTACTCTTTTATTCACAGTGGCTAGAAATAAACTGCCAGTGCAGGTGTACGGGGTGATTCGGGAGAAGTAACGTTTCAGATATTGCCGTACTCACAAGCGGTTTCTGAGAGAACCGTGATCAAGAAATGAGACTGACATTAGTGCAACATGGACTTTTTTCAACACCACCACAGTTTGAATTTAAGGGACTAATATAAACCTCCCTACTGTACTACTGCATCCATGACGTGCGCTGGTGTATGGAAGGATAAACGGAGCTGCAGACTGCATGTATGTCTGTCATAGCACGGAACATTAGTGCCGTGATCACGAACGCCTCCCTACTCTGCCTTGCAATTCAGTTTCGACAGCTTTGCAGCTTCAGACATGCAAATCTCACGCACACCGAGGAGATCAGTTTGGTTTCACGGCCGACAAAGCGATGGAAACGCATATGGCTATTTTTAGGCTTCCACGCTGGGTTACGGGTTTTTTAATGCAGCTGTTAGCAGCTATCGCCTCTGCATGTTGCACGGGATAGGCAGTCGTCCTAGAACAAAGGGGCACACAGCACTTTTCCATCTGAGACACCATGCAGGCATTGACGTGTCGCAAACCTACCATTCTGCAGTCGGCCACGGCGCGCTGGGCTTTGCGGGTACTTTCGGTACTCTCCCTCCTCTGTGGGTCTCGATAAGGAGGTTTGCCGATTTGGAAGATGTTCCCGGTGGATCTGGGGCGGTTTTTGCGCCCGTTCGATGCAGAACTCATGCATACACATCCACTAATAAAACAGCCCGAATACAGAACAGGTTTATCTTATATCCGCCTCCCAAACTCCAGCACTTTCTCTTCCTTTCTGACCACCCTACACCAACTGTTCACTCTGTTCGCTCCGTTTACGTTACAATTCCCCTTCTGCAAGTCGATTACTCGTATGTCTCTGTCTACCTTTCACCCCTAATGTGGGATTGGGAGCAAATAATTTCCCAGGCGACCCTCGAGGCGCAGGGAAAGTACCGGATGAGCGCCCGCGACTCCTCTCCGCATTGCCTTGACTGCGACGGGACGCAAGTCACCTTCACTCCAGAAACACACGGTGCACAGTCGAGACTTCACACCCAACACCGGAGTGCAGCTAGCTGAGATGTCTCCTCTGACGCACCGATGTCGGAAGGGAACGATCGCGTTCACGGTTATCCTCCAAATGCAACCATTTTTTATAATTGCGCGTTTCCATTAAGCACCAACGGCGATAAAGATCTTTTCAGCTGCACAGGCTCCGTGTAGATAACACCGTGGGGCTTAGTGGTCTACAGCCGACACTTTACGCCTCTGAACGTCCAACAAAACAAAAAAGAACTTAATTCCTCGCGCCGTTGTCTCCGTTCGGCTCCTAGCGTGCGTTTTCCCCCAGTGTTTACTGGCAGTCGGGCGGGCCTATATCTCTAACCTTGGAGAGGCAGTAGAAAACGAGCAGTTGCTACAGGCCTGACGTGGCTCTGTGGCTGGAAACACTGCGCACCCAAAGGACGGGAATACTAATGGGGCCCATCAAGTCAGCCCCCCGCCCTGCGTATTAGTCTCCAAATGTGTGAACATCAGGCTCAAGTTGACCCACAATGAAAATAGATAAACACTCCAGTCAACTCATGCTTTGAGGAAACCACTGTATCTATTCCATACAAGTATGACGACTGCAGTACGAAAACCATTCGACCCCTTGAACAACATTTATCAGAATGGTCACATTTTCAAAGCAGTTAATACAAATGTGAGCCAGGATTCTCAGACAACTAATGACCCAGAAGAACAAAACAAGGGCTTCAGTTGTATTTGAACATACAACACAAGACATTTGGGTCAGTGTCTGGAGAGGGAAGAATGGACCCTATGCTGAAAACTCTGTGGCTACAGTGAAACACGGTGGAGGCTCAGTAATGATCTGAGGCTGCTTTGCTTCCTCTGCTGCTCTAAACCTGCAGAGTTTTGATGCAAGAAGGCTTCATTCACACATCAGGGCACTGTTGGTTGTACCGTACACGGAGACTTACGTTACTACATAAAAGTGTGTTTAGAACAGTTACATATGAAATTCAGAATTTATTAACCTTTTTTTGTTCCACTCTTTAAATGCTTGGATGCAGGAGGCTTTACGAGCTCATGTTGCTTCTAAACATTTTGTCATATTCCATCTCACGACACGACAGGCCACAAATACACAAACACAAAAGTATTAGTAGATGTAGAAAAGTGGCTTCATAGTAAAGTTGGTGCTGTCATGCACACACTGACTGGATACTTTTATGCTTTTACCAGAGTAAATTCGCCTGAATCGACAGGCAGCTCTCAGCAGTAACTATTTGCCAGAAAGAGGGAAGCGCTCATTCTCGGTAAATTAAGAGTCCATTTCAGTGTGTGATGAGTGCTTCTTCTAAACTTACATTACCATTTAATTGTGAATGCACTTTTAAAATCCATCTACACACATAGGCACACACCCAGAACCAAATGGCACAGAAAGTGGAAATGTATATTTCCATGTATAACTGTCTGTCTATTTAGATGTAAATGATTTATTGTCTGCAGGAAGCATGTGCTTGACTGCGATTGCTGTCTTCTGTCACTCGTGCTGTGCTTTCCAGAGAGTATAAGCCCAAATGCACTAACAACAACGATACACTTTAATTCAATTCAAATTCAAATATGAAAGCAACAATTTATGAATAATTTTTTATTACCTACAAATAATTTTCAGAACTAATAGAACGAAAAATATCTTACAACCAATTGCTATTAATATTTTCTGATATTCCTCAAATGTACATAAAGAACATCATGTACATCAATTGTTAGCTCCCCGTTAACTTAGAGCAAATGAATAAAATGTATGAATGTACATGATTTACACATGCATGAAAAGTAATTCGGAAAAAAGTTTTGCTGTATTTTATGCCACTCTGTGTAAACTTTTTGGTTAAAAGTTGATTGGTGTTATCCTGAAAAGCAAACATGAAGTCCCAAATGTTAGAGATGCTTTAATGGTATAAAGTAGTTTTAAATCACTAAAGAGCAAATCTCCAGTTCAGTTAAGTTCTTTTAAAGCTGCATTAGTGTTAATAAAAATGGTGAAAACTAATACAAATGTGCAATAAAAGGCTTGAATAGCTCCAGACAACTTCTTCTCGTTGTAGGTTTGTATGTTATGCCGCTAAAATAACAGCAAATTAAAAGCACTGTAGAAAGCGATGAGCTGCTGATCACAACGTTAAGCATGAATGAACAGCGTTTGAAGCAAACACTTCCCCCTAGAAACCGCGATGCTGACTCGTCTCCATTCAAGAACAGGACATGTGGTTCAACCCACATTAGATGTGCATGTGTGAGACTGAAGAGATTAGATTCCCAACCATCCTCCGGCACCATTTAGGCCATTTAATACTGAGAGACGATAAGTTGCAAACTGTTGTTTATCTGTCAGCACGTAGTCTCTTCTCGTTGATATTCACTGTGTCACCACATTAACCATAACAGCTCATCAACCCTGTTCCCTTTTGCTTCTTTAATTCTTTACTTTCCCCTCATCCTCTGTCTGTGCTGCTTCTTCACTGTTGTCAAAAGGAAGGGAAGAAGAGGTAGCAAAGGAAACAGAATATGAAGAAGCCTATAACCCAGTTAACTGAGTAGATGTAGATCACGATCATGTCCAGGTCAAAGCGCCAGCCTTGGGACTGATCCTCAAAGTCCAGAGTGTCCACACGGTATCCTCCTCCATGGCGGAACTGGCGTCTAGCGACGGGACTGGACGGCCTCTGGAAGCCTGGTTGAATGACAAAGGAGGGATGTCACACAGTGGCCTTCATCAAAAGCACGTTTCATAGGTTTGCATGGAGAGCTGCAATTTATTGACGTTTCTGAGTTGAGACTTTCTAAAGAAAAAACTTGCCTCCAAAGATACGGAAGAGTTTTCTGCAGCTCGGCAGAGGCCACTTTGCACAACTTGCTTTCTGAAAGTTCTGTTTTCGGGTAATGTACTCCTTTGGGAAGAACGTCCTGGCTGTTTGGTTCAGCTCTGTAAGCAAGAGACAAATCTGTTAACAACTAAATGGTCTCCATCACAGCACCACAAAAAGCAGGAACATACACATCACTACACAAATTCATTTCCTCTTTTCTCTGTTTCAGGTAATCAGTAAGAAGCCAATCCACACGTTCTGTCACTTAATCACTAAGGAGACTGGTCACACAGGTCCTATGGAAAACACTGGACTGAACACTGGTTCGTACCTGTACCACATGTAGGATGTGGTATATTTTAGGGTTTAATCCCAAAACATTCGTATTATATATTAAAACCACAAAATCTCGACTTGTTATTGGCATCAAATTGTTGTGATTTTTGCAAGAGTTTGCCTTTTAGGTGACTCATCTGTTTGGAGCTGAACAAAGGCTTTACTCCAGTCCCTGAGGAACATCTGCAGCTGGGTCCTCTGAATACTCTGCAGCGTAGAAGTTTGCTGTGTAGCATCCAAATATAATACACAGAGATCTACTTTGTCTCCATTACCTCATGTGTTTACTGTCACTGAATCAGGGGTGTTTTTCTGTTGAACTACACATGCACTTATCTAATCCAGTCTAAAATATTGGACCAAAGTGAAGGAGATTGTGTTTATTATGCAATAAGCGCCTTGTTACCTTTCTGGAAGAACACATGTGTGATGACTGTCCTGCAGAGGGGACAGGGTGTGTTGGTGGGGCTGTTCTTAGCCAGTGTCCTCAGACACGGCTCACAGAAGATGTGGTTGCAGGGATGACACATGTAAGGGTTGAAGTACACGTCCAAACACACGGCACAGCTGTAACCATCTCTGTCCCTGGAGCTCAGGTCCTCTTCATCCTCACTGCTGCTGCTGGATGCGTTCCCTGTAGAACTCTGCTTGTGGAGAAGAAGAAGAGAAGAACGCAAAGGGTTCGTGCTGATAAATATTTATCGTTTTTTATGTTTGGAGGAGATTTGAATCAAACAAGTGCCAGTTGAGGCTGTTCTGCCATGAATATTCTGCCTGCATATAGATTTGTCTTTTGTCTTGTGTCTTTTTCATGTTAAGTTATTGTGGCAACCCCATTTCTGCAGGGTCGCGCCTACATGGATTAAGCTTCTCAGACAGATGAAATAACTTGCACACCCTGCCTGAAACATACAGCATGTATCAATGTATCGCTGTGACCCTTTGAAACTCACTTTAAATTACTTTTCTCTTCTTATACCCGATTTGAAAGTGTAAATGCTTCTGACTCCCAGCTGCGCTGCATAATAATATGTGTGAGTACACAAGGGTGTCAGGTGTGAGTTCAGCATGTATGTATCTAAGATTAGTATAAAGTAATTTGACCCTTAAGTGTCAGACTTCACTCACTGGTGTTATTAGCATCTTTCCGATGAAACAATTCAGGAGTCATTCGCTTTCTGCGTGCAGATGGTCGTTTCTTTATTTGCGCTTTTATTTCATACAGGTCACTACGTCTGCCTGCCTCACTTCTCAAATCCTTCCTCTCTCCTGAGCAGTCGACTTGCCCTCCCTCCAAGTTCTTCCAGTCCATCATCACCAAATCCCACCACCACTCCAGTCCCCCACCTCATCTTCCGCCCTGTGTCAGTGGACCCCTGTGGGACTGGTGTCTGACTTTCCAGTCTTGGAAAAGCTCAGGGGTGCTTCAGGAGTAATTACCACTTTCTCACACAGGGGGAACTTCAAGGACTTCCCTGTGGCACCAGCTTTACCTCCCAAGGTGTGTCATTAACACAGAGTGCACAGCTCACACGTAATCGCGGGCGCTGAGGATGTCCCCGGGCAGCGTGTGCTGCACCATGGCAGCTTTGTCTAAATATTGGTACACAAATAAAAAAAGAAAATGGAAACACATCTGTTCCACATAAAGACGGTGCAGTAACTTGACTAACAGAGCTTCAGTGGCGCAAACTACATAGTTGTTGTGGCTAAATGATGAAGCATCTGAACAATAAAATGTCTGGATGCCTCTCGGTTATACTGTACAGGATATAAACTCTTTCATCAACTGCGTTATCGAATTAGAAAAGAGGTCAAACATTTTGTTAGATTGAACACAGTGTGAAGTAAAAGTTTTTGGTCCTCTGTTGAATTTGAAACCATTAGGATGTGAGCAAAGCCATGTGGCTCAAGACTTTTGGATTCCAGTGTTGAGGGCACAAAGACCAACAACTATTTATTTGTTTACCCAGCTGTGAGAAATCAATCACAGAAACACCTGAGGGCTCAAAACCAAACCTGAGTCTCCAGTGCTGCTCAGTGGCTAACAGCTAGAAGGTTGTGGCTGCTTGTGCCAGTGCAAAGTTGGACTGAGCTCAGAAAAGACGCTGAGTAAGGCCTGATGGTGATAAATGACCCGGCAAGCTCACGGAATCAATACGACCCTAGAGGGATAGTTAATTATACAAATATGTCTACGCATTATCTCTCTGAAAGTTAGATGGAAGATCAATTCCAATCTCAAATATGTAAGTTATGTATGGACCTGGAGCTAACAGACGATTAGCTTAGCATAACTATAAAATCATTATTTCTTGACCACATTAAGCAAAAAAGGAGATAGTATGAGCGCTATGTATTATGACTGAGGGTTAACACACCAACTCCAACAACCGAGACACAGAAACAGCTTTGCTCAAAACAATACGAAAATCAGCAGAGACGCAGAGACTTAACAAACTGATGTTCTCCATTTCAAGTCTCTCAAGCTTTCTCCAACACAGCAGTCAGAAATGTCTGAGGCCACCAACATGACTGCAGATCTGCAGCAGCCAATCAAAAAGGAATCAGCTCTTTTGTGTGGTGGGGTTTTGAAGGGCTCTCCGCCCAAGCCTCATCATGCAGCTAATTCAAATGTAACCCCACTTTCAACCATGCAGACAATGGCTATTCAGATGAGCTGGGTGCTGATAGGGCTGTCGAGAGTCAGAGTCTAGATGAAACGAACTCACACACGCACAAATATGTTCCCACACACCATCAGAGAAAGTGCCATAAATAAATACAGTGAAAGGAGACAATGCAGCATTTTTAAGTCCAGGTTTGTGTGTATTGTAGCAGACACACAGGCACATGCAGCCTCCTGATTTGCATGAGAATGTCCTATTAAAATGTAAAAAGGCTTTTCAGTGGATCTGTTACGTAATTAAAGGCTGAAGTGCCTGATTGTAAATCACAGAGCATCGCTTAAGAAACATTTGAGTTTGCTGTGTCCACTTATTCATTAAAAGTTCAAATATGACTAAAACATTAAAACTCTACATGACACAGACAGTTTTTGTATCGTATTTAGGTAATTGATTTATTCACCTGTCTGCTCTCTTGCTGGCTTTGTCTCCACCTCTCCCGTCTTCTCTGCCTCCTCCTGAGGCCCCTCATCCTGTTCTTCTCTCTTTTACTCGTCCTTCTCTCTCCAACCGGGCTACAAGGAGGCACCAATGCCAGGGCCATGGTTCGACTCATCACCTCCAGGACACCACTGCCTTCTTCTACCCCGTCTCCTGCAGCCTGGTCTTCTTCCTCCTCCTCTTCATTCCCTAGAGCTGAGCTTGTGACAGTTGTGATGTGTGTCTGAGTTTGATGACTTTGAGATGATTGCCTAGCTGCTGCCTCTGTTCTCACATTCACCCAGAATAGATCTGGCTCGCTGGGTGAACTACATGAACTGCAGTCGGGGTCAGCTGTCCTAGTTGATGGTCCCTGAGGTGACAGAAGCGTGCATCTGGGTTGGAGTGAACACCGAGAGGAAGCAGAAGATGCTGGCTGAGGAGACTGGGAATTTAAACTGTTGATGCTGGTTCTGGAACAGGCAGGTCTAGGACACGGGTGACCTCCAGACAAGTTGCTTGATCCTTGTCCAACTTCCAACCCCCTGTTTATCTGGATGCTAGACAGACTTCTAGTCCTTTGCTCTTCCTGTCTGTTTTGCGCTACATCCTCATGTGTCTCTTTGTTGTCCTTGATGCAGGTCTTTTTGTGTGATTTCCTCCCAGGCCAGGCAGGTCTCCCCTGCTGTTCCACACTGTTCGACCTTCCCTCTCCAGCTGGATTTTCACTGTCCACACGAGGCCTTGCTGCTTTTAGGCAAGGGCTGTCAACATTATTTTCTCTTCCAGCATCCTCAGTTCTACAATTTCCAACTCTACTGGAGCACCTCTCACCAGAGGCCCCCACACCGGAGCTCATGATGGCACTTTTTAATCTCCACCAGATGATGCAGCTTCTACCTGCTAGGCCGGTCTTTTCTTTCTCATCTTTTCCTCTGTCTTGTCTCTACATCCCACTTCTGTATTGAAGGATTCAAGCTCCTTTTAAATAGTTAAAGCGCCGGTTCCAGCGTGGAGGAGGTGAGCAGTTGAGCTCTCTGGCCTGGACTATCCTGTTCCTATAAGCCCCCTGGGACATTCCACACTATTGACAAAGTCCCTCTGGTGAGCCCCAGAACAATAGGTGCACTGCTCGCGGCCTCACTATTGTCGGTTGTGACCTATGGAAAACACGATGCTGTGCAACCACCAAACACATAAAATAAGGTGAAAAAGCTAGAGTCACGACAACTACTATGGTGTCAGCTCTTTTTCATCTGGAGGTTTAAGCACAGGGTGAGTTTGCACTGTACACGGCTATGCATGTACATGAAAGTATAATTTCTCGTGGTTATGACTGTGACAGATTCATCAGATCATGTCGTTTCTAAAGATCAATAATTATAAATAACTAACAACCAGTGAAGTGCGTAGAGAACGTGTCCAGCTTACTGTGGAGCAAAATGCACAATCATGACACTGTGTTTGCTGGTTCGTGAGAAATATTGATCCATTGCTCACCAACCCTGACGTGTTCCAGTCCTTCACGCATCAGGTGTCACTTCGTAAATAATCAGTAAAGCAGACTAGCGGTTGGTCACACAAGCCCACTTTAAGGCCTGCTTAGATAAATCATACAGACTGGGAGGAGCAAGACAAGCTGGGGCTAACACAGATTTGTACAGCCTTAAGCCTTATTAGGCTCAATAAGTCTGTTAGCGGCAGTAGAAAAATGAATATTCACATTACTGGCAGTACATTAATTCCTACACTGCTTCAAATGGAGCCAGTCTAAATCAGAGCCTGTTCTTGTTGTAGCTGATGCCATGTTTTTTTTACTGCAGCAGTCATTTAAAACAATTAAATAAATGAGGGACGATGGACCGAGAAAATAGAGATTAACCCTGTAGAACTATCAAGTATTTCACAAACTCGGGCAATTTTGAGGAGGACTGTGACGTAAGTCTGTTTTTCCTCTTCTGATAGTAGACAGCCGCCTGGCACTACCCCATTACATTGAGTTGTTGTAATAAATCGCTCCAGGTGTGTTTGTGCGTGAAGCAGTTCCTGACGTTGGCGCATAATCTGTGTGTGACGTAGGACATTTGCATCTAAATGCAGGTGGTGGATGGGGAAAAGGAAGAGATTGCACAGAAGCAAAGAAGCTGCCACTCACCCCTCTGCTTTGACATGAACTCACAGGACTGATGTGCAGTTCGCGTTACGGACAGCAGATGACAGCAGCTCTCCTCTGTGTATTGTGGCGCTGTCCCAGGTCCTGAAACTACCCTTTGGTCTCAGCGTGTGAATTTCTTACCTTTTTTCCCTCAGTCTGAATACGCTACATTGCAATGTCGCATACTCTGCTTATACTTGTTTCTTGCCTCCTCATTTAGTTTGTTTACCTGATGAAAACCGTGAAACGCTGTTGGTTTTCACGTGTTGAAAGATTGGGGTTGTGGCTCCGCAAATATTCCCACCTCGGTGAGTCCGCTTGCTATCACTATTCATAAGACTTTAGTGTAACTCTGTCTGACGCCTGCCCAAATAGATTTAAACCAAACACAAAACGCACAAAATGCTGTAGCTTAATGAGTCCAAAGTGTAAAATGAAGGAGAGCTCGGAGGAACGGAGCGCTCTGCACCCTCTTTGGCTGGCTGCAGAGGAAAAAAATGAGAAAGAGAAGGAGCAGAGGCACACAACTTCAGGGCGACCTCCGCGCGGTCTGACGTACCCGAAGCTTCTGGTATAAATTAATTCACGGCGTCACCGAGCTCAGATGATTCGCGGTACTAGTGAGCGCACCCGGCTGTCAACACTCACGGGCTACAACACAAACAACCCCCTCACAAACACGTCTGCGTCATGCGTCCTGACAGGGACGGCTCGGTAACTCCGGTGGACCCCGGGAAAACGCACAACAGAGGCAGTCTGAGGGGCTGACTGTGTCTTTATCTGCCTGCTTGCGTTTGCCTCACTCCTTTGGAAAAGTTGTGCTCACATCATGGATTTTATAACAAGTACCAACGTCAGCAACGCTACCAGCAGCTACTCTGGCGGAGTGGACGTGGTAACCGACTGGGACGAAGGTGAGAATGGCACAGAATCTGGGTCCCTGCCAGATTTGGAGTTGAGTTACCAGATTATCACCTCGCTGCTCCTGGGGGCCCTCATACTCTGCTCCATTTTTGGCAATGCGTGCGTTGTGGCAGCCATCGCCCTGGAGAGATCTCTCCAGAATGTGGCCAACTACCTGATCGGATCTCTGGCCGTGACAGACCTCATGGTATCGGTACTGGTTCTGCCAATGGCAGCCCTCTATCAGGTTTTAAACAAGTGGACACTGGGACAGGAGATATGTGATTTATTCATCTCTCTGGATGTACTGTGCTGTACATCGTCTATCCTGCATCTGTGCGCAATTGCCTTGGACAGGTACTGGGCCATAACAGACCCAATTGACTATGTAAATAAACGGACGCCAAGGAGGGCTGCGCTCTTGATAAGCGTGACTTGGCTAATTGGTTTCTCCATCTCTATCCCGCCTATGTTAGGTTGGAGAAGCGCAGAGGACAGGGCGAACCCCGACGCCTGCATCATCAGCCAGGACCCGGGCTACACCATCTACTCCACATTTGGGGCTTTTTACATCCCTCTTATCCTCATGTTGGTCCTGTACGGGCGAATATTCAGGGCTGCTCGGTTTCGCATTCGAAAGACGGTCAAAAAAACCGAGACGGCAAAAGTGTCAGACAAGTGCCTGAGCGTGTCTCCAGCCTTCTTTCACAGGAAAACCAACGGGCAGTCTAAAACTAGTTCTCCGTGCGTAAATGGCGCAGTGAAGCACGGTGAGGAGGGTGAATCACTGGAGATCATAGAAGTTATCAGTAACTCAAAGACGCACCTGCCTCTGCCCAACACCCCTCAGTCCTCCTCACAGGGCTACGAAAGCATGAATGAAAAGAACTCGGGGGCGAAAAGAAAAATCGCGCTGGCCAGAGAGCGCAAAACGGTGAAAACGTTGGGGATCATCATGGGGACTTTCATCTTCTGCTGGCTGCCCTTTTTCATCGTGGCTCTGGTTCTGCCTTTCTGTGCGGAGAGCTGCTACATGCCCGACTGGCTGGGCGCAGTCATAAACTGGCTGGGCTACTCCAACTCTCTCCTCAACCCCATCATATACGCCTACTTCAACAAGGACTTCCAAAGTGCTTTTAAGAAGATTATAAAATGCAAATTTCACAGACCGTGACAGCACAACGAAAACGTAAATGTGGAGTAATTTAAAGGACTATGGAACTTAAAAAAAAAAAAAAGCAAACCACCGACTTTCATTCAGGGACGTCTCCTTCCGGGGTGTGTTTAAGGACCGTGTAAAAAAAATCAGGGGTGACTGACAGTTGATGAAAAGAGACAAGGCAGGAACTCTCGCTCGTAATGTACAAGCTCATGTCTATTCAATGTTGTAGCTACAGTATATAGCCTATAAGCCACGGCAGCCATCGTTGTATTGCCATGCAAGACGTGTCGTGCTTATTCCATGCGTTGTGTCGCGAGACGCGGGGTTTCCATCACACGCAACGAGCTTTGCAGCATTGAAACAATAAAATTCAAAGTTTGTCATTAAGTGATATGAGTAATTTGTTATTTTGAGAAAATAAAAACGAATGAGCCAACAAGAGATACGAGTCTGTTGTGAAAAATCAGTTTCACTTGGGCCCTGTCTCTTCATAAGTCTTCATGTAGGTCAATTA
Source organism: Macropodus opercularis (assembly GCA_030770545.1). Classification (NCBI taxonomy): domain Eukaryota; kingdom Metazoa; phylum Chordata; class Actinopteri; order Anabantiformes; family Osphronemidae; genus Macropodus; species Macropodus opercularis. The sequence goes on along the minus strand of CM061097.1, from coordinate 6,133,791 downwards.
ACTGTCTTCTAGCAGCAAACAAGGCTCTGAGTAACTTATCAGCTGGCTGAGACAGGCCACACGGGAGATGATGGGAGGGACCAAGCTATGTGTGCAGCGTAGTGTTCTTGAGGTCTATCTATCAAATTCATTTCGTGGCAGAAAGTAGCAAGAGATTGCATTTTTTTCTGCTGTCTTACTTCACACCTACACCTATCGCATCTATTCGTGACCCTCAAATTGCCCCGTCTTTATTCAGGTGTGTGTGTGTGTGTGTGTGTGTGTGACTGCACAGGAAAAAAGAAATCAAGACAGAACATCAAACAGGTTCTTCTCTGTGTTAGATACATTTCGATTTTCCATTCAGGCTTGCTGTGTATGGGGGGGTTTACGTTTTACAGAAAATAGGTATTGAGAAAACTCTCGATGTCCATTTATCAAATCCATCTCAAAGTTGAAGGCAAGAGAAGACATGTATTTTTTTCTAGAATGCAGGCTGGTATTACATTTATGACATTATATGTTCTGTGCCCCCTCTCTTTTTCACTCCAGATCTACCTCCATCCCATCTCTCTATTTCTGACTCCCAAATTGTTGTGGGTCCGGGTGAGTGAGAAAGAAAGATTAGTTGAGAGGAAGAGATGAAGGGTGAGCATGAAACCTTCTTTTCTATCTATACATTACTGTAGCTCGTTGCATCATTAACATAAAGGAAATCATCACTAAATTTAGCACAAGGAGTCATAATAAGGCATCGAATAGATGGCTGCTCAGAAAAACGAACCACGTAATACGAAGAGCTGCAGGGAAGCTCCTCACTGTGTTACTGGCCTCATCCATACGACAAACCCCAGAAACAAATCCACTTAGAGCAGACATAGAGATAAAGGCTGTCAGACATTAAAAGAGGAAGGAAGAAATCAACTTTCAGGAGGAAGCCCCAATAAGGACTGTGGTGGCTATTTGGCGCGTTGTCACGGCAACATATCAAGCCCAAGGCATCACGGGTCAGGCAGAGTGGCAGGCAGGCTGGCCGAGGACAGGCAGGAGTGTGACACACAGCATGACAATTCTGAGGTGACACCTGGCGCATACGAACGTGTGCCGGCGAGGGAACACGAGTAACAACCTGCCTCGTTGATTATTACAACACTTATAACTGCAACATGGTTCCAGGCAGCAAATCTGGTGACAACTGCAACACCTGTGAACCTGTAGCTGCTGTGCAGCTGCCGTGTGGCATTTAAGCCAGTTGTTCAATTTAAGTCATTCATTTAACTGACTTACTGTAAATGGTAGCCAGAAAGTCCACTGATGAGACATTTCGGACGGCATCAAATCCACCTTTGGTGACGTTTGTATTTGTCTGAAGAACAGTGAAGAAGCTAAGAAGAGTTAAACAAACCAAAACCAGCTCTTATCTCATTTACAGAGGCTTTCATGCGTAACGTGAAACAGATCGTTAAAAGTCAAGAGAGTCATAAAAAGTTGATGTGGAAGAAATGAATAAATAAACCCTGAATTTCCATTTGGTCACGTTTGTGCTGTGGCGCGTCAGTACAACATCAATGCACTCAAAAAGCTTTTTGGGGAAATTAATCTCATACCTGTGACCTTTAGGTCAAATTCTGGGTTTATGATGAGCTCACAGAGCTTCGTAGAGACAATGTGGCGTGAACTGCTGATCAGGGGACTGTGAATGTCTCATACATGAGTCACACATGGTGAAAGACCATTAAAATCATTACATTCCGGTCCTGATGTATGGGATTACAGAGCAGCAGAGTGTCTTTGAACTACGCCGTGATATCAAAGGTTTGGATTTTTGGGCTGCAATAATCCCACTCACTGTGGGATTCTTAGATGTAATATAGGAAGGTGGGTGCAGTGCGATGACGCAGGAGCTGTTTCTACAACCCAGCAACAGAGAGGCGTTATATAAGACGGCACCACCAGCAAGGGGATCTACAGAGTTTAAAACATGTGTTTCACCGGCCTCCAGCCTGGAAAGCACGGACTTATATGCAGCTCATGGTTAATGGTGCTACAGGAGCATTTATAGTGAGGACGAACAGCAAGTTTGAGAGTAGTCAAGTGCAAATGGAGAGTTATTGTTTCAGTGCTGTGAAGTGGCCCCAGGCTGCTCTAACGACACACGGTGTGAATCATTTATGGATGTGGTAAAGTAACAGTAAATACGTGTTATTCCAAGGACTACACTGTCAATTTTAAATTGACATTTAATTTGTCTGCATAACTTTGTTTTTTTCCCCACTGTGCTACTTTTATATTGATTCTTCAGATCAATATCAAATAACAGCTGCTGACTGAAAACGTATCCACAGCCTACAGTATGGATTTTACTGCCGGCTCCTTTAAGGTGGCAACATACCAGCTGCATAGGCTCACTTATTAACATCTACGACCTTATGAGTCACGTTCCAGTTACTTTGTTATTAAACTCACATGAAGTCACTTCTAGGTGGGATTTAATAGATAATAAGTGATTAGAGCTGATCCTTATAACACTGAACACAGGTCTTCACTGTCTCATGCATCTCATGGTTGAAAGTCAAAAGCAGTAGCAATTGTTATGGATAATAATTATATTTTAACCATGGGTGTAAATATTTCAGATGACTCTAAAACGGACTGCCATCTGAGGCCGTCTCTCTGGAACCTGTCATAGTGAAGGGTCCCAAAGGGATGTCTCAAAATAAACGACTAATTTAGGCTGCGTTCAAAGGACACAAATCTGCTTTGGTGATGTTGTTTTCCAAAAGTGACGCACGCAGTCTTAGAATATTAGTTCCATAAGGATTCAACTCTTATACTAAGAATAAAACTCTTTTTAAACTACTCAGAACATCAGTACCACCATACATTTTTAATGACAACCCAAGGTCTAACAGTTAACATTCTGGGGAACCAAGTTGTCATTTGTATGATTTGATGGAAGAGTCAATACAGAACTGAACAGAGAGTAGAAGTGTTTTTGATCTTCGAGAGGGATTTCACAGGCCATCATTTGCCAGAGGTTGTTTTCCCTCAGGCCTGGACAGAGTGAGCGGACGATTTTAAATGACGGACTGCGGGAGAGAGTCTGACTCACTTCATTTGGGAACCAGGTCCTGGTATTTGTGATGAAGATTCCCTCTTCTTCTCTAGCACATACTGTACAAACTTATCACTGTGATGGAGGGCAGGCATCACAGCTAAGTGTAAACACTGTCTAAGGCCTTTTGCTGTTGTCTTCACAACAACGCAAAAGCAAGAGCAAGATGAAGCGTCGCCTATTGTTGTAGTGCAGCCAGCGAAGAACACTTCACATCAGTGTTAGAAATGTGAAACAACTGTCGAGCATCTCCTGCAGCAAGACAAACGTCCACTGCTGCTTCGCTGCTTCTCTCTCTCTGTCCCTCGTTCCCCTGAGGATCCCTCGGTGCGTTTTAATACGTGCCATTTAGCCAAACCTTCAATGAAAGATAAGAGTGGAAGAGATGTACCAAAGCACCAGCTCTGACAGAAACATTCGATAAAGGCCTCTCCAAGTAAAGTGAGCTCTTCTGCTTCGGTTTGCCTGCAGCCAGTGACTAGGTGGCAGCTGACTGTTTATGTGTGCAATAAGAAACGGAGAACAACCGCATGTAGAGTAAGCCCAGCTGAATGAAAAACGAGGACAATACACCAGGACACACCAGGGCCTCATCAAACGGCCCAAATTAAACATGTGTGTGAAAATCCCTCCTCACAGTAAAATGTATAAAATCTGCCAAATAACTTGTAACACTGTTCATCAAGTACCAGCGTTGCATGAAATGTAAATGTAAAAAACATCCAGTCATCATCATCAGACTCAATCAACAGTGGGTAAAAAGCCTCACTCAGAGATTTTATATCATAAGTACCAGCATGAGAATTTAACCGTTTGATAGATAAAATCATTATTCATCACAGAGTGGCGGAGGCACTTTGAGATAACCCCAGCGTTTAAATTGCACTTTTACAAAAGACGTATGATAATAGGCATCGTTCAAGTGTGTGTCTTTTTTAATGGACTTCTGTGGGTGCTTTAAAGGAAGCTACACATTTTGACATGCATCTATTGGTCTGCATGAGCTTGTTGTCTGTTTCTTACAAATAAATTATTCGCATTAAACAATGTTACTGGAGCTAATTGGAAACTGGAATAATTCTAAGGGCAAGTTGAACGGTTCACTTTCATTATTAAGTAACCGTGTCTCAAGGCCTCTGTCATCTAACATCAGGACGCTGCTCTACTGCCTTCATAATCTCCAAAGAGAAAAAAAACACTTTTGACAAATGAAAAAATAACCGCTGGCAGTGCGAACGTCTTCACTCTCATTACATAAGTGTCCAAAATTAATCTGAATGGTTACAGGCACAGAATTGCTGTGAAGACGAAGCCAAATTGCAAACTGTCAAAAACGACCAAGAAGTCATGCGATTGTTCCTCTGCAGTCTTTAACCATCTGCAGTCACGACACTAAATGCTACAGTAGGTTTGACCTTCTTGGCATTTGTACCTTAAGCTACTGCCAATATATAATAAAATTCCAGTAATAATAAATTAAACTTTTCTATAAATTCGTTTTGTGGAGGTATTTCTGTAGGAAAAACACGACTCAACAGGTTCCCATACATGCTGCCTGAGGGAGGGGGCTGGGTCCAGCAGAACCTTCCCTCACGGCATTTCCTAGTTGTGTCCTTACATTCTGCCTCTGTGGAAAGAAGTCATTAATTTGGCCTCAAAAGTCTTGGATCGAAATTTGTCCTCTAGGCCTTTTGCTCATGGAAACACCCCCAGAGAGTTCGTGTCAGTGAAATATATCACTGAAGGTTTTTGTGGCCAAAAGTGAAAGTAAAACAATTGTAAAATGCTGGCTCCAGCAGAATCCCGTCTATTTCTCCTGACTTGAAATATTTGATGGGGGAAAATGGCTGTTGCCCTTCGACTCCAACAGGAGAAGAGAGACAAATACACAAGTCACGGGCAGCGTAGCTTTTCCTCACATGGGCGATGGAGCCAATCCCTGGTGTCACTGATTGACACAGTACATCACAGGCCTAACACATATAGAGGCAGGGAACCGTTGGCGGTGCTGAACCTGACTATGACCACTCCAGCACCGTGTCACCCTCCGTTTTCAGCATGTTGGTTGAATAAACCCAAACAGACATTGCTTGTGAGGTGTTTTCTCCCGGTGACAGACTTTAACAGCAATTCTCACACACAAGGTTTTAATTTGGACCTCACTGCCTCTGGCACCTTGTTCATGGCGTTAAGAGGCGGAGCCAGAGAGTGAGAGACAGAGAGAGGGAGCTATCCTGGAACGAAAGCATGGCTTGGCCTATTACATCACTTCCAGTGCCTGTCAGCTTGGAAAACATGTTGCCAAGCGAAGGATCTCTACCCTTAAAATGAACTCCTCACAAAAAAGCGCCCACAGTCTTCTTCTCATCTGCTGCCAATTCTTGTGCTGCATTCTCGCAGTCTATCGCCATTTGTCACTTTAAATACGTTCACAGTATAAATAACTTAACATGCCAGCGTGTTGCTCCAGGGACAACATCTAATTTGAATGTTTTTTTGTTGTTTGTAATTTTTAATTTCCGCTGCGTCTCTGTAACATTGAATCCACCGATGCTTTAGTATATGTGCCCTCAGTGATGTTGGCTTCACTGCTCCTTCACAGATCTGAAATAACGTCATCTCCATGATAGCTGTTTAGTGTCTTCAGGGTCTTCAGGGACAGCGTCTTTGTGTTCAGTCACGTTGTCTCAACTGGCAACGCGATACCGACACTGGCACAATAACGGTGCATTCACAAACGCACACAAACCAACGCGTGGGCTGGTTAAACTCAAAGTCCTATTGATAGTCATGTTCTAACTGGGTCTCGTTTTCCTGCTTCCAACCAATGGCAGACGATTTTACTGAGCAACACACATTAACGTGTGCAGGAATCTCTTCCTAACGTCCTCCAGGTTACATATAACATGTTGCTAATAAATATATAATGTTAATAAATCCAATAAATGAAAGTAGTTTGGATGAAGCAGAGGCTAGTATAGCGATATTTAATCATCTGTAGAGCGTCGCAGTCAGACGCTGGAGGAGCAATAAAACTGGCAACAATTTATAATCTTTAAAAAACCTAATTGGATCCAACTTAACGTAATGCAATAAAGTTGTGAATAAAACGTCTCCAGGCCAACAGGAAAGCATGAACCAGACAAAACGACCCAGTTGGTTTTTAGGTACATTAGATCTCATCTAAACTTCATCCCCTCGCGTTCAGATTTCTGATCACAGGTTTATTGCTGGAGTGCGTTTTATTAATGGGTTGGCTGATTGGTGAGAGCTACGGCACCATTACCCTGTTTGTCGTACCTAACACAGCTGCTTCACTTACTTAAGGCCTAGTGATGGATAGGCCAACAAATCAACGGTGGAAGAGGAACGTGACGCGCGGCTCCGCCTGAATGACGAGAGAGAAGGAAGTGACTTGAAATGTTATGGGACATAAAGGCTGCGTAGCTGCATTGCTTCTATGTGTATGTGTCTATGTGTTCGTGTATCTGTGGACGCTGTGAGGTCTCCGCGGGCTCTCATGCGCACTGTGTACTGTTGACTAATGTAAGTGGACAGCAGCAGCACTCCCCCATGGCCACGTCTATCCATTAGTCTCTGTGACAGTCCAGCTGCAGCGCCACATATCTGAGGGATACGAGCTCGCTGACACTTCATCATTGGCAAAGTGAGCCTGTAAAGGAGTCCAATTAGCGGCATGCGGCGCTAACAGCAGCCACGGGGCTTATCTTCTGATCTTCTGACCACACCATTTAACGCAGGGCGATGGCGTACGAGCGCACGGGTAATCATGCATGATAGCTGGTGCACCTGAACACTCACACCACTGTGTTACATAAGGGCTTCTGAAGCATCCATATAGAGCCGTAATGAATGTGTGCGTACTGTACAGTATGTGCTACACGTGAAGGCGGCGTGATGTGATTAAATGTGACATTTGATCCTTGATCTTCGGTTCCCGCAGGAGTTATGTAATCCCTTCAGCGAGCTCTCAGTCAGCCCTGAGCTATTTTCCTTGTAGTAGGAAATCCCAGACAAACTCCTGAGGGAAGCCGAACCTCGAGTCATTCTCATCAATATCTACTTTTCAGGATTATCTACAAATTCCTGACTTAAGTCATTAGCATCCAGAACCACAGTGCACTGCTGTCAAGTACAATGATTTAAAAGTCAAATGGTTTTCTTTGCATTTTTCTCTGCAGCTTTTCGCCTAAGTCGTGTTTTCTTGTTCTTAGAAAAACAACAATCGAGGATTCCAAATGGATTTCAGCCAATGTACGTTCAAACCGTCTGGCAGAGATGTGAGCCGCGGTGAGTGTACACATGAATCATCCTCACAACCCATAACCCCACTTCTTCCATGTTTTCCCATCCTTGTACCTCATCTGCCTCCCCCCGTGTGCTTCTTTCTTTTTTTATGCGCGCCTCACATTTTCACTTTTCGCCATTTTACTCCTCTCTCACCATTCCCTCGGCAGCTCTGCTCTCTTCTCTCTCTGTCTAGTCTCATAGACCTTCCACTTAACATCAACAGAAAAAAACAGGTCAGAGACGAGCAGCACCCACTTGCTGTCTGGCTGGCAGGAATCCTTGACCTTTTGCTCTTGCTGCGTTTTTTTGAGCAGCGGAGTCTGTCAGATGACCTCTCATCTTGAATGTTGAGAGACCCTTTAAATGTTGTTGAGCGAGGTAGAACCAGAGACGGACAGGGAGAGAAACACCAGGTATTTAGGATAATAAGTCCAAATGAGTTTACCTACTGTAATCACACAAATGTCAATACATATATCATATACAATACAATACATGTTAATAAATAAATATTTATAATAGTTTTTCAATGCACATTCATTTATTCTTAAAAACTCAGTAACCTCAAAATTAAAACCTTAAACATCCGAATTAGAATTTGGGGAACATTTAATCTAAAACTCATCAATCACCACGAGCGTCGTCATTTCCTCAAACACAATAAAAGTAAAAATAAGTCAGTTTAATTTAGTCATGTGTTATTTATCAGAGAAACATTACAGACCATGCTGTATGTTTGCAGTAAGTGATTTAATGATTAGCACATTGGATTTTGGGAAGCATTTAACAGTTCAGTTTGTTTGTCAGCACAAAAGCTGAACCATCACAACCTGTAGACTACAAACTAAACTAAAACCACGACAATGACCAAACACTATATGTATATACATATTCAGTCCAGAATGTACCTTATGTCAGTATCGTATGCTGATTCTGCATAATCAAGGATAGGATTATGCGGAATCAGGAGAGGTGTGCTGCCCAAGTCTGCGGAGTCAGTACAAATTGTGTATAGCATTACAGAAACCCCCACTCTGAGCTTCACGGCTCCCAGGTCCTCCAATCTGTGAAGATTCACCACAGATAATGCTTAGACAGCATTTTATGGACTTATAGTTGGTGGTTGAGAGGTTCAGAACTTAAATTAGGAGTGACATTGTGGCATGTGTATATATATATATATATATATATATATATATATATATATATATATATATATATATATATATATATATGACAAAAACAAAAGCAAAAAAAGATGTCTATTCCAATCATACTTACGTTTACGAGTTGGAAAAGTTACACATCTGTTACTTGAATCTCTTCTGCAGCTTGAACCACATTATATACAGCATTTCACAGAGAAGCTGCTTGAAGCCAGGATTGGTGCATGTCAGAAAAGAAATTAAAAACATACAAGAGGCAGCTGAAGAGGAGCTGTGAAATGAATTTCCGGAAACACTCAGCGAGTAGCGGCGAGGACGAAGAGCTTGGTGCTGTTGTATGTAACAACTTTGCATCCTCTCCACTGCTCTCTATTTTACCCAAATCCTCTCTCCCTCACCCTTAGCAGGTCCTCAGAGAGTCACATTCTCATCTCCCCTTCCCTCTCCTCTCCTCGGTCATTAATATGCGGCACAGGCAAGTGATTTCTGCCCCAGACCCCAGAGATATCTTTGAGGATCCACTGAAATACACGCTGCTGGCAACGGTTCAGCCTACACAGCCGCAAACATGATGAGAGCAGATCGTTCACAGGTGGATGTAGACAGCGAGCAAATTCACAAGATGTGGCTGTTTACCAAAATATGCAATCCATCCCACATTCAGTGTGTTTCTCTGTGAACTTCTTTTTTCCAACAAATGTGTTGCCATCAGGCTTTGACTTACCGTGAGGCCAGCGAGCTGCAGTCTGCATCCTCAGTGGATGACAAACATGCAGGTGAAACCACCTGAATCAATCGAGTACATTACCATGCTCAACCCTTATCACCTTATAGAGACACAATAAAGTTGAGCCAGCAGCCAAAGGCAAATCATAGCTGGAAGCCATGCATTTTCTGCCATAATTGCATTTGGCAATATCCAATGGTAATAACGACAAAATGTGTGATGGCCAATTTCATTGTTGCACTGGAGTGTGAAGAGGGCTGTAATTCAAAGTGCTCTGACGTATAGTGGAGTTTAGCTCAGTCATCAAGTCTAATGCTGAAAAAGACGACGAGGGCTGGTGAGTACAGCCGAGTGACAGCCCTACAGATGACTGAGGTGAAATCATTCCCGCCGAGGCTGCGTGGATTCATTAATACGCGAGGGACGGGGCTGCTGCAGCGGCGGACGATATACGAAATACTCAGATTCATTTCAGGCATGTGCGTGTGATTTGTATCTGCCACCTCTGTTCACAGTGGGTATCGATGTCTCTCCGGCCTGTTTAGGATCAATCTTTGTCACATAAAAGCTCTTTGTGAAAATAGGAAAGAAAATCCAGTGGAATTTTTTTTCTTTTGCCTTCGCGAACTGTTATGATCCATTAATTACCTGTCTCACTTTCTCTCGTCACCGAGCAGAACTCACACACATTATCCACACTCATCTTTTTTTCCATTCCCTCTCACAGTTTGCTTCTTTGTATTTTTAATTTTTTTCTCTCTTTCTCTCCCAGATGTGCAGCATCCTCACTCAAAAGCATTTTCGTCTTCCAGCCTACAATAAACAGTTGTTTGCATTGTAGAATAACAAAGATTGTCACCATGGATACTTTTCCACCCCGTGAGCGCTGAGTGGCCCTTTCCGACTTCTAAAAGGAGCAATTATCTGATGACATCAAAGACAGGCGACAACATAAAAAGGCAAAGCGAGGGAATTGGGCCCGAGCCATTCATCAGACAGGTGGAGATGGGGTCTACTTTGCCTTATTCAACTGGGATGAGCAGCTTCAGGCGAACGTTCGCTCTGAGCGACCTGAGGCAGTTACATAAACACGGTATTTTGTTTTAAAATGACCTGGATTTCATGAAATACAGCAAATTGAAATTTGCTGAAGTCCCACAGCTTCATTGTGTTCTATAAATGTGGGACAAGACGTGAAAGGAAACTGCCTGTGTTCATTTCACCAAAAGCATTCGCAGCATTGTGCTGCATCGGCTTCACATTGTAGCACAAAAAGCAAAGGTACAAATGTAAAAAACCCTTTCAGTCAGATATTTCTCTTAAAGTAGACGTAAAATCACTGCGAAGTCACAGACCTGCTGTGTGTCTTAATTAAAAATGCATTACATGCCATTGAGAATCCATGATTAACGCTGTGTTTAGGCCATTGGTATCATGAATAATCTAAGCAAAGATACAGTTCTGCACGTGAATAAACGGCTGAAAGGCAACGCATTTCAAGAGCGAAAAGAAGTGATTGGACTGTACGGTGAAACTCAGAACTCACAGTACAGCAGGTAGAAACGTGTCTCTGTGTTTGCTGCAGACAGGATCCTTACGCATCATCCACAGTAATGCAGACTTTCTACGATGACACGACACTGGGCAACCTGCAGCTGGTAAATCTGTGACTGACGTCATTAATCCATAATAATACAGCATCATTAATAACATTCTTATATTTTATTCATATACAACAAATATAAATACATCAAATCTAATGTAAATATATAATCTACATCTTTTGAGTACATGTAGCTGCTGTACTGCAGTAGTTTGAGTAGAGGTCCTTCACTGTACCTGTGTGGTCACGTGCCCTCATCTGCAGAAACCCTTTCATTTGCCGTGTTAAATGGCTCCTCTGTGAAAACTACATGACTCATGAATCAGCCGGACGCCTGCTGGGCCTTCACCTCGTTTTCTGTCAAAGGCCGCTGCTTTTATTTTTCGGATAAAGGGGAACGATTAGATGCCAGTGTCACACACAGTATTGCTTAACAATATATACACATTTTAATGAGCTTCAAGCGAATCACAAGGGCCTTTGGGTAAATTAACATTGAATGTTCTTGACATTTTCACTTTAGCATTAGGCGACTGATTGCGATGTTGCTCCCTTAAGAGCTAAACTGGCATTTTTATATCATGGGAGCTAAGGACTCACTGAAATAATTTATAGTCCGTAGAGATGCAATCTCATTATAACCAAGAGATGTCGAGCTTCAGCAAAGTTCAACACGAAAAATGAATTACAATCTGGTTCCCTGAAGAGTTTTCCCACAATTAGAACATGAATAATTTTACACATGTGGCCAGCGCTTTGAAATGCGCCTGGGTTACGCTGTTGGAGGGTTGACAGTGTTGACACCCACTGATTTCTAGTGTCGTACGGCGCTCGACTGACTGAGCCGATGAATTGGGCTGATCTCTGACATTTCTAATGAATCGGCATCAGGCCAGTCATTAGAAGACGTCTGCAGACATTAGCAGCTTTAGGTTGAACTTGTCAGAATATGGACGACGCACTTACAGTTACGTATGACAGGATTTGAATTGAAGTCAAGTCCGCTGTTAATGTTTGTGGTTGCGGGTATGACTTCCTGTTGCGTTACGTAGGATGAGTTCTCACAGGAAGCATGAGGCAGCAGCGGAGGTCAGGTTAAACGAAGCCACGCTGCGAATGGCATTTACGTACAACAAGCTTTCTCCTTTCATGTGCGTGAAAGCAGCAAAAAAGTGCAGGAAACCTAGTTGTAGTGCACCGTTAATACCATTTGCACACTTCCCGGTCTGGAGGTCTACGCATGCTGTGGTCATGTACAAATCAAACGCCTGAGAGTAACGTGCGAGAAGTCAAAGCCCAGTCGACGCTCATACAGCTGTTTGGAGTCCACACGGGCTGCAATCTGACGACCGTCTGTGCTTCTGTCCTTGAATCGACTGCTCAGAGTAGCTACACCTGGCCAAGCTATAATTGACAAAAACCTTCAGCAAGTAAAATGTGAAATCGATAAAATATAAATCAGGATCTGATCCAACAGATGATGAAGAGTACAGCGGCGAGTGGGCAGAGCTAACAACGTTCAGAGAGATGCTGAACGCTGCTGTGTGTGAGACGCCATATTTCTGGCTGTAAATAAATGTGTTGAGTGTGATGTATTGTGCGCTGGTCCGGTGCACGGTGAGAACGCGCCGCTGAGTGGAATGAGACCCGCGGGATGAATGGGGAGGGCCGGCCTGCTCGTATTTCTGTGGCCGAAAAGTGTCATTCAACACAAGATGTGAAGTTCGCCGGGTTGTGCAGACACTGTAGATTTTCAAGTGTGGGCAATAAATGTTTGGTTCATGACAAATAGCATGGTAATAAATGGCGACAGTGGTAAGGTTTATTACTGGCCGGGAGGAGTCGACAGGAGGAGTCCACAGGCTGTGGAGGCTTGCAGGCTGTGAGTCAGAGAACTGGAATGGGCTCAAGGAAGGATTCTAAGCTGGGGAAGTGATCTGCAGCGTATCACCTTCTGTCAGCCTGCACGATTAAAACGCTAAGTAGTCACTAAAGGATAGAGAGGAAGTGTTTTGCTACAAGTATATGATTAGTTCACAACCGCGCGAGGAGGGTTACTACAATCAAATCCCAGAGAAGGCGAGCAGCCAGGGGCACTCTTAAATCAGCAAACACACATTTTAAAACACAAGAGCAAATGAGCTTATTTATCTTCAAAAGGTTTCAAATTGAAGCAGTTTGCGTCAACGCACTGTGGTAATTTACATAAGTTCTCACAGGGCTGATGTGCTTGATACTCGGCCTGCTTAGTGTTGCTCAGGAACCGTTTGTGGGTGATGCTCCGAGCGGACACAAAAACAAGTCAATCAGCGCGGGTTCAACTCAGTCACTGCACGGTCGCAGTGCGCGTCACCCCAACGTGCACTTTGAGTTCAGCTGGTATCAAGAAGGACTCTGAAGTCCGGTGTGTGTCTGAGGTCCAGCTCTGACGCCAGGCTCGCAGGCTGTCTGCCGCAACAAAGACCAAAGGAGCTCCTGCTGTCGCTGCACATGAAAAGTGGGTATCAAAGCCTGTCGGCATGAGTCAGGGGAGTTTCTAAAAAGGTTGCTTAGTAAAGTCAGACCTGGCCTACAGTAAATAAAGCAAATATAAGCTGGACGGTGACGTATTGGCCAGTACAGAACATGCGATGCTCTTCTCTTCCCACCACTGTGTCTACTCTGGCGCTGCATGAGGACTCATCATAGAACACAATGAAATGATTCATTTCTCCTAATCTGTACCTGAATTCAGACGCTTGTTGGAGACAAAGACCTTCAGTGTGAAAACTGATAAGATATTTTCTCTTTCTCTGACTGTTGTTGCTTTGTCTTCCCCCAATATTTACTGTAAGTCTAAGCAGTAAAATACTTTTTGTTCCATTTTCTTTTCGTTTTTACTGAATTATTACAGTGGCCAAGATTGTAAATTCATTGACTGACAGTATGTTAACAAGAAGATACACCAGACAGACTCAGCATCTCTATCTGCATGATTATTGTCTTTATTCACCGCGGTTAGTGTTAAAACCTTACAATTACCAGCCCTGATCACTTTCCAGAACCAAAACATGTAAGTGTTACGTTCAGCACTGGCTGCAGTTACACTGACTGCGCTGTGAGTGGCGCTATCATGTTTGTTCCACGCCTTGTTCTTGCAAACCCGCTGTGTGTTAACGACAGCAGTTGTCTTCAACCTCTTATATATGTATGTATTAACAAATACATATATGAAAATACATACAAAAATAATTAAAGTGGGAAATCTGTCCATCTGAAGATCACTGTGCATTTGGGAGCAGGTTCATGAGGAGGTGGGTCCTTGACTGAGGGTTTCACAAAGCTCCAGAATCCTTTGATAAGCTGGAAGCTCAGACCTTCAGAGAGCCTGCAGGGATTTTTATTTAGGACGTCACCCTCGCTCTAAATAAATGCAGTTGTTCTCCCGCTACCATCTCCGCGGTTGAATATGCACACCTCCATTCATAATTTATGATACTGTAGATATGAGGAAAAAACAAACCGTGGGTCAATAAAAATGAGTCATCCTGCGGCGCAACATTTAGCTGCTTCACACTCGCCTTCATAATTATTCTCCTTCTAGGTGAACATCTCTTACATTCTGTACATTCGTTTTCCAAAGGGCTTCACGTTCAAAGTGCAGTCAGCTGGAATCTGTATTCATAGGGGGCGTATAGGGGGCGGCTGGCAATAAGGAAATAAATCAGTGGAAGAGTAATGGCATTGTTCTTCACCAGCGTTATTAGATATGGAAAAGCATTTGTGATTATGCTTTTACAAAGTCAGCTCTTTCTGAGGACTTCATTCATTACTTTGTGCTTCTTCATTTGCCCTCAAATATGCTTCTACATCTATCATCTCATCCAGGAGTCGGTCACCTTCTCCTTTTCGAGTTTTGTTCCCAACTCCACGTCGCATGTCCTGCATTAGGCATTTTCACCTAAATTCATCATAATATAAATGTTTGTTTATATAAATGGTTTCCTAATGGACCAATATAAATGATACGCAATAGAAATGGTCAAATTACACTGTGTTTCTATAATGCCCACATTGCTGGCACCAAGCCAGACTTCATCTAGTCCAAGATGGAGGTTTTCATCAATGACTTGATTCAGTGTCATCACCAGAGAAGCTTGAGTTTCATCATTACATCTTCTGTTTTGATGAACCAGTTTACCTGTACAGCTGCTAATTACCGCCCCAAGCTGGAGGACGTGCAGGGTTAGATTTTGTAAAGTTGTAATCAGCTTCCTCGCTGATGTGAGCGAAAGGAAATTGACAAGACAGACTAAACAAAATGTCGGCTTTGTGCTATGAACAAAGCTCCCATCGCAATTTGAATTCATATCAATCCAAGCCCAGTTTTCATGTCTCGCACCGGTTCTTCTTCAAATGATACAGAGCACAGCGCATTAATACGCTGTAAGCAGACTTTACTCTTGGCTACTACTTCTAAGATGTGTTAAAATGATTGACTTGACACAGCTCTGCCATAGTCGTACAGGAAGTGGAGGAACGTGAGCACAGCTGGAAAGAAGTAAAAGAGATGTCAAGTATTTTTAAACCAGTCCCTAGAGATGGTCGAGAGGTTGGAAGATTTTGTGTTAAATCAAAAATAGATTCTTTGGTCTAAAAATGCGGGGATTTTGCTTTAAATGACATAATATGGAATATTAACGGCTGCAATTAGTTTTTAGCGATGTCTTTAAACTGTCACTGCTCTATTCTCATGCTCCGCTTTATAAGGCATATCAGCAAGATGAGACACCGCAAAGATCAGCAGCAAGGATCAAAGTGTTGCTGTAGGGGTCTTAATGCTGCTGTTGGATGGTATTAATAGCGTTTAGCTCCATATCTAAGGGCCTGAACCTGTACTGTACTATGAAAATACCACAAGACATGTGAACTCCCACCTCAGCAAAGATCTGTCAGAAAGCGAGCGAGGAATTAAGTAACATTTGTCACACTGATTGGGTTTAATTACAGGAGAATTTGAGGTCACTGTGTCATTGACACGCAACGATGACTTGGGGCGACTTTTACCCACGAACCGGTTTGTTGTCGTGACAGAAATGTAGAACGTCCATCATACGTCCGTCCATCACTGCTCAGTGGTTGTGTGCATTTTTATTAGCGGATGTATCTTTATTTTTAACAGCATGGTCTATGAAAGCGTGGCTGCCCGTCTCTGGCCACTTTATTAGGTACACCTGTCCAATTCAATCTAATCCAGAATGAATGTGAGCAAGGCTGCGAATTCACAGTTTTAAGATGAAACTATGAAAACATTGGAGTCAACTTATAATATTCTAATAATAACCAGTGTATAGAATAATGTACAGTATAATCCAAATAGTTACCTGTGGAAATCAATGCTCAGTCAACTTTCACGTCCTCTTCCTCTAATCCCTGCTGTTAGTGCTCAAAGCATGTAATTAATAGCACATTCTCAGTGGCTCCCATAAAGGTTACTGCCTTCTAATATTTCATAGAGCTGAGTGGATATACAGTGAGTTGGTATTTGATTCATCGGAGGTCAATAAAGACAGAGATGAGCTGACAATAAATAAGTGGTTAATTTAGAGCAAGCTGTAAAACCCCAAATCCCACCAAAATGCTTTAGTACATGCCCTTATTTAGTTTTTGCACCTAAACTGTTTATAATTAAACATAATTATTATTATTATAATGTCAACATGTGAACAACACAGTGTCGACAATTACTGAGACAAATAGGAGGAGCAGGCCCCTCATATGCTGTATGTAAGGCCCTGATGACAAGCTGATGATTGTCATTTAATGGGGTGATGACATCTGGAGCAGATCCTCTGGCTGTGGCTCCATCTTTGCTATTTACTTTTCGTTTATTTCTTTTCGTTCCTCTAACAGCGAATTAGCCTTTTGACACTGGTGCTCTGTGTCTGCCAAGGTTAAAGAATCCGTCCTCTTTGCCAGTGCAAGCGCGTGTGAAGCCACACAGTCTTACAGAAAACGCCAAATAGTTACTGTTATAGTATGTGAATGTGATTCTGTCTGTTTCTGTGTTAATTAGCTGCGCATTAGCTTCCCAGCCTGAAAGCAGAACCAGGCATGTTTACACTTACTCTTTCTGGGAATTTGCGGCCTCATTATTTTAATCTTTTCCTATTATGTCAGCATTTTATATCAATATTTATTACTGCTTTAGAAAGAGAAATTGCTTCACACACGGCCTTGGGGAAAAGTGCTTCTCCTTAAAATCCAATTACCTCTCATAGTTATCATTATAGTCAGGAGAGTAAACCAATTTAAAAATGAGGAAAGGCCATGATGGAAAAGTTGATGTGCGTATGCATGGCCGGATAATTTCGTGTGCATGTGTCTCTGTACGGTCTTTATCGGGGATTCTCAGTCTGATGTGTGGCCTACTGTACAGGCAACTCCTCCAACCGCCCGGCTGGTTGGTTTGATTGTAATCAATAACTCTGTGCCACTGCAGACTTTTCTGTGCCCGGTGAACCGGGTTTTGTGGGGATGTGTGTTGGCGGCAGCGTAGAGGACGGAGGGGGTCGGGGATTTGGACGTGGACAAGCCTGTTACGATCATTCTCCTGTGACAGACCACTCGCTCTCATCCCCTCCGCTCTCAAAGTCAACTCGTTGCGCTCTCATTTCACACTTGATGGCAAATGGAAAGGGGGAAAGAAAAAGGAGGAGCAGAGAGGAATGAAGACAGGAAGAAACTCTGTCTTGGAGAGTGAGAGGAAGGAATGAGATGGTTCTAAGAACAAAGGCTGAGAGGGGTCATTTGAGGTCTAATAAGAAAAGCTGTTAAAGATGTGGAGAGAGGAGGATGAGGGTTAAAAACAGAAAGAAGAAATGGATTCTAGCACAGACGCCGCATGAACCAGTCGTTTTGTTTTTGAAGATAGACTTTGATTTTAACATCCCTCCTACATGAGCAACCATGGTTTAGCAATTAAAAATAAATTGTTCAAAGACACTTCTGGGAAATTTGTTCCATTTCTTTCATTTAGCAAAGAAAAAGGCAGAACCAAGCAGACGTGGTAAGAAACTGTATTTTTTGGCTGACTTACACAGTAAATTGCCACCTTTTACTATCCAGCATACAGTGATGGGCCCCTTTCATCCGACGACGCCTGGAGAGTGTCTGCAAGCAGCCGCGGCCTCTGAAAGCTGATCGGTAACCTGGGAACGCCTTTACATCGAAGGACGCTTTTATTAAAACTATGGAAAGGAAAGAACTGTGCACCATCCACAACAGACCTCATCAGCTGTCACACGCGGCGGCAGCGTTACAGCATGAGCATGTACAGCTGCTTGCTGATGACCTGAGTGCCGATACAATAATCAGGATGAGTGCATCAACGTAGAGTTTGTCAGGGCGAACAATAGGATATCCTTCACTGTCAGCCACCTGACCGCAACCCAACCGACCGTGCTTTTCACTTACTGAAGACGGGACTGAAGGCACGACGACTCAAACAAGCAGCAGCTGGAGTCAGTCACAGTAAAGGCCTGGGCAAGCATCTAGAGGTCAAGACAGCGTGCAATGAAGTACAAGCAACTCTAGTACTTGAAGTAAAAGTGGTTGTGTATCTACAGGTATGTTGTTCAATCTGTTGACTCTCTGATCCAACACCTACAGACACAGATACTGGCAAAGCTGCTTTCATGTGTGGACAAGTAGACAAGTCTGCTGTCCCTGGTGAAAAACCGCAGCCATGCAGTAAAGGATACACAAATATTTAATCAAAGGGTAAAGAAAAGAAGAATATCTGTGGACGCTGGAGGGATGACGTGAGCGTTCGTATGTACAGTATATGTGAGATGCCAAAAGCTGCACGAGGGACTGTTTCAAGCATCAAACAACAGCGTCTGGTCTTGTTCTGTGACGTAGTGTTTGCACTGGATGATTTTCATGAAAAATCTCTCCATGACTCAAGAGCTGCCACTCTGCTCGGTGGCTCCATCCACTTCGATTTATTCCAGCGCAGACTGGCGGCACTCCACTTGATCGAGGGGTACAAACCCGGAGAGGACAATTCAAAGAAATGAAAAACTAAGCTATTTCTGAGTATTAATTTCAAACTGCGTCAGCCAAACAAAAGAAGAAAAAAAAAAAGCCACTTTACTGCTCGCATACCTCTGAGTGGAAGTGTGACATATGAAAGCTGCGTCTTCGCTGTTAGGAGATACAGACATTTACACAGAGCTGCAGAGAGAGAGGGAAGGGAAGGGAGGGGACACTGCTGCCGCTTCCCTCAGCCAATGCTTTTAGTGAGTGTTCTATAATTTTCTCAAAAAAAAAAAAAGCCAGTGACTGCATCAAGCTTCAAACAGCAGGACCTGCTCTTTGATCCGTGTCTTTTCATGAAAATACTTCTCTATCTTCTCCTTAAGAGTCTCCAATCTGCCTCCTGCCTTTATGAAGGGGATTTAAATGAACAGACAAAGTGAAAATAGCTTCAGACTCAGCATTTTTAAGTGCACAATTACATTTTACGCTGTGCAATTAGAAATGGGCTAATTTGCATATTCGCCCCAAAGCACAAAAATTAGCAGTACCTGGATGTTTCGGCTCAGAGAACAGGATGAGTCATTTGAAAATCAGGTATCAGGGATGTAAGAGATAAGAACGGACAAAAAGAAGCGGCTGAGGTTACATTACAACAGATTTTCTAAAACTGCCCGTGAAGGGTCTTTGTTGTACAGTAAAAAGAAAAGCATCACTGACTCCTACTGGAGTTTTACTCAGTGTGGTTCATGAGCAGACGCCTGCGGTGCAGCAGAGCCGAGCCTGCTCAGGTAAGTTGTGCCGCAGCCTCGCAGCCCTCCAAGTCAAGACTGCTGACATTTATGATGTATATATTTTCCTTCTCCTTGTGGGCACAGATGACACCTGCACAAATCTGTGCAGAGATGTTCTGCCATTCTTCACAATGTTTTTTTTTTCCTGTTGCTCTTTGCCGGGGGTTCTGTTCCTCTGCCTTATGATTGAAAACACTCCAAATGTATTAGATTCAAATCAGGAAGGCATCCTGAGACTCAGTGTCACATTTTGCATCCATTCATATCGTCACACTTCAGCCTCCATGTTGTAAGGTCGGTAGCCATCCACCCTCCACTGTTGTCATGAAGTTATGTGCTGTCATGTGGAGCCACATCGCATTAGAAACAAACTCAGCTTCATCTGAGACCAACTGCATTTCAACTCATGATGTTTAAAATAAACACTTTACACGTCGCTTAACCCACAAGACGTAAACAGTCAACGGCATGTTGCACAACACGCTACTCTGTGAATACAGACGACAAGAAAAGCAGTTAGTTGGTTATTTCAGGAAACCTGTCTCATTTTCTTAACCGCATAGTTTAAGCATTTATGATTGTTATTAAAGTAAGAATAAGAATCATGAGTGTAAATTGATTATTGGGTGACAGTCAGGAGCATGGGACTAATAAACGGACTAATCGTTCCAGATTATAGTCATGAAGCAGCTTGTAAATCTGACAGCAGAAAAGCGAGGTCCCTGTTGAGGTAGTGTTACATTTACCAATCAGTGATGGTCTGTAATTTAGGAGGCGACCGAGCCCCAGCACACATTACTAATGGCAGCATGTCAGCGCTCTTGAAGTGCAGCCTCAAATGAAGATTTAATGTCTCGGCTTGGAGACATGTCAAAATCTTGAGAGATAAGATTAATTATCACTCTGGCTAAATGTCATTGGTGTTTGAGTCCCAGTCTCCGCACTGTTATTATAATTACAGAGTGCATCTGTATCTGTGAGGTAATGGTACTTGTGTCATGCAGCAATGTGGTTGATCTAATTTTAGTTTTCTTCACATAAAGGTCAAGTCGAGCCTCTAGACGAGTAATGAAACAAATGTCAGAAGTCTTTTACGCTGCTAGAACTCGTGCGAACAGTACATTAGAAACGTCACATGCAAATACTAAGGAAAAAGCAGATGCTTTGATTTCTAGTAATAGGTTGGTCCAGAAGTCAGCAGCACAATCTACCGGCCACTGTCAGCTGATTGCCCATCATGGTGGTGGGAGGGGGGCGAGAAACAAAGGAGGCCAAAGGCAATTTTCAACACATCATTTCTGTCTGTCAGGAAAAGCCTCCAGGCACCGCTTTTACCCAGCGCACACGGGCGGACACGGACGGACACGGGCATACCGCTCACGCACACGGACGCACATACATGCCGCGTGCGAACGCACACCCAGAGGACACACGCAAAGATTTAACAGATGACAATCATCCAGGAGGAGAGAAACAGAAGGCGGCCAGTGAAATGACAGGCCGGCTGCTTTTACTGACCCTCATAGCAAATCATTTCACAGGCTAACGAAGGCTCTTATCCAGGGCTCATCTGCCCCAGCACAGACTCCAAAAAACAACTTCGACATTAAATGTGTCTGAAAAAGAGGATCATAAACTAGAAGAGGCCTTAGTAAAATCAATGCGGATCAATCCCAGTCAAGTGTGGCTGCACAGCATGTTTTCACAGTGTGTACGTGGCAAAAAGTTCACGTTAGGTTTTACAGACTGACCAAAAAACTGCATTCATGCGTTTACGGATGATCCTGCTCGAAAGACACAAAGAACCTTAAATGATTAACAGGAATGAACCAGTAACTTGATGATGTGACGACGCTGAGTGAAGACCCAGCTCTACGTGCAGCTGGGACCAGGCTGCTTTCACCACTGTTGATCGTTTAGTCTGTTGCTGCTCTGGGAATGTTTCTGTTTTAAGGTTTCGTCTTGAGGAAATTTAAAGTTAATTTTCTCGTCATTATGTTGTTTAGGAGTAGGGATGTATCGAGTAATGAGTACTTCTACTTCTACTTCAATACTAAGTACTAATTTTACAATCAACTCGAAAATATGCAATAATTTCAAATGCTATAGTAAACAAACAGACACATCCTTGGCTGCACCTGTTCACTCACTTTGGCACCAGCGGGTTTGATTTGAACCAGGAAATTATCAGAGAAGCTCAAGGACATCTGGCACCGAGTGCATTAAAGGCAACGCTGGATTTCAGGTCTATATCAGCCGAAGTCAAAGGATAAAGCTGTCATACGCACGCGCGCACAGACCTCGGTCGCTACCAGAGCAGCGCGATAAAGCGATCACACTGAAGGAAACAGTTTAAAGCCGTGTGCATTTGAGCGTGAGCCCAGGTTCCTTCCTATCACTACTGGTTGATAGAGTCCCATTTTCTAATGTACTGTACATGGAGCATGTGTGTAAATGCACAGAGGGACCAGCTCCAAGTCGCCAAATCTAAAAGCATCAGGTTCTGACACACCTTCAAATACATTCAGTATGAACAGTGCGTCAGAGCGGCACCGTGCATCACAGATAATAAATGACTGCGTGTCCGCCCGGCCAGCGGAGATGGATGAGCACTGTCAGCATGTTTACCTGGTGAGTTCCTGGACCCGTCCCTTAGCATGTACCTCTGCAAAGTTCAGGAACATTCTGCAGACTGTATTCATCACCATCATATTTACCAAGAACGCAGCATCCATTTCCAAAGCCTCGCTGGTATGCCTTCATCTTTTATACCACTGGACTGAGGGGAGCAAGACAACGCTTCATCACTCCAGGAGCATAACCATGAAACATAAAGAAACCATTTATCGCCAGGAGGTGATGGGACATTTTCTGTGATGTACAGCTGTTTGCTCCCATCTATCAGACAGTGGTTGCAATGTGCGGCAAAAAAAAAGTAGACTGAAATTGTGTCTGGCCATGCTCATTGTAACCTCGTCAATCACCTCGGTGAGGAAAGACGCCGCACGTCGCTGCCCTCGCTGAAGGTCAACACAAAAGATGACACTTTCCTGGCCAATATTTTCAAACCGTCTTTTAATGACGACACCGTCCTCTCTGCAGCCCAGTGGCATGCAGGCGGAAAGCCGCAGAGCAGATGGACCTGTGCCTGGGATTTATGTCGAAGACGATCACAGCACCAGCCTCTCCATTACTTCAGTCACAACAGGGTAATGGTAATTAGATGTCCACGGGTGCCTCTGCTGGGCTCTTCAGGCTGGAGGAGGAAGATGAGGCGTAAACACGAACTAACTGGACTTTTAAATCCTCTCCTCTTGTTCATTTACACCCTGATCCATTATGCACCAGCTGTGTCTGAACGCTACACCTGTGTCCGTCTCACTAAGGCAAGAAGACGATGAGCCAGAGAGAAAACTGGGATTACAGGGCAGAGTCGATACCGGTCCTGGTTTGAAGTGAAGACTTCGTGCTGCTGGAAGCTGCAATATACCCAATAATCGTCTTTTTTACTTCGAACACGCTGATCTCATAATCTTCCATACTGTTAGAATATTGCCATTCTGTTAACATCGCAGAGTGGTGCTCCAGTAATGGCGACATTAAATATGAAAAACTCACTGGACTCACTGATGATGAGCTGCATGGCTGAAACTGTAAATCAAGACTAGCGGCTGGAATAATATTAATGCTGAAAGCCATATAACACCCCTGTGAACTTATCATGAGACAGAACATCTCGGCCAAACAGCCTTTATTCATCATCGGAGAACAGCGACTGTTTATCTCAGCTTTGATATAACTGCTATCTGTGGATAGGCTGATATTGTCATTCCCATAATGTTCATCTGTATCCTCCGAAAAGATCAAGGGATTATTGTCAGTGGAAAATCCAGAGAGAGATACCGCATTTAGAGGCCAGCAGCAAAGACCAAGCCAACTAATTTTAGCCATGGATTCATTTCAGATCATCTCAGAAATGCGTATTTCACGCAGGCCATAAATTGTACAGTGTAACATCACATGCAAATCTGGTTCATGCGAGTGAACAGCACGTACGTACGGTTTGTATACGTCATCACACAGACAAGACCTACTGAATCATGAGATTAATGCAAAGCAGTAACAGAAAAATGCTGCAGGCAAGTTTAACAAACTAAAAAAATGTGCTGAGTGATAATAATTTTCAGAAATGCCAGTTCATCATCACATCGACAGCTCAATCACATCTGCTCTCACAACCGTAAGTAAGAACGAAGAAAATGCCAAATAAAGACTTTCACAGCTTTAAGCACCGCTGGCAGTTTAATCCACTCGTTGTTCGGGTCAAACAGTCGCAGAATAGAAGCAGGCGAGCTATTTATCAATCAATAGAATCTGATGGATTGAATGGACAATTAAAGAACGACCTCGTCATCATGTCACAGCTCTTGACCACAGATTCTACTTCATCATCCCACTGTAGTAGCTCATTGTTTACAGACGTCAACGGCTCTTAACCGGGTTGGAAGTTTCTCCATAAATCAGTTCGGTGCGTCCCGCTGTGGCATACGCCACTTTAGAAAACCTAGGTTTGGGTCTGGATTGAATTTTGATTCAACGTGCGTGTGCGTGATCCTGTATATGTCCATCTAATACAGAGAAGAACAAACTGTTATTTCCTTCTCAGTGCGCAGCCCCTCACACACTTTTATTCTATCACCTTATTCACAGGACAAACTTTCGAGGAAGATACAAGTTAAAACCAAACAAACACAGAAAACAGTCCGTGCACGTCTGTAGACCGAAATCCCTTTTCCCTCAAATGCTTCCTGATTGTTCCTTAAATCCTCTAAAGCCGATTTGACCCCGTTGCCCTAAAAAGGACCAACTGCTGTTAACATTGTGCGCGACAGTATCAATGCAGAGCGCTGACGCAGGAGGATTATGTGTGCAAACAGGCTGCATCCGAGACAGAGGGTGCACCGCGTGTTTGGGAGGGTCGATTAATTATGCTGCTTTCACATCGTTTCCTGCGTCGCTAAGACCAAAGCCAAGTGCACATATCCCAAAGCTTCTTTAGACAGTGCGTCCGTTTTAATGAATACCTCCAGCAGCGTAAACTAAAAGAAGCAAAGTCAAAAAGATCTCTCGCAATAGCAACCATCACCAGTCACCTTGATTTGTTTAGAAATCCGCCATAATAAGCAGAACAAAGACCTGAACTACTAAACTAATCCCTGTTATGTATTTCATATCTACTGACAGCTTACATCAAAGTATTTTTAATGCATTCACTTTTGAGATTGCTTCCCCTCTTATCTCCTCCCTCTTTCTTCCTCCTCACAGATGACTGTCAATGCAAACCCCATTAACAACTTTCTTTGGCTTCTGCCCTTGATTTACACAGATATTTATATTTATATTCTTATTACACAGCTAAATCGTTCTAGTTTTTCCACCTGCCAGTAACTGAAGAGCAGAGCGGGGACTTTACTTTTACGGTGTAATCACAGAAGGGAGTCATGGCTGCTAATTGGGTTGGAATGAAAGTTCATAGCTCACTTGGTGTTACTTCTCTGCAAGACGCCATGTTGCAGTAATCCTCCAAACATGTCACGCACGCTCTTCCCGCAGGTGGGTGGCAAGGAGCCGCACGCAGAATTAACATTTCTGCTACCACAAGCCTTCAAAACAAAAGACAGTTACACAGTGGGGTAGGAACAAGACAATAAAAAGGAGGGCAGATGAGTGCAGGAGGGAGGTGGGAAGAACAGAACAGAAGGGACATCCGTATTCAGATTGTGCATAAGCGTGCTCACGAATATTCACAAGATGATTAAACAGACGCAAGTGCGAGATTAAGTAGTTAAAAATGTGAGAACACGTTTTTCTCTTGTAGTTGTGTCACTGTACCAGTGGAAATTATTGAGCATATAACTTCAAAACACACAGAACGCTACACTACAAACGCTAACCTGCTAAACATCTGTAAAGATGATAATGCTCCGCATAAATCACATCACATTTCACTGCATGAGGAAAGGAAATGAGCATGTTTTCGCACAGCAGCTCTGGTTGTTAAATATGTCCTGATGGGCTGAAGAATCTAAAAGGACTGATTTTCAAAACATCTGTGGACGCGCTGCCCAGACATCTGTTCAGTGTCCCTTCATCATATGTAACATACAGAAGCAGTGTGCGTCACTTTGCACAGCTATAACCATCATGAGAAAATCTCCACCGATATCATAAGAAACGTTATGTTCATTTTGGGTTTTTTTTTCCACTGTAAAGATGGAGGTTGCTGTTCTGTATTTTACAGGGGAAAACCTAATTTTCAAAGGCAAATTTCTATCATCTTTCCTCCCCCGCCCTAAGCCACAGTCATGTAAAATACACTGATAGGGAGTTCAGACTGGAATGATCATTTCCAAATTATGACAGAGCAAATAGGCTCAACTATAAAGATGCTATTGCTGGATGAATGTAAATCAGAAAGGCAGCATAAAGAGCAACAGCATCAGAAGCAAAAGCTCTTCACGATCACATCTTCTCCTCAACTTGTAAATCCCCTATAATGTCAAATTGAAACCACAGGCAATGGGGTAATCCAACACGGTGATAGAACCTCCGGGGCTCCTAGAAATCTCTTGCTGAGGATTTCTCCCCGATGTGGGAGCTGGAGGCAGTCGACTGGTTTGTGAGCGCTGTTCAGTTTCCTGAAGACTGAAAGGTGGAAATGTGAGCTGTTACACTGCCCTGAATGCATTTCTCCTTTCAAGCTTCAGTAATTAGACAGGAATTATAATGCATGAGTTCGACCACGTTATTAGTGTCACTGTCGACAGGAACTGAAACTGGCTTTGAACATGCACCTCTGCAGAGAAACGCATGCATAATATTCATACATGCAGCCTTATAATCTCTTTGCCTGGTAGAAAATTACCATAGTTTCGCCATCCAATATTAATCAGCCACCAGCAGAGAGAGACAGAGATTGAGCCTGATAGAGAGGATGAAGGGAGACAGAGAAAGGGAGGATGTGTGTGTGTTTGACGGTGACTTCACCCTCTACTTACAGGTGCATCAGTGAACCTGTAACCACGCTGTCAAACATTTGTCAAGAGCGTCACAGCGTGATAGCTTAAAGCCACTTAAGCACAAACTCACAAAGCTGCTGCCATGTCGCAGCCCGTGAAGTTAAACAATTCCTCAGGTCTTAGAAGACGATATTTAGCCAAATACTATGATGTAAACACAGGGTGGACACAATAACATCAGAGTAATCTATTTAAGTGGCGTAAAGCAGCCAGCGAGACGGACCCGTGTATTTACTGTAGCGGCCATTAACCAGCGTGACTTAGATTATAATAATATGATATGGACAACCTTTAGACCCCTGGCGCCTCTGGAGGTGGGGGCGGCTGTCTACTGCTTTCAGGGTGGATGGTTTGATCACCGGCTTCTCTGCCACACAGGTCAAGTTGCCCTTGGCTAAGACACTGAACCCAAGCTGACCTCGGTGCGTGTCGCTCGTACAGTAAGTCGCTGCCTACGTGAAAACAAGGCCACGTTTCCGGTTTGCTGCCGGTCGGCGGGATTGAAGTCATCATGCGACTGGACACGCTACGGTACAGTACAGAGCATGTGATGAGGCTCCTCACGTACAGGTCTCTGCATTTGGGATTTTTCTGTGGCATGTTGTAGCTGTACGAACCAGATAGTGAGGGTGTGGTTACATCAATCCTGCAACTACAGCTTCCTCTCATTTACATGCAGGATTGTAATTCTCTTCCCATTTCTTTGTGTGTGCGCTCACTTAATTCAAGTGCCCTTTTCTTTTAATTCATCTTTAACCAATAGCCACTTAGTACTGAATTTACATGAATACCTTCCCGTGGAAACACACTCAATACGGGAGCTTTTCCAAGACCAGAAATGGCTTTTTGTCTTTGTTCACCTTGCACTGAGTGCCATTAAACAGTGAATAACTGATAAGGGGACATTTTCGTTTTATAATACCACTGATAACAGGCTGTTGCAGTCTTTTTAGATAGAGGCCTTATCTGCTTTCCTTTATGGCTCCGGCTTATCAATGATTCCTTTCCAGACATTTGAAGGGATTAGGCCAGATTTACTTTAGGATTATTTCTCTTCTGGAATCCCGTCCATTTACAGCTCTCATGTCAGGGACAAAGTAATCACGCAGGCAACCTGAAACGTCTAGTTGTGGCGAATGGCACTGAAATGAATTTCAATCAGTCACTTATTCAGTTTCCCATGTGCAGAAGTGGTCAGTGATGTCAGTCACAGCGTGGAGGTGCTCATGAGTCAATGCATTTCAATAGATGGGGACAAGAGTGTGAATTATGCTTCACAGAGGACTTTTAGGGACTTCAGAGGTTTGGTTCTTATCCAAGTTCTGCAGGACATGTGGAACAACACATCTTCCCAGTATCTACAAACAGTGACAGTGAAACTGGGCCGTCTTACATTTGCATTTAGTCTCTTGGCGACAGCTTTAATCCAGTGACTTAACTCTGGAAGAAAACATTAAAACACTAAGATATGTCTCTTAACTAGTCTGTGCTCTCCGTAAAAAAAAAGAAGGTACTTTTCACCTTACTAGACAGTAGCTGCTACAACATTAGGCTGACAAGCACAGATCACCTCCAATCTTTCTTAAATACTGTTTATAAACATTATTATTATTATTGTTTTGTCCTGCCATAATCAACATCTTCACTACTTTAGGAAATGAGTGAGAGCTTGGACAAACAAAGCCGATAATGTACCATTGGATTAAATTGAAATAAAATATTTTCTCTTACAGTGCAAATTTGGTTTTTGGATGTTTAAATAAACATCACAACATCACATCAAAGTATTTGTAACACATTCACTGAATAAATGTGCTAAATAAAGTCTGGTTTATGATTATTTATTTCACTGTGCCAGGACACATACTGGATTAAAGCATTTGTAAAATGCCATGAATGTTAAGTGTGAAAGTTTTTGATTCCTTTAAAGTCAGCTGATAGAGTGAAGCCTAACAAAGACTGACAACTTCATCAATATCTAATTCAGTGCAGTGAGAGCAGTGCAGCGGGATTCATTACAGTGCATGACAGAATTTGACATTGGGACAAAACGGAGGAGGCTGCTGTGCTCAGAGTCATCATCTTCTCCTGCCCCCAGAAACAACAGGCCCCAGAAAATAAGCAACTTGAATGAAAGAAAAGAAGCGAGAACAAAGGGACAACCGAGCCCTTCACGTGTAATAAGCAAATCTGATAGGTCACTGCCACTTTAGGCTCTTACACCTGATCAATACAGTGGTCAATATCATACATAACTTATGGAACCAGTGCCTGAAAGCCTAACAAATCTTGACAAACGTATAATTTTACCTGCAAGAAGAAATAAATACAAAAAAGAAAAAGGCCTTTCGGGAGCACTGGGACTGAGTAGCTTTGGATTACTCTCTACAGGTTCCTACCAAACCCAGCTGATCCACTCTTCAGATTGAGAAATGATGTTTACCAGTGGAACCATGATTAATGCTTAAAGACAGCGCCAGGGCCGCTGCCGCCATTTGGGACGTGCTGTGGCCACGCCGCTGCCAAGCTGCTCCTTGATACGTTTCTGATACCGACACACCTCTGATGGCTTCCAAAATGTGAGGGTTGATATCGAGCCTAAGGCTTCACCTCAAGAAGTGTTGAGTCATGTCCCGAGATAAGTGACACTGTGGTGATAAAAGTGAGGCAGTAATCTGATTCTGCTGCAGCCCGGGCATACGGGCGGGAGGGAGGCAAGAGACGGAAGCAGACTTCATCATCACCAGAGGGACACCTAGTGCCCACCTGTCTGATTAGTATTGGTTGCACTCACCACAGCCTGCAGCATAATAAATACTGTAATGCTGTGTGATGAGGAGCGCATTCAGGCAACGTCTTTACTTTCTGGGCTCACGCGTCTTTTCTTCCACAGAATGTGACATTTTGCTTTCGGAGAAGCAGTTCAGCTTTTCATCACATATTTGATGACCTGTACAAAGAGCAGTTGGTGCATATAGCAACGATGGCAATAGATCAAAAGACGTGAAGGCATTTACTGCTTTGTTAGGCATTATAAAGTCGAACATTACACGTAAGAATGCTCATCGACTCAGTTCTGCAGCCTTGACAGCATGAAAGTAGAGCTGCACTAATACGGCAAAGCCTCTGTGTTCATCATGAAATAAGACAAACACAGGCAGCAAAATGTCACCTCTGAGAAGCTGAAGCTGCATTTATTAGGAGTTTATGTCGCAGTTTATGAGATTAAAAGCCATTTTAGTTGCTTCCTTAACTGCAACTTTCACCTTGTGAGACTCACTAACGACTGCACCTTTAAACTACATAATTACTGTGAGGACACAAGCATCACACCGGACGCACGCCTGCACGGGGTCACTGAAGCTCGGCTACTTGTCGAGCTCACACACCTACTTGGAAGGCGTGAGGCACGGCCACATAATGGTGGCTCATGCTTGGAGCCTCAAGTTTTAATTACAGGCTTCCGCAGGCAGACGAGAAGCGCCACTTCTAATCAGAATCAAAACGCAGAGGCAAATATACACTCACCCACGCAGTGTCAGTGATACTTCACTGGCACAAAACCTGCAATCAGAATGACAGGTAGCTGACAAAGACGAGCAGAGAGGACAGATTTAAAGGGTCCTCAGCAACCAAAAACAATTTCACGTGTCAGGTGAACGGGAATCCAAAATGGAGTTTCAGGCTCATGTTGGAATGTTTGAGAACGATAAAGACACAAGGATTCACCCTGGACAGGTCACCAGCAGTGACCGTGAAAGATCAGGGAATATATGACTTACAAACTAAACCTTTCATTTATATGTAATTCAGTCACTTTCAGTTTTTAAATGTTGACGTGGTGAAATTGGTGTAAAAACATCACCATGCATCTAACTGCACCAGCTATTTTTATTAGTTTGATGATAGACAAAATATTTACCAGGTTACAGTTTATTTTTCGTCCTATATTCTGTAAATACACTCCAGCATTGATGAAATACAACAGATACAACAAAGACTACACTCTCAAAGTGGTCTGCTATCACTCATTTATTATTGGACTGATTATTTTAGATAACATTGGGAAGTGTCCATAAATGTAGTTTAAAAGTACAGAAAATGAAAATTAACAATTACACAGAGGTCTAGAGAGAAGAGCGCAGTGCTGTGTAATGATAATCTTTGAACTGGGAAACCAAGTTATAGATTGGAGTTCATCCCTCCGCTCACTGCTGCAATTAACACAAAGCCTGGCCAATAAGTCTATACGTGACTTTTATCTGTCAGTAAAGAGCTACACTGTTAAGTGTAATAGATGTGAGGAAGGAACAGAGTGGGGGGAAGATGAATGACTGAGCTCCTTTGATTAATAGTACTGGGAGCAAGAAAAGGCAGAGCAGGAAGTGAAGATGGCTGTAGAATCCTTAATCGTCCCTTGCACTCTATAAGATACTCAAGTGACCGGTGGCCAGAAGTACATTTGTTCGCGAGCACTTAAGACAAATGGGTCCATGCTGGCCACGGGTGCCTTGTTTTCCTGTGCCTTGGCAAGATAAGGCACTTATACGGGAAGCTCTGTGGGAAAGTGTAGATTTGTATGTTTCATAGAAACTAAAGTTACTGCAAGTACAACCATTAGAGCAAGTCTCCCGCTTGTTAATACACCTCAACTGTTGCATCATTGACAGAGCTCCCAAAGAGCAACGACATGTTGGCCATCTTTTACTGAACGGCTTTCCTGTGGTGTATTTAACCTTGCACCATCAGCAGCGTGGATGTTGGTCTGCAAACACTCACCTCTTTCTAATAAGATGGTTTTTCCACGGGTGCAAACATAAGGTGGCTGTTTTAGTCCAACACGTGAGGCATTGACAACATTAGATTAACTGCGTTTGATATTTCACATTAATTTCCCGTAAAGCAGTGTATTAACTTGAATGAATTTCTCTTGGACTTTGGTTTATGAGCGATTACTTACCAATAGTTTCCATTAGCCTCAGTTGTAAATCAGCATCTTTAGAATCGCCAGTCAATTCTTCTTCGTCTGTTTAAAATAAAGACACTCCAAGACCTGGACAGCACACAACATACTTTTTAAAATAAGCAAGAACTGAAGGTCGTCAACTAATTGCATGGTCGGTGGTTTAATCATGGGCTTCTCTGGTCCACTTATCAAAGTGTCCTTGGACCTGCCAAGATGCTCCTGGTGTAAAAGTGAAACTTGTAAATTGCTTTGTATAAATTGAAATGGTACATTACAACAAATTACTCATTTCTTCTACGTGTATTTTGAAAATCATTTAGAATAGACAGAACATTTTGCCTCATTACTGCATTTTATTGTAGACTTTGGAAAAAGCAACAAAGGTTTATTTACTGTTAAAACATAAACTCATAAGCCCCAAACATCCCTTTGCTGCTTGTTCTATTCAAAACAGGATATAAGTGCAGAAACCTACTAGTGTTAAGCTAGTTAAGAAAGGAAAACAATAGTAAGAAAGGTGGTTTGAGTTTCAAGGAAAGGTAAGGCTGAAAGCATAAGGCTGTAATTCTTACTGCTACTCAACTATCACAGTGTCCAAGGAGCTCGTGTCAGGATTATCTCTTTACAACGGAGGTGGATCAACCTAAGAGAGCTAGGAACAGCAGCTTAATCCATAAATTCCAGAACAACAGGTTACGGGAATCCGTGTGTACGGTCAGATTGTGAGTCACTTCCACTTCAAATCCAAAGCGAATCAGGGTTTTGAATTGAATAAACTCTAAACACCATCAACTATGATTAAGATTAGATGTAAAAGCGGCTCAAACACCGCTAGTATTAAAGGATTCAATGAATAAACTAATTTATTATTTAATTAAGTTTGCTAAGCTTTCACGTAATCTATTGTTCTGCGAAAATGCTTTTCTTGTCAAACTAAATACGATCAAAGCTTCTTCGTTACCACTGTAGCGATCAATGAGGGTCAAATCAGACAAAAGCAACAGGGTGGCGGCTACACAGCTTTCTCTAAGAGGGATGCATTTAGACTCCTAAAAGTCACAGTAGCTCATGATATGTTTTTGAAACAATCAAAAGAAATGATGAACAAACAACGCAGCAGTGTTACATTTATCCTGTCCCACAACTCGAGATAAAACCAGAATGCAACCCAGGTTTCAAAATCCTGCTGCGCTGCTCCAAGGTCTTCGAATACTGTGTTTAAGTCCACAACGTGTGCAGATGTACTCTCGAGGAAAAAAATGAAAACTATTGAAACAGTTTTTTGGTTATTAAAGTGCTCCCACACACCTTCGGTTAGCAGCAGTATGTATATACACATAAATGTGGTTCGGCACTCCTACAAATCAGGAATTTAAAAATCACCCACTTTACAGTCAAGGAACAAAAAAATCCCTCAGACACGACTCAAAAAGAAAGAAAAGCACTTACTTTCTCTCAGTAGTTACTTCAACGTGACCTCTGGTTATGACAAAATTATGTTTTCTAAATGGATGAGAAATTAACAACATGAAAACAAACTAAAAAGCAACATTGTATCATGCAGAACGTCATCCATACTTTACATACATACAAAATTACATTTCTTTTTTTCTCTTTTAATAATAGATTCTGTAAACACTTTAGGTCCTTCAGATTCGATTTATCCACGTCTTTGCTACAATCTGTAATTTTCTTTCCATAGAAAATAGTCCAAGGCTCCAGCTCTGGCACCTGTAGATGGTTTGTGATACATACTCCTCAACCCCTGGCACCAACTTTTACACCATCCTTCCAAATTTCTACCCACTCCACGGTAGAACTACACCAAAGAAGAAACTACACAAACTGAATGGAAGCTCTGGTGCGGTGGCATTTCTAAGCACCCACATAAACCTCATCTTGCGAAAAAAAAAAAGGATTCAGAGAAAACTAGGTAACAGAGAAAAGGACGAAGGGCTTTTAAGTGGGACCGTTAACAAGGCTAGGTCTGAATACAGATAAGGCATAGCATGGGTAGAGGTTGGGAAGGTTTGGATAAGGAGTCCACACGTTGGGCACAGCGTTGGCCATTCCACTACATTTTCAAAAATGGGGTGAAAGGATTGCGTTAGGCAAACATATCTGTAGCAAAGGGTGGTAGCTGTGACTCAGAGGCCTTGGAGGAACTCCTGGAGTTGCCTGACAAGCTCTGTGTCCACAGTCTCCATTAGAACCCCAAAGCCCTGGTCTCCCAGCAGAGCCTGCTGAGCCTTCAGCTTCTCATAGACAAACTGCTGCAGAGAGACGCTGTGCACGGGATCCTCCAGGGCCAGCTGTAGAGAAACAGAACACACAGAGTGGTAAGAAGGACAGGTGTCACTTCCACGATAGCTGTCAATTAACTCTGGTTACTGGTTACTACTATACAGCAGCATTGTGTAGGATTGACAGTGTTTATTCAACAGCACACTATGGAGCACAATAATGAAAAGGTAACACCAGGTGACACCAACTTGTCTTCATATACATTCCTGCAACGAATGCTGTAAAGCACCACTGCAAAAAGAGCTGAAAAGTGCATTCACCAATAACAGCGTCGCACCGTTTGAGAGACGCTTCAGACAAGAAGGGAAAAACTCAGACACGTTACCATCACCAAGTCTGACACATACATCTAACAAAACTTGCCCCATAAAAATGATTGCGTATACTCAGCCACCACTATTTATCTTGTGCTGAAGACAGAAGTGGAAAAACAATCCTTGACAACAGAGGAAAGTTGGACGGCTGATTAGAGCCAACACATTTCTGTGGAAAGCACACAGTCATTTATTGTCTGTGGAGTGAAGCAAGGACAGAGGCAAACAACAGCGAGCGAAAGTTCAAAAGCCTGCGCTCTGCAAACAAATTAGAAACCCATGCAAAATTCCTTTGGTGGTATCGCTTATTGAGTATACGCGTTAATGACCGTGTACATCTGCAGCGTGATTTTGGGCCTTTCCTTCCCTTACTCAGCCCAGGGGGAGCCACACACACTGCAGAGGGAGGGAGGGAGAACTTCAGGTCCTTTGAGGAACAGAATATTGTAATGACAACTGTTGGTCTCCAACCAATCACTAGAAAGAATACTTGTCATGCTAATTAGTTCTTTGTCATTACAGGGCAATCACTCTAGTGGAGTGTGGCTGTTGGAGAGTGGCTTAATGGAAAAGCTGTCATCTAACCTGCATAATTACCTTCAGCACAAGGACCTGGAAGAGTGTGCGTCTGCATAGGACGGTATCCTCCATCTGCCTGTGTGTGACTTTGGAGCCACTGCACAAACATCAAGGCTTTTCTTAACACTTTAATTACTGTCATCCTCTTAAAAACTAATCTAAGTAGGAAACAATGACACACATTAATCTAAATTCCAGCAAATGTCAGATATTCATTGAAATTAGTAGAATCAGAGGCAAATAAAATTGTGTGTGATGTCCCAGTAACGAGAAAAGGGTAATATAAGGTTTAGACAGAACTTCTTCCTTCGTTTTTCATTAATACAGAGCACATTAAAATATGACAAGTAGGTTAGTGTAATGTTTGATTCTTCAAAGTAGCCATTAGCTTTGCAGTCTTCGCATTTTTTCAATTAACTAGAAACATTTTGAGGGAAACAAGGAAAACGAAAGGGAACAAGTAGTTCTACACTGCTTTAATTTCATTTCATCCCACTCAACAAAAATCATCTCAAATGGACTTAGATGACGTAGTTGTGGAAGTCAGGTAATCTCACTCAATCACTTTCCTACCTGGACTAATATGTTTTATAAAACCTAGGGGTGTGATTTATTAGAACCAGACGAGATGGCATGTCACAAACGCTTCGGTAGTCAACATGGTTAAGTGCAGTCTTAATTTTAAATAAGTCGCAAACAGTGAAAGCAGCAAACCAGTCCCAATCACACTTTCTCCTCTGAGCTGCAAAATGGGAACAACACATTAAGAAACTCTCCGCTCCTCTGCATCTAACGAAAACATGGTGCTTAGAACCATGACACGCCCCCCCCCGAGCGCTAGTTTCATCACGATGCATTCAAAGTTGTCTCTCTCTGAAATGTCTCTCTCTTGAAATAAGTGCAGCACATAAAATAATTTTTTAACAGGATTTGAGAAGATGCGAGACTAAAAGTCAATCGTTTCAAATATATTGTTTAATCATTTGATTATATATATATATACACACACACACGTATGTTATACTTAGGAACAAGACAAACATTCAATCTAAATGTAATCTAAAAAAATGTGCACAAACTGGAATGATGATGCCAAGAACACCAGAAAGAGAGAGAGTGACGAAGATGATGTGGGATGCAGAGAGTGTGCAATCACAGCTGTGCCTCGTTGTTTGGGGCAGAGAGGAGAAGGGAAGAGAGGAGCAGGCAGAAAGAGATGAAGAGGGACACCTGAAACAACAGGACCTGTGAAAGCCCTCGTCTCTAATGCAATCCCCAGCCTGCTGCTGCCCTTTTCCAAAGCAAACACAGTAAAGAGTCCCATGTCATTACTGCACTGTAACAACGCAGGGCTGTTCAACACAGCACTGCACTTAATGGAGACACACACACACACCTTCCACAACAACTAATTATTCATACATCTTCAGGGGTGCTCATATAACAGAATTAATATAAATACGTTAATGTCCAGCCTTCCTGACCTCCCAAACGTGTCTTAAATTCTGTTCCTACTGTTACGTTTGTATTGTAGCAGAAGGCTTTAAAGGAAACTAAGTCAGGCAGGCACTTGCTAACTGGAGTTAATGATGCAATAACCTGTGCTTTTCCAGCTTTCAACTCATATCCTGTGGTGCCTCGTTCCTAAGTGCAAACACAAAAATACAGTGCTCTGTGTGTGAGAGACTACTTACAGTACACCCACACCAGTGTGATGTAATTAGCTGGGGCCATACAGTATGATGCATGAAAGTGTAAACTGAGAACTGAATTGTGTAAGGGAATGATGACAGTGGGAGCTCAGGGGTTTCACAATGACTGGATGTTAATTTCATCAGCTAATTTATGACAACTCACGACTACACTTGAACACTGCACTCAAGCGGTCAAATCCAACTTAACTCATTACATCGGCAGTGTAATGAGTTAAGTTGGATTTGCACGATATGATGTGTGACGACATTATGCAGCAACTGAGAAATTAAACCTGCGATGAGGGCGTGGTTTCGTTTGCTAATTTGTTACATGTGTTTGACCACGACCGACAGAGGGCACTGGGCCTATTCATACAGGAATCAGGACAATCCCAGCACTGTTTGTCGCCGCGTTACAAAACTGGGTGTCTATCTATTTTTCATATCCGTGCATTGTGTTTCTACGGTCCGACCTGCAAAACTGTAAATATCCTGTTACACTTCGATTTGAAACGCGCAGCGAGGCTGCTGTGTGGCGCTGGCGTTCAACTGGGTTAAGCTTGGCAACAGTAGCAAAGTTATCCACAAGCAGCTTCATCCGATTGGTCAAATGGCATAATTGCACTCAAAATGACTTTTTTTTATTTATGGCGCTTTAGGCAACGATTTTATCGCTCGCAACGTGTTTATAGCGGATGTTCATGATAGCGATATCAGCTCTAACCTCTTTCATGCTGCTTCTGATGTCAGATAACAACTAAAGACACGGTCTTGTTAATCATGTTTAAATGTAAACAGCATCAGCAGTTTACATTAACAGGACAGAGACTTTTTTAAAAAGCCATCTTTAAAAGTGGGCACAAATGGCAAAGCTGTGCAATCCAACAATCAGGACTTGTTCACTACCATCATACACTTCCCGTTGCTCTGTAGGTTCTGAGTGCACCTTTCTGAGAATAAATGTGTGTAGGATGGTGGAAACAGTTGTCAATGTGTGTTTGATGACATCTACTGAACACATACAAAGCTACAATCAATAATGAGTAATAGGAGCCAGAACGGTGCTGTCTGGGTCTTTTTAAAGGTGGACTTGTCACTCTCACATCAAATCCATTCATCAATAGTCTAACTGAATGGCCAATAAAACCTGCGTGTGTTACACACAGATACTGTGGCATCTGCACAAGGTGGATCTTATTAACTCTGCTGGGCAGCTATTGTGAGGTTAACGTGGTGCCTATCATGCTGTTCACAGCTACTACTGCGCCAGTTTGATTTCATCTTGAATCTTAAATGTTTGGTATAGCTTTTTTCCAACACACTAACATTATTTTAAGTTTGCAACACTTAAGCCTATTTATTCTCTGCAATATTGCAATATAAGACCTGTGCTGTTTTTTGGTCAGATGGCCTATGCACCACTTCTCTCCATACAGCTGTGGTGGTGAACACATTTAATGTGATCTACTCAGGCGTGACCGGTTGCTCACTGTCTAACTTTTCTCTAACATGTAACCAAATGATTATTTCAAAAGATAGTGTGTGATTCCACAATACTGTATCTTAGGAGAAGGCAACGTCCTGACAGACGCACACAAAATACTGTATGGCTATTGCAACCAGACAGAAAGAGATTAAAGAAAATATGGAGCCAAAGCAATAATGTCCATTTCTTCAGAACACATTGCTTTCATAAAAATGCCTCAAATCTGTTGGGCTCATGAGATGGAAGGCAATCACATAAAACATGTGCCGCTCAGGTGATACTGTATGCATCAAGGTTTACAAAAGAAAATAGTTTTATCCTTAACATTTTAAACTCTGGACTGTCAGAAAGACGAAACAAGAAACAGGAGAGTAATCAGAGAGTGTGAAAATGCGAGGGACAGATAAAGGCAAACAAAATACGGGGGAGGAGAAGAGGTGCAACGAACAAAGAGGAAAGAAGAAGTGCTTTTGATGAAATGTCGCTACGACAACATGCTAAGTGGAGTGAAAATAAGGGAGAGGAATAACCACCAAGAGATAAACTGAAAGGACACGTTCAATTTGTGTGAAGATAAGGAGCACATCCAACACATGGGTCCAAACACCAAATATTCAAACATTCACCCCAAATTGCAGGAGCAGAAATGATGAGACCAGTGAAGACTTGACCATGAAATGAAACTGAATGATGTTGGGGTGGGAAAGGAGTGAAGATGGGAGCCAACGATGGCGCGAGTCACAGGCCCCCTGCTGTGACTCACTGATAAAGAAGCAACACTCTTCATGCCTCAGAAGAGTAGAAGATAAATGAGAGGCAGAATGAAAAGAGAGACAGATGTGATGTAGAGTCTAAAACAGAAGAGAGAAGTCAGATAAAAAAGGAGAAGTGGCACAAAAGAGAATAGAGAAGTAGGTGAGATAAGAGTCTGCCAAGTTGTAATTATGAGAATGGTGATAATTATGATGACTAAAGTCTGTTTGTTTTTACTTTAAGCAAATCACCCACTAAAATAAACACAGGGTCTCTGTACTGACCAAGTACATTTGTACTGCTTTTACATCTGATTCGAGGAGGAAACGTGTTGCATTTCATTGACTGATATACAATTTACCCTCCGCTCGGCAAGTTGAGAACATAACGTTAAGTATGAGAAGAAAACGTTAAGTATGAATGTCCTGACTCGACCCTGGATTTATAATTAATGCTTGGTCTGGCTCGTCTTCTTTTTTTAATTCTATTTTATCATAAAAATATTGATTAACATTGTCCCTGTACTTTTCAGTGGCTAAAACAAACTTTGGGAGGATTAATTGTTAGAATTACATGCAATGATGTTCAACCCTAATTAGAGGCTTTCAGGACAATGAGCCAGTGTTGGATGTTACAGGTACAATTGTAATTCAGCAGTGGCGACAGGTTCTGCATGATAAGTAAACGGATCTTGATCTGTAAAACTGGAGTTCCCCATTATAATTAAACTCAATTACACTAAGGATCATTAGCCTGATGGCTACATTTTGTGGCTTCTTACCGTTGCAATTATGACTTTAAATATAATTTTTTTTGTCCGTGATTGTTTATATTTGGGCAATTTAAACTAATTTGGTTGCACTGACTTGCAAATTAAATTAGTTTGTTTTTGTTTTGTCACAGTAATTCAGAGCGTTTCCCAGAAAAGTGATTTCTATTAAGAAAAAGGAGAAATGTCTGGCTTTTTGTTGTACAGTCATAATAATGTAAATGACCTGACTGATTAAAGGAGAAGACTGTGCCTATACTCAAACTATATATAAGACTAGGCGACACAGTGTGGGTGAGCTTTAAGCAGTGTTTGGAAACGTGTTGCACCTTTGACCAAACCTACTGTGTCCCTGCTTGTGTGGTTGCTAATATGCTCTGTTGCCCTCATAAGCCCATCCAACAAAGACGTCACACTCAGGATTACACCTCCACAACATGGCAGCAAGGCTGAGTTAAACCGCCAAAAACAAGACGCTGGAGCTTGTTTTGTTGTGCTTCCACTTTGCTTACATTTCCACACACTGAATAAATGTCTCTCCCAACTAAAGACACGTCAAAACATCCATCGTGAATTCTAATGTGGATTTTAAAGTTTAAAACTTTAGAAAGTATGGCAGTAAACCTTAGCTTTGTCAGTGACGGCGTTTCTGCTGTGAGACAACATACGACTAATTTGAAACTTCAGATAAAGTAAAGGTTTATCAAACGCATTGAACTTTTTGTACATTCAATAATCAGCATTAGAAGGTTTTATCCCAAGCAGAATAATCTCTTGTGCTAATATTAACACCCAGTTCCTTCAAAATCATGCTTTTTACTGAATAGTAGCAGTAATAAAGAAGGTTTTTGTTGAGGTATTTTAGTATTTGTGGCAATGCTTTGAAAAACAAATGCCAGTGCGGCTGTAACACATTTACTGTACGTACGAACAACATTCTGAAATTCATTTAGGAGGACACAGAACCCGTTTGTTATTTAGGCTACGTTGATAGAGAAAACCGAGCCACAAAGAGCAACGAGCTGAGAGATAAGGTCATGTACATTAGTCAGCATTATTACATTCAGGGACAAAACCCGACCAAGCATATAGAAAAACAGACAGCGTCGTCAAAAAGAAAGACAGGTTAAATTTAAAAAGTGTTAGACAAGAGAGGTCAGTTCATACAGAAGCAAGGGCAAAAATATAGCGAGATGTTGCCAAACCAACCTCTAGTTCATTTTCTGAGGTTTCATTAGTTCGTAGTCTCTTGACTTAGAGGGAGGATTAGAAGTTGATTGCAGTAATTTCCTTACTAAATGAGGCGGCACAAATTGTAATACCCTAATTAATACTGTACTGGAGGGCGTAAATGTAAGAGCCCCCTAGCAATCTGTCAGAAGGGTACATATTACTAAACACACACCTTTAAGTGTAGGAGTGTGAGCATGCATGGAAAATAAGACAACACAGCAAAGCTACGCATTTTCCTGGAGGGAACAAGTCTACAGCACATGGAGACACACACTTAAGAGGTATAAAAAGTGCTACAACTTAACCTTTACAAAATTGTACGAGTTGTTCTCTTCATTCTAGGATAATGAGTATGTTTTTCTTTTAATACCAAGCCCAATGAAAATGTTTTTAACCCTTTACGTTTGGAGCAGAAACAGCTGAACTTTAAATAATTGCCTCAACAATTACAGCTGAATCCCTCAAACTGACTCCAACAGAAACTCAGCTCCTTATGCGGATTGTCTTTAAAGGCAAGACACTCCCCAGCAATTAAAACAACATATGCTTTCACTTAACTGTCAAGTGTGTTCAGTCGAGAGATTGGTTGCGGCTCAAATGACTCTAAAACTGTCAAACGGTGATTTCATATGTCATCCTGTCTGAAATCAGAGGTGGCCCCCGGCAGGCACTGGATGTCCAATTTCTGAATTACACTTTTAATTTGCACACTGAGCAAGCATCATTCCTACTATACCATTCTATTCCAAAGTAAGGTGTCTAAAGCTTGTCTGAGAGAATATAGGCCACATGGCTGGTCTCATCATTCTGAAACAGCTGTGCCAATCAGACTGATGCATCATAACAAAAGACCAACAAATGGAAAGAGGCTTCTCCACAAAATCACATTGTTGTCTGGACGGTGCAAAGCAGATCAGTCTGAACACAAAGCTTCTCAGTTCTGCAACCTGAGACGGATGGTTGTACTTTTATTCAACATGTACAATGATAATATACGTAATAAAAAGGCCTTTATGAATCCTTGTACTGCAGCAATCTAAGAATGTTGTGGCTTTATTTCACATTTATCTCTTTCTATAAATGGTCAACACATAGCATAAAATGTGACAAGGCAGCGCCTGAGCTGTGATGTAATATGCATTTCTGAAATAACACAGTCATAACTGTCTAGCGCTTGCTGAACAATAACCAAAAGACAATAATCGTAAAACAAAACATGAAATCTGGAAACTTAATCTAAACTAATCCAACACATCATAAAAGGATATTTCCACTGAGCAGCATAATTTATCTATTGAGGAGTGGTGGAGTGTAAAAATCTACCTCTGGACCTTCTTACAAAAAAAAGTAAATTACATCAAGTGCATGTGGAATTGTGAGCAAATAAGCATGTCAGTCCTCATATACAGAACTTTACATGGCAGTTAGGAGCTTTGGGATCCAGCTGTGCTGTACAGTACGCATTGCAAGTTAATCAGTAAGCTCCTTTTTGCAAAACATGTGTGTGTGTGGGACCATCAGCCTCCCACTGGGAGACCTGTACTAAAACGGTGACCTCCCAATCCATCTTAACAGATTCTTTAAGATCAGATCTGTCTGCAAACAATTATAATAAGTGCCACACTGGTAATTAAGATGCAGTAGGAACAATTGAACAACTTAATTTTCAGAGCAAAGGTCAGTTATTCACACAAATGGAGTTAAACAAAATGACAATGACGGGTGACAACACGAAACTGATAACAGTGATACTTCTGGCAACATCATCAGTATCTTTTCTGCACAGCTGCATCATTTACACAAGGACTGTCAGAGATGTAAATGGGCAAACGGATTCCCTGTGGTGCACACTTCATATGTTTTATTATCTTAACAGCAGGTGACAATGTTGTTAATATGCCACTATGGAACATCTTAATCAGTAAGGCAGCACTAATGGTAGATGTTTGAGACTACTATCACTACTATGTCGTATCCGAAGCCTCAAAGGCTCTGGGCGACCTGA
This sequence comes from Macropodus opercularis, assembly GCA_030770545.1. NCBI lineage: Eukaryota > Metazoa > Chordata > Actinopteri > Anabantiformes > Osphronemidae > Macropodus > Macropodus opercularis. Next base: position 6,090,895 of record CM061097.1, on the reverse strand, counting down.
CAGAGGATCACAGTGCAATGTGGTTAGACTTTGAATACTGTTGAAATATTAAAATATGAATGAGATTAGGTCAGGTTACTACATGAAAATTAGACAGTGGCTGGGGAAGGAGCAGTGGCCCTTGTGAACCAGGGTTTGCAACCCCTGCATTTAGCCAGATTTGGTTTCTGAAATATTCAGTGGGTACTTTAAAGTCACCTTCAATCTGAAACAGTATATTCATGTTGTGACTATTGCAGTTTTGAATGGATAGACAAGATTGTTTGCATATTGTTTTTTGCAGTTTTTTCTTTTGCTATTTTTCGATTCACATTACTTTGCACAACATATTGCTGAAATTACGCACAGTTTTTGTCAAGAATAAAAGTGAAGCCATCTTTGAATTAATTGTTTTGGTACCGTCAATGGACAAAACCTACTGGGGGATCGATGTTGACATTCAGTGTGAGTGGCAGTCAATTGATTCGTACAGTACGAGCATAAAGCACAGAAGCTAAAACACACTTTTGACTGAAATGTGGTTCAACATCTGCACGTCAGTACCAGTCCAGTGGTTGCTTTCTGATTGTTCATAATTATTAATAATAATTGAAAAAGTGGAGAATTATGTTTGCCACATCCTCAGGCTAAAACCTAAAATGTCCAGTCTTCTCATAGACAAACAGCTGTAGAGCTCAGAAGGGACAGATATGGAAACTAATTTTGATGCCTCTGTATGCCTGAGGCAGCACAAAAGAGAATCTTCATATCTTGTTCTGCAAAATAACGCTGTCAGAGAGGTCTGTTATTCAGCAAAACCAAATTATGCTGACACTGATGGTCTGTTTAAGACGAGGCGCAATAATAAAGCAACATGGCAAGTCTTCATTACTTATGCTTTGTGCTGCCCAGAATGAATTGATAACACACTGAAATTCATTTCCTTTAAATATCTACCTCTAGGACCTTGGGAGGCAGTTGGATTGTTCATTGGAACTAAATAATGAAAAACTGTGAAATGAGCAACAGTTTAATGATTAACGAGTTATTCTTCAAAGTTAAAGCAGAAACATTTTCAGAACATTCTTAGTAATCATGGCTACTGGGTAATAATGCAATTTGTATCAATTTATTATACATTCATACATGCACATTTGTTTTCCAGTCTGAGTAAACATCATCTGTTTTACTGCTAATCTTGACAAAACAGGGAAAATAAAGCGATGAATTAATGTCTTAATAATAAGTGCTGGAACCCATTCACACTGACCAATAACAGCTACAGGGCAACAGTCTAATAGGTACAATTCTTTATCTTCCCCCTCTCAAATTTCAAAGCATGCACATTTAATGGGGTGCCCTTTCCGAGCCCCGTTCCATCAGCAAACATTTTACTGGAGGAGGTCCTCTAATTAGAATTTGTACCATTTCGATAACAGTGGCAGGGGGCTCGCTATGTATTCTTCACTGTCAGCTGAGACATACCAGAGAAATTTAGCATTGGCAAGTGTAAAACGTACATCGAGCTCAGTTTTCTAAGAAAGTACACAACAAGCAGATACTCTATATTTTCTGGACATTTGATCAGCATTATGTATCTTAAAGCATGTGTAACTTTAGGGCTGTTTGTTAGATTATCATGTGGATTCATCGTTATCATTACTAACTGCAGATGCAATTCACAAAACCAACCCATTAACCTAATAGTCTGGAACAAAAACCTCATCAGTTACACCTCCCGAGTAAATGCTACTGTATAAATGACTAAAGCAAGCATTTCTGTTCAAATAAATCGAAATTACATTAAACACTAAACAGAGAACAACATATGGGAGTTCAAAAGACGATACGTCTGCGATTGCAATATAGCCGCGTCATAATAAAACTAATGTCTGTGATCAAGGCGGAGCACTACGGAGAGCGTGGAGCTTCTCTTATTAGATCAGTGTGCTGCTTCCACTAAAAATAGCTGATGCTTCTTTTTGCATCCTCATTTTAACTGGTCAGCTTGCCCCCAAGTAATAGTCACAACTAAAGATAATGAAGATTGCTCTGTGGTGGCTCTGCTGTTGGGAGAGTGATGGTGAGTGGATGCGGTAGAAAAGAATTTCGATATTCTTCTGGCAGTACGACATCCTGCTGTGTTTACACTTGATTGGTAGTCATGTAAAGAAAGAAAAGCGCCTAAAGGTAGTAAAGTATAAGGCACCATCCTTCCAACTGTACAGTGGCTGTTACAAAGGTTCAAAGGCTGTTACAGGGAGCTAAAGTGACAGTGACTGAGTTTATTTTTGACTTTGTGTCAGTGTATGGATAAAGATTCAGTGCTGGTATTTAGTTCAACAAAACATCAAGGCCACAATTTTACAATTGATGAAAATAATACTTTACTTGATGCTCAAAGCAGAGACTTTTGCCCGTGAACAATAATTATAATTCATACAGTTACAACAGTTTCCACTCCATTTTGTGTTGTAAGAGGACAGACGAGCGCTTCCTGTTTTCTCTTGATTATCTCAGGATGTTGGAACACTGCGTTCTACTCCGATTTCTAAACTCCCACTGTACAAACTAAATTTCGCTTTGACACATGATAAAAAGGTGCCACAGGAAGCAAGTAAATAAATAAAAAGACCAGAATAGCTTTATTGAACCATTTGAGACTTGATTGCTACTTTAATTTATATGCATGTACCCTGTAAAGAGCATCAACCATGATCCAAACAAATGCTATGGTTGCTAAGGTTTAGAAACAGCCCCCTCATTACATCCCAGCCTTTCGTGCACAACTATGTGCAGTAGATGTTCTCTTTCTTTATTTATATTGGAGTTTAATTGGTACTGGACAAATCCAGCCTGATAATGCTGGGAGACTACATGAGAGTATAGTCACCTTTAAAAAAAGGCTCAAGTGGGTGTGTACCACCATGGAACAACAGACGAAGCCCATGTCATTAGTACCCCAGTGAAGACGGTCTTTGAAGTTGCATATCCTTCTTGTTGTTTGATGATGCTGGCCTTGTAGATGAAGCACACGAATCAAATGATGCATTATGTACCAAGGGCAAAATACAGCATCAGTTAGTCTAGTTTAGTTGCTTGCAACACTCAGATCAAAGTGGGGTACAAGTTCCAGACAAGATAGAGTGGAGCAGTCAACAGGCTCCAAAACACAAAACAAACCCTTCATGCACAGAAACATATAGCAAGTCAAATTCAGGGCGTAATCTGAGCACTGCAGCAGCGATGAGGCTCATCCCACGGGGACTATACGTTCTATATCTGCAACAAAACACAACCTCTGTGTGGAGCGTTCGATTTAAACTAAATCCATGCAGGATAACTTCAAAACTAACTCACACCATTACATTTAAAAGGTGGATCCTGTAATAGCAACCATTTCTTTCTAGGTTTACTAAAATGTGATGCGAGTTGCTTAAATGTGCAAAAGGGTGTAGTAATACTGGCTCCTCTGCCCATGTACCAGCCTCATAAAGCATGTTCTCCTACTCACATTACCTTTAGCATTCATGGAATTACAACAAATACACATTGTTCAAAATGTTTCGGTTTCAACATTGCAGTGATTTCTAAAGGAACTGTGAATAGTCACACACAGAGTCCAGTCTCTGGTCGGAACTTGGGTTCTATGACCATTGGTGTGTAAAGATGTGGACTAAAGTATATCTACTTGATATTGCTCCTCCAGCTCCACTACCTCAAGCTCCTTCATCCCCTGAGAGGTGACATTTCACGTCTCAAGTGCCAGTTTTCATAGCTAGACCTCCTAACCTTTACCTGCTGCCTGATTGGCATTGCAGCAGCTAACCCTGCAGATGGTGGACACGCACGGCAGCTAGGAAGAACAAAATTACAATCGGAGAGTATGGTTGGTGTGCTCATTGTCTCAATGCATTTATTAAGGGTTCCTCTGTATTGTAAGACTAGGACCATGACGTGAAAAAAAAACAAAAACAAAAACCGTCTCCTCTGTCTCCCACTAGCGATTTCAGACAAGGATGAACATTCCCCATCAATTCACACAAACGATTTCATAGAAATATTCTCACACCTGCCTCGAAGAAAAGCCAAGTCAACAAATGTTTAAAAAATGTCACGGCTCTCCTTCCTCATTAACTTTCTGCTAGAACTCAAAACCGTTTCACGTGGACACACCTGTCACTTGCATTCATGTATGTCCCCAAGCACAAGCCCCCCACACGCTTTGAGAAGCAGAGAGAGGTGTGACTTTAAGTCTCCTCTTCTCTATTCCCTGGAGCAAAGAGTCAGGGCCTGGGCTGAGGTGATAAGTGCGCTGGGATGCCATCCAACAAACACGTATACTCACACACCGAGAAGGAGCCACGTAATCACAGCAGAAATATATACAGCTGTTTCGTTTCATTATTACTGTAATGAAATCTAATTTGTACATAAATTTTACTGAAGAACTCAATTGGTGACGCCCGGAGACAGCGAGAGAAAATCACTGACATCATAATCACAAGGTGAGGTAATGTTACAGTTTCTGAGCTTCTACAGTGCGCCGGAGAAGCAGAGGAACGCATCCTCATACAGAATTCATGTGCACCCATACTGTATGTGCATCGGTGTAGTGTTTAATTAGTAAACATCCCCCAGCTGGGGGACGTTTATGGGTACTCAGCAACATCCACGATTAGCTAAAGTGACTCACAGCATGCTGCAATGACACACGGGTGCAGCCAGGAGTTGTGCATAAGTGATTTTACTGCGCTTGAATAGAAGCTGGCTCTGAAATGGCACCTGATTATTAGTGACCACCTTTCCCAGGAAACACACTTATTCCGAAATCTAAATCATGAAACTTAATCTTTGACAAGTCTTTTGATCTTAATGCAGAATCAAGGACGCAAAAAGAGGCGAGGTCTAGCATTAAGTACTTTGACACAGTAAAATGAACAGAAAAGACTGAATTATTTAAGGTACTTGTTCAAAAAGAAAAAGGAAACATAAAAACTGTGCTGTGTGCGTTTCACTCACCAGTTTCTTTCTTTTGTCCTGCTCAGTCGGTGGCTCCTCATCATCACTTAGCTTGGGCTCCTCAAAATGGCTCATCAGCATGCAGCTGCAAACACAATAATATTCAACTCAATATTAATAAGTGCACAGTAGGAGACAATTTTAAGACTGGCCACAGGCTCACAAAAAGGGGCTGAACCCTCTGGCACTTAGTAAACAGCTCTCTGCTATTCATATTGGCTAATTTGCTTGCGGAGAGAATTACGGCAGATACCTTTGTGCTCTGTCCTAAGGCTGATTATTATCTTTTATTTCCTTTGCTACCAATACTTGAATCATACTGTAAGTAAAGAATGCCACATTGTGTATCTTTTACATGTAGTACGCAAGAACTTCCACCTGCAAACTTAACTCTAAAAGACCTGTAAACCAAACTGAAATAAGGAAATTAGAATTATTCAGCTACAGCCGCCTTTGTGCCAAGCCACGATTAAGGTGAATAAACCTAATACTTTTATAATAATGTACCACACCACAATGTGAAAACAGTGGGGCAATTTAATCTTACTACACAAGGTACAAAACAATTCCAAACTAGCAGCTGAAAAAAAGGAAGGTGTGCATTTGTTCCCGCTCATAATTCCAACACACAGGCAGAAGATTACAATACCCACTGCTTTCTCTCAGTTGACTGGTTGTACAAACAGTGAATAAAACTCCAATCAGCATCCACAACTATGTTCTTGTCTGCTGTGAAGCACAACAGGGAACCGAAGCAATTCAACACATCACTGACAAATGGGGGGAAAAACACTTAAAACATTTACTCTAACCTTTCTACCCAAGTTTTTAGTTTTTTCCCCCCACACTGACGCATCTTGGGACGCCGCAGAGTGTTTTTGACAGCCGGGAAAATGGTGTCTGCATGTAGGTTAACATCTTCTGAGAAACGAGTAGCATTCTGCTGGGACAGAAGGCCAGAGGGGAGGGAGATGGGGGCAGAGTGACTCACGAGTTGAAGAGAGGGCTGTGGCAAGGTCTGTCTTCCACAGAGAGCCGGTGTTTTCTGGGCCATTTCACAGGCCATTCTTTACCTGGAGAAACGTGTCCTGTCCACACTGCCACTCTGTCCACTGAGTAACTGATGGCTTTTAGATCATTATTTTTAAACCTTTGCTCAGAGTTTGATAGATCTAGATAAATCAGGCTTTAACAGCATGTTTGCAACTGTACTGTGTCAAAGCAAGTATTTCAAATCATAACGCATGAGCCTGAGCTGCATTCACTTGTGAAGAGAATTACTAGAGGTTTATAAAGGTTTTGTTTTTCTTTATTCTGTGTGTACTTACTCTTTGAAGGTGCCCGTTTCAGGTTCTTCTGTCATTACATCGTGCAGTGCCTCAACGCAGATGTTGATGATGCCACAGAACTTGTCCTGGATCACACTAACACACAAACAAGACTGGCTTTAATTACATAGGTAGGTGTGTGTGTTTGAATGAAATTACTTTGCGTAGGAGTCTAGAATAGGTTAAACACTTGCAGCGCTGAAAGTGATAAAGTGTCTGTCATAAAAAAAAAAAAAACTAAAAGAAAAACTACATAGCAATCCAGGAAGAAACCTACACCATCCATCAGCTGACGTGCCAGCACACCTGTCAAGACTGTTCTGCTTTGATGCTTCTCATGGTTTCACCTTTGGCCTTTAGTATTAACATATCTCCCCCCTTTTCCTTCTCAGCCTGGGTAAGGTCAAACCTTCCTCTACTTCTACCAAAACAGCTTAATATTGCAGTGACCACATATGGTCGATGTTGTTTTTCCTAATACAAAGGGCATTTTATTGCTTAAAGAAACACTGTAATGTAAAAAACAAAAATCAATTAGGCTTACTGTCCTCACCCACGGCAGCCACTCTGGCGACTGTTCCACACAAAAAGCATTGTTGTTTTATAGACTTGGAGGCTCCTTAGACCTCAGATCTTAAAAATGTGCTGCTTGCAACAGCCTTGATCGAACCATTCTCTAAAGAATAATATGAGTCACTCTTTGAAATGACTGGAAATGAACTGGGTTTTTCTTTTTCAACGGCTTCAAAACATAGCAAGGGGAAGAATACAATGACAAAGAGTCAGCATGTGTGGGTATGGGCGTGGATGCATCAAGGGTTCTGTCAGTTTGTGTACATTGCTAGTAACACCACGGGCAATTCTGCAATAAGTTCACTGAGCATGACATCAAGCAAGAAACAGGGGGTAACACACAACCAGCTTGTAAATGGAGGCCATACTATTATTTAATACATATCATTTCTATTACACATTCTGTAAACATTATGCTCAATATTTAGAATATATGAAAGCTGAACTCCTGAAGCAGAGGACCGCAAATTACGTTCCTATTTTCCACACCAACTGCAAATTTACATACATATATACGAGTCGCAGACGAAAAGACACCGACGAAAACCGTCGCCGATTCGCGAGAGAATAGCAAACTTGTCCATGTGAATTTTAAATAGTTGTCCCTTTCAGTCAGTAACATTTCACTCTTTAACAATCTGGACATGCAAAAATACATTGCAAAACACCCCCTGCCACCAATTTCCTAACAATAGTCTCAAATTGGCAGCCATAGCAACAACTGGATGTAGGCATATTAAAGATCCCTTATCGCACATTTATACATGTCTGTCAATTCTAATTCTACCCAGCCCAACACCTCTCCAGTGATTATCTCCTAATGGCTGACTAGTGCTGCTGCTTTGTGCCTGCCATTCAAATCAAAGTAAGTGGAAACATGATCTGAAAGCTCACGAGCTGCATGCACACAAACAAGGCACCGCAGCAAAGTGCTCATCAGAATTAACTGTCAGTGTGTTATCCTCGCGCCATAAACAAAAGGCGAGCAACACAGTAACCAGCGACGGCTGCACACAAAATATAATCTCTGCGAGTTTCTACCTCGTGTCATTTTGATCCAAAGCAGGATTTGCGTAAATTGTTTTGCAGATTTTGAACCTTTTGTCATATTACTTTGAGATTTTCTCAAAGGCTTTTCCTCCTGAGAGAGGCTGCGCCAAAATGCTGTAAAATGGCCACTTTTTATTCTTGCTCTTATCAAGACCTCTACAAACTGGCAGTTGTCTGTACTAGCCAACTGCTGTGTGATGATTTTATGCGTATGTTTTGAGTCATTCTGTTGTTTACAATGAAGAAATATCTGTGACACTGGCCAGCACACGTTTCACTCCAGTATGCTTTCACTGAGCTCAGATTCAGCACAGCCTCTGCATATGAGGCCCAGTTTCAGCCAGTATGATGAGCCGCTGGACAATTCCCCCATTTGATCTTGGGGTTTTCCAGCATACACTGTATGCTTCTGTTCAATAAGGAGATGCATTGTCCTTAGACAACTCATTACTACTGTGCTAAAGGAGGTGTACACAATAAAGGTCAAGCTGCACAACCCCTACTTTAACTAGACTGAATGACTGGTAATGAAACCTGTAAGCCTGGAAAAATTGTCAAGATTCCATCCGATCGCAGCAAGTCTTAGTATTAAGCAAATTCAGCTGTCAACAAACAAACCTTTGTTAATGTGCCATTATTTATTCAACAAAAATACAGCCAAAAAGAAAACGACATAACCAAAACATGTAGACAATATTAAGTACCTCCTTAGTGCTTTAACAGGATTTAGGAAAGTATCCTGCAGCCAGGTTCTAATTATCAGCCCTTGATTCAGTGATCACCAGCAGGTGTTCACGCCTCTGCAAAAGCAGACGTTTTGGCAGTTGGTTGGTCTGGAGCATTCAGGTGTGTGTTACTATGCCGAGAGGGAAAGACATAAGCTGGTGGTATTAGGGAAGCAGCTGTTACTGCACGTGGATTTTACAACCATTTCCAAACTATCTGGAGTTGAACGTTATAGAGAAGGAACGACTAGACAAGAGGAACACATTCTAGTCAGTCGCCAATCTTCCCAGAAGCAGAGATCTGAGGAGACCCACCCAAGGTCAGCTCATGTAACGTTCAGGGAAAGAAACAAAGAGCTACATCTCAGACCCTACATGCCTCACTGAATATGTTAAATGTTAAAGTCCATGACCAGACCAATTAGAAAAAGGCTGGACAAGTACAGGTTGTGTGTACGGACTGCCAATAGAAAGTTTCTTATAAAAAAAGAAAAGAAAAATACACTTCAAAGCACGGGTGAGGCTGGCAAAACTTCACCTGAACAAACCACAAGACTTCTGGAACCATGTCCCATGGACAGATGAGCTAACCATCGTAAACACCTCACACCCACCATCAAGCGTGGCAGTGAAAGGGTGAATACAGCCACGGGCACTGGGCACCCGACACCCAGCCCACTATGAACAAGAGGCAAATGAGGACATCTGTGACAGCTAAAGCTTGTTCCAAACCGAGTTTTGACCAAAAATACAACAGTACATCTCGATCAGAATGTCTGGGGGTAAAAAGGGTTTTGGAAATGCCTGGTCAAAATCCAGACGCACTGCTGATGGTGGTTTTTAGTCCAGGGGGCACAGAGATTTGTCCATGTTTTCTGTTTTGGCTTCATGTTTGTTAAACGACACAACACAGTTTCAGTTGCATTTGCTCAATAATGTTAGACTCACTATCATCAGTCGATTTTGCTTGCTACTGTATGTTTTATACAAAAAAACTAAACTAAAGTAGGTCTTTGGAGAACGTTCCAGGTGAAATTGTTACGAATGGCTTTCAAATAAGAATCATTAATTACATTCATTGCTGTTGAGCATCAGTGACTTTGGATCATTATACTACAACCTAAATAGCCTTTGTGCTTCGGTGCTGTACTGTAAGTGATGAGCACTAAAGGACTAAAGATGGTTTTCAAACAGAAACAATGAAGCATGCAGTTCACTAATTATACTGGGGAATATTCCAGTGATGGTACTGAAAAAATGACAGAAGTCAGAAAGTGCATTAAAGGAGAGTCATTAGATTTACAGGTAATTTGTGTACACACGTACACACACACACACACACACACACACACACACACACACGTGTGACAATTTTCATCGTAAGATGTGTGATGCTTTTCCTTTTAATCTACATCTGAGGGTCTTTAGTGTTAAAACTGCACAATACAAAAAAGCAGATGAATATATGATTAAAAACTTCAGCAGCAAGAGACTCAATTTAATCTTTTGAACACGATGTACCAAGCTCAAGATGAAACAGTTAAAAATCAAGACCAAACAAAATGTTAGCACGGCCGATCCAGGCAAACAAGATGGGTGTATTGATTTATTGCCTGCTCTAGTTGAGTATTGTTGGTGTTTCTTAACAGAAGCTCAGCAGCTGAAAAGCTGCAATGATGATGAACTGGTACAGGCAAAAAAAATGGAAAAAGCGGAGCATACTAATGGCTAAAGCAGTCGTCTGTGACCCTGGCTGAGAATGTTAAACGTAAAGTGATAAACATGATGCACTCTGACTGCAAAAAAGATGCAAACAACAAACAGAACATGGGACATTCAAAGAGTACAACCACCGATGTTTTCTGTTCATTTGTGAAATCAGATAATCTGAACATTAGTTACACAGTTATTCTGCATATTACTAGTTCTTACACAAAGAACTTTATCTCCTTTAAATAAAGCACATACTCTGCAGGTTTATAAAAATAAAGCGACAGACTGTATGTATTCCAGTCACACATTTCAACTAAAGCCTGCTACTGCACTGTAGGTATTTAACTTCTGAATCAAAAAAACGTATCTAAACTGAATCTGAACTAAACTGAAACTGAATTTTTATTTAATACATTAAATTGCAGACTGTAAATACAAGATTAAATGGGTCACTCAGAACTCAGGCAATGAGGAAGCAAGTCTACTGTAAATCTGCATGTACAAGTAGCTGATTGGTCATTTCAGTCCTTCTGTGTGTGCGTGTCTATGTCAGAGCAGGCTGACGGGGCACAAAGCGAAACAGTGTCTGAATTAAAGAAAGTGACATGCTTAAACTTTATTTTGATTTTGGGCGGACATAAGTTAAAATAGAGAAGGCGCTGGTCTGTGTAATGATCAATTTTAGTTGTGATTTTATGGAAAAAAAAAAAGCTGAACTGACATGCAGTACTTAACCAGCCAAAGCTGTCATAATCAACCGTTGTAGCGGACCAAGAATGGGCAAGCAACAAAGGATTTCATGCCTCTCTACGTTTATGATTACCATGTCTGGATTGCAGAACACTAAGCTTTCCAAAATCCTGATGAAAATGTAAATCAGCATACAATCAGACGTGGAAGCACATGAAACATATAAGACCTACGCTGATACGTTTAAAATACTTTGAGAGGAGTCACACTTTGATATAGTGATATGTGGAAGGAACCTAAAAATAGCTTCTAATTACCAAATTTTCATCATCCAAGTCTTAATAAAATTATGCATTCATCAAGTGAAAGCGTGGACTTAACTCACTGCGATTGACATTATGCATAAAAACAGAGGTTAAGAGGAAAGTCATTCATAGGTTATTTGCTGTTGTGTACTGCTGAGTGCTGATCATCTGCATCTGGCGAGTATTTGTTGATGCAGCTGCCTCTCAGCACCATAATCTACTATAATTCAACTAACAGTGGTCAACATTTTGCTTTAACACACATTTTAAGGACAAGTGGCTGCAAAACCTTAACTGGCAGATCTGGTCAAACATAAGCACAGTGTGATGTCTCTTATCCTTGATAATGATAATTTGCACAAACTTTTAGTCTATGTGGTTTTATGTAAAACGTACCGTTAACACCTGTCTACTTTGGGCACACTGAAGAGTATATCGTCCCTTTCACACATGCAGTTGAATCCTGAAAGTGATGGAACTTAAAAGCGCCTGAAACTGTGCATGCAACATCCAGAGAGCCAACAGAGATGGTCTGTTGTGCACATGTAAATTAGGTTTACAAAAACTACATGTACTACTGGTACTTATTTTTAAGTGAGTCTGTCCATTTGATACTAGATAGATGCATAACACCAGTTATGTTCTACACACAAACACAAACGTTGAATAAGCCATGTGAATGCACTTTCCCCCTAACCTACATAAAGTAGACGCCCTTACATCCGCTGTTGACAGTTGGGGCGGTACACTTCACCGGAAAAGTGAATGATAAATGTTTCCCACCTATTGTCAGACGGTAGGAGGGAAAGCAGAGCCAGCGCAGACAGTTTCCTTCTCTCAGGCTGAGTGATGTTGTCCATGCGGTCGACCCACATCTCTATCACACTGCCCAACAAGTGGTCCATCTGATGAGGAGCGAGAAGGATGATGAATGAGAGTTGGAGAAAAAGAGAGCAGAGGCAGGACAGGCAGCAGACAGCAAAGAAGCAATAAAGCAAAAGAATAAGTGAAGAAAAAGTGAAAGCATTTGACAGCTCAAGCTACAAGATACTGGTTTAGTTTAATGCTTAAAAACACGGCTCCACTATTGTAATACAAGTCTGCAAATCTGACCTTCCCTGCTCGTTCTGCTTCACTTACATCCCTGCCTCATCAAAACAAAAGAGCATCGTGTGGTACAGACAAAAAACACTGCTAGGCCTTTCGTTAACTGCATTTTGATTAGGGCAGCAATGTCAAAACAAGGCAAAGTTAACCAAAGAGCAGACAAATAAATACCTGACAACGTCAGGGTCTCATAATCAAAAGGGAAAACTTTAAGGCTTAGAAACGTTACCATTAGCAATTCCTTGGCTCATTACTTTCAGCCTTGTTCAGAATGATCCCTTTTATCAGGCACTTTGCAGTTATGTCTCACTAAGACATTCAAAGAGACTGTGCTGAGCAGACACAAATGAAGGGCGGACATTGAGCCATACCTCCTGACCGCACTCAGAGGCCATTTGAGTGAGCAAAGAGGAGAAGAAACTGGAGTTCTGGAGCAGGACGCGGCCCATAATTCCTAGGTAGGTGGACATCACCACAGGATATCGCTGTTCAACACACACACAGAATACACAATGACACAAGTAGAACCCACAACTGACTTTACATAGAGCACAGGTCGTTAACCATGATGAGGAGGAAAGAGGACAGGTCCACTGACACAGCAGAATCCTGGAAACGAAGCACATGACCTTTAACAGACTTAATCAATAAATTCAACTATATAGCCTCTATAGGAAATAATTTTATGCGACAGAAAAGGACAATGTGGAAGAACGCACAGAATGAGGAACTTTCTCATTTTGAGGAAGCATTTTAAAATTTAATAAGGTTAAATATTTAAACATTCAGTAGAAAATAAGAAAGTGGGAAACACAATACAAATTTTTACTGGCTTTATCTTTAATATTTCATAATACCAGTCCAGGCCAAAACGCAAAGGGAAGACTCACCTCGCCATCCACAATACCTCTGAAGACAGCTGGCAGCAGGGGCTGGAACATGTGGGCTCCCAGTATGGGGCTAACTTTTAAAGCTATCTCCACCACCTGCACAGACAGAGAGAAGGACAATGAGGGACACGACTCCAGCGACAGCAGCAAGGACACAAGGAGAAATTAGGAGGGGAGCAAACGAACAAAGATGAAGTGACAGAGGTTGTGCAGATTCACCTCAGTGTATGTTTGGGCATATGCTACTGTAGGTGGTCATGCACTTAGCTGTCACTTCATAAGTTAAAAGTAGCTGGAGGTAAAGCAATCTAATGCAACAGCCCTGCAATAAATCCCACCTCCACGAAGGTTATAGCATTCGATTTTAAATAAATGAATACGATATAGTGTGTGTGTGTGTGTGTATTTATATTTACTTTACTTAAGAAGCTAAGAAAACTTGAGTTGCCATAATAAAAGCAGCTGACCAAACTAAAGCCAGACAAATATTATTACAGGTTAATATCACACTGTAAGATTACAAATGACATTTCTCCAAATGAAAGCAGTATATGAGAATCTTTAATTTAAAGGTCAGCTGCCCATATGTTTCTCTGTCAGTTTACATGCATATGAACTATTCAAAGAAAGTCACATTGATTATTTTGATCCATCTGCCAACATGCGGTGAGCTGATTTGAGTTCAGGTGGTGCAGGTAGATAGGTTTATTATCTGCTGGCTCTCTGTTCCTCAAAACAAAGGATTAGTATGAGCCAGATGTGCTGTAATGCCTTTGAGCTTTCTAAGCTAAAGTGCGGAGGTCTCGTGTACACATGCTCCCCACACTGGGCAAATATCACACATTATTTTAATGTTCCAATATAAATACAGCCAGACGGACATGAAGAGTCAGCTGCTTGAGGTATGATTGATAATAAATAGCTGCACTAACTCAAATAATTTACACAGTTTGAAACACAGGGGGATGCTTGTGCAGATGCCCCATCTTTTTCAGGCTAAATTAAAAAAAAAAGGGATTAACCAAGAATAAAAAATAAAAAAGAACTAACTGTGTGTGAGGAGGAAGGAGTGATGGTACCTTGAGGACTTGAACCTGTCCCTCATTCGTGATGTCTTTCAGTAGATCACAAAAAGATCGACACACTGACTCTGCATAGTTCTGGAAGCACAATTATTATATATGGCAGTTGCACTGTTCACATTACATGTGAGCTAAAATGTAGTAGTTTCAAGTGTTGACTGGACAATCGATACATACATTACAGCATGTTTTTGGGCATCTCACCTGCAGAAACTCTGTGGCTGACAGGTATAGGTAGGCATTAATGATTTGAAAGCAGGTGTGCAGGTTCTCAGAGCTCAACTCTGAAACAGAGAATGAAATGTTGACAGATTTCACCAAGCTGGACAAAAAAATTTTTATACTGATACATAAAGCAGTAAAAAACTACAAATGTGATCATCATTTTGACTTAGCATACATTTTTTATAGGAATACAGGCATTGTTCTTACTATAATGCATTACTGATTTACACTGAACTTAATCAGGTGATATTTGATTTTCACACCGGAATGAGTCACACTGGGATATGAATGGCCGTGCTACAGTCCTATTCCTACAGTCATGCGAGCTCTTCCAGTTCTGCTTTTACATTCAGAAAAGCAACAGAATCAAGATAAAACCAAAACTAAACTGACGTACCATGGTAAAAAAAGAAAACAGCTGGATAAGCTTTTTTAAAACTGGGTTTAACATATTCATGATGCAACAAATGAACACTGCAGCGATAGCTTTACATGCGTACCAGAAAGTTCAAGTGGCTGCTTATCTGTCAGTAGTGATGAGAGAGAGGATCTATTCAAAGGAACTTTATATAAATAATTAAACAGGCCTCTGAAACATTATTATTACCAAATTAAATATTTTCGACTTTGTCTCTGAGGTTTCTCTGACCTTTGCAGCTTGAGTTCGTATTTTGGCACCGTGGAGCTTTACAGATCGGTGATGGACAAAGATTCTGTCTGCTGTATAGCGTCTGAACTATTTGTTCTCATTTTGGTGCCGTGAAAAGTTCTAATGTGTTTCAATTTATACTTCCGCAGACGCTGGGGGATTATCTCTCATGGTTGTTTTGAATGCCAATTACATATTTGCTTAATTTATAACACCCAATACCCAACTCGCTGGATGTGTGGCCTCCAGCCAATCAGAGAAGTCCCAATAAATAATGCAAATTCTCTTTTATTGCAAGCACGAATTGCACGTTAAAATGGTACGTCTGTACACTTCCTTTGTGGAATTTTTTTTCCATTTACAGTTAGGAAATCATCTTAGTTAAGAAAAACAACTTTAAGCTTGTTACTCCAGTGCAAGTAAACACATCGGCTATAGTGGCCGCCGTGGGTGTATCTAAAGCAGCAGTCACTGATTTCAAATATAAATGGATTTAAAATGTTTGCAAACTCCAGAATATAAAAAAGTGATAATCAAAACTAAAACTACTGCTAAAATGTGATCACTCTGCTGCTACCGTTTTCATCTTGTGCAATACACCCCACTATGTTTCAAGGGAAGTAGAGCACTGTGACGAAACACACAGGTAAAAGATGAAAGCTCCTTAATAACAAAGTCTTTCCTGTGGTCAAGGCAGACCAGTTATTTTTCTCAGGCAAAGGCACCCGATTGTGTAACGGGGGTACGCTGTCATCAGACAAGGTCCACTGGTCTCCACAGGATGCGAGTGATTTTATATAATACATTCACATCATACAATTGCATTTAAACAATTAGCCTGAAGTAATAGTGTGGCTGTAGGACCCAACGCAGTCTTGCAATTGCAACTAAATACTAACTTACACAAACAAATATAAATAAAAGATGTGGGCCTACAAGGTCACTAAAACCACAAACAAGACACGGTAAAACTAAAATGTCAGGAAAAAAAACGAGATTACAAATACTGATTCAACACAAACATCTGTGCACGGATGTTTCATAACCTGGCCAGTGGTGCAGACAACAGGGAAGCCGTGAGGGCCTTATCTGGATAGGAAGCGTAGCTTTGGGATGAAGAGGTGAGAACTTAGTGACACAAAGAAGAAGCCTTTGTCTGATATCTACTTTATTACACCAGCTACAGCAGCTTTGGGCTTTGAAAATAGTTGCGTGGGGTTCATACTTATAGCAAGAGTGAGTGAAACAAATACTTATTTCGACTTTTTTCGTTTATCTTGGATAGCAATTTGTGCTAACTCGCATTTGTGCTACAGGCTAGTGCTGCCCTACTTTATGTGTGTACGTGTTATGGTGATGCAGCCCATTCTTCACCTTGATCATTTCCTGATTTACGTTCTTTTGCTAATAATGTTCTCTCTTGACTGCTTTGTTTCCGTTTCCCCCTCCACAAATGCCACAGCAGGCTTTTATCATAAATATTGCATAACGTGATATGAACTTAGTGGAGAATTAAGAAACTTTTGATTGATGTCTATGCATGGAGAATTTAGATTAATCAGCAGTTTAGCGAATATATGATACGCTTGAATTCTCCAATCACCATGCAAGAGTCCCTCCTACGCACACACAGCATGAAAAATACATTAATTTGACCGGATGACCTTAAAAGTTCATTTGTCAAGATGAACATGAAAGGGATTAGGAAATAGACAGGTACTATACATAGTACATTAATCAAAAGGGGAACACCACACTGCAGTGATAAAAACTCTAAATGTTTGAAAAATTCTGCATAGGTCAACCCACACCAGACAATCTAAAAGTCTATAAACGTGTGTCACTCTCATTCAAATTCTATACTCTCAGGAAATGATTCATGTCGTTTTGCTGAAAGGTATCGACACAAATACAAACATGGAGCTGAGGGCACCGCATCCATTTTGTCATCCATTGTTTCGCACATGACTGAGGCAACACAATTGCTCCAAAAACAACTTCATTTTCTATCTGAAAGTGAAATTCAGATTCTGGATCCCCGCCCCTCTAGAAGAGCATCAACAACTACCTGTGTCATTACTTGCCTTGCTGATAAGCTGCGCACATACAGTAGCAATATCCTCTGTGAAAGAGTTACATCTCAATATCAATTCGAGAAGAGAGGGGGGGTATAAGCATTCATAAAAAAGGGGGGAAAATGATTTGAATTCTCACTGTGGGTTGGAGGCAGGTCAGGCAGCACAGCGCACCAAGGCCTGTACTTGGTAAAGCTTTCATCATCTCTCTCTCTCACACTATTGCAAATGAACCCGAGGCACCCCAAGTGTCCACATATGAATACAAACAGCCTGACAAAATAACACTGCGTCTGGTTATTGCAAGTGAATTCACTTCCATTTCCACACAGCAGCCCCACACATTTTCCGCGTGACACTAATATGACAGGCTCAATAGGAAGGTGGATTCAGTTGACTCAAGCCAACCTCTGTGAATCAGCTTCCTTCTGACCCAGTGTGACAGCCTGAATACTATGGCACTATTGTTCAGGAACTGCTGTTATATCTATCACTGGCACTGCCAAATCCTACTTAAATTTAATTTTATAATGAACTCAATAATATCATACTTGATTTCCAAATGTTTTAGCCTATTCAATTATATTGGTTTTGTTAGAAACTCTATTATGCTCTTTTTTTAATGAAAATGCCTCCGTTGAATTTGTGTACGACTAAATAATAATAATGCTTATTATCAGTCCCGTATGAATATTAGTCTAAAAGAGAAAATTATGGCTCTCCAAATCTAAACTATACATACAAACAGATTTTCAAAAAACACAATTTGCCCCTCCACCACCCACACTGTCACACAGACTCATGTGCTATAATCAAATAGTCACAAAAACAGCTGCTGAAACACTGATTAAGCTTTAGTCAGTACATCCTTCATAGCCCTGGGCATATGCTGCACAATCCGCTTTAGTTATCGACATTAACAGAAAACGAGCCTCACATCTGAGTGCGATAACAGCCTTTCAAGCATCTCTAACTGCTGTTTGGGACAGTGCTAAAATTTTGGCCAGCTCCCAAACCAATTTTTGCTTTACAGTACATATTTGGCAAATCACATACCAAGCAATGACAATTTGTGCAAAAATCTATACCGATTTGTTACAATGATACACAGGGTTTATTAAAATAATTAAAGTTCGTGAGCGCAAAGTTTTAGTTTGGAGTAGGCTGGTGATAAAATGAACCCAAAATAAATATAACTAGCGTATGTTCTAATGTCTGTTATTAGTGTGTAGTAAAGTGCTGTTGCTTAATGCAGCACTATTTTTATAATTGAAATCGTTTTTTCCCTTTTCAGTGATTGTCTGCTTGCTTCCAGGTTTTATAGTACAAAGAAAAGCCATAAAAACAACATGACTGCAGAAACATCCCTTTGGCATTCAAGTAAGTCTCTGAAAAGACATGGATGAGTAATCAAACTTCAGAAAAGCTACAACAAAAACAAAAAAATCAGCAAGGAATTCAAGGAAGTGGTAAAAATCGACTTTACAGGAAAGCCCTCATGTATAAGATGACAGCAGTGATGACAGAGCAGAAAACTCCCAAGCTCCGTGCCCAGGAAAAAACCTGAAACGTCTTACTTCAGCTGATGCGTTAACAGCTCAAGGTTGAACAGAGCTGCAAAGAGGACTGCAAATCTAAAAGCTTCCATAAATAAAGCACTGCATGTATCATATAATATCCAATGTCTCTTCCTCTGTTGCTGTATTTTCGTGGCTAAATGTGAGATATGGGGCATTAGAAACACGTAACGTAAGATGAAGGGATGTTAAGAATGATCCAAGCAGCACATTAGCAGAATCAAGTTAACTGTGAACAAAACTGAATTGTTGTCAATTAAGCCAAATTTCCAATCCTTTACTAGTTCCACATCCTTAAAGTAATTATATGGTGTCTTTCCCTGGAAAGCATTTACTGTGAAAAAGCAGAAGGATTTCAGTTCAGAGCAATAGTTAAATTGAACGAGATGAAAACAAATGGACACTTGAGCCGTCTCACTTGCTGCGACTAACTCATACTAATCAGAATGAGGCAGGCATACAAGGAAATAAAACGGAAAGGCAAAAATACCTTTGATATTTACTACCCATCATCAGTCGTCAAGGCAGCGGACACAGCTAAACTGTGTCCTAGTTCAGAGCACGGTGGCAGTGATACAGAGCGTACTGCTAGTCTAACAATTTAGCCAAGACGAGTCTCATGACATTCTAATTAGGGAATTTGCTGCTCCAGTTTAGCAGTGATGGAGCAGGGCTCTTTATCAGTCAGGCCAGGCCACATACCTGGCAAGCTGTGACACCACACCACGCCAGACTCTCTCAATAGCCCACATCCCTCTACCGCTCTCCAAGGTCTGAATGAATGAGCCACCGAATGTTCTAGTGGAATGGAACCAGAGATGACGACTGGCGAGTTTCACAAAGAGGCGAGTATGTATAAAAGAAAAAAAAAAGTGAAAAGTGAAAGTTTTTATCTGAATGTATAAATAGAAAGTAAATTGTAAAAAGTATATTCAATTTTGTTGATTTATTCAGAGCCAATTTCAATTCTAATGACCTTACAGAACACAAGAATATATTTAAAAAAAATCTCACTGGAGTTTAATTGTAAGATTGTCTGTACTGTTACTACACCTCAGAGATCTTGCAGGGTACCAGCTTTGAAGTTTCTACATTATCAACTGAATTTAAGTCAGTGTGACTAACGTGCTCTAAATGTGCTCACCTAAGCCTAAAAAATGTGTATTTCCCACAATAACGAGACACACAAATGATGCGAGTGCTAATCGATGATAGATCTTATGCACTATTCCACTAATTAGCACAGCAGCCCAAACTGCCTCTTATGGACAGACCTAGCTAAATGCATGCAGATGCTACAAAGATGAAACCCTCCATTGCTGGCAAAGCATTTTATCAGAGAGTGGGATAACAATAAGAAAAATGAGGCATTACTGAAGAGGAAAAAGCTCCAGCATTACTCCACTCCTACGGCTTCTCTGAGGGCATTTGGATTCATTCCAGTTCACCTGTTGCAAGGGTTGCTAAAGATGGGACTGTCCAAATGTGGAGAACTGGTGTGACATAGAGGAAGAACTCAACGGTAGTCTAAATTCACATTTAACACGGTTCAGAGGTTCTTCCTTCCTCACCTTGGCAACAACCATGAGTGTATAAAGAAATTAAGTGCAAGACATTTTTACTTTATTAAAGGTAGCTTCATTTGTTTTTAAAGGCTGATCTCAAGTGACATCTCAGCTTCACAGTTTCTAGCAGAGCATGAACCTCTCAATTCTAATACAAATACATCAGGGATCTATTTTAGACACTGGAACATATTTAAATACATGAAGGTAACATGTATGGATGACATAACATTGAGAAATTAGCGTAACCCGGCTATAAGTGGAACATCAAAACAGATGCAGTGAACCAAAAAAAAAATGTAGCACAAGAAATAAAAATGTCTAGAAAGGCGGCAGAATACCTCCACGATGCGTCTGCCTATGATTTTGGGCTTTTGCCTTACTAATGGCATGCTGTTAGCTTCTACCTAGAAAGATGTGAAAGAGTTTTGTTTATCTTTGCTTTAATGTGTCCGTCATAGCCAGAGAAAAGCAGCACTCCTCTCCACTGAACCGGATACTGAGAAGACGAGAAATGTGACAAGTCATATAAGTAAACACCAAAGAATAATAACACTGAGCAAAAATCAGGTCACAACATGACCTGTCATTCATGTTATGTGGCCTAAGTGAATATTGGCTCAACAGGATGTCTACTGAGGAATGATTAACAGGAGGGAACTGATATTTATTTTACAGTACGGCAGCTGTAACACTTCAGCATGTTGTGTAATAATCTGCGAAAATAATTACCGTGTCTCTTTTGTTTGATCAGCAGAGTAAAGCAACAAAAATTTAATTCACCCAATAAATTGTAAAACTAGAAAAGTGGAAGCAGATTCTGTCATAAGGTAAAGTTTTCCTTTCAAAGTCATTGAAACAATGAACCAATTATCTAAAATGGTACAAGCTAATTTCTAACTGTCACTGTAATAATTTTGTGATGGACTGTACATCAGGTAGGGAAGTCAAATGCGTGCTTACCAAGTATTATTATGAATTTTTATTTCCAAGTTTGAATATATGCACACAACTTTAATCTGAACATTCTCTATATAACATGCCATTATTATTTCTGTGCTGTCTGTCTCCCACCCTCACTCCCCTCCCCTCCTTCAATCCCTCCTTGGAGACACATACACCTGTAATGTGGCTACTGATCACCGTGTGTTATTTAATTGATGGATCCCCATTTATTATGTTGAGGCAAAGAGGACTGAGGACTACAAGGGTGGAAGAGAAAGTTCAGCTCCTTGGCTGCAGTGGTTTGTGTTACCTCACAGTCATCGTGTGAAAGTCGATTACTGTAGGTTGTCTTTAATGTATAACTTGACTGTGTGTGCGGCTTTGTTTTATAAAGAAAAGTTCTCCCTTCTGTGATTTGGTTCATTGCTCTAGTTTACCTTTTTTGTTCAGCCTTAAATGAAATTTAAAAAAATAAATTAGCTCCTGACAGATTTTTCATCCACGTCCAAGTTCGTCAGACCACACCTTCAATGCATAACCTCTTCTTTCCTATCATTTCCCCTTCTCTAATTATTCTGCCATCCCTTCCTAAATCATTTATTTTCTTCCACTACCTCCTTGTTATGGTTCACCCATCTGCCCCCTTTCTTGATCCTATTTAATTCCTTCCTCCTCCATTTCATTCATCTGTGACCGTCTTCCTGAGTCCTTTGCTCCGCTTTGTTCCGTGGATTCAAGCTACAGTATAAGCGATCAAATGCTCCAGTAAACCAATCAGGCTATACTAGTGTTCTTATTAGTCTGACTCACTTGTTATGTGCAGGGGCACTAAATCAACACCGTTCAT
Organism: Macropodus opercularis; assembly: GCA_030770545.1. Classification (NCBI taxonomy): domain Eukaryota; kingdom Metazoa; phylum Chordata; class Actinopteri; order Anabantiformes; family Osphronemidae; genus Macropodus; species Macropodus opercularis. The sequence goes on along the minus strand of CM061097.1, from coordinate 6,068,548 downwards.
CGTCACAGCATAAGCCCCACACGCACCTGTGCACACAACATTTAGTGAAGTGGCCCAGTGCTTCAGGCCTGCCATAAATCACCCAGCCAATTCCATTCAATCGGCCACCACTCACAGCTGCCTACAGAGCCAGAGTAGAGGCCCCAATGCCCTAAGGCTGCCGAGAAGCCACAACTGTAATCTGTACAAGCTGCGAAACCCTGAGATGATAAAACTGAAAATGTGGTTCCATCCATGGATTACTACAGCTTTCTTTCCCCATTCTCTCCATTCCATTATCTGAGCATTATATCAAATAATGTTGGTTTGTTCTTTCAAATCATACCCTCATACACACACTATTTTATATCAGGCGTCTTCAGTGTCTCCATTTACACACACACACATTTGACCCCATATTAAAAAAAATCTCATTTGACCATGCAAATTTTTGCAACACCCTCTTCACTAATTCAGTTTATGATAATAATAAATAAATGTGCTCAAAAAATATGTGACCAAATAAATGTGCTAAAGAAAAAAAAATCTCATTTATATCCACATCACACACGCTGCATTTACAAGTAAAAACATATGTGCATAGCCAGAGAGACCACCATACAAAGACATATCCTCTCACCCAGCAAAGCTGACATGTTCTGGAAAATTCTGAGCAGCTCTGGGGTGACGGCTGGGCTGTTCTCCAAAGTCACCAACCTGCGTGAAGAGCAGGGAGAGAAGGAAGACAAGATAGATTCATAAGAATGAATTAAAGAAAGCACAAAGGAGAGAGCAGAACAAAAATAAAAGGGATAAGTTGCGAGAAAAGAGCGAAGAGGACATAGATTAGAGATGGCCAAAGAAATGCGAAGAGAAACATACTGTGACAAATTGCAGAGACAGAAAGAAGTACAGAACACAGAGTCACACAGGCAGGAAAACAATATAGTGAAGTGGGTGTAAAAGGAAAAAAAGGACAAACGCAAAGGAGGCAGAGGAAAAGAACGTCGGTCGCAGAGAATAAAGAAACATGTTCAGAGTGAATCTGATTTCTGCATTAATAATTAGTGACACAATATTGACAGTTGTACATATTTTATAATAAATAGTGGAAATACCATAAAATCTATTAAATATGAATTAAGCTCATTCTCAGAAATAAAGAATCTTCTTTAAAACCTTCAAATAGGAAAGAGTGAGTGATCAAAAACACCAGACACAGGCTGGTGGATTTCACCTATAACTACTGAAGATGGGAAAGAAATGACTGGGTGCATGCTCTGCAAACAAACAAACAAAGATAGACAGATACTGAAGGGGACATGAAAAGATGAGACACGGCTGATATAAGATAAAAGCAAGTGAAAATGACATTGGCTTTGTAAACAAAGGAAACAAATATTTAGGGCACTGCTGTTTATCAGGCTGAATAAGCGACAGGACAGAGACATAAGACTGTGGCCGTGTGTCACATGCATACACAGCATGAGCTCTGGGATAAATATTACGCGGGTTAGGCAAAGATGTGGCTGGAGATCAACAAAAAGAAACGCCTGCGAAATGTAACTTTTTTCCTGAGTGATCAGCCTAAACAAAAATGAGCACATCGTTGTGAAATATCTTTAAAGTGGAGTGTGCCCAAAACAGCATTAAGGCAAGATTCGAAGCCACATAAATCATCTTCACGGCTGATCCTCATGAGTGAATTGAGCATCAGATGAAAGGGAACGAGAAAGAGATGAAGACAGCTACAGTCGTAGGGCGTATGAGTAGGTGTGTATGCAAGCGCTATGAAGTGCGAGGGAGGAAATGAGATTACTAAGTGCTTCATAAATGTCTCCCTCAGGGAGTTATTTTCTGTAACTCAAATATTAGTACACTGTGCATGTGTCCATACCAAAGCTCCAGTCCATCCTCCAGCAAATATACATGCGGTGGCTGAGAAACGTCCGTGCTCAGCTGGATGACGGGAAGAAGGAAAGGGTACAGGTTCTTACTCTCTGCCCCCAGGCCCTGCGATGACAAACAGATAAAGTCAAGCCAAGATCGGAAAACATCCAAATACAATTGCAGATTTGAACCAATGCATACTCTTAGAACACATTGGGAATGTCAGTCATTAAACAGTGGAACACTGATAATGGCCAAAAATTAGAAATAATGATAACGTACAGTTAGCTGAATGCTAGTGATGGCCAATCATGTGAAAACATTGTGTCTGTAACACTCCACACACTAAGAAAAGCTTAGCTGTAGCTGGCAAACACTCTGTTGCTTTTATGTACAGTAGATACAATGCTGATTATCTTAAACAACAACTCTAATTTGCTCTTCTAGTAAGTAATCTACTTATTATTCCTTTTATTTGGTAACATTACAAGTTTTACACTACTGGTCCTATGGTTTGTTAGACACATCTGACACATTTAGTCGAATCTAATTTAAGTCTCCAATGAAGCCTAGAGGCTACACAGCATTGTTAGGAGTTAATATAATGACCAGTTTAGAAAATGAGAGAATATGAAAAAAGAGCACTGCATTTCATTCATGGACGACTGTGTGTGGTATGAAATCCTCTGAAGAAACTGCAACACTATTCTTATTCTATTCTACTGATGTGAGAACATTTCTCGTCACATTTCTGACAGATGATATGACAGATGTTTAAACCAAGTTCTAGAACGACTGAAATATGTGCATTGCTCTTTGCACTACAACGAGCCAGTGTCAGCTTTTAATTTATATAAAACAGTACCTCTTAATGGGAAATGCTGACAGTTTTCTGCACAAATTAGTTCCATCGTTATTTATAATTCATAATGTGTATGTCAGCAATTGATTTTATTCTGGAAAGACCTGAATGAAACAGTAAAGCTGAGTTTTAATAAAAAAAACTTTATACAAAGTAAAGAATAACCTACCCTTGAGCAAAACTGACAACACTGGCAAAACAGGAGTACACACTTAAAATACACATTTCTATTCTGAACTATTCTTACACAACAAACGCAAGCACTGGAAGATTCAAACTGTAGCACCGACAACCATGTTTAGTCTAGCTTATGAATTATGCCCTCTGAAATACTCTTTCCCCTTGAAACATCACTTCCATCTTCTTCAAATGTACCCTCAAAACTCTTGTCTGTCGATGAAAACTTAACCACTGTTTGACACCATGCCCTTTCAAAGCCCCCCATCGCTTCAAGTTTGACTCAGCCACTTTGAATATTGACAGAAAACACTGGCAAGAGAACGTGGGAGAGGGTAATGAGGAGAAAGTGGACATGGTGTGTGTGCACCAGTAGGAAGGAAATTAATCAGTCTGACGGCACAGAGGAATCTGTTGAAAGATGTTTTGGAATTTCCAACATTGTTTCACTGATGGCATGATTTAATTTGATCTAAATATGCTCCCGCTTGCATCTATGTGGGCAGAGCCAGAGCTATATTCCCATTTGGCAGAACCCTGTCTACCCATCTCCAAAAAAAAAAAAACAACTTACTAGTCTGTTGCAGGCAAAGTTCATTTTCAAGTTTGAAAACAAACGAGCCAATGTGTTGGCTCTAAAACGCTCAAGACTTGCCGCGTGACCGTTAACTGTGTGACTGGGATATGCTAGTTCCACCAGTCAAATGGTCAGAAAGCACACGTCTCCGCTGCTCTGTGAAAAGTTCACCGACCCAGTTATCTCAGTGTAGACGGGTTTGTATTAAAAGTCATGTTAACCTACAGTACAGCGGTTTCGGGTTCTGCTTCAATTTATGTTCACCAGCTTTAACTTATTAGAGTAGAAAACATAACTAACGCACAAAACGAAAGTCTGTCCACGTGTTAGAAGGCATAGCACTAGTATGGTTTAAAAAGTGAACCTCATGAAAATCAAACACATTTTACTTTTAATGTCAGCACTGAATTAAACTCTAAATCAGTATGCAGCAGCACACTTTGCTAATCCAAGCCCCTTCAGCTGTACACCCTCAGAGCCTCATACAGTCAGATGTGTACTTGCGTTGCTCTCTCAAAGGGAGCGTGTCTATCACTCAGTGGTTCATCTCCCACTGTGAAGTAACGCAGCAGCAGTCACACAGGGGTACAAATATATCTCCAGGCTGAGAAAGGCTGCTTTAGTTCTATGGGGAAAGGAGCTGTCCAGTGCTATTTCCTTCTTAATCCCAGTTAGTGATCACTCTCATTAATTCCGAGGCAAATGACTGAAAAACATTAAGCAAGTTACACTCACGCTGCTGCAAAGGTTGCCTGATCCAGACAAGCATAAAAAGCAAGTTAAAAAAGAAAGATCAATGCAACATGTAGCCAGACCTGTAAAACCACACTCACCAGCATCACCTGCCCGACTGCAGAACCATAACAGCCAATTAACAAAAACTCCAAATGAAAGGTGCCGTCTAACCCAAACGACTATTAGTTAAGTCTCTTTTTTAAAGTCTTTGGCTTGTTTCAATTACATTTTTTTTCTTAATGGGCTCTTTTCTTTGTGATCCTGTGGGAGAGGCAGACAAATATGTGCAGCCAATCAAATTAACCAAACTGGCAAGCTTTGAAAATTAATCAGACGAACAGCGATGATTTGAAAAAAATAAAACGGCTTAACATCAGTAGAATAAAACTGTGTTTATAGAGCTGATCATTTGATGATATATGTGACTAAATGTGTCTTTATTTTAGTATGTTTAAACCACTCGCACAGAAAGACGACAGCAGCTCAACCAAGAAGAAACTGTTGTAATGCTCCCTGCCTGCAGGTGGTAGTACCATACCTGTACCAGGTGGATGAGTGTAGTGAGAATGGCACATCGAAGCATGTTGTGTTCTTCAGACTGCTTCCAGAGCAGGGGCAAGTACTGAACCAGGCAGCCTACGTATGGCCGGATCTGAAGCAGAGTGAAAATAAATAGGAAGGCAAATGGAAACATGGTGCAAATTAACCAGCAGACAACAAAGACTATGTTTAATTCATGCACAATATCTGAGAATCTAATGCAAACTATGCACAAACCACCAGCTTTAATCGGGAGTGAGGAAGTGGAAAATGCTAATTTGATTCATTGTTGTCTAAAAAAAAGTGTGGGGTTTTTTTAAGATAATGGTTAATATGGCCTTGAAGTACATAAAAAATCTTTAACTAGTTAATTTGAGGTTTTATATTCTTGCTTTCTTTTTGCTTCTACCTAATCTGGTGTGTCTGGCATTTTTTTTTAAAAACTGGACAGTTACAGAATATATTTTCTCTTTCTAGTGTGACAGTGACAATCAGAACTCAGCTGAAATGATTTGTGTGTCAACTCTACAGTCTGTCAAGGACCATAAGCAAGCCAATTTGGCTGACACATGACACACGTCTTTGTAGATGTACAGCGGATCCTGCAGCAACAATCAGACCTGGAGTCGTGTGTAAGGTAACATAATGATGTTTATTCTTTCAATCCCATATCCTATTGTACAACACACAGAGTGTCAGTGGTACGTCGTGACAAACAATGACAAGTTGCTGAGTTTGAGTTTAGGTTTGCATTACTACTATGTTGCATCTCAGATGTGATTTCTTTCACATTTGAGCAACTCTTCGGATATGAAAACTGTGCACAGTCATGTAAAAACCATCCTGTTCTATCTAATCAGTTTTATGTCCTGTGCTCTAAACCATAGTGGGCTCAACAAAAACCTGTCATAGAATAATATGGCTCTGTTATTATGACCCAAATTCTACAAACAAATCAAGCCCTGTTGTTTTCAACACTAGGAATAAGGATTTTCAGACACCAAGTGGCTGCCACTGCTTCTGTGTAAAATTGGAAAATATGACTCTACACAGGGTAATTCAGGTGAAGTTGCCGAGCCGCCAGACAACTCGAAAGGATCTGAGTGTCACTGAATTACAAACTTCAAAGAGTTTTCTACCAAATTCTTCTGCTAACCTACACCTATTCCCCGTAGCTGCTCTGTGGCTCTCAAACCTAGGATTTTTATTAGACCTTTATAAAAAGTGTCGGCAAAGAGCAGAGGGAACCGTAGAAAAGAAACGTGACACACAAAGACACAAGAACATGATTAAAACTAAAGGGAGAGAAGAGTTACAGACCAGCCTAGGACGACACGTAAGGCAAAGAACAAAAAGGAGAAGGACAGCTCAGATCTTTCACTGTTCTTTTTAGGTTAATCTGAAGTCATTGTCTGATATTCTAAGATGCTGCCACTTTGTGTGGATTCAAAATCTCTAGTGAGAAGGGTTGGAATATTAATAGGACATATGCTGACACTAGAATTTTAGCCAGGGCCAGTGACTGGGGAAGTCTTAACCAGGCTGACAGCTCACAAGGATGAAAGCCTTTTCTGTGACAGATTTAAGTCGAAGGATCATTTAAGGGAAGGTGCTTAAAATGGAACTGAGGAGAGCCTTTGGGGGGTCAAGGGGGAGGTCAGCTTTTTAAGGGTTGGCAGTTAAGTGGATTAGAACATCTTATTGGATCCTGTGGAAAAAAATAAAATTCACATGGCCACAGTACTGCAGTGACTGGGTGAGACTGCATCATCACCGTGGTAAATGGGAGCAGGCATCATGTAAAGGCTCCCTAAAGCCGTATGATCTGCAAAGAGTCAAGAATGGGACTCTTTATAGAACAGCAGTTCTATCATTAATGTCAGGCTATATAGCTAAGGACAGATGGTAGTTTTACCTTGGTGCTCTGAGGCAAGCAAAGCATGACAGATGTTTTGTGCCTGTGTTATAATGTTTTTAACAGCTTCACATGTCTCCTACAGTGTCAATGGCAACAATTCAGGCATGTTCGGTAGAAATTTCCCAGATGGTGAATACCCCGGCTGATTCAAAGACGCTTTATAGCTCAGTTAGTCAATATATATAAAATATGTTAGAAAATGTATAGAATTCCAGATCTCACCTGGATGTTCACTCTCTCGATCACACAGGAGATGACATGGAGCACCTGCATTTTAGTGTCGCACTCTGTCACCTGCTGCAACAGCTGGAAGAGGAGTCCAAAGATAGACTCGAGGTACTAAACAGGAACAGCAGAGAGTAAACATTAGGAAAACGGCAGCTTACAGCCTAAACCTTCTGACTGATGACTACGTCAAAACATCATACAAAAAAAACTCACTGGGAGGAATTGTTCTGTTCGGAACTCAAAGTCATCAACAGGTGGCCATTGGTTAAGGATGCACGCAAACGTTCTGCTAGGGCATAAAAAACTGACTAGGCGCAATAAAAGCATGACCAATAACTTCTAGAGCTATCTAAAATTGATATACGAAGGGAAGGATATTGAGTTTCAGGGTTGTAGCCGTCTCAATGCGGACCTGTAATGGGAAATAAAAGGTAACGTTATTTAGGAGAAATAAAACAAGGACAAAGACACATTGCACTTTTACCCTTCCATCACTGAGCTCCGGAATATTAGCTGCAAATATAAAGAGACTGAGTTTGTGGTGAGAGATGTCAACAGAATACTGTTGCACACGTAGCCTTACAGCCAAATACAAAAAGAATAATTACATTTTCCTTTAATGACAGCCTCACAAAGACCACAACAACCAGCGCTCAGTATAACAAAAGCTTTTCATATCTAAATACTGCATGTGAATGTGTCCCTGCAGCGAGTTGGCTAAATACAGGCTGTCATCCGTTATTAAAGGAAGTGGCCCCTCTGCTCTTATAGACTCCAGCCATGTAATCTGACAGTGTTAGAACAAACGTCCATGGGTGAGAAAGTGATCAGATGGGGGAGCGGAGCTTAAATAAAGTAAACAAGTGGGGAATGGTTTAAATAAACAGAAACATTTTAAGTACCTTCCCCAAAGAAATCATTTTTCAGGCTGTAAGAAAGACAAGATAACCAAGATGGGTTGGCTGACCAACACCCACAAAGGCTTCAAACCCTCATTGTGCATAAAAAGCATAAAGGTACAGAAACCTCCTTAGATTGTAAACTGAAACTATAAATATTCCCATTTTTAGATGCTTGCAAATTCTTCAAGCTTCCCGTGTCATATGTCAGATCATAAAATTACTGAATAATGTTTCAGTAATGCTGCATACATTAAAAAGTAACAAAAGGATGTGTTGATGAACGAGACCCATCGACCGCCATCAGCACTGGCCTTGTTGGCAATTCAAATACTGATGAGAAAAACTGCATTTCAATTCTGCCACTAAGTGTAGAAGATAATAGGCTGCTTGATGAAATACTCAGATGGGCCTCAAACACACACACAGAGCTTGAAATTATGCAGTCAAAGCACATTATTATTCAGCCTCAATCGGTTTTTGACAGATACTAAAAAACAACAGGTTCAAACTGAATTTCAATGTGAATGAAAGTTCAATCTGGGGAAATTACACCGAATCTACTTACTCAATCAAATCAACAAAAAGTCCTTCATCTTGCTTCGAGTACTCGGTGAAAAGCAACACCAGACACAACCCCCCCCCCCCCCAAAAAAAAACTTACAACAGGGAATTACAAACTGATCTACAAAGCTACATCCAACCAAACTGTTCCATGTTAGTCAGCATAAAACACAAACGTATCAAAGAGTATCACCTGAAGTAATACAGTAGGGGTAACTAAACCCATTACAGTCCACCCTCATTTTATGTTTGCTGTTATCTCCTTACTGTCAGGTTGCAATCTCCAATTTCAGTAATAATTTGCGATTTTAAACCAGTGTCAGTCAGGATAGTGCATCCACTGTGCACTAGCCAAGGCGTGACAGAGTAGGATTACATTCATGAGCTACAAATCTATATTTAATATTCCTCAAAGCCTTCCTGTCTTCAAGAAACAGGGAGCTGAAATGAGACTAACTGTTGTCTAAATATGTCACAGACTGTTGAGGCCAAAAGATGTTTTAGAAGCGGATTCTACAAAACACTAGTACATGCACTGATAATGCCAACGGCCTATAAACAGAAAGAGTTCAACTTGTCACCTTGACAGTAATAAGGCTTCTTAATCTGTGTATAAACATGCACACGAATAAAAGAAATTTTCACAATGACTGCTGAACCATATCAATACGTCTAGTGTCAATTCTCTCTTCCATAAAGTACAGAAACTTAAAACTCAAACTACAAATAACTTGGAGAGCGATTCTCTATTTGAATGACCTTTCTGAACAGGGGGACCATAAGAGCAATGAAAATATTTGAGACCAATTGGACTGATGGACAGAGTGGAGTGTTCTCCATTAGACCATTAAACGTTCAGGATCAATGGCTCATTCGGATTTAGCCTGTAATTGGTTAGGACTATATTGATCCGGAGGCATAACATGGTGGTGAACTGGTCAGTGATACAAGAGCAAGCTCTACACGTCCTACAAGTCACAGCTGAGGATGGGCAATTAATACTGTAATGCTGCACAAGAGATTATGGGTTTTCCATCACAATAACGTTGGCAGTTCATGTGTGAGCTGCATTATCTTAATTATAGTATCATCACAACTAAAAGGCCATTTCACTCAAAGCAAAAACAAAAATATTGTCTGCGGGTGCCTTACCACCAAGTCCGGATCCTGCATGAGGCTCAGGATGACCTCATAGAGTAAAGGTCTAAGATCAGATTTGAACTTGACAGAGATCCATTGTCCTATTAGCCAGATGACCCGTCTGCGAATCAACTTGTACCTAAAGAGAAGAAGAGAGAATAAAACTCTGGCTGCAGAAAAAGACTTAAACTTTACATCACAACATAGTAAGCTTCATTATTTTATGTCTACAATACAGCGACAGTACTAATGGATCAATAAAAATGTGGGCGAGCTATTCAAATAATCAAATTAGAAGTGTCATTGCTCGTTTCTCATTCTAAAATGCATCAGTGATTTATGTATAGTGGATAGACTGCAGTGTAATTTGCAGGTTTCTCCAATATTCATTACATACTGTATATTCCACTTGAATGAAAAAGCACAGACAATAAGTAGTGCCCCAAACATAAATGTGGCACTGCATCTTGGGAATTTATGTTGGATTTTTTTTGTTGTTGGTGTAGAAGTGAAGAAACGAAAAAATGTTGGGGCGGAGCAACGAAGGAAGGGAGTAATGTGAGGGTAAAGAATAGGAACGTGACAGTTCTTGTCAGATAACCACAGGAAGGTATATGCTGAAAACTGGGCTACAAACCAGCAGATAATAAAGTGCATGACTCAGGATTTAGAGTTGGCAAACTGTGCGCGGGTGTGTGTACATGTAGGTCAGAAGAAAAGGAGTTGCTTGTATGAAAAAATTTGGAAAATGTAATTGCTTTATCGTCAAATTGCAGGTTATTTATTTATTTATTTATTTATATAGCTGGAGAGTACAGCTGGGATTTTTTAATATTAGCGCTGGTGGAAAAATGGAAGAAAAGGGTGGAAAGCAGATGGACAGGCAGGTTGACAAGGGTATTTGTCTGTCACTTAAAGGTTAGACATGACTCGTTCTCCTTAAATCTGTCTGTACTCCATAGCTTCACAGAGCTGTCAGCAAACCTGCCCATCCTTCTGGCACACATGGAAAATACAAGTGGACAAAATTATAACTTAATAAAAAGCACATTTCAAAATAAATTTCATTTAAACATGAGATAACACACTTGCTTGTTTTATATTATTTGAACCTTATTATATAAGTTTATAATGTTTCGTCATCAACTAAATTTTAAAGCATCTAGTGGTCACACAGGGGAGTGACTGACTTCTCTGACAAAATTCTGCCCTAAAGGTCAAGCCGCAAAAGACAACAGTGCTGCAAGAGTCTGGCTGAAGAATGATGAAACACACTGTATCTGAATCTCACTGTCTGTCTGGGTGGCACAAAAGGTTCTGTCTGGCTACTCTGAGATGTCAGTAGGAGTGAGATTTAGTGTCAGCGGCTCAGTTGTGTTCATGAGCGTTTACAGCATGTGTTCAAAAAAAGGCTTGCTGTCCTCTCTGGACGTTCCCACATGAGAGCTCATCACAGATATGACAACAGTCTGGTTTGAGTTACGGAAAGGAGGGGGGTGGGGGGTGTCAGCAGGTCAGGATTTAAGTGTGTGCCAATAAGAGCATGAGTATGTTTCAGTGCACTCATTATAGCAACAACTTTAAGTGGAGCTTACTGAAGGCCTGAGGCTCAGCCACAGGTGTAATCACAGCTCGAGCAGAGAAATGGACCCCACTGCCATTTACAATTAAAACTGTACATTGTGTGAGGCAAGCAAGAGGGGTGTGAGAATAATAAGCAAACCAAGAGACAAAATGCTGCTCCTGCTTTGTTTACAGTTTTCCAATTTCCAACTTCCAATTTCTGACGCCTAAACATCATAAAAACAGTTTCGGAGACTCCAAATGATTGGCATTCGTACTGCTAAGGGCTTCACAAGACTATGGGCCGAGTTAAAAAAACAATAAAACTGCAGCTCTTTAATTCTTTTCAATGTAGCCGTATACGTTGCTCGTTCTCTTTCACAGACATACACAGGCTTTATTTTGTTTAAATGCAGCTCAGCTGAAACAGAGTTCATTACAATGCTGTGCACAGTAAGCAAGAAGGCAATACATTTCCATTATAGTGACAATAGTAGGGAATTGACTCAAAACCAAAATTGATGAGCAAGATTAGAATCATTAGGAATTCAATGACAGCCTCCCCTTAGGAAACAGCATAGTACTGACACAGGTAAATTATGAGCAGTAACACAAGCAGGCACCAAAACATCCACCAGTCCTGACAGCAGGTGGCTACAAACATGCTAATTTAGCTGCACCAATTACAATGGGTGCTCCATAAAAACGTTTAAACCTCTTTTCCCTTATACTGAACGTCTAATAATTAATTCTGTTTATTATAGTGTTTGTGGTGTAGATTAAAGTCTAAATAAGCAAGTTGCATTCATTGCTCTAATAGCCAGAAGCCAAAGGCCAAGGAAGGAGGGCAGCGCTGCACGGTCTGAGGCTCTGTTAATGGTGACAAATGTGCAGCAGGAGAGTGATCTGGCCAAAAAATCTGAGTGTGGCTCCTGGCAGCTGTCAATCTCTGTACTGTCCTTCTGCTCTCCTGAGATATTGCCAAGCTTAATATTTCGTCCATGTTCTGCTTTAGTTAGCCTTATTATTTTTACGGTGTGGCAACACTACATCTTGTCAGAGCAGACTGCACACCTTTAAATCACTGCTGACTGTGGCTGAACGAAAACATATACGCTCTCCTTCAGGACACCTGTGGGATAAAGTGCTGCTTTAGGCAGGAAATGCCTTAATAAAGAATTCTTATCTTAATGTTATGCTTGTACTTAATGTCTCTTTTGATGATCCTGTGGATTACAAGATTTAATTTAAATAAAACCTTTTTTCTTTTTTTAACATCACTTACTAATACCATATATGGAAAAAGCTACAAAGCACTTACTTGAGTTGATGTTTAATAGTGGGGCTTTTATTCTCTCAGATGTTACATGGGGTAATTACCCGCTGCATTACTCTAATCTTCCATATATTTAATAGGAAAATGCTTAATATTTAGGTAAGAATGAGTGCAGCACTGGAGAACAGCATGACACCTTTTAGGGTTAACACCAACTGTGCAAAGAGCTTTCTGTGCTGGTAGGATTAACCCTTTGCGGTCATGGTTGTCATGGTGGTCTCCTTCAGATCAAGGTCAAGATCACAGACAAAATCATAAATATAATTTTTTTACTTTTGATATTCAAAAGTATAGGCATGGGCATAAAAAGAACAAAGGAATAAAGACGCAAGCAAAAGTGGAAGGTTTACTTGCACCTGTACAGTTTGGAAACAGAGCCTCCGTGTCATCAGCACGTCTGCACTCTGATGTCAGCACCAACCTGAGTGGCTGACCTTTTTAAGTGCTGCAGGCTCTTTGTTCTGATTGTCTTTGGGCCTGTGTGTACAGGGCACATCTTTGTTCTTTGCATCACTTGCACCACCTCGCCTCCGGCTACTTTCCCTTTTCCAGTCACCTTTAAGAGCCATTGATCTTTCAGTTCATGGTTACTGCAGCTGGCTGATTTTAGACCATCCATCACGTTTTAATTTTACTAGTCAATCCTTAAGCACATTTATCGTTTGCATTTCACTGTCAAATGTTTTTCTTCCGTCTTCCTGATGTTTTTCCCTTTACACCGTGAACTTCATAACACTATAAAATTTTAAACATGCAGAGATAAGTGTGTGAACATTTTCAAAAGAAAACTCATAATTTCCAACACAGTACCTGTGATGGCTCACTTGCAGCTCTCCAAGAAGCTGATTCTTGAACCACTGATCAAAGTCCACGTTGTCAAACAGTTCGTAGGCTGCCAGGCCAACTGCATTGTATACTGCAGAGAAAACAACGACAATCAGAAAATCCATTGGAATCAGCCACGGTGATTATGTGCCCAACAAACACTGAGCTGCAAAGTGATGGTGGTAAACTTGCAAGAAGATGAAAATGTCTCTGCTACAACGCTGCCCATCAAATGAGACAAGCGTATACGAATCAACATACGAGTGTGTGAGACAGAAAAGTCAACACAGAAGCCGAAGGATGACAAAGAAAGATGAAAAATACTAATTATCTTAGATGATCCAAAATTTACGAAGCAGCTAAAAGCCTCTTGTACATAATTTGTGTTATTTATCATGACAAAAAGACAAATGTGCTAGATGTATTGGAGGATATGCCGAGAAGATGGATTGTCTAGAGGTGCTAATGGAGTGACCCTGGTCAATTTTAACAAAGACAAAGCAATCAGGCGTTACTGTTCATAGGTAAATAAGACAGACGGGAAATTGGATACGCGAGAGGCACAACACACATGAATTCCTTTCCTTCCTTAGAGTCAAGGCCTTAGAAAAAGCTAAGAGCTCTGTAATGTGTGGATCTCCCAGGGATGTCTTTATTAGCAGGAATATCACATTTTGTGTTCTTGTTTATGAAGTCCTGTGTTAATGATGCAGTTTAGCTTTGCTTTGAGGGTAGTTATTTCCACATCTACAATACTGCTAAATTGTTCTGACGCCCTAAAACGAGATGTTTATACATTTTAGTGGTCCAAAAAGCATCTCAGAAGGCTAACGGTGTGTGACAAATATACTTTTCTAATGTATACTATTTTACAGGGAGGAACGTTTCACTGCTATAGTGCAACATTAAAATGACTGGTGTGCAACTGGTACAGGTGCTACAAAAAAATACCCAAACAGCTTATGGATGTCTGCAGCAACAAAAAGTACAACCCTGCCGAATGGTGGTTCATTTTGGTTTGATGCCAGGTAGCAGCATTTGTGAGCTATTAAAGGAGCACAAAACAGGTGGTTGTGCTTTGAGAGCAAATGTGGTTATTATGCACTGTAGCACTGCCTATAATGTATGATAAATGTCTTTCTGGCACATTGGGTGAACTAATGTGCCTTTGCAAGCTTAGGCATATAATGGCGAGCCATGAGCTTAGAAAAACACTAGTCACCAGTTTTTGTACTATTATAATTAAATTTTCTATTTTAATATTTAGAAAAAAGCCTGCTCTTTCTGTTATTAAATGACCCTCTGGCACTTCACCAAGTTCACTTCAGCTCTCACAGCCTCAATTATCTGCCACTGCTGCTGTTGCCACAGCTGAGCATCATCATCCAGCGATGTTTGCCATTTTATCTACACTGTCAACAAACTGCTGGGATCTCTACAGGCATCCAGCTTTAACAGAGGCTCTTTTAGCAGTCAATCTCTCTGTCTGTGTTTTAGTGGTATATGGTTTAAAATCACCAGAGAGGCAGGTCTGACCTGTCAAGGTCTTATAAAAACACAAGGAAAGGGGAAGTAAAGGGAGGGGAGAGAAAGTCGATAAGAAAGAAAATGGGTGGGGGGGGGGGGGCAAGATGTCTGTAGACGAAATTACAAAAATGCAACTAAAAAGGCAACTATTGGTAGAGTCATTATGCAGATGTCATTTTTTAGCCTAAACGGTTTTTATGCATCCTGCAGCTCTCTTTAATCAAATTCGCATCCCATTTTACCCTCCTCTTCCTCTCCATCTGTTTGCTCTGTTGAGGACCGTGGTAGAAAATTTCAATAACAAAGCAAATCTGTCAACCTTCAGCTATTGTGTTGATGTTATAATAGTAAAGCTGGCTTGGCATGAGCAATGATAGAAGTTATTGAACCAGAAAAATTTCACTCACCTGCATCCTTCATTAGCAACTGAACAGGGTCTTCCACATTCGTTGGGCCTGTAAAGGCACATGCATTTATTCACTGTAATATCCAGGACAAGGCACACTGCATTTGTAAAATACACAAAAGTCTATTGTGTAAACAAGATTTAAATGGCCAGTGAATAAATCAGAACTCAGACTTACGGAAGTCTGGAGTTTATTATATCAGTTTTGTCATTTTACAGGTCTGTTTGCTCCCTACGCAATTGCCCCTGTTGTGATCTCAGGTTTCAAAATCAATATGTGCTTCTTTCCCAATTACCCAATCTGGCATGTTTTTTACTGCACCAGAAGCAATTTCCACTATGTCACCTAGAAACAAAGGCAGCTGGGAAGACAGGTGTGGAAACAAACAGTATTATCTACCTGTTGAGCAAAAAGCAATATTAATTTACCAACAGACTAGAGACAGTGTGTGTGTTGTAATGTGACTGACTAACTAAGGGAAGACGGTGCTTGTAGCGGGGTGGACATCGTCACTTGATAGTACTGTATGCATCGCTTACTGTCAAGGTCACAGGTTACAAGGTTACGTTTCAGGCGCATGCTCTGGGGTTTGATTTGTTACCAAGACATGCACATTTTCTGATGCCCGCTTTTTCAAAGGAAAGGCAACCCATAATACACATTACACCTACATCATGACATGATTATGAGTGTGTGTATGTATATATTATATTATATATACACACCTGTGTTCAAATCAGGGAGGAAAACGATCGTGACTATATAACTGGGAATGATTTAAACGTTATTAAATCTTGCAGCACCAGAATCTACCTCCAATTTCATTAAAATGTACAATTTCCTGCAGAGCTGCATTAGACAGCATTGTATTTTCAGTGAGGTATATATAATAAGCCAGTCTGCAGAGAAGAGAGCAGACTGCATTTAATAATATTTGAAAAGACATTTAACTGACCCTGGAGATTCTGAACCATATCCAACAGCACCGGCGTCAAGGTCTGGCTGTAGTTGTGGAAGATGTCCAGGAACAATACTTCTGTACATGGCTAATTAAGAGAAACAGAGCAGAGGACACAAACAGAAAACATGTGCGCTGTCATTGCAATTCATTCATTTTTGTTTTCCGATTCTTAGACACCTGTGGTTCTGTTGGGTACAGTGGTGGACACTGCACACAAATACGTATCTATGCTGTGCGTTAGCTGCAGTCAACTCACCTCCAACTGTATATTCATTTAGATGTCACAAATAATACAAGATCTTTCCGACTGCACCATATAGACATAGTTTAAGCATCAACTTTCCTCCATGGAATCAGACAGTCAGAGGTTACAAACAGTTTTATCACCATCATTTAGCCATTACAGCGGATGCTCATGGAAGGAGGAGATTGGCAGCCTGAGCACATGAAAGTGCCAACATGCAGGGTAAAAGAGCTTATACATTGCGGAGACAAGAGACAGGTTTGTCATAATCAGAGGTTATACACAGACAAACAATTAGAGGTCTATTCAGATATATATATATATATATATATATATATATATATATATATATATATATATATATATATATATATATATATATATATATATATATATATATATATATATCTGAATAGACCTCTAATTGTTTGTCTGTGTATAACCTCTGATTATGACAAACCTGTCTATATATATATATATATATATATATATATATATATATATATATATATATATATATATATATATATATATATATATATATATATATATATATATATGTTATGTATAATTATCCTCTGCTGTCTATAGCTAGCCTGCTCTGCTTCAATGTGCCAAAACGCCATGTAATGGTTTCAAGTGTGAAAATGCAGCACCTACAGGGACACTAATGCAGAATACTGATTGAAAAAAATCAGTTTTAATTAAGACTCCAGTGTTTTTACCATGAAAAGTGATTTTATTTCAACTAGAGTCGCTAACAAGCACAAACTGACCCGTCAGAAAGGATCACAGTCGAAACAAAAAGTGATGAAACAACGTTAATTGCAATAAGCTAGGTACTAATTATAGAAACTAATGTCATTTTCTGTTCTGTTCTGTTTCACAATGATTTAAATTAATACGGGCTTAGGGCTCAGTGAGAAAATGCTTTAGCATACTTCAGAGAAAAACCAGGCAGTTATTAAGTGATGAAACTAAGAACAATGCATTACACGACAGATAGGGAAGGGAAGAAAATGAGGGGTCGACAAAAATAAAATAAGACGGAAAAAAAAGAAACTGTTATGAATCAGAAAACCAGCTGAAGATAAGCCTTTGCCAAAAAAAATTAGGCAGCAACAGACGTCACATAGGCCCGAGAATCACTAACTGTTTCATGGTGCTGTAACGTGCACAATTTACTCACTGTCGCCACATAAACCACAGCTCTGAATTATAATAAACATCGATGTGCTAAAGTGACCTTTGGCAAACGCCCATGTGTCACCTGCTGTGTTTGCCTCACTTATGGGTACGTGCACATCTGACTCACCCTTAGGCTGTATTTCCAGGAGTCGCCACCCGTTTCTTCAACAGCTGGAGAAAAGATGAGAAATTACTACGTATTAGCAAACTTTTTAAACAGAGCAATGCAAGTGCAAATATATTATTTAGTGTATATCTATTATTAACACACCCCTTATTGTAAAACTGAATGCAAATCTCAGCACTCTGAACTACTGTAGTGGTGGAGTTTGAGTGGTGTGTCCTCTGACAGGGTATTGATTTGATACAGACACTTAACATTGTGCTATAACTAGGACTAACACAAAATACAAAACCAATCACCGGTAGGGTTGAAGGCAGGGTTTTGAAGAACCATATAATAGTCACAAGGACACAAAAAAAATTACACAGCTGCAAATCTCTATGTCCAGATAAGTCTAGATGTGCATTCAGGCTGCGTATCTGGGGATGTGCTATTACCAAAGCTCTCAGGGTCTTCTTCCCACATTGCCAACTCTTCCTCTGTGAGAAGGAAGTAGTGTGAGACGAGCCGGCGTCCAATCTCCGTCAGTGTGGGGTGTGTGAAGAACGCTGTCTTGATCTTGTGAGCCTCCAGACTCTCTGGCTTACTGTCTGAAGGAGGGAAGAGACAGACACGATCATAAAGAAACAGAACTATGAAAAAGTACAATTCAAATATAAACCTACTTTGTACAAAACATGAGCCTGTACCAAAAGCAGTGAAGTTATATTGTTTGGTTAAACGTTTGTATTTTCAGGTAATTTCCAGCTTTAAATGTAATTCATACAGCTATTTAAAAAAAGGAATATAAAGTAAAGAAGAAATTAATCTGTATTTCCAGAACATGCTATGATCAGACTGCACTTTACCATATGCTATAATTGAAATACTCCCTGGTGTGAAAGAAGAAAAGCAAACAAAGCCAAACCTAAGCATTTGTTTATAACCGAGCAATAAAGACCCTAACCCTAACCCCAAAAAAATGTCTCGGTTCTATCAAATAAGTGAGGCCATGCTAGTTGGCTGAATAGAGTGACATGCTGCACGGCTAATGAAGCACTGAATAATTCTGACAGGTCAAAGGAAACATGAGCCATGGTGAGGTAAGGTAACGCTGATGATCTTACAGTGTTGTCGGTCAGTCATCAGCTTTGAGCAACCAGAGGCATTTTCTCCTGGCATCTAACTGTGTTAACATTCTTACTTGTCAATCTGTCTTTCATTTTAATCTTCTACGTCCTCATCCATTATTTACCTATTCTTTTTACTCTTCATCCCTCCGTTCACCCTCTACTCTCTCCCTTTTTCCCAGAGCTGTCATATCCTACCATCAATGTTCTTGGCAGGTTTGTAGGCGTCATTCTTTACAATCATCTTGATGAGATTCATGCACTGAACAATGAAGCGTTCAAAGGTCACTCCCTCCCCAGCCGGTGTGAACACATAGCTCACAGCAAACTCCAATGAACGCTGGATCAGAGGAATGAATGCGCATGGATGGTACTCCAAGAAGTCTAACAGCTACACGGTGAGGAGAAAAGAAAACATTGTTAAAACAGTGTGTTGATTTCAGGACTTGCATGCAAAGTTATCCAATAATAACGAAACAGACATGTCATTCGAGCTTATTAAATTAACTCACAACTTTTGTGTACAAAATGATGGTCTTCTCTAGCTTTTCTCTGCATGTGCTCTCTGGACCAACCTGCCGACCTGAAAGACAGAGAAATCCCATGACTTTGTTACACCAGCATTCAAGCTACGAGCTTTACCAAAATCGCTGCCTTGTGGGACTCCTATGGGAATTCTACATGCTTCATTGTACAGTAAAGTGCAGTAATAAAACAATAAAAAAAAGACTCACTTTATAGTTTTTTTTTTTAGTTTTGGCTCCATAAAATCACTTATGATCCTTGAGCCAGTAAATAAGTCGCATATCATTTACTTCTTTGTCAGCCTCATTGATGGAAGGAGCAAAGGCAATAACGGTCCCTGGCATTCCTCCAATCACTTGTGAACAGCCAGGGTCATAGTTTCCTCACCCCTTACACACACACACACTGATTTCTTTCAGCAGACACTGATTTAAAGTGACATATGATTATTTAAAAAGGTTAACTGGCTCAACGATTGCTCTTTCTTGCTTCTTTCAGACCTAAACAAATCAGCGTTTATGCAGATTGAAAACACAATTGCATTCTACAGTGCATCTGTGTCATTGGTTTGTTTATGCGGGTGTGCGACAGCTGGTAATGTAAGCAGATATTGTGCCAAATAATCAGTCACCAGGATCCCACATCTGAACCACTGAAACCTGCTTTCAAAAACAAATAAAGATAGACATAAAATAAAGAAATAATATTGAAATTAAATGCTAATAATTCTGATTACTTATCTGCAACCTGGCAATGATGTTTTCAGTGTAGTGACTGACAGAAACAGACAGTGACCTCAGCTGGAGGACAAACATCTAACAGGGACGGCCAGACATCTAAATGGACCACAAAGGCTGTCCCAAAACCACCAGTTTATATAGCTGACCTTATCAGCCTGTGCGGAGCTGATATTTCTCCTCAGCCTGGTTGTGAGCTGCCTTGCTGTTTCTCCTATCTGACAGGCCCAAATACCAACAGGACCCTGACCCTGTCTCCACTGCCATCAGCTGAGATTAAATATTGGAAATGATGGTTGTGGGTGATATCTCAAATAAGATTTAGTGGAACTGAGGCTGAGGTGTATCTCCCATGTACTTAGGAAAGAAGACAACCATCTATGAAATCGAGCTACTATTGCTGGTAGTGAACTCTTACTCTGCACTCTTTGCTTATTTCCAGTGTAGAAACTTTCTGCTGCCCAAAAAAATCTTTTAATTAAGTGCAGAACAAAACGTTCTAAGTTTTAGCCACAGAAATTTTAAATTAACCTAGGTCACACCTAAAACATCACGCAATCTTCAGTAACGTGATGACCAGTAATGTGCCCATTTTTCCCCCCATTTCTGGTGGAAACAAAAAATGTTCGCTAAATGATTTTCTGAAACTAGATCCTGTGGCTATTTAATGTCTATGAAGGTTCACTGAAATAGTGTGTGGTTGCGTAAAATATAACATAGTTAAGCTATAGTTCTCCTTGTCCCGTCACTTCCTTGCAATAACAACTACACTTCTTTCACTGTGATCCAGTATAAAAAGTGAAGACATCAGAGGCTTATTACAAAGGACAGAGGGTTTTCTCATAGCTCACACCTACTAGAAAAGGATAAGGACATCTACTAAGGTTAGCAAGAAACATTTTATGGGGTTTTTAAGCTGGAAAGAGAAAATCAATATTTACAAAGATTCACATTTCTTGAGTGAGAGAAATGGGATGACTCAACTTGAGCTTTTAATTTGACATCTATAGTATGCTATTACGACGTTAGACCAGAGCTACCACAAAGTATTACAGACCTTTAAGCAGGTGGTTAGATCACGCACTGCAAAGAGAAAGAGTACTCACAGCATTCCAAGAACTGTTTTAGCCTTTCAAACACTGCATTCAGGAAACCCTGCAAAAGGAAGACAGGGTGAGATGAAGTTTAATCTCTGACATTTCTACAGTTAAATTACTCGTGATTATGTTATCAGCATCACCCAAAAGCACGTATATTAACAAGGGCAAAGTTCACAGCAGACTTTTGTTAGCATATTGTTCAGAATTAAAGAGAGAGGGGGAGAATATGTGAACAACAAAAGGAGTGAAATATTTCAAGCATTCAGGGAAAAGAATTATAAAGCAAAACAAAGTGCAAAATAAGTTATTATCAGAGCATCATGGTGAAAAAGGTTTCACAACAAAAGAGGAAGCAAGGCGGGTTTTGTGTCGGCAAAAACAATTAGGATGTTAAAAGGAAAGAAAAACTTGGAGAAGTAAAAGCATGTCAGCGAGCTGCTACCAAAGAGAGATGTGTCTAATAATCTGTGTGGTCATTTTATTTGGCCACAAATATGCTCACAGCAATGCTCCAGGTTTAGCTTCTAACAGTGGTTTAACTATCAGATTCTTCTAACCAGTTATTCCCTTTAAATGTTGACACATTTGACTCCTAGACGCTGCAGATTAAGCACGTTTTTGACATGTCAATCCCAGCCCCAACGTGCTCTTTGTTTGATAATCAAGTCGAGGGAAAAAAAATGCAAAATAAGGCTTAGGAATTCATCACTGTGACAGCCTATGTGAAAACACAAGCCTGCCAGAGTGTGAAAGCAGGCAGTGTTTTCTTTCTTAATGCAAGTATTTTGCACTCGCTGCTGTTTCTGTGGTGATTTTAAAATAAACTTCATCGGGCCAGAATGTTCACATCTTCTGGGAAAAGAGTAAATGTAAAACTGCTCTTTACAGGAGTCCCAAGCGTGAATGTCATAAACCAGGGCTGTGACATATTGAGCTGAGTTCAAAGACGTGGCGCCAAAAGAGCTGGAAAAAAAAAAAACAGCAGAGGACTACACGGCCTTGAACACTGCAGACTACAACTATACATAATACAGACATACAAAACAAGTCAAAACTAAAAGTCTGTATGCAGTTTTGTTGTTTGCCGTTTTGTTTTTCATTTAAATAAAAGTTTGGGGGTTTTTTTGCCTACAGCTGCGACAGATACATAACCTTGAAACAGATTATACAAAATAACTAAATAAATTATGGGATGGGATTCGAGCTGTATCACAGTCATCATCATAGGAAGAGCAAAATCAGAGATGACAAGCCATCAACATCTTGAAGACTTAATCAGTAAGAGCGTGAAACATCTTCAAACCATCACAGGACATATTTTTCACATATCTGTCAGTATTTTATCTTTCAAAAGACTTTAATACCAAGATACAAGTGAAAATGATCCAAATGAGGACTCACACTATTAGACGGTGTTTATCTTACACAGACAAGGACTGGGACTGTGCTGTATACACAGGTAACTACAAATGTAACCAAAGAAATGACTAACTTGATGCTGATGCGTGATGGTAGGTTGAAAACATAAAAAAAATGAAAGTAACTAATGTTATAAAAAGCAAAAATTTATCCCCACAGAAAAAAACCTGTCAAATATTTAAAACAGTATAGCCATGACCTAAATGTTGAAAAAGGAACTATGTGCTACATTACAGAGCATCACACAATAACTCACCATTGCATTAATAATGGAAAACATAAAAATTGAATCACATTGGTAGTCAAAAATAAGATACTGCCATCATAAACATCTACACATGAAATATTAACTGCAGACCATTACATCTGCTTCTGATCTAAAATTATCAGCAAAAGGAAATTTACATTTTTATGCAAGTATTTCAAGTATTACACACCCTTCAGCCAACTAGAGGTTCTCTCATTAGTGGAATAACAGAGTACACTAAACAGAAGCCTTCCGTCACAAAATGTCCTTCATATCTCCCAGTTGACAGAGAGGGAAATAAATTAATAAAATATATACAGAACAAGTACAAGAGAAAGACACGAGCAGACAGACGGGTCTCTCTACTACTGAATCACAATGAGCAATCTCTTTCAGTAATGACATTGTCTCACTGCATTTGTTGTATATCCATATCTCAACATCATATTTAATGTCCTTGTGACACAATTACATTTAATCATGAGTGACTTTAATAGATAAATTCAGCCTATAAATGTTGAAAATTATACAATGCTGTCATAACCTCTAAGTACAGTCAATAAAAGTCTTCTATTTATAAATGATATGAAGGTACTGGGAAGAAATATACATCTTATATTGACTAGGTATTCATGTGTGACCACTGTTTTACAATATTATATTATTATTAGAATATTAGTTTACAATAATTTTACAAACAAACACTGTCCAACCGGCAACATCTCTAGTTTCTGATTCTTAGAATCAATCAATCCACTCCAAGCACTGGAATGCACTGTGTGTGTCCTGAGCCCAACTCAGTGATGCTACACTGACAATCAAGACACGAGAAAGAACAGTCTTTCAGATCACATGGGAGCTTTAGCAAAAATTAAAAGTTCAGTCCAAGGGTACGTTTCCCTTATTTAAAATAAAGAATAAAGTTCTTCTAAAAAAGTCCTTGAAATCCCACTTTCAAAGTCACTCTAGTCATTTACTTATCAATAACCTTGTTTTCCATTATTCTCTTAAACATTCAGTTATTCAGCTATTTTTTAACCAAACCTCGACAGACAAAACAGGAAGTATGTAAGTACTCTGACAGAGTTCAAAGAAGCGAAGCATTCTGTGCAATTGATTCCATTATCTCTGAGATGCAAGAGGCCCAAAACGGAGACAAGACTTTTTGCAATAGACGAGATTTAGACTAAATTGAATTAACTAGTTCGTGGGTTTGGACTTTCTTCACAGAGAATGGGAGAAGAGCTCATCCAGAACATTTGACTCTTTGAACTCAGACATGGCTTAAGGATCTTTCAATCATCACACCCATCCATATCTTACACACTGTGACTGGAGTCATTTTCAACAGGAAATTATGAGCTTTTCCAAAGTCTCAACAGTTCTCACCATCACTTCCATATTCTGTTGTGGCTCTTGAAATCCATGGACAGTTAACTTGCGAAGCACTAAGGGGCAGACAAAAAAAACAAAACAACCATGATAATCGTTTGCACAATTGTTACTATTTGCACATTTGCTATAACGTGAACTTAGATTTACTAGTATTTTACCACACAGCAGTACATGTAAACATTTCTACAAGTATATAACTTGTCAGTGTTATAAAGGTTTGATCTCCAAGTGAAATTGAGGCATGTGTAAACTTGAACAAAAGCAATTGTCACCTTTAAGGGACAGAAGCGTCCTCTCTAGCGAGCTCAGAGCTGCAGCTTCATCTCTGGCGTAGATCTGCTGGAGGAAGCAGTCGGTGTGATGGCTCCACAGGGAACATGCAAAGCTGTAGATGCCTGAAGCCAGCTGCCAACATACACATGAACAGAACAATCAATCACACACAGAGGAAATTATTCAGCATCACCGATCATGTGCCACAACAGGCAGATGAGGTCACTCTGGTGAACTTATGAAATTAATTAGAAATGAATGTGCACATACGATTTACATAAATGCAAATCGACAACTACACTGCAGGTACATTAATATTGATGCAAATTGCACCTCTATGTTACACAGCTAGAACAAGAGCAGGGAGCAAAGAAGACCTCTGAGTCACAGGTCCAATTTAGCTCTAATTGAACTTCCTCTTCCAGCCTCTGCCAAAACATTATTTGGATCCAAACCAATTACATTTTTTCTCCATGATGGCATTCTCCTATAGAGATCATCAAAGGCAGACTAGAGTACACTGGGCCACATCCACTGTATAATACATGGTCTGGCCCAGTAGCTCAGATAACAAAACAATAATGCCACAGCATAATAATGAACTTGGATTGTGCTTTGTTTGGCATTTTCATAAAAAGAACAGACAGAGCAGAAAAGACGCAAACATCTCAGTAACTATTCAGAGTGATCCAATATTCAAGCATTTCAAAGTGAGAGCACATGACTACACTTTTAGTACCTTGTTAAATGGAATGTAGGACTTTTTCCATGCCTCTGCACTTCATGGGGTTGTTTTGAACAGTGTGGATTGTAGAGCTTGATATAAAAATGTGTTGCTTGTTCATGTGTCCAAAGCTAATCAAAACAAACTAGGATGACCTAAACACAATGTGGAATGACACAGCAAAGGGTCTGAATACTTTTTGCTGCACTGTATCTGCTACTGATGTGGGACCTGGTGAAAATCTGGGAAACAGTGGTTAAGATGGTGACATATGTCTGCTAAAAGAGAAATCCCTCTTGTGACAGCGCAGCACAGGCTTTGATAGACTCTTTTAGAAAAAGTGCAAGACTGGCAGGTTTTGTCGTAGAAGAGATTTCTACTCGACTCCTCACATTTCTCAGATCCGGCCTAATCCAACACATAGAACCTAAAAATGGAAGCTTGGCATTCTGTTCTAAGGCAGTCGGCCGACATGTACATATGTGTACGCTGCTGATTTCTCTCAAACCGAGCCTCTGTCAGGTGGACACGACGATCACAGAAACCCACGTAGTTGTTTGACTTTGTGTGCATGACTTCCACACTTGCTGTCCAGATCAGTTTCCTACAATATGTATTGATGCAACTTACTGAGCCACTCTTGAATCCCTGTCATGGCTCCAGGTGGCACTGTGCTTTCGAAATAGAATTACGGAACAGCACAATGTATCACAAATTATTCACGTCGCTTGGCCAGAGATTATATTGCCGTAACACAAAAACACACACATGACTGGCAGCTTGTGATAACTAAAAGTCTATTTAGTTTACTTTTTTCATTTTTACAAAAGAGAAAAGCAGCTGGTTATTTAGCTGGCAGCTTGTGAATGAAGCACCATCTGATTTCCAATCAATGAGCTCAGTCAATTGTTGCATACCGTGTGATTGTGCATCTACGAATGAGGTACTTTTCCCACCCATATGGTGTTTAAGTGTCGCTTTAAAAAGCTCTACAGTGGTAAAAGCTTGTTTGCTTCGTTTCACAACTGCAGACAGGTGACAAGGAGGCAAACAAAAGGCCAATAAACGCTGATCATTTTCCCATATCTCGATCTGCTGCCTGATGCCATATGTGAACAGGTGAAGTCACAAACCAAAGCCAAATACAGAAAAGGCGACTTTACCCTAGATTTATTTAATAATGTGCCTACGAAGACCCATCCTGTGGAATATTGCTTCGAATTCTAAGCCAGGCCCTGGCTATGACCTCCTCCATCCCCCTGAGCGTCACACAAACCAAACAAGTGCAACTTAATGTGGAGCGTATTTAACCCTCGCGCAGCCTTTGAGGGGTCAAAACAAAAATAGGGGGTGCTCCAAGCTCAAAAACAAGGGTTGGATAAAACAGACAGACAGACGATAAATCACAACACCCTTTATCGAGATGAACGGTTGGATGAACTTGTTCATCAAAGACCCACACGTGTTCATTGCTTGGATGTAACACCCACAAAGGCTGTTTTATCCAACCATTGTGTGTGTTTTTGAGCTTTGGCGCCACCTATTTCACAGTGGGGGCGTTTTGACCCCTCGAAGGCTGCACAAGGCTTAAGTCTACGCCACATACCACAACATTTACAATGTGTGAAAAAGTTATGGAACCAACAACCCATAACTATCATTTTAATATCTGCCTGAACTCTTGGAGGGATATAAACTCAAGCAACGGTTTTGCTAATAAACTTGGAAATTAATTTCCACGATTGGCCAAGCTTTCCACATCTAGAGGCTTAAGGCTATTAACGTCAAATTTAGCTCAACCAGTTATTAATACGTCATTGCCATTATTTTTTCCACCCATTATACATTACATTTAATATAATAAAATAAGAATCTTGAGTGTAATACCTTTTCTTGCAGCTGCAACGCATAAACAAATTTGGGCTAAAAAGGTATAAAATAAAAAAGGTTCCCTCTCCACACTCCACTATGACTTATGAAACCACTAGATTTCTTCAGAAATGGCAACGTTCATTAAAAGCAGCAACACCTATTAGATCAATTATTTGACAGTATGTTATTACTAGAAAAAAAATCTGTGACCAAACAATGCAATTTCAGGAGGACATGCACCAAACAGACAAGTGGGGAAAATAACGAAAAAATTGATGTCCGGGTCAGTGACTCATAAATACAATTGCTGTGTTAAGAGAGCAATGTACCATTCTGAGCAGCACACTGAAGCACAATAAATGTATTTTTTTTGTATTTTGCAAGTGTGTGAGCCAGTCAGCCAAAATGCATTCTCTTGCTGTTGTTGTGCTGTTTAATTCAGTAAAATAGCAAAATAATGTTTGGATATTTTGGGTATTAAAGTGTATTTGCTCTCTATGACCCAGTGGCATGTGGGGAACACTAGACACTACACTAGATGAAAGACGTCAACAAGGCTGCTGCGACCTGGTCTGTCACACCTGTGTTTAGATCTATTTTTATATGTATGCCCTTAAGATGTGTCTATGTCATGTTCCATGCTTCTGCTCAGGACAATATGATTTACAGATGCACTGAGCCTGTTTGGCAGAGTGGGGACCTCTTACTCCCTAATATCATTTTCAGTTGTACAATTACATTATGAAAAATGGCCCTTCAGGCATGACCTGGTGAATTAACCATTTTAAATGGTATACACATGGTATACATTTGTTCATATTACAGGAAGAATGAACAGTGCAGAGAATCAGATTTTTTTACAGTCAAATCCACTGAACATTTTTCCTTCATCTACTTCTGATCCTCTCTTTTTCCATAATTTTTTCATTGTACATTATAGTTTGCATATCAGAAACCACAGGTTCCCAGTTCCACCCACCTTCTCTTTTCATAGAGCCTTGACTTTATCTTTACACTTTTTTATATTACAAAATGTCTTCTTATTCAATCCTTCTTCCAGATCTTGACATATTTCAATAATTTCTTCTCCTACAAATCTAGCCCCGCGCTTCCTAAGTCAATGTCTATTTAGCATGGTGTCAGGCAAAACTGAGTTCACAGCACAAAAACAAATCAGAGCAGGTCAGGATAACTAGTTAACATGCATCATCTCTGAGGTTGCAGTGGTCCTGCTCTACCAACTGTTTCAGGTGGGATGAAGGACTAGAAAGAAGAGCTAACCTGTTCGAGACACCCACACACAGAGCAGTGCTTCAATATGATGTCCAGACTAAATAGAGGACAGAGTGAACAGAGCAGTATATATATATAACGATGTGTATATAATGAGTGAGCGTATAAAAAAAATACACAATGGGAATCTTCACAATAGGTGTGTAAAAATAAATGGCAAAGTATAGGAAACACATTGACGGGTGTAACAGGGTACAATAAATTATACACAACTACAGATTGCCGTTGTTATAGCTTCCAAATTACTTACAGACAGGTCTTAACATTAAAATGTAGACTCAAGAAGTACAGTGTGTCACTGGAATTTAAATGAACAGTGGTGCATTGTCCCTTCTCCTGTGCTCACATACTGGCCACCACCTATGTCGTGACGGGGGAGAGACAGCCGTACAGGGGCCACTCAGCATCAAAGCCATCAGAGCATCGTTTAAAAACTGCACTGTTTAATGGGACTCATCCTGCCTTTTATTGCTCGAATTGCCCACGGGCAAACGTTTTGGCATAGAGAACGTCTCTGCATGGCATCCAACTATTTAGTCGCAGTGACTGCATGTGATGTCCATGGTCTGTTGCTGCCACACTCTCCCTCTGATGTGTTCACTCTTTTCTCTCTTGGTCTGTCTGGCCATCATATTCACATAAACCCAGCACTGCTTCATCACTGTCTTTCTGATAAAGACTTATGTTTAATCATAATACTTGGATACAGAATAGAGATAGAGAAACAAGAATCTGTCTGCTATAACGTTGCTCACAAACACAACCAGCCAAACCTAAAACCCAAAAGCCTTATGTTAGATATGTTAAAGTCATGCATGCATTTACAGAAAGCCTAGATGATACAAGTGCCATATTCGAGACGCTTATTCCAGTAGCTAAACAGCATCTCCTACAGGAAAACCATGAAACTGAAATGTGCAACTCAAGATAAGCTTCTTAACTTATTATTTGTCTATTATGTTCAAATACCTGTGCAGATACAAAGGGCATAGAAAACGTGACATAACTAGGGGGAAAAGTACATTAAGAGGAATAAGTCAACCTACAAAAGCAAAAAAAAGTTCCAAGTTCCTAAGTTGCTTGTATTCAGAGATGCGCAGCTACTGCAGCAAAGGCAGAGTACACAAAGCCAGAGAAGGAAAGCAAACGACCATGAATGCCAAGCAAAAAGATTACGAAAGCATGGCTGTAAAAAGTTTTAGGCTGCGAGTGGTGAGGACAAAAACTTACATCCTGAAAAAGGCGCCTGTCCTGTGCCAGACGTTTGGACGCTAGAGTTTTGGTGACATGATAGAAGGTTAGCAGCGCTCTGTGCTGCTGCAGGCCATCCTGACCCTTCACAGACTCGAGCAGAATGGGAATGAGCTCTGGCCATTGCCTGGGGCAGTCCAGACGGGCCACCTTGGCTATCAGCACCGCAATCTGGGTCGCTATCTGTTGGGAAAAACACAGAAGAAAAAAATGGCCAGAGGCAAAGCAGATAGTGGTTAAACTTGATGAGGGTTTTACTATTAATATTTAAAATCTATAGGAAGAGAAGACACAAAGTATGACTGTTATACATAAGACATCCAGAACCACATAACATTACTATTTTACATATATAAAGAGAGAGAGAGGATCTTATTTGTCTAAAGTCTCAATGCCCTGGAGAGGTCACACAACTAATAAATAGCAGCTGAGACTATAAAGTCCAATGGTGTGTGATGCTGTTATAATATACTCAACCATGAGCATCCACTTTTATACGTAAACAAACATGGCTGGGATTCTGAATTCAGTATGTAACCGGATGATTGAAGCTACGCACACGAAGCATCAAGCCTTCACTACAGTGAAATTATAACCCTGATCACTACCGCCTTCCCCTGGGACTAGAGAGGGTGCAGTAATATTGCCTACAATATTATTTTTATCCATCCATCCATTATCCTAACCGCTTCTACTGTTAAAGGTTGCGGAGCCAATTCCAGCTATTATTGGCCTACAGGCAGGGTACACCCCTGGACAGGTCACCAGTTTATCACCAGGCTACCATATAGAGACAGACAACCTTTTACAGTCACATTCACACCTATGTGCAATCCGCAGTCACCAATTCAATTAAATGCATGTCTTTGGACCACGGGAGGCAACAGCAGCACCCAGAGAAAACCCAATCTCCTGATGATAAGAGTAAGATGTACTAACATCCCTCTCTATCCATCCATTTGGTTTAAGGCTTCTAAGGGGTTGCATTTTCAGTCACGGTTGCATGGTGGTTTAAAGATTAAACAAATGGCTAATAAACTAAATTTGCTAAGATAAAAGTAATGTACATGTGACAAATTAGTTTAATTAAATGTCCTATTTTATATGGTTTTACACAAATTTCCTACTAGTGTATGACAGCAAGACTGACTTCTCTTTACTGACCTGATTTACAGGCTCATTAAAGTTTGTGATGAGTCCGGCACGCAATGACACCTTCTCTTCTTCTGATAACGCACTGTGAACAAGTCAACCAAGAAAGGGATCAGAGAAAGACTGGAAGAACATTTTTACATGAAACAGACAAATGTACATAAAAATATGCACAGATCAATAAGCATTAAAAAGAATGATGCCCACATGTGCTCAAACTGATTCCATAGTAAGCTTGAACTTGATATATACACACATTGAGTGCTAGCCACCGAGCGCCACGTCGCATTATGACAACAGGGTGCCAGCTGCCCACGTTTGCTGAATGCAGCTCAGATCCTTATGACCTTCTCCTAATGACTCCTTACAATTTCATTTTAAATTCTACACATGCAACTGCAGACTTTAATATGGTGAACCTATGAATATGACATCAGTCTGCCAAGTTGTTATGGGATCAATTAAATCCCTGTGTAACACTCAATAGCACAGAGCCTGCCAGCTGCCCGATTTAATCAGTAGGCTTTAGAATAAACCTGCTGTTCCTCTCCAAGTCACATCTTTTAGTCTGTAATATGAGTTCCTGCAAACAGAGTAAGGGGGCGTCTGCAGGAGTGTGTCTGGTGAAAAAACACAAAAATGTTTACATTTACTTTGTGTCTTTTAGTTTTTGCTATATAAGAGGTGACACTGAGAATGAGACTGTGTTTGACGTGAATAAGGAACAATTTAGGCTGCAACCTTGGAGAGACAATAGGTGGAAGACTAAGTACTAAGGCCAGGCATGCGAATTCGCAAAACAAAATTTTTTCGGGCAATCTGGGATTAGAGAAATCTTCAAAGAAATATAGCTGTTAGCATAAGCAAGCCTTGTTTTGTACTTGTACTTAAAGAAGGAAGGCAATCTTAAAAAAAGATTAAAAAAAATAAAACAAGTCACAAAGACATTAAAGATATGGAGATATGTGACATGGATAGATATCTTTAAACTTTAAATATAAACTATAAAAACGACCTCTTTCCTGGCTTATGACAAATTTACATTTCTTGTAATAAAATGCATTAATGTTCCAACGTCCTCCTGCTCATTTCTGTTCCCTCTTTATCTATTCATCTGCAAAGCACAGCTACATAGCACTACTCAGTACCAATACAGAATTTATGAAGAATGATGAAAATAAATTTCAGCCTCATAACTTCCCCGTTACAGACAAAAGGCAAACAGACTGGGTACAGTCCTGGATGTGATTAATAAAGATGTATGAGAGGTGTTTTTTCAAGTTATGAAAAAGCAGTTGACCTTTTTCGCAGCAGACCTTTGCCCCAGTCACACAAAAAACTGCTAGAACTAATAACATCGGTGATGGCTTTATTATACTCAAATGACCCAGTAAGGCACATATCCCTGTGAGGCAGCATGCACAGTGTGAGGCCTGCAAAACTGGCAACCACTAAGGTATACACTGATTTTCAGATAGCTAGTTATATGCCATTTAGCTTTTACACATCCCACCTATTGAGTCAGTATGTCCTGACATTTATGGGCCCTACTAAAACAGCCTTATGAAAACAAACAACTTGCTTGATATTATAATTATCAAATGAATGATTTAATAGCTCACATCCCACAGAAACACACACTTATAGTAAGAAATATAACAAAGGAAACAAATGGCGTTAGACAAGATGTGTTCAAGTGTGCAGAAAAGATGATTAGGGTTGTTTGTTGTTCAGGAACTGCAGCTTGTGTTGTCTGCTGTCTGGCGGACTGTGACCGTCTGCCCTGCTTATCATTCAAATGCGATACAGCTTCATGCAAGATTTGGTGGCAGTGTGAATACAAAAACATATTCATATTCATAACAAAGTCATATTTGGAGGAATTAGTAATAATAATTTGGCAAAATAATTGTTACTTGTCGTGTGTATACTCTCTACTTGTATAGTTACACCATATGCACTGGGCTGTCTCACCCATCTCCTGTATTGTAGCAATGGTCCAGAGGGTAACTGCATAAATAACCTAAGGCCCACAACCCCCTGGCACAGCACTCCAGTAAATGAAATTCAGTTTAGTGAACCTCTGATAAAAAAGGAAAAAATCTTCAGTTGGATGAAAAACTTTAGAAAGAAAGAAGAGAATAGCAGTAGTCTAAGCTGGTCAAAAGAGGACACAGTGCTGAAAGTGAACTGATTACCTCTGGCCAGTCGCTGTCCTGTGAATTTAAGAGCAAATGTTCAATTCAAAGCTAACAAAAGCCAACGAGTAAGGTACGCAAAGACAGGCTGTATGGCTTTGAATACCCAAAGCCGCTCTACCTCCAGACAAAAGAGACATTGAATATAAAATCTGTGCACAATGATGAGAGTAATCAGGGTGGAATGTAGAAAAAAAGGAAAAGATGAAAGCTGCGAAGTGGCAGAGACAGAACTGCAGATGTAAGCTATATACGTGGAGAAGAGACACTGGATGAAATGAAGACAGCGAGGGATAGACACAAAACTGGAACATGCCGCTACAAAAGAAGAGGAAAAATAAAGCCTCCAAAACAGGCAGCAAGATTAAGACTGATAAGATGAGACAGTGGAAGTGAATGAGACAATGAAGAAAGGAAGGAAGATGAGGAATGAGGAGAGAAGTAACAACAATATCAAGACGGAGAAGTGAGAAATTAAGGTTAGCAGCCAGGAAATAAAGACAAGTTGGCACTTACTGAGGCGCTACTCTCCTCCAGTATCTGTCAATGCCATTTTTGAAGTAAAGCACAGCCAGCCACCTGACGTTCACATCCAGCATGTGGTTATTGAAGATATTCTGTGGGACAAGCACAAACATATGAAAGCATGGCTAACACTGTTTTGTTATCTGAAATGGGTAATACTGGGCAATTTAAGCATGAGTCAGTTTACTGAGGCGACAGCTCAGTGTACAGGAAAAAAAAAAGGAGCAGTTCCAACCGAATAATGACAAGTCAAGGCATAAACCTGTGAGGTTATAGAGCCATTCATTTAAGAAGCTGCTTCTTTAAAGTAGAAGGCACATTGAATTTGAGATCTAGTGTCACTACTGTGCACACTAATACGCTTTTGTTTTAAGTGTTAAGACCTTTGAACTGTAAAATGTTGCTATTACACCAGATAACCCGGCTGAGGATTGTCACATCACACCAACTCCCTCCTTCTTACTGCAAAGGCCGGGCTCCTGAAATAAACCTGCAATGTAATTTCAGAAATTGGAATCTTGCAATTCATATTTTCTGAGTTAGTGTGTGTGGGAACAAAAACAACTGGAATGAAAAAGAGATTTTTTACTTTGGTCTTTTATTACACCTATAAAATAGGTCTTTGTTCTATCAAAGGAAATTGGTAATTAGCTGAGCCACAGTGTTTACCTGAACACAATTAAAAATCTGACCCTTGCAACTAGATTTATATTATTGGATGCATCAAGGCAACTGTAATTTAGTTGACCTGTGTGACTTCTGATTTACTGATGCTGCCCCCCTCCCGCATTTTGCTCTGTGGACTCTGTGGGAGCCATAACTCTCTTAACTACCTGAGGCAGGGCACCCTGTGCATCTTTCCTTAATAACTTCAGACCATGGCACCAAAAACTGCTTCATAAACCTGGTTTATTCAAAAGCATCCATGTCAATTTTTAAATTGTGACAAAATGTTTTTGCCTCCGCAGACAATACTAATGTGAGAAGATGTAATGAGTTAAGCTGTAACTGAACATATGAGACACTGTGCATTAAACATTTGTACATCAACAACGAGCTTATACATAGAGACAAGTAATAAGGTGCATGCATCACTCCACCTACCTACATAAATGAATACATGTATAAAAACTACTAGTAGGATATATAAAAAGGCAGTTAAGACAGTATTATTGGATGTCATGTTTGTACTCACACTGTGTGTCTATTTTTCACTATATTTTCATGACTTAAATACAAAAAAAACACCTTTTTTTTCCTGAAGTCCTAGTGTTTAGGTAGTCAGAACACATCCTGGACCAATTTCTCTACTGAATGCACAGAGATGAAACTGAAATCCATCTCATCATTTAAGCCACAGTGAGGCAGTAAACAAACATATTTCTGAAATTAGCGTTCCTTTATGGATCACCATAGGCTTTGTGGTGAATACACACCCAACATTATGTGGCACTTACAGCAGAGAGTCTGGCTGCAGTGTTTTCCCTATATGAATTCAGCAGCACACCCTCCACTGAGCGCCAACATAGGGTGATCATGAATACGCATACAGCAGTTGGCCAATTTACTCAGGAGAAGCACCATGCGGCAACAAAGCAGACCCACCGACCTCTCTGAATGGAAAGTCTTTTACTTAGCCAACTTGCTTGGCAGAGGCAGCGGTAATATAACCAAGAACCAGAACTGAGTTAAGCAAACTGAATTTTAATAAATGCCCGTGGCAAATTTACTGGATCAATGGAAACCACGAAAGTCGTTTTAATAAATAGATTTCTCCTGTTCCCATTAATAACTTAACAAAATACACCATATCTATTAACATCTGTATTCATCAAAGTGCTCACTCAAGCAGACATATTCTAATTATTTGATGATTTCCTCTCACCAGAAGGACTGAGTAGAAGCCTGGCTGGGTCTCCCACTGTCTGAGCTGTTCCTCTGCAGGCTTCAGCACAGCTGTGTCTTGGCTGGTAGCTTGGGTTAAGGCCTGCAGCACCACTGTACTGGCACTATCCATATCCATAGCCGGATAAATCTGCAGGGGAAAACAAAAAACGACGGGAAGAGTAAGAAACAGACACAGGAGACTTTCACCATTCCTACTGTGAAAAATTCTGGTTCCAAACTATTTTCACTCTAGATAAAAAGAGCACAATAGAAAATCCTCTGCAAGCTGAAGCAGTCAAATTACATCTACAAAAATGTCAGAACAAAATCTTTTGTGTGCTCTGCCCTATTTTATTGCATATCAATCAAGCCAGAAATAACTGTCAACTACAGTAGAAAAAGATTCTTCTGACTAATGAAAAGCACATCTTATAGACATAGAGGCATTCATCTCTGCCATGGAAAGAGCTGGTCCCTACTCAGTATTGAGGAACTCCAGCTTCACAGGTATGAAGGTGTTCTTTAGTTTCAACAGCAGTACCTCAGTGAGTAGCACCAGTGGGTGAAAGGAGGGCTTCTCGGAATAATAAAACTGCAGACCTACTTTTAGAGCAGAAAAGGGTCCTTACATAATATCTCAATATCTCCACTAAGTTTGTCAATTACAGGCTAACTGATGAGAAAAATAGTTACCGGCTACAAACCCTCCAATGCACCAACTTCTATTACCCAGCTATGGGTGCACTCACTGTAGTTTCAGTGAGCATCTCAGACAAGCATGCAATGAAAAATTTAAAAGCTTCAAAATACATTGTATAGGCCTGTCAACATGTCAGGACACTGCAGTCAGGAACTATAAGAAGCAGTTCATCACAGCTACAAACTGTGTAACCACACTGAGAGAGTTACCCATTAGAGTGGTGGAAGTCTTTATTAGTAAAATTCAATAAGAGTGAGGGAATCATTAAACAAGGCTGCCATCTACAGGCCAGAAATAAAAAATCGGCAACATTCCTTATTGTGCGAGTGTGTCTTGATTATGTCTATCTGCACAAAAGAACTCCCATTGTCCCACAACACACTAATTATTTTATTACACAGGCCCTGAATTATTCATTTACTGACAAATATATTAAGAACACTCAGTGTTTTCTAGTTATACCAGTCTACTTTTAATAACATTATTACAGGCATTTGTGTCACTGAATGGAATCTCACAACTCTTTTGGGTTGGAAATAAAAATCCACCAGCAAATTATAACACTACAGCAAATCCATTTTCTGCACCTGCACATGGGTATTTTGGCAGGATTGGGTATTCCAGTTAAGTCCTGCACCTGCAAATACAACTACCATACTACCTCCAGAAGCTGGATAAGCAACGCAATGCATAATGCAACAAGACACAGAAACCATGGCCAAAGTGTGACATCCTCCTTAAGAAAATTAATTGCACGATTGTTCTTGTTGGTGCAGCAGAATCCAAAACACAAAATTAGGTATATTGTTAACTACTGAGCTACTCCAGTTGCTGCAGAAATGAGAAAGAGGGGCAGAATGTGAAGATATGCTAAGACATGCTTGTAATGACACAGACAATCAAAGCCCTGCATACAGACGATGTAAAGACCACGTATCGGCTTTCTACCTGCTGAAAGATCCTGGTTTGTTCCTCTCTCTTTCTGATTGGCAGTGAGCTACTGTAATCACACTAACATTCACTTAGTATCATAAACTACTAGCAGTCATCACCGACTTTGGTAAAACTGCCTAAAAACACCTCACGTTTCCAACCAAAGACAGATTTAGGAAGCTCCTTCCCAAATGTGATGGAACACTGACAACAGGTCTGTTCTATTAATGTCCCTGTAAACTCCTCATTGGTGACTCGGTGGTGGTGACTTGGATCGATGCTTTTACTGCTGTGACACAAACACGTCGTGTTAAAAGGACACTGCTAGATTTTATACATCACCTACTGTCTAGTAATAGAATAACAGGTCACACCTGCCATTTCCATTACATACAATACTCCCTTCGTCGCATGACACAAAATCCAACCCTTCGCAAATACGCAATAGCTACACAGACAACGAGTCTCACCAGTCAACACCGCGCGTGGGGGATTTTAAACAGCATTGGTGTAAATATCGGATGTTTCGCATATGTCTCTGGCCTCAGTTGCTAACACAAGGTAACTGTCAGATGCTGAACGAGGAAACAAGCAAGCTAGCGGCAACACAGCTCAAAGGCTAATCAACCTCTAACCACCCATCGTGGACTAGACTGAGCTGACTGTTATTCTCCACATGACGTTAATACATACACCTAGCTGCAACCGTGTCTATAACAGTGGACCTCTCTCATAATGTGAAAACAGCGGTTGTGGTGACAAGCCACACATGCTACCACACAAGTCTACGAAGTGCGTGACATTCTCTTCGAAGCGCATCGAGAACCAAAACAAGCTCTGGGCTGTGATGACAGAGGAGCCATAGCTCCGTTACATTCATGTTATCTCCGCAAACAATTGAGTTTCATTATGTGTGAACTGTTGCTCAGCTTGTTTTAGGCGTCTTCCGTGCGTGTCGTGGATTATTAAATCACGACAGGCACCCATTCCCTAAAAAAGGGTCTTAGTTTCCAGATTATGTCTGCTTCCAAGCCCTGCGCTAAGTTTTGGCTAACTAGCAAGCTAAACTTATTCAATACGAAGCCAAGGGCCGATAATGTCCGAGATGTTGAATAACGTCGTTCCTCTAGAAATTGACCGTCTACCTATAAAACAAATGTTAACGCGGACTCACCTAAAAGTGACGGTAGAAAACCAGAACGTGCTCGTAACTGTGGTTACTAAAGCGCTGCCAGTGGTAATGCAATGAGCGGTGGAAACACGCGTAGAGGAATGGCGCGAGCACCACAACAGGCGCGTGCTGATGACGTGTGAGCTGCGGCGGGCGTTCGTCGTCATGAATGAAAGGAGTCAGGTGCCGTCTTTGTTTACTCCGTAACTAATGTTTATTTTAATGGCACGAACAAGCTGAATGTGGTACTTTTGTATGATAGTGATTTAGTAAAACATATATATTCAAACATTAATTAAGTTAATAGTTTAATTAGTTGAAATGTGCTAGTTTTGTTGAAACCATGAATTTCTTTAACTAGCAGGTTTATTTCTCCACATGAAATCACATCATATTTTTTCTTTGGCAACATGATGTAGGACATTAATAAAAACAATACAAAGCGAAAATATTTACTTTGTTTACTCACACAGTCTTTAGAAACACCCTCTAAAAATAAGGATGTGTCTTCCTTACCACATAGGACCTAACTTCCCCTTCAATTAGCATTTTGTGAATGAATAGCCTGTCTAACAAGCGCAAATGAACAGAGTGAACAGACAGAATGTTTGACTAATGTTTTCCACTACACTCTGACTAATGCATTGGCACAGTCGCTGTCTAACATTCTGTGGCAGGCTTATTTTCTGCAGAAAATAATCTTCCCAGCCAAACCCAAACCTCCCACTTCAAAACTGAATAATTATAAAACTGTAATTGCCAAATTGACAGCAGAGTGTCTGGTTTGGGTTACTGGACATGCAGGTTGATTTTTTAAAGTGTCCAAAGTGTCCAAAGTGTGTTAAGAATGACTGCCTAGAGCAAAGAGACCAGACCACAGTTTCTTTTTATTTTCATTATCTCTATCAACTCATCATCATCAATTAGCTTTATCCTTATTCTAACATGCTTTATATTTGTATTAAAAGAATGCATCTTATTTGCTTGCTGTACTAACAAATTAATTGCTTCTGAACTGAGGAAGTCTTCATGTCCACTGTCAGCTGACCAATGAACGCTGACTTCAGGACATTTAAGGTGTAAGATGGAACTTTGGAAGAATAGTCAGTAGGTAGTTTTCTTCTTAGCACAGTCAGTTTAATGAAAGGAAAAAATCCACACCCTGTTGACAGGAGCCTTAAGTTTTACCCCACACATGAAAGGTAGTTTCTTTCATTCAACATCCGGGTACAACGACCAAGTATAAATGGGATAGACTGTCCCTGCAAAGTCAGGGGCTCAACAAATTGAATATGTTAAGCTGCAAGTATTATTATTTTTATTTCACAATATGGCCTGCAAAAGCTGGCGCTACACTAACCGTTCCAGTGGTATTTGGCAAGCAGCCTGCAGCTGACATATGCTGTGTAGCAATGTAGGAAGCTTTTCAAAGGTGTGTACATGGGAAATGTACAATAACAGCAATGTGCCGCTTTACGTCCTGTCCCAGAGTGTTGTTGATATGAATTCTATGACAAGAAGTGTTATGAACCGTTCACCACTGAAACACTTTGATGTTATTATAATGTTGCACAATATCCTACAAGCGTTCTCCAAAACATTGCCTTTATAGCTTGCATACGCAGGTTTGGCAGAAGATTCTTTAGGTTTGTTGGGGAACAGCTGAACTGCATTACTCAGGTATTTCAAATAGCAAAATAAAAATTTTTGCCATTTTTCCATAGATTAGTCCTGAAAGTAGAAAGTAGATTAATCTTTCTTCCAGACAGAGTTAGGCTTCAGTATTACTGCTCTCCCACGTGGACTCAATCTGAATGGACTTTGACACGAGTCCCACAAGTGATCAGCTCATGCCCCTGAGACCATCTGGCAAACTGTGTCCTACTGTGTCTGCCTGCTACGTTTAGAGACAGTTCTTAAAATAAATGTGTGAAAGTGATTTGTTAATTTGGAAAGAACATCCTGCTACCCGTGAATTTGTGGCAATTATTGCAGGTTTCCTATGAATCACTTGATGTTATTAGCTCAGTACAGCTGAGGCAAAGCATAGCGACATGCCACAACACGTGGATCGGAGAGAGAGCATCTCTGTCTCTCCTCAGGCTGAGTGCGTGGGGGAGGGGGACAGTGGGACGGGCAGGATTGTGTGGATGTGCTTGTAATGGGAGTGTCCTCTAGTCCTGTCATAGCGACACTTCCTCATAGTGTAAACAGTGAAGTGTAAAGGCAGAGGCTTTAATCTGGCTGTCATGGAGTTAATGGAGCCCTTTCTTGTTTACGTAGGTGCTGCAGTTGTTGTCTACTATGTTGTGAAACTGCTGCTTTTCAGCAGGATGCTTTTCCCTCAGCTGTGGTTTCCACTACCAAAGACCTTCTTCAGTTCTATGGGCGAGTGGGCAGGTGAGCTGTGTTTCTGGAGCATGTGTGCATATTAACGTTATAGCATTGCATGGACGTTACTTTGTACTGTTACACGAGCTCATATTTCGAACTCAACAGGGCAAGTTCTGACTTTTCATTGAAAGCTGTGCAGATATTCTAAATTACTGGTCAAATGTTTCACCAATGTGTCCACAAAAAGTATTTTCTGCTTGTCAGTCTTCTATTTTTAGCTTAACACAAGATTCACTTTGAGTTTGTCTGCAATAAAACTGTTGTGTCCCTGTGGTCTGAGCAGAACGTTTTTAGCAGGGCACAGCAGGGCAGTTTGCATTGCTGGACTGTTAGTATCAGTGAAGAGTAAATTCACAGAATAGACAATGGAAAAAGACAGATATGTAACTACAGAATATGAAAAGAGTCATTTATGGTGTTCTAAATCTCACTCGTTGCTTTCTACACTGAACCTGCAGATTCCAGAGCTGTCATAGTAGGAGATTGTGTTTGGCATCTGAATAGGTTATTCAGTGTCCCTACATGCTGAAAGAAGTCTAAAAAAACAACCAACAAAAAAACCAACGGAACACTGGGATGGTTCAAAGCTCGTCTTCATTCCATTGCAGAAAAGAAAACAGCCACTAGAACAGCATGTTCTATTCTGCACAAACCATTGCCTCCATGTTCATTTCTGCCAGCTATTTGAAACCACATTCACATCAATCTTGTCTTTCTAGGTCATTTTTGCTATTCTGATATGAAACCTGATCGCATCTAACAACTGGCAAATTTAGAGATGTGTGTGGAAAACGTTTAGTTTTTACAGAGATCAGCAAGGATTTAAGCAACACTTCTGCTTTTTATTATGGTATGAATTTAATAAGACGTGATGCAAAATGTACTACTCTCCAAAAACACTAGACATTGAAACAAGGAAACCTGAGATGTGGCACATTCATCCTCACCACTGTCCAAGAAAAGCTTCCACTGGACATTAAGCTGCTCAACTCATTTGATTAAGGGCGATATCCATGTCTGACGCAGTTTCCACACTAGTCTGAATCACATCATTATTGTCTGCCTGTAATTTTTATTTATGTAGTGGTGAGTTAGAAGCCTTTAAAGTGCAGAAGGAAACAACTGTTGGGTTGTTCACCAGTTCTAGGAATAATGTCGCTGTTCCAACATCTGGATTTAAAAACAGTGTCGGTGTGACACTGTGTTCATAACAAGCTGAGCAAAGTGTTTCATTCATTCCTATTCATCCGTCATCTCACCTCACAATGAATAGAAAATGAAACAGTCAACAACAGTCTTGACCAACTGACCTGAGTCCAAATGAAGGTTATTTTTAAACTTATTTGCAACCAAGTATTTGGTTATACAGTAGTATACATTTTTTTCATGTTATGTTGTATGATGTAGCATAAACACCCACATATATAAACATTGTGTCCAAATAATGACCTTGGATGTAACATGAATTCTCAACATTTAGTTTTGAAGTGTAGAAAGCTTTGCGACTCATTTTGAAACAAACTAGGTCGCACATGTTGGTAAGGTGCATTCAGCTTGTTTGTTCAACTGAGCACACTGAAAGAGGCTCTGCTGCAGTTTGCAGTTTGTGCACCGCATTCAGAGCAATTTGGCTCATTCACATTCCGACGACACACTTGGCTTTACTTAACCTAAAATGGATGCCCTTATGTCTTGATGAAAAAAAAAAAACAGAGCCAGTGATCTTTGTACTCGAGGTCAAGCGGACATGGGAGAGTGGTGAGTTCCTGCCTGTTCTGAGAGAAGTCTTTATCAGTGGGGGGAACACGCTGTTTTAGTACAAACTGTTAGAACAGGGTGGGTATAAACAAATACAAAATAGACATCTGTATTTGTCTGATAGAAGGAGGAGAGATAAAGCCTTGCAGCTATGATTCACTGTGACTGTGAGATGTTAACGCTAATCCATGCGTGGTCATTTCAGTGGTGACTGGTGGATCAGAGGGCATAGGAAGAGCATATGCATTTGCAGTAAGTCAATAATAAGAGTAAAATAACACTCAACTATACCCGAGGAGATCAACTGGTAAAACATTTATTGAAGTCCGCCCATCTGTTCCTGTTAATGACTGAATCATTGCTGTTATCAGCTGGCTGAGCGAGGAATGAACGTGGTTATCATGAGTAGAACCAAGGAAACCCTGGAGCGAGTGGCGAAGGAAATAGGTAAAAAGCAGCTTTCTGCACCCAGCGGCTGTAATTAAATGTTTGTCATGATGTGTAACACTAACCCCACATTTTCTGTCTTCTTAGCTGATGCTACAGGGCAGAGAGTAAAAGTGATAGTAACAGACTTCGTTAAGGAAGACGTCTTCAGTAAAATAGAGGATCAGCTGAAGGACCTAAACATTGGGGTTTTAGGTTGGACATATTTTTATTTTCGAAATGTTAATCACTTTCGCTGACGCCGGAGGCAACACGTTGACCTTTATCTGCTGATTTCCTGCCTATCTATCCGCCCATATCACTTATTTGTCTCTTCCAGTCAATAACGTGGGCTTGCTGCCCAGCTATGTCCCTGGCAAATTCCTTGATTCTCCAGATCTGGAGCAGGTCAGTCATAGCTCAGCTCTATTTTAAGCTGGAGTTGTTATTTTTGTGATGTTTTATTCAAAGATATTCCTAAAGATGCTTTGAATACATTTCTGTTATCATGAAGCATATTGTGAGACAATCATATATACGCACATGTATTCTCACACATTTTTTATGTTTTCAGACAATTACAAAAGTGATCAACTGCAACGTGAAAACTATGGCCAAGGTAAAACTGCATTTCATGAGTTAGGTCATAATAACAGACGCGGTGC
Organism: Macropodus opercularis; assembly: GCA_030770545.1. Classification (NCBI taxonomy): domain Eukaryota; kingdom Metazoa; phylum Chordata; class Actinopteri; order Anabantiformes; family Osphronemidae; genus Macropodus; species Macropodus opercularis. The sequence continues at coordinate 6,025,110 of CM061097.1, read as the reverse complement.
ATCTAAAACTCCTCACTACTCCATAAACTGTAATTCATACAGGTTTATACATGAACTTGCACAAACACGATGCCTTGTAAAGTGAGTCTTTTTCTCCCCAGATGTGCAAAATAATCCTTCCTGGCATGAAGAACAGGTTTCCTAGCCATGTTTTCTTTGTTACACGTAATATCTGAAATCACAACATGATGATTTACTTTGAGGTTCACTAATGTAAACCACAATTGCGTCTGCCCCTACAGAGGGAAAGGGGTGATAGTGAATATTTCATCTGGAGTTCTGTCTATCCCGTTTCCCCTGTACACCCTGTACGCCTCATCCAAGGTAAGTCCTCCTTTAAAGTCTCCTGAATCATGTAGTGTGATCACTTATGGTCTAACTTGTGTTTCTATAGCTTTTTGTAGAAAGATTTTCTCAAGGTCTTCAAGCTGAGTACAAGGATGAGGGAATTATAATACAGGTACTTTTAACTTCATTTATATATTTTTTCCAAATTTTGAAATTAATGTTACTAATGGTTCTTTATTCCAGACAGTGGCTCCATTTGGGATTTCAACTCGAATGTCTGCTTATCAAAAAACAAACATTGTGACTCTGTCTCCGGAGGACTTTGTAAAACGCTCCCTGCTGTACCTCAGAGCTGGAGACAAAACACGTGGCAGCGTCTGTCACATGGTTTTGGTAAGTTACTGATGGCAAACAAACGGCAGGTAGCAAACGTAGCAACGGGCTGATTTGTTGTCTTTCTTGTTATTGTTTGTGTGTGTGTGTGTGTGTGTGTGTGTGTTCGGCACACAGGGCTGGTTGCTGCAGTCTATTCCTCTCCAACATGTCTACACTGAGTCTCTGCTACAAAATATACAAGACCAGATCAAGAACAGAACAGCACCACGGGCATCCACGTCAACTTTAGAAAGTGAAGGTAAATGAGCAGCAAATGATGAAGTAAAGACATTTTGTTTAATATTTCTACATGAAAGACTGTTCACCTGTGGATGTGGTGTTGACAAAACACCAACTACGGTCATGTACTGTATGTAAGGTTGCCTCTCTTTCTAAAATGAAATGTTTACGTTGTAAACCATTTACAGCAGTCCACAAAGTGTTGTTAGAATTTATTTACTTGTGTTTTTGTAAATCTGCCTTATTTTTATTTTGTTGTATTTTTATTAATAGACTTGTTGTGTATTGGTATTTCATTTTAAAAAACCTCAGTGTAAATGTATAAATAGGAAAGATTCAGATGATCCTCGGATTCAAATGCATTGATGCTACTGGTACTTGCTGACATGGAGAAAACACTACGTGATTACACCACCAGATGACTTAGCTGCGCCTAGATATTCACAAAAAACAGTTAGGGGTGGAAGAGAAGTGATGAGCTCCTACCTGGTTCCTGAGAGCTGGGAATACGCCAGAGACCTGGGTTTGACAGGCTGCTGCTTACAGGATGATGTACAGTGTTTAAAGTCTGGACAAACATTCCCTCAACTGCGCACGTTCACATCCAGAAGCAGTCGTTTGAGTTAGTACGTGCTACGGAGACGTCTGACCTAAACGAGTCGCTAATCACGGGGCAACCGGGCTGTTTAGACGTCCGTGATGAATGAGCCTCTCTGTGAGAGAGAGACACATGAAAGCTGTTTGGATCAGACACTTGACGATTTCACGTGTTAAGATATAAACTCACCCATATTGTCTCCAATATTGATATTTATTCTTCTGTATTTTTTTTCTGACATTGAAGTTAAGCTTAACTTTTTGTCATCTTCAATCTAAAATAAAGATGCATGGATTGAAAAGTGTTTGGCGATGCATCATGACTGTGCACTGACGGGCAGCAGAGGTTAATAAGGTAACGTGACCTTTACTGTTGAAACATTTCCACTGACTCAGTGTTTGGCACAACCAGTTCACATTTGTCTGGAATCTTGTGTAAATATTGTACAAAATAGTAACTAGGAATTTGTTCTTCTTCTTAAAAAAGTCCTGGCTCGGCCTGGATGGACCGGCGGCCTGGCCAAGGCGTCAGGATGAGAGTCAGCAGCGATACAGAGTCAGAGCTCCATTTAGAAGCTTGAAGGTCAGCTTGGCTAAACTGTAGCGCTGTGTGAGGATTCTATAACCAGACATTACACATCTGGGACATTAAACCACTGTTTATATATGTTCACATGAGTCCCTCATGTAAACAATGTTGCGTGTTCACTATTCAGGGCTCAGTGAGATGTAATTTGATTATAGTAGTATTTAAAATGACCACTAGAGGGCAATAACTTAAAAGGTTTGATGCAAAAATACACACGTACCTACATTTATAGTTTAATGTCATGACACCACTCTATCCACCACTGGGAGTTTTCCAGATGTGTTATCTGTGAAGTTTTTGTTTTTCTTCATCTCGCTCCGTCTCAATCAAAGTCTTAAGTGTGTGTGTGTGTGTGTGTGTGTGTGTGTGTGTGTGTGTGTGTGTGTGTGTGTGTGTGACCTGTAGCTGGTTGCCTAGGTTACCCCAGAGGCGAGACTTTCCTCACCTGAGGTGCTCTGCAATTCAGCATTGCCAAAATATTATGACAGCTTTCAAAAGTGTCTCTAACCTCAGATTAGATTGTGAGCGGCGATAAGTCAACATCTCCACTGCTCCTAACATCAGGTCATCTTTAGCAGACTAGCACTGTGGGAGCGCTTCTTCTACATGATCCCACTGATGGTAAAGCCATCAGTGAGATCATATTTTAGCACAAATATGAAGTGAGAGAGGCTTTGACATGTCTAACGCCTGTAACAGATGACAGATTCACGTAGGACGGGTCAGTGGAAAGTCGTTCTCATTTCAGTGACTGGCCGTTACTTCAGTGGGTGGTCAGGCTCCAGGGACGGGCTCTTTGTGCAGATAGCGTGCGTACGGCTGTGTGATAGAGAAGTGGAAAGAAAAGGAGGTGCTGCCTTTGAAGATGCTTCCTACGTGGCTCCTCCCGCCTCCCTGGACACTGCTTGCTTGTTGTTTCAGTAAACACAAGGGTCCAGACATGATCCAAGACAAGCACACAGCCACTGCAGGCCACCCAGGCACCCAGCACCACTAACCTTCAGACACATTCACAAAACTCACCTTATACATTCATTTTATTAGGTTGAGACAGGACTTCAAGATTAAAACTCATTAACGTTATTTATTTAAAATCAATAAGTGCATCAAAATGGCTCCATCTGTGATGGATGGAGACTGGTTGCTAGTTTCACAATAAAAACACTACATAAATTATTGCAAAGCTATAAAATCCCAACTGCTAATTGCATACACTTATGCATTTTTGACTACATATTTCCTTTAGTGGCTTTCTCCCTGAACACTTTCCATGTCTTGGATATGCTGTGGTTGGCAGTAGGACACACCAGCATAAACATTTGAATATTTACACTGCAGCTGAAATATTTCTGTGACATAATTACCACTGTTTGTCTCAAACGTCTGCTGCGGAGTACAGTGAGTTTCATTCTCACAGAGGAGCTTTAGGCGTAATTATTTCTCACAGGAGCAGTAATACCTACCACTTCCCTACTGTCCTGGACGGAGGTCTTTGAAACTCAAGAAGATAATTCTACCCCTTCAATTTCAACCAAACGAGTAGGCTGTCAGGGCCGGACCGCTCTCTCAGCGGAGGGAAAGCCTACACAAAAGAGATGGAGGTAGACAGGATAATGCAGGATGAACAGGAGTAAAGAATCGACCAGTGACTTCTCTGATGGCCCAGCGCTCACATGTGGCCAGGCTTTGCTTGTATAGCCTCACTTCAAGGACCAGGACCCTGCAAACATAAACAGTAGAGAGGCTGCAGCTGGAGCAGGGAGGGAATCGCTTGCTTACCAAGAACTCTCAACACTAAACAATAGATCAAGTGACGCACGGGTCTTTGGCAGCGCAACAGACACCCAGACGGCTCAGAGGCCTTTCTTCCTTACGTTTAGATCTGCGCTCTGTCAATATTTAACCCAGGGGAAAACACACAATTTTCCATACCTTTTGTTCTGACAGGAACCGAGCTCCCGTCGTCCCCCAGGGCAAGGTCGGAGAGGACAAGTGCCTTTTGTGCAAAAGCTGGAAATAAGACGCTGTATTTTCAAAAACAGCACAACTCTGTCTAGAATTTCATTACATATTCCATCGGGGCCTGGAAAGAATAGATTGGAGCTCGGCCTCTCCCTCAGCGCATTTGACTGATATTCACACACACACAGCCTATTTCCGGCCGTGATGATGAGGAGCAAACTAAATCTGGATTAGTTCCTCTTACAGAGTGTGTTACTGTGTTAGAAACCGGGGTTTGTATGAGCCGGAGTGTGTGAGTGCGTCTGTGTTATATCTCTTTTATGATGGGGCACAATGGGGAACGGAAGAAGCCGGGAGCCAGAGAATTAACCCAAATTACTGCTAACAGTCGCCTGGGTAACTGGATAGGAATGAGAGGCAAATGGTGTGTAATTTCCTAATGAACACGGGGAATTCTTCTTCACATTTAGAGACCTCCCCAGCCTGTTACCGTAACAACTGAGGGACTGTGCACCCCCCGAGTGTAGTTGTTTGCTTGCTGAGTCACTTTTTTCTTCATTTGCGTCAGATTTCAACTCCCCATTATCTCGTGAACACTTTTGATGCAGTCAGTCAAATCCGTGCTTTTAATGCTAATGACATTATTTGTTCACTTACAGCAGTTGACGCTCTGATGGTGATGTTTGTGTTTTGTTTAAATCAGAAAGATAACATCACACCAGCCAGTTGGTTAAAGTACTGAACTATTTCCTCCCAACACAACGGAAACACTTTGGTGTGAAATGCTAATGAATCAGTAATGAGTGTCATCAATCAGCGTAGGATTTATTTACCCGGTCCTTGAAGCAAAGGCCCACAACAGTAATGGGAGAACACAGCTGGAATGGTGGTTCTCTTTAGGGGTAAACTACACCTAGTATGTTAAAATAAAACCCAAATGGCTTGAGACACTGTTGCTTATCACTCGTCGTATTTCACATCCTCACTAGAAACCTGCAGGCACCGTTGCCAGATGGGTTTGTGTGCCGGCGAGCCACGTGCGCTGGCCTCCGTTCGCTTCCACTCGGCCTCTCTGCTATCTCACTTGAACTACACTATGACTACAAGACAGACAGCGATCTGCAAAATGAAAGAGAGTGAAAAGCAGGCAGGGAAGGGTTTAGGGTTGGGGTAAGAGAAAGAGCTTTTATTCTGTCTGTGATTAGAACAGGTGTGACAGATGTGTGGCCTCAGTGTGTGTATGGTCCTGATCTACCACCCAGAAGGACACACACACACACTCTTCACTGAGCTGCCGGGACATGTCTGATGCGTATTGATAGCTATCAGCACTTTCTCATTTGGGGTCTGTTTACATCAGTGCAACAGCTGAAGAGGTTAAACACAGCTGTGGGGTTCAGCAGCATAAACAGGGTTGTTTTGTTTTAGTATTACAGCAAACTTTGAGGCGTCAGACTTTACAGCATAAGCAGCAATGAATGAATGGATGGATGTGAGTAATACATTTTATTTTTCCACACAGTAGACAAGCAGCTCTGAATGACAGACATGTAACAACCATTAAGTTTACAGCGAGATCTTTACTTGCTCGGGTCTGGGGTGGCGGCTTGGTCTTCTGTCAAATCTGCACTTAAAATCATACCAGAACTTTTAGTTTTAGAAAGATATTTCTGTTATGAATGTTTTCCTTTCAAATGACTTCCAAAATTCCTTATGAAGTGACTTTTGTTTATAAATTTCCAATATGCTAACAACTGAATCTGTGACAGCAACTTTGTGCACCACCCAAATTGTGTTTGTGTATGTAGAAATGCAAAAATAAGCAAGATATTGTAATAAAATGCACAGAATCTAATTCCTTAGCCTGTTTACTGAACATTTAGGATCTCAAGGACTTACTTTAAATAACTCAGAGAGGAAAATAAACCGTAACAAAAGTTTAAAATATAATATACTGTTTAAAATATTTGGTTCAAATCTTTAAAACTGTAAAAAAACAAAACAACTACAGTCTGTTATGCTTCATTTCTTCCACAGGAACCTCTCGTTCGTCCTCCACAGACTCTTGCTTTCCTTCTCTCTACCTCTAGCTAAAAGGTTAGTGTTGGTGCAAACTCTCTGTACTTCTGCTGGGTCTGTTAACCTGTTGATGCTCTCCTCATTACCCTCATTCAGGATGTCCCAGAAGCCTTTGCGACCGTGCTTCGATGCCTGCACAGGGGAATCAACCTGGGGTGTAGATGGCACGCGTGTGTGTGTCCCCTTTGCTTTAGGCTTAAACAAATCATCAAGGATCGAAGTGTCTCCTATCAGATCTGTGAGGAGCGAGCGATTACTGGAGGAAGCAGGAGCTCGTTCACTGCAGGAAAGCGTCTCTGCCTGCCCTTGAAAAGATCCTCCAGTCTTGGAGGATGATTTCTGCTCTCGCTGCCTTCCCAGTGCTGTGGGTTTGGATAACGCCGCAGTGCTGCCATGGCTGAGGTCCGCAGAAGAAGGGGTATGTCTGTCTGAGCGGTTCAGGAAAACAGCAGCCTCCCCAGAACCCAGACCGCTGCTGCTGGCTCGATCCACGCCAAGACCACCACCAGCTCTGAAGGCTCCAGAACCTGAAACACTACCTCTCTCTGTCCTCTTATGTCCTCTGGCACTGCAGACAGTCTCCTCCTCATCGTCTGAAACAGGGCTTGGACTATCACTCCGATTTTGTAGAAAACTTTTCTCCTGGAGCTTTAGCTTTTTCTGGGATTCTGGACCATTGTTCTCTGGCATGTTTGACTTCATCTGTGTTACAGCAGCCCTGTGTTGTTTAGTTCTCGACTCCAGACTGCGTTTAGGCCTTTTTGTGGCTTTTGGAACATCCTTTAGTCGTGTTCTGGTCTCTGCGTGAGATTTTGTGGCAGCTGTTTGGCTGGATGTTGAGGGGGAGGAGGAGGTGTGTGCTGAATCAGGGTGTGGGAAGCTGTTTGTGACTGTATTAGTGAGGTCCGGGTAGTCCAGTGATGTATAATACTGCCGCAGCCAGGCCAGTCTCTGGCGTGAGCTTCTTCTCTGAATCTCTGCTGCAAACTGATAAACTGATGGAAATTTGAATTTTGCAGCCATTTCCTCCAGCTGTTGCCTACACAAAGGACACAAAGACAGAGATGTGAATGGAAAACAAGATTTGCTCATCACCAATTTACACAACATTCACCCACATTCGTGTGTCACACTGTGAGATACCTGAAATCACAGTAGAACACTGTCATTAAACAGCAGCAAAATCTAATTATTAATCTGACATTCTGTGGGTCGGCAGGGCCCAAGCTAAGACGAATAGTTGTCCACATATTCAGGCTCGCATCCAGACAGCTCTACAGCTGGAGGTGTTTTTTCCTGAGTTCATGGTAGCCATTAAAACTGTGGTCTTCAAAGCCACTGGTGGTACAGCAGCACTGTGGTGGTGCTATTAGCATTTGTGGCTTCCACTGGAAAAACAATAACTAAAAGTAATAGCAGTAAAACACGACACGCATTCAAATCTAAATCGTTAAACTCCAAGGTTAACTGAGGGGGTATAAATATAACTAGTGTGTACTTTCACTCCCTGGCAAGCCTCTGGGCAAAGATACAACCATCTCCCTGAAGAGTGAGAGGGGAGTCACAAAGGTGTCTGTATGCCTGTATACGAGCATTTGGAAGGTGGGGGGAGGTGACGAGGCAGGACAGAGGTGTGTATTTATGTGCTGCGTCTTTGCACGTGTGCAAATGCTGGTTAGGAAGTGTGTGAATATCTGGATTTGGAAGACCTCGGGCAATCGTTTTCGGGTAGTCTCAGGAGGGCTGCGGTCACGGAGGCAAAAACTCCGGCACTGTTGGGCCTGAACATAACTGGGTAATCGTGGTATGTTGCTGGGAAGTAGGTGGAAGGGAAAGCTCAGAGGTGGTCTCCTACTAAACATGTATGCACACACGTACACCCAAAGCCCAGGGCACTCAAGCCTGTATCTGTGGTGGGTGTTGTGCTGCCAGGAATCCCCATCTCCTTTCCTTCCCTCTGTATTAATTCACTTTTTGCAGTTCCCTATCCTTTGTTTTGTCCACTTGCTACTTTATTCCCATCCATATATACTTTACAGTACCTATCTATTCCCAACTACTCTTGCTTAGTTCTACTACTATATGACAAACTGTTTCCCCTCATTATCACATCTCATATTGATTCATCCTGCTTTTTAGCTGTCACTGTTCTCTTCTGCTCTAACGCCGTCGTCATTACCTGCGTATAGCCTGGGGAGTCTCTCCAACGATGATGGTGGTTTGTCTGGTGTGGTGTACACTCTTGCTGGTGAAGCTGACAGGATGGCTCACATGTGGCTTCTCCAGCCTGACGGTGGAAGGGCAGGGCCGGTTGTCTGCTGGGCCTGATGACAGGCTCTGCTGAGAAAACAGTGTACAACAGCGAACTCTTTTAGAAGTGCATATGTGTTTCAACACTAGTAAGCCTTCATCTGCACGCCAATATGCTGCGTAACGTTTGGAAAAAAATGGATGTAGGTGAAAACTGGACAGGTCACCAGTCTTAATCACACTACATTCATATCATTCTAGCTGTGAAGGGACCAAGATATGATATGGATTTATATACAAGTACCTCCTGCATGTCTAGAAGCTGATTGGCTGGAAGTTGAGAGTGCACCTTGCATTCAAACACATCCCTTATAGCAGCTCTACTGATAAGCTGCTCTGCTTTGCTTCCACCCACCACACGTTGGTTCGAGTGGGTGTAAAGCACTTCCTTTACACCTCCTGTATAAATAGAGAAATACACAATTAATGACAACATTTATGAAGAATATCAGCATATTAAAATAAAACTTGAACCTGACCCAACAGCGTGTCGATGGTTGCATCCCCTTCTTTGGATGATGGGGACGTGAGATTTTTCAGACTAGTAAATGACACAGCTTTGTGTCTCTTCATCCTGTCTGTCGTTGCTCTTTGTATGTCGTTTGACATTTCAGCTTCAGATGTTTCAGTCTGAGGAGTTGTGATATCACATCCCAAAGACTGGTCTTTCTTAGAAGTAATGTGCTCATCCTCTGAGGATGTAAATGTTTCTATATCTTCTGTGTGCTTTGACCTGGATTTGGACCTCACACTTTGCCTCTTTCTGGTGTAGCCAAGTCGTCCTCTCCCATGTGCATTTAATGGAGCCTTCCTTGGTTGTGGACTTCCTTCTAGCTCAAAGTCCTCTGATTCATCAGAGTAACTGTCCAAGCGGTGCATTGTGGGAATTTTTAGTCTGTCAGGCTTTTTCTCTGATGAGGACTCTTCATCACTTTCTTCATCTATTGTCGTTTTCTTACTTGTCCAACCTTTCGGGCCCCGTCTCTTTATTACAGCCTCACTACTGTCTTTTATTAGAAAAACCTTTTTACTGCTGCCCTCGTGTCCCTTGCCTTCATCTTCTCTCTCAGAACCACTAGTGAGGTCCCAGGTTTTTGTTCCCAACTTAGGGGGACAAACTCTTCTATTCTCCACTGTAGAACTCTTACAGATGCCAGATGAGGCACCCTCGCTCTTGAAGTTGCCTTCATCCTTAGTGTCTGTGTCAGAAAGGCTTTCTGCGGCACCTGGGCTGTCTTCATCTCCTGATGCTGAGGTTCCTTTAACCGTTTCAAGGAGCCTAGAAAAACCATGATTTAAAAGGCTCATTCGACTAGGACCTGTGGCGTTGTTCCCATCGACTGCATCTGGGTTTGTGACCTTCCTCTTGAGCCCCTGCAACTCATCATCATCTTCACTCCCACTACTGAAGTCCAGTAGTCCTCTGGGGATCTTTGGTGCTTCTTTGTTCTCCTCAGTTCTTTCACCACTTGTTACTGGACCATCTTTAGAGTCTCCAGGTTCCTTAAATAAATTGACAAATAGCTAATTAGTTAATAAAGATGTAGTGGTCCAAAGTCGGCTGTGCATGAAAAAAAAAACATGGATATTACAACGTATGCAAGCTGCCGATGCCACATGTAAGAAATATTTGCACCAAGTTTATGCCAACTTTCAGTGAACCGTCGCATGTGAGGTTTTGTTTTATGTGAGCACCTGAGTGCTAGTGTGTGTGTCTGAATGTCTTTCTGTGCAACTGGTTTCCGACACCAGTTTATTCTGCATTTCTTCAAGGATCTGAATGGCCTCCATTGAACAACTGTCCTGTTAAAAGGAACAGTGTGCTGCACAACACACGCCTGCCACAGAATGACATGACACAGGGCATTAATGAATTCTGACTTCAGTGTGGTCTGTCCCGTTCCATTAGAACAAGCAAGTAATTATCTCCAGCTGGTTCATACATAATTAGAGAGACAGACATCCTACACTACACTATACTGTGAAGACTTTCTATTGTAAAGACATTCAAACGTAATGCACTGTGCGGAAACAATATATGGTTGCTGAAAATGCTGTTTTGTAAGTAAGGGCAGTTTTTTCATAAATAGGGTATATCTAATTCATAAATAGGGTATATCTAATTTTGGAATTGAAGAAGCAATAACTAAAACAGATGAGACTAAAAGTAAAGGCAATACTGTGGGGTGGATGACTGACAGGAGGCCCGTAAATCATGTAGGAATGAGAGGCTGAGCTGAAGGATGCTCTACGTTCTGGGTGTCTGAGAACGGCAGAGTTACTCACTCTAACTGCCTTCCTCGTCTCCTCTTCGCCTGGGTGTGTGCTGGTTGTTATTACACCGGCCTCCACTTGTCCTTCACGCTGGCAGGAAGGAAGACACACTGATCAAAACAAATATTTTATATAACCACATAAACAGAGTGTTGTTACAATCAGCAACAAACGGTGGCGTTCTTTAGTTTTATTACTGTGTGTGTGATGTGAGGTAGTAGAGTACAGTGAAACACAGCATGTTAGCCACCTAACCTCCAGTATGTGGCGGGTAAGGCACGTCCCTTGGGTCTGCAGCCTGAAGAGGTTTTTGAGCCCAAACAACTCCCCTTTATGCACATCATGCCCCTGTACTGCCTCAAAATACCGACGGGCGCTCTCCTTGCCAACAACAGAGGACTGCAATTGCTAGAACATATTCAGGGTGTGGATATGCAGTTATGCAATCATTAGCACAGATCACTGAAATCATACAGCTTGCACTGTCACGTGAAGGCAAAACGCTAGAATCACTTGATGCAGCACAAATATCAATAATTATTTTGTACCAGTGTTTTATTATTACTATACTATATCACCACATCTCTGTACTATTGACCAATACCTTGCTAGGATTATGCGGTTGTAATTGTCAGATACCTGCTTGTAAACTTGTCTGAGGTAAATAACCTCCTCTACGGTCCCCAATGAGATCAGCCTGAGAACAGTCACATTCCTGCACTGGCCAATACGATATGCCCTAAAGACAGACAGAGAGAGGGAGAAAGACACACACACTGCATTTCTATGCATCTGTTAACTACAACAATAAACACAAAACTAAAGAACAATACAACATCATGACATACGTACCTGTCAATAGCCTGGAGGTCATTTGCTGGATTCCAGGTGGGGTCAAACAGCACTACCACATTAGCACCAACAAAGTTAAGACCAAGACCACCTGCCCTGATACAACAGACACAAATAATTAGATTCAATGTCCAAAATGAAACTTATGTAGATAACACAATGTAGAAAAAATGTAAACCAACATGGTTGAAACTAAGCACAGGTTGGTGTGAGTGGAGCAGTTGAATTGTCTGACAATCTGGACTCTTTCTTTGGATTTGGTGGTGCCATCCAACCTGCTGTACTCCAGCCCCTCGGCCATGCAGTAGCTCTCCAGCACATTTAACAGCTGACAAATTCAAAGCACAAGAGCTGTATAAACACACAGGCAAGTTACAAAAGGACACAAGACAAACTCATTTATTACAGTATATATTTACCAGTTATTTCTAACTAGTGCCCTGTATGGACTCATACAGCATAGGTCATGAAAGTATTACCTCATAGGAGACACAGATGTTATGATACCATCTCAGATGACAGCAATGATTAGAGTCTGCAGAGTCTAATTATCCTTAACAGTCTAATCAGCCTCACTTGTAAAATACAGAGTCTTATTTAGACTAATATGTCACTAGAAAAAACGTTTCTCCTGCTACTATTTGTACTGCTAATAAGTCATCTGCACTAACAGCAGTATCAATTAATAGTCTGTCGTCAATGTTGCTGAGTTGAAAGGTTGAGTGGATGAGGTTGGGCATAAAGCTCTTAAACCAGTGAGTGCACTCCAACTCTAACATTTCTTTTATACCGCATCATAGTGAGCATGAAATCATTTGGTAAGAGTAAGGTATCTCCCTGCTGCTTGTCCAGTTCTCACACCTCATTTGTCTCAACATTCAAAATCACTAGCACACAAAAAGTCAATATTCTGTGATATACGTGCACACAGGTTAACATACAAACACTGCACTGACCTTGGTTGAGAGAGAAAAAAGTAGCACTTTGTCCCTCCTTTGTAGGTAATATTTCAGCAACTTTTGCAAAACCTGCAAAAATACACACATTAGCCTAAACAGTCTATAGAATAACAAACAGACAACTAAGCCCAAATGGTACCTTCATTTTTCCACTGTACGCTGGGTCGGACAAGGCCTCAAACGCTTCATCTTTGCATCTCTGCACAAAGTCTGGAAACTTTTGGAAAACCTTCTGACAAATGGCCGTCACATATTTTTTCTAGGTTAAAGTCATTTGCTGTGTTAGTAAATGTGAAGTCCACAGCAAGCAGAAAAAGTCAGTTGAAGGATGTTGTGGGATGGTGTGTTTCTACCTGCTTCTCACTGGTTGCTGTGGTGGACTGAAGAAGTGCTGCATGGTTGGCAACTTTCCTCAATATGGCCAAGTAACTGAAGTAAAGTGTCTTGATTTTAACACCTGCAGAGTTTGTCTGTAACATACAAAATATCACTGTTTAACTGCCCATATTTTGGTAAATTAAATTTGGCATTAAAATTCTACCAATCTGTCACTGAAGCAAGTTCTACTGTTCGGCTCTATATTTGCAGTAGAATCTGTACGTACTGTAAACTAGCTTAATAACACATAACATTGTTTTCTATCATACATCAAATCATTATAAAATAAATGCCAAATTACCTACAGATCTAGAGCAGACCTTACTACAAGTAAGAACATATATTGTGGTCATTTAAAGGAAAAAACATAGACATCAACTGTAACTTAAACGAAGAGATCAATTTCCATCAATACATTACACAGCAGACATGTTCAAACAGTGATAATGTAAAGTGAACTCACTTTATAGCAGCAGCTTCTGCGAGTGCGTGCACTGTGACAGTCACATTTCTCAGAGGATCTCAAAAGTAATTTCACATCTTCGGTGTCCAGCACCGTCTGATACATAGTCTGTTGAAAGTCAGTTAAAGAGCAATAGACCACCTACGACAAATCACAACACAGTGAGACACTGATTTTGTTTTCAACATTAGTATAAAGAAACATTGCAGTTGGTAAAATTGTGACTTCTGTATTGACCATTTACCCTGTCATCCTTCTTAGGGAGTTGTTCTTTGATGAGAGCTTTAGTTCTTCTGAGGAACCACTGAGAAATCTTCCTTGCCAGTGCCCTGACAGTCTTCCTTCCTGTAGCTAAGACACGTTTGGTTGCACTGTGTCTTTGTCCCTGCTCAATCGGATCTGAATACCGAGTCTTGAAATGTCCTAAGCTGCCAAGACAACCAGGTATGGCCCTAAATAAAATAAATAAAACACATTTTGTGAAAAACCTTCACATTACATTATTAAGATTGCTATTAAGGAAATTGCTAAATGTGTTATGTGCTGCAATCTCTGAACCTACCAATCCATGACACACCACAGCTCCTCAAGGTTATTCTGCAAGATAGTGCCTGTAAGGCCAATTCTGATCTGACAGACATAAAAGAAAGGCCAGAATTAAAAGCATGGTCTAAATATAGTGCTAAGCTATATGTAAAACTACTTTCATGATGGTAGTACAAAATAAAGTGCAGGGTTTATGCCTGGTAATGATATACAGTATAGCACAAACCTCTTTATGGTTAGTGGATTTGTCATTGCTACTTACACACTGCTAACACTTATTATTAACTAAAATATATAGCCATCTGACCTTACACCTCATCTCCTTCATGGCCTGAGTGATCTGAGAGTTGGGATTTTTTATTTTGTGAGCCTCATCCACAATCACAGCAGACCAGTCTATGCTGCAGAAAGATAGATGTTTTTGATACATTCCTTAACTACCGTTCGAGAACAAAAACACACTTATTGTACATGGTTGCTTAGGTTTTGTGAGGTCGGATCTTACCTATTGAACTGATCCAGACAAAGGCGCAGAGTCTCATAAGTGGTAAGTGCAATCTCAGTGCGTCCCTTCTTAATGCGAGTCAGCTCCTCGTCTTTCCTCAATCCGTGGACCACGACGTACTGGAAGTGACCCCACGTGTCCAACTCATCCTTCCAGTTATAAAGCACCGAAAGCGGGGCCACAATGAGAAACACCTAAACCAGATTCAAAAAAAACACCAAAATGTGCAGATCATGAAAGAGTGCAATACCCAACAGAGTTAAGTTTTATTTTAACTCACTACATACTTTATTGTGGTTACTTTGATTAGACGGCATCTGACTCTGCAGAAACTGAGGCCTGTTTCTCTTTACATCCTCCCATGTGCCTGTTTTGTGCAACACTGCAGCAAGGAAACCAATGACCTGGATAAAACAAAATATGTAGAAAGACCAAGTAAAAACCAAATGCAGACATTTAACAGCTCTGAAAATAGCTTACCGTAGTTAATTTACTTTGTACCTGTATAGTTTTTCCGAGTCCCATGTCATCCCCGAGAATACAACCTTTAGAACAGATGTAGTTGCTGTAAATGAAGCGGATGCCTTCTCTCTGGTAATCTCTCAAGTACCTATTGATGGTGTATGGGACTCTGTCATCGTTAATGTCACTTAACTCTAAGGGGAAAACTAGCCTGGGGTCTGTAACATTGTTGGGAAACACAGGTTTTTCCTGGGTCTCATTCAAGGCTGGTCTCAAGAGTTTTAAGAGTGATATGGCCTCCTCCTCCTCTTTTCCTTCTTCTGCATCGTTATCATGGTCTGTAAATATCACCCATGCTGTGGTTTCATTATTCTGAAAATTGGAGGCCAGCCTTTGGATAACAGCTTCTCGCAGAGAGCCATCCTTTCTGTTAGGAGCCAGGCACCTGTCCCCTTCACGCCACTGGGCTACAAAATAATACAGGTTGTATTAATGTACTAGGCTTTGCAATAAAGTGCGTACCACGACGTCACTCGTCTATGGTAAATGACATAGATATGACGCAATACGCAAACCAATATTTATTTAATGCAATCTTACTTACTGGTACTTATTTTACTGGTCAAATAAGCACAATTCGTTCATAGTCTAACACGCTGAATAGTAACTTCAATGCTACAGTTAGGAGATGTAATGTTTAACAACGTACATATTATTGGGATTTCATGTCAACTTGTAAGCCTTTGAAAAACTGAAATGTAGCAAGAGTTGAACACGTAGCTTAAGGCTGCAAACCTTTTTCAGCTGCAGAGTCTGAAGCCATCGGCACCTGCTGGTTTGCTGCTTTGGGGGAAAAATCATCGTAGCATGTTAGCAAGTCGTGTTAGCTGAGTGGTAGCTAAAGTTTAAGGTAAAGGAAAACGCAACGGATAAACTTAAAACCTGAGAGTGCGTGTAAGTCACGTCATCCTAAACTACCCACTCACACTTTAGCTTTCGCTAATGTTGGTTTATCTGTCAAAAAGCAGGCGCACACGAAAGAATAAACGGCTTCTCCCGAATGTTGATATATTCTTACAACGACTTCCACACTTTCGAGGTTTTTCACACATTAAAAACAATAAATAAAAACAATAAAAATGTCCTACTCTATAAAACCACACATCATATACACTCACGTTTTAAAAAATATTTATGTTGTCATAACTTGGTCATTTTTACTTTAACATACGTTACTGGCAAAGTGTATTGAAAGTGCTGCACGGAATCTACCAAACATACCCACTGCATAGCAAAAGAACCAACAAAAATCCTGAATATTTAGCAAGTGAAAATATGGTAATCGAATCTGAGCATGTTATTATATTATAATAACATTATAAAGTCATTAATTTAATTTAATAATATGTTAACCTTTTGAATTTGAAGTGCCTAATCTCATGCTTTGACTATAGTTTAAATGTGTGCATAACTTCTAGGACAGTATCCGATAATTCCAATCCAATAAACAAAGTATTGAAAATTCTTCACAAAGAATTGCAAAGATATGTCCATCAGCACTCAAGTCTCAAAAGAATGAGACTATTGCTATAAATATTGTATTTTAGAACGCATGCAAAAGAGCTGAGCCTTTGTGGACTGTAGAAGCACAATGGACAGAAATCAAAGCGATATGTTTATCTGTCTTCTGGGGTTGACGTGAAGTCCGTCAATAAGCCCACCCTCAGCGTGTCTGATGTTGTAGTAAAACAGCCTTGTAAACACACACATCAACGCGGTCTCAGTTCTCCATCCCTGATTTGACTTTCCCTAAACGCTGGCTGTGGTGCTCCAGATGAGGCACAACTAGGTCTGCTTCTCGCTATGGTACGCTGCCATACAAAAATGGAACTTTTTGTTCCTGTTTTCTCAACACAGGGGATTTATAAGGCAGCAGCTGCAGATGTCTCATAAAGAACAGCCCGAACACCGATGTCAAGCAGTTTACATCCTACTCTAGATCTCACACACACTTGTTTCTCTCACTAACTGTGAGGGCCTTCTCTGGCCGCATTTATAATAATACATTATCACTCAGGCAGATGGAGCTGGGATAAATAGATCATTGGCTGCAGATAAGAAGTTTTCATCAACAGCCATTTTCACAGATGACTAGTTGATTTTATTGAGTGACTGTGTCAAGTGGGCCGTGTTGGCCAGGGTTTTATTTTCTGTAATGAAGTGTTGCTTTTCAGACTTGCAGAGCTGATTCTTGCTATGCTTGATTGACACTGACAACATCAAATGTGTCAGACACGTAACAAATGTAGTATTTATTGTATATTAATGTATATTTATTTAAAATGACATCTCCTCAGCTTTTAACCACTAAACCACGGTGGTATTTTGTTGTCAAGATGTAAAACTCAATACACAGAAAAACACTAAGGTTTTAAATGACGTACACATTGAAGTTAATTTTATTCTGTTACAAACAAGCATCTTGAGGTGATTTGTGATTTCCTTCATTAAATGTCTCCCTTGAAAAAGTGTACTGACAAAGAAATAAAAAAGAAAAAGAACATTAAAGCGATCATTATATGTATGAACATTTTACAGCAGTGCAGGCATATAGCATCAGCTGTGTGGTCAGTTTACTCAAATTTATATTTTTATAGTCTGAGAGGGGACGGTTTATTTTAATTAGGTCATTAGGGTGGATTCTCTTGCTCTCGCCATAAATTCCCTCACTGACTTTGTTGAAACCTGGACCGACTTAAGTATGTCTTTGGACAAGGTGTTTCCTGCAGCCATGCAGCGCTTTCATCTTGCTCCGATTAATTTGGCTCGAGGTTTGATTTGAATAAGTGTTGGACCAGACATTGGCTAAACGTCTGTTGTTGGTCGTAATCAGTGGTTGGAGAAGAAGACCTGAATGGAGGTCTTGTCCTGCGCTCAGAAGCCTTGGAAAAACTCCATCCATGTTCCACCATCCCTCTCTCATGAGTCAGAAGGTCTGGCCTCAGCCAAAAACAATTACTACCACTCCAAAAATGACAGTTTCAGCTTCATAAACATTGATTGCAAAGAGGGAAAATTAGGTTGTGAATTCAGGCTGTTCTCTCTTTTTCCATTTGTCTTCTCCTGCTTTCTCATTCACTTTTTTCTATCCATTTCATTAGTTTTTTTAATGTCTATCTTCAATTAACAGTCGGAATAGTATGACATCACGTTTTCAAAATGAACAAATCCCACGTGGCTTTTAATCAAAAGGGCCGAGGCTACTTTTCCCTGCTCTCATCTGCTGCCACCTAAATTCACCACAGTAGTGACGATGTCGTGATACTGTGCAGTTGTTTATGAGGATGAATGTGATAATCCTGAAGTGAGTAAAACATGAATCATGTTGTTTTGTATTAAAATATTTATAATAATAATAATAATGTGTTTTATTCAGGGTAACAGAATTATTTGTGCCCGTGACACCTACTACATTTATTTTTATTTTTTTCCATATGTTTTCCATGTTTTAAGGTCCCTTTGAATTTTAATGGAAGATTCACATTTTCTGTGCACTGCAGGGCATTTTAATTAAGTTGGACACATATTGAATCTTCATGAGAGCATTGTCATGGGACCCGGATCCTCATTTCTGCCACCTGTGAGTGGGGAACCCTGCTACCTCTGACCATTCTGGAGCTGCAGACACTGCTACAGATTCTGCTCAGTGAGTTGATTTACAACAAGCCTCTGATGACCTGAATTCGATGGTTTGCCCCTTTTGTCCTGCAGTGAGATGGAAAACTCTGCAGCGCAACATATTTATGATTAAATGGCCTCTCATTACACAGCAGATCCATAGAGAAGCCTTTTGTCTGCCCACTTTGGCCACACTAAGCACATCAGCCAGACAGCGTTACCAACGGTGGTGTCTGTGAATATTTGTGCATGTGTGTGTGTGTAAGATGTGTGGAGACTAGTTGACTAGTTGAGTTTTAATCAGCTGATTAAATGAATGGCAACATTAGCGCAGGTCAAGCCGAGGGAAGAGACGCTGATTTCTGCATGCGTTTTACTCCATTCTGGTCACAGTGACCTTTCTCCTGCTAGGCACGGTGAACAAGTACAAAGTGCTTGGTCTTGGAATGAAATATCTGGCTGCTAGACAATATTTCCCCCTCTTCCACTCTTCTGAACCACCCCTAACCTAACATGAACACCGACAGGGACTCAAAGAACTGCATGACTGCACGTCCCAACAATGAGGCCACACAAAACGCACCAACTCAGCAGAACTGGACGTCCGTTTCTCAGGCGCTTAAGCATGCAATTATGTTCCCCTCCACTCCCCACTTCACGATCAGGATCGGGGGAGTACAACGTGGTGTCTGTGGTAGTTGAGTTCCTACTGGGGTGGTGTGCAGACATGGGTACATTGCTGTCTTGATTGGAGGGATTATCTTTGCATTGGTTGCTGTTCATGAAACGAGATGAAAGCGCTTACTGCCATGGCTGAATGGACATGTGATTTTGCTTTTGTCTGTGACCCTACAATTTCCGATAGTGGTGTTTGCAAGTTTGCACCTAATCGGGTTTGAGCAAAAGAGAATCAGCAAACAGCACAAGCCTAACAGCGGTTTGATGGATGCCTCATGAGACCCTGGAATGCATGTGAAGCTTTTTTTTTTTACCAATGCCCTCATGTCTGTGTGTGTTTACACACATATGTGTGTCAAAGTTTTATGGCACGTTATCTGGTGGCAAGAAGTACTGCTGAGA
Source organism: Macropodus opercularis (assembly GCA_030770545.1). Taxonomy (NCBI): domain Eukaryota; kingdom Metazoa; phylum Chordata; class Actinopteri; order Anabantiformes; family Osphronemidae; genus Macropodus; species Macropodus opercularis. The sequence continues at coordinate 6,005,473 of CM061097.1, read as the reverse complement.
AGCAGGCCATGCATCCAAGCATGCAGCGCGCACACATTCACCATATGGGATCCAGAGGGGTTTGCAGGGCCCGGCCAAGTCGTGCTTATGGACCATTTAGCACACACTGCTTTCTCCTTCACGGCTGCACTGCACTCCCTCTAGTTCATAAGTCAAAGCTGGAAAACTCTGAGGGGCCCCAAAAGCCACAGAGAACCTAACGAGATGTATAAACAAACCGTATTTAATGGCATGTTAGTCAAATTTCCATTTTTGTTAATGTTTTTTCATTGATACTTTGAGATGATATACCATGTCAGTAGCACTGCAGTATGAAGTATGTCCTGTCAAAGTAGACTATTACCAAATACAATCATACACTATGTTTAGAGAAATGTGTTCTAGAAATACATGTTAGAGAGAACCTTGTTGTTCATTTCAAAATATCAAACTTCATGACCCACAGTCTTGAGTCTAGGTTGTGCACTTTTGACACTTCTAGAAGTACCCCTCAGACGCCGTTAGATTGATACTGACCTACAGTCGCAGTTTCCTAGTGCCACTGGTGCCTTCAATTCTCTCTTCTTCTATTCCTCAGTTTTTCTGTCAGTTTTCTGCTACTTCTTCGTATCCTCCCTCCCGTCATCCATTGCTCCCACTCTCAGTCTATGTGTGTGGTCTGGAGACACTGTAAAACCCTAAATCACACATGGTGCCACCCAATGCGACGCTCCGGCCTGCTTATCCACAGTATGAGCATGTCAGACCTACTTCCTCTCAGAACCGACATAAAAAGACAATATCAAACCCCTTTGATATGCGATAACTATTAACGTATGTGTACCCACCCATTGTGAATCTGCTGCTCTGTCTTCACGTGGTTTGTGGCTGCCCTTATGTGAAAATTGACTGTGGATTGCAGAAGCCTCAGAGTGCTGATACCGACAGTGGATCCCGTACCCCCTAATTAGAACCATCCATCATGTGTATACGCACTGATGAAATTCTCACAGCTTCATTACTTTCATTACTCTTACTTTCACCCACGGCCACTAGAGGGAATCACTTCAGCAAATCCTATTTCACGTCACGCTGACTTTTTATTTATCACTAAAGACACACACATCTTGTCTTTCACCTAGATGTTACACATCTGACTACAGTCCAGCTGTGTCATAATCACACATACCAGTGACAGGGAGGGTTTCATTTCATTCAGCTCTGAGGCCTTGGGAACAGCAGAGGTGTTGAAAACTGAGGACATGAAGCCCTAGGTCTTGGCCTGGCTGGCTGGGTGGTCTCACAGGCACAAACATCACACACAGTTCACATTGTCAGTTTCAAACAAACAATCAACAGGACTTGTTGCTAGAGCATGAATCCAGAAATGAAACGGCATGCACCTCTCACTGGACAGCCTGGGCTGAGAGGAGAGATGAGAGTTGGGAGGAAAATGACTTACAGAAGATGAGTGACCATACAAAACAGGGGCAATAAGAAGGAAAAACAGAAATAAATAAAGAGCGAGATCCTTGCGCCGCTCTGTGTGTGGTCTGAAGACCTCCGGGCTTGTTCCGGGGTGAATGTGCGAGCACGCCCTTCCTTGGCTCAGAGACGAACGGGGAGAAAATAAAAGACGGAGAACGAGAGCAGTCTGCACAAAAGAGGGAATGTTTGCCTTTACGTGCGCATGAGAGAGAACGAGTGGGCTGTTGTAATGTGGAATAAGCAAGCAAACACTGGCATGTTTGGCCCGTCATGGGGAGATTACGGCAGCTTTTCTGTAAACATGTCAGCTAGCCCACCGAACCTTTGCCTTTCACCAGCCCAGCAGCCATAGAGAATAAAGGCATTTCTCTTTGACACATGTTATATAGTTGCACAGCTCTGTCTGCTCGTATGCATTTGGCGATGGCACAGACTAATCCTTCTGAAAAGAAAAAATATATTTTATATACTGTGAGGTGATATATACCTTACTGTGTGTATTGTGAATTACATCTTTAATGACTATGCTGTCACATATTGTTATGAAATATACCCTTTTCAACATTCATGTGATCAGTGGGGAACTACATCCTCAATGGGAGGAAAATGTGTCTGAAAATTGTTTGCTGAAAGAAGCAGAAAACAACTGGACAGAGATGAAGAGAGCTGCCGAGAAGCAGTGTTAAAGGCTCCATTGATGCCTGTGATGTGACACACACACACACAGACACACACACACACACACACAATGAGCGCTCCTTCAGCGCCACATCTTTACTGCAGTAGCCCATGGAGATGTATAGGCTGCTGAAGGGTCAGTGACTTATAGGTGCTGTTCACTCCACTAGCCCTTAAAGCGTTTACGGCTCAGTGCTAATAGTCATTTCACAAACTAAGGGCATCACCTGCAACAGCGCTGCAGCAAATCCTGCAATCACGTCATCACGTTTTGATTGACAGCCAGTGAAGATACAGTGGGTTATAAGAAAATAATTTTTTAGTATTTTACTATTTGTCTATATATGTTGCATCAAGTCTTACAGTCACTCCTTACATGTGCGTGAACTGAGGAAACCATCACGGTCCCAGATGAATAATATTAGATTCACACTGTGCTAAGCAGTTGCGGTTGTGTTCCCAGTAAAGCATCACAACGTAGGCAGAGAGGGCGGTTTTGCGAGGGCTGGGTTGTAGCCCTAGGTGCATTCCCAAACGTGGCCAGGGTTAATACAGGTGTGTCTCCGTGGGAGCGCTACCTACTGTATGAACGTGTGCGTGTGTTTACCCACCCTGTCACTCTAACCAGACACATTTACCATTTACATCCAGCACGCAGGAATGTTTATGATGCACTGTTAAATATAATGATGGCTCGGTTTGTCTCCATGAATTAAGGTCCTTCCAATAAGAAGAAGAATAGGAGGGTTCCCCTGGGGCATGTTTGGGGCTCTCTCCTCGCAGCACAATGGTTTTTACACACAGTTGTGCAGGGCTATAACTGCTCTTTGTGTATGTGCTGTGACTCCATGCTGTCGCCTAAATACAAGCATTTGCTGAGATTTTACTATGGGATGTTTAAACTGAACTTCTGTTCAGTTTCATTTGTCTTTTTGGTGGATTTTGTGCAACCATATCTCTGAGAAAACACAGTTAAGAACTAAAATGCCTGGTTGTCACTATACAGCTCCCAAAATTGCTATTGCACTGGACTCAAGTGTCACAGAATCACAACCAATACATCTAATACTGACACTAACACACAAATAAAACAGCGTACTTTCAATATTACTCCATACTACTGCACCACAGGGGGTTGACACAAACAGAGCCAGAGCTTAAAGGAAAACATAAACCTGACGTAAACACATCAGACTGTAGGAAATTAAAAATATAATTTTTCTCTGCTGGCTGTAAAATGTAATAAGAAGTAATGCAGCATTTTGACAAGGCACAGTGCTTTGTGTATTCATGTTGTTCCACAAAATGGCAGCATTTTACATACCATCCATTTTGTTTTTCTCCTGTGACACGTTACAGCACCGTTCTGAGGACAGAATGGGGCCTGCCGGGCCCCTCAATCAGAGCCCGGGTTAAGCTCGACCAGAGCCAGATGTGACTCTGGAGATGCTGATTATGTTTGTCTTGTTTACAAACTCAGCTCTGAGCGGATTCCTCACTTTCTGGCCTTGTTTTTTTCATCCCCTCTCTCTCAGATCTATATACACAGGCTGTCGTTCTGACACAAACTGCAAACAAAGGGCATTTCTGGTTCTGACTTGTAAAAGACTCTGGTTGTTAGAAGATTTCACTCAGAGCCACAGTTGGCTCAGTGATGCTTGTGTAAGGGTGCTCATATGACTTGTTTACTCAGAGTGAAAGTGCAGCGGAAATCTCTCAGTGGCAGCTAAAAGTAGTGATGACACCATTTTTCACAATATTAACATATGCCAAGAAAAAGTACTGGATTAAACTGATAAAATATACGTAACATGGTTATTTAACTTTGTGGTATTTCTCTGATTTCCTACCTTTAAATGCCATCTGTTGTGAATAATCATAACATATGATCATTTGTTCATATTTGTGTTGCCCAGCGGTGTTATGTCTCGTATCTGTGTTACTGAAGTCGACCAGTACCTCCACTTTCACTGACAGGAAATGACCTCACACAAAGAGAATGAACCAGGCCACCGCACAACATCCCCCCCTCGCCCAAGTTCAAAGGTCTGGGGAGTCATGGGGGAGTCAGGCAGGGTGTGTGAGCCAGTCTCTGATCATCTGTCATTGAGGGACACTTTAAGTGACTTGTGTATTTGTTTGACATGTGTGAATGTATAAAACGTTTTGTTTTCTAAGTGTGTGTGTGTCGTGTGGATCATTGCTCTATTTTGCTCCAGTGTTGAGTGTTTTCCGTCTGCAATCAAGGCTCCAGATCTCCTCGCGCCCTCCTGCCACATTAAAAGAGCTACATATTCAGTCGTTCAGTCGTTTCTCTGCTGTTCCACCTGGTCCAGATCCGTCCAGCATCTGTGAATCCCGCTTTTTTTCTACTGTCATTAAACAGATTAAAGCCTTTTTGGATCCAGTCCCACTTTCATTACAATAACATATTATACACAATAACATTTCCTTTTGATTTAGACTTAAATCCAGACCCTGTTGACAGCCAGAAGATCTCATCTTTTTCTTGTTTTGGTGAACCAAAAAATCGGAAGAATTCAGTTTTCAGTAATAAAGAAATTTTATGACAACATATTGATCATAATTACATTTTATGCCACAATATTTAAGACAAAGCTCCTATGTTGGTTGGATTTGACCAGATATTGCTGGGTATTTGTGCACATGAAGCCTGTTTACACATACAGCTCCACAGTGTCTGTAAGAGTCAGGGCGGTTTTGCGTTGTGCTGAATTTTCCACTAAAATGTTATGACGTGTGGACAGAGATGAATGCTATGACATCTGTAATTTGGATAAAGTAACTACGGTTGTATTTCTGCGATGTTTTGGGTCAGCGCTCTCTGTCATCATGTCACTCTCTTCCAATAAATCCAAGAACAGCCGTTCCTCTCATGGAACGTTAACTTAGTTTCACTTTGGCATTTTGTGTGCTACAAACCAGCATGTTGCTAAGAAGACTAGATGAATGTATGATGAATGCGCCTTAAAGCTCATTTGTCCTGAGCAGAATGTTGCAACAGAAAATCCCAGGACCCTAATTACATCACACTTGTTTTTGAGCAGATGGATTTCTCAGCATTGCTAAGCAGCATTAGACATCACCTCCTCTGCACAAAGCAAGGCTGGATTCAGATGAGCTGTCAGCAGCACATTCTACAGTATGTATACACAACAGTCCTTGGCAGTCTTTGGAGAGTCAACGCGCTAATTAAAACACAGCCAATAAATGCTCCTCTATGACATTCAGCTGTGTTTACATTCAACCACTCCAAATGTCAAGTCAGTCCACATACTTGGTTGCCACGCTGCCACCACTTCTATCCTCCTTTAAGCCCATCCTATCACCACCAACTGGCCTAAAAGTGCTGCATCTATCTGTTGCAGAAGAACAGATAAATCCAGTCGCGCATCAACTCGTGGTCTCATTTCGGCAGATTAATATTCACCAGCAGGAATTTTGCCTGGACTGTGAGAGGGTTAGAGGCATGCGCGGCTGCGTCTTGGCCAATGTGCATAAATTAGGCGAGAAGATTGTTCGCAGGCGGTAATTAGGAAACAGGGATTTTAGGCAAAAGATACAGGCTTGGGTAATTATGACAGCTATTTTCCCCTGCTCAAGTCAGACCTCACAGTAAGCGACCCAGACATTTGAGCAGAGCAGCCTGAAAGCCCAGAGTTACAAACACAGAAAAGCAGGTGTGATAATAAAATGACAGAGATGAAGTGGAGACACTAATCCTTAAGTGGCAGATGTCCTGCAAACCAACCACTTCTCATTCTGCTAATTCTGTCTCTGGAGGTGCCCCAGTTTGAACAGTGTTTGGGCTAATTGGCCACTTAAGCTATGACCTCATGGTTCTGTGGGGAAAATAAGCAGACGGTGTTCTGTGACAGCACACTGATGAGCCCGAAAAATGCAGATGCAGATACAGATGTGCTGGTTTGGCTGCAGGTGCTGTCAACACGCACTCTGCAGGTCTTTACCACATCATGTCAAATAATACTGAATTCTTCAAACATACCCCTTTTCCCTACACTCACATGTGAACATGTGCATGTGTGGGTACATAAATGAGGGATTTATGAAAGCACAACGCTTCTCCGAAAACCACAGAAATTGTTTGGACAAAAGCTGTGACTGCTGAAATTAAAGCTCCCCTGCTGTATCTACATATGTCAACCAGGGAGCAACAATTCACAAAAGCTGATCCAAGTTCCAAGATTTCATAGTCGATGTGCTCCTCATTAGCCTTTTGTTTAAATGTCCTGGGACGGTCAATATAATCCAGATATTCAATGTGTCTGCACAAAAACACAAGTAATAAAGACGTCACAAAAACTGTTTCAAAAAGAGTTTCAGCATTATCCAAACACACACAAAAATACAAAGCTACAGATGTTTGTGCATCTAAGAAGGCTATGATAAATTATGCTTTATATATAATATAAATATATATATATATATATATATATATATATATATATATATTTATATATTTATATACATAATACATGCTCTGTGTTGTTGGTGAAGGCTGATGCAGCTTGTTTGAGCTCAAATCCTGCTGTTGTTTGGTCTCTGAACCGAACAGGAGGCCTGCGTGACTAAACAGAGGTCTGGGCCGCTTATGGGACTCTTACCTTTAAATGTGTCACATTTTCCAGCGGGCCTCCCACAGAGACCCACGGGGAAGTAAGCAAACCTTCCACCAAGGTGCCTCCAAAATGAGCAAAAATGAGAATGAGTTAGAATTTAGAACAAATATATTTGTTGGTGACTCACAATGTTCCTTCTTTCTTCATACAGTTTAGAAAATGAATGATTTGTGAAGCCAGCTCCATCTGTTTGACTGTTTTCTCTGCCTATTTTGGTACAGTCTCACTTTCCTCCTCTCTCTTTCCCGTCTTTCTGTGGAGCCACAGCGTTGAGATTGTATTATACTGCTTATTTGTTGAGGCCGTGTGTATACGTTCAGAGCAGCACACGTTTCCTGTTAACATTGGAGGCTGAACTCACTTCCAAAAATTACAGCTTCTCAAGCCAGTTCTGCAGAACAGACCTCGGCCTTGTCTAAATATCAGCCAGCTCCAGCATTGTCTATCCCAGATCTCAAAGTAAACGCTGGCTGCACCGATTCCACATCCAAGTGCTTCAATGCCCTGATACCAAAGTCAATATTCGCTTCATATGTACTGTTTGCAGTCAGTCACATTTTTACTCTTGTCTCACCATCTGCGATGTGCTTACAGTCCTATTTTTGCCACATGAGCTTATTCAAACGTGTATTTTAATGAATGTGGGCTGAGTTTTTTCCACTGGAGAGCATAGCTTCGTCAAATATGAGCAGTCTCTTCACGCTGCCTCACCGTTCTAATGCTCCGAGATGGAGAATGGTGAAATTGCCCTATTGCACACAAAGCCAGCCGGAAATTGGAAGAGGGAAACGGAACCCAGGCATTGCTGCACGCTGTCAAACAGCTCTGCGTATGATTGAAAACAACCTGGAGCTGGAACATAAACATCCCAGCAGGATCTTGCCTCGCACTCAGCCCCTACTGCTTCGCTGGCAGCCATGATGGACCGAGGGGCGTCAGCAGCTCAATCAAAGTAGAAGTTTTATGACTCGGTAGAAATATTAGAAATAGGAACTTTATGGGGTTTCTAAACAGCAAAACAATGAAGGGGGCACTAACGGGGGATTTTCCTGGTGAACACTGAGAGAACATTCTAATACATCTTTGGTCTCATATTCAAGATTTTACCTATGATGCCATTGTATTCTTTTGAGTAATTTGTAGCATGTGGGGATTGCTACAAAGTACTCAAGAAATTCAAACAGTCAGCCAATCAGAGGAGTTCTAAACAAGCCTTCAGCTTAGCTAAACTCCCCAAACCATTTCATTATAGTAACAATCTCTGATTCCACTGAAGAAACTGTGTGACCACAGTTAAACTCCAGTCAAGAGAGTCTAATTGGAAAATAAGCTTAAAATGAATTTATTTGACACAGGACAATTCTGAAAGGCATACGAGGAGTCTTTAGCAATCAGACTTCATCGTGACATAATAGTTTTCCATGTGTGGTCACGGCACGCGCGGAGCACGAATGGTCCGTCGGCTGAAACTAGGCGACGGTGGAACTGTAGAAGCGAAGTCGGGTCTGAACTGGTGTGGCGTGAAGCGACCCTGAAGAGCTCATTGGGTCTACCGAATGATGTCAAACAGGCAGAGACGGTTTAAAAGTGTGGACGCATCGACTGTGTCAAACCTCAGAGGACTGTTCTGACAGAAAGGAAACATTATCTGAATCTACACTTGACTTAACTCAGAGCGACTACGTGGCTGAATAAGCTAAGACCTGTGCGTTTTGTTCTCAGTGGAAAACTGTCAGGGCCAATTTAAAAAATGAAGAGTGGTTACAGCAACCAAGACCTACTCTCATGTACTCTCACGTGTTCCTAGCATGAATACCATGCAGCCCAAAGCAGCCGCGCTCCTTAGGCAGGTCTGTCTGTCAGCCTAACCCCAGTCCCAGGCGTCCATATTGCTCTGGTTTGGTCAGTGGAATGAGGAAAAGACAGAAGAAGAGAGCAAGAGGACATTCTTACTTAATTGGGAGCTGTGGTGCATTTGTTTCCAATAAAGAGGTGTGCGCTGTTTGCATTCTCTCGCTCTCTCTTTCATCTGTTTTTTTTCTTTTATGCACTTCACTGAGAGAACATCTAGATGTGAGTGGCTGAAATTAGAAATCTCCTCATCAAGCCTGACAATAAACCTGTGCTGAAGGAATCTCAGGTTTTCGGGATATTAATGTGTTGGCACGTTTCTGCTATGAACTGTAATCCACCTGCAAATCATAAATGAGCATATGCACTAAATGAGGTTTTTCCTCCTTTTGTCCTGGCCTCTATCCAGCCACCAGCCTTGAGGCTTGTGAACAGTCCTGCCAGGGGTTAAAGAAGGCGACCGGTTGATGAAGCAATTCTGGGATCTAAGCCCAATTCCTCCAGCTTTAAAATGTATGCCTCATCTCATTTCCTCCGTGTGGATCTAAAAGAGGATGAGTTAAGAATGTGAGGTACGAAGACCAACTTAAAGTGTCCCTCAATGACAGTGGCCTCTATGGAGTCTGGTTGTGACTGTGGATGTAAAAGAGTCACCAAAAGCATGATTCCTCCTTTCATCCAACTACTGACTGCGGGTAATTCTCCTACAAATATACTTTCTCAAATTTTATTCAGCAATAGCTCTGCTTCTTTTTTTACACACACAAAGGTGTTTACAACAACAGGACAGATGCTGACAGGCAGAAGTAAACTCACTGCCCTCACTTCTCACAAAAAGCTGCAAATCCTAACTATCGCCTGTAATCACTCACGAAAAACAAGATTTGCAGTACACTGTTATCATACTTAAAGCGAAAAATTATGGAACATCATCTGATCCATATTAGCACATCATGGTAAATGAAAAAAAGGAAATATGCTCATGTTTGGTCAAGGGTGTTATGGCATTTTATGCACATACGTATTTCATTAGTTCACACAGATGCTTGCAATATAATCTCCCGGAGCATTTTACTGGCATATCTTTACAGCCTTTGCACTACAGTATTCGAAGTAGACGACCATTTTCCACAATGACCTAGGGCACTTTAATGGACTCCTACAGCGTTACTATCGTGGCAACAGCCTGAATATGTCTAGCGCAGATATGACGCTGTGCTTATGACTCCTGCTTGCTCTCAAGGCATGATCCGCTGAGACAGGCCTGGTTCTGTTCAGGGCATTAGGGGGCATCACAGTCTAACTTTGCTCCACCATGAAGCTGGTTTTCACCGATGTCAGTGAACGATATTGTTGTTGCTCTGGTCATCTGCACCAAACCCAGCCTTGCTACTGCAATGCTGTTCAGTGCCAACAGTTGTTTTGTTGCCTTATCTGACCGTGCGTGCAGACATCAATAAGCATATATGTGTTTGTTTAAATGCACTCACAAAATAAGCTACATCTCTGTGTGCGCGTGTGATTTGACTCATCTGTAACTCTCTTTTGTTTTATGTGTGTGAGTGATGGCGTGGTGCTGTTTGAAAGTCTGGGCTCATCATGTCACAATCAGCAGGACACAAAGTGAAGGTGAACCAAGAGCCAAGTCACTGTGAGTCAAGAGCAACATGTCTGCATCCCAGTCAGACTACTACTACTACTACACTACTAATAAGAGGCACATTTGGAGGAGGAAGCTGTTTTCAACAAGAATACACTGGTGTTGCTTTCTTTGAGCCGCTGAACCCTGGCTATGATGAAAGGTTAGGGATCTGCTGTGAACGACCTGTTAACGGAATCAGATTTTTATTCGATTCAAAATGTACTGACACCCACAGTGAGGTTTGGCCTGTGTGCTGCCTTTCACGCGTCAGGACGTAGAACACGTTACGTAAAGATGAGCATTTGTCTCTTCAAATAATAACATTAATTTAACATATAATAGAAAGTATTTCATGCGTAATAGCTGGTTTACATATAACAATAATTTATGATAATAACAATATATAATTTTATGATATCTAATTGTGTTACTTATTTCCGCCGTATTATATATCTGAAATGTCAAATTAATATAGATAATAAAAAATATTTCTGCCAAAAAATGACATTGCGTTTGCTTTACGCGCAGTAATGGAGGACCTCCCCTGTAATTTGAGGCTCGTCTAAGCAGATCTTGGTGTTGGGAGAAACCAAAAGCTCCACTTTCGACTTTCCTCGCCTCGCTTCTAACAGTACGGTCCCTGCCTTATAGTCCGAGCCCTTTAAAGCAACACTATGTGGCAACACGCAACGGCGAACGCACCGAGCGGGGCTGGCTCTCAGCGAGCCTCCCCTGAAGCTGGAGATGCTCACATGAGGTCCGCCTGCCTGGGTGGTCTCTCTACTTTAGTGAGCTGTTGCTAAGCAGCTAATAATAGTCGTGTTTGCTGAGTAATTTTTGCCCTTCTGGAACCAATCAGATGCAAGAAAGTCCTGCGATCTGACAGCCCCAGAGGCGGGATCTCGAGTCTTTTTTCTCCTTTCACCCCTCCTCCTCTTCTGCCTCCAAATGGAGAGAGGTCTTTTTCTCCTCTCCTGCTGAATCCCAGAGTTGGCCGTGACGCGCGGCCCAGGGGAAGACCGCATAGATCTCACCAGAATGCTGCGACCGTCGAGCTTTCTCACCCGATGACTTGTGTGTGGGAATCGCTCCGCGCACCTCGCTTTCTGAGAGAAACTTGACTTTTTTAAGGGACACGGTGAATGCGGTGAAAGCGGCAGAGACCTCCGGATCGCGAAATGTTGGGATGGAAGGCGCAGACTTTGACTCGCCGTCTCCAACAGGAGTATGAAGCCCTACTTCACGGCTGTGAGATCTCCGAGAGTGAAACTCTGTTGCCTTGGGGTATTGCTACACGCTTTCGGGGAAATACTATAAAGTGGCAAACTGTAACCATCTCGCAGTTCCCGCAACATGGCCTCGGCTGCTAATGCGCCCTCCGAGCAGGAAAACAGAGACCCCGATCGGCCGAGGATAACGCGGAGGAACAGGGGGGACTATACCCGCAACACACCGCTGGATTTGGAGTATTTGCAGCGGCCGAGCTACTGTGATGCGGGCTTTGCTTTGCAGCAGATATCAGAGGTGCTTATTTCTCATCTTAATAAGGAAGGAGCTATGCGTGTGAGTTTCATTGTATTCACAGGAAAAGTGGCCAAACTATGTCCAGTGGCTGCAAGGGGACGGGACGGGACGGGACGGGCTGGGCAGGGGAGCACAGGGGTAGAGGAAAGGTTGTTGCAAGAAGATAGTTGTGTGTTTGTGTGTGTGCAGCATGTACATTCTCCACATGCAGTTTTATGTTGCAAATCGAGCTGAGTTTACAGAAACACGGCGGCCTCAGAGCAGGCACAGCGTGCGGCTTTCACTCCCAGTCCCCACTGACCATTTGGCTGTTTCATAACATGGACCCAGGGAGCTGCTTCAACGCATGTGGTGGCAGAGATGCAGGTCCGTCGACCCGTGTCTGAGCGTGGGGAGCAGCAGATCCATGTGGCTGCCTCCTCCTCTGTTCACAACTATTGTGAGTCCCCCTGTGGCGGCTGCTCCGCTGCCCGTGCAGCCCCGGACGCAGCTCTGTGCGGTGGAGCTGGTGCACATTTCAGTGTGTTTAACCTCACTCGCTGTTTGAGGGCATTGACTTAGGCTACTCCACTGAGGAGTGACCCTGCTCCTAAGCGCAGGCGTCGTTTCACTGTTCTCAGGTCTACCTGTGGCGAGTGCGTTGCGATTCACGAGAGTTACTGTACGTTTCCGTAAAGCGTGTGTGAAATGGGCACAGGAGAGGCTGTTCATCCCAAGGCCACCTACTGTACAGTTTAACGCTGGCTTCACAGCTTTCTCCTCTCATTTAAACTCCTTCCACCCTGGAGGTCCAGCTGCCGTCCTGTTTTGAAGCAAAGAGAGGCAAACATTTGACACTTGCTGTCAGTTGTTCAGGATCAGCATCATCGTAACTCATCTCCCCGGAGCGGCGAAGTGAGGAGGATCAGGCCGTGTGTGGGGGACTTGTAGGGGATTAAGATATCTACTGATGTTACCGTTCAGACGTGTTACCGATAAGACAGGACCGGTGGCTCTCGTTTCCCCCCCCTGGCAGATTTGTACATTATCAGCCGGCACAACACTACACGTCCACCTGTCCAGGTAAGTGAAGAGTTTTGTGTTATGACTGACAGTAATTTCTGGATTCTCGTCTTGTTTTAGGGCAAGGCGACTGGGAGGAAAGCACCTCTATGGCTGAGAGCGAAGTTCCAGAGACTTTTATTCAGGCTGGGCTGTTACATACAAAAGAACTGCGGAAAGTTTTTAGTTGTGGGCCTCATGATTTTTGGAGCTTTCGCTGTGGGCTTAAAGGCAGCTAATTTGGAGACGGACGTGGAGAAACTCTGGGTAGAAGGTAAGACATTGTTTTGTTATTAGTTTTTTTTTATGTGTTTGAATGGAAGAATTTTTTCTCAGTGCGTTAAAGTTGCGTTGGGTTAGGAAGGGGAGAGGCTTGGTGGCTCCTGGTAAACATGCTGGGGGGCCTTTTTCCTGGCAGGTCGTGTTGGGGTAAATGATTTTACTCCTTGTAACCTATGCACAACTTTTCAGAACCATTATAGGTGCGAACACACGGTGGGCAGGAAACCGCTCAACTGCACTTAGAAGCCAGGTTGTGTGCAAGTTCATAAGCAGCTTTTAAGAAAAGAGGAAATTTTTTGTCAAAGCCGCCATTTTGTGATGTGTTAGTGTGTACTTGTGTGTGTGTGTGTGTGTGTGTGTGTGTGTGTGTGTGTGTGCGTGCGTGTCTGCCCCCAGCAATTGAATGCTTCGAGACTGTGTGTGGTCCCATTTTGGACTGCTCTCAACTTTCCAAAAAGATTTGTCTCTGGCTGCAGGGAAAAAGTGGAGTGAGGACAGGAGCTCATGTTTGTGGAGTGGAAGGCCACACTTGTTGAGGTTTTTTCTTCTATAGAACGTTTTTAGGGGAAAGGAGACGTGCGTATGGGTGGTGCTTGAGGGGGGTATGAAGGGAAGGGGCTGTGCTTCTTTCTTTCTTTTTTTTTTTTTCTTCTTCTTTTCCTTTGATCCACATTCCTGCACTTAGGGCTGGAGTGCGCTGCGAGAGTCATGAATGGAGGATCACATTTTGTTGCTGAGAAACCGAAGAAGTGAAAGCAGGAAAAGCGTGAGCGTATACATCTTGTCATCATTTTCCCCTCTAGCGTTCTGCGAATGAAAGATGTGGACTTCGTGCCATCAGCTGCCTGATTGCTGCTCAGGTCAAACACGCCACCTCCTCCCACGGTGGACTGTTTTGTTTTTTTTCCCCTTGCGTGCTGCTGCTGTCCGACACACAGTGTTTTCCTCTAACCGGTGGCGCAGGCGCACTTGGCAGCAGGTCCTAGCAGAGGGGAGCCTCTTCGGCTCGGGACTCCTGGTTTTTGGGGAGAGGAACGCGCTGTTTCTGTGGCATCCTTTTGCTACGACGCTGCTGAATGTTGAAGCGGACGAGTCTCAGGTTTTGAGACATAAAAGAAAACACGACTGCGTCTGCGGTCGCTGTTGGTTGTCTACGCTTCCTTTCGTTTCCCCGTTTACGAAATGGGCAGCAGAGACTTTTTGTTACCACACTTAATTGAGTAGAAAATTTCTCTTATTATTTCAGTCAAACATTGGAAACAAAATAATCCGCATATTAGTAGTCAGCTAAATAATGATACCCTTCCTTGTATTTAAATTGAACCTGTGATGTGGCTCCTGTCTTCTTGCAGCCATTCATCAAAGTTCCACAGTTACGTTTTGACTCTCACATAATAAGTTGGCTCTGTATTGAACCTGACAAAGGCTTGACCCAAGTCTAGCGAGCTCTGGTAGACATCTACAACATGGACTCCCACTGGCCCCACTGATGCACAGAGACTCTTATACACACAGACGCTGACAAAGACACTGGACCGTGGTGGTTTCCTAGGTCTCGGTACGTGAGGGGTTCCAGATGTCGGTAGGGAGAGATCTGTTTGTTTAGATTAGACTGCACAGCTGAGGGATAGATCAGTTCTGCCTGGACCGTGGAACGCTGTGGCTGCGGGTCGTGCTGGGGGAGCGGCCCATCGTTCGAGAGGGAAAAGACAGAGGAGCAGGAGAGGACAGAGCCGCTGTTTATGTTTCAATAGGAACTGCCCTCTGGAAGCGACCCAGGCGTGACCCTGCCTGGAAGCTGTGTGGCCTGTGGACACACACACGTATACACACACACAGTATTCCCCCAGCTTGGGGAGATCTCTCAGTTCCATCACAATTAACTGGAGCCGCGCTCCGTACGTTGGAGATCTCATGTCGTTTCTGTCGTCGCCTGCTTCTCTGGCGGTTCTGGAGCAGGCCCGAGGTCTCCAGCAGACCACCATTAGCTGCGCGCCGCGGCTGGATCGTGTGTTTATTTTACACAGTGTCACGTGCCACAGCTTTTGAAGGGGTTGTCTCTTCTCACACAGCGCTTACTCAGCACTGTTTATAAACACTCAGACACAGGAAGTTCTGTTTATTAGACAACGCGACAGAGACCAATTGGGGGTGAGACCCACTCGCACAAAGAGGCGGTTGTGTCGAACCTCTGTGTATGTGTGGGGTGTGTGTACTTTGTTATCCCTACGCAGACGTCTTAAACTGAGAGTACCATGCGTTCAGATAGACACATAGACACGTTAAGTGTTCCTATCCACTGTAGCGCTCACAGAAAATGATTAGCTGACACAGAAAGTTGTCTTATTGTGGCTCGCTCGCCTGCGTGCCCTTTGCTCGATGTCACAATACGACCTGCTGGCCTCCTCTGATTTAAATTGTAGGTGATCCCAGATGATTTTGTGGTCATTTACCATAAGCCACATTTGGGCATAGACAAGGGAAAATCAAACCCCTTGAGATTCCCTCCTGGCCGCAAATGGAAAATGAAGCCATCCCTTAGCAATCGAAGTTATGGCAGACGCAGTGCAAATAGTAAAGGAACTAGCAGTGATGCCTGCCTCTAATTAAAACAGTATCATGTAAACACTGGCCTTGAAGTAGGTACGGCCCCCTGGCTTTTTGGCTCTGTCTTTGCTGCTGCGGGGCTGGATTTGGTTGTGTGGTTATGCGGCTGTGTTGATGGGGAATATAGAAATTGAAGTCGTTCAAGTTTAAAGTGGGGTGAAGCAGACGAGCTCCGGTGTGGTTGGTCTGTATTTTAAAGCTAGGGTATTGTTTTCGTGATATGCATGCTTCTGGTTTGAGATTTACGGGGATATAGCTGATATACATAGCTGCACTGTCAAGGCTACGGGATGAAGGGACACCCTTGGTTCTGCAGTGCTTTCTTGGTTGGGGGTGGCATACGCATAGAGGCCAGGGGCCACAGGGTTAGACCCTCGGGACCCTGAGGTCATCTCGTAGAGGCCCTGCTATTTAAAACCTCACCTGATACTCACCCTATGGCCTGGGTGCAGAGTGAAGACTCCCAGCAGAGGCAAGGGGGGTGGAATAAACGGAACCGAAGTTGCAGCTGTCACCAGGAATTGTCCTCGCACAGTGTATGTTGACGTGCACGCATGTGTACACAAGCAGCGTACGAGTGCTGCTCGTGAGCCAGATGTTCTAGCGTATCGATTGATCATTTTATGAATCTGTGTTTAACCTTTTGACATCTGTCTCCCAGCAGAGGGCAGTGAGTCTGATGTGAGCGTTGCCTCTATCAACACGCTCTTACCGAAGGTCTTTATGTTTCGGCTGAATGCGTGCAGACCTCGGTTTTTAGGTTTTAGAATAAAGTCTCTTTTTGTATGTAGTGTGAGTAGGAGATGGTGGCTGTTTGGTTGTTGTGCTGCTGGTAATGGCAGCGGAGAACGGAGCGGTATAATGCTCCGTGCATGCGGAAGAAGCCCCAACATCCTTTCTTGTGGATGAAGATGAGAAGAAGGAGGAGTGTCCTCAATGCGGCGTCTCCACTGAGAGGATTGTGGTCTGCATGATTGAATTATCCGGCTTTTGATGTGCATGGGAGCATCGACACATGCATGGATGCACATGCACACACACAAACGCGCACGCAGCGTTCGCGTACGCAGAGAGGCTTTGGCGTTTTGGTTCTGTGAATGAGTAGGTGGTTGACCAGCGCTGCCATGACGAGCTATTTTGATGGGTCTCTCTGCTATTTTTTATTCATCTGTTTTTCTCCTTTTCTTTCCTCCTTACCCGTTTTTTTTTTTTTTTTTCTTTTACTCTGTCTTCAGCCACTTTTGCTCAGCAGCCGTAAGCAATCAAACACACAAATGCGCCCACACCCTGTGCTTTTTCCTAGTTTGCACAGAATATACAGTACGCAGTCATCTGTCTTTCGCTGTCCGTCTATTGCTCTCTTCCTCACACACAACTGCAGGCCGTCATGCACATGCGAGTTTGCACGCACGCACACTTGTGCACACTTTCTACATTTTCCAAAACTGGACTTAATTAAGTTTGTGTTTATCAGTTCAGTACAAACAGGATTAAACCTCTGTAGAAGGAATAACATTCCAGCGTGTTGTGTTAAACTTTACGAGTTGATGAAAAGTGCAGGCTAGCTGGTGAGGGATTTACTGTGGGGAAACATTGTGCCTCTGGTACTGTACACAGACTCGCTGCGCTGTTTTCTCAACCTAACGCTCCCTCATTTCAAAGCTGTTTTGTGTATATTAGCCGTACCTGCTGAAAGGAAACGTGAATTAACTTAAAAAATGTGTCTCGCTGAGTGTGCTGTCTGCGTCGAGGCACTCCCATTCACAGAAGACACCCTGAGATGCCTCCATGCTCACTGTTTACATTTTGCATTCTTTCGGGCGCTCTTATTCAAAAACCAGAGGCCTGCGAATGACCGACCACAGGAGACTGCGGAGAGAATTACCCTCTCCCCTTCTGCCTCCTTCTCTCCTCCTCTCTCCTTCTTTCTCTCTTTTCTCTGCCAGAAAGGTCTCTCTCGTTACCCGTGCCTCCTCCCACCTCCACCCCCCCACTCCCCGGCTGGAGAGAGTGGCCTCAGAATGCCAGATGTATTACAGAGTGAGCCACGGCAATGTAAACACTCAGCCCTGCCATGAGAGCAGGGTGGTCTGGCCTCCCTCCTTCCCTTCGCTCCCCTCCCTCTTCCCCTTTCCTCTCTTCCCTCCCTCGCAGTGCTGAGTGCCAGAGGGGTGGAGAAAGCACAAAACAGCAGAAGGAGAGAGTGTATGTGCTGGGAGCAGAGACCGAGCGAGGGAAGAAGCTGGAGTATAGAAGCCTTAGTGTGTTTGTGTTTTGGCTGAATTAACTACTGTAGACCAGGAGAGAGATCGGGCTGTGGATTGATGCCTCCCAGACGGCAGCTTGGGTTTTTATGCCAAAATACCATAAATATTGATGGAATTTGTTTAGGCCCTCTGGCATATGTGGGTTATGTGCATGGCAATATAGTTCATTGCAATTCCTCCTGCACAACGTCATAGAATCTGGCAGTAACGGCAATTACACAGCTGCCACACAAGCACACACAAGGCAGCAAGATACCGAGATTAAACATTTCCTCTGTCGGATGATTGAGAGCTTCGGAGCTCCAGATTTACTCAGGACACATCACAGCTACTGTCCACGTGCAGGACGTCAGGTTCAGAATGAACACAGTCTCAGTTTCAGGTGAACATTTTGAAATCGTCCATCCAGTGTGAGGATGCTGGTGCATTTTTATCCTAAGGAGGACAGAGCTTCGGGTTCTGTGTTTGTCAGGCCGGGTGAACAGTCAGTTCAGTTGGCAGATGGTTCCCTCAGGGGCTCAAAGGCGAGCGGACGCTGGACGTTCGGACCAGCTTTAGCTCAGAGTGATGAAGAACGCATCATAGAGCTGTCAAGTCTTTTCTACTGGTCTCATCAACTGCTTCACAGTGTTGTTGCATCTGAAATGCTTTAAAACTGTGGAGCTGTCACTCACTACTTGCCTACAGTACAGTGGAGGACAGTTCATCCTCTTGTGTACAACCTTCGTTTGCCTCTCTTTGTTCCATCCACATCGGTTCCACGCTTAGAAATGTGTGATTTTTGGGATACGTGGAGTCATGGACCATCTTTCCAGGAAATGACAGAGAGATGGCTGGTTAAGATTGGCTGTTCAGGCTCATATCACGGTCTGTTATGGCTGAGCTCTGGGCCAATCAGGGGTTAGAAAATGCAGCGGGGGAGAGCGAGCTCACCTGGCTTAAATCTGACAGGCACTTACTGGACAGACAGGAGATTATTTTTTCCCTACAGCAAAGATGTTTGCGTTTTCTTTGTCCATATACGTTTTTTTAGTTTCCATGTCTTCTTGGTTACACAGACAAATAGTTGCGTTATTTGTCAGACCACATGCGTGCTACAAACAGACTTCCTGTGAGGGTTTTCCTCATACTACTCTGTCCACTGCTCTGTGAATCCAGTGGAAATGAATAGGATTTTTTTCTGGGTGGAGGTGGGGGGTTTGGAGGGGAGAGTAGGACCTGAATGAAGGCAGCAACGTGGAAGAATCTGCCCATTGAGGAGTGTGTGAATGTAAACCCGGGCCTAGGGGAAGCTGCATTGGGAGCCAGCCGACTGCTAAATACATCCATTTTAGGGGCTGCAGGGGCCGGACAGGTGATTAGCATAATCAGGGACGAGGAGAGCCATACATATGGTAATGCTGGAGTTAGGGGGTGAGGGTTGGTGATACGGGTGGGAGTCTGGAGAGGAGGGGGGCAGGGGTTGGCAGCTGGGGTGTCACATTTGTGTCAGGGGTCGGGGTAGCTGCTACAGCTGCGTGTTGGGGCACTCACTTTTTTTCTTCTTCTTCTTTCTCCCTCTTTTCTGTCATCTTTTCAGCTTTTTCTGCTTTCCCCCTCTTTCCAGAGTCACCCACAGTCCATCTTGCTTATTTTACCCCTTCCCTGTGTGGCAGCCCCATCCCCCCCCCCCCGCCGCCAACCCAATGAAAGCTGAAATTAGGGAGGGAAAGCGAGTCACAGGGGCTCACTATGGGTCAGATAGGGTCTTGCTCTCACTGAGGCCTTTCATCACATATTTGTGGATGTGTGCACACCTGCATAGCAGGACTGGCTGCAGCTTGTACTGCTGTGTAAGCTGCTGCCACACCAGCTAATGACCATTAGATATGGACGGTACATAAGCTAGACAATCTCTTTTTTTTTGTTTTTTTCAAATTATCACTTTTCTTGCAGTGATCGCACGAAGCAGCAGATTGTTACTTGGTGGGAAAATCCAGCAAACAAACCTACAGGACACACATGTGGAGGAACAGGTGGATTGTTTTGAAAGCTCTGTTAGGTGATTGGCAGTAGCAGCTGAGTAATGGCAATCTGTCCTATGGTCCCACATCCTACTTTCTTGTTTTGAATCCAGTCCTGCGTACGTTTCCTCGTGGAGGTGTTCAGAGTGTTCGAGCCCTCGCTGCAGTATAGGGGTGTCAGGATTATGGGAGGTCGCGGTAGACTTGGTGGCAGAAGGCTGACCTGGTTTTGATGGGCTTCCTCCTCACCACAGGGGGTCTCTGCCGAGAGGGGACCTAATCCATCTAATCCTTTCTCTGTGCTCACACACACGCGCACACAGAAGGATGTTTTTAGCCATTTGTACAGTATAGTTACGGATGGAATAAATTATTCCATCAAAAGCGATTCTGTTTCCTCTGACATAAGATGGAAATGTGTATATATGCGCACGTGCAATGTGTGCGTATATGTATGCGAGTGTTTTCCCACCGAGAAAACAAGAGTTGTAAGGGTTGTGTGTGTCGCTGGTGTCTGCATGTTTTCCCTGAAAGTGTGGGATGCTTCTGTTGTCAGGAGTTAGAGATGTGCATGGGTGGGGCTGTGGTGTTGTGTGCTGCATGGAAGAGAGAGAAAGTTGGCAAGGGTAAAAGGGGGGTGGGCTGGCTTTGACACAGGGGCCGGGCTGATTGCCATCATGATCTGGCCAATCAGAGCAGAGCTGAATAGAGCAAAAGGAGAGAAAATGAGAGTATAAAGAGGAGGGGGAGTTCAGAACTGAAAGGAGGGAGGGGGTGATGTCAGTTCCTTAGAAGCCTACTTTCGCCTCCAAACCCCCCCGTTCCCTTACTTTTGAGAATAGAGGGGACCAGGGGTTAATGTTATGCAACACGGTGAATACCCGCACTCAGGAATCCAATACAGTGACACACACAAGACGTCTTTTCTCCTCTCTTTAAAGTAATACATCCACAGGCACAGTGATATACGGTGCGTTACACAGGTGGCAGAACACACAAAGTCCTGGGCTGCAGTGCTGACACCAAGCAAATCTGCAAAGCTGCAACTGAAAAACATTTCTGTTATTGATTATTTGATTGTGTCTTGAACCAGTTTTCTTGTTTAATCCACATTGTCAGAATTGTCATTAAGTAAAAGTGAATCAAGGTCACCTTAATCAATTTGAAATCATCGATTAATATGCTCTGAATTGATTACTTCATCAATTGAAGGCAAACATTTGCTAAATGAAATCGCTCAGGTTTTCCGTTTCTCTGTTGCTGCTGGGGAAACATTTGAGCGGGACACTTGCAAGATATCAACTCACCCCGGGGTCAACCAGTTTTAGGAGAAAGCAATACGGGAATATGTGTCACTGAAGAAACACAGCTGTGTGTACGCACATCCCCGTGCACATGCTTGCACAAACGCCAGAGCACACGCACGAACTCGCACTCGTTTCCCCGGTCCAGCTGGGGTGTTAATTTCACCCCGAGGCTGTGTGAGTGTTGACCCCAAAACGCTGTGTCTTCGTGAAGTGTGGAATTCTCTAAGCCTGAGGCTGTAATGTGCTGTTTCCTGTAGCCAGAGAATACATTCCTTTGACTTGTCCCCGTCCTTGCTGCCTGCTGTAAACTCGAGGTCTCTGGGTGGCAGTCCGCAGCGCACGAAGCGCCCTGAACAGACAAGTCTTTTCTTCACACCGACGGGCCCGCTTTTCCCGTTTGCAGTGCAGTATGACCGAAAGTCATAGCAGCTTTGTTTCTGTGGGCCGAGTGGACCAGATGAGGCGACTTGTCGCTGTGCGTCGCCTCTAAATCGCTTCCATGCGTGCTCTTCTGAAGGAAGGGTCGTCGTAACGTAGCTGGCCTTGCAGTGGAAAGCGCGACGCTCCGGTTAGCCTAAGCCTGCTATTAATGATGAGTATTATAAACATGCCTTCAGACAGGATCAGATGGGAATGCTGTTTGGGTCCAGAAAAAAAGAAATCAAGTGTGTTTTCCTAATGCCCCAAGACATGGCCCCCTCTCTCCCTGTTCCATTGCTCTGACTGGGTGGTCCAGCCCAGCAGAACAAGCATGCTTATGTTCAACTTTAATGCCATTACAATGGGCTGAAAATATTCAATCTATGCCTGCTGTTGCATGATTCGTGAGGAATTGCTAAATTGGATTAGGGCATAATAAAATGTTACAGATTTCTTCACACAGTCGGGTCTGTCTCTTTCCTGGTGTGTTTGCGAGGAAGTGGAAAAAAGGTGGCTTTAAATTGCCCGAGCTTTCGCTGAGCTTTTCAGCCGCCGATGATGGCTGAGCCGGGGTCGGCTTGTAAATCAGGCACAGATACGCTGAACGGAACGACGCAGATTCAGGCGCGTACACAAACCAGACTGAGCTCAAGAATAAATAAAAGAGTGCTTTGATATGCCTTAAAATTTTGTGGATCAACTTCTTGTTATTCTTCCGATTGAAAATGCGATAGTTTGCCCATGCTCGCATGACTGCAGTCGCCTGCATCTGCTCATGTGCGAGCGCGAGCCTTCGCCAGGCTTGACTTGGCTGTGCTGGGGTGGAGCAGGGCAGCTAAAGGGCCTGAAAGGCTGCTTTTGTAGCTCGGGCGAGTGGAGAGCTCAGAGTGCACGCACAGGGCTTAGCCCGACCACGATACTGGGAGGAAAACCTGGAAGAGACTCTTTGTCTTCATCACACACACTCGCATGCTGTCGACATGGTATGATGCTGAGGACATGGAATAGAGACATTAAATAGTTTTTGTAATATGTGGATTTGTGGGTGTGCTGCTCACAGGTCGGAAACAACAGAGGGTCAATTTACATTTTGAAGTTAAGCCTGTTAATGTACTTGAAAGTGTAACTGCTCTGACAGAAAAGCATGAACATACAAGTGTATGTAAGTATAAGTGTTTGTATAATTACACACAGGGCTGGCAGGTTTGACATTGAACACATTCTCACTTCTTTCTTTTTTCCCCCTAGTTGGAGGTCGTGTAAACCAGGAGCTGAAGTACACGCGACAGAAGATGGGCGAGGAGGCCATGTTCAACCCTCAGCTGATGATCCAGACGCCGCGGGAGGAGGGAGCCAATGTGTTAACGGTGGAGGCGCTCCTGCAGCACCTGGAGTCAGCCGTCCGAGCCAGCAGAGTTCATGTTTACCTTTATAACAGGTGACAGACTCTTGGTTTTCTCAATCACAGACTATAAGTGATCCTCAGAAGTCAATAATGTAGCAGCTGTCCAAGAAATATGTGAAACGTATTTTTGGTTGATACGCAGCATACCTGCGTATTTGTATTCAGATGTGTTTTGGCTAGCAGTCCTGCCACACAGACATCACGGTGAAGGATTTATTAGCATTTATTATCTTTCTGCAACCCGTCTAGCCTGAGGGACTGGAATGTGGCAATGACAAAACGTAACAGAAATTCATTTCTTCTTCTTTTCAGACAATGGAAATTAGAAGACTTGTGCTATAAATCAGGAGAACTAGTGACAGAAACTCATTATATGAATCAGGTAAGATGCAGAAGATTTACTATGACTTTGAAAAGTCATTTTTATTGGGACGTTTACTCCTCTCTTCCCAGAATTGAAGCTTTACCAATATAAATGTTTTTCTTCAGTCTTCCAAATCCACTTCATGCCGTCAATTAGTTTCTCTCTTGCTGTGTGTTTGTGTGTTGGTCCAATTAGATCCTTGAAAATCTACATCCCTGCCTCATCATCACCCCTTTAGACTGTTTCTGGGAGGGAGCCAAGCTCCAGCCTGGAATGGCCTATCTCTCGTAAGTACATAAAACTCCTTTTTACTAGACAGAATCTTTGTTTTACGACATGTCATCGTAATCCAAACATGCCAACACAGCATGTCATTAGACCGACATTTCTCAGCACACAGTCAAACGGCCAAAATGCTGGTTTCGAGATCTTTAATATCCACATTGTGAGGCCATTTCTAAACAAATATTTGACTGTGAACTTGAAGCTCGTCAGTGCAGCTTATAGGATTAGTTTATATGGTAACGTTTATGTTCAGGTTGTTTTTGAGAGGGAAGGGATCTGGGGATCTTGTTTTCAGCCCTTTGGTGGAGGCCGCCCAAACACGCTCAACCCATCCAAAGAGACACCGCAGAGGAACAAGAGTGTGTGCGCTTGTGTGCGTGTGTGTCCTGAACTCGTCCCCTCTGAAGGCTCTATTGTGGTGGTTGCTGGCATGCGTATCGCTGGCGATGGTTTCTCTCGAGCCCTGGGCCTCACACCATTGTCTGTCCCTTCTGTTGCTAATGGCCTGCTGCTACAGTAATACTCAGCAGACACTTACTTCTGCATGTGTGTGTGCATGCACATGGTGTTAGCCATTGCCATCAGGTGCATACGTTGTCAGTGTGTGGCCGTGAATGGGCTTGAATCGCTGTCCTCAGTATTTGAAAGTCTTGTGTGTGTTGCCCATTGGTCTCAGATGGTAAATAAGGTTTTTACTATGTTCTGGTTGGGAGCCTGGGAATAATAACCCAAGCCTGGTTAAGCACATACAATGTAGTCTGAATTACAGAGAGGGAGCGAGATTTAGAGAAAGAGATTGGAATGTGTTGGGCATAGAGAGACGAGGGCTGGTTGGGAGCTGGAATTCAGCACTTAGCCATTGCATGATGGGAATTGTTCGTCAAGTATTGTTTTTTGCCATCTAAGAAGAAAGAGGTCGTTTTCTGGCTTCGCAAATACTGCTGCTTTCACAAGGTACAGTTTTAAGCTCATTACACCCAAACTGTCCGTCTTCTGTGACAGACCTTTCACCAACACTGACACCAAGTCTTCCGAAATGAAGAGTAATGTCTCGACTGACCCGCTGGTCATGTCAGAACTTGGGCTACAAGCCACTGCGTTGACAGCTGGTTCTCACATAGATTTCATTTGCATGACATTATCACATTTTCTAAATGTAGTCTGAGTCTAGTTTCACACTGTGAAAACTGGCCCATTAGCATTAGAGGCACATGGCCTGAGTTAATCCCTGCCCCTGGGCAGCACAGAGCACTACCAGCAGAGGAAGTTCTGTTTGTAGTATTTGTGTTTTTGCAGAGGCTTTTTTCCCGTGTCTCAAGTGCGTTTTTTTTTAATTATTCACCTTCTACCGCTTGTTCCCCGTACGGGACGTTTTTTTAAATTCTGTGTGCTGTTTGTCTCTAGGGGCCACCAAAACTCTCTCCAGTGGACCAACTTTGACCCAAAGGAGTTCCTTGAGGTCTTGCGAAAGCTAAAAGTCCCAGTGGATGTCTTTGAGGAAATGTTAAAGAAAGCAGATGTTGGGCACGGCTACATGGACAGACCTTGTCTCAACCCTGCTGACCCCGACTGCCCCAATACCGCGCCCAATAAGAACTCGACTAAGGTAGGCATGCACGAGAGCTACCGTGTGCCTGTAATATCTATGTAGGCGTGATGTTGCCGTGATGTTTACAAAAACTCGCTTTCACTAGCCGTTCGACGTGGCGCGGGCCCTGAGCGGTGGCTGCTATGGTCTGTCCAGGAAGTACATGCACTGGCAGGAGGAACTGATCGTAGGAGGGACCACCAAGAATGGCAGCGGGCCCCTGCTCAGGTAACATACCCACACTTGCACATACACACCCTCATAAACACTGCTGTGATCACTGCAGCGCTTATTCTGGAAAGAGTGTGTGGGTTTTTGTTCTTTTATGCGCTCAGAAACGCTGTGCGTGCGTGCGTGTGCGCTGTAAATCTTGCAGTCATTAGCAGATTCCAGTGAAATCTTAGAGCTCCAGCTGTTCTTGCTCAGCTCTGCCTGCTCTGCCTGGACACTGCCCACTCAGACACACACACACACACACACACACACACACACACACACGGTGATCTATTACCTCGCTAGTTTATCCAAATATACAGTGATTTGAATTACATGGATTTGATTCCAGCAAAAGCACCAGGATAAAACCTATAGATTATGTGGTATACCTATGCACATAGACACAGTTTGTGCATGCAGTAATTCAATATATTATTATGTTATTGACCTTTTTTACGTGAATGTAAAGCCCGAAACGTCTCAATTTTTATTGGGCAATAAGAAGCTTCGTTTACCAGCGGAAAGCTACACAAATTAGCCAACATTCTGCTAATGGGCCACTTATTTTAATTTAAAATTGCAGTTTGGATGGCACATCCGCGTACACACGGAGTACAGTGGGGTGCGTTGTTTGTTTCGTGGTGGTGTTTTCCTGGCATCGCTGGGTCATTAGGGTGTCCGTGCGTGCCTGCCCGCCTCTATGTGTGTGCTTGCGTGGTTTGGTTGCTCTGTCCGCTGGGCTGTTACTGCTGGCACTGAATTTCTACATCTTGTTTACTAACTGCCACCATTACTGTGATTATCACCGTATTACAGAGATCACTTTCATAAAGGGGGTAACTAGCTACTGTCTGCACCATCGGAGACCATAAAATGCGATGACTGAAGACGCACTGCCTGAGTTGACCACTGTTCTTAAGTTAGACTCCAGTCCAACATCATTTGTTAATGACTACATCGTTGGATTGCTTCATTACTTTCCTAATATGTAAACTAAAGCTAAGTGCATTGCTCATTTTACCAGTTGTGGCCATATTTCAGTTTAATGGCATCATGCACTTCCTTCATCACCATCAAATTAAGTCAGTAAGTGGTTTGAAATGTTCATCTCTGGGTCCTTTATTTCACTGTGTAACTGGAGTAACATCAGCAATGCTACTGTAGGGAGGAAGTCTTAATACATATACGCCGTGTGTGCCTTCACAGCACACACGGCGTATATGTATTAAGTATGGATATTTCAGGTATGGTACCAAGTGGAAATTCGTGCTGCTCAGTGTAAGGCAGCATGTTTTAATACTCAACAGTTAAATCAATCAAAACAATACTTTGCTTGAATCGCAGGTCACGGTTGTTTTGACTTGTGTCCAGCGCTGGGTTCTGTCCGTCTGCTCAGCGTTTTCCCCTCTTCCCTCGCCAGTTAAATCAGTGCCCTCTCTGTTCTGCAACCTCCTGAATTGGAAATTAAGCAGGTCTTCTGACAACATTCTGGAATTGTTCCATCTTTTCTGCTTCCCTCGTCTTCCCTGTTGGTTTGGCGATCCCTTTAGACTTTATTTCTAGGTAGTCACAAGTGTTCAAAGCTTGCCCAATGTGCAGTATTTGTTATCTATGAATTTGATCTTAAGTAGCCCAAAGTGTTCTATATGCGATTTAGTTAGTGACAATCAAAGAAAAGTTCTATCCTTGTTTGAAAGGTCGTTTCCGTATAACCATGACGCTGTCTGTGAAGGTTTGCACCTCGTTGACTGCTCCCCCCTTTTTGTTCTTTTTCTCCCATCCTTTTCATCTTTTTCCTCCCTTTGCCTCTGCCACCCTCCCTCCTTCCATCCTCTCCAGTGCCCAGGCTTTACAGACCATGTTTCAGCTGATGACTCCCAAGCAGATGTTCGAGCACTTTCGGGGCTACGATGAGGTTTCCCACATCAACTGGAATGAAGAAAAGGCTGCAGCCATACTAGAAGCCTGGCAGAGGAGATACTCTGAAGTAAGTGCCAACACACTGCGAACCGAGAGAGAGAGAGGGAGACAGATTCAAAAAAGGGGACACGGACAAAAGGAAAGGGGAAAAGAAATTTAGCCTGAGTCCTCTACAACCACACTGTAAATCACCGGCCGGATGCAGGTGAACATGGAAAGGCCCCATCCAAAGCCTGGGCCCCTGATAGATACTTCAACCACTGTTGGTGTGTGGTAAAGGACGAAAGCTTTCTTCTTGCTGCTCAGTCGAGCAACAGAGAGAATGTCTGGAATACATTAAGGGAGTGCTGGATCTCTCCCTCTCGCTCACATACTCATGTACAAACACACATGCAAACACACTCAGAAGTTCACAGACAATTGCTTTCCCATCTGTGGCCCCATTGGTGGCTCATGTGTGACATCATCTGGTCTTTGTTTTGGGGGCCCCAAACTCTGTTCGACACAGTGTGACCTTGTGTGTGTGAGTCGTTCATTTGAAGGCACAGGACTCACCAATAAAGGGGCGTAAGTGTTTCCGCGCTGTGTTTTTATCAATGGAGAGTCTAAAATAAGTGAAAGATGCCAAACTGTGTGTGTGTGTGTGTCTTCTGCACAAGCAGGCTTGTCTAAATACATCCACACGTATTGGTATCTGCTTTTGTCACATGTGCAAATTCACGCGTGGGTTTGAGTGCATGTGTGTCAGCCAGCACTGCTCCCCGCTGAGCAGTAACCGCAGTTCAATGTTGAAGCCAGCTGCCCTGAGATAGCGAGAGCGGGAGAGGATGGGTCACGGTGCTGAGCACAGATTCTCCCAGATACCTCCCTCACCAGAGGCCGCGCTCATTGCTCAGGCCTGCAGTTCGTCTTGTCCGGAGACACGTGACTGTATATTACATGTCGTTTATCAGGCGGACTGGAAGTTCGCAGTTCGGCTGAAACGCACCTCTCTCCTGCAGGAATACCTGCTTCAAGGGGGGGGCGAGGTAAACAGAAGAAGAGGCGATTATAAGCAGTATTGATTGGAAATCAACCAGGTCGTAAGGCTTAGCCGTGTGTGGAAAACTGGGCGCGGTGTGCTAAAGGAGGCGCTGATGTCATAGTTATGACTGCATTTAAACATTTGATGAGCTGCTGCACTGTGGCTCCCTGTAACTTCTCTCCTGAACGGCATTTCTATAAGGGTCTATTTGTGTCTTCTTCTCTAGGCAGTACTTCAAAGTGTGACCGCAAATTCTTCTCAGAAGGTCTTGTCGTTCACCACCACCACTCTGGAAGATATTCTGAAGTCTTTCTCAGAAATCAGCGTCATCCGCGTGGCCAGTGGATACCTGCTGATGGTACATCAAAAATAAAAAGAGTTCAGTCTTGACCTGACTATGTATCCATCACATTGATATAAACGCGTTGCCCTTTTCTTTTGTTTTTTTACCCAGTTGGCGTACGCTTGTCTGACCATGCTGCGGTGGGACTGTGCCAAGTCTCAGGGAGCTGTGGGTCTGGCGGGTGTTCTGCTTGTGACACTGTCCGTGGCAGCTGGCCTGGGCCTCTGCTCTCTGCTGGGCATCTCCTTCAATGCTGCCACCACACAGGTAAGTCACACACACACCACTGGATTCTAATACCTATGTGGTTATTTAGGTTAATATTTGTGTGTTTGACGTGTGTTACAGGTGCTGCCTTTTTTGGCTCTGGGCGTTGGCGTGGATGACGTCTTCCTTCTCGCTCACGCTTTCAGTGAGACCGGACAGAATAAGAGGATCCCGTTTGAGGTGAGATGTCCGCACTTAGCCACTCTTCTTGGCCTCGCTCCTGCCGTGTCTGCCGTCTTATCGCCTCCCTAGAGGAATGCGTGAAAGCCTGTCGCTGCCTGTGATGAAGTATCAAGCAACCCAGTGTGTCCCATTCAGCTTCCTTATCTAGGAAATATCTTTTCTTTTTACAGACTGCTTTATAATCTTAAATTATCCTGTGCTTTAACACACTGAAAAGTATTTTGCATGCAAATAATAACAAATAATAAAAGCTGAAATCAACAGTGTCGATAAAGATATTTCTCCATCCTTGGAACATGGTGGTGTGTTTGTTTTTCTGGTGTGGGTTATTACTTCATCTCCAGAGGGGAAAACACAGGCATGTATTTGCTTGTTTTTGTTTTTCCCGGCTTCCCTTCCCTTCCAGGCCTCGTCTCTATGCCTCCCTCATCCTCCAGCTCCTTTTGTGTGGCTGAGATGAAAACTAAACAGAGCTGAACCTGATCTCTCCTGTCTGACACACACATAAAGATGCACATGCCTGCAAACACTGCTTGTGTGGTCCTGCACGTTCTCACAATCTTCACACAGTTGCTGCCAGACCTTCCAGAGTGTGAACTTATAGCTCTTTGTGTTTGTATTTATCAGAAGAACATGATTTGTGTTGAGGGGCAGCAGGTCATTTTGTGCTTGCTGCTTTTCCTTCCACTCCAGGTGGATTATCTAAGCACTTCAGGGCTTCAAGAAACATAGCAATCACTGTCACTCATATCAGTGTTATGATAATTGTACATAATCTCTGGTGTTACACTTTCGCCCTTGGCTAAAATCTGATCAAAAGAGTTATGTTTCATTGCTTTTCCTTTTATCTACCTCCCTCTCTGTCTGTTGTTTCTTCTCAGGACCGTACAGGGGAGTGTCTGAAGAGGACTGGGGCCAGCGTGGCTCTCACCTCCATCAGTAACGTCACAGCGTTCTTCATGGCAGCCCTCATCCCCATCCCAGCACTCAGGGCTTTTTCTCTGCAGGTGTGGCCTCGTAGTCAGTAGGATATACTTCGGTCGTCTCTCTTTCTCTCACAGTCCTGTTTCTACATTGGTGTGTGTGTGATGGTGGTGAGCTTGTTCAATCCATCCAGCTTTCTCCGTTCCTCCTCGAGCCCATTTAGCACTGGGCCCAGTGTCTGTCCAGATTGTGGCTAAAGTCCCTGTAACTCAATCTGTGTGTGTGTGTGAGCGAGCGATTGCAGTGAATTGTAGCGTCTCCTTGGGAGGCTTGAAAAGAGCAGTTTGCATTTGCTCTCAACCTGAAATTGCTTCTATTGGGATTAGAGCATTAGTTATGATGGTTAAGGGTTTGCGTTATGTCCACGAGTGCCGTCATAACACAAGCACAATTGTGTGTGTATGTGTGAAAGTTGTAGGGGTTCCAGAGGGGAGCTCTGACTTCTCTTAACATCTGTCAGTAATTATCGACGTCAATAAAGCGGCAGAAACGGACGTCGGTCAGACGGACAACGTGCCTCTAATAGTTTATTAAATCGTTAATTCGTGCAAAGACCAGCTCAGTCAGGAAGATCAGTGAACCAAGCTGTGACAGGATGATATTTATTAGCGTTTGCCTCCCAATTTTGCTAAAATGCTGAATTACTCTTTGTGAATCCTGTCGGTCTAATAAACTCTCGCAGTCTAAGCACTGAATGGAGGATCTCAGTGTTTTTAAGAAGACTAACGCTGTTTTTTTTCAATGAATTCTAGTCATTTGTTTTTATTTTAAGTTTAACTCCTCTGTGAATTCCTCTCGCTCGTCTCGTTCCGTTTTTGTCTCTTATTTGCTTCCAGTTTGAAGGAAAAAAAAAACGCGCACACACACACACAACAGGAATTTTGTCCAGATAACACAAAACCACACGGGAACACACACATCCATGAACGGAGGACAGATGTGATGATAAATCTCTCCGCACCGGGGTCAGCTAGCGGTTGCAATATGTGTGTGTGAGTAGAGTCGCGCTGTATCTGTCTGGATGTTCGTTGGCCGATTGAGGATTAATTATTCTACTGTACTTAGTTGTTTTTTCCCAAATTTCCCCAAATCTTCTCTCCCACATTAATAGCAGGCTGAGCGTTGAGTTAAGGAATGAGGGAGGGCGAAGACGTGTAACTGTGTGTGCGTCTGCTTGGTGTTAAGGTGTGGTTTAAGTGGGAGGCTGTACAGTTGTCTAAGCTGGCAGTAGATGTGTGTGTGTGTGTGCATTTTTCTGTCTGAGTGTGTAAGGGGTGTGTGTTGTCTGTACAGCCGCAGCGCCTGCTCATCACCTCAGGCCTCGCGGGCCTCTGGCTACTTGGGTGGTCTGGCGCACACACACTGGATTGTGCATATGTGCGTATGTCTCTGTGTAAGTGTGTGTTTGTGTAGTGGTCTGGCAACTACGCAAGATCCAGATTGTACTCTGGGCAGGGCCCCAACCTAACCCCCCCCTCCCCGCTCCAACACACCACCTTCAAATACTTAACCACAACACTGTACTGGCTTCTATTACACACACACTTGACTTTGTCTCTGCACACTCAGTGTTTTTGTCTTGAAAGGAAGTGAAAATGTGTTGAAAGGCCATTTTTCCTTGACGCCAGGTTGTTCACATTGTGTTAGTTTAAGGTGTATTTAACGATTCCCAGTGTTTGAAGCGGTACAACATCCTACAATCACTTTGCCGCTGAATCCATTAGTCACAGATGGAGATTGATTGAGCACTGAACATTGTTCTTTGTTACTTTTAATAAAGTTATTTCCATGAGATTAGAGCTTAGAGTTATTGATTAAACCCATATGCTTTAGACATTTTCCTTCCTGAACTTTCAGGAGTAAACGTCCTCTTCCCTGTCTCTACCGTCATTTTCTGTTTCACCCAGGCCGCAGTGGTTGTGGTGTTTAACTTCGCCATGGTGCTGCTCATCTTTCCCGCCATCCTCAGCATGGACCTTTATCGTCGAGAAGACAGGCGGTTCGACATCTTCTGCTGCTTCTACAGGTGTGCACGAACACAAAAAACACATTCTTTCATCATGGATGCTTTCCTGTGCAGTCAGTTTGTTTTTGCTTTCAAGTTTTTCTCTGATCTGATAATAAGTAACTTTAACACCCAGTTATCTGTGAGATATTTCCATCTTAATCCCCCTCGGTCAAAACCTAATTACTACTTAAGTTGAGTGTTTCTGTTTAGCTGCTTGCTCTGTTTATGTGTCACAGTCTTTATTAAACTTTACCAGTCTTCCTGCCAGTCTGGGCAGGCTTGTTGGCACGGTGATTGTACAGATGTGCAAACACACTATTAAATTCCCTGTTTGGGTTTCGGCTCTGTGTTTCTTACTGTTGCCAGAAAGGAAGGAAAAACACAAAAACATGGACTACTAAAAGCTCATTTAAAATAATTTTACGTCTGCATTTCTCGCATACCACAACTAAAGTTTCACAAAATCTATCTTTGCGTTTTCTTTTCCATGCTCTGACATTTTCCACTATCTTTATCTTCTCAGCCCATGTGCCAATCGTGTGATCCAGATCGAGCCTCAGGCATACCTGGACGGAGCAGACGGGAGTCGCTACAGTCCGCCGCCATCCTATTGCACCCCTCCTCCTTCATATTGCACTCCCCCGCCGACCTACAGCAGCCCTCCTCCCTCCTACAGCAGCCACGGCTTTGCTCAGCAGACCCAAATCACCATGCAGTCGACGGTGCAGCTCAGGACGGAGTACGACCCTCGAACTCAGGCCTTTTACACCACAGCCGAGCCCAGATCCCAGATCTCGGTGCAGCCCATCAACCCACCTCCGGCTAGAACCAACCCCAACAACGACTATTACAGCAGCAACACCGGCGGTAGCAGGAGTAGCAGCAGCACTCACAGCAATCTCAACAACAACAACTGTGCCATGCGAAACAATGGGGGCTCTCGGGGTTCTGCCAACTTGCATCACCATCATTCTACTCCTCCGGCTGCTGCGCAGGCTTCGAGCGTTAGCTCTGTTCCTCAGGGTGATGCTGCTTCGGCGGCTGTCCAGAGCCCAGACAACACTAGCTCCACACGGGATCTTTTGTCCCAGATGGGAGAAGGCTCAAGGGGCCTGCATTGCCTGGAGTCTCCTTGCTCCCGTTGGACTCTGGCCTCTTTCGCTGAGAAGCATTATGCTCCGTTTCTTCTGCGGCCTACCACCAAGGTGAGTTCACGTGTGGATGTTTTGTAGATGGAGAAGGAAACGCTTCAGTGTAGAAGGTAACAGTGGGCCCGCGCTGAGTCACTGCGGTGATAATTTGAATGGGAGGTTTAGTCACCAGATGGAGTACTAGTAGGAGGAGGAAATTGGGGGTGGAGATTGTGGTCATGTCCTATCTGAGTCACTTACAAGCACACACAGTCTGACCTCAGTCGAGTGGGTGGCCTGTCCTCGCAAAGCCTTCCAGAACTGAAATCATCTGGTGGCCTGAACTTGACGTTATTAGAAAATCTTGGCCTTTTCATCACACTGTCAAATGTTTTCCTTTATTACCAAATTACTTCAAGCACTCCGCTGAAGCCTTAATCCATCACTGTGCTTAACATTTCTTTTGCAGTGTGGTTCCTGTTTCGTTTTACTTTAAGCATCATGGCAACTTTATGAAAAATAAAAATCTGTGGTAGTAACGTGGTTGTAAATATGAACGCAGTCTAGCTAAATGTGTTCTTAATTTGTGAGTGAATGCTCTGTTGGTAAATGTTGCTTCCCATATCGATGAATACAGCTGCATTCCTTTTTCCAGGTGGTTGTGATCGGCCTCTTCCTCTGCCTGTTGGGAGTCAGTTTATACGGGACCACCCAGGTGAAGGATGGCCTGGAGTTGACGGACATTGTGCCCAGAGAGACGAGCGAGTATGACTTCATCGGTGCCCAGTTCAAGTTCTTCTCCTTCTACAACATGTACGTGGTGACGCAGCGGGCTGACTACGCTCAGAACCAACCTCTGCTGCACCAGCTCCACCAGCGCTTCCACACCATTCGCTACGTGCTGAAGGAGGACACCGGACAGCTGCCTCGCATGTGGCTTCAGTACTTCAGGGACTGGCTGCAAGGTAATATCCAGATTCATATATCAAGGCTACCACCACGGCCAGGTCCAGATGGAATCAGGTCACAGCCTCTGCATTTGTTTTTAACAACGAAGTCTCATACAGCGATGTGATGTGATTCACATTCAGTGTTTACTGATGTCACAGATGATTTAGATATTAATACTGTCTTTAACATCACTATCCATGGTAGTCTAGGCATGGGAATCATTTACTTTCTTGTGAAACAGTTTTGAGGTCATTATTTTCTTCTGTTTTGACATGAATGTGCAGGAAACAAGATGTTGGGCTGCAATTCAAAAGTAGGTGGGATTGCAAAATGGACACTGACAGTAGCTGATTAAAATCAGTTGTGTCTTCCGTAAGTGGGGCTGATGGAGAGGGATAAAATGCAAAGCTGTATTTTTATACTTGGTATTAAGCAATATGCCGTGTGTTAGACCTCTTGGCAGTGGAGAAACGCGCTCGCTCATCCAACTTCAACCCGTACCGTGCATTCTACATGATGCACAACTTCATTTAGCCACACGCATTTGATGGAACCTTAAATTATTTTTGCATGATGGCAAAAAAAAGGGTTCATTTTAAGGAAGTGCACTCGCTGACTTTCCTCGAGCGATAAAGCACATTGTGTGAGTCACATAGTGTGTAAACTGGCTTGGAACCACACAGAGAGTGCGGGTAAGCGAGAGAGAGGGGGAGAACTGTGTCTGATATTGCTCTCTGCAATGGTGGGACAAATTGGAGCCAGACAGGCCAAGGAACGAGACCCAAAACAACATCTCCCACAGACGGACCACAGCGTGGGCCTTGGGGGGAGGAGACGGGAGGAGGGGAATAACACACATATGGATTAGAGAATAGTATAGAAAAAGAGACACGTGTTACTGATATATTCACTAATGATCACTTTGAATCAAAAGCAGCAGATCTTAAGGCTTTTGAAGTGGTTGTTTAGAATAGAACAGAGTTATCACATTAAATCAGTCAAACTTGTTTTAGGGTTCGTGTTCTGCTTTATTGTGCTGTACTGTGTTGCGTTATCGTGCGCTGGGATTTTCTCATAAACTGGGCTTTTTACACCTCACCGGTCGTCCTTGTTTTGCTTCGGTGCAGGTCTCCAGCAGGCGTTTGACAAGGACTGGGAGGACGGTCGCATCACGCTCAACAGCTACAATAACGGCTCTGATGACGGTGTCTTGGCGTACAAGCTGCTGGTGCAGACGGGACGCAGGGACAAGCCCATCAACTTCAACCAGGTGTGTTGAGGACTTATGGTTATGTCAGATATCGCTACTAGATGAGGTAAACTGAAGGTGTTTGAAGGTAGCACCTACAGATTGTACTACAACTTGTGCTTGTGCGTATATCTGTGTCGAGCACTGTTGAGGCTGAAGAGCCACACCCATCGTTTCTCGCGCTTTCTGTCTCCTCGTCTGTCTTTGCTATTTATCTGTGATGACCGAGCCCAGAACTGGGATAGAACTGGGAGGAAATGAGATTGAACATTGAGAACAACTGTTCTTCGGTTTGGTACCAGCTTCAAAAACCAACATACATGAATGCGTTCTTTGGCAGGAAACCGCAAAACACAAGATAAGGAACTGGAGAAATGTAAAAACAAGATTCTTGGCTTGGATTTAACCAACGATCAAACACAATTCAAGCCATGACTGAGTGGTGTGCATCTCCTTTTTGCCCCCTCTGCTCCTGGGTGTATGCTGGTACGCTTCTCATCCCTCCCGCTAGTCGGCCCTAAGCGGAGACAGGCCTGGTGTGCGACCCTTTGATGTCACTTCCTGTGTCTGTGAGGGCAGTGTGTTTGCTGTGAGGTGTGAAGGCTGCCAGCAGAGCTGCCTGGGCTTCCTGTGCCAGCTTGAAGACATGCAGTTGTTGTGTGTCCTGCTGTTAAATTCAATCCAGATCCCTTCAACTCTCTCACCAGCGCTTGCTTGCAGCCCCACTCTTGGCCTTTCAGGCTCTTCCTCCCTCCCTCTGTGCTTCGCTGCTATGTGAGGGGAGCTGAAATGTGTGTTTTTGAAAATCTGCCGATAGAACGATAACGCTCTGGGGAATGACTGCCCAGGGATACGACTTTGGAGAAAGGGGACGTGGAACGTTTAAAAATGCTAACACTGTCCTGCTCATGTCGGGGTTGGTCTGTGGCGCCGGGCATTCTGGGTACCCGTAGGGGTCAGGAGAAGCAAGTGTGAGTAACATTTGTACAGATGTTGTGTTATTTTTATAGCTCTACTCCATTTGCTGGGTGGCATTTCCTTCAGTGTTAACAACCAGGTTAACTGCACACAGACGGCTCAGGGACTCCAGCCAATTTTTTTATTGTTACGCTAACTCAAGCAATTTTTCTCTCCCCACCCATCAGGAAAAAAAACCTGCTCATTTCTTCATCTACCTCAGAGCTTCAGCCCGTAGCTCTCTGTGCATCTGTAGAAAGGGGTTTATGTGGGAAATAACTTCGACATGTAACCCAGCTAGAAAGCAGAGTGGCAGAGCAGTGAGCACTAATGGTTTTACCTGTCAGGACGAAGGAAGCGGCAGACAACGCTCCTCAGCCACATGGGAGGGCGAACGTGAGCGAGACGGACACGCTCGTCTACCCACTGACCAGTAAACACGGCAGACAGATGTCCAGCCTCTGAGTAAGACCAAAGGACCCAGTGCCTTTTTGTGAGGCTGGGAGTGATTACATATTAAGGGCTTTGTCGCATGTATGCAATTAAAGGGCAACTTCGCAGATTTCCAACATGCTTTTTATGGCCCTAGTTCAGATGATACACCAGTAAGTTATTTCAGGGCGATTGCGTCAGGGCCAAACCATGAATGTCACAGATACTCGTGCATTAATACCAATCAATGCAGTAGCGATTGAGATATTTTAGTCGCTGAGTTGATGCGCTGAAACTGCAGAAAAAACTACAAATGTTCAAATGTTAAATTGCATTCGAGCAACACCACCAGAAACCCTATGAAAGGTGATGATAGAATATCTCAGCACCTTGGTAAATTCAGGCGGAGAAGGGCCTGGTGCCTTCATTTGCAGCAGCTGCGTTCTTATATGAAAGTGCTCCAAAGCGTCCTTCTGAGATTTATTCCAAGTGGTCAGGACACTGGGCCTGAGGTTGGCCAGCCAGTATCTGCTGGATGTAAAGAGAGAAGCTGATTCAACATTTTCCATGTTTTAATGTGGCATGATAATTCTGGGAAGCTGGGATGGGAAGTACGGGAATTTTCAGAAAGGCGACCAGTGTTTGACTTGTTGATTTTTCTTCGGTTGGAAAGAGTGGGACTAATATTTGACTCTTATTTTGAAAGCTGCTACGTTCTTCAGCGCTCATGCATGTGTGTAAATAAACATTCTGTGGTCGGCTCACCTGTAGAATGTTTTGGCTCCACACATCTGATTGCCACAATAGGTTTTTGTCTCCAGTGCATACTGAACGGTTAGAATCTGACGTCCTACGCAGGCTCCACCAAGTTTCCATTTGCAAATGGACAGTGGCTGGGCTCAGTACGAACGAGCCAAATGTAACACTCCGCGTGAGAAAGTACAGTAATTATATTGCAATCATTTATTCATCTCCCCTCTCATCTTTGTAGCTGACCCGTCAGAGGCTTGTGGATGCAGATGGGATCATCAACCCCGGGGCTTTCTACATCTACCTAACCGCCTGGGTCAGCAATGATCCTGTGGCATACGCCGCCTCGCAGGCAAACATCCGCCCACACCCTCCTGAGTGGCTCCATGAGCCGACCGACTACAGGCCCGAGACACGCCTCAGCAGTAAGTCCGCAAGTTCACAAAGCCAAGAACAGGATGGTATAAAGTAGTAAAAACGGAAAAAAAATATGTTGTTCGTAAGTTCATAATCTCCACATAGTGCAAATCATATTTACAAACCGCTTACTTGCATTAACAACATTTTTCAGGGGCCGTTGGACTTTTTTAGGTTCCATGAGGTGGTCACTACTTGTGAGCAGCGTTGAATTATTGCTCTTAGGCTGAAGTGAGGTATTAGACTTTACTGTACCACTGCGTTTGTGTATGTGTGAGCTCAGGTTGCAACGCTCAGGACCAAGGCATAGCTCACTGTGGTTCTTCAAATGGTGCCTGTGGTGAACGTTATAATACCGTGGGGCCCTAGATATATACACACTTATTATTAAAACGCAGTGACCCCAAACATGACACACACCCAGTTCTCATTTCCCTACCACACACGCAGACTGTAACTCTTGTTAAGTAGCACCGTCGTGTTGTTGTTTGATTCTTGCTTGTGATTTGGTGCAAGTCATGAAGTGCTCCACAGGGGAGGAAAATGATTGGATAACGAGGAGAGACCCAGAGTTTGGGTGGGAAATCGAATTGGATAAGAACCAGGGAGCCTTTTAAGGGGGGGGGGGGGTAAAAGTAACAAGAGGTGCTTGGCTGTGTGGGAGCTGCCTGGAGCAGCCAACTGGTTCTAATGTGAAAATCTAGAGGCGATCATAAGTGACTACAACGTGTAGGCAAGTGTTCCTTCTGTGGATGAATGAGTAAGTACTGTTACACTGTAGGCAACAGCTAAACGGGCGTCTTGTCAGCGCTAAAGATGACTTCGTAGCAGAGTGACAGGCAGGTATGCGTGTTTATGCATCTATATTGTGCTTTATGTGGCGGAGCTGAGTTTAGGGTGTGGTAATGGTGGAGATCCTGACATTGTAATTACCGTGAATCAACGTTAGCTCTGACACGCTGCTGTGTCTGGAACCCTCATTAGCCAGGCTGGGCCACAGAACGGTTGGGTTTGAGTCAAAAGAGCTCTGTTTCACAGTGCTGTGCCTGCCCCCCACCACACACACACACACACAGCCGTCCACAGATGGAACAAGTTGGATCAGGGAGGGAAAGCCTTGATATTAGTGTCTTGGCTGAATAGTACTAGAAATTATTTTTGCAGATACTAAATGATCACAAGCTAATGTTGAGTCACTGTTAAACAGACCAATATCATCTGCAGATGTCGTTGCCACTTCCCTAATATTTAAATTGGTAAGAAAATTATAATCTTGCAGTGCATTGATTTGGCTTCTGCTTTTCATGAACGAAGGACTGAAGGGCGTCAGAAGTAATTTTGTCACCTGTTTGGTTTTGATCTTTGCTAAAGGGCTGCTTTCTTTTTTACCTCTTCCATTGGGACCCTAATGTCTTTTTACAATTTTAACCCTTAACCTCCATATTTTTTTTTCCAGTCCCGGCTGCTGAGCCCATCGAATACGCACAGTTCCCTTTCTACCTCAACGGGCTCCGGGAGACGCCGCAGTTTGTGGAGGCTATTGAGAGCGTGCGGGCCATCTGCAGCAACTACAGTCGGCAGGGCCTGCCCTCCTACCCCAACGGCTACCCTTTCTTATTCTGGGAACAGTACGTTAGCCTGCGCCACTGGCTACTGTTGTCCATCAGCATCGTGCTCGCCTGCACCTTTCTGGTCTGTGCCCTCTTCCTGCTCAACCCATGGACCGCCGGCATCATAGTGAGTGTTGGAGAAAGCTAAGATGGACAAATGACATACATACATGCAAATAACAGTTAGGGTTAGGGTTAGCTCACTACTGACACACATGCACATACTTACTGGCTTTTTACCTACTTTTGCTAAGCAGAAAATCGTTTTCATGGTATACTGCCACAGTGCCACAGTATCAGACCCAGTCTCCCGTTACTTGCGTCTTTGTGCTGTCCGCTCTTTATTCCCTGATTTTTACGTGTGGTCCAGAAGGCATCTCAGAGATGAGAGTCGGAAAGGAGAAGGGGCTGCTGCGTGTTATTGTAGCCCCACTCACCAGTGTTTATCTAGTGCTGTTTTGTTAGGACCAGTGTGTTTAGTCTGGTGCAACACTCCCAGACACTGATGCTGAAATAAATGGGGAGAGGACACAAAGTTGCTCAAGCAACTTGCTCCCACTCTAAACCTATAAAAACAGTTCGGTTTTCTTCCCACTGTCCGCTCACCAAAGGGGTTTCCAAGGATACAGGGGAATGTACGTTTCTGTACACAGGCGAGCACACACACACACACACACACACACCGAGGACAGACATGTATACACTTGCACGCATACAGTTATGAACTTGTAAACATGCAGGTACATAATTCACGCTGAAACACATACACAGAGGGCTCTGGTTTTTCTCTCCGGTGGGTTGTATTTTACGACAGGCCACCCGAGCCCTTAAACGGAGGAGGAGGAAACCAGGCTCATCATTCAGGCTTTACTAGAAGGATCAAAAGACGGGTTGTGGAGAGGTGTCGGTTTAACCCTTTGCTGTGTCCAGGACCAAACCCAGAACCTTAAGCCTCGTCAAATCCTCTCCTGAAAACCATCTTAAATGCACAGACACTCTTGTTTGTAGCACACAGTCGTCGTACACTAAACTCTCCACGTGAACTCTGCTCTTCGTCCCCGGTTTACAGACCCCCACGTCTGTACATGCTCGGCTCTCTCCCCTGCCCACCTCAGCCCTCTTCAAAGGCTTTGGGCCCCGCGTAACCTGACACCTGTCAGCTTATAATGGCTTTTAGTCCCAGCTCCTGTCCTCCTCCACTCAGAAGCCTCACACATTTCACACACGTGTATACATTCTACTCTATCGTAGAGATGATCTGTAGTAATTATGATCCGAAGTAAAGACTGTTATCTTTGTGAAGATGGTTCTACATTTTATCAACAGCCTTCTTAACAGTGCACACCCTCCATTTCCCTTCAGGTGTTGGTATTGTCTCTCATGACTGTGGAGCTGTTTGGCTTCATGGGGCTGATGGGAATCAAGCTGAGTGCCGTCCCTGTGGTGATTCTCATCGCGTCCGTGGGCATCGGAGTGGAGTTCACCGTGCATGTGGCACTGGTAGGAACACACACAAAAACCAACTCGTCAGGAGCTTTCCAGACCTCGCGATGTTCATGTCTTTGATGTATTTGGTGAACACCTTTTTGTTTGTGTTCCTCTCGTAGGCGTTCCTCACCGCCATAGGGGATCGTCACAAGCGGGCAGTGCTGGCATTGGAGCACATGTTTGCACCAGTGCTCGACGGAGCCTTTTCCACCTTGTTGGGCGTACTAATGCTCGCAGGCTCGGAGTTCGACTTTATCGTCAAGTGAGTACGGCGTTAAACTCTCTGATGAAAAGCTACATGGATTTAGTTAAATATGCAGAAGAACAGGACTGGTCTTGCGGTAGGTTATCATATGGCGTCTGCGTGGCGTTAGTAGACCGTTGAGACCATGCCTCAACCTGTATGTTACACAGGAATCTACCTCTCACACCAGTCGTGCGTGAAGCCGCACTGTTCTGTTCTCTGCTTCAGCTTCTTTCTTGCTTTTCACCCACATTTGTTTCATTCCCTCTTCTGTGCAAACCTCATCCCTTTTCCAGCCATTAATCTGTTTCTAGAAGCGTTATCTCCCCAACACCTCCCATTTAGACGAAACCAGAGGAGAGGATGGAGAGTTGTAGGAGAGAGGAGGAGAGAGCTCAGGAGGGAGGAGATAGACAACCAGAAGAGAGAAAGTGCTCTGGCTTTTGCTGTCTTCATCGGCTAGTTTAACTGCCCTCGCTAGACATTTATAAGCACGGGAAGAAGCAAGAGGATGGCGGCTAGAGAGCATTTGAGAGAAGACACGAGAAGTGGAAATTAAAGTTGACACACAGTGGAGGGGGGCTCTGCACCGGTGGCTTCTTTTGTGCACTTTTCTAAGAATCTGACAGAAAGGTTGTGACCAGCTGCCATACAAGGAGAAAACTAAACTAACTCAAGTCTGGAATATTATCAGAAGTTTCCACTGAGATCGGTGAATGCTTTGAAAGCGCTCGTGAGCTTGCGTGTCTACACATGCTCACACTCAGGTAACTGTGCAATTAGTTTGTCCTGGTCCATTAAGAAAACAGGAGCTCTGGAATCCATGTGACCTGCAAGCACACAGACGGCCTCACACGTCCACTCCCACAGTCGCAGATGTACCCCATCCCAACTTGCTCTCTGACCTTGCAATCATGGAGGTCAATGATGGCGTGCCCGCCAGTGAGAAAACACACACAAACAGGCGCACACACAAACGCAAGGAGGCCTATGGGCCTTCTCTCCTCACCTCCAGTGGTCTGCTCTGGTTTCTGGCTCAGGCCCCCATTTAAAGGTTCTGCTGTTGTCTGAACAAACAAAGCAGCGCCCCAAGACGGTGCAAAAACAACAGGCCGAGCTCGTATTTTTCTGCTTGCACTGAAAGAAATGTTTCCCTGACTTTCTCCATCAGCCCTGTGAATGTTTTTACCCTAAACACCCCAGCGTGGCACTCGGCCTGCGATGTGGGCTGCACGCGTGCATGTGTACACGTTTGTGCACATACACAGTGGTGCATGACAGTTTGCGAACCCTATTTCTGCAGGACCTTGATCCAAAACTTGATCCAAAGGTTTCTCCTCGTTACAGAAGTCGTGGCCTCCTGATTGTCGCCCCAGTGATTGAAACACCTGATACTTAAGAAGACAGTGAAGTCGGTCTGATCTGCAGCTGCACAGCTCACCAGCACATCTACACCTCATTGAGCCCACGCTTACACACAAACACACATTAACAGTACAGCCAAGCTTCAGGCAAGTTCATGGTTCAGCGGTGCGTCTCTGTAAGCCTGAGAACTGGCGCTACAGAACCAAGCGAGGTGGAGAGCGCTCCCTAATGAACAGAGCCCGATTGGTAAGAAAAGGAAGGAGAGAGACAGGGGGGATTTGGAGAGGAGATTGGGGGGTCTTACCTGATACATTGGAGATTTAATTAGATGAAGGGGATTGTGGAATGGCCGGGAATTTCACAGGGGCTTAGCTGGAAAGGAGGGAGAGAAAAGCGAGGCAGAGAAGAGAGGAAGAAATAAAAGAGAGTGAGAGAGGCCAGGGAGAGGTGGTACTCTGAGGGTCCCTTTCTCTTCTTCCTAGAATAAATTGTTTAAATTCTATACCCTTCACTTCATTTGTTTGCTTCTCTCTCTCTCTTTTTTTTTTAGAGCGAAGGAGGAGAGAGAGGCCCCTGTCCTCTTGTGTCCCCTCCACGTTCCCCTTCCCCCTTTACTTTTTTTTTTTTACCCTTACCCCCCCTTCCTTCACATTCCTCACTGCTTTGTTTTCTCCATGTTTGCTTATACACCACACACCCAAGAGAGAGGACTCTGCCCCCCCCCCCCCCCCTTTTTTTTTTTTTTTTTCCTCCCCAGCCTTTGAATTAACCAGCTCTGGCTAATTATGCTTCCCCTTCTTCTCTCTCCGCGGCATCTTTAAGACTAACCCTCTTTGGCAGGATTTAGAAACACACAAGGTACATTTCTGTTTTGCTCTTCTATCCATGGTACATGTCTGCCTCTCTGTGGGGGGGGTCTATATATGGGTGTGTGTGTTTGGGGAGTGGCCGTGGTTTCTTTGTAGCCGTATTATTTTGGCATGTGTAATGGTTGATCTCGCACATGTCTGCCCACGTCTAAACCCCTGTGGTTTGCGCAGGTATTTTCTTTGTTTCTGCGCCATCGCTGGCTGTTCTCTTCTGTTTGTCTGTGCGAGTCTTGTTTCTCTGGTGCCATCATGTAAACTGAAATGTTTTCTTGTTGCAGCCTTACATGTAGCCATAACTGTGTGTGTTGTTTTGCAGGTATTTCTTCGCAGTGTTGGCCATTCTAACAGTCCTCGGGGCACTGAATGGATTAGTCCTTCTCCCTGTATTGCTTTCTTACTTTGGACCCTACCCTGAGGTAAGATGCTAAAATGTACAACTGCATAATTATTGGATTTTTGACGATCATGTAGTAGCTACTTCCGGGTGATGAAGGTGACGCCTTCTGTCCTCTACCCCCTCAGGTATCACCGATTGACGGTCGA
The DNA here is from genome assembly GCA_030770545.1 of Macropodus opercularis. Classification (NCBI taxonomy): domain Eukaryota; kingdom Metazoa; phylum Chordata; class Actinopteri; order Anabantiformes; family Osphronemidae; genus Macropodus; species Macropodus opercularis. The sequence continues at coordinate 5,961,131 of CM061097.1, read as the reverse complement.
AGCCGGTTGCCCACCCCTTCTCCGGAGGCCCCTCCTCACGTGGTCCACTTCTTCGTTCGTCCTCAACACACCGCTGCGGCCACCAACACCTCTGGCGCAGCTTCAGACTCGTCGGACTCCGAGTACAGCTCTAACACTACAGCGTCGGGTATCAGCCAGGAGCTGCAGAACTACAACCTTCGCTCACACCGAGGACAAACCCGAGCAGAGGAGCAGCAGTACCACCACCACCACCAGACAAGCAGGGGCAGAGCAGCCAGGACAGAGGAGGAAAGAGGGTCCGGGTTGGGGCACAGGCGATCAGCCAGGCAGCCTGCCCCCCCAGCTTATACCGTGTCTTCGGTAGGAAAACTGAGTATTGTGCAGCATGTCTAAATCTCTAGGTGCATATTCTCTTGAATTGAATTTAACATCTTGTTGTCTCACCCAACAGTCTGTCCACTCTCACGGTTGTGATTCTGGACCCCAGCAGCACAGCAGCAGGGACCCCAAGAGCCACCTGCACCGACAGGCCCCACCCCCAGCCCACCCGCGCATGGACGCTTTTGAAACTGCTACTGAGGCTGGGGGCCATCACGGCTCACACGGTCCCAGAGAACACTCAGCAGGCCACAGAGCCCGCTCCACACACAACCCGCAACCCAGTCATCACCTCCCGCACCACCACCCCAACCCCGCCCCATACTGCCAGCCCATCACTACGGTAACGGCGTCAGCCTCCGTTACTGTCGCCGTTCACCCGACCCACCTGTCCAACCAGAACCCTCCTGCTTCCTCTTACCCAGAATACACTGCTACAGACAGTTACTGCTCATCAGAGCCTGTTTTCCAGGACCCGCATGTGCCACTGGACACCCACACGGGGACCAGAGGGGCCAAGGTGGAGGCTATGGAGCTTCAGGATTTGGAGTTAGAGGCAGCTGAGAGCTACAGCAGCAGACGGGGTAGCTGAGGTGAGCCTTGAGGTGACACTTTCGCAGTACAGCTGCTCTTTTTGAAAAATGTTAGTTCCCTTGTAAAGTGCTAACAGCACAATCTCCTTTTTGCTTCCAGTTGTGAAGAATGAAAGTACAATGGCCAAAGATGGAACCTCTCATTACTAAGCAGCTGACCTGGCTTGGCAGTCCTCCACAGCACATCCCAGCCTGACTCACACCTGGTCTTAACCAGTGAGAAGCTTGCCAGTGTTGCCATCATGGTGCTCATTCTTACTGTAACCCAGTGGACTATTGTCTTAGATATTTCTACCTATATTTAAAAGATGTATACATATGTAAATATGAACAAAAAGTAGCTATAATTGTAGGAGCTGTACAACTCCTCGCGTTAACAGGCTGAGGTTGCCATTTTACATGGTGTGTGTGAGTGTGTGTGTGTGTGTGAATGTGCGAGAGGGAGAGCAAGAGAGATAGATCTCTGATTACTGTTCACTCTTCTGTGGATCTGTGCCATTAGAAAGCTTCACCTAGACAAAAAATACCTGTCAGCATTCACTGTTGCTGCTCAAAATGTGTTGTAAGTAAAGTAATATACAATTATAACTCTATGCAAATGTCTTTAAACAAAAGAAGTGATCTGTCTGTGTCTGTCTGTGAGCGTGTGTCTGTGTGATGTGAAACAGTCCTGTTATTTCCAGGCTTATACATAAGATGTATCCTCAGAACAGACTAACATACACTCATTTAAAATATGAGAGAATTGTTAGAATTATCAAACAGGGCTATGGTGGTGTGTGTGTGTGTGTGTGTGCGTTTCGTGTGTCCGTGTGTGTTTATTATTGTACAAAGGTACGTTTGTTAAACTATAAATTTTTTATCACAAACCTGTGGTAGTTAAGAACAGTAACTGTTTAACTTGACACGCTATGCGTGCTATTTAAGACGAGCAGATATGAAGAAATTTTAAAAGCAGTTTGTTTTGTTTGTAGTTCTTGCCTCTGCATTGGAACCTGTTTGTGCTCTCAGCTTTGTCACTGTCTGTGCGGCTGCTCTCTGGTTGTATTTTACTGTAAAAGGTTATGTATTGTTTAACCCTTGCAGGCTCACAACGGGGTCGGTCTTGCATACTGACATACAAGCAATAACTCACCTCAGAAACTCGCTACGCCATCACAGGGACCTTCACATAACTGATTCTGTAACAGGGTCATCACAGGATGCGAACTGCATCCTGAGTGGCTGCGTCTAGTGGATAAGCTAAACTCAAACTGTATACTGTACCCAATTCATCAAGGCACTTGACTGCATTGAACTTCATTCGCAGGAACATTTCACCTCATGTTACTTCTGTCTAACCAATAAGCTAGCCCATGCAGCCTGCTAAGGGCTAAGCCCTGTACGGCCTGACATTGTGCTCTGTGTGTGTCTCGGTCTATATGTGTGTATAAACATTGATTATGTGTGTGTGTAAATGTTTATACACACCTCCTGTCTGGCCTATTAATGCAGTGGCACTAATTGGACCCCGTCTTAAACCTTCACACCGCCAGCCTCTCTACAGGCAGCAGTCCGTTCATCTCTGCATGCGTGTCTATTTCAACATGCTTACCTGTTAAGCGCCCCCTCCATTCCAGACCCAGGCCCTTTGACCCCCACCCCTCACTCCCCCTTCCACTCCTGCTCTTCGCTTCCTGTTGAAAGCCTGTAGCTCTTCCCCAAACATCGAGGCCATTTGCCTCTTCTTTTTTTTTTTTTTTGGCCACCACGTCATGTCAGCTGCTTGCATGAAATAGGTTGTTATTGTTTTGTTCTGCTATTTTGGTTTCTCCCAGTGTCACATTGGCAGTGGTGGAGAAAATCATGGCTGGCAACTATTTTATTCATTTTGTTTGTTTTCAACATTCAATTGCGATATTTATATTTTTGTAATATAAAATATGTTGGTTTTCTTTTTCATTTTTGTTGTGATGCCAGTGGATAACAAATGCAGGGATTTTTAAGACTATTGAAAAACACTATTACAGTTTAATGTTTTTACATTAATGGAGTTTGATCTGTATAAAGTGCTTACTAATGTTAAATAGGAAAAAAGAGAATATAACATTTTACACTACAGGTCTCATCATAGCTCTTAGGATTTAAAAAGGAAAAAAAATCAGTGGTTCTTCCAGACTGCCATTTTGGTCTCGGTTGGCATGGATGTATGCTGTTTTCAGTTACAAAGATAAATGTATGCCATATAATTTATTTATATGAAAATTTATTTTTGTAGTGTACATAGTAGTTGTCAAGGGTTTTGACAGAAGTATATTTTTAAAGAGTTTATATGTAATGATATACCATAACAGAAAAAGCCTTAAGGTGCACACTTTCATCGCTAACTGTCTTGTGAGACAACATCAACACCTCCCCTTCAGTATTATGTTCCAGTCCTTGGAGAGAGACAGCTGTTTCTTTGGGTTTGTCAAAGGCTAGCCATGAAAGTAGAAATTTGTACTAGCTCTCTAAATATTAATGTTCAAACACTGATAGAATTCTAACAAATAAAAATATTATAACTTATTTGTCTCTTTGTTCATAATTTTAATAAATGGAAACCTTAAAATGTTTCTTTGGTGTGACTTTGAGTTGATTTTTCCAGAAGGGCTTTAATTCTATGAATTTCCTCCACTCACCTGTACAAGCTGATACTTAAGATACTTAAATGGCTGTAAATCTCTTCAAACACATTGTGCCACTAGGTGACATGTTTTTCTTTTTAATCCAAAACAAATGGTTGAATAAATGATGAAAACCTTAACCCTGATGCTGTGAATCACTTTTTAGTTTGAAGTACACTCAACTATTGGGTTCATCTGTACACTCTAATTTAATCCCATACACCAACTCTGCCTTTAATTCTTACTTACTACACCTCCTACTAAGTTACATTAATTTAGAGCATATTTGCATTTGTGTCTACAGGATTCTTCAAAATATCCATAATTTATAAAATAAGAGAAGTTATCCATGCTTCACTGCTGTGAGTGCTGAGGTGAGACAGACATGTGTTGCCTTCTTAGTTCCTTCTTCATTTTTATTTTCATATATATATATATATATATATATATATATATATAAAACAATTATCATTTCATTACCCTCCGTGACAGAAATGAATGTCACGTTGAACGAGCAGCCAGGCCCGACATGCAGACAGGTACAGCTTGACTTCGCCTCTGTTCCTCCCTCTCTCCTCCCACCTTCTCCTTCCCTCACTGTAATGGCTGGTGCAGAGTAAAACTCTGACATCTGGTCTGGAGCCCTGCAACCGTCCGCAGCAGCCCACCCAACTCCGCCCCTGCACCCCCCTACCTCCACTCCTTGTTCCGAATGATTTTGATTGACAGCTTTATAGACTGCAAGGAAATTGGTTGTAGTTACAATACAGCTGGGCCGTTCAGAGTAATGAAAAAGGGCATGTGGCCTTGAGTTTGCCGCACTGATGGCAAGAGAGGGAGAGCACTTTGTCAACTGCATGGGTGGCAGCTATTTATTCTCATACTGCAGAGCCATAAGTGGATGTTTTAGATCCATCACTGTGCAGGAAATTTAGCTACTAAAGCTCTTTATTCGTAATACAATGAAAACTTGTATACACCTGTTATTTGCAATGCAGATGTGGCAAATATCCAGCCGTGTCCGTTCTACTGCTCCTAACTATGGACTACAGCAAAGCCGCAATCTCAATCTGAACCCAGAGAGGGTTGAGGAACTCACTGACCCTGGATCAGTGGTTAGGCAGGCAACAGGCATGTCATTATCTTTTAAAGCCAATAAAGGCAGTCTGCTGTGTATTGTCCAGCCAGTGCAAAGAGCCAGACTGACATCTTGCAAATAACAGGGTGTGTTTGGAAAGTTGGGTGGCAGAGTGTTGTGTGTCAGGTTTTGAACTTTTCTAACTGGACTTGACACGTTTAACCCGTCTCTTGACCAAACTGCGGAAAGGTAGCGACGGAAGGGACCAAAACGTCGCCCATGCAGATCATGATGTGGCAGTTAAAAGCTCATTCAAGACAGCTTTTATTTCGTTTGCCAACGCCATACATCCAGCGCATTGATGGATAACGGTCGAAACGGTGAAATATGGATGAGCACCCCATGGCTGCTTGTAGGTGACATGGTTCAGTGAGGTCTAATGTTGTTACGACCACTTTCAGCAGCACTCCCCTCATCTGCTGGAGGACCCTGGGTCACCACACCAACACACTCCCTTCGTTTGGGCCTTCCTTACCCTTTTGTCCCCCTCAGCCAGCCTCCTTACTTTGCACCCAAACATATAGGGAAGAGTGCCCTGTTGAAACTCACGAGCTGCAGCTTAATGAGTGACTATTTCCTGTACCTGTCCTCCCAGCCAATAGAAAGAGAGAGAAACATGGAGGGAGAGTAAAAGACAAAGAGAGGAGGCAATTAAGAAGTTCCCTCTTGTGAATTAATGTACTGTTCATGGGGCTTCCTGTCCCGAATGGATAACAATGAACGGATGCATGCAACAAAGACTTACTTCATTCTTCCTTTATCTGTTCACTTCTTTGCCTACAGTGTGGACCGTATGTTAGGGGATTTATAGAAAGGCAGATGTGGATTTCTCTGTTCCACTCCTTCTTTTCTGTCCCTCTGCTTCACCCTCTTTTCAACCCACTCTGCTCTCTGAAAGGCTTGTCCATCATCACCTTCCTGCAGAGCTAAACCCTCTAAGTGTTTACTCTCCTCGTCATGAATGATTGCTCTGTTGACATGACTACATGGGACACACATATACACACATGCATTCTTGCCAGATCCAGGGCCAGATTTATACATTCTTTATAAACACAGTTTAAGAATAAATCTGCAGGAAGCATCACATGGTGTGTTGATACGAGTCCAGGTTCAGACAAATGGGGGGTTTTACCTTTGAGGCCTCACAGACCTGAGCTTGAAAAGCATTCAGCTACGGTGGTGTGTGCATGTGTGTGATGTGACGGTATTATCATTGAGCATCATTAAGAAATTAACTTTTACAGACATTTAGATGAAGAAATAAACTGGTTTTGCAAAAAGATTAAATGCCAAAAGACAAATCACCTAAACGTAACATATAATGAATGGATGCAAAGGGTTTTTTTTATCAGTAGGGTCATGGAGTCATGATAACGTAATCCTTCATAATTAATGACTACACCATCAACAAAATATCATCTAGCACATTTCTCCAGTATGTTCTGTTCTGCTCCTTTCAGACAATCTTCACAAACACCCTTCAAGCACACGTTCTGCGGTTCTAGGTTGCAGCGTATCACAAAGCATTCGCTGTCTGCAGTCAGGGTGGGTGGTTTCGATGGGTTTTGGTGCTGGTGTTCAGTCTCACCCTGGGACCGGTTTGATTTGGCTGAATGTTTTATCTCCCACAGAGTGAGTTCGTTTTTTTGGGCAGATTGATTCAGAAGAATGTGAGGTTCAAACCCCCGGTGGCCAGGCATACATAACCGCTAAGTAACACTTCAGCAAGCTACAGAGGTGAATATCAGAAAATAACCCCTCATGAGACTGATGTTAAAATCATACTTAGCTTTTGATATGTGCTCATTTGTCAGAAAGTAAAGTTGTGACTGTACATCTTGGCTCGTTTTGCTCTTTTTCCCTACATGTCTCTTAACCTCAGTGATTAGAGTTGAAGTTAAGATGTCTGAGCATCGACATGTGTATAAAGCAAATTCACTTTCCTAATATTACTTTTTATAACTATAACATCAACAAAACAGTGAGAGGTCTTCCTGCACAGCCAAACTGTATACATGTACAGCCAAACTTAAAAATACCAAGATTAGACTTACTATGGGCTGTAGTTGGTGCATTCAGGTAACACTACACAAAATGCTGCTGTGCTGTCGTTTGTAATTTCTCCAGTCTACCCAACTCAAGCTTGAAGTGTCGGGCCTCAAACGAGTCTTTATTTTGTTGCGATCATAACAGAGGAAGTGTGCTTCACTAAAGAGAGAGGTTGACGGACAAACAGAGGGAGAACATGACTGTGAGTGAAAGCGAATGAAGTAAAAGGTGTAATCAAGACATCAAGAGAAATGATTGGGAGTAAAGGCAGATGGAAAAAGCAAGGAGGAAAAAAGTGAAGGGGGGAGTGGATGATGGTGGATGGGAGTAGCCGTATGAGAGTAATTATAATGACTGATGTTGTTTACTCCCATTTCCCCTCGCATCATTTATTCTGTGGAGGTGGAAAACCCACCCACTCTTTCTCTGCATTGCAGGCCAGTGCTGCAGACTGGTGCCAAGCCATGTCATAATCTCTCCTCTTCCGCTAAAACTGGAAGTATTTATCCTGCCATTGAATTATCACTTTCCACATCCACTGATATTGTGCATCCATCTGCCCTGTTTTTTTTATTCTTTTCCTTACTTTCCATTTGCTTCTTTCTCTCTCAGCTCCTTTTTCCACTCTTTTGTTTTCATTACGTCTGCGTTGACGCGGCGGTGTGCGTCTGCTGCGACTGGGCCGAGCACATGTAAGATGTTAGCAGTGATGTACGGCCGTTTACACTGAAGATGACAAACTGAGGTTGGATGCTGTCATCCTTTCTTCCTTTTGTTTAATGTAGTCCTGGTGGCATGCACGCACACACATACCAGACACACACGCACACCACCCAGCTCTTTGTTTAAACTGCACAGTTTGTCTTTGCCAGAAAACATGCAACAATGTATGGAAACAGATGCGTCATTTTAAGACGCAAATTTGGGAGAGGGAGCAGTAGAGGGAATGAGAGAGACAGACAGAAACCCACAACTAAATATTTTCATCTGTGTCTGGCAGTGCTGAGTGAATGCACATTTCTACAAAAGCCAACAAAAGTGGAGCATATGCTTTTACATCTCTGACACTTAGTACTCAGCTTTTAAAATGTGGGGTATGAAGCAAATATTAGCAGTAAAAATGTATCAACGTACAGAGAAGTTGATGAAAAGGTGGGAAGGAGGAGAGGAGAGGAGAGGAGAGGAGAGGAGAGGAGAGGAGAGGAGAGGAGAGGAGAGGAGAGGAGAGGAGAGGAGAGGAGAGGAATTTTTTTTCCCCTTCCATCTGTGCTTATTGATTCTGGCATCATGACAGATGCCTAATGAGGAACAGGGCTGGAGGAGAACCCTGAGGACCCCAGAGGGAGGCTCAGTCTGAATCAACACACAGACACATGAACAGAAAATATACATCCAGATATGAGCACGCACATACACACACTGACTTCACATGCACACAGACGAGCTTCCATGGAGTTTACAGAAAGCTGTACAATAGATGCCTCCAGTATCCACTGACCTCCACTGTCTGACTGCAGCTCTTTAATGGTCGTATTTATGCCTAAAGAGGATTCAGCATTTTCACTTTTCATGGCTTGACTTTCATTTGCAACTACACAACAGACAAAATATGAAGTAGGGAAATGTTAAGGGTGATGTAAGATACAAGTAAAAACAACTCTCAAAGCAGTGATGGGTCTAATGAATGATCTCAGTTTTTACAGTAAAACCAAGAAAAACCAAGAACCAACTTGAATGAGCATCTTATAACATTGTATTTACACAAAAGTCCCCCTGTAGCCAACAGCAATTTGTGGGTCTGCAAACAAACCCTCTTGCACACTTACACACCCACAGTCAAACTTAAACAGAGAAATGATTAGAGTAGAAGCTGTCAGAGAAGGATTTTAGAGCAGGAAGTGTGTAATTATCGCGGACAGAGGGGCAGATAGATGGATGTGTGTGTGTTTAACACTCCCGCTCAATTTCCCTGCAATCTACTGGACTAATAGAAAGCAGGTGTGAATGCGTGTGTTTCTGTGCAGTGGAGGTGATGGTATGAATGCACACAAATGGGCGTGTGTGATACAGTTACACGGTGATTACGGCGTAGAGTTTTTGAGCTGGGGCGTTGAAGGAGTGACAGGGACAAATTTGTACAGGGGCCAACTCTTTTTCAGGTCAAGTGAAGTCCTTGGTGGCCTAACGCAGTCAGAAGACTGACAGTCGCATTTCTACCGGGTTCTCTACAGTTCAGACTCTAAGTGAATAACCTGTGTCTGTGTCATATGTGTTAACTAAGTCACACACAGTTTACAAGTGCACAGAAAAAGGTGATTGTGATGTATTTTAACCGAACACAATCTGTTGTGAATAAATGATGGTCTGACAGCTGATGGAGTTCCAATGGCGTAGATTTGACTGATTGCAAATGCAGAGTCTCAGCTGGTTCTCCTCTGGTTCATTATCAGACCGTAACAGGCAGCTGTGTTATATAGAACTATCTGTAATCAGAGGGAGTAACGTGCAGAACACACACAGCATCAATCTACTACAACTATAAACACACAGTGCCATGCAGACAATGTGATAATTGTGCACGTGCAGCTCTGAGTAAATTTGCACGCGTGCTGGTGTGTCCTGACATGCAGCGCTGTTTCACATTGGTCACAGGACTTCTCTCGCTTTTCTCCCTAGTTTCCTCTCCAAGCAATAAAGGAGCAGAATGCGTGGCATTGCTATAAAAAGTGTCCTTGTAATGAAATAAAATGTGCCCGTGCACAAACAAAAAGTCTGACGAAGCGACATACGACGAGTGATTGTACAATTCCAAAGTTGTTAACTTACCGATATGTAAGAGATGTGGAACAAAATGGGTTATATAAGATAAGATTTGTTCCTCTGGGCAGGATTCTACACATCTCCTGCTCGCACCAGACATTATAAAGCAGTAGAGTCTGGATAAGTCTTGATTTCCTTTTAAGGCTTCTCTGTGATGGGCTGTTTAGATTTTCAGCTTCTATATTTTTTTTTTGTGTTATTTTTATTGCACACGATGAGCTTGTCGGTTAAACATGGCTGGACCCCTGCGCTGCTGCCACGTTGGCCTTTTTACCTTTCGTGTTGATTCGCTCTGCTCCATCCAGGAATGTGGTGGAATGGGTTGACCGCTGCTTCGGTGGGTCTTTTCTGTTCTGTGTCAACCCTAAAGTGACATTAACCGCTGTCAAACTGTGACTACGGATCTAGAAGAGCACAGGAAAACACTCTGAAGTACATTATGAGGAGCGCTGGCCACCGTCTGGGGACACCTCTGACAGCTCTTGTCTTTTCAAAAGTGTCCTTGTCCTCTCTGCACTTCTTTTCCTTTCTACCTTAACCGCCAGACATCCAAAATTAAGCCCAAAGAGATGTGAACATTGTGTAGATGTATTATTATGCTAAGCTGGTTTGGTTCACTCTCAAAAGCTCTTTTATCTTGAAATGTTAAATTTATACCTATTATAAATACCTGTCTATAAATTCACTCTTTCATTCGCAATCAGACAAGTCAGATTGCTCTAAAATAAAAAATGCTAATTGTATGTTACAGTCACAGTCTACTGGTACAGTTAGCGTGTTGTATTGCCAACTTTCTGGCTGTGATTAGGCCCCAACTGGAAGCATGAGCACAAGCAAAAACACATACGGATGAGTAGCTGCCTCGGAGCATGACGACCCATCTCTTCCCTTCGTCGCAATCACAGAGTAGCAGTACAATAAAAACACACGTGGTTTACACTACATTTCTCTGTGCATCCATCTATGTGCAAGCATAACAACACATAACCAGCGAGCACACGCTCTGTACATGTACACATGCCTACAGACAAAAGCATCAGTGTGCGGGTTTCCATTTTTGAGCATCAAACCCTACTCTCTCAACTTTTCGCCGTGGTTTTTCTTTCCTTCTCTCCCTTCTTCCAAACCCATGTGCTGATGTTTTTACAGGCTTAGACACACACAGAGACACACAGCACCCCGCACGTGGACACATCTCGCCCTGGTTGACCTACATGTTGACCCAGGCAGGAGGCCAGGGTGGAGCCGATGGCAAACCTCACCATTTCAACCTTCACTGGTGAAGACACCAACATAAATATGTTGCATGGGGATAAATTCATTCAGTTTCACGTCGCCTGTGTATAAGGTTAAATTGATGTATTGGAATATATTTTGCACCTGGCAGACAGCCACGTTACAGCTGGGAAGCAGGCCACAAACATCAACTGCATGATGGGAAACAACACACATTCTTACTCACACTGTATAGTGTGTGCACACACCTGTACACACACACACACACACAGGCACAGACTTTCCTACCACAGAAATTCTGATGTCTGATGTGGAGTCACTAGACCACTTTAAACACACAGCCTCAGAGTGACACTGACACTTTGCACACATACTGTACAGTAAATACCACGAGCTGTACGTGCGTGTTCAGCAATACATGGTGCGCGTATAAACAGCCGTCGCTGCATTTGACCACACTCAGGCACATGCTTAGAAACACATTAGCATCACCTGAAACAAGGCGTTGGTGAGTTGGTGAGAAGCGCCACTTCACTTGCATATATCTCTCTGTAAAGCAGGCAGACGTGAAGAAATGGATGCACAGACACGTACATGCACAAACGCACACACATGACATTGTACACATGTTTAAACAACTGTTTCCTGGTGCAGTGTGCTAGGCCGCTCCGGGTCTAGCTGGAGCCTCTGAGTGATTTGTCAGTTTGAGTCACACAGGCCAAGAACTCTTCAAAGTTTGCTTTGGGTTCCAGAGGGACACAATCCAGGACCCCTGAATTCCTGGCCATGGTATGCACTCTGCTTCACACTCTGAGCCCATGTGACACACGCGTGCAGATAGGAACATAGATATATGTGCACATTTGTACAGTTTACACACACAAAAACACACACACACACAGTCTCACCATTTCAGTCAGAATCAAGACCATACAAATGTTGAATTGCTTTCTAATTAAGCGATATCCAGAAGGCCTTTTTAAAGCTGATCCAGCTCTATATTATTTTTATGGTCTAGTTTGTGAATCATCTATTCAGCACAACGGGAAATGAAAATGTTCAGCACATCTGCTTTATTAATGTTTCAATATACATTCGCCTATTTCTTGGCATTTGTTACTATGTTAGGTTATGTGGATTTCTCAGAGGAAACGTTTTCTATTCCAGCAGCCCCATGACTCAATTTCCCAGCAGACAGCGAGCCGGGTGACGTCACTGCGCGTACGGAGTCTTGACCAATAGCCTTCCTCCGTACCCGGAATTCCGAGAGAGGAGGGAAGTTCGGTTCGTTTTCACCGCGGGGAGCTGAGACGGTAGTTGTCCGGTCTGAGGACATAAAGCGGGTCCAGCTGACTTTTACTGCTGGAAGATTTCATTCTGACGGCTGGTTAGGTTTCCGTCAATGTGAGACCCAGTAGTGACAAACTGACGAACAGCTTTACACAACAGCTCTTACTGGAGATGAATAAAACAGCTCGAACTGTGGCGTATGCGCGGACGTATACAGTAAGTATCATACGTGTAGTAAACAGTAAGCAGTTGTATTTCTTAAGCGTTTTGTGGGCGTTGAGCTGAAACGACAGAGTCTAAGACACGTAACGTTAGCTGCCGTGGAGTGGAGGAAACACTGACCCCTCGTGGTGTGATGTCGGTGCCGCACTCAGACGGTTTCTTTTTGAGTTATGATTGTTGAGGTGCTGTTATGATTGATTCTGGGTTTAGCAAATCTAGTCTTATAGTAATTAATATACACAATAGAAGAATCTTCTTTGAAAAACCTCTGGTTCAGGTTTCTTTCTTGCTTTCCTTGGTTGATTCATGGCTTTGAATGCAACTATATGAGGGAATGTTGAGTATGTTGTAATTTTATATTTTATACATCAGGCAGAAAATATTATTATAAGCATAGTATTTTTATTTATATTCAATGATGCCTACAGCGGAGTATTAAGTAAGCAGTTAAAAAATAGTAACAAAAAGAGTAACAAAATAATTGTTAGTTGTGAGAATGATTTGAAACTGAATGATCCATCAGTTAACATCATGAAAATAAGGGTCACGTACAACCTTAGCAAGAGGCCGTTAAATTAAACATGGACACTCAAAATGATCTAAAGTCTTCAAACGATGTTTGAAAGGAATTAGCAAAGGAATATATAACCACGTTAGCTCATTTATTTTTTCATATTAAGACCTGTCCTGAAACAGAAGTAAATTTATAAAAACACGATGTTTAACCTCTTTGATTATACAGAAATAATGTCAACAATTCCATAATTGGAACTGCAAACTTAAACTTACCCAAAGTACACAAGCTCAGTTTAACAAATCTTCAAAGATAATATTTGACCAGTCACATCTCATTCCTACTCCAGAAGGTATTTAGCCTTAACCAGAGCTGCTGTCAAGTGTGTTTGCATGTATGTACATTTTTATTTCTGCCTATGTAACAGGTGTTTGTATTAACATCTTTAATTTGTGTATAGTGCATATGTTATATAATATATTTTAATACGCATATTATATATTTTATATATGATATATGATCTAGATTTTATGTGAGACTGGCTTTTACTCATTCTGCATTTGGTTCTTTTCCAGGTCTGCTCTACTGAAAGCTGAGCCCCCAACACAAGTCAACAAGAGGCGTTTGTTCCTCATTTGGTTGGGTTTTTTCCTCCTCGAACTGAGTATTTATATATTCGCATCAGCAAGCCATAGGGGCTTTCCAGCAGAGATGATGGCAAGACATTAAACAAATTGTGTGTAACGAGGTGATCATAAAACACAGCCCTGTGGTGTCCCACACAGACCTGTCATTATGGCAAAAAACAACAAATACACCCACATACTATTCCCAGGTTATGTACAGACGGACACATCCTGGCATATACCCTTGTGACCGGTCCCCCAATTTTTGTCATAAAAAGAGAAGAATGTACTGTTTATTTCTTAGGAGGCCATTAATATCGTGTGCGAAGGCCTGATTGCCTGAAGCTCAAAGGTTTTATCATGAGATTGTTGTAATAAGAGCTTCACATAACCAGATTAACGCACTTTGCTTCAACTTATTTTCCAGCTATAATTATATTATCCGCCTCTGCTCCTGCTTGATTTGGGCCACACAAGCACATAAGACAGCCCCACAATTACATAGGATGTTGATATGTATGTATGTATGTATGTATTTATTTATGTATGTTTGTAGAATGTATTTTGGCAAAGGAATTTTTCTTACTTTGTCTCTTTATTCACTTTATAATTATTCATAATGTTCATTAAAAAGGCGTGGTGTAATTTTACACGGTGACGAAACATAACAAAATGCTGGACGCAAAATGTTTGTTTACAGCAATATTGATAACTTAAATGTATAGTTTTGTACATGTTGTCTTTTAGCACAGAAAGAGGCAAAAGCTAAGCAGAGAATGAAAGATTTGATGAGAGATTTTGTTTGGCAGCTGAACCAATTCTGATGTTTTACTAATTTGGAATGGTTCCAAAGTGGTTAGGGTTTGTGAACGACTTCTTCTACAAGGAGGTGCTGATGTTATACATTGAAAAGTTATGTAAAGTCAAATCATTTGACAGTGGTGTTATTGTCTGTCTCTCTTTGGATTTCTCTTAGCACCGAAAAAATTTCATTTTGACAAGAAGCCCAATGTCTCAGATGCTGAATGCCCAAGAGATGCAGTTCTGGCTGGACAAAGTAGTGTCTTGGGGACAGGCTGACAAGCCAGACAGTCACAGAGACTGCTGCCTGCACCTCAGCAGACTTAAAGAGTTTCTCCAGCAAGTCCTCACCCTCATCAACAACACAGTAAGCACAGACTACTCTTATACTATATATACTACTATATAGTTGTTTATACTTTATCATAGCATAAAGCAAAAGGAACTATGAGGTGTATATTTCCCAGATGACTTTTAATTAAATGCTCCACATCCACTAAAAAACCTGGTTTATAAACAGTTAATCAGTGAGATAAAAATTGCCATTTAATTAACAAAGCAGTAAGTTATATCAAATATGAGTGCATTTGGTACACACACACACACACACACACACACACTCTCACACACTGTCTGAGTCTGGGCACAACATTAAGTCCAGCGCTGGTACAGTCCTGCTAACAGAAGCTGCTCTGTGCTATGCAGAGCTTGTGCATGTCTGGCTGGCAGCGCTGCAGTGTTGAGTTAGTCAGGTAATAGTCGCAATGGGACCTTTGGCGCTAACCTAATGTATCCCTATATCAGGTCCAGCAAATTTGGTAAGAGGGCTGCGGCCAAGAGGGGAGCAGGACTGTGAGATGTCGGTGTTACCACATCCTTACCTCTTCCAACTCCTTTTCTCCATTCAGCTACTTTTTATATTTATATTTATATGTTCTTTGTCACACAGCGTCGTTTATTTATGAAAGAAACATTTTTCTTGCTCTTACAGGAGTTGTTTTGTAGATAAAAATCTGAACATTGTTCTTAGCATCACTGCATTAAACAAATTAGAAATTAGCATGAGAGGATCCACTATTTGTAGGATGATGGAGCGTATACAACAAAGAGGAACGAATGGTATAACCTAATTGGGCTGAAATTCTTTTTACTTGCAGTGGGCTCATAAAAGACCAGCTGAGGATAGCCTGCTTCTTGGCAGCATCTTGGATCCTTTGATAACTTAACAACTTTTTTGTGGCTTATGACCTGAGATGAGAAGTAGGCTGCTCCTAGTTATTGTCAATTTCTAGGTTTACACATTATTAGAGTTTTCTGTCTTGGCATTAGAACATAGAAGAGAACAATTAGATAGTTGCTTCATTTGGATGAGAAGTGTGATGCAACTAGAACATGGATTACACAAGACCTGCAAGCCTGCATGGCTACATCTGAATATAAAAAATACCCCGAACACCAACCTCTACTAATTGTTAATCTTGTTACATCTCACTTGTTTCATTTGAAAACAAAACATGAAATTGTCCCAACCTGTGCAAAATCACCAGAACCACCGCAGTAATGTCTGTCTAAGATGTTTGCCCCTAATTAAAAAAAGATACGTGCTCTCCAAGCCCATAGATTATGAAACAGTTGACAGGGCTCGGCTCCGCTTGCCAGGAATTGCTCTTGTGGGCATTTCTCATTCCCATCAGACAGACATGGAGTTTAGCTTGACTCATTCAAGTCAGGGCATTGTGCAGCCCCTACTGTAAATGGACATTCCTTTTTGGTCGCATCATTAACACCCCAATGCACATGTTTACTCGTGAAGACATAGCGTTTACCATGTGGCGTTGGATTGATAGTGAAGCTGAATGCGAGGGCTGTGTTCCAGACAGCTTTGGTGGTGCAGTAAGAGAAACTATACTCGGCCTATTACCATTCTGCTTCCAATTATTTGTGATCTCATCCAGTTGAAGTAGTCGAGTTAAGGACCTAGACTCTTAGTCTGTCTGACGCTTGTTTTAACATATAGACTTGATGCCTTAACTTCTTTCTTCCTCCAGAGCTACAGTAAATCAACAGGTGATAGCTTCAGTACACTGCCTGTGTTCTCCGCCTTCTGGATTCGCCGCACGACACCACAGCCTCCACCGTGTGTAAATGTCAATGAAATGAGCATCTTTGCTTGAGCAACAGCACACTGCTTCAGTTACGCCTGGCATGTGTCACATTTGTGTTTGTCAGCTGCTGCTGCATCAAAGCTGAGGTGAAATATCTGTCGAACAATAAGCTATAGTGTACGTGCGCACAAACAGGATTCATGCACAAATGCTTCAATATGAGCAAGAATCAAAAACACTTGAGTCATTCTTTCTTCCAGTTTGAGTTGAGTGTTTGTGTGTTATTCCCTGTTCAGTTGCAAGTGGCGAGTGTTTTGACATAGTGAAGTAGAAACATCAGATTAATGGGTTTTGCTGATCGGCCAAGCATGTTTTAAAAAACCCTGGTTCTGCAGTCAAATACAATGAATTGTTAGATTCCTCTTTACTTTTTCACGTTGACTAGATACTTTTTCATTCTACTTTTTGTTATTGTGAGTACAAACATCTACTTGAAGTCTTTTGTTTTATGTACATTTCTCTAGGATGTCAGGAACTAAAGCTAATAAAGTTCCTAAAGGCAGTGTTTTGGATGTTTTAACTGGCTGTGAGGTGAAATAGATCACATGGGCTGTTGTGTTGCGTTAGATAAACAAGCACAGACACACACATACTTCAAACCTTACAGGTACAGCACCCTTGGCCAGAACCCTGTTCTGTGCTGTGTCCTGCTCGCTGTATTTATCACTATTCACACTGTGGTGGGAATTATGACATGGCCAAACACAAGAACACAGAGGTGATGCATGAGCATGCACGGACTGTACACCTGTGGATGTGTCTGGTATCTAACCCAGTTAGCTCGCCAGGTTGAAAGAACGATTTCTAAAAACCAATTCTGTCATCTATGTCCGTTCAGAGAAATCACCCACTGAAGGTATGAATGTGTCTTCAAAACGGAAAAGTATTAAATGATTTCTTTCCTGCTGTGTCTCTAAGAGCTCCACAACAGAAACCATGGCGAGGATGCCCTTTCTAGGACAGATCCTAGGCCGCCTCTGCTGGAACGCTTATATCACCACAGATGGTAAGTGCAGCGTCTGGGCATCTTTAACTTCAGCAGTTTAGTAGATACCGTGGATCCAGTGTAATCGTAACCTTTAAATCCAAAATGTGATTTTCAGGTTTTAGAGAAGGATGCTGATGTCACAATGGTTCATTTGTTGTTTGCAGATACAAGCAGAAGGCTCCTGTTCCAGTGTCTGTGGGGACTTTACTCTGAGCATCCAAGCACTGCAGTTGAAAGAAAAGCCAACCAGTGGATACAGGTATGGTCAGTATAGTCATAATAATGAAAGATGGAAAAGGTGGAGACAAACACTCGTTTAGAATATTTATTCAGAAATCAGGCTACACTTCCAGCCATCCAGACCATTATTTAGTTATTTAATTACTGAATATTCTCTTCTGTTGTTCATCACATGCATTTTCTCATAGTCTTAAGGCCGGATCTGTTTTGCTGTTTATGTCTTAATTAGTTTTGGACTTGACGTACAGACTAGTTGCCAATTACAGATCGGTCCTTTTACACACGCTCTTAAAGGAATGTCTCTCTGACTGCCTTTGGGCTGCTGAAGAGATTTTCTGTCTAATTTGCGTTTAATAGGAGTTCTCTCGCCAGCCCTGTGTGTCTGGTCTCCAGTGGGACATGGATGATGAATGAGGTAGATTGGGTCTCTGTTATTCTAAGCTTCATGTGCGCAAAACTGTAAAACATATTTTGAAAGCAAATTAAAATTGACTGTTTCACTGCCTCGTCACCAGAGGAGGATCAGCCTCATGCTAAGTCGATCCTGCTCACTGTGTTTTCAAGGCGCACACTGAAAGGAGGGAAGGGGAACAGGGGGAAGAAAAGATTCTGCAATTTTCAACTTTGAGTGGGTTCACACAGATGGTTTATGATAAACAATGTGGAACCTTCACATTTTTGCAAGATTAACTGTGTGTTTGTATTCTTTTGATTAATTTCTCATCTAATAAAACATCTTGTTAATTAAAACAGTGCCTTAAAAGTAAACCTTGAAACTGCCAGATGGTCTTTGACCCATAAGAGGGGAAGGGAAGTGCACGTGGTGATGTTTGTGTCTTCGTCTGCTTTTGTATGGGCATATATTTCCATGAGAGAGCACTGTATGCGCATCACTTTTATCGAGCGCGTCTTCTTTGTTTTAATTTTTTCATTAGACTTTTGAATGTTCAGAAATGTTTGCATTAAATGTCGTTTAAACACCTAAAATGCTTTATTTAGAATTTTCTATAATAGGTGATAAACAGATATTATGTTTGACGTTTTGCAGGAAAGAACATTTAAAGAAAACAATATTTATTTGCGTCCAGCCTTAAATTGCATTGATTGATAAACATTCAAATTGATTCCAGAATGTCCAAGTAGTTATTCAAGTACCACACTGACGACCAGAGTCGGGTTCACCAGGGCCACTCATACTGAAATTGCGTGCGTGCATTTAATGCTGCTAGTTAAAAGTGTTTTAAGAGCACGAGTACAATAAACTCATAACCCAACTCTTCAGCAGCTTCTCCTCATTCTCTCTCTCATCTTCTGAAAAGAAGCTTCCACTTCCCACAAATGACAGGAATGGCAGGAAGCACAAAAAAACCTATTCACCGCAGCTCAGCCCGTCTGGGGGAGCAGGGCAGATGTATGGTTTTAGGCCAGAGATGGTCTGTCTCTGTGTCTGTGTTGTGTTGGACTCCCTGTCGTGGAATGCAGCTTGCAGCCTGTTTCTGTTAGCACTGTTTGATCTTGCTCCCTAATATTGTTTTCTTGCTGTCTTCATGATCGACTGTAGGTCTCGTAATAAGTGGCACCTAAAAATGCGTTTGTGCATATTTTGTATTTGTCCTAATCCATGTCCCTGCTGCTACTGTATAAACTATTAGTAGCCATGTGCATTTTGCCCTTAAATCATAATAATTATTTTGCCCTTTGTCCCTCGTGATTTAGTTTGCTTTTGTTTACAGGCACGTTCTGTAGCTGCAGGCGCTGTCAGTTCTTCGTTTTTGTGCGCTAGCGGGGGGACCACACAGGGCTGCAGTAACATGTCGTGAGCTGACAGATAAGTAGAGCATGGAGAGTGTAATATTAGAGGCTGGGGCATGGATGATTTGATGGCTTAATCTTTGATGTGCTTGTAGTGACTTCAACAGCGTGAACCACAGGTAGGGCCTGGAGCCACCGTGGCTGCTGTAGAGTTTAAAACCTATTCAAACTGGAACTGGCAGGAGATGAAAGTGTCACAACAACATTTTCTCTTTATCTGTGTTGTTTCTTCTTGGGTGCTTGAAGTTATACTTTATGTTTCCTCCTTTCAGCAGAAAGAAGTTGTTGATAGTGACATTTGGGAGATTTTAGTTATTTACTCACATAAATGTTTTTCTGTACACAAACTGAAATATAAAAATGACTTGAGCAGGTATTCACAAGTTGTGACCAATTGTAAGTTGTGGTGAAGAAAGCTGAGAACCAGAAGTACTGGTAGACACATTTGTCAACCCAGGACGGAGGCAGGCTCACTGTCCCCACACTAAGATGACTCAGTGTAATCTTTGTCAATTTGTCCCACTTTCGCATTTTAGGAACAAAGTATAGTAACTGTTCTTGTGTGAAGCCATTCGGATTAAATAAATGCAGGCTTTTCAGTAAAAATAGATGATGCTTTAAAACCCTTTTGTGACCAGAATGTAAACAGACAGACAGCTACACAAAAGCTACATCAAAAGCTTATACAAACGCTTTCTGATGTTCTCAGGTTTGTTTGCATTAGTAAAGTAATTCCTCCCTTTCCAGTTATTTGTTTATTAAATTGCTTCCAACTCATTTGGTCAAGACATTTCTGTGTATTTGTGGAAAATGTCCCCTGTCTAACAGTTGATTTTGCAGCTCTTCACTCCTTTGTGTGCACTCATTCCTCCTCATTTTACTGTCTATCTTTTTGTCTCCGCTGTTTTGACCGTCGGAGGCTATACTTGAGTCTTTCATTGGTTTTGGGAGAATTCAATCATGGTTTAGTAATTGTTAACAGGCACCCATCAAAACCAACCCAACTCTGTGCCTTGTGCATTTTTCTACATCCTCTGTTTTAATTTTAGATTTATGGAGGGATCATTCCTATGGCAGCAGCATGTCCAAGCCCCCAAAGCCAGCTCGGTTGCTTTTTCCGTGAGAAAAGCGTGACTTTTGACCTGAGGTGTTTGCCATCTATCTGTCCATTTGCCCTTCATCCCTTTCTTTTGACGATCACACCCTTTCTCCTCATCTGCAAATACGAATATGGCCGTGCTTTCTAGTTTTCGCTGCCATTCCTGCTAACCAGCCTTCTCCTTCTCTCTTATCCCCCAGCCCCTCTGTGCCTCTTTACCAGGGGTGGGATAAGTATGATTGGTTTTGTGTGTACTTAATGTGCAGGGTTTGAGGGCGCTCAGATGGTAGTGATTGGGGTTGTTTTGCGAGACTGTGTGGAGGGTAAGCATCTTAGCGTGCTGTAGGGCCTGGCCAAAGAAACCACACAGCTCCACCAACAACACTGCAGCACTGCTCTGCCGGGTATTTTGTTTTTTTCCTCCTTTTCTTGTTGGTGTTTTTTTTTCCCCTCTTCTTTTTCTAAAAGTTGTGTCTTTCTCAATCGCTTTCTTTCCTCTACTCTTGTTGATCCCCTTTTATCTGTACTTTGGAAAGGATTTGTACTTTTTTATTCCACTCTTAGTGGCATGAATGTTTCTGCTTTTGGTTCATCCATGCTGTAAAAACAGATGTGTGCTGAAAATGTGAGGCCCTGGCTGTTTCTTTTGGATCACATTTTACAACTTGTACCAGTGAATCAACTTAGTGTGGTCCAGTGGAGACCACTGTATCTAATCTTTAAAGTGATCCCAAATGTAAAGTTAAAGGTCTTTTCTTGCACTTCTCCGTGAAAACGAACGTAGTAATTTCAGTGTATTAAACGTTAAGCACCGAAGGCTTTGTGGCATGCTTTTATTTGATAAAAATGCCAACAATGGAAGTTAATAAGTCAAAGCTTCTGGTGCCACCATAGTGTTTATTTTATATGAAGAAAAATCATCATCATCAGCTCATTTTGCTGATTTTTCTTTCTTGATAATGGTTTGAGAACGACTTCAAACTTAAAATATGAGTCTCTCTTAGTTCCTTCATTATGAATAACATTTTTCACAGATGAGAATCAACTGGGTTTATTAGTCTGGTTTTATCCTTGTATGATGAGGCCCCTCCTGAAAAATGCTCGTAAAACACCAAGGCCCTTTGTAACGAACAACGCTCATTTCTGAAGCTGCTCATATGTTGTCCATACATCGCTTACTGGAATGCCTTTTCTTCACTCATGTGGCTCTGATGATGTGATGCAGAGTCATCCTATATTCCAGTAACTAATTAGCTTTGATGTTATGAATATTGAGGTCTTGGCAGATTCTTTTAAAATCTCATCCACTGCACACAAATGATCATGATCCAATGCACACTGTCGCTTGCCTTCCAACAGAAAGTGTTGTGTCAACTCGCCACAGAAGAAGACAGCGTTGCTATGCCACGTTTAATGAACTGTCTGCATGTGCCACCGACAGAGTATCATCTCAAGGTCCTGAGAAAGGTATTGTGTCTTTATGTGCCATCCAGTCTTCATCTTCCCCCTTTTTTACACGCTGTACATGTGTGTATGAAGAAAAATGGGATTTCTTGTATTTTAGATGGTGGCACTGCTGCAGGGAAACATTGGGAGAAGCTGCAGTTCTATGGGCAACACAAGTGAAAGGTACAGCACAAGCAGGGGTGCAACCCTGGAACATTAGATTCATACAAAAAATGTACTTTATTTAATTTACTGAAAGGCTCATAGGAGATTCAGGACTCATCATTGTTCAACATTTAGTGAATGACTCCATGCAGGTGCTCATGTCACAGCATTCTGGCCATATCGGAGGCTTGTGTGCCGCTGGCCACTTCTCCTGAGGCTGCTCCTCTCATCGGTGCATTGCTGCAGCGACCGGTGACTTGTGTCAAAGCAGCTCTCAGTGAGGACTTCCTGCACGCTCTGAGCTCTGCCTACTCAAGGTAGGAACAACACAGAAGGCCTTAGTGATTAGTGACCATTTGCTAAAATCAATAGTAGAACTTCCAATCATCTCTTATAGTGTTTTCATTGGTGACCGTTTCTGTCAATATAATATTGTGTCATTCTGAACATTCTATTTCAGCCAGCGCTTGTCATTGGAGGAACCAGCAGTAGTGTCTCTGTGGTATCACAGCCTGTCCAGCCTGGAAGAGGCCGTGCTCAGGCTCCTGGAGTCCGTTCTTACCGGCACGGGGTCAACGCCACAGAAGCTAGAGCAGCACATAGCTCAGTCAATGCTAGTGAGTAATTCTTTAAATGTGTAAAAGTACAATTAACACAGAATAATAAATGCATATGCATGAACTGTGTTGCATTTTAGTTCAGGCTGGTATTTATTATTCACTGTCAGCGTTTCAGTCTTGATAGACTGACGACATACTGTTTCTGTTAAATGAGTTTGTTGTGTACATAGTTTGACTCATCTGCCCTGAATTATGGATCACATCAGAGATCTCCGCACACTCGATATGTGTTTAGTTCAAGTTTGACCTGCTTTGTAAACTGTGAAACCACACAGCCTTGCTATAAGTTCTGCTCTTTGTACTGTGAGGTATGTAGTCGTACTGTTTTCATGCCGAATGTATGGTCATTGGAAATGTTGCGTTGGTTTTTCTGTTAAGCCTTTATTGACTGTTTTTGCCAGGCTAACTCACACTGTTTGGCTTTGCTCTGCATGCATCTCACATCATTTGGCTAGCTCTAAACCGCCTCTCACATCATTTGGCTTGTGCTACACAGCCTTAACTGTGCTGGGTAAGTACTGAACTCTCTGTCACTGGAGTCTTTGGCCTCTCCTCACTTCATATAACATAAGATCGTGCTTAGTTCAAAGGTGAGAAGTGATTTTTGAATTATAGGTTGTTATGACTGGTTATTGAAGATGATGTTGTCATTACCACAGCGCAATCAGAAAATAGCAGCAATGAGTTGTGTTCTTCTCACTTGGCAACAAGCATCTGCCTTTTCTCCCACAGTAACTTGGCATGTGTTAAACAAATGAGTGTGGTCACTGTGAGAAGCAAGGTTAAGAGTAAGATAAATAAATGTATTACTGAAACTAGACAATTCAAGAAAACCCATAACGGACACTAAGCTTAGATGTAATGATGTCTAGCACAACCTCTGATGATTATGCATTGAATATTATAAAAACAGTGGAAGAGAATGGACTAATGGTTGTTGACAAACAGTTCGAGCCAAACGTCTGCTCAGCAATAAGGCCCATCGTGCACGTAGTTAAAAGTGGGACCTGTTTACCTAAAGTAACGATTGCTTTGCCTTTGTTTGCCGTAAATGTCAGGAAATGTCAAACAGGAATTAACCTGCCAGTTTGTCTCACGATAACTTAGCAGAAGTTTGTCAGATGTGTCACTCCTGTTTTCCCAGAGTGATGGTCCGCTTGAGTTGTGTACATGTGTACATGCCAGGCTGGGCAATGCACCTTTTTCAGTTTTGAGCCGTCTAATTTGAGACACACTGTACAGGTTTCTTTTTGTCTGGATGTGAGTAACTAACTGCATTTACAGGGACACCCCATCCTGCTGATTGCCTTTGATTTCAGTGTCTCAAGCTTTTAGAAGCTACTGCAACATTCTGTAAACACTCAAGCAAACCCTTTGTACAGTACGTGTGTGAGAAAGACAGGCAATTACAAAGTCACAGACAGTTTACTTCTTTCTTCCATCGTGGAGCCGTTTACCCTCGCGTCCATCTCTGAGTGACCTCTGTTTCTGTCACCTTGCAAGTTCACAGGTGTGTGCATGCAAACCGTGGCACATGCTTTTGTTTGGGCTACTACATCTGGTATAGTGTGTTTGTTTTTAGGAGGTGGGATGGGAGGTGTACGTGTAGGTTTCACTTAGCCTTCAGGATGTTTGGATCTCACATTTGCATTTCATGAGTGTCTGAGCACAGTGAAAAAAGGCGAGGCGAACAGACTGGCTGGGCTCACTCACTTGTTTAAACTGCAATCAAAAATGGGAAACATGAAATTAGGCTCACATTCCTCATTTTGGCTTGTCCCACCCCCATGTGATCCAGTAAGAGACGCTGGCCCAATAACAATAAACACTCACTTCCTGGGCCTGACTGCCAAAAACAGGATGTTTGTTGCGTGCCGTAATTGACCCTCCTTGAAGTGTTAGTGGTAAGGTATGGAGGAGGACACAAAGAGCCCATCTGTTTTCACTAGGGGGAACCATGACAGTTTGCGTGCACACAGGCATGCAACCCGCATACACAGTTGCACATTGGCATACATGAACCATATGCCAACATATTGCCCATGGCCACGCAAACATCGATTCTTGAGGCGTGTTTTGTTTGATTAAAGGCATTTTCAGGCCAGAGAGGATAGAACAATAAACAAAACCGAGGATGAAAGTACAGCTTTGTATTTTTGGAATCGTGTAATGATGCTTTATGAGCACGAGGTGGGGCTGTTCTTTCTGTGGCTGTAAGTGGCCTGGACAGGGGGGTATTGATTGTACCTTTTCACCGCTTTCCTAGGCTTTTTTTTGAGGTGTTTTAAATCAGAGCAGTACAACGTAGCATGATCATACGCCTCAATCTGCAGCTTTTAAATAGTTGTGTGCACATCCAATGGGGACCGACGCTTTCTGATGTTACGTTCTGCCCCTCGTTTAATGTTCCTGCTTCTATATTACACCACGGGACTGCATGTGCTCATTATAGAGTGAAGATCATACCCTATATGAGCGTGTGGGATTGGGGGGGGTTACAAAGCAGAATAATTATGCCCTGGAAAATATATAAACAGCGAGGAAGGCAGACATGAAGACAGCTGTTAAATGTTGGCGCTGCAGCATTTTTGAAAGTGTTAAATGTAAAACACATGATGTGTGTGCATTAGGAGGAGATGAGGGATTAAGTGTGTGTGTGGGTATATCAAGGAGGGTCTGACAGAGCAGCTAATGGGCAGAGAGTGAGATCAGCAGCAGGGAGGTTTGTTGGTGCGGCAGCTACACCTAGTGGTCAGTAACTCATAAATTGATCAGCATGGAGGCAGATCTGGATGAACGCATTTGACGGGAGTGATATTTTATGTGCTTGCTGAGTTGTTAGTGTTGGATCTTTACAGGCGTCGTGTTCTTTGTGTTTCAGCCTAAAGCCTGTGCTCAGCACTGCCCGATCTTCTTGGTTACAAACGACATCTTCAGGTGAGTGTTCTGTTGTGTTGTAATGCTCTACACCACAGTTGTGTTTATGTGTGTGTGTGTGTGTGTGTGTTTGGCAGGTCTGTCCTTAAGCAAGCTGAAAGAAATGAGTCTGTTAAGTCTTTTATCCAAACCTTCACCAGCTGTTTCCTCAGGGAAATGGCAGCGTCACAGTCTCAGGTAAGTCTCAACTTTTCAACAAAAGGTCCAGTTTGATGTTAATGTGTGTTTCTTGTGGTTTATATTCATTATAAATGTATCTTTTTTTAAAATGTTTTCTACTAAGCATTATATTCTCCCACAGTAGGTGATAACTTGCAACTAAAAGCAGTTTGAAACAACATCTCAGCCCACACATAGATGGATGCTCCCACATATAAATAATACTGTTGCATCGTCATTATCGGACACATTCTTAATATCTGTAGTGAGTTATGTGCCATTCACATGTCAGCCATTAATGTCAAAAGGAGGCAAAACACAGAAGTTGATGTGCAAAACTTACCAGTAGATGGCGGTACTACAACGTACTTACAGTAGAATGTGTTTTAATGGCTCGAGTCACACTGCACTAAACGGAACCTATTACACGCTACATTACATCTTAGCACCTACTGTATCACTCTTACACAGCGTCCCATTCAAAATGTGATTTCTCAGGCTTGGGGGGCGCAGTGATGAATGAATTGAAGGTGGGGATGATTTACATTTGTGAAGCTCAGGAAATGTTGTGCTTTGTGTTTGTTTTTTTCAGAAGTGTGTGTCTGTGAAGGCCTTCTTCCCTCAGTCACCTCAGAGCCTGTTGGTTCCCCTGCTGACCCAGCCGTCAGGTCAGTGTGCAGAAACACATGCAGGGGTGTGTGTTTATCTATCTGACCTAGTGCACAAAAGACTGGATTGTAGGTGTTTAGATATTCTTTAACTGAGTGTAAATGGACTTTTGTGTGCCTTATTCTTGCTAATCAATATTAGTCAGTTAAGTTACCTAACACCTATTGATGTTAAATATAAATGCTGACATGATAAAAAATGTTATTTCTTGTGAAATATATACTGAGGTTTGATGAAGATCCTCTTTGTTCGTCTACTTCATACTGATAATGCATTAACCTGAGTCCGTGTTGGGTTGCTAGTCTTTACTATTGAAGGAATGCACTATAGGTGAGCAGGGGCACAGTGGAGCAGTGCTTATCAGTGGGTGCCCAGACTGGCCTGTAGGCAGGAATGAGTTACTGGAATGGAGCCATTTAGGGACACGGTGGAGCCAAGCTAGAGCTGAGTTAATTATTACTGTGTGGGTGTGTGTGTCGTGTGGTGAAGGGCAGTTTCTCACCAGAGACTGAATGGTACTGTGAAAAGTTACAGATTTCAAATTTCATTATGAACTGCGCTCCCTCAAAATATTAGGGCTTAACATTGCATCGTGAAAAATAATCGGAGGCTGAGGCTCTGGATCAAACGCTCGCACGTTTGACGTGTTTGTTAGTTTCTAGCGGTTTTAATTACTTAATGGTAATTTGGTGAAATATCCGGTGTGGTTTAACAAAAGAATGTGGCAAACGTACCACAAGGATGTGTTAAAGTAATAGCAGTTAGATGGAAAAGGCACTAAGGGTAATTCTGCTTGGAAAATACTCCCACCTTAGTGAACAAACGTGTGTATAATTACATACCATATATACTTTTAGAGAGTTCTAATTGATTTAAAAAGTCACTGTAGCTGCACAAACAATAATTACATCTGTAAATCTGACTCTTGCAGAGATGCCACGGGAGGCTTGGAGGCATCACCTGAACTGGCTCAGCAGCTCATTACAGAGACTGACAGAAGAGGAAGAGGAGGAAGTTGGAGAGCGCAGCAGTAGCACCAGGTTGTACAGAGAGAAAGCCTCTCACAGAGGATGTGTTAATGTGTGTCTGCTTGTATCACCCCACTGAATGCCTGTGTGGTTTCCTTATTTCCATTAGCTGCTGTTGAGGGGGTGGTTAGTCAGATAGTTTCCCCTTGTATCACAGCAGAGAGGTCCTGGTGCACTGCGTGGCTCCTCCAAGCGCTCATTAGAGCCTATTAGTTTGGGAAATAGAGAGCTGCGGTGAAAACAAGTGTTGGAAAGCCCAGTAAGAGTTTGAAAAGAAATGCAGAACCATAGACGAAGGGCAGAAGCATGAAGAGGAAATGCATAGCATAGTGAAAGCGTACCATATTAGCATAAAGCAGAGAAAAGCCCCGAGTTAGTAGCCTTGGCTGGGCCCTAATGCATGCAGACACAAAGCAGAAAGCAGTTGATGTCCAAGAAATAGAGTAGGCTAACTCGATACCCTCCAGCTGCGTTATTTAACACGGCCCATTATCCCCACCACTGCCACATTCTGGAGCTCTATGCAAAATTCCCAAAGCACGGTTCTGAGCCAGCGGTGGGAAAGTAGTGTGTTGAGTAAAGTCACAGCTGCCAGGGCTCTGCTGAGGGCTGCTGCTGGTCGTGTTTGGGTGCTAAGGGGAAAGCTTTAATGAGCCTATTGAGCCTATTAGGGACAACTGGGACAGAAAGGTCCTTATCTGTCTCTCTGTTGCAGACGTGTTGCGGTTCTCTTTGTACCTAAAGCCAGAACGTCTCTACGTTTAGGGTTGCAAAGCCAAACTAGCTGACTGTCTAAACGCTTCCCTCATAAGATGGGTACAGTAGATCCACAATCCAGACCAAAACATTGTTTGTGTCCTCTTCATCCTTTCTGTCCTCAGGAATGTGGAATGCTCAGACAATATTTCACATTCCTGCCAAATCATTTGAAATCCTTCAAATACAGTTATTAAACTAACCAGTCCCCTCAGCTCTAGTCATTATCTTCCCTTTGCTGTCCTTCAGATCCCACGAGTTAAACAATAAAAGTTCAGATAGTAATAGGGATGTGTGAGTGTTACTGCTCTGCCGTGTTGAGTATTGGTTCTCCCTCCGTCATGCAGAGGGCTCCACACCGTGTTTGAGGCCTGGTTCCTGTTGGTCCAGTGTGCCCAGTGGGTGCAGGTGGCTCTCCAGCTGCTGGTCACTTCAGGGCCTGAGGACTGCGGCCCCCTCCTGTGGCTGCTGACCTTCTACTACCACCCCACCAACAGAGGGCACAGCAGAGCTCTACAGCTGGTAAGCCTGTACGAAAAGCCAAACTAATCTAGGTGTTGAGCCATGCTAGTGATGGGGACGTATGGATAGCAGTGTGGGTCCTGACTAAAGCTTCTCAGCAAGCACAGCTGTTGCTTTTTACACAGAAAGCTATCGCCGTTCCCCTCATCTGCTGTCTTTAGTCACTTTTACTATCTGACAATCTGCCAAACAAGCAGCGTGGGACTGTGCGTTTTCTTATGCTAGCATCTATGTGAAAACCCATCTGGTCCCCAAATCCAGCAGCACAGAGCCATTGGTCTCAGAATCAAATGGTTTTAATCCTGTTGTAGTCTTAGTTACTTAGTTGTCGGTGGAGAACAACGCTCTGTGTTTTTAACTGTCTATTACCACAGTCTCAGCTAGTCTGTCTTCGCCATGTGCAGTGTCATACGTCACCAGCATAGCAATGTGGATGGTCTGGTATTTGCTCTTGGCAGGTGTGTCGTCTTTGAAAGCCACAGAACAAATACAGACAAAGAAGAATAACACATTAAAGAATAAATTATGGATGACGCCTGTCTGAGCGGGAGCGACGGTAGAGAGGAGAGAGGGAAGCAGATGAGGGAGTGGAGCTGGGTGGAAAGGGTGATGCAGTATCGATTTCTCCGTGAGCCTCTGGCCAGCTGGCTCAGAACGCTGGGAGACGCGTTGTCATCACCGTCACCGTCTTTGTTAATCATCTGTGAATTAGTCATTTTATCATGCATGATTGACCTTTTCCTCACCTGCGGTAAAACGGTTAAATCAGCGATTCTTTATTTCATCTGTCAGCTGATTTTGTAATAACTTATCGTGTTGTAGGTACGTGCCAGAGACGCGTGGGGTCACCTACAGTCCCTTTTCATGGCCGTAGCTGGTCCACTTCCTGCTGACCACCTGCAGTCGCTGGTCACCCTGGTCTCAACGCAACCTCAGCAGCCACCACAGTCTCCATTATTGATCCTCAGCCTCTTAGTCGGCTTCGCTGTTTTCTTCCAACAGTCGCTTGGTAAATCAACGGAGATTCTACAGATGGTGAGAAAACTTCCAAATAAATGTTGGACATATGCTGTGCTCAGACGTGCGTTACAACTTTTGATAGAATCGAGTACGGGTCAGTGTGACCAAAAAGCAAGGGTAAATAAACAAAATAAATAAAAGCAGTACTGGCACATTGGACGAACATATTTTTTGAGTTGCCTTTTGAATCTCAGTTTGGCTCTGTCATAGGAAATCTGGTTTTGTTGGTGTGTCTGTCCAGGTGGTGGGCCAGTCTGGTCTGGTTGCTGAAGCAGCGTGTGTTCTCTGCTCACTGGAGCTCAAACTAAATGAAGGAAGCTGTTCATCAAGTGACGCTGACGGAGTTCATCTTAGGCTCAAAGCACTTGAAAACACTCTAACACATATGCATGCAGCATGAAGCCCTGCTGCGAACCACACACCCACACACTAACAGGTGAGACACACACACAGTAATGCACATAACCACACAGCATCCTGAGCTCAGGGGCTTTAAGGCAGGTTTGCAGAATGACAAATAGTCACGCTTCTAGTGCAGATATGCCGTGAACAGTGACAGGAGTGTGTCAAAACAGCACGACGAGGACAGATTATGTGGAGAGGCTACAATTACACGCACACACATAATGCAGCTACAAGGCCCACAAGGACACTTGAGCAGTGACAGATCGCACCGTAAAGAAGCAGCCGTGCGTACAATGTGTCAGGGCCCTCCCACTCACAGTTTCACACAGGAGGAATCCTTCACGTTACACAAGTACTACAATACAGCTCTGTTTAAAGTAGAAGCCAAACGACATGCCTGTCATTCTTCATTGTGTTGTAGCAGTAACAATTATTATGAAATGTGAATAAAGAAATGTTAACTCATCACCACAGGTGGAAAATGTCATTTTACTGATTTTCAATCCATAATTTATGTTATTCCAATGTTGTTATTGTAAATGGCCTTAACTAAAGAATATTATTTTCTCCATTAATGATTAAGTCTATAAAGAAATTAGTGGAAATTGTCCATCTCATTATAATAATAGCACATGTCTGGCCAGCAGAGCAAAGCCCAAACAAATTCCATTTACTTTCAAACAACAGATGCTTCAATTAGAAACCTTGTAAATCTAAAAACGATTACTGGTGGAATACATTAGAGACTTTTTAGATAAACTATTAAATAATTGAATCAAAATAATTCAAATTTGGTCATTATTCATCCTCATTATGTTTTAAAATTGGTACATGATGTACTTACAGTAACAGAGCCATTTTCTGATTTAGCTCCAGAAGCTTGGCAAATAAAATATTATGGACCATAGTAGATTTTGGATCACGTTGCAGAAAGGTGGAAGCATTTGTCATCTTTCTGAGAGCAAAGGTTTAATGCTTTTATTTTATCCATTAATCCAGACATGTCTCCGTCCTACAGGTCATGTGGCTGGAGCAGTGAGCTGCAGTTCTGTTTCACCAGTCAGTGCTGTGCTGTACATAACGTTCCTATAAAATGAGTAATAGACATGACCGATGCTCAGGCTTTGTTCTTTCAATGATGAAACAAGCTAATGGCAAAAATCAAGACAGAAATTTATTTTTAACACCAAAATATGCCACTTAAAAATATACAAAGAAAGTAAAGTCACCTCATGTTATTACTTGTTTATACTGTAGGTTATAAAACCTAAGTGACCTGAGTGACAATGGTTGTATGTCATTTATGCACAATATATAGTATGTAGGCTATTTTGAGTCTAAACACTGAAAAATCATGGCTTCAGAACAAACCGATGTGTAATGACACCTGCATTCACACACAAAGGAACGAACATAACAGAGCAGCTCAGGTTTGATGTACGACTACAAATTGCTTGTGCTGTTTGTGCTTTACACACACCAGCTATCTTTTAAACTTGAATGAACAGGACCGCTGTGCTCGAAACCTCGCCAGTTGGCCTTGGCTGTAGAGTAAAATCTCAGCCTTCTGGTGTTTAAACTGCTGAGTGATTCTGCAGCGTCCCCTTCTCCTACAGAGGAAGAGGAGGTGAGTGCCGGACTCTCGTACGCCCGTGTGCCAAATTCCTATCATCTCCGTCTGTAGTCTGCAACCTGGAAGAGGAAGATATGAACAGATTGGAGCATTACAGAACATTTGGTAGATGTCTACAGTCCTGTAGTTATCTACCTGATGTGTAGACGAACACTGGTGCTCTGTGCGCCAAATCTATTCAGACAATCTAGTTGTGTGGCACGAGATGTGAAAATCTATGTCCGACACTTAAAAAGACTTGATGAATACTTTTTATAATGAAATTGTTATTAAAGACTCCAGACTCCAAACAGTGTCTGTGACATCAACAACAACCCGAAGCGAAACAAGCCACCATTCGCACAACTCAGTAGCAGAGCTCTAGGTAGGCAAGACGCAAAGCCCTCAGATTAGATGCTGATGAGACTGAGTCTAACTTCTAGCAAAGAGATGGACGCGCCAAGCTGTGGAGGAGGATCTGCTCATGATCCAAAGCACAGAAGCTCAGTTATGAAGCATGGTGAAGGTGAACAGGCCCACAAGAACCCGTACAGAATCAAAAGTCCATTGAATAGCTTTTATCCAAATGAAATGAAAACTCGTCCGTTATCCATATGAGCAAACATTTCACCTTCTGTAGAGAAAAATTCTGAACATTTTAAACATCAATCAAAATGTTGGGTCCAGTGTCAGCGTTTCCTGTTCGGAGCGGTGTGGAGTGGACCGGACTCCTGTTCCTGCTGAACTGAGCCAGTGGTTCTATAGGACTGATTATCAGCTCAGTAGGCACAGGAAGCTAAGCCCAGATCTGTTTTCTTTCTCATTCTTCTCTTGTTTTTTCCCCCTTTTTACTGTGTCTGTAATGGAGAAAAAGGCCACGACAACTCAGGCAGAAATCCGCTTTGCCAAAGCCACAAGAAATCACACTACTGTGGGTTCAGTGAAACTCTTGAGGTTGTTAGAGTACATTAGGTGATGAAAGGTGTGGTTGACACGGCGGAGACCTCAGCGATGCCGTGTCAGCGTGACCACGGAGTGACAGAAGCCTTCCGAGATGATGAATGAAAAAACGAGACCGTAAATCCATCAAAATCACATTCCAGCACCTTCTGTGAGGAGCTTGCACGCAGTACATGCGGATTTACTCAAAAAGCGCCAATAAGCTGCTTCTAAATATGCTTTGGACATTAAAGAGACAATCAGTGGAATATAGCAGCGTGGAGAGAGGAAGGTGTGAGCCCAGTGCGTTTATTTTTGGTGTCTTTGTACAATGTTGCATTGTCCTTTGATGTGCAGAGAACCATTTCCCTCCCATTAGAGTGTAATAAATCACCTTTTAGATATGGGCTCTGATGGCAATTCCTCTCTTTTACAGGCCTTTGATGGTCATTACTCTTTTAACAGGCCCTAAATATAGGTCTAAAAATGGCAGGCTCCACATGGCCCTCATTTCTAATTCACACATCTGTCCTCGTTTAGTCGCCATTTTGTCGTTGTGAATATAAAGCGCTATAATGCCAAAAAAACTTGGAGCGGTTTTAAAATACGCTTCGAGTAGAGCTCAGTCAAACCAGAGCAGAAGAGTTTTTTGGTATAAACTGGACTTACCAAGCATAGTCTAAAGTTGACAAAGTAAAACACGGTGCGTCACATTGTAAACTAGTTTTTCTAAGCTATCGAAAGGGGGAATGGACGTGGTTGAGTGTTTCCTGCCAGGCTGACAGGCTGAGATTAGCTGATCATTGAGTTGGGAGACTGTGCACAGTTAAGCAGAAGCTCGCATGAAGGACGTATTACGCTGCTGAGGGGGTACGTTTGCATTGTTTTTCTCGACTGATGAAACCCTCTCTCCATAAACTCTGTTACGCTCGAAGCACAGCGTGCAGTGTTGAGAATTCCCGCTTTCTGCAACATCAGTGGGTGTTTAACAGGATCACAGCTTTTTGTTTCTCTGAAACTACACTATAGAACCTTTCACTGCACAGCAAATCCACTGCAGATTTTTATTTCCCCAATAAATTGGAAGTGACATTTCTAAACGATGGTCAGGCTCTGAAATAGCTGCCAGATTTCCATCGTCTTGTTTTCCTTCACAATGTGGAAATGTTGTGTGAGAATCCGTCTGCTTCATGGATCTATCTATGGCCTCAGGCCGAGATTAGATCAGAAATCAATACCCATCAGCCTGTGATACACAAGCTGCACTTTTCCCCTACAAAGTGATTTGATGTTTAAATGTGATGCACTTTGGGCACTTAAAGGGTGATACACCATTTCCTGATAGTTATTTTAGTAAGTTACTGGGAAAGATTTTATTCATTGTTGCTTTTTTAGTTTTAAAATGCTTAGTTAATTTACAGTTCCATGAACTTTCCGTAATCACGGCTGTGTTATGGAAATTCAAAATAAAAGAAGTGAAAAAACTTAGTAGTGTCTCATTATACTTTTAATGTGGCACAGTACTTTTTCTGACTATTATGTGACTCACCGTCATCTCCTGCACTGGCAAATGTATTAAAATATTAAATTATTCATTAGGTGATTAATCATTGACCTCCATATGTTCTACGTTATATATTTGTAACAAATGGTCAAGTTAATTATAAGCTTATCGTAGTATAGAGAATATACTGTTCAGAACTAGTAGGTAGAATGAACATGGACACGTTAAAGAAGGTGGACTGATGAAATATCTGTCAGCATTAAGCAGCGTCTGGGTCTCCCCAGGCCTCATTAGTGCTGGAAAAGTATAGTCTCTCTCCTGAGGCACTTGCTCTCACCTTCGCCAAAACTACAGAGTGTGCAACTGGCATCATCTGCAGTATTATCTTTAATGCTACGCAACTAAAAGGAGGGAGAAACAGAGGCGTGGAAGTACAAAGCAAAAACAGGAGATGAAAGAACAACAGGCAAAACCGGGAGAGTGAAGCGTGGCACTCATTAGCCGTGTTGCACGGAGTTTTGAGTTTGCGAGGAGGCTCGTGTGCTTAATTCCTCTGACTGAGAGGGTCTCAGCGGAAAGTTTACACACATGCAAGTGAAGCTGTGCGAGGGCGGAGATTTAGAAGAGAAAGGTGAAGGATGCAGGATAATCAAGAAAGAGACAGTGGGGCACAAAGGGGAGGAAATAATCTGTCTGGAATGTATAGACACACATTACAGTAGATAATTACAGTGCAACAATAAGGCTTATTTGTCCACACACACCTGCCACTGTAAAAACTTAAACTTCTTTTCTGTCTTTCTTCACAATCATCCATCGCCCTCTTTTGTCTCCTTGTCTGGGTCATGCTCTCCTCAGGTGCAGAACTTAGCCACTGTGAACAAAGAGGGAATCAATCACTGTTCACCAATCAGCTAAGCTCTGTGCCTGGCTGGAGAGAGGATACACACACCTGTCTGGCTAGCGTGTACACACACACACAGTATGACCTGCTGCCTCATCATCCTTTATCTCTTCTCTCCTCTTCTAGATCATCAGCTGCTCAAACACAATCACACACACTTGTAAATTATGGCGTCTACTTCGTTTTTTACTTTTCTGGGGAACAAGTGTGTGTGTGTGTGTGTGTGTGTAGGAGGGGTTCTGGTTGCCATAGCAGCTGGCTGGGTCAGGCCTGTGTGGTAATCCCTGGCAATGTGATTTTATCATAAGTCACAAATCAGCACGCCAGGAACCCTCACAGCCCAGACATGAAAGAACTAGACCTTTTGTCTGTCCTATATTTTCGTCAACCTAACTTTCTCTGTTTTCTACGGCGACAGGAAAAGAGCGGACCTGTAGATCCCCGCCGCCTCTTCCCTCTCTCAGCATTTCCTTGGTTACCCCTCTCCTCCTCTCCTATTCGCCACGCTCGGCTAACCCGCAGATATGCACCTCATTAAGCGGATCAAGAGGGATTCCAGAGGCATGTACCCGGGGAAGAAAGAACGAGGGAGTGAGCACGGAGGGGGAAAAAGGAGGACAGCAAAGGACCACCCTTCTCCTTTAAAGGGTTGTGCTTTTAAGGTTTAGAACCACAGAACAGGGAGTGTGCCTTGACAGCCATGTCTCCAGCTAAGACCCTCTCGGCCCACCTCGGTCTAATCCCACTGCATTGAGGCCTGTGTGAGGGTACAGGAGGGCACAAGGCGGACTGGTCTGCCTGAGAAAGCTCCACGCAAGAACAGAAACTGACCAGCAAAACACGAATCCATCTCCCCATAGTGCAGTATGAAAAAGCAGTGAGGGCGTCCATTCATCCATCATTTTAATTGGAGGGAGATCTGGACTTGAGCTCGGTTGAGCAGCGTGATCCACTGATGTTTACAGAGGCTTGTTTGGCTCATTCCAATGGGACGCCGTCATAAAAGTTACAATATTAATCTCGAAATGCTGCTTTTAGTCTTTGCCCCAATCTCGTTCCTCCTGTACTAGCGGATGAAGCTCCACGGAGAGCTGCAATGAGAAGGGAGTGAAGGATGGTGACAAGAGATCTGCAGGCGCTACGTGTGTGTGTCAGAGAGATTTATCAGGACTGAGCCAGATGCCGAGCACTTGCCTCGAAAGCCTTTCACATCCTGTGCAAATGCATAAAGCTCTCTGTCTTTGTGTGTGTGTGTGTGTGTGTGTGTGTTTGTGTCTGAAGATAAAAGCCTGTCTTGTAGCAGCTTGGTCACAGCCTAAAAAGGGATTTAGTGCCGTAAGTCACTCAGGTTAATGTGGACAAGTATTTAGCGGCACCTCTTGACACAGGCTGCGTTAATCAAGGTCGCAGATGCCTTGTTAGAACTCTTACTCGCTAAAATGGTGGTTTCACGTTTAAATCTGTCCTACTGCTTCAAAGTAGATATCTGCTCACAAATATTTAGTGGCCAAGTCTTCAGGTTCTTCAATGAACTGGTCAGGTATCGCTGCTGTCACGGCAAATCCTGAAAATCACTTAATCAATGATTAAAACATGTTTAAAAAATATCTGGATTTATTCCTGGTAAAATAACCTGAGAAATTTCATTAAACTCAATTTCCTGTTGTCAATATTCAGCAGTTAGTGTCCAAGAGCAGCAGCCGATCTGTCTTCACTTCAGTCCTCCCTTCTGCTCTGTCTGTCTGCCATAAATTTCTCTTCCTGTCATTTAATGTGAAACCAATAAACCCATCACTGTTCTGAATGGTCCACATGTCCAGTGGTTGACAGTAGTGGTTATTTATACATATGCGCACACGCACACACACACACACACACACACACACACGAGGAATTTCAGGGTCAACAGTATAAAAATCACCCCACGTTAGGCAGCCAGTGTCCAGAGCCTCTCAGAAAATGCTCGTTGACCCGTTCTCCCTCCTTTTTTCTCATCCCTCCCTCGTTTGTTTGAGGAACACATTCCCGAATTCTTCCTCTGACAAACACATCCTGACGGCGCTGCTGTGAAACCATGGAAAATGCCCCATTCGAAGTCGACGAACGTACACACACACACACTCAACAGGCTCAGGAAGGAATGTGCAGCATAGGTAGCCAAGTGACTCAAGTGTGGACTGTCTGCTGGGCCAGATGGAAGCTGGATCAGTCCAACAAAGCTTTCTTTTAGAGGGGTTATCTCAGACTAAAAGGTCAGGCGTGACATAAAAGCTGTGTTTTTAACATGTAGAACTAAATCCTCAAACTGACGAAGCATGTGACACAGAGATGCCTCATAGCTAGATACAAAATAGGAGAGAAATTCAGCTCAAGCCCATCTGAAATATTATTCGTTCTTTTTAGGACAAAAGGTCAAAGGAAAATCACCAGCCAATTTCATTTTAATCAGCTGATTAATCTGTGAAAAATACTGTAAACCCAGCAGATTGCTGCAGAGCCATAAACACAAATGTATTTGTAGAGTTTGGATTCAGCTTGTTGGGAGACCTCTTGAGGTTCACTAGTCATCCACAGCCAATACAGAACCAAGAATGAGCTTTCACCTCCAGCGTCACAGGACCATCTCCTCCACCACCCTGCGTGCTGATTGGTCCATTTCTTCCCGGACCAGCGAGAGACAGCGACGAGCCAAAGCCTGCTGCTCGGCCTCCTCGTGAACCATCAGCTCCCCGTACAGATACACACCCATGGCCTGAAACGCACATTCACAGTGGTCAGTACTGACGGTTTCATTAAACGTGCAAGACAAAGGCTCAAACGTTGTATTTACTTGGTTACGGATCAGAAAGTGTTCCACATCTCCATACGCCTGAGCGTGTGCGTGTTTGACCACCAGCTCGCACCAGCGATGTTGGACCTGCAGACCAAGGCAGAGACATGAACAGCTATTAACGGAGACAGAAGCAGAGTTACTACTACTAACTAATGCTGTTTTAGCTTTTACAGTAGTGCTTCAAAAGGACAAGACATTTTCTATTAATGCTTCTGGTCAGCACGCTCACACATCAATGAGAACAGGTTTTCCCCGTGTCCAGTATCAAAACAACTCATCTGACAAGCTGAGAGGAAGCTGGAAGCTCCTCTGACAGTGAACGGATTCACCCACAACTGAAAGAATAACAGACGTGAACCGGTTTTCGGCAGAATAACACCTTGATCGTCTATTTCATTCTCGGACAACGTTGTGTGTGTGTGTGTGTGTTTTTACTGTACGTGGGCATGGGTGTGCGTCTCTGTGTGAAAGCTAATGCCTGGCCTTTCTCCCAGAGGATCAATAGGAGCTCTGTTGCCGCGGTTACAGGAGAGATCAGAGACTGGCTCTGTCCCTGCCTCAGCCATCATCCTTCATCATCTGCTATGAGCGTGCGTGTGTGTGTATGTGTGTGTGTGTGTGTCTATGCATGCGCGCAGGCGTGGATACACAGTGCACGTGTGTATGGATATATTACAGTGGAGGAGACAGACAGAGGAAGATAAAAGAGACAGAAAAACGATAAAAATCCTGATGAAAAATCTTTTAAAGCACTGCCACTACTTTAAAGCCTGACAGTTTCCCTTGGCTGGTTTTTCGTAGGTGTTTCAATCTCCTCCATAACTATCTCCACACACTCAGGGTAATAAACTAGTCCTTTGGAGAGTACAGTGACCAAGCGTGGGATTTTTGCTGATTGATTCTAGTTTAACAGCTCGAGCTTTGGGCAGTTCTACAGCACTTGTACTATACATACATTCTCCGTGAGTGAGCGTTGCAGAACGCAGCCAGTTGGAAGTGGCTGAGTGCTGTGTCGATGTGTGCACACGCTGAATTGGACTTTCTGCTTAGTTTCCCTGTGCCGGAAACTTTTGCTGCCGTCCATCTATTTATGCAGCATGAGAATGACGACGGAGTGATGCTCCATTTACAACCAACACATTAAAGTCTGCGTATTAACTCCGAATCCAAGTGGTTACTCCAAAAGCAAAGGCTGTTACACGTGACGTGCTCCTCTACCTGCTGCCCACATAGGAACAAGGAGATGTGCGTGTCTGAATCTGGGAGTGTGCACAAGTGTGTACAGTATGTGTGCCCTCTGGTGCTAGCCCTGCCCTTTTGGCCTGCGCAGCCCCAGCAGCTGTTCCCTGCACTGGGTTACATTCCTGGGGAGAGCCCTGGGGCAAAGCAGCTGCCTGGTGCACCTCTACTTACCCCCTTCTTATTCTGTTTCCTGTTGCTGGGCCCCTCTCTCTGACACATGCAATTACACAGTGACATTCCTTCATTTATTACCCCCCAACAGAAACACACACACACACACACATAAACCCCAAAACTGATACTGACAAATGACGAACTGAAGAACAAACTTCAAGAACGTTCACAACTTCAGACGAACTTTATTCCTATTTCATTTTCATGAAAATGAAACCACAGCTAAGAGATGATCAGCTTCTTGATGGAACAGCTAGTGTGGCTTTATTTATACTTTATTTTATTTACAAGCTTTTGAAAAATAACCTTAGGTTGTTGAACTTACTGTACAATATGTTAGAGAAACAGTATGAGAAGCGTCTGTAGACTGATTTAACACAAATGAAATAAGAACCAGTCAGATCCTGATATACCCCAGTGCATGCTGGGATTTTAGTCTAATTTGAGCCAGTGAAGCCATCTGAGACTCTGAATTTGATTAGAGTCTCCACAGATAAACCAGATGTGACCCTTTGATTCGTTCCCTGTTCTTTCTCTTATCCTCCACAGGTTGTGTCTAGTGGAACCAAGCAGTTGTTCACATGGTCCACTGAGGTCTCCAGTCACTAGAGGAGTAACCGTCACCTGTGCTCTGTGAACAATACACCCTGTGTGCTCCGACACGCACACACCAGCTAAATCAGAACCGCATAGCCCGTGTGTAAACAGTGGTAGTGACATCAGTGGCCGACATCACATGAGGCTCATATGAAAGGAAAAGGAACAAAGCCACACACTTTCTGTAATACATGCAAAGACACGAGCGAGCTCACAGATGCATTCACACACGTATTCACGGTCACTCACGTCCCGCACGCACACCGGTGGTCAGCTGCATATTTCCTTTGACAATTGCGCACACGCTCACCGAAAGATCACACACACAGAAACCTAAGCTCGCACGCCAGGCTTCGCTGCACCTTCAACCCCAAGACAAGCCTCTTTATCACTTTCACTGTGCAGCGTCGCACTCGAGCTTCACTCCGCTTTGCCTGCAGTGAGACATGTTTAGCGCAGAAGCAACAGGTGGTGTAACGATATGGAATAATGAGTGCATCAATGAACTGGTATAGAACCAACAGAAGATTATTTTTTTGCACGTTGCAAGGCCTGAGGACACAGTTAGACACAAGGTCGTATTACATCACATTCAGAGTTGTTGTATTGCTAAGTGCCTTTTAGAATCCATAACAATCCTTCTGATAATCGAATACTCATCCACTATGAAAGCCTTCAATTTCTATTAGGGAAACACTGAGGGGCTGCACAGCATAACCTGCACTCAGTCCTGTATTTAGAAGAACAACAAGAATGTCAAAGTGATCAATCATCCGTCTTCTGAAGAGGATGCAGTGCGACACAAAGGAAAGCCGAGCTAGACGACGAGACGGAAAGAAGAAAAGCAAAAACGCGAGACAGGAGAATAAATGGCCACATTTATCAGAGGAGACGTAAGTGATTAACCTCGTCTAAATGAGATTACTAGCATTAGGACTGGACCATTGCCTTTAGACAGGTGTGTGCAGGTGTGTGCATGTTTGTGTAAGTGTGTCTTTTTCCATCCATGACTATATGCATAATGGCCTGTGTATTTTTAGCAAACACTGAAAGTTTTTCCTGTAAATTGTGGCTGAGAATCTCTTTCATCTGCCAGGAAGTCAGACTAAGGACTAAAATCTAAAACTGGACTCGAGGCCGAACCACAAGGTCAATCATTAAAATAACAAAGAAAGTGAGTTTGGTTAATAAAACATTCCAAGTTTAGATGTAAAGATACTTAATACAATAAACAATCATCAACACAGCTCATAATTATTGCCAACAAAATATGAACCTACGTATTCCTTTTAAGATGAGCTGTGTGTTAGCACGGAGTCTTTACGAGCCGCGTCGCAGCTGTTTTCACAGTCATGCTCCTGAGCAGTGAGACGACGGCATACAGTACGTTACTCTTGAGCCACACAACACACAGCTGCAGAGGACACACGGGCAAAAACACACTCGCAAACACTGTTAATAGTACCATTAAGGAACTTGTGTAGCAGTAAAACATGAAGCGAATGCTTGTGGGATTTAGTCAGTAACGGCGGCTGTAAAGAAGAGAGCTGCTATTACGGCAGAATTTACTACACATTACTAAGCGACGTGCCCTGGGATGGGAAACCTACTTCTTATTTTTCAAAGACATTGTGGTGCTCGATGGTAGTGTGTGTACCCATTTGTCCTAACATGTGCTGTACCTCAGCGTCTCGACTGTGCAGGTTGTAGGTTCTCTGCAGAACTCGCAGCACTGCCACGCTTAGCTCCGCTTCCTCCAGCAGAAGCTCCAAAAGCATCACCAGCTGCTCCGGCATCAGCTGAGGAGACAAAACGGTTTATGAGTCGAATCGCGCTGACTAATCCAAACGTTCTCATTAATACGTATTAAAGTGTATTACTAGGAATGTCAGTGGTTATTGCAGCCTTTGAAATGGTGGCATAATAAAACTGAGATGAAATGGTGATTAAATAAAAATGGTAAACCAAGCAAATCTTGTAGAAAATAGGTAAAAGATTAATGGAAAAACATAAAGATGCAAAGAACAAAAAACGGGAAAAAAGAAATGAAAGCAATGAAGCTGTCCTTTTAGTTATTGTTTTATTGTAGCGATATAAAGACAGAAGCATTGTTCAGGGACCCGCAGTAAAAAAACGACGTCTTTGTAGTTTCTGAGACAAGACATTGCGGCAATGATAGGCACCAAATGCTGAGAAAAGAAGAAAGCTTTTCAGATAACACCTTAATAGGGCATGGACTGATTGTGTTATCATGAGGTAAACCTGAAGGAAACAACCTACTGCATTTCCTTCTGATGACTAACATCTTCAGGGAAGCTGAAAACTCAGCGGTGAGCTACGACGTTTACTGTGAGGATGGATGTGGGATGTGAGAGAGCGACTTCCTCCTCCTCTGGGGAGCCCTGTGCCCAGCCTTGCCTGCGTCTTTCCTTGATATACCCAGCGCTCCACGCCACGCTCTCTCTCTGGTCCCAGTCAGGGACATAATTAATGGCTGAAGGCCCCACGGAGACAAACGTGAAAATAAGCATGAAGTGTCTGTGTGACTGAGTGAAGCAGAGCACGAGAGAGAGAGCAAGAGGAAAACACTAAGTGGCAGAGTAGGAGGTAGACAAAAAAGAAGTAAACACATCCGAAAAAAGGTAAACACCTGCAAATGAAAACTAAATCTAGAGAATATTAAGATGTCTTCACATTTTAGTGGTGCTGCAAATTATGATCAGTAATCTACACAAAATTATAATAAAAAAGGTTTTATTCACACGAGGAAACATCTAAACTGAAATCTTTCATTTACAAATGTATTCAGACCCTTTTAGGTTGTCCTCCAAAAAGTCCAGGAGTCCACCTGCTGCAAGCTGAACTGACTGGACCTGACGCCACCGCTAAAACCAAGCCACCAAGTTCAAGGATCACTCAGGTCTGGAGCGTTCAAAGGAGAGCAGTGGCTGTGAAAAGGAAAACTTTACAGGTCATTTGCCCAAGCTGAGAAACCCGGCTGGAGAATACAGGGGTCAGTTCAGACGTCACTGTATGTTTTGCACAGTGCAACGTGTCTATTTGAAGAATCCTTGGCAAACCAGTTCCCCAGAGCTGCTGGGAAATACTTGACCTGAAACCAGGAATATTTCAGCAAGTAGCCGTGGAGCTGAGGGAGCAACACCTGAACTCAAATCAAACCCTGCTACTCCCGATCAAAAATGAATTCACCGATAATAAAACTGTTCTTCTTATCCTGACGCACACATATTAACAGAAAGGAACACATTTGTCTGAATCGCTGTTTGACATCTCCATTGTGAAGTCATCAGTCAACTATCTGACACACAAGTAACCCACACACACACGCAGCCAACACATACACAGTCCTGTGTCACAACAAGGTCATTTGTGACTCACAATAGGCCATAATAGCACAGTCATTTCATTCCTGTATATCTGTCAATCTGTACAAACATCAATCAGTCTCTCCTTCTGTCTGTCTCACACACACACACACACTTAGACAAACTGTAATCTCACTCATCAACATTAAATATTAAGCAAAACTGCCAAAACACACAACCCACTTCCGCTGACATGGGCTTGTTCCACCAGTTTTATATTGAGTTGAGTCTTGCAAGGACCTCTGGGAAATATGTTGCCGAAATGTACCCTTCACACGCTGACCTCTAAACCTCCGCAGAACAATGACACACTCTCACACACACCGCTCAGTGAGACGGAAAGCTATTAGTAAACGCAGGACATGATGAACACCACAACTATAAATGAAATTAAGTACGAGCGTGTGCGTTACAGGTGTGGAAGAGTTGATGGAGAGAACGAGTCCAAAGGACAAAGCAGCTACATTTTGTGTGAGTGTGTGGGTGTTCAATATAGGACCGTGGGTCTGAGCAACATTAGTCACGCTACTGCTGCTGCACAACACGTTGGTGCAGCACATAATGCTTTCAAGCACTTTAGCCTTTAATTCATGCAGTCACAACATCAACAGGAGCTGCGTTGTGATTTGATCAGGTTGTAACAAAAGGCTGAGTTAAGTGTGGCGAATAAATCGTTGGGTTTAGATACCTGAGAGATGAAAAGGGTTGTCTAGTTTTTTAAGATAATACCATGAAAGACATTTTATTCCTGTCACTTTCAATCCATCACTTTCCATGCATTTCCATGGCAACAGCACTAAGTACCACTCACCGAGTTCTGTACAGTACATAGGCAATGTCCACGTCCCTTTTCAGGAGCTGTATGCATTGATGAGACTGATTTAAAATATTCACTTTTTCATCTCCATTCCTCACATTGTCTCAAAACAGGGTCGTGATCTCTACGTCTTTAATCTCTTGCTATCTTAAGTGGTCACTCGCCATTTATCATCATATCTGTGCATGAGGCACCTTAGATGACCCCTGTA
The DNA here is from genome assembly GCA_030770545.1 of Macropodus opercularis. Classification (NCBI taxonomy): domain Eukaryota; kingdom Metazoa; phylum Chordata; class Actinopteri; order Anabantiformes; family Osphronemidae; genus Macropodus; species Macropodus opercularis. The sequence continues at coordinate 5,916,584 of CM061097.1, read as the reverse complement.
GATGGAGCCATCTCTGCTCTCCTCATGTTTCTGCTCCTACGGTCACAGGCTTACAGGAAAACACCTGCTGCTCTTTTATATTGAATTACACCAGTTTTTCCTTTTTTAGCCCCTTTCCTCACTTGAATGTTGGTAGAATGTTGTGGGTCAAACCGCATTGGTTTGGGTCGTATGATGGTTCCGAGATGCGAAGGTCACCGGATGGTTCTGATAAAGAAAAATAAAAAACAAAACAATGGGGGAGTAACAGGACATGTTGAAAAAAAAAAGGACAAGTAGCAGATGGAGAAAAGTCACAAAAGGGATTTTGGAAAAACGTCAACGATTAGACTAACTGACCATAAAATCGACGCAATAACACAGACGTAATAAGACAACCTCTGTCTATGCCCCTGGCCCCATCAGAGCAGTACAGAAGTGTGTTAAAGCCGTCGCTCCCTCCCCTACCTTCCCCTCGCTTCCTTCCCTACCCCCCACGTCCGTACCACCGGGGAGCGCGCGCTGCTTGTTCAGTCACACTGCATTACGGGGTTGGAGACACTGAATAACTGTGACATTATAAAACTAAACTGTGATTTCTGAGAGACCATTGAATCATGTGTGTGCATGCGTGTATGTGTGATGCCATTCAGCCGCTTGGCTGCCTTTTATTTCAGTCTGACCGCAGGCTCGTAAAAACACATTCTGGCACCAGCAGCTAAAAGCCTCATCCCACGCTGGCTGAGGTACTAAGGTTTCACTCTCTCTTCCCCCTAGGTCCTTCGCTTTCTTTTTCTTTCTGCCTCTGTCTCCATGACTGTCTGCTCCCAGTCTCCATACCAACTTCTTTTCACTGTGTGTGTCTCACCTCCAATTAAAAGCCCCTCCCTGCATCCATTTTCTCTCCTTGTGAATCTTTTTGTTACACTAGAGTTAAGGGCCCAAACATTCAACTGCTCAGACTGCGGCAGCAGGTCCGGGTGTTGGGGAGAAGCAGTACGCCAAGCAGCTGTTAAGATTCTCTCAACAGCCATGACAGAATAAATAGCACAGCAAATGCTTATACTTTTAATTAGTCTGTAACTGTTCTATACAGCTGCACAAAATTAAAATGCGCAGTAAAACAGGGCAGATGGTCCAGAGTAAAACAGCAAGCAAGAGGCAAAAATAATTGAAAACCAAATGATGTAAAGAAACTGTAACTTGGGAATATTAAACGTTGGCAAGTGGTCACTTAGTTCTGAAATCCCTGCACCATCTGTACCGTACCACTCTTACGTAGTGTGGTGAAACATTAGGTGAATGTGGTGAGTGGAGAAACAGAAGACACTGTGACATCACATGGTAACAGGAAGCGTTTCTCATATACAGTAGCAGATGTGGTTCTGTAAGCACATGTGGAAGACGTTGGCGCAAACTACAGCAGTGATGAGAGAAATCTATAAATATAATAAGTGTCAGCTAAGAAACAAATGTGGCCTAGGTATGATTTCTAGGTTTCTAGACCAATTTCGAGTAAAGGACTGGACAGAAATACACGTACAGGAAATCCTGAAAGGTTATATGTGAGTCACGTTACCCTTCACAAGTCACATGTCAAAATGGGCCCTGCAACCAATCTCCTCAGATGATGTCACACCTGTTGCAATGCGATGGAATCACCGATAAGGCAGGTCACAGACCGACGACCTCAGCGATGACCTACAGCTCTGAGCGCCTATCAGCAATCTAATCCTTAACGCCGTTCATTCCTTGTTTCGCGATTCGAAAACTGCTTCAATCAACAGCCACAACATCAACAAAGACAGAGGATGAGCATGTCTGTATCTGTGGATCTGTGTGCGCGTGCCTGGACGCGCCAGTCGCAATCAGCCGTGAGCTTAATCAGGAATCAAAACGTATAAAGAGCCTTTGAGAGAGTCGGACAATGCGAAACCAAAGGAAAAGAGAGAAGGGGAAAACGCAAGCGACTGAAGATCTGACCTTGCAATCACGCCGACTGTTGAGATCCACTGTCTCATCACCGTGTGCTCTGACACAAACGCGTGCTGTTAACAGGCACAGTGTCAGGAGTGTTGTTCATCAGTATGATTAGAAATACTATGGGGAACAAATATTATAACGCGCACAACGCACCTCAGAACCAGTCCGGAAGACGATGTGCCTCATTTATGCCATGTTAGTCAAATGTGACGGACGCTTCAGTGCTTCTATGCTTGCACAGTATTTTAGCAGCATTGTGCACACGCTTTATGAACACGTGTCCTCCTCCATGAATACCCACTATTTAACCCTGTGGCTGAGTGTTTGATCACCTGCTGGTTGTTAGCGCTGGAAGCCCAAAATAGTGGCTCTTTTCTGCCCCGTCTTTGTTCTTGACCTTCAAGCTCACAGTCCCGGGCCAATCAAAAAGCAGCGTGAGGTCACGATGGGGTTGTGAGTCAGGGGTTAAGCTGAAAAAGCACAGCCAGTGGGCCTGGCAGTGGGGAGAGAGTTCTTGCCCTCAGGGGGAATTAACCAGGCAAACATACACATATTGAAAGAAAAACACCTACACAGAAGAATGGGCGAGTGTGTTTGTGCATTTTTAGCACACGAGGCGTTGGATCGCTTTACTTCCCTCAAGCAGCCACAGAAGGTGGGGTGTTTATGTGACATTCGATGTTTTTGCAATTTGGCATTGACCATCAACACAATTAACATGTTTTGTCTCCTACTCATCACCACTCTGAGTCATTCTCCATCACACATACTGTACACGCACCTTCAAAACAGGGGAAGTTTAATTAATCTCTGGCACTTTGCTTTGACGCGAGCTGCAAATCTACCCGTCTCCAGTGGATGCCTCCCTCGCCTCCCTCTTACCAAGCATCCTCCTCCCACAATCCATTGTATCATTCCCGATGGAGAAAAAAACAAGTCCTGAAATATATGCATATGATTTTATAATAAGCTTTTTTAAAGTTTCTTTCCAATTTTGGAAAGCACAATTCCTTCCTCCTCATTGTGGCACTAGCTGGTCTTTTTACCTGCCAACTTAACTGGAAGGGTATAACAAGCCTCCTCACACCCAAAATCCTGCGTCCTGGTCCCGCCAACCAACCAACAAGAGACTGAACCCAGGTCTCAGTGGTGGCTGGTGAGTGCTTTTGCCTTTCAAAGCAAGTCTTTGAAACACAGCTGGGACAAAATGACTGTGTGTGTTTGTCTGAGTGTGTGAGAGAAAACATCAGCTGAGGTAAGACAGGGGAAAAAACTTCAATGGACAAACAGATAAAGGACAATATGCAAACATGCTACTTCGTAATCACCACCATACAAGAAGTTAGCTGAGACCTGATGGTCCACAAAAACAAATACACACACTCTTACAGCTCATTCAGATTACTCCCGCACACACGAATGCCCAGTCTCCGAACATATGAGGTGCCGAACTATGAGATGTGACTAAAGCTGGAAATAGCTGAGAACCCAGGTTTAATTTCCTCGTGTCATTTGTTCTGACCTGAACTGGGAGGGTGAGAGCAGTGGAAGGGTCATAGTTAAATATTATGCTTTCGATTATAATAATTACTACGGTCAACAGGGCACATGGACAGAAAGGCGGACAGAAAACGCACACGCACACACACATAACAACGGGTCAAAAAAAAAACATTTGTCAACTCATGCAACTGAATTCAATCACAATTTACCATGACATTTTCTTAGGTTTCTAAATGTCAGCAAGCACACTGAAGGCAAAAGCACACACACACACACACACACACACACACACACACACACACACAGGCAGCGAAAGTAAGATTTGTCCATTCAAGCCGGGTTTAGTTGATCGACAACAACAATAGGGGTAAAACACAAACATGCACTAGGAATGACCTCAAATGTGCAAGAGATACCACGTACTGCGGCGAAAGCGGGAGACACAGAGCAGAGTGGGAGCGAAAGCAAAGGGAACGAAACACGGCGTAACCAAACAGAACGGAGCGCCACGAGGGAGCGGCGGTGGGCGAGGAGACAGACCCTGACCCCGCATCAGCACAGACAATCGAAACGACCGGCGCACAGACCCACGCTGCTTCGTCTGTCTGGTATCTGTGCGCGTGTGGACGGTATCGCCTGCGTGTTGTCTCCTGTGTGAACTCCAGGCTGGCTGGGTTTAAGCTGTCGGAGCGCACAGAGGTATGTGGGATGGACTGAGCCCAGATATCTGCTGCACAGACAGATACACAGCTGTAAAGCCACACACACACAGGATGTAAATACTGTAGGGCCAGATAGACAGTCAAACAGAGAAAAAACCAACGGAAAGAAATTCAAAACGTGTTGTTTCCTTTGCATTAAAGCCCTTTTTTATGATAAGACCACATCCAGCTTAGAAACACATGATATCCCAGACTGTGGAATTTAAAGCTGAAGCTGTCGCCTGCAGAACGGCGGAGAGCAACAACCTCTGCCAACTTTCTACATGTGTCTATCTGATAAATAGTAATGAATTAATAATAATTAATACTAGCCTACAAAGCGCATCGAGCAGTCGTTCTTTTATTTTTTTTTAAAGAAATGCAAACTGAGCTCAAACTTCTAAGTGAATGTTTGACCTGGCAGAATCTGTAGCTTAATGGATATTATTATTGTTTTTTTGTTGCCTTATGTAGGAGAAAAAAAAAACATCAGGGAGGGACCGAGAAAAGGTTTTTACTTTTCTCAGGCTTTTCGATCAAATGCTGAATAAAGACAAATAAAGACACTGCTTTTACACTTAAACCCAGTTTAGTTTATCAGTGTTCAGACATTTAAGACAAACAAAAAAAGACAATATAGATTAAACACAACGTCACAGTTGTGTCATATGCTGAGACTCCTATCATTTGTGTCTATAGGCCTAGTAGCAAACAGTGTGTGTGTGTATGTTTGTGTTTATGACAAAGGCAGTTGCATCAAGGCTGTCAACTCCCTGGTCATTACCACAAAAGACAGATGTTTTAGCACTTTACATGCTGCATTCATACGCACACACACAGACACACGGTACCAGTGAGAGCTAGGAGGTGACGCTTAAATCAGGCTTTTATGTGAAACGCATTGATTCATTTCCCCCACCACTAAAAAGCTCCATTTTACAGCCCAGGCCAATACTGAACATGACTCCAACTAAATATCTCGCTGAAGTGACACCGGGTTTAGTGCTGTGACCTCCGCTCTACGGCTTCTTTTTACTGAGCTGCATTACACTGAACGTCTGAATTTGTGTTTGATTCGCCTCCAAGACCAACAATGCGTTTTTGTGTACGTGGAAATGTGCGGGGCTTGTTTCGCACATATTGTGGTAGCAGACCGTTCTCGCTGGCGCTCTCTGTCCCTGATGTGTTTTCCATGTGTGCTGGAAAGACAAACACAGCTGCACTTTAATGACACTTGAATGCTTCTGGGATTCAGAATGCATCCATACGTGTGTGTGTGTGTGTGAGGGCGTGTGCTCTTTTTGACCACTTCAGTGCAAAGCCACGGAGCTGCTCTGGCTCGCTACAACTACGCCAAACTCCCTGGTGCAACTCACTGCCTCACCTTGTATGTGCGCCTTTGTGTGAGCCTGTTCCTTAGAGAGTCATCAAACCCTAAGTGGTATTTCTGTGCAGTTATGCCTGCCATGAAGCAGCCTGTCATCAACCCTGACTTGTGATCTCTTTACACACCCATGTTATTTTTTTCCAAACTGTATACCCCCATTCATGAAACACGTTTACATACACACGCACGCAGACTGCAGGGAGTCCCCGGACGAGATGAGACAGGCTGTGAGCTTCAAATGACCCCGAAAACAGAACTGCCGCTGAGTGATAAATGAGACAAATACACGCTGGCACTCTCTTCCTCTCACTTTCTAGCCTGCTCTCCCTCATTAACACAACACAAATGGAGCCATCGCCTCTCTCTCCTCTCCTCCCGTCCCCACACATAAATCTTCTCATTTCTAACACTTGCTGATAAATTTAAAATTTCTTCTACCTCATTCTTTTACTCTTAGTGGGAAAGAGAGTTTACACCGAGATACAGTACACTCAACGTAATAAGACCGTATAACATCCTAATTAGCTTTATATATTTCTATGTTTTGTAACAGGATTATCCTGACAGCACTACATCATCATGACAGTTCCTTTATAGACTCACAGAATTTTACTTTCAGTCAGTTTATATAATAACATGTTAACATGTCACAGTTTGAGTTTTACAGCTTAAACTCTGGACTCTTATAAAATGCAGCCACCAGCACGTCCAGTCAGCAAAACGTTGGGTAAACGCTCAGTACAAGGGTATGTGCATTTAATAGATTTATGGATTATTGCACCATGTTTGTCAAAAAAACAAAAAGTGCACACAAGTGGACTGGAAAGTTTCATTGGCAGGTAGCGCTAAGTCAGCAGCTTATCAACGTGAAGCTGGTGTGAGGAAAGGCTGAATCAAACACGGACTGTTTGCCAGACTGATTCCTGTTCTTCCCGCTCAGCACTTTTCACTACAGATACTGCACAATACTTTTACTGACCGTCTCTGTACTCGAGCTCGGGCGTCCCTGGAGATGTCCTGCACTCACCCAGTGACTCTAGCTGGCCCCTTCACCACATCTCACTCGAGCCAAGCTCACGAGTTGAGTCCTGAGGAATCTTTCATCCAGCGTACGCAAAGGAATGCAGCAACCCATTCTTGAGTGGGTGTTCTCATGCCCTTTTGCTGGTCCATCTATTAATCTGAAAGTCATTCATAATATAGACACTGTGTGATCCTGTGCTGGTGTGTTGCTCAGCCTTTAGCTAGTAGAAAATATGATTTTGGTTTTAGATGTCACGCTATGTGTACAAAGGAGACCAGAGAACCAATGCATTGTTCTTTGCTTGACCTTTTACCTGAAACCAGTCAGCCATGGAAGTTCCTAATCAGCAGCTTGACGCTTCAAAAAACACAGCTCCCAGTGTGACGGGTGCACACAGTCTCCATCCTGATCACATGAGGACAGGGCAAAGAGTACAGCACAAACGCGGCTTAAACCCATGATGGTGACAGTCGCAGCATGTTAAAGATTCCTCACGCAAAACGTAATAGTATCTAATGGACTTATAGGTAATCAGCCTGCTTCCAATATAGACTATTACAGCAATATGGAGGATTCCTTTCGATGAGCGCTGCCATATTGTATGTGTGCAAATCCAGCAGTCATTTAAAAGCAATTAAGGGGTTGTGGCTCACAGAACAGAACTCAACCTGAAGAACTCCTAACTGAACCCCAGTTGGTCTGCTGATGGAGGGAGAAAGGCGCACACACAGAATCTTCTCTCCCGACCATTTCCCATCCTGATGTGATGAAGTCTGGCCGGAAACAGCCATTTCCCTGAATGTTCCCATCTCTCCTCCGGCATACTCCCTCATCCCTGATTCATTGCCAATAAATCACAGAGAGAGAGAGAGACGGAGCACGTACAGAGAAAGCATAGAGGCAAAAGAGCATAGGGGAGAAGGAGTGGGAGACAGCGGCATAAACCAGGAGACAGTACACTTGAGATAGGAAAGCAGAGATGAAGGAAAACCAGATGTGTGGTGATGTGTTCCTGTCAACAGTGAGCAGAGGTGGGGTTTGCATTGCCAAATATGGCCGAGTGTGCTTAGAAGCAGTGATGTCTTATGGGAGAAAACAACAACAAGCTTCGCTATGAAAACCCCATTTCCAAAAAGATATGCTGTGTTTCATGGGTACCGCTCAAAGTCTAAACAAACAACCCGAGGAACTGGTACACAAACAAGACCATGACGTGCAAATCGCTCTTTATTATTACAACCTGCAATTTATTACACCACACAAAGCATTTAAGTCTATGCTGGCAAAACACGGATTAAAGTCAGTCTCTCTTTGGCGTCTCATAAATCAACAACATTGCCCTGTGACAAAACACCAAACACAGACTGTTTCCTCATTGCTCATTTTCCCTCCATACTCTTCTTATTGTATAAGATGACAAGCGTAATACGCACCAGCAGCGAACTCCACCCAAGCAACGAGGCTACCACCCCCTCACCAACCAGCCACCACTGAAATCCAGGGCTCGACGTGTCCTACTAGTCTCAGAGGTCTGCAGCTGGACAGTAGCAGGGGCAAGGGCTACTGCAACACAGCAGCAACTGAACAAAAGGAGTGATGATACCGTACGTAACAAAAAACAGCTGCACCCAAGATACAGTATGTACAGCTGTAACAGAAGATTCTGATACCTGCTGAACACATGTTCATATTTGACATTGAAGTCATGTCACCGCAAAGGTCCATTTATAGCTGTTCTGGAGCTTTCGAGCTTACAGCGTGTTCATAAAAACAGAAATCAGAACTTGAATAATACCGTGGCAAGTGAAGAATATTAAGTCCTGTGACGGAAAGCTCAACAGAAGCCATTAAATGGACCTTATGATGAGATTATTTTTGCCAAAAATAACATCTGCTGTAAGCAATGTCTTCCTTCTGACTCAGTGGAGGTACAGTACGATTTAGTTTCATCTGTCAACTTGAAAACATTTAAAAACCTACAAACCAAATAAACGTGCTTCTAACAATTCCCAATTAGCAGCTTTTACTGTGAAATATTGTAACATCTACTGAACTGGAGGCCTCTTCATCACACATATCTGCAAGTACTGCACATTAAACCCTGTTTGTTTTTCAGATAAGTACAGGCTGGTTCCTTTGAAGGTGCAGATTACCATGTGGATGCAAATGAGGTGACAGAACAACAATGAGTGACTGCATGTGTGAAGGTATCGTTACAATATTGCATTTCTGAATTACACGCTGCACAAATGGAGCAAAGTGTGTAATCGCTCGTTTCAGCCTGAAATCATTAAGCGCAGCTCAAAATCAAAAAAGGGGAAAAACTGAATATTACAATTAAGTCACCTCGTTGGTGATTCCTACATACGTTTACAATCTCACAGCAGTTGCGCAGCTGTAGACTCAGGGAGGTCTAAAGCGAAGAGTTAGAAGCAGAGTTAAAAATAGAACAATTTCAGCAAGAATGACAAGAATCCAGGATTACACCATATCCTGGATTTGTTTATCCAGGGGAAGAGCTGTGCAAACATTTTCTATATACAGAACCATATCACATCTGCACTGAAGGCCCGAAAATGTGTCATAGTGGATCAAACACACAGCCTTCCAGAGAAGAACAAGCCTGAAGTACGAGAACAGACTTTACTTTTACTTTGTTACATGGGAATGTTGGACACAGTGCTGGACATACTGTACAAAAGGTTGAGACATGTTACATTTTATGATGGAACCTAGTTGATCAATAAGTACAACTTACAGTACAATCAAAAGGGCAATGGGACATTCTGTTGCCAGGACATTTGGCCATGTTCTCCTGCTATTCACAGTGCTTTTCCCCTACAGGGTTTCCTGTCCTGATCAGCAGGAGCAGAAGAACCCTCTCATTACGCAGACCGCAGATGAAAATGAGAGCAAAATGAGGCCCATTACCACACAGGCGTGACTAATATCCCTCTACAGACCTCTACACACATGCACCCTCATCAAACGTGCACATTTAAGTTTAACTTGTACACAAAAAGTCAGACACGCACTCCAAGAAGTTCGTCGATCAATCACGACAAGGGGAAGTTGGTAATAAACCGCAGCTCTATTAAACTGACCAGATCTTGAGGAGCTCTGTGGGGGGTGTCTAGCTCTTACTACTGTGTGCACATATTCCCTAATCATCAGTGAAGTCATTAGCGTTAAATGCAACCTTAGCTCAGAAAGTCCTACTTTCCTCTTCACTTGGCATCATCTGGCTAATATTTCACTCCTCGCGTGCTTCCTCTCATCTTCATCTATTCAAAAATCTACAGATTTGTTACTTCAGTGGAATTCAGTCATCAACGTCTAACCAACTACTTGTCTCACTCTTGTTTCCAACCTCAGATTCTAAAATTGTGTCTAATCAATTTCTTTTCTTCCCTTTCCATACAGTCATTCCATCTCCTATTTCATCTCTTTTCTCATCGGCCATTTCCTCTCTGTCTTCTTCCCACCACATTTATAGTGTGTGTCCTAATTATATGTTTCCATTCCAATTTAAACACTGGGAATAAAGACAATGTTCAAAACTGAAACTAAATCCATTTCATTTTTCATTTGTGCTGTTCCAGTATCCTGTTGTAGCTTCATCTCCTATTCACCCCTACTTTTTCCTCTCTTACCATCTCCCTGTCTCATGTGCTTTAACCACCATCACCACGTTTGTCTTCTCCATTGCGACGAACTCTGCTGAGTGATTTATAGCCTTGCAACAGGGGCAGAGAACAGAGGGAGGAGAGGTAGATGAAGAGCGGAGAGGTTGAGCAGAAACTGGGCTGTTTAGCGTTTGAAGTACATGAAGGAGTAATATAAAATACACCTGGTCCATCCATGGGGCACTCTCTGTACCCAGAAACAAAGGGAGGGGAGGCAGACGCACAGGAGAGAAGAGAGGGCCGGGCCGCAGGGGAGAGGAGAGAGGGCGGGTTAGAAAGGGGGGGAGGGGTCACTTCGTGTTTCCTTTCAGGATGGCTTTTATGGTGTAACTTCAAACGCCGACCTCCCACACCCCCCACCCCTACATCCCCTCGCTCCATCCGTGCGTCCACGGGTCCCTCCCTCCTCTTTCTCACTATTGTATATGGCCAAGTGGACCATAATTGGCTATTCTTTCATGAGGCTGATTTTACACACACACACACACACACACACACACACACAGGAAGAGGCCCTTTCGCTGCCGCTTAGAAGTAAGTGTATTTGTGTGCATGTGTGTGTACGTTGTAAATGTGCCAGACGGTAGGTATCAGGTGGTTGAAGGGGGCTGCACTGGCTGTGCGCTCTACAGGCATTTCATTCACTGTGTGCAACAAATTACACGACAGGAAATGGTCGTAATTAAATCCAGAAAAATCATGTCCCAACAGGAGACATTACAAAATATAACATTTCAGGTTTGCTTATGAATAATGCGCCATTACATCTGTTAAAAGCCGTAATGATGAATGGAAATATTTATTGTGTACTGTCCAAAAAGATGAGTGGCTTTGTTTCCTACAGTCTACTAGCATGTTGTCGGTAATTTATAAAAGCTCCTCTATTGTTGCGACTGACATCTGGCCCTCCATGGCTCGTAGATCAGCGTGTGTTCATTAATGATGCAAGCGCGTGCGCATTGTATGTGTCAATTAGTGGGTGGAAGGGATTAGCCGTCCCCAGAGAGCCCTAATTAACACTACACACGCATGCAAAACCATCATTTTTAGATAGCTTTCGTCATCGTGTTGTCATTTCTAGTAAACAACGCAAACTGACAGGAAGGATTCGGCTGAAAGCTGAGACCAACTGGTGTCCATCTTCCCTCCGTGACAGACGCAGAGGAGGGCATGTGATGTATACAAGCTCTTAAGAGGTTAAATATGTGGGCAGAGGACGCAAAGTAAACACAGACTTAAACAAGTACGGGTAGTTGATCCTAGCAGACACGACACATAAACAGAACCGGGGATAATTTTGTTGGCAGAAAAACAGAAACAACTCACAGCAACTTTGAGAGGGAGAAAAATTAACGATAGGGTGATAGATGGGACGTTTCCAAAATACAGAAGGTATATCTCCAAGAGTTCAAACAAGACGAGAAGCGACGCAGATAGAAGTCATAACAGACTGCTGTGTCTCCTACCTCTTTGTAGTTCACCTTGGGCTCTTTTCTCTTCCGCTTTCGGCTCTTCCCTTGATGACTCTGACTGAGGAGAATCCATTTTGCAACCTGCAGGAGGCAGGATTGGGGGGGTGCGAGGTGTGGAAGGCGGGAAAAAAAAGTGAGTGTAGAGGTAGAGAAAGAGTGAGACAACAAGGTAGCAGGTTTCCATTGGGAGGGGGATGAGGTGGCGTGGAAGAAAGAAACACACAAAAGTGGGACAGTAGGGGGGAAATTACAAAGGTGGAATAATGACACGGAGAGAGAGGGGAGAAAGGGGGGGGGGGCGTAAGAGAACCAGTGAGTGGTCACAACCAGTAGCGGAAGGTAAATATAAACTTTCCATGTCTCAAGTGGAAACACACAAACACAACCCACACTGATGGAGCTACTGACACCAGTCTATACTGTAGCTGCCTCGCTCTTACACGCTTAAACTAAATCCCACCTTTCAGCGCTCACTTGTGCTCCTTATATGACCAGCACGAACGGCCGGCGCAGACAAAAAGAGTAATAGTGAAAGTATGTTGCTGTGGCGGACTCCAGCCACCACAGATCTCCATTACACAGCCAGTCATCGTCAATCCAAACTCTTTCTGCCCTCGGCAACTCTTCAACACCTCATTTATGCCTTAGAATGTGGTTACACACTTTAGAGAACTCGCCAAGTGATTTCTGAGACTGCTCACACACGGATTCAGCTATAATCCCAAGGACAAATATATTCAGGTAATCTGGTTTCATTTAAAGTGACAGATGAATAGAGGGTTTGACTACGTTAGCAAAACAATTAAGGGCAATATGGAACCTTTATGGGAAATGTGATAGGTAGCACAGAATAACACGCAACAGATGTACAACACTATGTGCTGCACTTGTATGAGACAGACAGAGGGGGAGACCAGGACAGGGAAGAAATGAGCAAGACAGAGGTAGATGGAGTGGCAGAGGTAAGAGAGGGCATCAAAGACTGTGGAAGGAATAGAAACGAGACAGAAAAGAGGAACAACAGACAGGGAGAAGCTAAGAGCAACAGTGGCAATGCTGAGTGAAGGAGAAGAGTGATGGGAATAAGACGACTGTCATATCAAGCACACTAAGGTGCAATATTTCTAATCTGAGAGCTGCCCTCGAGTCTGTCTGCCACTCCCTCAAGACGAGAACAAGACAGAAGAGAAAGGAGACACTGCTTACCTCTGCTTTGACTTCCTCCACCAGCCTAGACTGTGACCATACGGCGCTCCGTTCATACAGCCACTGAACGACAGGGAAGAAGGGAGAGCAGTGAGCCAGGGGCGAGTGATCGGGACAGAGTGGAATGCTTTGCAGAGGCAGAGAGAGAGCGAGAAACCCAAGCAAAGGCAGGAAGGAGGGAGGGAGGGAGGGAGGGAGGTGGGAGTGCGATCACTTGTTCCCCTGACGGAAACTCGCGACTTGACTCCGGTGGAAGGGAGAGAGGAGAAAGAGTGGAGAAGGGGGGAGGGGGGAAGTAAGAGGAGAAAAAGATACCACCTCACAAACAAACACAAAACGATCCGCTCCCTCCGTCTTCTACACATCCACTTGTGGAGCCGTGCATGCGAACCCACACCTACACGCAGCGCACACAGGCACAAACACAAAGCACTTACCCTCTAACCTTATTAAAGCTTTTAGCAGAGCTGCTGCGCGAGTGATGAGAATCACACATCAGGAGCGTGTGCGTATGTGTGATGTGCAGAAAATGAGACTGATGGGAGAGCATGCGAGTAAAGGGGTTTGTCGTGTCACGGCGCTCCCACAAACACGCAAACAAGCAGGATGCAGCAGTGCCACATCATATGCATACAACGCACTCCCCGCACGCACACACACCGTTCGAGCTATTAGCGTAACCAGAGCCTCACAATAAGTCCGATACTATAAACACACGCCTGAGTACTTTTCTCTGGGTATTATACAAAAGTACTCCTGCAGAAATAGCTTGAAGGTGTGTGAAGAAGCCACGGACGGGGATAAAGAGACAGACACAGAGAGGTAGAGAGAGAGGGAGGTGTGAGAGTGGGCTGTATAGAATGTAGTGAGTGTTGGAGCAGTAAATTGGCATTGTGTAACAGGATACCGCACATAGCTCTTTTGCTGCCTAGATCCCCACTGCCATTCCCTGAATAGCAAGGCTTTTGTCTACCTCATCAAACTCACCCTTCGCCCCGCGCCCCCGTCTGTGTAGTGTCTCTCCAGTGAAACAATATTAGCTCGCAGTAGATCGTTACACCTCCTGCTTATAAACGCACACAAGACGCAAACAAACCACATCCCTTAATCTGTTCAAAATAAGCAAAGTGTGTGTTTTTTTTCTGTCCCATAGCCTCCTGAGAACAGTCAGGAGTTCATGTGTCTTTACCCAGAGCTGGCCAGCGTTACCAAACTGATAGCTATTGGATACCAAACCTTTTATCACTGGTGGTAAATGCTGCTATGCCAGGGTTTGACTCTAACAACCTACAAGCAGCATTCAAGGTGCAGACAGAGCTGCTGATATATTTAAAACCCTAATTTTTAAAAGAGAAACTTTGAGCTCCAGCAATCGGCGCCGTTTCCCTGTCACACCAGTCAATTGAACATATTCAGACACACTGTGTTGACACATAACTACGTTATATCATATTGTGATAATTGGTAGCAAAAAGGCATTTATTGAAAGCCCAGGCAGCAGCAGACTCACATACAACATTAATGTGAACAGCAGGATTCAGGTTATCAAGTTATCAGGATAAAAGCTCTGGTGAATGAAGGGTCATTATTTAAACCGATATCTCATTCTGGATCCATCATATCCCAAAGGGCGTGCTTACTCTAAACTCCAAGGTCCAAAATAGCTCTGCTCTGGCAATCCCCTTACTCGTTTCTTACTCAACGATTGGTGAATGTCATTGTTTATTATTAGGCCAAACTATTTCCTGCCTTTCTCCGATTCAAGCACATTGTTGAGTGATGGATGGAGAGGAGAGAGAAAAGAGAGAGAGAGAGGGATTTTAAAAATATGTTTGTGTCTAGTGTACATAATACACAAGCACTTGCGTTTGTAAATGGTTTCAATCGATTTGGCTGATCTTATTAGCCGGTGAGTGGCACATCAAACACATGAGAGAGCCTCTGGAAGAACGCTCTAGCAGTCACCCAATCAGGTGTGAGGAGACAGCAGCCCCCTGCTTGCTGTCCTTCCCTCCCTCAGAGGCCCCTGAAAGGCTCCAGTTACATCATCACATAATCTAGAAGGTGAAGGTTCCCAGACAGCAACACAAGAACACAACAGGCACACACACACACACACACACACACACACACACACACACACACACAGTGATAATTAAGATCAGTTACCATGGAGATGGGAGAATTGAAGAAGCTGTTAAAGTAGATTGATTGTGTGTGTGTCTTTCTAGCCATGCAGTGTTAGTGTCTGTGATTATGGGTGTATCTCGATTAGAGCGTAGAGAGAGAAACAACGCTCACCTCGTCGAAATACACTAACAGGCTGGTGACATAGGCCACGATAATGATTCAACGACACAGTGATAAAAACTGCTCAATTAGCTGCTGTATCGGCGCCTACTAAACAGCCACTGATGCCTCACGGTGAAATTAAGTCGATTGTGCAGAAGTAGTCATGACACCTTTTACAAAACAAACTCATTTACAGAAATGTCTTCCACTGAACAGCAAATAAATCAAAATAGAATTTTTTAATCACACGACTAAACCCATCACTATCTATAAGTTCATGTAAATGTGTCAGCATTGAAGCTATGAAAATTATTTCAAAAAATTTCAAAATTTTTACTTTTAATACGAGACACAGTTTCCATTAAGATGGCGTCATTACGCTGCTGTGTAGATGGTGTATACAGCTGTTCAATACTGAGATAAATGTGATACTCATCGTCATCATCATCATCATGGAAATGCTTAGAGCATGGATCTCAAGGATTCCTGTCTGGAACCGAATTAACACTTCGCACTAGATCCGAATCTGTTACTAAGGATCTGTTGTACTGAGTAGTCCATCGCATGATAAAGATACGTCATTACCTAAATCAAACGTTATAGATACATACACATTATACGTCACATATAGTGTTAAAACGTACAATTATGAGCCCTGTGGCTTTTTTTAACTGTCTGTGTTAATATTTGTGAACACAACACAATGAAATTCCACGTTTTGCCACATTACAAAAGTAAAACAAGACAGAAGATATAATCCTCTTCATACCTTTGGAATTCCCGGTTGATCGAGCCAGTCAGCATAAATAGCACTGAGGGAGAGGCCTTCTCTGGAACACAATGGCACAAGTGTTAGTATTACTCCTATTATTATAGCAATGACTGTTATTGCCCAAGACACCCAATGAAAACACAGTTCTGGGAAAATATTGTTAGGGTCATGGCAGACTAGAGGTTTAGGCCTAAACCTTAAACAAAAAGGGAAACACCCTCTTTCTCACATGAGGACAAGCAAACAGGCATGTACAGACAGTGAGTGAACTGCATGTACAGTAACCAAGACTACGTTTGCACAGGATGTATGCGCGTATGCATGATGGGCTGGAATGGATGGTTTGCACATGCACCATGCACACAACATACACAGTGACAGAACTGGATTGCAAAGACAAATGGGCCCACGGTGTGTATGCAAACGTTTAGGTACACAAATCACCAATCAGTCCTCGCGGTCTGCACTTACAAGGAAAATTCCACACTACGCTGAAGATATTGATATATTATTTTTTTCAAGGTTTCCCCATGTAATCAAAACTTGTATTTCAGTTTTTACAGCTTTACCTGTCTAATAGAAGCTTAATTACTTATTACCATGTGGAGCAGGAGGAGCTCAAGTGAAAGGTATTTTCTCTGTATTTGTGTCTCCCATGTTTAACAATAGGCTGGAATTCAACACAACTATATCAACAATTCTTTAATTATTTTCTTTTCTAATTTTAATGTGAAGGCCACATGTTTCTATCACACTAAAATATACTATTTGTCTGCCTCTCAGTGCTCTAAGCTACAGGCACATACAGTGAGCTCCATCCCATAGACGTGAATGCATTTCACTCTGCAACAAAGTGCTGGACCAGCTCACCAGGGGACAAATAAACAGACGGACCAACGCTGCGCCACATCGCTGCAAGTGTGGCTAAAAATGGTTTGGAAAGACTGGCATTACAGTATGTTGCAAGGTCAAGCCTGTGCTCCTCGCTTCCACACTAGTAAATACTGAGACCTACTGCCATTTCTTATTGTATATTTGCTAAGATCTTTGGCACATGGAAAGTGGACCTTTGCTAAATTGAAGGTTATAAAACTCTCTTTATATTCTACAGTGCCCTATAGAAAAGCAGCAATTTGCACAGGACATGGACATTAAAACCATCATCTGTGACTTCACTGCAAGGAAATTCCAGCTCTTGGCACCTGAACGTGAGCCACAGACAGTATATAAAGGCTGAACATCTGCCACACCAACAGCGAGGCACCATAAAGTACAGTAGGATTATACATGGGATTACGTGAGCATAGTTCTCATGTGTGGCAAACAAAAGATTAATACGGTTAATACACAACGTGACGTGTCAAATGCTTTTTAATAATAGGACAAGATAGAAAAAAGATTTAGGTCTCACGAGAGCAGATGAGACATGTACCTACTGGTTTTATCATGAGAGAGTGGAAACTTTCTAAAAGGACACTGGCTCATCTCGATACTGATCCAGGAGAACACGATGCCTTCTGGCCTCTAATTACAGAAATCAATGAACACAGGGATGTTCTTTACTGTAAACGTGTGTTTATGTATTTTAATGCGTACAGTCAGAGGAATCAACAGGATATATGCCTCTGCACCCAGGATAGAGCGGCTATTCTGTGCCTACAGCTTTCCCTTCTAGCGGGCTGTTTACTGAAAGAGGCACCAGATCCAAATATTGACTGTCCCCAGCTCCGTCTGTTTAATTCAATCAATCTCTGGTAGTCCAGTCGCACACTCCACATGACAGAAAAGGCAAAGAAAACAAAATTCAGTGACAATAGGGCGTTGGCAACGAGAGGAGAAAGAAAAGCAAGGCTGAGGGCGAGAAATACAAAATGAAAGACAGATAGTGAGCGAAGAAATGGGGGACTGGGAGACGGGCAGAAGAAGAGGTTAATGAGGCAATCAGGAGAAATAGAGAACTAAATGATTAAGCGAGCGCATAGAGGGAGAGAGAAAATTAGAGAGGAGGAGAGCAGGAGGAGCAGTTATCCTTTTACACTTCAATTAATATGAGAGAGGATGAGGCCGCTCTCTTAACAGGATTGGTTTTGGTAGCTTTTACCGTTTTCACTGCAGGACTGAGTCAGTCAAAGCACACAGGCCAAATCAACACATACTCATGTATTTGCCATTACATCTGCTAACAAATCTGTTCGAGGGAGAAAAGAACGGCCTGGTAACATGTCGAAACTGTGCAGAACGTGAAACCAGGCAACCAAACCAGAGCGGTTTTAATGCGTCAAGGCACGTTTTTCATTATTCATGAATTACACTGTAAGCGCTTTTCATAGCCATTTACTGTACGGTACATACCGCTCTGTGTCGGGAAACGTAATCAGCAGCATTCGCAGGAAATCCTGTCCAAAAAAACAGAAGAAAAAAAAGCAGACAAAAAAGTGAGGCATTTAAGTAGACGTGGGAGGAAGAATAAAGGGAGGAGAAAGGCATACCTGATCTTAAGTCAGGAGTACAAGGTCAAATAGTGTTTATGTTACATCCATTATTTAGAGCGAAGGCTCAACCTGCCACTGAAGAAACAGGAGCCAGATGGAACTCATCAGATATCGCACACAGATGAACACTCGCACAGGCACAGAGCTGCAGGTGTGATCACTCAGCTCCATGGCCTCAGCAGGGTAAACATATGTAGCTGAGCTGATGTACGGTCATCAGTGTGAAATGCCGCTGGAGGACTTTCAGCTATTGTAACACTCTGGAAATCAAGCTTACATCAGCCTCCAATTAATTTATGGAAATACCATAGCGCCTCAGAGACCAGTCGTATTAAAACGGTTCAAATCGGGGCTCAGATTTTATTAGCGGCCTCTGAAGAAGCTGTGAGTCAACACAGAGTTCCTCTGTTAAGTCAATCAAGTTGAAATGAGTTTCCTATAGAGCGGCTTCACCTGAGACAAAACGAGGAGCCCGTGGTATTTCTTCACAAATAACCTGAAGAAGTCGATAAATTGTTGCTCTCCCACTTGACAGGCCAGGAACCTGAGGAGGAAGTAGCCCTGGACAAAAGACAAGACACGCAAAGACAACAAAACACGATCCATCAAAAACTAGAAAGCAACCTATACAAACACTATAGATGCTGTTTCACATAAAAAGCAGGACCCAACTAAAAGAATATTTGATTTGTTATAGCCCCCTGTGTGCGTGTTCCTTCTCGCTGCCATTGCTTTCTACATCTGCTGAGGCTATTCACTTACCTTGAGGTAGTGGACTTGCATGAAGGTTTTATCAGGGTTGAGGGCGTGTTTGACTGTGGAGCAGCCCGACTCACTGACCTGACCAGTGTTGTCCATGTTGGGTCTGCAGGAGGACGTATGCAACACAAAAAGCAAAGTAAGCCAGGAATACCGTACGCAGCTCAGCGCGCACACTGAAGGGAAAGGCAGACGGAAAGGCCAACAGATTAAGATGGTGTTTGAGAACCTGAGCACAGAGTTTTTATTTTATCCTACTCTTACATTGTAAGTGCAGGAAAACCGCAATTTCTACAGAGCAAGACTCCACCGTCAGCAACACTAAATCCAGCCACTGCGCCAGTCCTCTCAATGATGAACACGTTGCCAAGTTGTTGTACTTTGCCTGAGGCAGGCTGGAAATCAAGCTGCAGATTTATAATAGCATGCAATAGTGTTTATATGACCTCACAGTGCCGCGCTCTGTCTTTACTGGCCATGACTCACTGAGCGAACATATAACACTTCCACACAAAAAGCACCCCCGTCTACAGGAACAAAAGAGGCAAGCTCTGGGTTTCACTTTCCCTGTTATACAGATACAAATCATCCCTTCAAACTGCATAAACACACAAACACACACATATGAAGCCAATAAAAGCCAAACAGACAGAGCACTGATGGGGGATGCTGTGCAGTGATAGTTTCAGTTAGCTGGTATTGATTAGGCTGAGAAGATTAACTCGGTGTGCCAATAGGAAGGCCTTGAAGGATCACCCTCCTGCCAAGTCGATACACCAGGCGCCTGGCCCACCGATCAATATACCCTTCATCACTAGATAACACTTTTCCACAGGATTGCTTCATGACAGGACCAGGCAATCACACGCAGACACACGCGCACATCTAGGTTCTTATTCACACACATTCATATATAAAACAAAACTTCAGTGCCTTCTTTGTAGGAGCCACAAGTTGTTCAAACAACTGATTTACTTGAGCCTTTGTCCAGGCATGGAGAGCAGAAAACCAGGGTCAGGGAGAAGGCAGAGCAAGACCGAGGACGAGGCGAGAGGAGACGAGGAGGAAAAGGAGGAGGTGCGGGAGAAATCGAGCACAGCAGATAGACACAATTGTTTGGTCTGCTCAGCACACTAACAGAGGAAGTAATCAGCTTCCTGGAATTTTTAAAATGTGACTGGACAGTCTTACGAAGACTTTCATCATGCGTTCAGGCGTGTGATCCTACTGTGAGCACGTGCTCACGCCAATGACCTGGTTTGGGAAAACTATGAAATTTGCAGGACGTGTTACAGCAGTAACAATCCTCTGCGTCTGTTGAAAGGTGCCAGTATCTCAGCCTGTCAGTGAACATACAGCTTTCCTAAATTTTTAAAAAGCGCTGGGCTAAATAAGCTATTTTTTCCCCATCAGTTGTTTTTTTTTACTTGCCCTCTGTCTAGCCTGCTGCCCGTAGTGTCTGTCTGTTACTGGCGATAAGATGAAATAGACTCTTTTTAAGACAGCAGGATGTGCTGTATGCCTGGGATATTATATATATATATATATATATATATATGTGTGTGTGTGTGTGAGTGTGTGTCACACAGGGAAGTACAAAGACAAAGAGAGACGAGAGACTGGGGCAAGACAAAAACAATGACAGAACATGTATTTCTAGACGCCAGCAGCAAAGCACTGAGAGGTAAAATGTTGATCTATCACTGCCACGTTACACAAAGGAACTCCACCCTGTCTACTGTCCAGACCTGGGATGTATGGATGTGTAAATGCCTGTCGTTTACCGTCTCTCTTTGTCAGAGATGATTTACTACAGCTTTAAGAGGAATCGCTGCTCGCTGCCTGGGAGAATCACACAATAGCTCAATGTATTTCAGAATAAATGGTGGTCTTATCTGACTTGTAGGCCATGTGTGCGAGAGGGAGGGGGTGTGTGTGTGTGTGTGTGTGTGTGTGTGTGCAACCCCCGGCGTACACCTGGGTGTGTCTGAAATAGAGAGAAAGAAAGAGGGACAGGGACAGAGAAAGAGGGAGGAGGACAGAGAGAGCGGGAGGAAATCAGGAGCTATTACTGACAGAACTTAATGTCAAACGCATACACGCACACACACACACACACACAGAGCTTTACAGCTCTGCAAGCCATATCCTGACAAATTACACTGGGTTGACTGTGGAAACCGGATAAGGTAGAGCAGCGCTCCCAGCAGCCCAGTAAATCAGCAGGGAGAATGGCGTCTGGCCCAGGCTGCCCTAAATATAACTCATCTGAAATGGACTGATAAACACTGGCCACTGGGGCCCCTGCTGGATCACGGGGTGGCGATTGTGACCCACTGAACTTGGAAAGCACAACCTGCCATTTAGCCTTTATGTGTGCATAAACTGGTGAGGAGGTTGTGCGTATCTCTTTGTGCATCCAGCTCTGCTTCTTCTCCCTCCACCAGGTCCTCTCCAACATTTTTCTGTGCATTGTGACAACCGCTTTGTGTTTACTTTCATGGTTTCCAAACCGTTGTAAAGCTAAGGGACTTGGATGTGCAGGCAGTTTAGGCCACATCACAAATGTGGTACGACCTGTTCCAAACTTTGGAGTAAACTAAAGTCTTAGTTGCATCTGACCTTCCAATGCCCCTCATGTTCAAATGAACATTGAAGGGTAAGAAATATGTTCATAAGAAGGTTTTCCCAGATATAAATACACATTAACATAAAACAAATCACGCTGCAATCATTGGAATCATCGTCGAAACAAACAACCATCTCCAGCTTTTCCTGTATCTGTAACTCAACCACTGAGGCAGGTCTATGACCACGGCTGCCTAGCAGCTTACACAGCTAATTTAAAAACTTCAAATTGGAAAACCTTTCTGGGATTCGTAATTTCCTCCTCACCTCATAATTATTTTCATTTCTGATTCCTTTTTTTTAATTAGTGCCAAATTACTAACTGTAATTTGATGCTACTGTAAACACAAGCAAGTCTTGAAAGATCACACAAGTACTAAATTATTGCTGGATTTTGAGCCTTGGAGAATATGGTACAGTGTGCCTACCTGCAGATACAGTTTGCACGTTCTGCCCACCTCACCTGCTGTGCTTTTAAAGACTATGATTTCATTCAACATAATTAAACACGTCTCTATTTTCCCTTTAATAGGTACACGGTGCTTCAGAGGAATCATCTAAGGATCTGGGGGGTACGAACTCATTCACAAATTAAACTTAAATTGGATACGAGGAAACAACACTGACAATAACAGTATGTTGCCTCTCAGCTCCATTAAAAATTACATGACACAAAAAAATAACAAATACAGACATAGTGGCTGACGTATTTCCCAACATGTTCTTGGCCTTTTCCTTGGGTTAGCAACCTGACCTTTACCAAACTAACGCGTTTCCAAGTAACCTAATCAGTCACAATGTACGCAGCCATGCATATGGAAACATTCTGTACGTATGTGTGTATGTGCGACGGTCTTTAGTGTTTACATTTTTCAGATGTTAGTTTTGTGTTGTTGATTTAACCCAGTCAGGTGCAGAGAAACCCAATCCTGATCCGCGTAATCACTCATGTGTCTGCCTCATAGGGGAACACCCTGATGGACTGCTAGGCAGATAGGGCTCTCAAATGCGCATTTAACCCTTTCACTTACGTGGTGGCACTATTTCCAGGCTCATTCTGTCGCAGCGGTCCATCATAAAGCCCACTACACATGTGAAAATGTATGATGCACAAAAGATTAAAGGTCTTTCAGCATCTCAGGGTAAAAAAAGAGAAAAAGAATTATTACATATTGACCCTTGACGCACAGAAACATTTTGAACTCAGCTGACGTGAATCACAAGTTCTATTAATGCATCTGTGATTTTTTTTCCATTCTGTGATGGCCCCACATTATTAGCGAAGTGACATAGTTAAAAGATAGTGTCAAGGAGAAGTGCCATGAAATCAATAACACATTGATTTGCTGTTAAGCGCTGTACAACCTCTTACAAGCGTGAATGTCAATAACGCACTGTGCTACAAGTGGTGTGTCCAGTGAAGGGAGCTTTTTTCCAACCCTCAGACAGAATTCTATATGAAATGCACGTGCTAGCATTTCACCACTAAAGAGTTAACTCTTTGCTGGGGTTGATACCTATAATCCCCTGACGACACTGAGCTTCCAACTTGGATAAAACAAACAGGGTGTGGGCCCCTCATTGTCGGGTTTGCTTGAAAAGTTTGTTTGTGCATGCTCGCTGTGCAGTACTTTTCTGAGAAAGGACACTACAGTACACCTGGATACACTCTGATGCCACACCTGCCACACCTGTACCCCTGGAATGTCCTAACCTCACGTGTGTGTC
This sequence comes from Macropodus opercularis, assembly GCA_030770545.1. Lineage (NCBI taxonomy): Eukaryota > Metazoa > Chordata > Actinopteri > Anabantiformes > Osphronemidae > Macropodus > Macropodus opercularis. The sequence continues at coordinate 5,892,972 of CM061097.1, read as the reverse complement.
TGCACATGCAGGTACTAACAAAAGCATAGCATACTATTTCCTAAAAAACAGATTGTATCTACTATAGGGAATTAGTTAAATACTGTATGAACGTAACCTTTTCACATATTTCCTCTGCATCCTAAAACTATTATTTATCCTTTTTTTGTTGTGTGAATCATGTTACAGCTATAAAAGAATTCTTCTTTCAAAGCCGTAAGTGTAAAACTTAGCCTGAATCCTCTACCAATATAATGTTTAACGTAAAGTAAGAATATAAACATGGTTAAAAGCATAAATAAAAATTTAAAAACACAAACGGGGACAGCTGACACCACTGAGACCAGAGTGTTGAGGTTTCACCTTCAGGCTGACTGATTTAAGGAAGGTGTTGGCTCCTCTGTGTTGACAGGCACGACACACACACACACACACACCTGAGGATCTGAAGTTCCTCTTCTGAGTTCTGCAGCTCATCAGATAGTCGTCTCCACCTCAGTAGCGCCTTCAGGTCAGACTGCTCTTCTGCGTCTTGTAGAGAGAGCTGGAGGCAGAGAGTTATGAAGATGCAGAGGAAAACCATTGAGGATGAGCAAATAATTCAGCGGAAGAAAAATTTAAAACACTGACTATGATCAACAAAAAATCTGAGTAAACGAAAAGTTAAATGCACACTAATATGATGACAAAGGCAGCACTGACTGCAGGACTTGTGTCTAATTGATTCTGGCAGCAGTGACAGTTCTGCTTACATCTATTTGTTCAGAACCAAGCTCATAATATAAATGTGACCATATTAAACAGCGCAAGCGAAAGGAAAACATTTGTGTAACTCTAAATGGTGTGGGAAAGCTAGAAGAAGGAGTAGTCCTGGATCAGAGCTGAGGTCGGCTGGCTGCCTTGGTGCAGTTGTTTATCAGTTCTTTTCTGCTGGCATCGCTGCCTGGCACACGTCTTAGAAAGGACCTTTCGTAGGTTCGGGATTTAATGGTTTATTTTGCGGTCAGAAAAGGAAATTCTTTACCCGTTCATTTTGTTTTGTTTCCTCTGATGTTTCAGGCCCTGTAACTGCTCCTTGTTTGAAGCTTTTTGACTTGGAACACAGATTGGCATTCTCATAAATTGTTTTCTTATGTGCTTGATGTATGGTTTTACTGCAGTAATGTAATAGCCAGCTTTACTGGACGTGCATTACAACCACAACAGTAATATTTGGAAATCCAGGAACACACTTTGGGGAAGTGGAAGGCTGGAACGTCAGCTTGTGTTTGCATGACATGTATGCCATAAAGGTGCAGCATACTACAGTCTAATCATGCTTGTGCATACAAACATTTACTTAATAATTGCAGAGATTGCTTTTCAAATAGTTGATTGATTTAAATTTCTAAATAGAATATAATGATTTTTTGCTGTTAACATCCTCAAGATGTCTACTGGTACATCTGAAGGCTCACATTATCATACACCTAACAGTCTTCCTCTGCCTGGATCAATATACCACATACAGAACATTAGGTTACTTGTTACTGTACTTGTTGTGCTTGAGCCCAGATAATGTCTTCAAGATAGGTGGCAAAGCCCTCGCTGATCCACTCTTCAGTCCAGTCTCTGGCTCCAATAACCAGGCCAAACCAGGAGTGGGCAATCTCATGGCATATCCTGGAGCCACAGAGCGACAGGCCATCCTCTCCAGCACCAGGACTAACAGAATTCAGCACGCTCTGGGACAGGAAAATTATATGGGGGCTGGGGAAGACAAATATTGAGCAAGAGGGTCAAAGCCTGACGTCCAGTAAATCGTAAAAGGGAGGAAAGCAGTAAAAAAATATGCGAGTGGGAGAAAAATACGAGAAGTTGGTTGACAGAAAGGAAGCAAGAGCGACCACAAGAAGTACGTTAAATAAAGACAAACCACAACACCCACAATAGACATTAATATGTTACTGAGGTACACAGCTACATGCGTGAGCACTGATGATATGGGAGTCATTGTTCACCCCTTTTGTCCGTCTCCTACGTTATGCTTGGATTACTCATTAAGCTTTTGTGCCAAATCTAAGTGCCCTGTAAAACACAAAAAAAAGAAACAAAATCAATAAAGCCACTGTAGCATTTCTGAAAGGGTTTACCTGCTTGTGTACATTTATTTTTTCCTCACTTTATTCCTAAATGAATTTTTGGGGGTATGTCACAGATTTTAGGAGAAGAAAACAAACGTTCACTAATAATCCAAATCCCTGCATTTTGCAGGATATTAATAAAGACCAAAAGTACTGAGTCATTAGATTAATATTTTCAGAATTAGGTGAACAGTTAAGGGATCACCCACAGTTGATACTGATGCTGAGGAGAACATGATGTGTGTTTCCAATTTTATGGATGTTGTTCAAATATTTCATTCTGAACCACAGCTGTAAGCAAACACAGAAGCGAACTTCTTTACTGTGTTTTACATGTATTAGTCTTGATTTGATAGAATAACTGTAATATGTTTGTTGACTCCCAGCTTCACATAAATGCATCAACACAGCACTTACAACTTTTAACCATGTGACAGCACTGATAAAACAGGACCAAAGACGTTCTGAATCAACAAAGGTCAAGGCTGGAGCCTTTTCTGGAGCATTCTTTACTTCTTCCTTATGTAACAGGCTCTGGTTGCCCTGAGGGGCTTACGGCTGACTGTGCGTGAGAAGCAGGCTATTCTTCAGCAGAAGAATGGGAGAGGGGGGTCACAGAGGTGTGGATGAATGGTCTCTCTCTCTACTAGCCCATATAACAACGCTGGACTGTCTAGAGTTTCACACTCTCTAGATCTTCAGTGTCCCAACCACTGTTGACCTGACACTGGTGGAAGAATTTATGGCAAGCTGCAGGTCTCCGATAAAAGCAGTTCTTCGTACAATCCTATCATGCTACTACAGTGACATGCTTAAAGACGCCCACATTACTGGAATTAATTGTCTGTATTGCATCTTAACTCCATCTAAACATAAATCTTATCAAAGTGTTGTGCTTCCTCCGTGTAACACTCAAAAAGTATGTCCACCTTCTGCTCGAGACACAGCAGGTACATTTACTTCACCTGTTGAACTGGCGTTTGCTCCGACAGCCACTGATTGCTGGCGCTGACGAATTACAGCTGTCACCAAGGAAAGACCTAAAACATGCGATCACACTGTACCATAGGCATTTTCTGTCCTTGCCATAACCTAATTGTCACAAGCGGCGTCAATTAAGAAGGGAAACGATGAGTTAAGACGCAGGTGAAGTCGGGTCTGCCAGGCGGGATGGAAACAAAACATTTGAAGGACACAACTGCTCTTTATTTCCCTGAGGATCGTTTTATCCGATACAAAGCAGACAATCGCTGTCTGTACTTTAGAAACATGTCAACATCATAGAATATGGTTTTATTGGCATCATGTTTTTCCTGATTACACAAACAAAAGGTCCTCATTGGAGCACGGGATGCTAACATTAGCCATATGAGTTTCTTTGTAGCCTAATCTTATTCCCCAACAATTGAATAAACACGCCTTTGTTGTCCGCTCCAGCAGTGCGTTTACGTGCGTCCGTGTGCGGGCGAGTGAGTGTGAAACACAAAGACAGCCTTTCAGAGACGGCGCTTGCACATGTTCCTCAGAGGGAGGCGGAATCCATGACTACAGTGACAAACAGTGTCATCCCACCATGGTGGGGATGAAAAACAACAGCATCTTTCATGTTCAGTAACACACTGACTGACATTAGTTGACATGCCAGGTTTAAGAGCATGAGAAGACGCTCACTCGCTTTACGTGCAGTAGGACCAGCAGCACTCGCCAGGTGACCAGTCTGCAATTTCAGTGCCTCTCTTTAAAAGATATTGAATTGTAATGTAATTGCACAGAGTCAAATCAAATTCTCTACTTTACAAATTAGCCAAGAATCTTTTCCCATTGCAGTCACAGTCACATGCATCACATCCTTGTCAACATTTACAAAATGAGCACCGCCCTCCCTCAAATCCTTTATTTGAACAAGTGCTATTGTGTTGCTGGTAAAACACAAAAGGAATTTCGACATAAATTAAAACGAAATCGAACAGAAAGGCCAGTCACTTACAGGAGTTTGTCTTTACCCAGAGATTACATAACAAAATGTGGCATTTTATACCTGTAACAGAGATCCACCCTCTCTTCAGGAACCAATATTATTTTTAATGGCGCTGATGTTTATTGATGAGACGATTGATTGAGACTTGGCTACTGACACATTCAGACCCTGTAAATGTATTAATATCTGTTGATCCTGTCTTGTGTCTGTTTCTAATGTTTGCAGTCGCTGTTTGTTTTTTAATTGACTTCTCACTGTGCAACAAATTGCTCTTGGAGTAATGAAGATTAACTGTGCTCTCTACTCTTCTCTCCTTAGTCATGTTCCTCCAAACAATACATGAAGGAAATGAAATTGCAATCTCTGACATTTAATTGGATGCCAAACATACATTTTAGTCTCTGCTGTTAATTACATTGTGTTCTTCATCGCCTCGTGCTACGTCTCAAGGCTGAAGGAGAATGAAAATACATCAAATGCCCAAACAGGTGGACACTCAACATTTTTATATGTAAACACTTAAAGTGTTAAGAATTTATTGATAAACTAAACCGATCATAACAGGAAGCTGTATGAATATGCAGTAGAAGAACAGACCTTACGAGACCTTTCTGATTGCTGAGCCCCACTGGGTCTTAATACACAAAATTAATACTGATGAAAGCCCTCCTGTGTTTTCTCACACAGCAACCTCACGACTCTGAGTGAGCCAGGGTGACTTAGCCCTGAGCTTCAGAGGTGTGAGCTTGAGCAATACTTCAATTTGGTGGAACACATATTGCAATAGTGTTTTGCTCCTCTATCTTTCCATCCATTATTCATCCATCCATCCATCGTTGCAGTAGGACATTTTTCCCCAGTGGGACACTTCCATGCATAATGCAGCAGGGGTCCCATCATAGTCTTGCAATTGACATCCCCAGCCCAGCTCCGCTCATAGCTAGTGCACAAGTGAAACATCCCCATGAGACAAAGGGACAAGAAAAGAGATGATGCGTGTACTGTATGTGTAAATGAGATAGTGACACTGAGAAGCAAAGTAACAGATACAATTCAACAACATAGATAGAAAGATATAAAAGAGAGAAAGAGACTTTAAGATGTGAGAGAGAGAGAGAGAGCATGTTCATGTCTATCACTCTGTGTGATGAGTTTTGCTCTTTTCTCAAGTGCATCATCAACTGCTTTGTGTAACAACTGTTCAGCTGCTGAACCAGTGTGACTCAGCAGAGTGACAACACTGCTGGTGAAATTTCACAGTAACTGCTGACCCATCCAGAAACATGCAAACAAACACGGCGGCAGGTAAAGGGAGAAAGGTCACACACAAGAAAAGCGGCAAACAAAGCCCAACTTTGTCTCTTCGTTTCCATTTGAGCAAAGGTTGGAGGGCTGGCTTTTCCTAATGTCAGCTCACGGCCAGAAGCTTTGCCTCCTTTCCCTCCCTCTCAGACTGTGTCCGTGGGCTATTTTAGACACAGGGGCCTATTTTACCAAACTCCTACCAGCCTCAGTTCTTTTTTAACAAGTCTGACTTCAAATGTCTGGCATTCCAGGCTGGCTGCAGATCAGCTCCCAGCTCCCAGACAAGGCCCCACCAGGCCAAGCCAAATGCCACTCCATGTAGGGCCTGATCACATGCACAGGGGCCAGGCTGGGGCCCCCAGAGAGCGACCCCACCCACATGTGCTGCATCGCATCACAGACTGAAAATAAATAGCAGAAGAGATATCATAGGTCATCAGGAGCAAGAAGGCAGCTCAGCTTCTTGAGTGTGGCGCAAATGAGGCTTTGTAGTGCCGGCACATGAGAAATAAGAAGCAGGTCTCAAGGTTAAATGGCTAGTTGTTGTCAAGTACTTAAACTTAAAAGCCCATACAGATACCTGGCTCCAAGCAGGTCAAAGTTGTTTCACACAGATAGGATTCGAATAGGTCAAGAACACAGAGAGGCAATAAAAATACGAGATGCAGGCATAACTCAGCACCCACGTAAGGCATCAGAGAGTCACAAGCACCAACATGCACGCACATACTTTCAGCACATCTACAGTACTCTGAGTCCATATCAGGGAAGCGATAGCAGATGTGTGATCCATCCTCTCTTAAGTAGAGAACAACAAAGCACAGTGAAATTTGTTCCTTGTTTAGTAGAGGCCAAAAGTTGATGTCATTCAAGCGGAATGTGCTTGAGTGTGTGTGTGTGTGTGTGTGTGTGTGTGTGTGTGTGTGTGTCAGGGCAGATGCTACAGATTTAAAACAGTGGGGTCAATTGTTTGTATACTATATGCCTATGAACTGAAAAAGCAATGGGCGAAGATATGTTCATGTCTCAACCCAGAGAGGCAGAAATACCACAAACTAATTTGCCAAACACTGTCTTAGCGCAACAGAATTGAAATACAATTTAATGGGATTATCATAAATGATGTACAAAGCGTTTTAATGGGCACTAATGCGGCGTGGTATTAGTTCATCTGGATACAGCGAGCCCCTGTCACTCAGCCTAAGGGAGGACTCAACAAGACATTTATGTGACATATTCCACATTCCTGCACTATTGTAGCTATTTGCATGCAAACCACATCACTCATCACGCTGCACTCAAAACCCTTTTTAGCTTCTACTACTGCCTCAATGAAAAGGACAGGACAAATCCATTTCACAGGATTATAATTCGAGACAGTTTCTTGCCTGGAGGGTAATGATCAGACTAATTTTTTTTCTCTCTTATGTAATGTAAAAGAACGAGACAGTGAGTAGATGGAAAGTGAGACTGCTCCATGCTGCCAGGCTGTATAAAAAGTGTTTGACAGAATGGAAAGACGGATGATGAAGGCAAGATCGAAGCGAAATAAGCCAGTGAGCAGAGCTGCTTCCTCTACAAAAGGTTTCAAGCTGCCACCTGGCAACCCTGAAGCTGTCTGACATGGGAACCCTTGCTCAAAGCCACAGTAAATAATAAATACACTAATATCACAACGACAAATACCACAACAAGGCACAGTTAACGACGTCTGCCAAAGTTCTGTTTTCCCTATTTTTTATTGTGAATAAATATGAATAAATAATATAAAACCCATACCAACAACTCAGTATGTTAGTCTCTATCGTTAGCTGTAGTTCCAAGCCTCAACCCCACCCGCTGCTACACAAGATGTAAAATCTATACACAATATATCATCTATAATCATTATCATAAAAGGTGAGAACTTTAGTTTTCACATGTTCAAACTACAGAGTTATTTGTTCAACACAGGGAATGAACATGTACATGGCTAAAAAGTGGGATCAATATATTATGGTTTATTCATGAGAGTTTATTTTATTTATTTTGTTTACAGTTTGACAATGAATAATGGAAGCAGAAGACGTTTTTATAATGTGATGTGCTACACAGTATATGGGGATCAGACTAGATCCGCCCTCTGGTGTCGATGAACAGCTACACAAAACTGTGTAATTATCACAGCATATGACATAACAAGTTAGGCAAAAGTGTAGTATTAACAGACCAACAGACCAACAGGCCAACGCTGCCATCCATAGAGCCATGCTCCCAGCTAAAAACAAAGCCTAAAAGGAACCTAATGCAAAAGCAACTGGTATACGGTTTTGGAGAACAGCTCGCTCTCTCTCCCCAGGGCTAAAAACAAACCCAGACATCGGAGGCATTACCACTGAGCATTTCACAGCACTTTGTTTCAAATGTCTCATTTTGGCCAGTTCAGCACAGAGGTCCCATGACATTAAGCCGTCTAGCTTTGCTCAGCCAAATGAAATTATCACATACACACCCCAGGATTCAGAGCAAGTTCGGCAGCGCCCTGTACGCTATACAATGGACCAATCCATCACTTCGGGGAATGGGCCCTGTGGACTCATGCATTAGTTAGTAGAATGGGGTGTGCCATGACAGGCGTGTCTTGCCACAGCCTCTAATCCAAAGTTATGGCACAGTGTGTCTGTGTTACTATTAAATGCAGCACTATCTGCCAGCTGTTGCTAGCAGGTCGACATCTGAGGGTAGTTCAGAGCAAGACAACATCACTCACTAACCACTAGCACAGTTCACAGAAATGAGGTACATACAGTATTGCGTCCCCGGTAATGAGGCATTAATATTCAACTCAAAAACTCCCACACATGAACACCTACATGTTTCTATTCAAATGTGAAACCCTTTTCTTTCAGGCAACATAAGAGTTAAGAGGCGGCTCCTTCAGTAGTGAGAAGGTCCTAAAAGAAACCGGGTAAATCTATACTGCAGATAAAGTAGGGAGGTTGAGAGGCCCACCTACAAAGGAATGTTCTTTGAATAACAAAACACCAATCCTGCCATCTTCATTAAAAGAACAGAGCAGCGTTTGACCAAGAAGGAGAGACAAGAGAACAAGAAGACATCGATAGAAATAGCCTTTGGGGTTTGAAGCGGCCGCGTGTGTGCTCAGCAAGAGGCGAACAGAGGTATAAAGGAAAGTCGAGAAAAAGAAGTGAAGTCTGCTTAAAAACCTATAGCAATCACATTAGAAGTGCACTGGACACTCCCTCTTCTTCAGTCCAGGTGCAGGCATGCACAGCTCGCTTTTCAGCTTGTCAAGCTCTTTGTGTGGCTACAGAAGAGGGGAAGATCCACTCAAGGCGAAAAGAAAGAAACACCTCATCCTTGACTATTTGATTAACAGCTGTCTCCTGTGCCAAAAAAATCTGGCCCCCTTCGTCCCCCGCTCCGCAGCCCCAAGTCTGACTGGCTGGTGAAAGAGCAAGTCTGTGTCGCACACTTCTAGGGTTACTTCGCAGATCAAACCGGAGAGGAGAGCAGAAAGGCAAGAAATCCACCGAGACATCAGAAGGAAGACGGGGAGGACAAGCAGTGGGAGGACTGGGAAAGAAATGGAGTGATGGGGAACAGAGAAGCAGGGGATGGGGCAGGTCATCAAGGAGGCAGGAGATGCAATTTCGTACGGGTGCAAATTAATGGGAATCGTGGCCAACGGAGCAACAGGATGAGAAAGAAGAGAAACTGGGCCCTGATTAACATCTCTTGTGATTGTTATACATTTTGTGTAAATGTTTTCATGTATTGCCTCACAGTAATGAGAACAATAATAATTATTCAGTTAGTGAATGAAAACACGCAGAAAAGGTCTGGTCCTACAAAAGATAAAGAGCTCAGGTGGAAAGCTAAAGAACTTAGCTGCAGCACACTACTTCCTCCCCCACAGGGACCAATGACTTATGCCACTTCCTGCTACCGTACCCTTTAAGCAAACTACACCGTCAACTGAAGTTTAGCTGAAAATCCTCCAGTGCCACTTAAGAAAGGTCAAGAGGTATTCACCAGTCATAATTTTGACCTAGTGCCTGTGACAGTTATACGGCTGCCTAGTTTGCCTGTACTGCAAGTGGAACTAGCAGTTTAACTACTTAACCCTTTTATTTATGCAGTCGACCCCTCTGAGGGAAGAGTCGCCTGTGGAATGTTTGTTATTCAGCTAAAAAAAAGGAACTGCTTAATTTATAAGAAGGTGTAATGAAATGTGCTGAGAGACAGATATGCTTGTGCATTATGTGTGTGGGTTTATCAACACACACTTGCTGCGTTGACTGTAAGGTCTTGTTTATGCCTGTATACACTCATGTTGCTATGGTGGTAATCAATATGTCTGCACCACTGTCTCCAAATCTAAATTCCAAAATTCCTGCTCAATGACAGCAAATTACAAAGCAATTTACAGTTATTATCTTAACACATATTTAAAGGCAGGAACACTTTTCTGTATCAATGCAGAGACAGAGCCATTGTGAAGTCACCGTTATCAACAGTAACTGTCAGACATGTTTTACATTTGGGCACATGGCAAATGTGGCAAACTGTGATTGGACTTCAGTTCCAGCCAGTGTTGCAAGACCCACCGACCTCGGCTTCAAAGAGGGCAAAGGAAAAGCCGTGCCCTTCCTGTCACTCCCAGTTAGAACCAAATGACGTGGCCCAGATGCGATGGGGAGATTACGCATCCAAATAAAAACACAAAAAGAAAGTATGGGCTAAGGGAGACAAAAACACACACATTTACAAAAGCACATTGAACCGGTGTTCAGGAAAACAGTGGGCAGTTCCACCGTGACATGATTCCTTATATTTAGAGCTTTGTTACAACATTGCTATGTTCTGCAGTCAGTCAGGACAATAAGCTTTTTATATGGTGTGGAACCTGATGGAACTTTCAGGGGTTTCCCAACTGTGTTTACTGACACCTCTTCAACACTCATCCACATTCCTCTAGCAATGTTTAACCTTCTTTCTCCGACTTATCGGTTTTAGTAGTAGCTTGGGGACACGTTAACACAGCAGTACTTCTACATTCCACGGTCTTGTTGCTTGGTTTGCATAGGAACCCACAAAAGCGTTAAATGCAGATAAAGACAGAACTTATTTTTAACATCTGATTCATCTGTTGATACCTTGGACTGGTAAAGAAATCTCGAAGCCAGAATATAATTGTATTCAAGCAAATCAAACTGATGCTTTCGTTGTAACATAAGCTAAATTCAAATTCATTACGCAAAATCCCATGAACTGCTGACTGGCTTCATGTCTGGATGCCTGGTACTCAGTGTGTGTGTGTGTGTGTGTGTGTGCATCTGAAGGCCCTGTGGGTGTACAGTGTGCTCTACGTGGCACAGCCCTTAAATGCAGACCTGCCCTTACTTGACTTCTTAATCTTCGGTTTCCTGCCCTCCCTCTTCGTATCTCAGTATAAAAACTTCACACCACTGTGATTCCTCCCCTGCTTCGCCTCTGCCCTCCCTTCTCTCCGTATCACACTACAACAGTTTCATGCTTCCTGGCCACAGCTCTCTATCCACAGCCTTTCACTCCTGCTGTTTCCACTAGGGCACTGTACAAAAACTGCGCTTGGCTTGGTCCCAAGGCTGGGGGCCCACATACCTCCCAATCTCTAGATTAAATAGCACTATTCTCTGAAGTCCTTCCAGGGGCTAATGGCTTTTGTTGCTGGGAATAATCCACACATCCTCTCCCACATCTTGGGGGTCTGCTGGCCTGTCGCGAACCCTGCCTTTGACCTCTTTATCTCTCGCTCCTAGTCATCTTAATCTAGACTTCCATTCTGGTTGACCTCCTAGTCTTCCTACGACACAATGTGGTTAACTTCAGAGGCATGCAGGACCAAACCACCCCCGTGGAGGGGGGTGTACACTGAGTTGACAGTGGGTTCAGAACCATGCAGAGGTTTATAGGGCATCAGTGCAGGTGCCGTCTAAAGTTAATGAAGGCCCTAAATCTCTTCTCTGTCATCTGCGACTAACTGGAGTCTAAGCGAGGGGGATAAGTGCCTGGGAGCTATCTTCATAAGGAAAAGAAAACATCCGTAAGGCAACAGCCACAGAAGAACGGACTCTGTGTTCGCACTTGATGTCCGTTCAAAATAAATAGAGCAGGGAGACAGATTTTCACAAGAAGAGGGGAAAGATTTTTCCTTGATCAAAGGGCTCTTTTTGTATTTGTATCAAAATAAATATGCAAAGTTGAGAACTAGGTCTAGACTGTGACCCTCTTGTCACCCTCTGTACTTCAAAATATTTCTGATCGAGACCACTCCTGCTTCTAACGTCAGAAATGTACGCAGCAGTATAGTCAGGTATGAGCTCATATCCTGTCTGGGGGACTGTTCTCCAGAGAGGAGAAAGGCAGGCGGAGAGAAAGAGACTGTGGTTGCAGACCACAGACACTGGAAAAAAGTTCTAATCACTTTACTTTATCAACACAACAACGCAGTGACTGCCTTTAGTTTGCACCGATTTTTTCTTCGTTCAAATGGCAACTGGGTCTAATTCATATGTACAGGCAAACCACATATCCGCTGAAAGTACTATACCACAGAGAAAATAATAAAACTTCATTTCCGAAGAAACTGTCACAATGTTTGAGGCCCGACTGAGTGCAGAAAAAAGGAAGAAAAATGACAGAAAACAAGAAGGCAAAGAATAAAACAGAAAGTCAGGACATGAAGGAAGAAAAATAAGGGACATTCTGTTCAAGTGAAGGAGGACAAGCTACTCTCAGGACACAAGAATCACAGAAAAGTGAAAAATAAGATAAGGAGGGTGGGGAAATGAGGAAAGAGAGCAGGAGGGGGAAGGGGCTAAAGAGAGACAGTGTGAGGGTGAGGAGGAAGCAGACACACACAGTAGACTTATCTGACTATAGGACAGTGAATCTGTCGTGTTGTGACTTTACACCCATCTACACCCGGATCTCCACTAGAACTGCACACAAACATACATCACAACACACAGGTCCAGTGTAGAGTGTGGAGACCACCTGAAACCTCTGCTGGTTAAAAATATATATATCTATATCTATATATCTATATCTATATCTATATATAGATATAGACATATATATATACATATATATAGATAGATATAACACAGCAGACTATTGACTGACTTGATCAGTAACACATTCAGGAAATGAGATGAGGAATGAAAGGATGAAAGGAGATGTATGAAAAACCGATGCCTGGTGGTTCCTTTGTGAGCCAACACTTTTTAGTAATTATAAAAAGTGGCAGCATGCGAATATGGTAAAAGGTCAGAAAAAATATCCAGTCAGTCAGTCTTGAAAGCAATTATGTTGGGGAAACCGTGGACATGACAGGTGACTGAACGGAGTTTGTTGGTGGATTAAACTCCGCCGTTCAGGAGCTTCACAAAAACAGACCATAACAGAGTGAGAGTGGTTTTAAATATGACATATGTCAATATAAATAATGAATAAATTAGTTAAATAAAATAAATAAGGAATGGTTCTAGTTTTGTTATAGGTACAGTAGTCATAATGTAATTTAAAAGGTATTTAATAAACAAACTACCATCATCTCAGCTGTTGCCCTATGATGAGTATTCCTACATCTCTCTGTTCCTTGTTTTGGTTTTTCTACTCTCATCAGCATCTGACTCTCATCAGCATAGTTTGCAGGCTCAGCAGGCAACATGTTCACTGAACAAAGCTCTAAAAACCCACTGCAAAAACTGCCAAGTACCAATTGGTAAACAAACTAATTTAGCTATAGGCTGGTGAACATAAGGAAGCATTTTGACCCAGATATTACCCAAAGAAGCCGGTTCAACCAAATACAGAGCTAAAAGAAAAGTGAATACTGGAAAGTACGCTCATTAAAGCTCTTTAATAAAGTCAAAGCCAAGTTACTGCCTTTCCAACTTGCATATCCTATTGTACCCAATCTACACTTTCCACCACTCTATTAAGGACCTGTAGTACGTGTTAATACCTGGCCATGCCAAGACTGGAGAAGCCCGCTGGGACGATGAGAACATCGAGGCGCGAAAAGGGATGGACCCCTAGAACAGTATGGGCTGCAGCCAAGCACCGGGGCAACAGCTTGAGAACTGCCGTCTGGATGAGAAAGGAACAATTAGCTGACACCAGCTGACAATGTAGATGACTGACATGCATGTAAAGGGCTATATGAGGTTGTCCGTGGCTACATGCATTTGCTCTTCCCCTGACTGACTGATCTACACAGGCTCAGTTAGTGCTAAAGGTATAGCTACTACATAAAGACTTGAGGCTCTGGCTGCTGTCTTATATTTTAGATTGAGAGATTTTTTATAGTCGATTAGTATAAAAACAGCCAAGTCTTCTTTTCCATTTCAGCCAAGAGGCGACAGCTAAAAACCCCTAAGCCCTCTAAGTGATTCTGTCTCTTCAAATCATATAAAATATAATTAGCTTAAGTCTCAGTGGGTCATTGTCAGCACTCCACCTGGGCTTTCTGCAGCAAGCACACAGGGCCAAACACACGGTGTGGAATCACCCGCTGGGACCTAGCCGACCGCTCAGCAAATCGGCAAGGGTAGTCACCATGGGAACAACCGATGCCGTCATCCTCCATGCCTGAATAATCAGTTACAGAGAGCCCCTCATCCTCAAGGGAACAGTAGCAGAAAGCTGGATCTGGGCGGGTGGTCTGGTCTCCGCTGTAGAAGATTAAAAGAGGGAAGAAAAGTTTAATCCAAGGTTAATAATGATGGTTTAATGAATTTTACTCCGCAGAATACACAGTACTTGAGTTAGTGAACCAAATGTGGCAAAGCGTGTCCCGTCTCTGTAAGCTAAGAATGGAAATTAAAGCAATGGAAATGCTGTATGGACTATATACGTCACAAAGTAAAACCACAGTGATCCCAAAAATACCAAGGCGCTGACATGCAATCTCATTTTCTTTAAATCCAACATCCAGCACTAACTCCATCCTCAGCATCAGAGTGGTTCCAAAGGTTTGGAGCAACATCCAAGTTTCTTTCCAGCCAGTCACTGAAAATAAAGGCCTTCCTTGTAGCGAGAGATTCCTGGGGCCGGCAGCAGGCTATGGCTGGACTGCTGCTAGAGGAAAACCGAGAGGGGAGGAGGAGGAGGTTTACTGGAAACCACTGGCAAGGCTTCCAACCTGCTGGGCAGTGGAGAGGAAGACCCCAAGCCCAACCCTGCCCTGCCCACAGCAAGCCAGCCCTCTCCAATGACCCAGACTGCCCTTTAAATCGTTTACTTCTATAAAAGCTAGGTCAGCTTTATGCCTTTTTCCAAAGATCATTTGTGCTGGGCAGCGAATACAATGAACTATGGCGCAAGCTTTAATGTACTTGCTATTAAAAGTGATTGAGTGCTGCAACCTAACTTCACCTGGACCACTTTGGTAGGGCAAAAGGAAAGTTTCATCAGAGAACATTGAAGGGGCAGAGTTGGGCTACGAAGAACCTGGAAAAAAAGTACTGCAACAAGAAAATACCAGACAAAAGATGATAAAACACCTGCAGGTCTGGAGTAGAGAGCCCTTCACTGCTTCATCGGAGGACCTTCCAAGTCCAGACAAAAGCTCAGCCTTGGTCCTTGCCCCCGAAGCAGTGCCAGGTTTGTCCTCACTACAATCCACCCTGTCCGTCACACCTCCCTCCAGTGCTATGGGGGGTTCTGCTGCGACTTGGCACCAGTGGCCCACTGCCAGCGTGAAGGTAGAGGCAGGCATAGGCATGGTGACGTAGTAACTCCATAATGAAAAACCTGCAGTCATGAAAAAGGAACAAATAACGGATGAAAAATGTAAACGCTGAAAAGTACAGAGCTTAGATAACAGTATAAAGATGTGGAGGGAGAAGTTCATCTTATGTTGCGTTCAATGAACCCTTTTATCCTTATTTGTCTTTGTCTACTCAAACAGTAGAGAGTGACACATACTTCACCTGTCAGCAGTGACTAGCTTAAAGGAGGTAAAAGCTTTTATGGCAAATTAAGAAAAGTCAGTTAAAAAGTTTTTACGTTCTCCAAGTCAACTCACCACAGTAAATGCATCATTAAGTTGCGTTTTCGAATCGAGGGGGTAAATATATACGTTGCATTAAAACGAAAGCCCTTTGAGGCAAATTTGTGAATTGGGGCTTTACATCTCCTGGTTGTCACAAATAAAAGACTTACGTGTGTCCCCGTCCTCAATCGGTGCAGCCTGCTCCTCCCCACTCATCAAAACCACACACTCACTGGGGGCCCGTACTGTTGCCTGCCATGTTGACATGGCAACAGGCGGCTCCTGGCAGGGGAAGAGGGCTCGGTTGTTGATGGGAGAACCGGCAGTGTAAACACACACCCTGGAAGGGTAAACAATGGTAAACTATAAACAACCCCCCTTTTTAATGCTCAAAGGATCCACACACAGAACAGAGCACAACAGCCTGAGGCATGTTTCTGTGAATTAATGAATCAGTATTATTCGATTGTAACACAGCAAGCTTAGAATATTACACTATGGTTGCAGAAATCAGAGCAGATGTGCCAGTTGCAGGCATACTTGTGCATTTTTACACCGTGAGACAAACCTGCTGTCCTGGTCTTTGGTCCACCTCACAGAGCCTCCTGTTGGCCTTGTCTCATAGCAGATCCTAACTGCCCGAGGGAAGTCCTGCGAGGACGCCGTCCCCTTCTTCCTCACCTGCAAACTCCATCGATCTCTATGAAAATGCAGCGAGGTGCTGTCCTGAGCACCAGGGGCACGGCTGCACAATGAAAAGAGCTGGTGCTTCTGTCTCCATAGGCTTGAAGGCATCGAGATTATTTTCTGAATAAATGCAGTTTGTCGGTCCACTGAACTCTCTCCAGATGCAGCCCTTGGCAGGAGACTGGACATGGCTGACACTAAGGTGACATCCACTTCCTCGACCTTTGAAATATCAAGGTCACAGCAGTCCAGCACTACAGTGAAATCATCATCACTTGTCGTTTCCCACAATTGTGAAGATTTCGTTTCTGCTGCAGGTTGCGACTCAGGCTCAGACTGTTCTCTGTCTTGCTCAATAGCAACAAACACCTCCTGCTTTGTACTTGTCCTCCCAAAACTTTTCCTATCATCCTCCTGCATATCCACAAGCCTGTCCTGACTACCTCTAGCCTCGTCATTCCCATCTTTTTCATCAAGTCCAATGTGATCCTCAACCTTAGTCTTAAATCCTGAACAAGGTTCCAGGAAAAGAACAACACTGCCACTAATGACCTCCCTGTCAAAATGAACGGTGAGGTCCAGAACATAATGTCTAACAAGTATGTGGTTGGTATTGGCTCGAAGTGGAAGGTCATTTGTCTCAGGATTTATGTCCACATCCGGGTCCATATTACAGAGGTTCTCCAACCTGGGGAGAAGACGATTCAATTTAAACAGGATAAAAACCAAACTATTTGTGTCAAAGGATAAGTGAGCCTCATTAGGTCTAAATAAAATTAACCAAGTTTCCTGGGTCCTGATGTAGATTTAAACTGTGAATTAAACTCTGTTCACATTTTAGTGTCAAACTGTCTGTTCATACATTCCACAAATGTTTCCAAAAAGGAAAGCAGGTCGCATTTTGATCTGCGTTAATGAAGCAGCAATACCACACCACTTTAGCCCAGTGCCGGTAACAGCCTGTTTTAAAACCCTCCTGCTGTATACGAGAGTTTTTGCTGTCACAATCCTTCCATTTAGCCGCTCAGGGGTAGAAGCAGGGTTGGCAAGACAGGGGTGCAATTAGCATTTACAGCAGGAAAACCTATTCAGTGCTGGAGTATATACAGCACATAAAATTATAAGCACACATAACAGATGATAATACCTACTGCTGCTGGAAAAGTCTGAACATTTCTACCATTTCTGTTAAAAACATCCATCTCTGACCTCCGGACCTAACGAGCACATAGTGTTCACTGGTGATTATAATCACTGCATTTATTTTGCTACCCTATAAAGAATAAGAAAAATGGCTACAGACTAGATTGCTGTGGAATAATAGAGGTGAAGACACAGATCTAGAGGCAAAGTGCTAAAAAAGGCCTTTAGAAAGTGACAAAGGCGAATCAGGAAATATTGTGACTTGTAAAGCTGGGCTTCCGTAAATCCTTGTGTTATAGTTAGCGGTGGTTAAACTCCTTCACACGTGTTTGAGCATAGTGAAGTCATGTGAGAAGAACTAAGAGCCGTGAATCATTCAGCCAACACGATGCATCTGGTCAAGTTACGACTGAGGTTTGAACTTGACGGGAGCTGAACTGAAGCTAGGAAACAGTTGGACGTTGAGCTAACTTCACGCCACAAAGTCTGTTTCCGTCATTGAAGTGTCTACGGTGAGAAATACGGCAGCGGTGGCACAAGACAAAGACGCTGCAGCTAAAGGTGAATTTAACAATATTTCACACAACAACAACCAACACAGCGCACAACGTGAGCTAAAAGCACGCGTGCTGTGGATTAAATATACAAACAAACCTGTGCCCAGCATGCCGAGGTCGCGCGGCGATGACGTCACAACAAAGCGCTGCTAGTTGATTGTAGCTCTTTGGTTGGGTTTTCCCGACTTTCCCTACGCTCTTTGTAGTTTTTAATGAGTCGAATTTTATAGCGAGAAATTACTGATTAAAAAAAGAATAGAACAATTTATTAAATATATATATTATGTATATTTTTGCATTCAAGATCCTGAAAGTACCTACAGATCAGATGCTGTCCTCTACAGTTGCTTTGCCCAAGTACGTACAACATAGAATTTAATTTATTCCATTTACTGTACTTCACATAAAAATGTAGTACTTTTAAATCCACAAATTAGTTTTTGAGCCTTAATTTTAAAGTGAAAATGTGTTAACATTGTTTTATCATAAATAATATTAAAGCCTCTCTTTTTGCCTGAAATTGTCCTTTAAAGCTGATAGAAGCTTTAGATGTTGTCTGTGTTGAGTAGCTTTACGTTTTTAAGTAGTTTTAAAATTGTCTCATCAAGTAACTATGTAATTAACTATGATATATGAAATCTGTGAAATTATTAACAAATCATCATTTAAACACAGCTGTGAAAATGTGCATATTCAATTTTATTCAGATGCTTCAACCGCATTGTCTTCCATAAAAAAATGTAGTCCCCAGTGGTTGAACACATACAGTACTGAAAGTAACACCAACTTTCAGCGGGTTTCAAAAAGAGGTATACATTTGAGATATAATTACAATTAAGCATATAGTCTAAGTTTATTTCTCATTTAGCAACATTTAACAATCCATAAATAACATATGTACCTAGAAATGAGGGAACATATGTCAAATGAAAATGTTCATCAAAATGCATACCCACTTTTGAAAGGCTGAGCACACTTAGATCATTAAAACACAATGACAGCTTCAAAATAACACTGCAGAAATAAGCAGTTTCATGGAAAGCAAGTAAAACCGGGTCATAATTTAAAATTCCAGAGCAACAGTAGATTTCAACAAGTCTATTCTGATATATGGATTAAACAGAACTCGCACTGCAAGCAACACAGCTGTGCACAGAGACTCTCTCAGTAAATTATATCGTAATTTAATTTGGCACTGTGTGTAACATTGGACATGGTCGAATAACAAGCAGGTACTGGAACAAACAGTACAATGAGACAGTTACTGGTACCAAAGAATAATATTTCCAATGATTATTGCTATTGTTTATCTAAAAATAAATTTCCCTAAAATAAAAGGCAAAATAGTTTTCATACCATTGTAAACATCTTTGTGGTTATGTAATGCAATACCTCTACTATATACTGTACAGACTGTGGCTCTGCTGTGAAGACATCCGATAACTCTTAATAAATTACTCTACGTTTAGCTACATGGTCAGGTATAGCATGCCCAACAATAACAACATAAGTACTGTATGACTTTAAGAGTTACTGTAACATCTTGTCATCGAGTGCACAAAACCACCCGTCCTCCTGCTGCTCTAACTGGCACAAGTTGTGCATGGACCCCCCGAGCGGAAATTCTGTGGCCCTTTAGCACAGAGCCGAATTATTCATCATCACTGAGTACAAAGTGGCTTCAGTATGAGACCAAAACGATCAAATCCAAATAAACACACATTCCATCATTTACTCTATATACTGTACACGTACACGCAAGTACTATTAACACACACATACAGGCCCTGGGCCTGCAAGGACCTCAGCGAGGAAGTCCAGTCTGCTTCTCTATCAACCCAGAGGGAATGTTTGCAGCATTATTACTCGCAGTTTTCTAAAACAAAAAGGAAATCAACAGAGCCACAGCATCTGAAGATTTTACAGTGACATACTGAATAAGCTACACTTTGCTAGAGATTCAAACCTCCTATTTTTATGTGCTCACTCTCCTTTTGGCCCCTGTAACAAACAACCATGGCATCCAAAAAAGGTACAAAGAGCAGCCTTCAATAAACACTGCTGCATTGCTGAGAATCTGAGTCCAACATAGTGGACACAATGTGCTGCTCCCACGCAGAGGAGTGCGAGAGCATCACCGGCCACAGTTCCTTTCCTCGTTCTCCTCTTTCATCGTATCTTCTCCCGTCCTTTCTCTGCGGTGTGACAGCCTCTCCTTCCTTCTCCGTGGCTCGCTCTCTCTTTCTCAGGCGAGTCACCGCATCTTAGGCGT
This sequence comes from Macropodus opercularis, assembly GCA_030770545.1. Lineage (NCBI taxonomy): Eukaryota > Metazoa > Chordata > Actinopteri > Anabantiformes > Osphronemidae > Macropodus > Macropodus opercularis. The sequence goes on along the minus strand of CM061097.1, from coordinate 5,872,883 downwards.
TTTCCTCCAGAGTTCTGCGGAGACTTAGGCGTTTGAAGGAATCCCTGTGAGGGGGAAAGGGCAGGTAATGATGATGATGATGATGATGATGATGATGCCAAGAAGTTGTGGCAGTCAGGTCAGGTGGAAGAGCAGATATGTAAGATAAATCTTCTACATGAGCAGGACGTAAAAATAGGAACCTTTGTAAAACTGCAACCAATCTTACATCGGTCATGCACAAGCACAATTTGCAGCCATATCATGAAGTAAACTCCCCATGTTGTTATTGTGGCTCCATCCAAGCTACTAACTGCCAATATTTGCAGAGGTGACACTGAAACTGTGAACAGATCTCTGCTCAGTTCAATTTAGTTACCTTTGTGTTCAGCAATCATACCGAGCCATGACAAGCTCGATCGTCTGCTTTTTAACTTCAGTCTCAATACTGGCTGTTTGCCTTGGTGCCTTTGTTTACCTGTTCTCCAGACGAGGCCTGATGATGGGTTTATAGAGCTCAGGAATCTTCCTCTCCAGCATAGGCCTCAGGTTCTCCTTCAGGCGGTTGTAGTTTTTCTTCAGCTCCTGTTGGTACTCTTTCTGGTCCGATGCGATCAGGTGCTTATTCTTCTCCACTGCCTCACCACACCTTCAGGTCAGAGGGCACAAAAAGCAAGATAGAATCAGATTTAAATGCAAAGGCCATCTACTTGACATCCTCACAACAGCCTCTTGACTTCACTGCATGCCACTCTGTACGTTTCCAAGTCCTTATGCTAGAACATCTCTGTTATAAATGACCTATAAGGTTGTTTAAAAGTGAAACGCGCGGCAGAAGTGCAGCTATAAATCACAAATTATTACAAAATAAGAAGAACAAGGCCTTATGACTTATGACGAAGAGGAAGCACAACAAGATCTGAGCTGAACTAGGAGCAGAGGTAGGTCTGGGGTCTACATGCAGTCCCCTACCAGGAGATGCATAATAGCCGACATACAGAGCAGTCTGCAGGAAATCAGAGAGACGGGCGAGATTACAAACACATGTCTGAGTTTATCTCCAAGTCTTTAAAGAGGATAATATGGAAACTACAGCATTGTGTAACAGTATACAGTAAATACACAAGGTAATGAGAACTAATTAATTCAAAAGTGAAGGAGTTCCCAGGCCAAAAACATCCGCCTGATGCTCTTTGTATTACCGCCTGACTTAAAAAAGAGGTGTGTGTGTGAATTTAATTATTATTTCCTCCAAGACAGCTACAACTTTGGTTTGGATATTTGAACTTATTATACTGCACATATTGGGTTATTTTACATGTGAATATATCTGCCCAGACATCACTGTATGGTACATATGTGAAAGAGGCGAAAGCTCAGGTCAACAGAGAAAAATATGACCAACTCATAAAGCAGCGTTGCTCTAAGTAGATTTTTTTTTTTTTTACAATGCCGCGGTCAAGAAGATTGGCATTCAAAGGGTCCAGTGCCAGCTTGCCTGGATTTAGGATAAAAAATACAAACCTTTCTGAAATTACAGTAAATATTTGCCAAACTGCTTGTAGCAATCAAGGCAGCTGCAATGTGACATGAGGGCTAGAAAATGAAAACCACCTTTTTGAGGCAGCACATGCCCGTGAGACGAGAGTACGGACGCACAAACACTCACACACATACACAAGCAGGACACACAGCTACTGCACAAAATCACCATACCGCAGTGGAAAAAAATGAAATCATACTTTGAATATTCAAAATATAATGCAGCTCCTGGGAACAATAAACCTTTGCAATTCCAGACGACATCTCAGTGGTGTTATGAGGTAAAAATTGTTCTCTGGCATATGGGAAGCGGAGAAATTAAAAAACTGTCACAATGGGTTATAATAATTAAAATTTCTCCTACTGGTTCAGGTTCTTTACGTCATCTGTTTGGCAGTAAATTTGTATCACTTCCACCTCTGCAACTTGACTGACACTTAAACAGCAGGCTATCAGTCTTCATCAGTCACAGTGCGCTTTTATCTTCCCACACCAGTAATGCTGCAAACACGCAGCAACCTGGAGAAGCCAGAAGTCTCTCTTTGAAGTATTGTTCTTTACGTTACCAAACACACACATGCAAATTCAAGTCAGATTAATTGTGGACTCTTTTATCTTCATGGCTTGAATAATCCCAATTTTGGATCTTTGTGATGTTTCTCCCTCATTGCATTACTTTGGTGCAGTGTGTCGTCGCTAGTTGGACGTCGCTTGGATTGTATCTTACCTCATTATAAACTCCTTGAAACACAGGCGCAGCTTATTGTGATGACGGAAGAGCTTCGGATCCGCCGGGATCTCGTTCAGGAAGACCTGGGCCACCTCTAATGGGCCCTGCAATGGGGGAGGCGGAGAGAGGGAGGAAAGGGACGAACACAAAGACGGAGAGTCGTGAGACAAAGGAAGAGAAAGTAAAAACAGAGTGGAGGAAGGAAGGAGAGGAGGTAGGGGAGGAAGTGTTTGAGAGTATATAAACAATGGAGTAATGAGAATGCCCCTCGTTCACACAGGGGGAAATGACTTGCTAACTGAATGCCTAATGCACCTAATGGCCGAGATGCTGAACTAGGGCATGAGGAGGAGATCAGATCAGAGAAGGAGCCATGATTATCCCACTGCATGGCTAATGTCACTACTAACCTCACATGCAGCACACCCACCATTTGGCTCCCATTTGCCCAGTATGAGATCTTGTTATCCTAACTTATATTCATCATAAAACCACAGCAAATTCGCACAGCGCCTGCATCACGACAGGCCGGTTAAACAGCACTGATTAGCATCATAAACGCATCAGGGCTTGGGCCTCAATCCTCAGTCTGAGCTCGCAGGCCCAGACACAGAAACCGAGCCTCCTGGACTGATTACAGTCAAGAGTTATATGTTTACGGAGCTGCTGAGAATTAGCGTTATGTATACAACCATCAGGTCAGAGCGAGGGACCTGTCAGATTAGACACTGGAAGATAAAGCATAGGGGGAGGGAGTGGAGACAGAGCGAGCTCCATCATTACTCCAACATTCAGCACGCCGGCAGGACCTGGAAGCTATCAGATCAAAGAGGCCTCCAGTTCAGCGCCGTGCAGCCGAGACATGAAAGGAAGAGGGGGCATGAATTGACGTTTTAACTAAATCAGGGGAAAAGCAAAGGAAGGATTACGGTTATGTATGGGGTGAAGGCTTTGAAGCGTGATCACTGTCATGTTGCCCACCTGCACCCTGCGACTACAATGGAAACTGTAAATGCGATAAGCTAAATAGAGCTAAATTATTCGGGTCCATTTTTCCATGCACATTAGGAAGGAACTCGGGGACAAAAGCACTGTGTGTGACACTAAACACAATTGTTTTAAGTCGTCATTTCAGCCATAACAGGAGTAGACAGACCGGGGCGGCGCACCCATTCACAAAATCTCCACAGTGCTCATGCATTACCTGGTTAACGGTGGCTCCCACAGAGCCTTGTAGCACCATCTGCAACATCTTAGCATCGGGTTGTTCTCGATGAGTGGCGACCGCCAGCTCCCTGGTCTTCTTCTGCATGTCCTCTATGGCCACCTCAATGGGAGTGAGGTCAAACTGGAAACGAGCACAGCGATAATCAGCAAACGCATCGCTGCAGACGCCAGAGCTATGTTCCAGCCAGCGGGACCGACCTCCTCTTTCTGGATGACGTTGATGCGAGTCTTGACGTAGGGGAAGGCGTGCATGGTGGTGAGGATGGTCTTCCTCTTGTACTGCTCGTTGAGTTCACCCCGCGGCCTCCCGCTCTTGGTGAAGGGCGTGGTGTACATGAAGCGCCGCAGGTTGAAGTTCTTCTCGAAGTTTGTCAGCCGGTCCTTCATCTCGTAGTCATCAAAGTAAGGCTCCACGTAAGTGATCTGGATGTACGCCTGGAGAGGAGTCATAGCTTCTTTTATTTTTTTATTCATAAAACCAGGCTTGCATTGTGATGAAAAAAAAATCACTGCTTTTATTTTTGTAAGATGTAAATTACATGCGAAACAAACTGTATATAGGAGCCTTCACCTACCTTACTGGGACTGAGCTGTTTTCTGTCCACCGGTGTCGAGTCCTTGATCATCACTAACGTGTCGTCTCCAAAACACTGACTGTAGAAGTTCTAGGAGTTGGGATTGTGGTTTATTACGATTTTTATGCAACTCTCATTCAGCTCCTACTGTCATTCAAGATGATTCATTTAATGATGAAATGATAAGAAACACTTAAAAGCTTAGAATGACTTATTCGCTGACCTACATGAAATCAAGAGTGATGCTGACATTATTTTGCTCCTTCCAACATGTCAGAAAACCACTCGCTCAAACCAGATGGATGACTGCGAGTCTCGCCCTCAGTCATTCTGTTCACTCAGAGTCTCTAAGTCATTATCAGATTCAACCAGTCCAGGCAGGCGCAGTGTTACACCTTTCACTCCACATCATACAGTAATTCACAGTATGCAAATTAGCGCATATTCCTTCCCTCGTACCTCCAGCCTGTGCGATATCTCGGGCAGATGTGTGATCCCCGGCTCCTTGTAAATGAATTCCCGTTCATCCAGGTCGCCGAACTTGGCCCCATAAAAACCCACACGGAAATAGGTTCCAAACATCCTCTTATGGCCCTGGAGGGAGACAGATCACTTTGGTTCTAGTAGTCACTTAAAAATACAGACTTTAAGTAAGTTTGGCTGTTACCTTCTGAATGATGTTATCAAAGGCTTTCTGGAGTTTGTCATGAGTGGATGCCAGTTTTCTGAAATCTCTGTGGGCCTCTAAAATTGGTACGATGATCTTGTAGACCTCATTCACTGCCTCGTAGAGACCACCCTGAGGAGGCAGACATCGCTGCTGGTTAGCTTACTGCAGGTCTTTGCATGTCACTCAATGCGTAAATATCTGTATCTGTATTGCCTCACATTGCTGAAGAGCTCAGCAGCCTGCTCGAGTAATCCCACCAGGCCGCTCTCGGTGAAGTAGCGTCCCGAACACACCCCGTCCTCGTCTGGGGACAGGATGTCATCCGACACTGCCGACTCCTCCAGCACGTTGGGGGAGATGTTCTGGAGGAGAAAATCAAGCAGCTAATCAATCAATTAGCTCTTTAATCAAATAATCAATCACATGGCTGGCTTCAAAAGGACATGTCCTACAGTGGGAAATGGAACTAATTTGATGAGCATCCAATCAATGACCTGCTGGCTGCTGCAGGTTAGCGTGTCCTGTACCAGAGCGCCTCAGAGGTCCTGTGTGTGATACAGCTCGTTGATATCATCATCATAGTTACGCTTATAACGGTTTGCTTTCAGTTCAGGGGAACAGCCTGTTCACACGTTCCCACAGGAGCACGTTTGCGCCCCCCCCCCCTTCATCTTCAAAGGCATTGTGGTAAGCAGAGCTACCAGGGGACCATAATTATATGTTGACGTTACGAGTGTGCAGCTCCCCCCTCTGGACGCACGCAGCCAAATATAGAGGTAATTCGTGTGATGTAGTGTGTTGTTCCAGGTCTGATCCCCAAAACAAAAAACATCACGATTTCCTATAGTGTGGCTGCTATTGTTGTTGTCTTTTCTTACTTGTATTTCTAATAAGCGCAGATGTTTCTATATTCACGTCATCTACCTGGAAGGTGACGCTGCCAACAGGCAAGTACTTGTGATCCTCCAACATGCTGAGGTACTCGGCCACCAGGGCAGCGGCGTGGACCAGACACATGGCGGACTCAGTGTAGCACTTCCTGTTATTGTGTTTCTCGGCCATGTTCTGCAGCCAGGTCAGACGGAGGTCAGGAGATGTCTGGTAGCCCTTCGCTATCCTGTGGATGGAAGGAGAAGCAGGGTATTTCTCTGCGTTTTTCCTTTACACAAGCTAAAAGTCTCCTTACGATTAAAATCTCTTGCTCTAGGGTGAAGGCAGAATTTTAAATAAAAAAATAAAAATGTAAATAAAACAATTTCAGAATCTCTTAAGACTTAAAACTATTCTGTACTAGAAATAAATGCACATATATCAATAATGAGCAAACATTACACATGAATGACAAGCAATTAATGTACAGAATGAAATTCACGCAGGCTGGAACATTTACAAACTGCAATACAGAAATAAATGTGCTGCAACTGCATGAAGAAAGAAAATGTCTCAATATAAAATGTGTGCAGGAGTCAGCGCAGCAGGTTAGTGGGTTAGTGGGTTTTATGTCCAAACAAACGATGCTTATGGAATGGATGACTAATCATCATCCAAACAGCATGAAAATAAAATGAACACGCTGTGAAGGGATTTATTTATAAAGCAGGTGACTCACTGAGCTATACCTACAAATGAATTTAAGCATCTGGAGTCCAAATGTCTTGGAGGTAAACAGAAACGTACTATATGAAGGCGTGTGAAGCTGGTCGCTGGCTCCGCGTAGCTGCCAGTCACTCACCAGGACCAAAAACCACAACATACAGGTGTTTGATAAATGATGCATGTAGGTGACATTGGAGTGTGGAGGGAGAGTGCCTAAATCAACAAGCAGCACATGTATGCTGTCTTTGTCTCAGTGTTTTCCCTGGTCTCCCTCTGCCACACACGCGTATATACACACACACACACACACACACTATTTGCATTTGCATATACACAAAGCCAGATCAGAAGACTAAACTGCTACCACATGGTTACCATAGTGAGGACAGCAAATAGAGGCAAAACAGTCCAGACCACAGAGAAATAGGAACCAGCAGCTTGACATGGAGAGAAGCCACAGAGTGATGAGAAAGAGACGCGAAGGGAGAGAATGAGACATTTACAGATGAGGCCCTGAAGACAGACTAAACTCTGAGAGAGAGACTTTTATGTGAGACGCTTTTAGTTCCTCACCTATACATGAGGTCCATGAGCATCTCAGGATCCTCCTGGAACTCCCTCATCTTCACCGTGTCTGACAGAATACTGTTGAGGTTTCTTAGAAGCTCATCCACCTTAAAACACACACAAAACATGAAACCATTGCTGTGCATCAGTATCGGCAAGGCGGCGCCGTAGTCTCGTGACACAGTGTCATATTGTTTTTTTTTACCTGCGAGGGCAGCTGCGTGTTCTGCATCACCGTGTCCTCCTCTGCGTAGGCCAGGATGGTGCGCAGGGAGCAGCGTAAGTATTCCTCCTGGAAGTCTGAGGACTTGCCCACCAGCGAGGCTAAAGACATGGTGACCTGCATCTTCACTCTTGAGAAGTTCTGAATAAAAACAGAGGGAGCCGCAGTAAATCTCACTATTCAGGATTACTCTTCAACAGCTACTTGCTGTGCAACGCTAACTCTAAAATGAATAAATATCAGAAAGAGGCAATTATTTTAGATATTTTCCTAACATACCCCTCCAGGGTGTGCTTGCATATGCAACTGTTGCTTTTATAGCATCTTTTCTCATACAATAAAACCCCATACGAGATTTACAAATCTTCTCCAAATCTGGTTAGGCTCGTTTATTTCTGTCCCTTCTCCCCCTCCCTTCCGGTTTCTCTCCATCCTTCACATTACCTGTCCAAGATAACAGGCCTGACAAACACCCCTCCATCCTCTGCAGCGAGGGGTGTGTGTGTGTGTATGTGTCACAGATAGCGCGCTGATGTATGTGTGAAGTCCCATCTATCTCCAGCATGACCAGCTAAGCGGGAAATGATCTCCCATTAGCAGAGACATAATCACCCATGGATCATCTCTACGGCCTCATTCTGTTCAACTGAGCATGGAGCCAGGGCCTAACCACCCATCACTGCCCTCTAACTCAGTGTGTGTGTGCGTGTGTTTGTGCACACTCAGTGCCTAAATGATTGCTTAAGTCAACACATAATCCTCTTTGTCTCTCTCCCTCTCCTCGTTTTTCTCATCTGCCCTTTCTTTCCCTCCAGCCCTCTTTCCAACCACAGGTGATTTGTTCCAGTCAGGAATACAAATCCCGGCATTTTGTCTTCTTACTTGCCACAATTTTAAAATGACGGAGAAAGAGAAGAAAGTGTGTGTGACAGATGGAGCCCAAGCTGAGGCTAAACGAAGGGATGAAAACATAAACAAAGAAAAGAGGCAGAGAGTAAGTTCTGTGTGAATGAGTCATACGACCGCTTCGCTAGTTCAGATCACAGCTCCCTCTGTATACTCCTTGCAAACAAACATATGTTGGGACACGCAGACGGAAAATACTTTCTTTAAACTGAAGATACTCTGTGTGTGTGTGTGTGTGTGTGTGTGTGTGTGTACTCCACAGGCCGGTGTCTGACTTTCATTAACGTGTACAGACTGTAAACACAGGAAATATCGACTGCAACAGCAGTTATCGCATAGAGAAAATGAAAGAAATTACTCTATCCTAAACCTCTTTTCCATCAGATCAGCCTTTTCTCTATCGCAGCTTCACCTCCAGCAAAAGCTCCAGCTCCACAGTCTACGACATGATTCCAGCCCGTTCACATTTTCTCCTACCCAAGCCTGGAGGCGCACATGCTTACACATTCACACAAACCTACTGTATGTAGAAAAAACACAGAGGCCTGGCTGTCATTAGTTAAAGAGGGTCGGGAACACAGGGAAGCAGACAGTGACATATCTCTCTGCTCTCTACTCAGAAGCACATCCTTCAGCAGAAACTTTCTGCGGCACGCTTTAAATAGATGTGGAAAAGACATTAAAGGCGAGCAGGAGAGGGAAAGTGGAGAAAGATGGGATGAGATGGGTGTGACTCCCCTGCTTCAGTGTGTCTTCACAAGAACATGTATCACAAGCTGTTCTGCGCACTTAAATTGTCTTCATTTAATCTGGCACGAATGCAATTTCTTCTGCAAGATCAGATGCTAGATAAGGTTTAATCTGACGGGTGTGACGTTTGCTTTGTGTGCGTTTTTTGTACATTTTTACTCGCCAGCTCATGGAACACAAACACGGGATCAGCTGTTGTACGTGTGTGTGTGTGCGCGCGCGGACGCTTACACTGGCGTTGCTAAAGCTGTATCTCATGATGACGTAGAGGGTGGCACAGGCCTGGCTCCTGTTTTCATCGACAGGGCTGCTGCAGTACTGAAGCACCTTCTGGCACAGGTCTGCACACTGCTCTGCCTCCTCCTCAAACAACAGGTCCCCAAACTGCACACAGATGATACCAAACACAACATAATACACAGGGACACATGCACAAACATGCATAAATAGTCGTGGCTTGCATCAGCAACCACCCAAGTAAATAAATAGAAGATTAGCGCGGCCATGTAAACACCCCATCCCACTCACCTCCTCCTGCATTTTGCGCAACCAAACTCACACACATACTTTACACCACATCATAATGAAAGTACCTTGACAACAAGCGCTCTGAGTGTGCTGAAGGTGTGGGAGAGGAAAGTGGTGCTCTGGTTGCAGGTGAGAGAGTGGAGTAACACTTTCAACACACCACCAATCACGTTGTCCTTACAATCAGCCAGTGGCACCGCCTGGACACGAGACAGATGGGGAAAATGAAGAAACCATGCGGACGCACTGGGAGTCCTCTCGAGTGCGTTGATAAAGCGCACGCTTACGTGTAAGGACAGTATTTTGCAACCGTTTCCAAGCCGCTCTGTACAGAAAGCTTCATTTCAAAGCCAGTCACATTTTATCCAGTTGTGAATATTATCATATGCCCATACGGTTCATGTTTGGTACGCTCCATCTAAAAATGAATGATGTTTTCTAACCTGGACAATGGTTTCCAGGAGATCCAGCACAATGAGGTTTGTCTCTGTGGCTAAGTTCCCACTGATCAGAGCCTCCTGGTCCAACTCGGCTTTAGTCCTGATAGAAGGTGATTGAAGTGACATGATATTAAGAGAAAATAGGAACAGACAACGCAAAACATCCCAGACAGGGCAGCAGGTACAGAGCGTTAAACCTACTTGTCCTGTTTGTCATTAGCCTGTCGCCACTGAGTCAGATCCTTCCTCCACCGCAGGTTCTCCCTCTGCCCCATGGTCCTATCCGTTCCTGTCAGGACGTCAACAGCAGCTCATCACATTAAGAACAACAACTGTTACATATTGTCCAGTGTGTGTATTGATATCTATACCACCTAAAACTAAATGAACTTTATGTTTGACGAGAGAAAGCGCAGGATTAAAACTTTACACTCGTTAAATCGTACCTCTTCTTCATCTAGTACCTACAGTATCCCCACATTTATACCACATATCATTTGTACAACGCTGAGAGTGGCTATGCAAAAACTCTGTAACCTCCTGCTGGTTCCTGCCACAATATTTTTAAAACACTGATAAGAGTTTGAAAATCGAAGCACTCTATATTTTTGGAGACGGCACTTGTGCAAGCAAATCCAGGTATTTTCCTCCAAGTGCAATGAAAAACACTACCTCCAACTCGTTTCATCATTTCCCCACGGGCACCCATTCCTTTCAGCAGAGCCTCTTCCAGCTGCAGCTTGGCCTGCTGAGACTTCTGTAAGGCCTGGGTGCTCACTTTGTCACTGCTCTGCTTACCCTAACATCACACACAAATACACGTCCACAGATTATTATGGCAAGATTTACATAGATACAAGTACGAATTCATGCACTGAATGACCAAACTCACCCTATATTCAAAGCAGGACACGCAGATCGTGAGCAGCTCCAGCAGCTTGTTGAGCTGCGAGGGAGGCATTTCTACAGTCCAGCGCTGAATCAGACTCTTATCAGCGTTCTTCATCACCCACAGAAAACACACTAACAGGTGGCGGCTGGTGTCAGCTGCCAGGGTGGCTACGGATTTACCTTGCTGGGAAAAGGAAAAGAGAAAAATAAATACGGAGAGCGATGCGGTATAATGCAGCGATACTGAAGTTCCAAACATGCATCTGCTGTATGTGCATCCAGAGAAATTACAGGAAAGAAATCAAGACGATAAAAAAAAAAAATAAACAGAGATTAAAATGTTTTTCCTTCTTCAGGTCTTTCCATTCCATTCGGTAGGTCATAACCTAATATAGTGGGGGATGCTTTGATCCACAATGCTTCTCAGTTTCCCCCTTCTCTCTTAATAGGCATTAAATCTAGTGCAGATTAATTTACCTTCATTCGTGTGATGATGAATCACTACTATAGAGGTCTTGCTGCTGCCTCACTGTGTGGCAGCTGTGATAAATGTAGCCATTAACCTCCTCGTGCTCTGTGTGTCCCGCCTGGAACCTGGCTTCACCAGAACCGGAGTCAAATATTATGGAATCAAAACTGTCACTTGTTTGTTTAAAAATATGCCGTTAAGGACGTTTCTGGTGCTAAGAGTGGACGACTGCGCCTGCCTGAAAACGAGGAACAAGTGCTCTGGCAGCCATGTTTGGATTTCTGATGGATCCCAGGCCTATGGCTCAGTTGTGTGAAAATCAGTTTTTCCACATCAGTATTTCATGTAACAACATACAATGAACTGATTCACCTTTTGGAGAGAAGAAAAAGAGGAAGAGAAAGGTGCTGTTCAGTTTTAGTGCCTGCGTTGTTGCTGTAGCTACATGTGATGGATGTGTTTGTCAGCGTGGACGGCCCTGTTCACTTATGATGGCAATGCCTACCCATAAAGCATCTCCTGCAGATGTGTATATGGAGTCTGTGTGTGTGTGTGTGTGTGTGTGTGTGTGTGCATTTTTTCAGGATGGATGAAGTGTGTGTGTGGCTCTGACAGCTAATCAATCTGCCTCAGCACAGCTCACCTGTTAGGAGGCAGGATACTCATAGATACAATCACACACGCAGATGCACTTTTGAACTTTGGAAAACAATGAAAAGCAAACGACAATCTGTTGTCATCTTAAGATGAATTTCAGAAATTTTACCAGGGATGCCATGGAAACAAGAGCACTGCGTCCCAGCGTGCTGATGGGGTTTCCGGCAATCGCCATGGCAACACACTGATTGATGGGTGGGACATTTTCAAGGTCATCCTCAGGCCCGCCCGTCTTGTTTTTTCCACCGCGTGCTTCGGCTACTACACACACAAATGAAAAATGGTGAACTGAGGTTTGAGTGGGGAACAGGTTTAACTTACAGCACTTAAGTACATGTATGTGTGTGTTTACCAGTGAAGTCCAGGTAGTTGGTGGAGTCAATGATGATCGCCACCAGAGGAAGGTAGAGAGCAGCCACCTTGGCTCTGACCTCAGGTTTAATACAGCGCTGATCAAGATCATGGGAACATAACAGGCTGTAGATGGCACTGATGGCTTTTCTCTGGACCTTTCCCCTGTGAACACAAGCAGACGTTTCAAATACAATTACTTCCTCATCTCCACCATATATTAACTAATAACTGCCTAATAAAGTTAAATATGCAGTCGAACTCTTTGGGAACTTAGGAGTTAGGTTACCCCTCTGATTCCATGTCCAGGGCAGCACTGAGCTCAGTCAGTAGCAGACCAGCGAGGTAGTGCTGCTGCTTGAATTCCAGAGAAAGGTCAAACAGTCCCAAAATCCTCTGCTGCTCCTGGTAACATGAGCCGGACCCCTGAAAAGCGGCAACATTGACAAAGACAGTGGCAAAAACCGGTTTCCACTTAATACAAAGCCCGACTGAATCCCAGAATATACGCACACGGAACTTTCTGTACGAGGATGCAGACCTGAGATGAGATGGACGGACTAGGTGAGACGGGGGCTGAGGCAGGGCTGCTGAAGAACAGGCTCAGGTTCAGATAATGCTCATGACTGCACAAGATTCGCAGGAACTCCAAGCGCATGCTGATTAATGTCGGCATTGAAACGCATTTCGCTGACATCTGGAACAGAAACCGAACTAAATATCATTCTCTTCGAAAGCAATTAAGATGCTGTTTCTACATTTACAAAACTAAAAAGGATCAATGTTCAAAAACAACACTGGGCAGGTTCTTTGTTATTGCCGGTATTCTACCTGGTTGCAGTAGTTTTTCACCAGCTGGAAGACAAATCCTCGGTCCATGAGAGACAGCAGGTCATAGAGGAAGAAAGCCATGCTGATGTTGACTTTCTCTGCTTGCTCTACCTCCTAAAACAACAACAATCAACAAACAGCAATCGGTGAGCTGTGCTGACTGGATCTTTCCGACCATCTAGCTGTGCAAGCTGAGCTTCTGATACCACAGAGGCAAATATAATTAACACTTCCAGCTCCCTGTGGTTTGGGGGACACCAGCAACATGTACACTGAGGCTGAATCTGTTTCTCCCTAAATGATGAGCAACAGCAAGTACACAGACGCTGCTGTTCGGAGTGGGACGTCGCACATTTGTGGTCGAGTTTAATGTATGTTTACTGTGCTCATCCTAAGATTCCTTACTTTCTGTTGTTTGACAAGGATGGTTGCAATCTCAGCTGTAACCACGGAGACGATGGTAGCAATGTCATCCTTAAATCTGTCGGAGAAGCGACTTCGTCTAGGGATGTACTGCTTGTCCATCTGAGACACATGCTGAGCCATGCTTTTCACCTTTACAGAGAATCAGAGATAGAACAAACAGGAGCCATAAAGTACAAAATCGTCATTACATCGTTTGACAAAAGCAATTAAAAAGCTGATGATGGTGGTTATGTACGGCAATTTGAGATTTTTAGGCAAGTATCTCGACAGATGCACTAGATTTCAAAACAAAAGCTTTTAAATGATACTTGTTTTTCATTAACATGAGAAAAATAATGCCTATTACCATAGTAGTTAAAGTATGAAATAAATACACACGGTAGGGATCTAAGAACATGACTGCAAAACCGAATTGTGGTATATCTGTAAAACTCTAAAAGAAGGACAGACTGCAAAGAGTTCACAAGTTATAACTAACTGTCATTTATCATTTAACGCATGAGGCCATAAGGTAAAACACTGTTTGGTTGTTGCAGTAAAGAAGTTAAATGTCAATCAAAACACACTCTACAATAAAAAGAAAACCCAAACGCTAACCAGCAGTTCGAAGAAGAACCAGGCATATTTGTATGCATTCTCTCTGCAGACTCCGGTGCTGACGACCATCTGAAGGGCCAGCTCCTCGTGAAACTGCTGCAAGAGAGAAAAGGCACATACGCACACTGAGACACAACATTGATGGAATGAACAATGATACGTTAAGTATTACACTGTACATCGCTCTGAATTAACGTGAAATGCAACTGACAAACATCCACCAAGCACCAGCACGGAGCAACAGTGCTGGCGTCATCAGTGTCACACTGCTCCCGTGTGGTCACAAGCTGCAACTGGTTTAAAGGTTTAATTAAGGTAAACATTTCCCCAAATTAAATAGATCTTGCTTTAGAATAACCTACGTAAACAGAATAAAGGACAAATCGCGGCACAGAACTTTACTTTGTGGTCGTACAATTTTACCTTTCGGTTGGAGGGTCTGGTGCTTCCTGTGGGGTTCTGATGGTGGTTTACATCCACATAGGTGGACATGCGGCTGCCGGGGTTGTTGAGACCCTGGAGAGAGAAGCACACCCGGGTTCCATCGCATTTAACGTGATGGATGCTTTCATTAAAGTGGGTGTGTTGTGCTCTATTACTGCACCTAATGTACTGTGAGGATGAATAGCAAATGACTGTTTTGTGTGTACTAGGACGCCTGCTGTGCGGTTTTATAATATATCATTTATAAACCATACAGTAGCCTGGAAAAGGAACATTACACTTTTTAAATCAACGTTAATGAGAGCAAATGAATACGGTTTGACTGCTAATCTAGGTTTTCTACGGTGGGGTGAGTGCTCTTATAGCACAAGCTGGTGTTAGAAACACTCGTTACCTTGGAGTGGAGGATGTTGTTGACCTCTGTGTCCTCATCAGAGGCGTGTGGAGCGGGAATGTCAGGGTTGCTGCTACTGCGGACTCTGGACTGGAGGAGCATACTGCCAACCGTGGCCGCTGTGGCCCGACCCATGGTGCTGTATCGGCTCTCCGATGACGGCATCATGCTCCCAGAGCCTGAAAACATAGGGACACGACGTATTCAGTAAAAAAAAGAATACGAAAACAGAAATCGCAGCATTAAATGGAAGAAAAAAGTCTGTACCTATGTTCTGCATGTCTCGAGGCGGGTCAGGAAGACGAAACACCCAGTAAAGGTAGGTCGCCAAGAGGCTGTTCCTACCCTGCTGGTCCCTGATCAGCTCCTGGCTGTTGTGAAGACTGTTTACAATAGACACCACGGACTCGAAGGCTATCTGGGCCAGATTGGCTGAAAGGCGTGAATGTAGAAGCACAGAAGAAGAATATAATTTGCAAGAATAGAGCTCCTGTATGTGGGAACAGTGATGTCACTCTAATATCCGAGTCAGATTTATCCCTCACCGGTCTGGCCGGCAATGACCATGGGCTGCATGATGAGGGTGAAGAGTTTATCCAACACCAGGTGGAGGAAGAGGACCAGAGGTTCCAAACTGGAGGAGGACAGAGAAATGATGCTGAGCTTCAACTCGTGCTCAAGCTTGTTCTCGGGAATCTTTTCATCTCTGACTCGCAGGGGGAACGTTGCGCCGCCCTCCAGGGCATGGCAGAGTGTGAAGAAGCGCTCCAGATGATTGTCCTGGTGCAGGAAAATGGATTATTTGTTACAGCGTGGGAAGCGGAGAACAGAAAGACGGCGAAAAACAAATGTAATAAGACAGCGTGCAGGTAATGCTTCAGGCTGGATGACTCGCTGAGGCAGACGAGACGCTTGTAGTGATATTTAATCTGTTTGTGTAGATGACAGAGTGTTTGAGTGTTCGGCCATGAGTCACCTGTGTGTGTACAGACGAAACAGCCTGAATCTCCAGGTTGAAAAGTCCTTTGTGGCTCTCCATCCATTTGACTGGAGGGACCTGAGGAGGAAGTTTCTACACAGCAAAAGCACAAAAAATAGAAGTTCGTCTGTCGTGTTTTATATTTAGTACACAATAAAAAAGCATCCTTGACTTAATATTTGCACGGTGAATATTATTCATGTACCTCAGGAGTGTGCAGGGAATAGTTGAAAGGGAGCCTGTCCAACACAATAGGCAGACAGAACTGACCGACCTGCAGGCGGTCGTTATTCAGTATGGGCAGCCACTGGATCACACACAAACAGCAGGGTCAGTGTAAGGGGCGTGTTTTTACCATCATGTCAGGGATCAACCTGACTGGCACATTCACACATCCAACAAACTCTTACAGAGTAGCCGATGAGTGTCTCATAGCTGCTGCTCTGGTTCTGCTTCTGTTGGCAGCTGATGTGGTAGAAGGTGAACAGCAGGTGATGTCTCTCTGTCAGACGGGCTGGAAGAATCATCTTCACTTCCTCATAAAAGTCAGGGGACCTGCGAGGCAGAACAGCAGAGAGGAATAAAGGAATCAGAGAAACAGGAGCAGAACAGGAGAAGGGGCGCAAACAAGTTGATGCGCACAGCTCAGCATGTACTTACTTGTTATGGTAGGTGACGGGGGTGTAGACTTCCTGCAAAAATTCAGGGCCGCTTGATTTCCCAAAAATGACCTGAGAACAGGAAAGAAATGAGTGAGTCACGTTGAACACAGAGAGAGCAACACTGCACATTTGCACCAACACGTGCAGGTGGAATCAGTGCTCTGAGACTTTGTAGACAGCAGCACTCACAGGCAGGGAGTGGCTGGGGTCCTCTCCACTCATAAACTGGATTTTGATGGAGATGTTTCTCGCTGAAGTTAGTCTGTTGACAAAGTTGAGCCTCTGGGGGTAGACGTAGAGCAGGTTCCTATGAAGACACAGGGAGATGTTCACGTTTAACTAATACATGAAAACGCAACCCCATTACCTGCCACTAGGTGACACTGTCCATAAAGCCAAACGTTAATCATATAATACCAAGGTGACAGAAAAGTCAAAACAACCAGTGACTGTCTGTGACCGTCTGTGATTTTATTACAGCAATGCAATCTGCTCTGGAATTCCACTTAACAACAGCTCAGAGAGCGTCAGCATGTAATTATCACACAGGGCAGAACACTTTACAAACCAAACATGAAGTTATAATCAAACCTGTCCAGGCTCAGACTGCATCCTTACTGCTCCACTAAAAGGGTGTTTTACAGGTAGCCTGAATGGAAATACCTGAAAATAGCAGCTATGCTAAAAGGATTAAAGCTGCAAAGCGATGCCAGCTCTGAATGATGAGTACATTGCGGCTGTTCTTGCTGCGTCTGACCTTTCGGGGATATTCACTATAAGAAACCTGGCTTCACCTTGAGCCATTTGTTATCAAAGCTTGTGCATTTTACCCTGCGGCGCCATTTTTACATAAGCTGCAACGCACCTGTAAATACTGTGAGGGACGTAAACCTCGCTGGAGGGAAACTCCAGCACCTCTTTGATCGGCCGAGTCGCCTTCTCAGCCACAGGAATGAGAGGGATGAGCTCAGTGGACAAGCACGCCAGCGGTGTGTCGTGGACTGGAGACATGTCCAGTTTTATGCAACCTGCAAAACACGTTACATTCAGACGTCACACGTAATAACTAATGAGGAAACTTTGCGATTGTCTCTTATATTGAACACAGTGAATAGTCCCAGTCCCAGAGCTACGAGCTAACCTGATATTGTCTTGAGTCTCCTCTGTGCATTAGAAGTTTTCTTGATCTCAGCCAGGAACTTCAGCAAGTCCTCATCACTCAAGCGGTCTCCTTCCTGACACAAGAACAGACACAGTGGCATTTTAAGTTGGGTTGGCACAGTATAAGCATGATGGTAGAAGCAGTGAATGTCCACTGGGTGTTTAACGACTGAGTCAAGGTCATGATGTAACCATCAGACGGGTCTGATCTACTTCAAGCATGAACCCAAGCAAATGACGCACAGTTCACAGGTTGGTTAGTGTTATTCTGAGCAGCCGTCGAACCTGTTTGAAGATTGTGCTGATAGTAATTGTAGCAGGTTTGAAGGCAGACATGTTGCAGAACTGTTCATCAATGATACTGTAACGTTCGGAGTTCCTCCTGGGAAGCTGTGCTTTTCGGTCAATGCTGCTTGATTTACCTGGTGAAACAATGGAAAGGTCAGAGGTCAAACCACACCTGCACAGCTGTACACTAAAGTAAAAAAAAATTGCACGCACTAGTACACACCTCCTCTTGAGCTATCGGAGTCTGTGACGTCGCGTTCTAGGGTTGCGGTAGAGATGACCTCCATGATTTTAACGGTTGCCCAGGCGAAAGGCATGCGATAACGGCCCAGCCTGTTGCAGAAATTCTCCGCCTGGTTTCGCAGCTTCTCAAGTTTGTCCTTGTTCTGAGGAAATTTATGCAAAACAAAAAGCTAATTCAAGTCCTTCAACTTTAGCACAGACAAAATGACTGGAAGAACATTAAACGTTGCGGCATCTTACCTTGGAAGAGTCACATTCCTTCAATGTCATGTAGGGGTCAGCACAGTCACCGATCTCTCCCTGCTGGAGAACCTTTTCAATCTAAAACACATTCAGCACACGTTCACCAGCTCATTACAATTGAGGCTAAAACACACAAAGATGTACGGTACATGAAACTGAGCTAAATTATTTTGTTCGTCTACTACCTTTATGACCAGGTAGATGTCTGGAGAAGGGTAGGTGATGGAGAAAATGGCCGATCTGGCCTGCGTGGACAGATCCACATGTGGAGTGTGAGGCTTCAAGAAGTTCCTGAACTGTTCCGAGTTCATATCACAGTAGAAGTTTTCTGATATCTGGGAGAAAAAGACACAAGGTTTCACTTCCAGCAAACTATGACCCCTTACTGACATGAAATTTAAGAGATGTTCAGATATCTCCAACTTCGGTTCGCTGTAAACACAGAACTGATCCTAGAACATCATCTGTTCAGTCCATTCTACCATTTCTCCACTCACCTCCCTAATGACCTCAGGCTAGGACCAAAGCCATATGTCCTGGTCTGGCCTGGCCTGGTGTGTGTCATACGATACCCTTCCCTCACTCTGCTCATCCCGTAGGACCTGCATTACACTGACCACACCAAAGCAAACCTACTGGCAGCCAAACTGGCCCCATATGTTAACCAGAATCCGTAAGACGTGTGATCAAATTACACGCCTGGAACAAAGCTCATCACAGTGGTTTGCTTCAAATCCAGTTTTGTTAATATCGCCCCAAAAGACAAATTCTTGCAAATATTTAGTGACGGAAATGACCCCGTTCACTTTAACAAGAAGCACACGCGCTTGCAAGAGGGACAGGACTTTCACCAGGAGTGAAGAGGGGGAGTCCACTCCTTCCTGACAAATGGCTTCTTGGAATCACAGAAAGAGTTTCTCAATAATCAAAGCCAGCTGGACCTGAATGGCCGTGTCACGGTTCAAATTCTCTTAGAACAAACAAATCTAAGTGTTCGCCGAGTTGACGGCATTCATAGTTAATTATAACACATTCTGTGGCGACGCTCACCCTTCAAACGGGATGAGACGCGAGGAATGAACTCACCCTCTTTAGCCTTGCATTTTTCTATCTGAATGACTCACACATTGCAAGTGTGAAGAATATGCATTTAAACACTGCAGTGCTGCTTTGTCAGGGAGGCTGAAGCTGGTAACTAACTAGCTGCTAACTGACTGCACGGCACTGACTTCATATGGGAACTCGCACATGTTACATGTTCTGATCTCTCACCAGGTCGTGCCCACAGGCTGCAGGCACCGTGGAGCACACTCGGCCTGTCTAGTCTTGTTGAGTAACACCACCACGCTGAGCGAGAAATACTTTAATTTATAATTTTACTGTGAGGACACGTTTGCGTGGCCTTTATCTGTCATAAGTAGGCCACTAGTGTCCGCACCTACACGAGTAATAACCAGAGCATTATGCAGAATTATATGAACATCTGCTGCCGATTTCACAGAAATGATGTCAAAATAAAAGAACAAGCAGAAACAGAAATTCCCCTGAGATACAAAGACAAAGGAATACAGAGATTGAATGTGGTGTGACATTAAACATAACACAGAGAGAAGAACTGCAGCGAGGAGAGACAGAAAAGTAAAGAAGAGCAAAGACTTTAGTAATAAATAGGTCAGTAGCAAATGCTTCATATTCAATCTGACATCACACATCTTCCCCTTCAGTCAGACACGCATTTAATGTCTCTTTAACAGTCTGACTAATAGGCAGCGAGTTGTGTTTGCCTCCTCAAGGACACACCTCAGTTCAGGGCATAGTGAAATCATAATAAAACAAAATATGTGTAAGACACATTCATTCACACGGTTGCTCATTCTGCTTGTGTTGCACCTTAACTATGCTGTTGTCCTAACATTGGCTTATGTGCATTTCATTTCCAAGATGATGTGGCATTAAGTTGCCCTCTCTTCCCCCGACTGACCGCGTTAGAGCCGACAGCCCGGCAGTCAAGCCAGAAAGCATCTGGGCTAAAACCCCGTCTCATCTGAGAGATCCATGAGCACTTAAGCACACGCTAAACCCTTCCAGCCCCTTCACCCCAAAAATATCCAGCTGTGTAAACCCACAGAAAACATGCAAACTGACATGGCCCAAAATGGCTCAGGGTTATTCTCTGTTAACGTGTTCATAGCTCATTTAGAAATTTAAATGCAAATCAGATGTTTCATTGTGTCTGATACACAAATACTTCAATGAAATATTGTAGAAATGTGAAGCGTTTCAAGAAGCTTCTGTATAAAACAGAATCTTTGACCACAATAAACAGACATCAGCTTCAGTGAGCTCATACCTTCTTCTTCTCCTTCAAGTCATACAAAGCCATCGTGGCAAACAATGGCTCAATGTCAATCTCAAACCTGTGAAAACAGAAAAAGGACACATACTTAACACAGTCAGCCTTGTCACCCCGGTTGTGCTTGAGCTGTGCTCGGATTTCGTTTCATGTTCCCTGTTCCCTGTTCTATTCTATTTCTGTAGAGTATTTTTGCACTGGGAACAGTTAGTGATGACATGTTTGAACTGAGGGTTAAAGGATGGCGGGTGCAGCAGCTGCCAAACCACTGAAAGCAGAGAAATGAGTTGAACTCAGACATTTGGCAGGTTTATGGATTAGAAGAAGAATGAATGAGATCAAGGGTGAAAAGTGTGTGTGTGTGTGTGTGTGTGTGTTACCAAAAGAGAGAAAGAGTAAAGCAAGAACAATCACTGTACAAAGCTCCTCCGGCCTCTCGTCCTACTCTGTCCATCCTGTCTGCCACAACTCATCATAATTGATTATATGTGACATACAACAACGTCCTGTATGTTAAACGTCACGTGGAAGACGTCTTCATCATCATGGGGGTGTTTTAATCACTTCTCTTCAACACAACCAACTGCTGTGACACACAAAGAGCAGCTGTTTAAACTACAGAGCGTTAATGAAAATGGATGGCGTACTTGATGGCCTGGCATCGGACCAGAATTCGGTCCCCGACGTGTTCTTTGGGGCAGTCAGGGATGGGCCGAATCTCCACCGCGTCTTCCTGGAACACAACACAAGCAGAAAGAAGACAGAGGCTGTGACATATGGATAATAATTAGCAAGTTAAATAAACACAACACAGGTGGTACATAAATGAGAAGGATGTTTCAATCATCCAGCTCCATCCCATACTACAAGTCACTGACTGACTCCTCTCACATAATCAGGGTTCACTAGACATTGATTTTTACTTTGTCTCACCTCGTCGGCTGGTTGGCACAAGGCAAATAGTTCAGTGGGTCTGCTGCTGTGCCGGGCCTCCAGGTTGAGGCGGTCCAGTTCCTCATGGCTGCTGAAAGCCAGCAGTCCCTCCACTCTCTGGTCCGGAGTTAAACAGCGCAGGTTGAAGTCAGAAGAGGTCAGAGTGCGACCAGAATCATCAGTCAACCCTGCTAGATTTGGAGACTTGACCTGGGGTTAGGATGAGGGATGGAGACAGACAGAAGGAGTAGGGTGAACCGCTTTGTAGAACTAACCTGTTTTTAATAAAACGTGTTCCCTTATCTCCCTGCAGCTAAGCTTAGCTGCCGCTAAGAATTCAGAACACAAGGCGTTTTAATTTGAACACATTATGGTGGTGTGGATTACACCTTGGTAGTGGTATCGACACACTGTCCGTTATCTGTTCGGATCGTGTAACAGAGATCTCCCACTGGGCCGATGGCCAGACTGAAA
The DNA here is from genome assembly GCA_030770545.1 of Macropodus opercularis. Lineage (NCBI taxonomy): Eukaryota > Metazoa > Chordata > Actinopteri > Anabantiformes > Osphronemidae > Macropodus > Macropodus opercularis. The sequence continues at coordinate 5,850,754 of CM061097.1, read as the reverse complement.
TGATAGGGCTGAACGGAGCCGAGCTGACTCACTGACCCAGAACCACAACAGCCTGAAAAACACTCGCTGCTGCACACCCCTGACATCCAGTGCCCTGCCAGCAACAACACTGGTGAAACGGATGAAAGAATGATTCCAATACTTCCCACTGTTTTGGTTGGAATAAGACCATTGTTACTGTAAATATACATGTACTGACACCGGTAACAGTTTATGAATAATCCAAGCTCATCGTCTTGGCTTGAAAAACAGCTCACAGGGAAAGGAGGCAAAGATAAACCCACAGACGCTCAAGGACAAGAGCAAAAACTCAGCGGGTTTCAACGTCAGAGCTGCAACGATCAGACAGACAGATGAAGAGAAGCTCGTTCTTCCCACAGTGAGTGTGATTATCTGTGGGTTTTGTTGGACAGATCACCCTGGGGTTGTTGCTACGTGTTGCTCTTACGCTGTCCCACTGTTGCTCGGATTGGAGCCGTCTTAGTCCTGCTCTGGCTCAGATTCAGCTGCAGGGCAGGACACAACCTCGCTGTTCCCATGCAGCGTCCATATCTGAACCCTCCCTCCTTGTCTCTTTCACTCCCATCACCCGTCGCTGTCGCATCCCGGCTCTCAAACCAGAGGCGAGGACAGACAGAGCTTCCACTCTGGTGGAGCTTCACCCCGCTGAAGCTCCAAGAACCCATCACACCATGGTCCTAAGGCTACGGCAAGCAAACTGGACCACAGAAAAAACCCATTAGGTCCTAGAGGACAATAGTGTTGCTGTTCTCTCTCTGGCATGTAGATCATGAGGAGCCTCAGCAGCAATGGGGGCCTTTTGGTTTGGTTGATTAACCAGAATTGGCAAGAACGGAGTGACAGGAGGGGGGCTGGGGGGGCTCACTGGTTGTGAGAGATGGTTGGGTAACTAGCCAGAGGCTGGGAGTGGTGCAGACTGGGACTAGGATTGGCTGTGACTGCCTGACGCTGGGAACTACTCTAAGACAAAAGAGCTGGAGCAAAGGCAGTGAGGGAGGATGGGAACTTGGCTCCAAATGCCAGCAGTGAGGGAGTGAAGTAGGGATCTGTAATGACCTTAAGACCTGATGCCTTCATGCTAACGCCAGCTACTAATTTTAAAAGATGTGTTCAGCTGAGGAGAAATAAATCAAACTGGAGTGTGTATAGTATACTTTTCAGATTGAGTTTTATTCAATCCAGGCTCAGTGAAAGTGAAGGGGCCACAGTGACAGGAATAATAATACCCTGCTCTGTTCTCCATCCCAGTCTCCCTGCGCTCCCTCACATTTTACAGCTTTTCACTGCTTAAAAAACACTTTCACTTGAAATGTCTGCATTCAAGGATAAAACACAGTATTTGTTTTTTTATTTTGGGAAGCTCTCGTGATCCCTGCTCTCCCTCCCTCAGGCTCCTCGTTTACTTTAGAGCCCCTCTGAACGTTGCGCCATCATTCTGGCCACCAGATGTCTCTGACTTTCCCTCCTGTTCCTGTCACCTGATCTTCTGCAAAATTGTACACACCTGTTTCTAGTTTCCCCAATTATGTCACCACTGTGTAACCCTGCCGGTTTCGCCAGCTTCACGTCAGATCACCAGCCTCTTTGTCTTGCCTGTGAGTACCTGAACCTGCTTTAATCCCTAATAATAGTAACTGAACTGCAGCTCCCTACCCGCTGGTGTGTCTGCAACTGGCTCCTCCCTGCCTGTGTCCGTCACAACAGTTGTGTAAAGAAGCTAATTCCTCGTGGAGACTTAGCTGGGAAACAATATTCATCTCATAATTGCAGTATAGCTTGGCAGGAACATCTACAGCTCACCAAACATTAATTGGCTGTATCTTTTCTGTTCAACTCAAATTAAAGTCACTAAAGCTATGAGGAAGAAAATGCAACGACTCGGTTGAAATGTGGCAAACTGATGCACCACGTTGCACAAGGCCGGCTTTTAAAGACGTGCTTTGCTTCTCCTTTAGTGAGAATAGATGCGTTATTGCAAACGTTAAAGACGTCGCTGGATCTGTGCGCCTTACTGGTTTCTGCTGGTCTTCTGGCTGGAAATCAGACTCGAAGGTCTGTTTCTGAAGACGTTTGTGCAGACCCGTTCGCTCTGAATATGAGCCCCAACCATCTCCCTGGCACCTAGAAACACACACACAAAAGATATGCACAGTTACCAATGATACACCTCTTACACGTCTAATCAGTCTAGATAACAACACAAATAGAAACGTTACACAACAGTCGCAGTGTGCGTCTGCGTGTGTGTGTATTCCAGTCTATCGGGTTGAAGATCTCAGCGTGTTCCAGACCCCTTTTGTTTCCATGTATCAACTAAAATACTGGTTTGGGTTTTCTGTCCCAATCAGGATTTATTTTATTCTGTGTGAAATCAAACAGCCGCGGTTCCACTTTCAGACAATCCTCTGAATGACTTTCTGTGAGATTTACCTTCTAGAGACCACGAGCCATGGTTGGGTGTAACTCTTGATGCAGTCTCTTACATGGGGATCCAGCTCCACTCTACGGGGAGAGGGACAAGCATGGGGAGGATGAGAACACATGCACGTGCAGACTTGTATGCAAACATAGAGTGAAAACTTGGCATTCCTCTCGGTTGCTAATCGAGGTCAAGGTTTAGGAAGGAATGAAGCCCTTGGGCAAGCTAAGACAGTGGAACAGGCCCTGACAGAAGAGCTTTACAATGATTCGTTGTACAGTGTACATGTTTTACAGCTCAATAAAAAGTCCACGCTTGTCCTTTCTCCTGCTGGCCGGTTACCCACCCATCTGTGGGGACAGAGTGTCGAGCGGTGCGACACTCCTTGTCCACCTGCTCCACTTTGAGGTCATCATCGGGAAAGTCTCCGATTTCTTGCATCAGGGCTGAGTCGCCACTTCGTAGCTGCGACATCAAGAACTCCTCCAGGTCCAGAGGCTCGACTGCGTCATATGACTGAGGCTGAGGAACAAAGCAGGAAGAGGACGGTAAACATTGGAGTAGAAGGATCTAAGAAGATTTCACATTGACAAACGGCGCATTAAATGGATGCATAGCTCTTGTTTGGGTAACAAAAACATGACTAAATATATCAGAAAGAATTAAAAGTCTGCAGTTATTTGGAAACTCTCTTGGCTAACTTTTAGTTTTTCTAGTCCACATATTGCAAAGATGTGGTGAGGAAAAAAACACAAAGACAGGTGGGACCACACATGCTGAATGAAGATTATTTTCTGCTACTTCATACCTGTCGAGGAGCAAAGATAAAAAATTAAAAAAAAACATAAACTGGAACAAACCTGCCTGTATCAGACAGCCAGACAGTCTTTCCTTTTTTCTGAGAACCTATTTTTAGACAGCCCACTCTCCACAGCTACAGTAGATCAAAGCCTGGGCTGTAATCACTTTAATGTGGACTACAAATGGGCTGAAATCTTCATATGCGCCTTTAAATTTGTACACACTGGTAAAAGATATCAATACACAATGAAACTAATCCCACTGCTGCTCAAAGGGGAGGAATAGATGAGCTTTTTATCGTAGTCACTCCTCCCAAGGAAAGCCAAACAACACTGAGGAGATAAGACACCTCCCTTTTGTAGCCCAGCTGGCCGCAAAAGTGGAACCTGCATAGAGCAGGTGTCTCTTTGAAAAGCAGCAGCAAACTGGGCCGAGCTCCAGTCTGATCACAGTCTGCAAGCTGAGGGTGATTTAGGCAAAAGCTTGGAAATGGACACACCAAGCTATTACACAGTAGAAATCCCCAAATAAGTCAGGATTCAACATCCTTTCAATGTTCTTATTTTGAGCATATATGTTGAGAGTCACAATTCTGAAAAAATATTTAGGCTCTGACGCCGCATGTCGCACATGAAGCATCTGTGTGACACACAGGCAGCAAGAGCGTGAGAAGGAAAACGTATAGAGCATAACCAGCCGCAAACGGTGACAGATAATACACAGAGAAGAGACCGAGGCGAAGTGAGTCAGCGCTCGGCTCAGCAGTTAGACGCGTTTTTGCACATCAGTCCACCCTGAGGAGCATTTCCTTCCTCCGCGCGCTAACTTGTACGACATGGGTTAGTATTTATGGTTGGCATGAAACCCAAGAAATAACAGACACACGGCCAGACGCAACAATTGTATTGTTATTACTCTAAATGACAGGCCTATGAAACCTTCAGCTTCTTGGAGCCTCAACAGTAACAGCTTCCCCTTGTGTTGCCTCTCTGGCTTTCTACCTCAAAGTTCAAATATCCTTTCAAGCCTCTCTTTGCAGCGCGCCTCCGTCTTCCTTTTTAGTACACTGTATAGGCTAAAAAACACAAATGAATGCTAATCTATGCATGCTTCTGATCAGCCTCTGCTGCTCTGTGGATTCATTCACTAGCACAAACTACTTGCCAAATCAGCAGCCACCTATTCATTGGTGATTATAGAGAGAATGTGCAAAAACTGAATGGAGTAAGACTTGAAAAGCAATACGCAACTAAAACAATACAGTGCAACAGCGTTTCCAAGAACATTTAATATTCTTAAAGAAGGATATTTAAGTTAAATGCATTAACAAACTACTATCTATGAGTATCAATGTCATCACTGAGCCAAGAGAGAAAACAACCACTAAAGCATCCTGTCAGACTACACTTTAACAGCTACTTTCATATTAAAAAGCATTAAAGTCTTGACTCTTGAGACAACAGAACATTCTAATAATGCAATATTCTAAAGTGCATTAAATGAAAGCTGTGCGCACACTGAAAATGTAGACTTACCCTGACGAAAACTGAAAATGCAAAAAAAGGAAGCGAACAAAATGGCGCACTCCGGATACGGGAACCTACAGCGAACACCTACTGAAGTTAGATGCGCTTGCTGAAATTAAGCCACAATGCGGATCCTCTTTAAATTATTCCACATATTAGTAGAAGCTGAAAACTGTAGGAGGTCTGAGAGGAATCTGCATTATCTTTAGAAAAAGAGGAAAACCTATTTACAAGCAAAATGAAAGTTTGACATGCATGCATAATGCAGCACTAGAGCCAAAGGTGGTCTGGCAGTTCAGAGCTGAAGGGGAGAAACCACAACAGGACGTGACATCACCAAGGCGTCCCTCCATCAACTGGTGTTTCAACAGACAGGAACAGAAACTAGACAAACATGTGCATGCTGCTGATATACGCACAGAGGTGCTGTAAGCTTTCACAAAACCCATGCATCTGTGTGTATAACCCCTACCAGTCAGCAGTTGTCATTTAAGAAAGAAGTGATCCATGTCACAACTAGCACAAACATCTCCCTCTCTCATCGCTGTGTTAAATGCAACTGCTGAATAATGGGACGCTATCATCCCAGAGATTATAATTTTAAACCCCCCTCTCCCGCCGCACAAATCCGTCCATATTAAAGATTTGCCCGTGTAAGCTGCAAGGTAAGCAGGCCCCATCCAGCGCAGTGTCAGCAGCCGCGGCGCTGACCCACTTCCTAAGCACGTTAGATACTGTGCTCCATGCTACATGGATCATCCGAGTGCTCCGCCTCGAACCCCGTCAGCTGACGATCCCAGGGATCATGACTGGGAAAGTATCAAAGTGCTGCAGCTCAGTCACTCGAACGCAGGCACCCGTCAGGAGGCTTAGCGCCTAAGAGCTTTCACAAACCTAAAATGAGAGAGATGCGGGGCAGAAAAGGCTGAAGACGAGAAAGACAGGAACAGAAAAAAGCTGAAATGTGTGAGTCTGGGAAGCAGAGGCAGAAGTTCAGGGGGCACCAGAGAGAGACTGAGAGCAAAGACGGAACAAATCCCTGTAAAGGATTACTGTGCATCATTCTGTGTCGCTGCTTGAGAGCACGAATCACTCTCTCTGCTAAGCTCCATCTAAAGAGGCAAGAAAACAACCTGTCATACCAGCATCCAATCCTCTGTGTCCTCTAAGGGACACTAGAAACCAAAGAAGAGGCGTCAGGGCGGTTTTTAACAAAAGCACCTTAACCCGTGACTAAATAAACACAAATATTCAGCTCGTTTGCAATAACGCACACAGCTGTTTTTGCAAAGACAGCATATTAGTGGTGTAAGAATCCAAAGCTTAGTGTTAGTGGAAACACCTCCACTGACCTGGGAACAGCAGCTAACATGGTGGCATAAGTACTGTAGGTCAGGTAACAGTTTTCACTTTTCATATGATGATCTTCTAAAGGTACAGTAGACAACTGCCTGCTGGTTTAGAGCTGTTAGCTCCAATTCACTGCCATGCACATGCTGTAATGCTTTGTCCTCATTTGTTCCAGGTAGCTGTAAACAATCAACGTTTCCTGGATATCAGATAGCAACAAGATGCCGTTTCTAACCAAAAAGCCAGGGTTCGATTTCATAAAAGGAAACTTACCACAGTGAGGTAGGCGGAGGCTGAAGCGTTGGAGTTGGAGCGGCTGTGATAAAAGCCATAGTTCCCCCCAAAGTGGCGCCTGATCTCTGCAGAAGAATGCCTGAAAAAACACACAGACATCAGGATTTAGGAGGTTTTCATAGGGCAGAGAACAATACCTGCTACGCCACCGTCTCTGAAATGAACGGATGACAGTAAAAACATCTCCTGTGATTTTAAACCCTAACTTGTGTACATGCTCACAGTGTGTCCTAATGAGAGATGCAACAGCAAGTCCACCTTTGTTCTCCTCGCATTAGTTTGAATCTGTGAGTCGTGGTGATTCCATTGAGTCTATTGTTGGCTCTCTGCACAAGAGCATCTCCGCTGGCTGTCTGAAGGCTTTGTCGCGCTGGCAGCCTTTCAGCCAGTGGAATAAATACGGTGTCCCAATTTAAGGGTCAGACTCGAGCAGGAAATCAACACGACACAAGAACAGAGTGTATTCAAATATGTTGTGTAGATGGAGCTGGTGTGTGTGTGTGTGTGTGTGTGTGTGTGTTTCCCGGTAGGTCTCTCTAAAAGGAGGGGGAACCAGAATGACACGGACAAACGCAGCGTCCCAGTTTGTTACACACGCGTTTTACCTCCATGCGATGCAGAGCTTGGTCTGTGCATGGTCTGCTTTGTAATTACTCCACCAGAATCAGCACTTTATTCTCCACAGCCAAATGATGAAACAGTAGTTCTTCAAACGTTTACGTGTTTAGTTTATGTATATATGAGCTTTCTGTTTGTGTGTTACGTCCAACTCGCTTATTTTTGTATGTGCTTTGCATGCGCTCGTGTCAGAATGTGTTTACCGCCACGCTTAGACAGAGTTAGAGAGCAAATGGGTCACATTCCCTCGGCTTCCCCTGTGGTCAAACCCACGGGTTCATTAAGTCCCTGCAGCCTTTGTTGCGATAGCCCTGTCGCTAACTGCAACCACAAACCCATAAACGCCGATGCACGGGTGGAATGCAACGCGTCAAAAGCGCATGTGAAGTGTATGAGACAGCTTTACGAGAGCTACAGCCTAATATGTTGTGCAGGAACATGATCTCACATGTTAAGGTTCACTTTGAAAAGGGCATAAATATATATACGTACATCAGTCACGGCGTAAACACTTTTCTCTCCCTATCGCGTAATATGCTGAGTCAATAAAATAAGTGCATGCCAGAGGAGCTTAAGACATGGGTGGGAGAGCATTACCCAAAGTCAGACACAGAGCAAAGTCCAAAGTGTAGGTTTTACTTAACTAACTCAATCTACCAAAGCGTGTTACGTCATCCAATTTTCTCCAGTGATCCCATTATTTATCACCAGCGACAGCTCAGTGACATTGTGTAATTTGTGCAGTCAGCTCACCTTAAAGGGTCTTTCAGCTCAGAAAGCAGCCGGCAACCTGACGTGCAGTCACACCTTTGAGCCCTGACTGTGTTTATGCCACCGCTCAGTGGGTGGTGGCTGCTGAGGGATCCCGCAAAAACCCACACGCCAACAAACCCAGGTCTCTTCACACGCCCACTTTTACTCTCAGTGTCTCAACACAACCTAGTAGAAGCTAGCTACGGGCGCTGGAGATAAGAAACAACAAATAAGAAGCCGACGCTCCTGACACTACTCACAGTTCCTCCTTTTCAGGCAGCAGAACAACAGTAGTTGACAAAAGGCATTAAGATGGCTCCCCTTCCCTGTGAAATGGGAACGGGCTGCTGCTGCCACTTTTCGTCAGGCCTGTGTGATAAATTGTTACTTAAACAGCCAATGCACAAAAAAAAGATGAAGGTTAGTGTAGTTTTTACATTAGCCTTTGTGAAAAAGACACACTCACCTTCCTCAGGCTCGTGCAAACCATCTCACACTACCGCAGAACATAAACACATATTTTCATGGAGATGCATGTAGATGTGGGATTGCTTAGTTGCACACACTGACACTCATTCAGGTCTATAAATAGGCCGGGCAAGTAAAACAGTAATCAGCTTTTGCCAGCAGAGCAGAGCAGGCATTATTTTAGTACCAGTAGACAAACAGCTTGCCACAGCAGACAGCATCTGCCATTCTGCCTAATGGACCTGTGTCTTAGCATCCTTGACATAAACCCAAAGCTGCTTTTGTCAGGGAAACAGAAATTTGAGCTTTGGAGTAAATTGATACCAAAAGCAGTTGACTGTGTTAGACCTAATCATCCTAATCTTTGAGAACGAGCACAGTGATCTTTGTCTACGAGAGGCACATTCTGCTCTTCACCACTTCTCTTACACTTTGATCGGGACATCTTAAGACAAAATGTTGATTATCAGCTGATGCTGCATGAAGGATTCCCAGTTATCCAGATCACAGCATGCATGTAGAGCAGTCGGCATGACTGGACGCCCCACAAGGTCCTCAACAAACAGAGCGTCAGTATCCTGAGTGCAGTTCAAACAAGGGATCCATGGTTTTCAGTGACGTCAGGGAAGAGTCGACCCACTCTTATAATCTATGTATACACATTTTTACAGTATTCAGTTTATCACAGTGCAGGCGCTGTTTCATCTCCTGTGTACCGTACGTGTCTGTGTAACCTCGTTTCTTATGTGCGTGTAAGCGTACCAGCTGCCGCCGTGCGCTACCGTGCGTCGAGGCCTTCAGATCACACGATAATTAAGACAACATTGTATCCGATCCTAGCTGATCACAAAGCCCGATGACAACAATCACCCCTTTCTTTTTCTGGAGATATATTTAGAACAGGTAATCAGCACAGATGAGGATGGCACTTTGAAACAGCTGCTCCCAGGGAGTCGACGTAAAGCTGCAATTACAAGCGACAGCAAACTGCAGGAGAATAAATCAAGGCTGATGTTTAGAGATTTGACACCGTCTGTGTTATTGTGCTGTTGTTTGTTAGTAAAAGGATGAGCCACGGTCCTGCAGCATAGTAGGCCATGTCATGCCACTGAGAAGGAGACTAATCATTAATCGGCTTCTTGACATTTTAGGTGATCATTTATGGAATTAAGTCACATTCCTGGAGAACAGGACTATTGTAGAGAGAGAAGATGGCGTAACATTAACCAGGCAGCGTTACCAGCTGTAAACAAGATAAACGAGCGCAATGAAGGCACAGCTGAAATGTTTTTATGCTCAACTGAATAAAGGCCAACATCTGATCGCTTTGTGCTGTGAAATCTCAAAATTAAAAAAAAAAAAACACATCAGGCCATGAGTTTGTATCTCTACCATTACTAGCTATTAGAGCTGGGAGGCTCCTCTAGCGGCGTCTATCTCCTGTCTACAAGCCAAAAGTGTTTTCTCCTTCATCTGTGCCTTAGAGGAAACACAGGAAAGCAGAGCGGTGTGGTGTACATGACAAACAGGAGGGAAGCCGACCACAGGGATGCCCCCGCTGGGTGTCTCATACTATCATATGTCTGCAGACTTAATGGGTCTCGCTGCTATCGGCACCATCGCGGCCGAGCTTCCTGTCAGAGGGAGGTACTCACAAACACAGCAGCCGTTTGGCAGGACCCAGGTCACGAGAAGAAGTCGGCTTGTACAGTTTGCACGCTTTAACCGCAGGGTGAGCCCATTTAACCAAGGTGTTGTAGGACGCTGCGTCTCCCACGCCACAACTCAGAGGGTTACCAGGTGTCATCAACCAGAGCCCGCAGGAAATCAAATGCAATGCAATCCAGATCCCTGCGCCACTTAAGAGCACGGTGCTATAGAGGCCCCACACCCACAGCTGTTCTCACACCTGTTACCATATTCTAGCGAGTAGCATCACAGTTAGCGGTACAGCAGTAAATGCTCAGTTCCCTTCAATCTGCTTTTTCATCCCTCTTTTCCGAGGTACTTACAAAGAAACGCACATTTCCTGATTTAAAAGTGTCACGAGCAGAAAGCGAAGTGAAACCGGAGCCGCACTGTTGACAGTTCACAGGATTTCCTCCACACGCCATCCTGACAGAGGGAGCAAGAGGAACTATGGAGAATGTATAGGATGTGTATGAGCAGAACACCGACCTGGCTTCTTTAAACCTGGTGTGTGTGTGTGTGTGTGTGTGTGTGACCCAGGACAGCTGATGTCTGTCAGCCGGTTTTTCAGGCTTCATGTACATGTACTGCATATCTCCAGCGTCCACTGTGACCAGTGTTCCTCTCCGTCAAAGTGGTTTGTTTATGTCTGGATGTTTCTGGCATGATTTTCTTTCTTTCTGGTCTTCGACTTATTAAGTTTCCAAACAATGCAACTACAATTTAGGTCACGCATTGTCTCTTGTGAATCATACATATCACACTGGTGTTAACTCTCAGTGCTTTTGTCACTTCTTTACAGTCTATTATCAAAATAAAACTGCTCCCAACATAAATATCAAGGTATTGACCACGGCGTGATGATGCCTCACTTTGCTATTGCAACTACTTGAACCAGTTTAAGATACACAGCGACGCTACGCATTCCACTACTTGCTGTCTCCGCATGATGCTGTCTCATCGCTGGATTCAGGCTGTGACCCCGTATCCCTCTGCAGCTGAGCTCAGCTATGCACAGCAAGCAGCCGTCATGTCTCTTGGCTGTTCAAAAGCAGTACAACAAATGCAGTGAAGGAGGTTATTCAGAAATGGTTTATATGACTTGTTATCCCCTATGTAAGAAAACCTGTCACTATCAATATTAATTTTCATCACCAGTTTTACATTGACCAAAATTGAACTAGGCTTCCTCCTCCAATCGGTGAGTGAGCTGCAGAGCACTGTTAAACTGTACATGTGTTGCTAATCCTTGCATCTGTGAGTGGATTTGTTTTCATGAGCAGTGCTACGGAGGTGATGGTGCACAATAGACTTCCATGTAGACACTTCCTCCACACCTGGTCAGAGGCGCAGCAGGAACTATGATCACATCCCTGCTCACTTACAGTAGCTCTACGGAGCCGTCACACCGGGCACAGCACAGGAAACAATCACATTAGAAACACTAGATATAGACTCAGCATCCTCATGTGGAGGAAGTGACACTAACAGAATACAGATTGTGAGCTCACTCTGAAACCTTCTGCATTTCTTCCTCCACTTCAGGAGAATAATGTATGCATATTTAGATACAAGCTGAAGTAAAGTAAATATGGCTATTTATTATCCCCCAGGCTGCTGTTTTGTGTGAACCAACCTGCAGATTCTCAGCATGTGTCTGCCTGCTCCACTGTCAAGTCAGCTCCCACCCATTTCTCTGAGGAGTTACTCAAGAGTTGACGCTGACTATACTAAACTAAAGCTCGCATCACAACAACCGCGGCTCCCGACTGGACAGGTTTTCTCCTTACCTGTTGATTTTCAGAGCGAAGGCGCGTCGCTCCGCGCTGCCCAGAGAAGCCATACGCGCCTCGGTCGGCTCCAGTTCGGCTGCGCTGGCGTTGGTGTCGAGCTGCGGACTCGCAGCCTGGCCGTCACCGACGCGCTTCCTCTCCTCACCGCGGCTCTACTGTCATGTCAGTGCTCATTACGGCAACGGAGGCGGCAGCTTTGGGTGTAAACTTCCGCATTTGATTTGCGCCATCCCATACAGAGAGAGAAGGGGGGTAGCAGAGACACCAGGGTGGGTGGGGGTTGGATAATGGGACCGGCTGGATGAGACAAGCGCGCTCCCTCGCTGCAGACACGAGTCCTTCAGGTGGTTTGTCTACCAAGCTCAGTTTTCTTCTTCCCCGTGTTGTGGTCGCTTTACTGACATATAAAAGCCCAAAGAGGAACCAAACCCGGTGTCCGATGAGTGAAGTTCAAGTATTCCAGCGCGCACCGTGAACCACGAGGAGACAACGAGGCCGCGGGCGCGTTGCCTCAGCGCAGGCTCGGGGCCCCAGAAGACTGAGGGCCCCGCTTGTTGTGCTTCTCCGTAACATTCCTTGGGCGTTTTGCTGTGATGTGGCTGCTTTGAGACTCTGTTGGCCACTGTGTTGCCCTACAGAGTCTTTGAAGTTGTTCCATGTGCCATTCTTGCTTGTTTGTGTGACTCTCTCTTTGTTGTTGGGTGACTTTCCTACAGGCCAGTGCGACAGGATAATTAGTTCTCCAGCTCGGAGCCGCATAACCCCCTGGGGCTCTGGACATGACGTCACTCCAGCTCAGCCACACCCTCAACCAGACTTCATTTAAGTCACACTACACTCGTGACGTCAGGGAAGAGTCGACCCACTCTACACGTTTTGGTGAAATCTCTTATTGTGTGTCATGTGACGCACGTGCGCCAGCAGATAAAAGTAATGTGAACTTCATTTCAGCATTGCTCAACAGAGCGACTGTCTGTCGGACTCTGTTCCTCTGTCACATGTCATCCACATCCATGAACGTCCTCTTTTACCTTCCTCTTCTCGCCTGGCAGCGCCATCCTCCCAGTGGTCAGCTTGCCTTAGGCTTTGTTAGCCAGATTTGAGCTTAGTAAGTATTGTCTCGATTACAAGCACAAAATACGAATCACAGAGCGAGCACTTTTTAAACAATCTGCATAGATACATAAGGTTTATAGAGAAGTATTCATGGGAACAGACACGTGACCCCTACAAACTGACAAACTGTGAGTATTTCTAATTAGCTGCCTTCATGTCTGTGATCGTAACATGACAACGTCAGTTACTATACTTGACACGTTACTTCTGGTCAGTGGGTTTGAGCACGTGGAGGTCAGTGCTGTAATAAACTGTTTTTGTCGCCCTCTCGTGGTTGATCCTTGTCACCACATACGTTTAGGCTTTTGCCGGATGAACTTCTGTGGGATTCCGAATACCAATATATATATATGTTTTTATTTCTTACCCGGTAAGAAACCGTAATTACGTTTTTCTTCGTCTAACAATGTGAATGTTGCTTGCATTATTTTTTTTCCCAAGTCTGATCGGGAACTAAAGCGGAACCATTGTCTCTACTCCAGGATGTAACCGGAATCTCTGCGGTGTAGCACGCTGTCAAGCCGCACAACAACACCGGAGGATATTTTGGTGCCAAAATTGCATTTCTGCTCCCGTAAGAGAGAAAATCGTGTCATGTGTTTGCTTTCTTCGCATTATTCGTATAAGTCTGCTTGTTTTGCTGTCGTGGCGTTTTGTATTGTCTTAGACCCGGTTCGAGTTAAATCACATGCTTGTTAGTTTGAATATTTTATACACCTTTACGTGGTTGTTACCCAGCAGAAATGTCACAGATTGGATAAAATAGCCGTAGTCAATGACAAGAAAACGTTGTTCATCTGTAACGTGTCGGTAAAATCACTGATCAGACTGGATCCATCCTGCAGGCAAACTTTTAATTCTGGTATGGATGACATGGTGCTAGAGGAGGACGACGATTGTCCGGAGTTGGTGCCCATCAGCAACCAGCCTGGTCCTCCAGCAGAGCAGATACCTGTCACCATCATCACAGGCTACCTTGGTGAGAGGCGACCCATATTCCTCACAGTTTTAATAAGATTAAAACTGGGATCATAGAATCGTGTGACACAGCATTGTTCTAGATAAGGAATATTTAAAAATGACAACGATTGGTAATCCAACTAATTAATACTTTCTGAATTTCTCTGGTCCTCTGTAGGTGCTGGGAAAACCACGCTCCTGAACTACATATTAACAGAACAACACAATAAGCGGATTGCTGTCATACTCAATGAGTTTGGAGAAGGTAAAACACACGTTCTTTGTGATTCAAGAGATTTCCACAAGAGAGCAGCATGGTAACACTAACAGCCTACGCAGCTATAGGGTGATTTGTTACATACACTCAGTCCGAGTTAGTTTTTTTGCATAAATCACCTCCAAGTGGCATTAATAATATTTAGTTTATTGAAAATTTGCAGATTTCCTTAGAAAGCGATTGCGATTTAACATGTAATATAAAGCTCTTAGTCAGTTATCGGTGGTACTTGCTCCTCTTTTCACAGGCAGTGCGCTGGAGAAATCCCTCGCTGTGAGCCAGGCAGGAGAGCTGTATGAGGAATGGCTGGAGCTGAGGAACGGCTGCCTGTGCTGCTCTGTGAAGTATGGAAACAAACCCAGTCATTCATAGATACAAGTGAAGATAAACAACAACAGTGTTTGTGTTGTACTGTATATGCATGAAAGTTCGTTAATGAGATCTTATCAACCTGTGTTTTTATGGACATGGTATTGCGGGATTTCCAGTTCACTGATATTACAACACATCATACTGTTGCTTTTATTACTTTATTTATTTTTGTTTATTGTTTTACTGCACTATGGTCAATATAATATAATGTTGTCTTTTGTTAATTTGGACAATTTGTGCTTTCAGGGACAATGGTCTAAAAGCCATTGAAAACCTGATGGAGAAAAAAGGAAAGTTTGACTATATCCTATTAGAAACGACAGGACTTGCTGATCCAGGTAAAATACATTTTGCAGAATTCAAAATTCAGCTGGCAACACATCGTGTGTTTCACAGTGTTCATCTAATACCTGTTTATTGTTGATCGCATGGTTTTGGTCTCTTACCAGCAAAATGTGTTTCTACAAAAAAATAAATGATTGCTTGCTGTTATTCACAGGATTAAGGGCTGTCATACTGAAGCAAAGCCATAAATCTGTGTTTCTGCTCATGTACCTAATTGTTTAGTCCTGTCGATTTCTCTGTGAAGCCCAGATCAGAAGTAAGACATTGTGTTACTGTTGAAGGCCAGGCTTGTATTGGGACAGAAGCATTCAAGGAGCCTATTTCCATCAGGGTGGCCGAAAGCTGTCCGTTCAGGTCTCTGCCTTGAATCAGGAAATCGATATTAGGCCATTACAGGGTGAGCGCTGCAACGATCAGGGTGTGTCGCTAAGTGACAGGTGTCAGGAGCCCCACACACAGAACCAGCAGAGCACACTCTGCCCTGTCATTGGCTGAGACAGGCTTGTTATCAGCCAGGACAGGTCTGTCATTGGCTCTGGCAGCGCTGTCAATCATAACGGCTCCCTGGGGATTCTGGCCGTCCATTCAGGAAAAGGTTGGATGAGTTATGTGAAACATGCCACTCAAAAACAGTGTTTTCATTACGCGCCCATCAAATATTTACAATGCTTTTTCATTCTCGCTTGGCAGTTTGACAAAAGTGCATTATGTGAACAAGCTGTGGCTGGCAAGGTAACATAGGGTCTTATAATAACCACGTTCACAAGAAAATAGAAACAGACCAAATGTACCAGAAAGAGATAAACAATTGAAAGGTTCTGATATTGGTTTTATCTGCTTCACAGTTCACTGAGTTGAATACAGGGAAGAACAGGATTCCTGAAAATAGTGCACTGACGGAAAGACAAATACTTTAGACGTGTGAATCTGAATGAAGTTAATGAAATACCAAAAGTATGAATGAATCAAAACAAATAAATATGTAGTTCATTAAGCAATATGCCTGCTTTAGGCCGTAAAGTGTTTAATCCAATCCTGTAAACCTAAATTGATTAAATATTAGGAAGAACTATAATACACAATACATGGTTGTTATAATAGAAACATTTCTGTTGTTTGAGTTGATGTCTGTAGTTGAAATGACTTATTATTAATTACATCTAACAAACCACGTCTGATGCTCTGCAGGAGCTGTGGCCTCCATGTTCTGGGTAGATGCAGAGCTTGGCAGTGAAATCTATTTGGATGGTGAGAAATTTCGTTTGCCCTCCATGTATGGACACTGGTGTGAGCTGTTTGCTGATTAGACACTTAAACAGTGCATTTACTGCTGTGTTTGTGAGGATGTCATATTTTACTTTTACTGGTGTGTGTGTGTTTGCATGAATGGTGCCTCATTGCTCAAACTAAATTCTCAGCTGCTCGCTGTGTTGTGACAAGTCAGTCGACCAAAAGTGTCTAAAAGGTCA
The DNA here is from genome assembly GCA_030770545.1 of Macropodus opercularis. Lineage (NCBI taxonomy): Eukaryota > Metazoa > Chordata > Actinopteri > Anabantiformes > Osphronemidae > Macropodus > Macropodus opercularis. The sequence continues at coordinate 5,834,483 of CM061097.1, read as the reverse complement.
CTAAAAAGGTGGCTTTGAACAGACTGACAAAGCCAAACACCAAAAGGCAACAGAAAAGAATGTGCACAAGGACTCACTGATTCCATAAAGCTTTATGTTCCTTTCCCAGGCATCATCACTGTCACTGATGCCAAGTATGGACTACAGGTATGTGATATAAATGTTGTTTCCACATTCTAAGAAAAATGGTGTTCTCTCTGTTGGTTTGCATTTTTATTTATTTTATATTTTGTAATGTAACGCTGGCCCACAACTTTATGTTATAGACTGTTTAGTATGATTTCCATATTGTTTATTTAACTGAATTCATCTTTTAGTCCAAAACATTCAACATTAACGTCTAATTAGTCGTTACAGTGCTGGACTCAAAGCATTTCCAGTGGTTGCTCCTCAGCAAAAACAAGATGAAAAGTTCTCATTCCAGAGTCAAAATAAGATGTTGAACCAGTGAGGCTGTTCGTAAAGCAACTCACACGCTCGCACACATCCTGTCCTCCCTGTGGTCTTTTAAAAGGAACAGGAGAAGTGACACTGTAATAATGGGCTCTAATTTGAAGGTGTCACGCTCAGCCGGGTGACACATTTCATAGCCTGGGTGCTGCTCTGCCCTCCGAGTGGAGAGGGGCAAGATGAAGGAGACAGTGACAGAAACAGGGAGAGGGTAACCCATAGTGAAGGAGTAATTGATATCAGAGATGTGACTATTGTAAGAGGCCTGTCACATCCTCTCATCTGTCTCATGAAATGTTGGTCTGTCAATGAGCTACAAGTTAACTTCACACCCTCTGAGAGGCCTTTGTTAGGTTAGTCTAGGTTGTTGCATGAAAGCAACCATCGGATGGGTTTTATTTAATGTGAAATATTTTAATTTAATCCCATCAGATTGACACTCAGGGGTCAGGGTCCAGATTAACGCATCCTGCTCCATCTGTTATTTCATATGAAGCTGTTTTGGAAAACTCTGCTTCCCCAGTGCAGGAACACACTGAGGAATGAAAAGAGACCCCCTGTGGTTTCATGTGTTGACCAAGTCAGTGACTCGGTTGTTGAAAACATTCATTAGTCATTAAGGAATATGCTTCAAACAGGCTGTCTGCTGTATTTGTGTGTCTAATTTTTTTTGTCCGCTGTCTTTGTCTCGTAGCAACTAACAGAGGAGAAAGCAGATGGACTCATCAATGAAGCAGCCAGGTATGTTTGATGATACTTCAGTGTTGGAAGGGTTTCGCCCAAGCGCATGTTTCTTCACCACACCAGGTCCTGCAGCTCGCTGTTCTCCGTTCTCCCGCCTCCCTCTCTTGTCTCGTCTCTATTTGTCTCTTCCAGCAGCTGTGCAGTGTTGCTGAACAAATACGCTGAAGACAGACCAGTTGCGTGACCCTTTGCCTTTAGTCTTTGTTTGTGTTTTCACCTCTAAGCTAAACAGTGCTCAACTCCTATTCGAGTTTGCCATGCGTCGCCCTCCGCCACCCATGGAAACACCCACACACAGTTTGGGTCTCTGTTGTTGAAATTGAATGTGTCTGGTGTGTGCAGACAGATTGCTCTCGCTGACCTGGTCATAATTAATAAGGTAGATCTGGTGAATCAGGAGGAACTAAAACAAGTCAAAGACATAATCAGGTCAGTATCTTGTACTTTTCTGGGTTTCACTGAGGTTTCACCTACATATGTTAATTTTGGGCATTTTCTTATCACTTCAGGTCTATAAATGGTCTGGTCAAGATTCTAGAGACCCAGAAATCAAGGTGAGTTCATTTCCCAAACCAAACCTCATCATTCTGTGTCAGGTTCCCTGTGTTGTTCGGTCTAACAGATGAGCTCCACGTGATGCTGCTGCTGCTCAGATCTTTGTATCAAAGACGAAGCTGCCGAGGCGTGACGCTGCTAGAGAGAAACCCCCAACGCTCATGCATGCACACATAAACACAGAACCATCAGCAGTGTCCAGTTACCCACAAGCCTTTGCCTCCTGGGCCGTTTGAGTCCATGCATAGGTGTTTGTACGTGTGTGTGAGAGTGTTACCACATTGTGTGCTGCTGGAGCTAACGCAAGCAGTGTGTATGGCAGAGTTCATGCCGGGGTGAGCAGATGAAAGGCAGCGTGCTGCCAGGGGTTAATCGGAAAAACGCTTCCACTTCCATGAGTCAGCTCTCCCAGTTATACCTAAAGTTAGTTTTTGACCAGCTTGTGATGATAGATTCAATTTCCTACTAAATGTATTACCCCAGAATAATTTTAAAGTAATTTAAAAAGCTAAAATAATCGTGATTTTCTTCACAGGGTGGATCTTGCTGATGTTCTGGATCTTCATTCCTTCGACAACAACAGTGGAATTAAGTGAGTTTTGTCTCTACAAGTTTCATGTGCGCAAAACACCTGTTAAAAACAGATATATTTGTAATGCACCCTAAGATACAAACCATAAAAAATTTCGAGGAGCTTTATAAGATTTTGACCAGATTGTGACTGTGGTGTCTAGTATACAAATCAAATAACATGGTTGGATTTCCTGAAGTTGTGAGCTTTTTATTAGTTTCATTTAAATAACCACAAACACGCTTTTAGCATTTCTAAACCTAAGTAAAAGATCAAAACGTATTTTGACTTCACCGATGCTGGTGTGTCTGAATGCTGTACCCAGCAGTCTTTGATACTGTTGCTCTCCATGTCCCTCTCTAATTAACAGACTCTTTTATTGAGCGTCCCCCCTGTTACACCACCGGGTGGTCATCATATTGTATCCCCTGTAGAATGTCATTATCATGAATAGAGTCAGTGTTCATCCCTTCATGTGAATGAAACAGGCCGCAGCGTTAAAGCTCTCTTACATGCCCTCAGTAAGTGTCTCTGAGACCAGCTGCAGAGGATTAGAGCTGTGTGTGTCCACGGGCACCCGAGGAGACCCACTTGTCCCAACAGATAGCTCCTTTCCCCCTGCCTTTGAGAGTTCAGGCCCCTCCTCCCCTCCATCCCATGCTGGCTGTTTGAAGCGGCCCCCTGCGGCTCCGCCTGTGTGGTACTAACAGCACGCAGGGCTCAAGCTGCTGGACACAACATTTAGCCTCCTTGTGAGGTCAGGGAGGAGAGGGGGGCCGAGGAGGCTCTGATGAGGAGAACAAGGGCCGGAGTTTGTTTGGGGGTGTTGGTCAGTGTTTTGTAGGATTTAATTGCCATCTCTAAAGTTTTCACAAGTCCATTCACAGTTGTGTCATTAGGTACTGATACAGCACACAGCGTATTATACTGTGAGACTGAACACAAAGTCCATTCATCTCCTGCAGAAACGAAGGATGTAGAGAAGTAATAAAAACGTCTAAAGCACATTTGTAAATCTAGATTGTAAATGTATCAGACTTCTTTGTCAATTTTAATTTAAGTTAATGCATTTAAGTTAATTTAATTTTACTGGTCCAAAAATTTAAAAATTAAACAACTAAACCTAGACGGCGATGATGCAGGCTTTAGATGAACAATGGGAGTCTGAAATCATAGTTTTTCAATTATTCCCACTTAAAATAATGCTTTCTCAAACTGTCTGTGGCTTTTGAAACAATCTGCAACCAGTTAAATAAATAAGAAACATTGCTCCCAGAGTTTCATATTTTCAAAACTAAAAAAATCGGCATTATCTGCAGGTTTAAAAAAAATGTGAAAGGTTATACATCTTATATTTTTTTAAACTGTTAATTGTGCCTTGACTGCTCTGATTTGACTTGGCTGGCTGAGGATAACATAAAAATACCAAGATATATCTCTATAATATATAATATTTCCAAAACAATGTTACATTTATTATTATTTTTTATTGTTGCAGAAATAAAACATTCTCATATATATTAAATGTTTTTGATGCATTCTGGTTGTTGGAACTCATAGAATTAGAAAACAGAGTATGTATTTGTTTCTCAATAAATAAATCTATTTCTTGTCTGAAAAGCCTAACAGAGAAACTCCAGTTGTTGAAACCTACGAAGCCTCATCTTGACAAGGTATTGTTTATATTCCTTCCCTTTTCTTGAAGCTTTCCTTGTTTTGTTTGCTAATTTATTTCAACACATCATTTCCTACAGGACAAAGGGGAGCTAGGCTCTCCTGAGGCAAAAATGATGCCTTGCATTCCCCCAGGCAGTGACACTGTAGTGAAAACTCACTCCCTGCTTTAGTGGGTTTTTGTGTCGAGATCAACTCGAGGCTTTTGATGTTTTCTTTTTGACTCTGCAAATGGAGCCAATTTCAGTCAAACGCGGCAGCATAGACACTGAATGGTTGTAGAGTGGGTGCACCGTGCTGGCTAGACTGGATAGAGACTTGGCTGCATGCGAGGGCTTTGGTCTGGATGTCGTAAAACGTCAAATGAAGACCACACTGCACCATCTAATTAGCAACTGAATTGTTGTGCTCTATTGTTCCATTTCATGAGAATAAATACCAAATGTAATCCAAATCCAAATATCAGTTTAGTCCAGTTATTTCCAGTAAAGCTGTAGCTTAGATTTGTTCTGGCATTAGCCTGCGGTAACGTTTCTCATCAGGGTTTAGACCAAACCGCTCCTCGCAGCAGTTACAGCTCACCTTGTTTTCAGCTGTGCTTTCTACCCGTCAACTTTTATCACAGGATGAGGGCAGATGAGAGCTGTTTGCGTGGGTAAATAACACCATTGTTGTCTGTTTTCTGCAGGTTTCCTTTCCCGCATGAAGCTCACCCGTCCCTCAACCCCTCCGCCCTCCCCTACTCCCCTCCTCCTTCCCCATGTTGCCCTATTCATGTAAATGAGAGTGCTGTTATTCTGTTGTTATACCAAATGACAAGGAAGTGTGTAACCTTAACACTTCAACACAACACCCCCAAAATATCTGCAAAGTGTCCTTTTAATGCCGTAAGGAAGTGTGGAGAGTAGAGGGTTTAATTGTGTGTGTGTGTGTGTGTGTGTGGAGGGGGGGTGCTGCCGTATTGCTGTGGCTGGGTTTCAGGTGTCGTGTGGAGTTTCTTTTAATAAATTGAATTTAGTTTAATGTATTTTATATAACGGAATGTACATGTGTAGTGCTTGGTCGCATTTTTTTATTTATGATGACATTATGTCTGATTGCTGATAAACTTGTTCAGTATATCTGTGTGTTATGTTTGATCTCATCCTCAGAGTATTTTAACTGTGACCTTTGAAGTGGCTGGTGATCTCGCTGAGGATGCCTTGAATGTCTTCATCCAGGTACGTGCTCCAGATCGTCACTAACAAATTCGCTTTATAACAGTAAAGTGCAGTAAACATCCACTTCCCTGTTTAAGGACCTTCTATGGGAAAAGACATTCAAAAACAAAGAGGGGCAGCCCATGACCGTCATCCGGTTAAAGGTACAGTCGACCACAATAGTCGCCCCAGTGGCTGCTTTGTATCTGTACTAATAAGTTCTTAATGCTTCATTCAGCATCGGTTAATGTGTCACTCCCGACTTGCTTTCAGGGCATAGTATCGTTTGCAGGTAAAGCCAACCAAGTGATGCTGCAGGGGGTCCACGAGCTGTACGAGCTAAATGAGACTCCACAGCTTTGGGAGGAGAAGCAGCGGATCAACCGGCTGGTCTTTATAGGTGAACACAAGCACACTTCTTTGTGTTTCCACGTCTTTACTCACCGCTGTGAAGGCTGTCACGTCAACGAGGTGCATTAAAGGTCATAGAGTCAGTGTTACTTGAATCGAGGCGTCTCTGCTTGGACGTGGCAGATAAACGGGTGTGTTTAGTCGTGTCTCTGTGTTAATGCTCACTTTTGGTTGTAGGTAGGAACCTGGATAGAGACGTTCTGCAGGAACACTTCACCTCTAGAGTGGTACAAGGCGCAGAGATAAAACAGCCAGATGCTCCTCCCTCGTCTTAACTACAAAAACTGACGATTGTGGTGCACGAGTCGAGGCTGGTCCACCTTGGCCATATCTGGGACTGTCTTCGGACATGGATCTCTTTCTTACATGTGAATGAGGATGACATCACAGACTGGTTTATAAGCTTTAGCTTATTAAAATAAATGTGTCGGTGTAGTACACACACAGATGGCACAAAAGATCCATAAAGACATAGAATTTAATGATAGAAACTAATTTAGAAATTCTGCAATATTTGAAGAATTGAAGCTCAGAGTGTCATAAGATACAAACTGTTGCACATACTTTATCAACTGTGACACGTGACTGAACTTTATGTATGAAGCAGCTGACATTTAAATCATTAAATTCCTCCTGAACACGTTAGAATGTAACTTTTTGAATATACCCAAACAATCACTTTTTAATCACGGGGCTGTCTAACTGACTCAGCAGAGTATTAACATAACAACGGAGGCAGGTCTTTGTGTTGAAGTGGTAAGTTCTTAATAGTCAGTGTGAAAATGTGAAGGAGCATTAACATTTAAGCTTGTAGCGTTATAAAGGATTTGAGGATGCTTTACAGGTGACATATGCAAAGTGTTGCAGAAACTCAAACGGGCTGTAATGGTTTTATTTAAGTAGTTCAGTGAAAACCTGCATTGTTGTATCGTCAGAATCTCTAAAGTTCTTCAGCTTTCAACCACAGTTCGTGTGTTGTCCATTACTTTCATCTTTAGAGTTTCATCTGCAGCTGTTACTAATGTAACTGATGGCAAAGCTCTTCCTGATCTAACTTCCAGGTACCTGACATTTTTCTGCAAGTTCAGTACCTGTAGGACATTCATTGATTTTCAGCAGTGTCTTGTGTTGCTGTCAGCACCACCAGTTAACCGTGTGTTGTAAAACAGGCGAATTACAGCCATGTGTATATTTGTGAGGCAAAGCTTTGTGTGAGAACCGTTTCTCACTCAAGGCGCACAGTAGGCCCAGCCAGATGAGGAAATGGGTGGAGATTTCCCACCTTGTTGACCTGCAATGTAGATTGTTTAGCAGCTCGGGTTTAGCACGTATCCGCTATTGGACCGGTTTGCTTTGAGGATGGCTCCGCTTATTCATCCGGGCCGTAAAACCGAGCACGTCCCTGTAGCCCAGAGCGCACCGTGCAGCCGAGCCGTTTCCTACCCGATTCTGATGCTGATGGCCTCCTTAAGGCGACTATTGCCTCTTTTCTCTGATATCTGCGGGAGGCCCCATCACGGCCATCTTCATGGTCACGCCGCCCGCGGGCATCTAAAGGTGGCAAACTAAACGAACCCGCGGGGGTTCCGAGGAGAAACACAGGATTTCTTATCACGGGTTAGGCGTGGTGTTAAGATTTACAAGAACAAACCACCTCTGACCGAGCTGCAGCATTAGTGGCAACACCAAGCGTGGAAAATACCGAGATTTAACGTCATGGTCTTGTAAATGTATCACTGAAGCCTGAATGTCCCAGGGGATAAGTGATTCAAAATAAAACCCGTCAGGAAAATTGGTGACATCGAAGTTAAATACAACATGTAAGCTGTTCTTGTTTAGTTTTATTTTATTCGTTGTTGCATTCGCCTATAAAGTTTACCATATTGGCTAAAATACAAATTACCATCTATCGTCTATGAATAGGCCCCGCGCACGTCAGGACACATGCCCCCTCCCCACCTGTGTGCTTGCCTCCTCTTGCTCCCCGCGGTGAGGGGCTACTCTGATAGGTTCAGAGGGGTAATGGAGCAGGCCCGCAGGGCAGCAGCCTCACAACATATAAAGCCTCAGCTCTCTCTACCACAGCAAACACGGTTTAAAAGGAACCAGGCGGTGGATGCGCTTTTACGCACGAACAGAGGCCTTTTGGTTTGTACGCACGGCAAACCATCAGTGTCTCTTCGACTTAGGTTGATATCTACGCGCTTTTTGAACTTTAGGCCTGTGACCATGACTCTTTCTGGTGAGTCTGAATCTTATCAACACACCGCTTTACCGATAGAGGAGGATGAGATTGACATAGTGGGCAACGATGACCCTTCCCTCGGGCGTTCATGCTCCACGGACCTGAGCTCCTCGGCAGATTCTGGTGCCGAGTTTGACTCTTCGGAGCCAGATTCGTCGGGGGAAGGCGAGAGCAGTTTCTACGCAGACGCACCGACGTCCAGGAAAGTCCAGAGCAGCTCGGTAAAGCCTCCCTACTCCTACATCGCCCTCATCACCATGGCCATCCTGCAGAGTCCGCTGAAGAAACTGACACTGAGTGGCATCTGTGACTTCATCAGCAACAAGTTCCCCTACTACAAAGACAAGTTTCCCGCTTGGCAGAACTCCATCAGGCACAATCTCTCCCTCAATGACTGTTTCATCAAGATCCCGAGGGAGCCTGGGAATCCGGGCAAGGGCAACTACTGGTCTCTGGACCCTGCGTCGGAGGACATGTTCGACAATGGCAGCTTCCTTCGGCGAAGGAAGAGGTTCAAGAGAAACCAGCCCGAGTACAATAAAGACGGACTTGTGTTTTATTCCAATTTGAACTACTACCGGCCGTACGGGCCGCCGTATTGCGTACAGAGCCAGGTAGGCGCCATGCACGCTGCTCCTGTCCGGTACGTGCCACTGCAGGACGGCATCTCCTCCCATCACCTCCTACCGCAAACGGTGAACAGTCACTTGAAGAGCAGCGGGCCTAAAGACTTCAGAGCAGCTCTACCGGAGGGGCCAACGCCCGGCCAGCAGGCAAAGTGCTCCTTCAGCATCGATAGCATCATGAGCAAGCCCTCCGCCAGCGGCCCGCAGAACCCAAATTCAAAGCGCCCCCACGGCGTTCTAGATTACGGCCACGCCGTCCCCGGCCCTGCCGCCTGTTTGGTCCCGCTCCTCCAGCCTCACCGGACACGCTTCTTCCCTCCTGGCGCGCTGGCCACGGCCCCGTTACTACACGAGCACCTCACACGTTCTTACGCTCGCTGCTGAAACTGCGTCCGTATGTTTGAGGTGTGACGACACATTGCTGTAGCTCATTTCTTGAGGAAATGTTTTAATTGCATGATATTTATGTGCGTTCATATTCATTCCGTGTATATAAGATGAGTGGTCTCCTAATATATTTGTTAAACTGTCTAAAACCCTGTTGATGTTTTTGTTAATAAATAAACAGTTAAAATGAACGTTACAATCTTTGACTATGGTTCTTTATTTGTTGTTCTGATTTGTACGTAATAGTGTGGACCCAAAAGAAAAGAATAAAACACTCACTACTTTTTTAGTATTAGCTAGTAGTCTTTCCTCTAATCGGTCTAATTTGTTACATCATCCACAAACAGCCGGTGACGTCATGTCCAAACTTTAATTTTATTTTGTCCAAAATTATGTCATGTTTTTGATCTTAAAAAGGAAACGTTTTAAACTTTGCTCAAGTTAAATAACTTCCGTGATTTAACTCATTTAAAGTCTTTTCGTTTAATTAAATCATAGCTATTCAAATAAAAACTGAAATGTGAAAATGGCCTGTTTTCCATTTAAACTCGCAGGCGGCATTTCCCGTTTGCGGCCTCAACGTGGCGCTGTTTACCAGTGATTGGAGCAGCGTGACACTGAGTGAGGCTCTTAGACCTTTCGGGTTATTTCTGTCTTTAAAAGTCACGCCAGGCTATAACTATAAATGCAAAGAATGCGCGACAGAGCGAGATGTGGTCGTGAAGCAAACCTGCTGAAGTCACACATGGCTCCAAGCTTCCACCGGCAGTGGAGACACTGGCAGTGTCCGGTTGCAGGCCCGGTCCAGCACAATCCCCCCTCAGTCACAGGTCTATTTATGTCCCGGGCTCAGCTGATTGTGAGCCTTGAAGATTCTGACCCACCCTGAGTTTTTGTGTAGTCAGTTGTTCAGGCTTATTAGGAAAAGAGGGAGTTGTCTCCGCGCAGAGGGGAGTTTTGCTGGACGTCCAGGAGGATGCAGTTCTCTTGGCTTTAAGGCGAGTTGAGCGCTCTGTGACTGGGTGTTTCCTTCTATTATATCACTCTCCTCGGGTGGACAGAGCAGCCTCAACCTGACAGGGTTCGGCTTCGGGCTATTAACTCCTCACATCACCGCAGTTTTCGGAACGCGACGCCAGCTCCAAACCCAACGACCCGGGTTGTTTGATCAAAGTTGGGTCCCAGGCGAGGAGGATGGAGACGAGCCCCATCCCGGTGGTGACGGTCCAAACCGCCCCCTTCGAGGACCAGCGGCCCGGTACCAACGGGCTGCGGAGGAAGACGGCGGTGTTCGAGGGGAAGAAGAACTACCTACAGAACTACATCCAGAGCGTCCTGTCCTCCATCGACCTGCGGGACCGACAGGGCTGCACCATGGTGGTGGGCAGCGACGGCCGCTACTTCAGCCGAGCTGCCATCGAGGTCATAGTGCAGATGGCAGCTGCCAATGGGGTAAGAATGGAGCAGCAGGAGTTTATGAACAGATTAGGAAGCAGTTCGACTCGGGTTCAGTTCTTTCCTCATTTTTATAAGCCTGGTTGACTTATATGCAAGTTCCAGTTGACTGTTTTGGGACTAAAACAGCAAACTGCATGCGTAGTAAGAATAAAATAGTGGCTGTTTCTTTTACAAACGTAAGTAATGAAAGTTTAGATTCAGACTGTTTCTAGTCCATCCCAGTACATTCTAATCTGAGTGTCCCCAGCAAAGACCCAATGGTCTCAAACTAGCCAATGGGAAATACAGACAAATTCAACCAAACCTTTAAAACGCGCATTTGCATGTCACTTAAAATTGGTCCTAGTTGGTTTTAACTTATGCTAAGCAGCCATTCACCCAATAGCCGTGCGAAGATAAAAGACCATACAGCGACACCGAAAACACAGACCAGAGGAAAACCCCCGCAGCTCGGTGAAAACGCTCACTCTGGGATCTTTGTGATTGGTTTGGATCGGTTCCAAAGGGAATATAATTTGTTTTCGAGATCACTCCAGTTTTCTGCTGCCCAAGCCAAATGTCTCCTGACGTCGGCCTTATCAGCACATCCATCCATCCTGCTGTATCTTCCTGCCCGCAGACAGTATTGGTGTTCCCCCTTTCCTGACCCATTCTGGATGCTTGGGGGCGTCCTTAGACATCTACACTTCTGTGTGGTTCTTTCTGTGTCAGTCTCTTGTGCACCATGCCCGGTGCAACGAGATATACTCTGACGTCAGGAGAATAAATTCCTGTCCGGTGAGCTCACTTTTATTTAGAATAGCTGCTATGCAGGGGAATTAGAGGATGCTGGTGGTATTATCACTCTAAATGCAGCATGCAAATTATAAATAGACAGTGCGGCACCCTCCTGGGGCAGATCCTTGACTTTTTTGAGGAGATTGTCAATTAGTCACTTGTAGAATGACAAGTTGCTTTGGGCAAACGTTTCTTTAGTCTGTGTGACAGCACAGCTTCAAGCAAGAGTCTATAAATGTGCTGTGTTCACTTTTAGGAAATAGAAACTAAAAACAGTAGAGGTTTCACGTTAGCATAACACTCACACTGCTTCTCTCTTTGGCGAGCAGATCGGTCGTCTAGTAATTGGCCACAACGGCCTTCTGTCCACCCCTGCTGTTTCCTGCATCATCAGGAAGATCAAGGCCATTGGTGGGATCATCCTCACAGCTAGTCACAACCCCGGAGGACCCGGTGGAGACTTCGGGATCAAGTTCAATGTGGCAAATGGAGGTGAAAACTCTTCCTGGAGACTATATGTAACGAAACCATGTGTGCAAGATTTTAAACCTGCGTCTTTGTTTTAGGCCCGTCTCCGGACATAGTGATGGAGAGGATCTACCAGGTGAGTCGGACACTTGAGGAGTATGCCGTCTGTCCGGATCTTCACATTGACCTCTCCAGGTTGGGAAGACAAGAGTTTGACCTGGAGAACAAATTTAAACCTTTCAGAGGTATCACACTCACTCACTCATGCATCACTACAGCTCAGCACTACTGTCTTGTAAATGCAAGCAAAGGAGACTAGTTGTGTCTTCTGTGCGTTTGCAGTGGAGATTGTTGACTCAGTCGACGTGTATCTACAGCTGCTGCGAAACATCTTTGACTTTAATGCCATTAAAAGTCTCCTCACGGGACCAAATCAGCTAAAGATACACATAGACGCCATGAACGGAGGTGAGACGACTCTTCGCCCTGTAACACGGCACCTGAACCGCGATAGTGGTAATTAAGATGATTCTTTTACCGGCTCTCCCCTTCTCTTGGTGTGTCTCAGTGATGGGCCCATACGTACGAAGGATCCTGTGTGATGAGCTCGGGGCCCCTGCTAACTCTGCTGTCAACTGCGTCCCTCTGGAGGATTTCGGCGGTCGCCCTCCAGAGCCCAACCTGACTTATGCCACCTCCCTGGTAGATGCGATGAAAGGAGGGGACTTTGGCTTTGGAGCTGCGTTTGATGCTGATGGGGTGAGAGATCAGCCTTATATATATAATATATTATATATATAAATGTTTTAAACTGTACATAATAGCACAGCTTTTCGTGGTTTGTTGTTTGACTGACTGAACGATTCTAAAGTTTTAAATTTTTATTAGTTTATAGTAATATTCTTCACGCTAAGGAGAAGGTGGTGGTGTAACATTACTTTGTTACTTTACTTTAATAGCCGTCATGTGCTTCTGTTCTCAGGACCGCTACATGATCCTGGGAGAAAATGGCTTCTTTGTGAACCCGGCAGACTCTGTGGCCATCATGGCTGCCAACCTCTCAGCCGTCCCATACTTCAGGCAGCACGGTGTCAAAGGCTTTGCCAGGAGTATGGCCACCAGCGCCGCCCTCGACAGGTACCACACACACACACGTACACACACGGTCACACCAGCCTCAGCCTCGCTCCACCAACAGCAGCAGCCCAGTCTCCGGAGACGCACACTTAAACGAGACTCGCCCACAGTGAGGAAGAGCGCGAGAGCACATGCACACGAGTCACCCCCATCACTGGCCGCCGATAAATATGGTCCGTTACATAAGACCTGAGCAGAGCGGAGGGTGCTGAGTGAGAGGATGTGATCACAGCTAAAGTCATCCCCATTAACATTGCTCCAGTAGGAGGGATCCCAGCACCGGACCCCACTGAGGCCTCAGCAGAACGCTGAAGAGAAACATGCCGTTGGCCCAAACTAGAAATAAACACGTCTAATTCTGAAAGGTTTCTCTTTAATTTAAGCAAAAGTAGATATAGAACATATTGCTTAACCAGAATAGCATTAATTGGTTGACATATGCGTCAACACAAGTGTATGTGTGTCTTTGTGTGTGAGTGTCTGCGGCAGCGCTTGGCAGCCACCGAGGAAGTGACCTCACAGCCAATCATCAGTCCCTTTAGTCACAGTCAGGAGGAGTCACATACATTACATTATAGACATGTTGGACACACACACACACACACACACACACACACACACACACACACACACACACACACACAGATCCAATGAAGGCTTTTGTCTTGTGTTGTGCTGATTTGTGCCTGGGGCTGAGCCTTATGATGCCGAATCATAATGATCACACTGAAAGAGCTGCTCCCACATCACACACACACAGACAGACAGACACAGACACACACACTCGAGACAAAAATATCACAACAACCCCTGAATTATGTTTTTATTACAAAATCTCACTAAACTCTTCTTTATTTATTATTCACTTGATTTGTTTGTTTGTGTTTTGTAAATATAATTTACTTCTTACATTGTTGTGTAAGCTGCTGAGAAGTATTACGCTGTGTGATGATGCCTGTTCCTCAGATAAAGCTCATGCTCTGGGCTTCCTGAAAAAATTAATCAGGACAACATTTTCAACTTAGTTCCACCAGCTGATAATTACTGACATGGTCACTTTGTTCGCTTCGTAACCACCACATCAGCTCCTGAAGTAACACTGCAGCGGCTACGTGTCTTTGACAGACAGTGTGTAAGTACTTAGTAGGAGCCTGGACTCACGCCAAGCGCCTGCTGTTTTAGGAGAATGAGTGGCGCGCGTCCTGTTTCGACGAACAGCTCTCCATACTCGGCGTAGTCTAGCAAACTGTTACCACCACGATTCCTGGCACAGATAAAATGCAGCATTAAGGGAAAGATGAAGAAATTGCAAAGAATTTGTGCTCAGGTGAGCAGAAGAAGGAAGCTGACGACAGGCAGCCAGAATTAAATGCTCCTAAGGTGTCTGCTCTTGGTGGACGGCGTGCACCACTAACTACATCCCTCTGCACATACGAGTGAGGGCTGGTGCAGGAAGGGAGGGAAGGATTGGAGGAAGAGAAGGTGGAAAAGACATTTTGGTGAAGGAAACATCTGCCTCTCCTTTCACTATTCCAGGGAGGATGTAGGAAAAAGAGAGACCTGAGCCACGGGTTCGCCCGTTACCAGGAGGACGTCTGGGTCCTTGTTCTTTTGTGCTGTCGCTGTTGTTTTAGTTGTACTGGTTGCTACCAGGGCGATCAGGAGGCTGTGTTGTCTTTGACAGCTGGCAGTGCTTAAGCCCTTGTAAGACATGATGTGCTATTACCACAGGGTGTGCTCTCCACCGCTTTATTTTTGTCCCGTGTTCCCCTTGAGTATTGTGGAACGAAGCAGAATAGGTTGCCACATAAAAACAGTTACAGGTCAGTGGGTTGTAACTTGTCTGGTTAACTTCTAGGTTTAAGGTTTAAAACAAGCATAGTGAGAAACAGAAATGTCCTAAATGCTGTACAATGCTGTCAACAGGCTTCGATGTTTGCACTGGGCACCAGCATTTTGATTGGTAGCAAGAAGCTGAAAGTAGTCAAATCAAAACACTGACCCAACACGACCGGTGGGTTTTTGACAAAGACTGGAAAATCGCCAGAAAACTGTTCTGAACAATGGTCACAAAGGCATTCTGAAAATGATTTATTCCACTTTAATTAAAATTCTTTATTTTTAAAGGATGTAGCACTTTGGTTGCTACAGCAACAGTATTTAACGTCCATGTTGTCCGGTGAGGGTTCCTGGTTCAGGTCAAGAAGACCTTTCAAGCCCAAGTAACGCACCAGCATGCAGCACCTTTTGTCTGAATGCCAGTGTAAAGCTTTTAAGTCCAGTCTGAGCTCTCTTCAGAGGGGGAGGTGATGACTGAGGGCATTGGATGCTATGTTTGGTAAAATATCAAGTCAAGGCCAAAAGCTGGCAGTATTTCACTCTGCAGATCTAGAGAAGCCTTCTCCGAGGTATTTACTGATGCATGAGAGAAATATTTTTAAAGACAGATATGGGTTGGTTGCAGTTTGGTAGATGAGGACAAATGAAGGCAGGCGCAGCCTGGTGTAAAATCTCAGTCCACACGTTGCCTGTGCTGTAGAAGCATCCACCACACAGATGATTAATTTTGTTTGGTTTACATTAGTATCCACTGATCAGCTTCCATATTGTCCGTCCTCTGCATTTGGTTTGAGAACAAAACTTTGATGTGGCACATGATGGAGACGGGGACAGACTGCAGAGCTTCACAGCTGGGAGGTCACACCTACAGCCCTAAATAGAAACCTTCCAAGTCCATTCCTTGGGTCTCTATAGTTATCAGCCAGCGTTTGTCTGCAGAGTGAGAAGCAGCATAGAACTGAGCTTCTGACAGCGTCTGTGAAATTTGACTATTCTTGTACGTTGTGGCTCTTCTGTGTCGATAGCTTGGGTACGTGTTTATTTATCTGGTTGTTGCGTTTAAGCTTGAACCTTGAAAACACAGCAGTGGGAAGGGTCAGTGTTGGGGCTTTTTTTGTTTATTGATACTTTGTTTAAAACGTCAAAACTTCATCAGAAGGATTTTTTCTGTCTTGAGGAATGCCAGGCTTCCCGTTCCAGATCTCGATTCCCCAGAGGGGAATGGAGCTAGTTTACTCTTATTTGGTAATTCATCCCTCTGCCATGAAACAGCTATGCTGGGTACTGTGTGCGTTTTATTTGTGTATACTACCACTGAAATGTTCTGCAACCCAACCATGTCCACATTTAGTAAGTAACAGTGACTTCCCTCAGCAACCCACAGCAAAGGAATATGACACTGTTGGTTTCAGTTGTTTTGAATATTGAATATTTTTTATTTAGTTTACGCTGCTCTTTTTTATTTAGATGCTGTCTTGCCACCATCGCAAATATAATCTTTCTTATTCTTATTACTAAAAGGTTAAATGCTTTGGTGTTGCTAGACTGACTCTTCTATTAGCAGTGAAAATGTTTTCTAGACTTTGTCAGTACTTTTGTCCTGCAGTTAGTTTCTTTGCTCTCATCCTGTTCCACATACTGCTCAGTGGTGTGTGTACTTTTATCCTTCCCCTGTCTAACATACACTTCATGTGTGCACACACACAACACAATCCCTTGACTTTTCTTCCTGCTTAAGTACGTGGCTCAGGTTCAACGCAACCATCAGCTAAAAGGTTAACTCACTTTGTTCTCGCTGCCTTTGCCTTATTAAGTTATGGGATGGCCTGTTTGCAGATTACGCTTGTCACACAGCATTTGGTTTGCTTTATTTCAAAGTTCTGAAGCTGCTTTCTGTCTTTGTCAGTACTGGGAAAACCTGAAAGCCGTTAGATATTATGGCTAGTGAGACACTTAGGTTTGTACTTGTTTTCTCCCTGTCTGTTTGCAGGGTGGCCAAAGCCATGAAACTGGCGCTGTATGAGACGCCCACTGGCTGGAGGTACTTTGGGAACCTGATGGATTCTGGGCGGTGTTCCCTCTGTGGGGAGGAGAGCTTTGGGACAGGTACAGTCCAACACACACAGAATCAAAACACATGAATGCAAATTTGTGACAGCTGAATGTCATCAGCATAGAAATGCATCCAGTACATTGAACAGAGAGACAGGAGCAGGACTAAGCTTTGAGCATAACAAGGTCATTGATTCAAAAGCCTGGACTGACTTGGAAAATGTGAGTGGGTGTGAGATTCCCATTTCCGTCAGCAGCAACTGTTGTTAAGGTGCCTGTAAACAAGATCATCACTAGAGGACTGGAGCAGCCAGCTGCTGCCAACTGTGTCTATGCAGCAGGGAGTTGATGAAAAACGCGAACAGCAAATGTTTTCACTGAGCCACAGGGAAACGATTTATTACAAATTTGCCCAGATACACGATATAGAGCATACCTAAACAATGGGCAGCTCTACATACAAAAATGAATTTTAGTCTTTTAATGGTGAAGAAAACCTCGCAAATGCTCTTTACTGCTGCTGTAGAGTGGTAAGCAGTGCACCCTGACTGCCTGTAGCCGCAGTCAGACTCATGTAATAGATGTGAGGGCTGTGACCCCGACTATGCGTAAATAATCTCCATTCTTCTGCTATAAAAGGAGACAGGATCTCCCTGAGTCACTGGAACATGCAGACAGGCCTCCACTGTTTTCTATGCACACCTTCAAAGATATAAACAATATGCCTGCACGTCTGATACACAGATAGTTGAAACGTCACATGCGTTATGTAGCAAGGTGAGAAGGCAACAAGCGCGTGGACGGGGGAGGCTTGGAGGCAGGAGAGGAGAAGGAAAGAGGAGTCGAAAGAGTCCAAATATGAGACGAGCAGCAGAGATGAAGAGCACACAGAGGACTAGGAGAGCTCACTCATTGTTGGCCATGTAAGGCCAAAAGCTCAGAGGGAAGCCAGAGCAGTAAATCACCAGAGCTGTTCACTGCTCTTTACTCAGACACACTTGCTCGCTTACTCTATTATAGGTGTTAATTGTTATTATCAGATTCTCCTGGTCTGCAGACGTATGTCCTGTTTATCGCTCGGTACCACTGTGAGCACGTAAAAGACGTGGCTGGGACGTAGCACCGACTTCAGCTGTAATAAAAGCTTCGGGCTGCTACGATGATTAGGTTTATACACATGCTGCGTCTCTCCGTGTCAGAGGGTGAGACAAAGGGAGACAGACGGTGAGACAGGGATTAAAAGACGACAACTGTCAGTTTCCTAACAGTTGTGTGTGGCTTGATAACGGGGCAACTGGGAAGCAGTTTTTGTTTTCAGTATGTTAAAAAAGAGACGTGGTGATGTCATGTTTGTCTTATATGAGTCTTTAAATAATAACAGCTCTTCCACTGTAACATTACTACCGGATTCAGTCTTATTAAAACGACTCCTTTACTGTGCAGCTGTCTGTGTCTGACTGTTCGGCCCCCGGAGAAAGAGACGACGGCTGTGATTTACGTCTCTGTTTGTGTATATGTGTGTGCAGAGGGAGTGTGGGGATGTTGCTGTGTGTCCAAGTCCAGGCAACTAATATAACTTGGACTATATTTCTTACAATTTAAAGGCTCTGCCTTTACAGTAACTAGTAAAACTAGTTGCAGTCCTAGCTTTTTATTTACTTACTTCAACTATGTATGTATGTGTATTATTATTAAATTAAAATGTCAGCAAATATCTTAGTTAAGAGTTTTGGATGGGAGGAGTTTTATTATGGTTTCATGTTATTATTCTTCACCCAGTTCAGGTGCACAGTGTAAATAAGTTTTGTCAGGAGATGTGATACATATTTATGTTTTTGTCTTCCAGGTTCAGACCACATTCGTGAGAAAGACGGTTTGTGGTCGGTGTTGCTGTGGTTGTCCATCATGGCGGCCAGGAAGCAAGGTGTGGAGCAGATCGTTAGAGAGCACTGGGCCAAATTTGGGCGCAACTACTTCTGCAGGTAATGAGCCATTCTTCAGACACAGCCAGCTGTCCGTCCATGAGTTGGTCCAAAGAGGCAAACATTTCTGTTTTCATAATTTCATTATTGCATTTTTCATATGTCAGAACACTGTATTACTTCCTCAGTCTCACTTGAGTGATTCCATTCCTCAGTCAAAGCCAAATATGCCTCTGAGGCCTTCACCTTCGTCCATTTGTCTCCCTCGTCTTCCTCGCTGGCTATCGCTTGTTCTTATTTTAAGCTCTCCCCTGTGAGGGGCAGACAGTTCCTGCAGCCAGTGTTCCCACTGACAGTTGCTGCAGCCTTTTATGTTCCCACAGAGAACGTTTTTAAACTAATGCACATTTCCCACAACATGTAGATGGAGAGGTCATTCAAGACAAGCCAGGAACCAGATGCGGAAAGTCTGTGTTGCAGTTTAGGGGCATTATTAAGTGCCATCATCATACTCGCTTGATAAAGCATTAGAACAAAAGTTCAGTCCCCTAAGTATCAGGCACCTCGTGGCATTTAAGGTGTTTAACCGTCTCCTTGTCCGTCATATAATTGTCAGGTTTGACTATGAAGCCCTGGACCCACGCGCTGCCTTTTACCTGATGAGGGACCTGGAGGCAGTAATCTCAGACAAAGCGTTCGCCAGCCAGAAGTTTGCTGTGGGAGACCACATGTACAGTGTGGAGAAGGCTGACAACTTTGAGTACATTGATCCCGTGGATGGAACAGTGGCCCGAAACCAGGTCAGTATGGGAAAATTATGGAGAGCGTATGTGCAGAATGTTACATCCCAGACTAGGATGGAGTGGAGTGAAACTAGGGGGCGCTACAAGCTCAAAAACCACATGAGGGTTGGATAAAACAGCCGCAGACAGACGATAAATCACAACACGCTTTATCTAGATGAACGGTTGGATGAACTTGACCCACGTGTTCATTGCTTGGATGTAACACCCACCAAGGCTGTTTTATCCAACCCTTACCATCCTCAAAGGCCCCACAAGGGTTAAACACGCTTACTTTCATACACCAAGTAATTCATCGACTTGAAGATTGACCCGTGGTTGATGTCAGTGCCTGTCATTTCACTCTTGTACCTCTTGAAGCTCTTATGTCACTGGTCTGTCCAGTCCCACTTGAATTATCAACGCTTCCGTGTGACTTTGGGACATGTGCTCACACGGTCTTCTCCTCGTGCTCTTTCACTCATACATACTCGTTGTCAGCTCCAGGCCACCCACTGAGCTTCAGCGTTGCCTCATCCGAGTTGTTCCATGTTTGGACATGACAGTCCATCTTATAAACCACGAACACAAGCATACACACACGCAGCACAAACAGCTCTTTGCTCTACATACACTGATAAGTCTCTTAGTTCCCTTCGTCCCTCCCTCCCAGATGACTTGCGGACTGTAAATGTGAGGAAACCCCTTCCTGGCGTCGACACTTTTTAGAGCATGCCCCACCAGATTCCACACATGCACGCACACGGAGCATCAAGGTGTGGACGTCAGTCCAGTTGTCCATGTGAGTGAGCGTGAACACGTGCATATGGTTGTTTGACCTACACATGTTCACACTTGTGTTTGCTGGTGACTTTATTGTGCGTGTCTCACCGGATGAAACGACGGACGGGGGTCTGCCGATGCCCCCGCTGTGGACGCGCAGGCAGGTTGCCGTGGTTACGGCAGCTGCACCGCAAGCTAGTCAGTCACCCCAAAATGTGATTTAACCTCCCTGGCAAATCCTGAGCATCCCAGTCGTCCTAGAGCGTGTTATTCCAGCACACATTCCTCCCGGGACCGAATTATATCAGCTGTTGTCTCAGTTGCAGTCTCCACATGCAAGTGTTGTTTGAAGGGGGTGAAGTAGACACAATAGACACAAACGCACAAAGCAAAGCAAGGGGGATTTGCACAGCAGTGGCACGGCACCCTGTTATAGTTAGCTACCGAATTCATTCTTGAGTGTCTGCATGTGCTAAGATAAAGTGGATAAATGGCTGATAGATAAAAATCATTGCCTCACCTTAGGTTGAAGCTGATAAAGCTGATTTGTTGTTGAGGACAGTGTGAGAACACTGTGAAAGGTGCTGCTGGAAGGGATAAGCTGAATCTGCTGAATCCCAAATCTCATGTACTTGTACCAAATGTTCCTGTTTGACTTTCAGCTCCACAGCTGCTGTCATCATGAGTATTTACCTGGCAGATATTACGTTTAGCTGAAGTTTAATAATAACATTTAGCGTTTACACATTTAGTCATGAAAAATTGTTATTGACAATTTGCAGCCATAATATATCTGTAATAATTTATTTGGGTATAGTTAGCTGAGTTAGAGCATCTATTGTTAGCGATGAGCTGGTCCTATCATGTTCACCCTCCTCTCACACTGTGCTGTCTCTCCACACTTGCACCGGATTAGGATGAAGACCAGTGGTCTAGAGTTGGTCTCCTTTTAGTTTCATGCTTTCTGAACTATGGATCTGAGTCACAGAGTTGGGAATGGAGACGAGCTGACCGTTGTACCAGAGCAATGCACCACGTGATTTCCTCTGTGACAGTTCCTCAGGCTGGATGCTCAGTCACTGTAAACATACGAGGCTGGGAAATGCATCCATGATGTGTTTTGTTAAAACCATGAGGACATTGTTCCTTTTATTTGCCCGCTTGTCTGTTCTGGCAGCTTGTTGCTGTGTTTTACCCTGAGCTTGTCCTCCTGCAATAAGAAAGAAGCACTGTGGAATTTAGAATAGATAAGAGTCATCACACGTCCATTAGTCAAAGAGTCTTATCTTCCTTACGTCAGCCAGCAAGAACTGGGGCTGGCTACCCCAACGCAAGCATATCCTGTTTTTCCTGAAAGTGTTCGAGTCAAAGTGTGATGTTTTTCTGTGAACTCTGTCCTCACATGAGCTTTAGGAGCTTGAACACATTCAAGTGTCATTGTCAGCATTAATTCAGGACTAAGTTCAGGAGTGTGCAGCCTGTTAGAGTAGTTGTGACCTTATGTAACTTCACAGGCTGTGCTGTAGGGGATGAAACGCCTGAATCATTTCACACACAACCACAGTAATAAACGTTACAACAGTGACATCTAGTGGCTGTTTGCGTCTGCTGGCATTTAAGACGTGACTGATTCCAAATAACACATAATGAATTACTTAATAATATTATAATAATGAGAATAATTTATGTTCCCAGGGTTTGAGGATTGTCTTCACTGACGCTTCCCGTCTGGTGTTTCGGATGAGCGGGAGCGGCGGAGGGGCCGGCGCCACCGTCCGCATTTACGCTGAGACGTTTGAGAGAGACCCTGAGAGGCACAACAGGGAAACACAGGTACAGAGACTGACAGTCTATAGCCAGAGAAAGACACTTCTTCATCCATTATCACACGGTGCCTAAAATGTTGTGATGTGATCTGACGCGTACTCGGTGGTCACGGTTCGGCCCTAAAGTGCCTCTAGGCCTCTCCGGCCAATGTACGGACAGGTGGTGATGACTGTGACCACAGGATTTGAAACCAACCCGTGACGTATCCCTGAAACACCATTTCACGATCAGGCCACTGGAGGTGGTTGTTGACCTGTAGACTTTGGAGTGATTAGGAATACTTGCCTGTGCAGTTATGGCTGTCGGGATGGGTACGCTGTACTTTAACCAAACCCAGGGGCTGTAAAGGTGAGATCACAATGGTCGTATCTGTCTCGCATGTTCATGGAGGATGAGTTTCTAACCTGTGGACCATTCATCCAAACGATTTAGCTCTAGAATCTGCCCTCTGTCGCCTTCTGTGCGACGAAGGGTTAAAAAGAATCCTGTCCTGAGTCCAACGGCTGAGTCACATCATCTGAAGCAGTGTGTAACATGTGCAGCTCGCTTAACAGAAACAAATACTGCACTCGTTGCACACTGATGTTTATTATTGTGACAGTGCAACATTATTTTTATTGTTTCTCTCCTGACTTCATATGTTGTTAATTGTTGTTATTTAATGTTGGAATCTGAGTTGATGGTGTTTATGTGAATCCTTTTAATAATTAAGACTGTAAAGTAATTATCAGCCGAAGGAAGCCAATCAATACAATAGTTTGCTATATTGATGGTTATTGTAGTGACCCACAGTCGTGTATTGTGTGGTATTATATTTTACTGTGTTTTTAAAAGCGCAGTCATCTCTGATCCATGTGTTTCTCACGCCAGGTGGTGCTGGGTCCTCTCATCGCCATCGCCCTGAAGATCTCCAACATTCATGAGAGGACAGGACGTCGTGGCCCAAATATTATTACATGAGCAAGAAATAAACACAGAACATCAAAAAACAAACACACATTGACCTGCAAGCAGAGACAAATCCCTTCAAAATATGCTTATCTGTTGTTGTCTTTTTCATGCGAACTCCATGGCTTCAGTCTCATTGTTCACTCATCTGATGACAAAACTGAGGCGTTTGACGCTGGAGATTATCTCTCAAAATGAAAATTAAGGTTGCACAGTATTATCTCAATCGTTTATTGACCGCTATCATCTGTCAAATATTGAAACCTTAGAATAGTGTCACAGATGAAACCAGGGAGGCTTTTTAATTATTGCTATGGAAACATAACAAGTAAACAGCAGAAGTTATCCGTGTGCAGACTGACATTTAACGTATGTGCGCTGCTTTTATAACGATCTGGGAACTAAGGGAGCCTGAACTTGACCAATTGTTGTTTCACGCAGCTTTTGTTAATAACACTCTGTGCTCACACCGTAGTGCTTGTTTTACTCGTCATTTATTTCATGCAGAGATAATTCAACTGTAAAATAAATTAGACATCGCATCACAACTAATATAAGGAAGTGAAGTATGTGTTTGATGTCAAATGAGAGTAAAGAATATCCACATGCATGCTTAGGATCCAAAGGACGGGGTGTTCAAAATGTAAAAATATTCCACCTGCCTTAGCGAGACAGGGATTGAAGTAGAAAACTGTTCTGAACTGATTTTACTTTCTGGGTTTCCTTCTTTAATTTGTGTGTTTGGGCCTTTGGGAATGCTGCATAACCATATTTGAATATATTATTTTTTTTAATCCAAATAAACCTTTTGTGTGTAGTGCTTCCCTTCTCTAATTGAATCGGACAGGTCTAATGGGGACAAATAAAAATACATCAGAATGAGATATGCTGCCCTTAGGCCCTTTTGGATTTTAATTAAACAAATTCTTGATAATTAACGGCACCATGTTGTGCTGACACTATATATCACGCGGTGATTGAACATCCTTGAGGAAAAGTGGGCTTTTGTTTGTCGAGCACAGCATCTGCTTTTGAATTGACTGTGAAATGTGTTGAAGCTGTTGTGTTGAGATAAGACGTAAGGGGGGTTGATCTTTATACGTCCTGAATGGGAGACAGAGAGCAGAAACTCATAAACATGCTTATTGCCGTCATTATGAGTTGAGGATATGCCAGTGGATATCCGCAAGGATGTGTTCGCTCCGTCAACCAGACATTACCTGTCAGCCATTACAGGTTATTGCCCCATCCAACTCTTTTATAATGTCAGGGGTTATTTCTGAGGTTGGCGGAGGATCCGTGCCAGCTGAACCATCTTCATCAAAGAAGACTATTTAGCTTTTAGCTGAAAGTGTCTCTACTTCTGATACTTGTGTGTTACAGGTAGGTCCATAATTAGACGAATTTCCGTAAAGCTCTGTGTAAATCAAGTAAAATGTTCATTTC
Source organism: Macropodus opercularis (assembly GCA_030770545.1). Taxonomy (NCBI): domain Eukaryota; kingdom Metazoa; phylum Chordata; class Actinopteri; order Anabantiformes; family Osphronemidae; genus Macropodus; species Macropodus opercularis. Next base: position 5,810,182 of record CM061097.1, on the reverse strand, counting down.
CACGTTTGCTGCATTAGCTGCAAAGTTGCAAACCAGTAAAGAACACTGTTTCCCCATCCATGTTTTTATTGTGGTGAACCTTTCGACTCAGGTGTGTTACTGAGGAGTTATTAAGACATGTAAACGGACAAATTCAGCATAGACTCGCAGGACTTTTGCTTTGTTACGGATTCAGTGTTGCAACGCTGGTGTAAAATCAAACAGGGAATTTTGTGATGGCCTGAGAAACAGCTGGTGCAGTTGTTCGAAGTTCCCAGTTCAACTCAGGCCAGAGACAGTTGTTGCATTAACAGTGTGGAGTCACTGTCAGTTCAGCAAACATCAACTGATCCTTCTAATGGGACACCAGAGACAATAAAGTCAAGACCTCTTTAAAGGCCTCTGGGCTGAACATCGGTTCGTCTCAATCAATAGTTCAGAGAGTGAACACTCATGACATCAACACATCTCGTGCGTCCAGCTGAAAAATCCATCCACGCTTTGGAGTTTACATTGTTCAAAGACTCGCAGTCTTGTAGGTTGTGCCTCATTGTTCCTTCCTTTACGCCTGAGAAGTTAGGCAACGACTTTTCTTGCTTCGGACATCACCGCCGTCTTCCCACCTGCGTCCACCTGACCGTGCTGAGTCTCTTGGACCTGGCTGTAACGAGGAGGCTGTTCCCAGCTCCAGGTGCAGTCTGGGGCCTCTGAGCTGTCCTGGCTGTACAGAGGAGGAGCGAGACCCATCGCCGTTTCCGCCCCATCGACCACAACCACAAACTCTGCACATGTAGCAGCACACGCCTGGCTTTGCTGCGACTCCTCATACGACGGAGGGGAAGAAGTCGGTCTGCAGAGGAAAATACAATACAATACAATAAATGTGTATTTGATTTGTTTACACGTCATTTTCATGTGGATAATGTATATTTAGCAGCACACGGACCCTGAGCAGAACTAAAAACTCATATCATATCAAATAGCATGTGAAGAAATTATCTTTGTTTATTTTTGTTACATTGTGTCAGTGATGTTTTGCACAAAACATGCAGAGGAATGAATAAATAAATAGCTTTACTTTTTAAAATAGCTTATTGATTTTAACAGTGTGGAGTTTTATTATTTCATACAAATTTTGCACAAGCTATTCAGTTACTTTGAAACAAGCACCTGTGATCAGCTAGTTTCCTCTCAGCTTCAGTGGGCGTCACCAGTATGATTTCTCCTTATCGAGTGTGGTCACAGGTGGCCGTACCTCTCAATGCTGTAGATGTGCATGCACTGCCGTTCTCTGTTACTTCCCCTCCGGTACATCTTGGTTTTCATGCTGTGGAACAGGGTCCAGAAGACCCCGCAGACCATAGACAGGAGGCCCAGCGCGGTCGTGATGTAGGCAGAGATGAGCGTCCAAACGGGGCCCTCCAACATGTGCTCAGCCTGCAGGGACATCAGGTACACCCCAACGCAGGTCAGCGCTAATCCCACGCACGGCAGGACCGTGCGGAGCAGAGACCACCGCTTCACAGTCATGATGAATTCACTCACTTGTTCTTATTTATTTCTGTCCTCTACTGGCAAGAAGTACCTTCACAAGTAAACAGAAAGGAGTGTTGTTGTTTGATTTTCTCTTCAGGATGACAATGATGTACATCCACTAAATACTCAAGACGTTTGGCTGCCAGTAAATGTAGCTGCAAATACAGGCGAACGAGTCTGTGTAAGCTTTTTTGTTTCTTCAGACATAAGGGGAGGGGGCTGAGATGTTCCTGCCTCCTTGGTTATGTATTAACACAGTATTGTTCTGGGCCCAAAAGTGTCATGTTTTTTATAAACATATATATAAAATTTAGAAATCTATAAATAGCACATTTTGTGAAACTGCTCAAAGTTCATCTACACATAATCAGAATGTACATTTTACTTTAAGGGTTTAGAAACAGAAAAGGATTATAAACCACTGCTGTGTTATGTGATAATATACATGCTCACTTGTACTTCATACACTCAGCACCACTGATTCTAATATGTGATGTAAAATACAAATATTTATTGTTAAATAAAATAAATAAATTACCAATTCTTTTGCAACAAGAAGCAAACCTCAGTTAAAAGGAAAGATGAATAAAGAATCACATTTAACTGTCTGTCTCTCTGTGAACAATATCATGAATATGAATTTTATTTATAAGAATATTTATTAAGAATAAATATATTCATTAATTATATTGATAATATTTATATTCATTCATATTTATTAGGAATAAATATAGGGGAAATTCTATATTTATTATGTAATAATAGTTTTGGGACCTGGAGTTTATCTTTTGGGACGTTACACAATTATAGCAATATTATAAGTAAAGTATTATTGATTCTGTCTTGTAGCTAATGAATTGGGAAAAGGGAAAAGCTCTTAATTGATTGTTTTATAGTAGCATATATTTTACGTGTAAAACTTATCTTTAAATGCTTTGCATGTCACTTTGACCGTGACGCTTAACAGAAGCTGTAATGTTCAGGGTTTTTTTAATAGTAAAAAATATGACTCCCTTGTTGCATAATAATGAATAAAAAACAGGAATGAGGTCAGATACGCACAGTCATGCTCACATATTCCCTTGAAGTAGTAGGTTTAATCTTTAGCTTCAGCAGTAAACATTTAGTTTTTATTAGCACAGGTTTTTGTGCTTTCACTCTCAGCTTAGGTGCTGAGGTTATGACTAAAATGTGGTCAGACCAGTAAAGCTTCATGCAAATACACAGTGAACTCAAAGACTACATTCTACTTTGGCTCTGGCTTCGTTTCCTTCCTGTTTGACCTTGAACTGCAGCCTCAACTGTGCACCTCGCTCCTTGTTTATTGGGCAACATGATCATAACCTAATTGATTATTTAACTCTGCTTGGTGATGCACAGTCCCTGAATGTTATTATGAATGAAGTGTGTCCACAGGCCTTCAACACATTTTATGAATGCTACACAGCTGTCACAGCTCTTATTGGCACTCAAGGAACGTAATTGTTTTATGGAGCTTATTGGTCTTATCAGCTGGAGTTAAGCCTCTGTAGATATTGCACCACTGTGATGTTTTTAGCCGGTTAACACACCCCTGTGTCCGATGGCCATGTCAGATAGAGTATCAGCTTATTATGTTTGATAAATTATAAGGTAGTAAGCATCAACAGTTGGTGCTGTGGTGTAATTCAACAACGCTTTTTTGTTTCTGCACAAGTAGCCTGGACTGACACATGACTGACACGTGGCTATGTGCTGCGTGTGTATACAGCAGCCAGGAAATAATCCCAGATGAGGGTTCACCTGTGCTGTGGTGTAATTTTCATCAGGGAATGCATCATTACTCCCGGGGATTCAGTGCCTGTGTCATCCCAACAGATCCACTGTAGGTGAGAAATCCTATTTCAAAGTGTTTCCCTGCTTTCCTCTGGAGGTTTGTTTTATCTGTTTAAAGTCGCTGCATGTGAGTGAGTGTGTGTTTTGGGCCTGTGCTTCCCACATCGAGGGGAACTGTTGGTGGTGTGATGTGCACCTGTTTGGCACGTCGCTGCAACCTGCAAGAAAATATGCCTAAAACGGACAGAAACACACATAACCAGGCCCAGAAGCCGTCTCACTATAAGGGTCCCTATCATCAACACATGAGTTATTATTAGAGCAGCTGTAGCTAAAATGTTACAGCTACTCTACATTTTGGTCTCGGCCATACAGGTGCAACATGGCAGCATGAACGCCAACCCCTCCAAAGAACATTTAATTACTGGTTGGGATGGGTTAAAAAAACCCACACAACCTCAAGAGCGCAGGTATTATTCTGATTGGAGAATCACTTGTACGTTACACACCGTGGGGCGTACTACACCACTGGTCTGTACACACACACAAGCCTAAAACACACATATGGCCATCACATGCGCCTCTTTTAGACCTCATTATTGAGTGATAATTATAGACAGTAAGACAGAGCCATTAGTCGTGAGGGACGGAGCGAAGGGACGGTTATTAATCAGCTGGACTCTGATGAGGACCTTCTGTCATTAATACACATCAGCATTGGACTTCACACTGGTTCACTTGTTTTGTGGTCACCAAATGTGAACATGTGCACAGAGCGAGTGGGAATCACTTATTGTCGTGTCCTGCGTACATGTTTATGGATGCACATCGGCCAGTTGTAGCAGTAGTACCGTGATAAGCCAAGTGGGGGCGATGTGACATTACTTACCTTCACTACCGCCAGCGGCTCGTGAGCAGGAGCCCTGCAGTCCTGTAGCTCTGTGAAACTACTTGAGATGTAAAACTAAAATAATCCCCGCAGCTCCAGTAGATACATCCCGTCGACTATCTCTGAGTGCTTTAGTCAAAAATGTAACTTTAATCATATCCATTTGGAGGCAGTGAAGATCCCAACCTGCCTGGTTTTGATAATCACAGCACTTTACCACAGTGGGGGTTGTGGTTTTCTTCCCATATTCTCACAGATTATAAATCTTCACAAGTCCATGTGTTGGATAACATCTTTATACTGTAAAACCGCTCTCCAGCCCTGGCCTCATTTTACCACAATGAAGATGCCATTGGAGATAAAGGAGGGGTATCAAATGTGTATTTTAAAGAGAAGGAGGGAGAGGAAGCAGGAGGGTGTGAAGGGCTGAAAAGGGAGGAAAAAGGTGGGAGCAGAGGACGCATGGAAGAAAGGAAGGGTCAAACTTTTTCTCTTCTTCTAAGTGGCTCTCCTAACGTGTCCGTCCTCTGCTGTTACATGCGCTGTATGCGTCTGTAGTGTTTCACCGCTATTTCTGTAGTAGCTGTATAAACCCTTGCAGTTGTCTGGACTAGCTGAGGCAGGAGGGGATCAATGAAGAGATCGATAGGGTCTCTGGGAGTCCTAATAGCCCTGTTACTGCTCCCTGACTCCCTGCCTGGCTGCCTGATATAGCGGCACACTTGGGGGGGGAGCAGTATGTGTGTCCGCATGTGTGTGTCATCCAAATCCTGTCTACGACCCCCCGCTGAGTCTGTACTTACACTTAGGTCATGATACAGCACAACAAGTTCGATAATCGTGCCGGCTGATGGAGCTGATGGCTGAGGGTGATCCGTATGTGGTGCACGGCCCCGCTGCAGTGCTCACTTTCAGTCGTCGTGTCGTGTTCCCTGGAAGCATTTTAACAGACCGAGCTGCAAAACAAACAGTGAGTCCAGTCCCCTACAAATGAACGGGACGTGTCTGCAACTGATTATTTACATTCACTTCCTGCGCTCGCTGCCAAGTCATGACACAGTAACTTCAATATGCGCTGAGGCACAAAGTAAGGGTGCTGATGGTGGGCGTGTGGCACATCTGACTTCCATACTGTTGACCAAAGCTTGCATCCCATCCCAGGCCTTTAATTCAGATTCAAATGCCTGATTTACTGACTGGAACCAGCATCTTCTCCTATAAAGCTGAAGGGCTTAGTTTCATTCCGATCATCCGTCCTGTAGCTGCTCTGCTTGGTTACTATTATAAGTTGTGTGTTTTGAAAAATGCTGACTCAATGAAACCAGTTCTGGCCTTTGACCTTTCCTACATTTCTTTCCAGCATTTATCTATCTGTTGCAATAAAAATACAATCTTCATGAGAATATAATCATAACTCGAAGAACAATTTCTTCTGGACCTGTTGCAGCATTAGAAAGATGAAATTGTTATTCAGGTTTTGTATTTTACTTTTAATTTCTGGATAACGGTGTCATTTGCTGAATCTTAATACTTCCAGCCTGGTGAGATCTTTTTGTGTCTGAGGAAAACTTTTGCAAACTCCCTGGCATATGTCTCAGATTTGGAGCTGAGATGTCGAACCCTAGTACGGTGAATGCTCCATACGGGCCTAGTCTGTTACCCCCCTCTGTGCCTGCACTGGTATTTACACCACAACATAGCACAGGTTCCCTCCGTGTGAACGAGTTGTGAAAAAGTACAATATATCGCGACTGCCAAAGCCCGCTGCTTTCCGAACACCCGCTGATTTCTCCGCTTATCGGCTTCACACTGACAACCCAGTTGCAGTATTATACGTGTAGCGGCAGCGTGTTGGTGAGCAATGGAGCAACAGCGTGAGCCCAAACTAAGTTTTAGTCGAAGCAGACCGAAGCTTGGTGTCCAGGGCATGCAGGGGGTTTTGCTTTAGTGCCAGTGAGACTTACTATTTTCAATCATGTCAGCATTTCTCAGTCTAATTAAATCTACAGCATATATATAGCATTGATCTACATGGAATGTCCACACCCCCATCACATAATATGGCTCTGCAGCTCATTATAGCTCTCCACAAATAAGCCTGTGATCCCATCCCATGCACCACATACATCACAAACTGTGGATTTAAAGTTCAAAGATCCACACTGGAGTCACGTTGGAGGCAGATGTTACACTATATATCGAGAGGTCCTTGCATTACGTTCCTCCTGGGTAAGATGATAGGATGATAAGGCCAGGGCCATCCCACATGGGCCGGGGGGAGAGGTAATAATCGCAGCGTATAATTCAGGGTAATGAAGGCTCCGCCACTAGATCAGCCATAAAGAATGATAGGGGAGGCAGACGGGGAGCTGCTCACACGTTTGACCTCCACTGGCATCCCTCCACCTCCTATAAATTTGTGCTGTGGTTTGACTCCAGGCAAAAGGAAAAAGACGGGGTGAGATGAAAGGAAGGAGATGGACAGATGTAGAGAAAAGGGAGGAGGGAGGGATGAGTGACAGAGCAAAAGAGGCAGAAGGAAGACATGATTTAGTTTCAGCCAAGACACAGAGGTCAAATCTTGTTCTCTGATCTATGGAGAAATATACTCTACTTGTACCTCTCGTGTCTTTTGAGACTCCTGGCTCCAGAGCAGCGCTCCGTAACGTATCGAGCCATGTTGGGCCAGCTACGAGAGGGAACGCGGATGAAAGGAAGAGCCCCTTTGTTTAGTTTCTTGTGACTGCAACAGCGTGCTCAAAAGAAACGACGGCACCTATTACCGTCAAGCACGGAAACACTGTGCCGCCTCTCCCACTACTCTCTCCCACTTGACGAGTCCCTCCCTCTCTGTTCTCCCTCCAGTTCATCGGTATGCAGGTGGCGTGGTGGAATACTGTAGGCAGACCGGACTGCGCCGCTCTCCTCTACATGTCTGCTAAATGACAGTAATTATTTTCCTGGGCTGGAGGCGACTCATGCATGTTTTATTTCCACCTCCACCTCCCCCATCTGCCTGCATGGCGATGCACAGCATACACTGCGCTGGAATGAGTTTAAAAAAAAAAAGAAAGGATAGAAGCTAGCAGAGCATTTTATTTCTCCCCATGTCTTGCTATGGGTCCCCACGTGGCCCTCCAGCTCCAGCTCCTTAACGAGGGGGGCCCAGCCTTTTGAGATACCAGGAGGGTTGCATGGACTGACAGATGCTGCGAAGCCAGTCTCATGGTGGCATGGACACAGATAAACACACCTAATGGCGCTCGCTGTCGTAAGCTGTTTTGCCAGAAACGCCTGAGTTTCACTTGCAGCTGGAGGTGACATCCTTGCTCCGTTGAAACAGACACACAAACACACTGCAAATAGTCACACAGCAGCTGATCCTTGCTGAGACAACACAAAACCAGTCCTGTCAGAACTCAGTGGAACTTGCCTTTGAATGCATCTCGTTAAATCTGAAGATGGTTTATTTTCTTTGCTACCCTTCACGGCACCGTGTTGTGCGTCACGCCGTCCTGTGACATGCGGCTCGTTTGGGGCGACTCAGGGGATCTTTAATACCCCTGCAGCTTTCATAATGAACATGTGGCTTCTCTCTCTTGGGCACAATTTAGCGTAACTCATAAGCAGAGGACGGGGCATTAGCCAGATGGTGCTGTGGGTGGCATCCTTTCTCTGGCCATCCATTAGTACTGCGCTGGTGACAAGATTCCAATGTGAGGAGACAGACAAGGCATCAGCTTTCAGCACCCATCCAGTGGTTTGTGTGTCCGTGTGTATGCGCGCAGTGAGAACAGTCTAAACGAGTAACCAGGACCTCGGTGGCGCTCGTTTTCTCAAGGGACACAAGTAAAATTAGAGAAATAAATAAATACATGAATACATTTAGATACAAAACGCAGTGTTGCAAAATGTTTCTAAAAGAAAATTGGAAAGTGTTCCTACATGCCACAGGGACTTGGAAATACCATTTTATAGCAGATTAATTTAGGAAACAAAATTACTCCTCTCGTGTCCCAGCGCTGAATCCTGTCTTTAAGCACAACAACGAAACCAAATAAATCACACTTATTGTTGCTTTGCCTAATGTCATATTAATTTTCGCGCATGACCTCACAGAGATATTTTTAAATGTGCTGAGGACAGTTTAACCCTCAAATACAGTGAATGACTTGGTGAAAACTGAAGCACTACTTCTTAAAGCTGCATGAATTCATATTTTACAGTAAGACGAACGCATGACAGGAAGCGTCCAACGCTGCAGTTCAAGGAGAAATTCACTATTTGGTTTTATGTATGTTTCATGTCTGTGCAAGATCCCCTCTATTATTATTTCAGTGACCCCATTTCCAGCTGCAGAACCTGGTTTATAATAGAAATGCAGTGAGACACATACTGTCATGGTTGTAAAAACATAAAGGGTTTGACTCAAACCTGCCTAGTGAAAATACAGCGGAGATGTATTGAGCAGCTAAAAGGGTTAGAGGTTCCCAGACCAAAACTAAGCTGAGTGAGTAAGACTGAGTTGGCCATGATACTTTTTGTTCTCACACGACTCAAACCTTTTTGCAGAAAACTTCCTGAGAAATTCTGAGACCAAATGGGTAAATTTGAGTCTATAAAATCTGAAACATCCAAAAGAAACTTTGATTTCTGGCCAAATAGCCATTTAATAAGTTGTAACGTTTCCATCCTTTCACTGCACTTCTTGACTTCACCTTTTGGTTTAGATTAAACCTCCGAGCTGAGCGTGGAGACTCTGTGGTTGTCACGTAGCAGGGATGCCTGCTGTACGTTGGCGTTTTGAATAAAATAAAACAAAGACTTATGAATAAAAGATCTCGGCTGAATATGTGTGCAGTGCTCCAGCTCCTTGAACTTGTTCATAAATTGCCAGTTATGTCTCCACACACATGTAGGGACATATATCAGTAACAGGCTCAAATGCATGTATCCGCACTCACGCAACACACATTCTGATCAGCAACTCAGCCTAGCGTGGCTCTCACTTTGTCAGTGGAGGTGTCAGGGTCCCCATGGCAACTGTATAATGGGGCAGGCCTAATTCAATCCCAGGGGCGAATGGTGGAGGCACAGAGGGAGAATTGGTCTGGGTCTGAAACCTATTCAAGTCAGCACTGATGTGTTTTAGCTGCTGCGTACTCGGTCACCAGAGAGAAAACATTCTGCCTCCACTCATACCCAACTTTCGCATCCACTCTTAATCTCTTCTTCTGGCACGAGTCCTCTCCGCTCTCCTCTTCCTTTCGCTCTCTGGTTATTCTCTCCTCAAACCTCGCTCTCCCTCTGTTCATTCGCTCGCTTTTCAGCGAATACTTCTCTCTCCGCGGCTACACTTCCTTGCCTTTCTCTTTCTCCTCCATCTCTCGCTCGCTTCGGTCTCCATTCAATCAATACCTCATACACTCTCGCGTCTCTTTGCCCCTCTCTCTTCCGCGCTCTCTGACATTCAGACCGAGGAACCTGATAGAATTTCATTAGTACCTCTGGATCTTGTTGTATTATTGTTATCCCTCCCTGAAGAAGACGGGGATTAGCGCTGGGGCTGGAGACAACTTAAAGTAATAAGCCTGGAGCCGACAGTCCAAAATGACACGCACACACACTCATACACCCACGAAAGGTGAGCCGGTGAGGGAAGGAGAGAGGAGGCACCTAGAAGCCACGTACAAAAGGGAGGAGGCAGCCAGCCCTCTGTTCCCATGTTGTTATGACCGTACCAAAGCAATCAAACGGCTTCATACGTGCAGCCCAGAGAGAGCGAGACCCGCAGCTTGTTAGGGAGGGAACCGTTTGTTACGGGGGACAGTGGTGCGTGGCTCCTGTTGCGGTGTGCTGGTTGTGCATATAGAAAGGCCTGGGACTGGCCTGGGGCGATCTGTGTTTGCAGGTGGGGGAGGGGAGGAAGGAAGTGGGTAGATTTGCATCCCTTTGACTCTGTA